>OY728162.1:792611758-793965429 GCA_963277665.1 Viscum album | reverse complement strand
TATCTAAAGGCAGTAGACCTATAAAATTCTGGCACAGATCATTATTTTATGTAATTGATATTAACCTATTAAGATGTGATAACTATGTATTATATGTATGGGTAAATTCATTTTTTATCATATAATGATGTATTTATCCTTTTTAAAAAATGATGAGAATACATTACTAAAAACCATTGGTATGAGTCTAATAATATGAAAAAAATAAAAAAAATGGTAATGATTATGGATAACCATGGGAAAATATAAGGTTTCATAGATTGAAAAGAATAATTATTGATTTATAATTACAATAAATTATTTCTCATGGTCCAAATTGTGACTATTGTTGATCATAATAATATTTTTGGTTTCGGTCAATTGCTGGAACGAGTAGGTATTGTGTTAACAATGACCGATAACGGTATGATTGTCCCCATAATTAAGCAAATGAAATTAGAGCTATAATTTGAATCCTTGGGATTATTCCTATTCAGTTATCATGATAAATTTTTAATATCTTTAAACTTAACCATCTCTTAGACTCCCCAATGAAGAGACATATAGAGTTCATTAAGAGATTTATAGGTGGGGTTTATGAAATAAAGAAGATTTGATTTCCATTATGTATAGAATTTTGGATGAAGAACTCTTGTGAATGTATTAATATAACAAAAATATGATTTTTTTGAGAAAATGAAGGGTATAGAGCAAGTAATTTCTGTGGAAAAATGAAATGTTCGATGGAGGTAAATGAATATCATCATAATCTTACATTTATTGTTCAATGTATTATGTGTAGGGGATATGAGGAATGTTCGCGCCAATTTCCTAATCATAGTGTTAATTAGTATATTAATAAAAAAACATATATATTGAAAGGTTTAAAGTATTTATGCATTAAAGTTCATGATTTATGTTATGGATGTTTTATATCAATGATGTTTTGAATACCAGTGTCATGGAACATATAAGTATTACACCATAGAATAATATGAAAACATATGTTTGGTTAGAATAAATAGAACATTGACATTGGTATGGTGGTATTGGTGAATTTGAAAATGGTTAATTGATGACCTATTTATTTATGTCATATTTGATGATATTGAATTATTGGATTTATGTAATATATTCAATAGTTTTTGAACTTATTTGAGGAATAAAGACTGTGTTAATTTTAGGAAGAATATATGTTCTCTTTGGATGTTAAAATAAATATTATGGACACCATCATGGATTTATAAGTGTATAGTTAGTCATAAGTTCAAAGGAAACAATAAACCATTTTTTATGATTCATGTGATGTTATTCTGGATTGATTTGAATATTTTTCTAGAAATAGGAAGAAAAATCTATTGAGGTTTAAATAAAGCACTGAGGTTAGTATATTATTTGATGATAATTATGCTTTAATAAATTGTGGAATATAAATAATCTTGATGGATGAAATTTGATTCATTGATATTTTGATATATTCAAATATATTTAGTGTAATATTATTTATTATCTTTTAGGATAATATATAAATCTGATTAATTATATTTTGGTGAATTTAAATATATTGAATGAGTATATATTTATTTTTCATGGTGATTCTTGATATTTGGAATATGTTTCATTGGGATAAGATGTATGAAACACATCGGTTTGATAATTGATTTACCATGAATGATAATTTTGGAAGAATGGAATTTATTAATAATGATGAAAAATTAAAATTTTGAGGATTCATTTTATTAATTCGGAGAGAATGTTATACTAACTGATATTAAATAAAAACTATTCTTGATATAATACAAGATACACTACACTGACCCTATGTAAACCATGAAATATATTTATTTTAATATGAAAATTAAAACCTATCTATTAAATTTGTGGTTTGGAATATGATTAACTACGTTATTGAAAATATAATATTTTCATATGGAATATAAATGTAATAATTAATTATTAGTAAACAATCTGTCAATATTTAATAAATCATTTCATTCGTTAAAGAAATATATTCATCCAAAATTAATTTTTTTAAAGAACATTTTAGAATTAATTTCTTGAACATATTAACATATTATTGATTAATAGTTTATTGCCAGACCCCAGGTACCCCACACTGGCGCCCCGATATGGTTAGTTCCATGACCTTAGCCATGCCTCCATGTATTCCATAGGCTTTTAACTAACAATGAGGGTCTATATAAACCCTGGGGAGTCTATACATTATCTATCAGATTAAAAAACAATAATAAATAAATAATTGGCAAATAGTAATAAAAAATAATTATAATAGTTTCATTAACAATAAATACCAACATCACATAACAATCCAAAAACATGGATAGCTGACCATAACTAAAATCATAGATATGTCATTTCAATATGTTTCAAGTGTCAATATGAAAAAGAAATAAAAAATACACTGAAAACTCCCAAGTGAGTACCGAAATCATGTTTGGTTCCCTTATCCATGAGCCATCCCAAATCATCTATAAAACATTGTTATATTTTACATAACATTTCTTATAAATATAATGTCAATTTGGGTACCGATAAGGCAACCCGAGTATGTTGTAAATACAAATCACTGAGAGACCACCGACAATGTCTAAGCATAATCCAATCTATAACACTGTATGAAGTTATATAATGAATAAAGAATAAAAAATAAATTAAATAATTTCAAAAATCAATATTCTTTAATTAAACACATATTTACCCATGTTCAAGATAACACCAAACAATCAATACCTAATTAAGACCATGATGGAGTCTGAACCATATATCATAGAGAATCACAATTCATTATATAATGATCTTTTACTAATCATTTAATTCAAATTTCCATACCCCGTATTTTAGCCACCATATTCTTGTCACCATTTCAATTTCTCAAAAGAGTGATGCCTACATTGGTAAGATCATATTGAAGAAGATTACCCTTGCATGAAGATATCGTGGTAAGAGGACTAGATAGGTTGGAGAAATCCCTCATAGGACGCGCCCTAATATTTTTCATATTGATGATGTCAGAATACACAATAGTGTTCTTTCCCTTCCATGAAGAGGATTTGGGATATTTCCCCGCAATGTAATGTTCCCAGGACTTAGTGGGATTCAAAGAATCATCCATGTCGTCTTGAGAAAATCCCCATTCCACAAAGGGATCCTCTCAATGGGTGAACTCCTCCTATTTAGGATCCCCACTAGCATGGCCATCCTATTATCCCAACACTAAAAAAATTATTTATCAAATTCAAAAATATTACTCCGATATTAACATTCTCAGCATAAGAAATTCTATCTTGCGAGACCTGTTGTAAATTTTATGGATCTCCTATCTGGTCAATGACTCGACTAATGAATTGGTAATTCATTGCGATGACATATAGAATTGGAAACTTGGAATCCAAACTGGTTTATGCATCCCCATGGACATCCTCATTCACAACATTAACATTGGATGAATTTTGGGGAGCCATCTGTGATGCCTGAGAAACATCTATGCCGACCTCCCTTTCATTCCCCAACCCATTATTGTTCATGTCCAGAACGAAGGCCACTATCACACAACAGCACAAAAATATACCCATATGAGAATTCCACACAAAAATAACCTCTCTTCAAATATATAATATCAATGAATCTTTTTTTATCCTGCGAAATAAGAGAGTACTTCTGCTTATCAAAAGCATCCTAACATCGGATCCTAGGAGAAAGAGATGCAGTGCGATCATCCCCTATATTTGGACCACCATTATTTTCCCCAGACCAATCCATGGTCCCATCCTTGCCCGAGGGAGGGTCCTTGGCACCATGAACCCCTTAAAAATTCCTCCCTCTGTGATAGCATGAATGAGACAGGTTCTCGAGGAGGCAGCAGAATGAAAAAAGTGAATCCAATGATCAAACATAACTTGTTGCTTCCAATGAAATTCCTCTTCTACCAAAATCAAAATTCATTGAACTGGGGGTCATGACACATCGACCTCTAAACAGATGCATGTAGAGATCTGGTGGTATATTGAACATGTTCTTGAATCTGAACAGAGAAAATTCCCATCCATGTCACTAAGCATCTAGATGATATAAGGGTTGAAAGGGGAGGGGATCTTAAGAAACTGTACCCACAAAGTTGTTGTTAGGGAGTATCGCTTCATATGAATATTTAAGGACCATTTAAGAAGATGAAATTGATAGATAGTGCATGATCATGGATCCCAGAACATAATGTGATTTGATCATCTTAGGAGAAGAATTGAATCATGATGTGTCGTTTTTGTAGGAGCCTAAAAGATGAATGTTCTTAAATACCTCATTTTTTTGAAAACAAATCTGTCAAATACATCGTTCAATGGATGTTGTGTAGTAAATTGAGATACAAATTTTTGGGAGAGAGGTGAAGAAGAATCTGTAAATTCTTATGTCGAATGATCAAGCTGAGGGTAGCTATCACAGAGGTCCGTGACTCTAGGGAAAATGGATAGTTCAGGGAAAGGAGGAAAAGAAGTGTAAAATGAAGTGGAGGAAGAGGAAGAATGATTCGTCTTTAGAGGGGGAGTGTAACTAAATTTTTTTTAGGAAACGTGAAATTGATAATTATTTAAATAATAATTTTCAGTCTAGGGAATGCCATAGGTTATCTATCAAAGAGATTTGATAGGTTTTTAGTTAGTATTTTTAATAAGAATAACAAAACAAGGGATAATTCTGTAAATAATTTTAATAATGCTACTTAATATAAAGAGTAGTAAAGTTGAATGAAAAAGTTTATTTTGAATAATAAAAGATAAATAAGTGATCATTTATAAGCTATAAAAACCCATGAAGAGTTCCTCATTCCTAATAGATTATTATGTTTTAGTGTAATATTTTTTTTGATAATTAACCATGATCTTGGACCCCCTCATTCCTTATGAAATGATATTGAAAGAACCAACCCCTCGAATAATAATTGTATCGTCTTGGATTGGAACTCAAGAATATATTGAGGTATACCAAAGCATAATGAAATAACATATATTGTTTAGATAAAAGGGATTCAACTATTTTCTAATTGGAAAACATAATATTCCCAAATGAATATCAACCAAATCGATATTGAAATGAGAAATGTTCCATTTAATTAACCCAAATAAATTCATTCAGATTCTAATAATATAATGTTAAAACATAAGTAAAATAATTCACACACAAATTACTAAAATCTAATATAATATAAGGTCTCTGAGATCCCTCTTCAATTGTATATCTCCATCGCAATGATCACCCACCGTTTATCTCGACATCGGGAGGAGAAGGAAGCTTGGGTGAAACTCATTCTTCATTATTGATTACAAAATTAGGATAAAGGCATCTAAAACATCAAGGATTAAGAGGAGACTCCTACAGGATTCCAAAAAGGTATATCTTCAATGCTAGTTCGAACTCTACATGTGGATCTAAAGGTGTTATTCTATAGCCAAAATTGTTGGTGGTTTTGGGAACCCTGATTTTGAGAAACAAAATCTCTCATTTTTTTGTCCACCATAAATTCATATCTCTCATTGGAGAAACTAAAAACATGAATCCATACCACATAAATATCACTAATGAAATTTGGGAACCAATTGGACAAATGAATCCCGAGATATTGATAAAATACAGAACACCACATTTGAATTTTTGTAGATTTGATTCTTTGGACATATCAGTATGAATGGGAATAATATAAGCCAAATTAGGATTCAGTTACTTCATACAAAATGTAACCATATATATTATGGACCATACCATAAATTTTCAATTCATTTTCATGAACTATTTAATATAAATATGAGGTTGATTCTATTGGTGTGCATGGATCATGTGCAATTTGGTCCATTTTTCATGGACGTCATCATGGGCCCTCCAAATCACCTCCACCTTCAATGAGATTATCAAAACAAGAGTGCATTACCTTTTTAATAGTAATAAATACAAAACAATTGAATCAAACATGAATTAAATTTGTTATTAATTTTATAATTTTCAATAAAAAACTAGATTAGCACAGTGGTGTAAGGGTGAAAATGAAACCGTGAATCGTAGTGGGATCACACCCCATACCTAACCATTTTCACTAACAGGAAAAGATAAAATTTCATAAATAATTCTTATAGATATTTCCAATATCATAAATATTTTACATTCAAATAAATTTTTACTTCTTGATAGAAATGTAATCAATGAATAAAAAACACACTGAGGGGTTAGTCATAATGATCATTGAAAAAGATGTATAAACGATTGTGTCAAAATAAAATTATATAATATGCATGATACCAAACAATGTAAATAATTTAAAAGTTAATAATTTCACTAATTCATCACGTATGTGTGTGAGAACCATTCTATGCTATTCATTCCACTTTCTATCAAGTAAATATATGTTATGTTAATAATTATCTACTAATATTATCGTTTACACTGAACATGATCCACATTCTTTACAATAAAATTTATAACCCCACTCACATAATAATTCTTAGAAGTCAAACCATACGATACCAAAATAGATATAAGCATATTCTCTACATTTCATCACTCTACTCATTTATAATTATTAATATTTTCAAATTTTTCACTTTGAACAATTATCACACTGTTCTCCCAACCCTTGTTTGATCTCCTCATGACACTAATTCTAGTAGTTATAACAAGATCAAATGTCAAGGAAGGGTGGTTTTTGACCTACCGAAAATTCAACCCATTTTTTTTGTTTTTAAGGCCTAAAATAGTTAGATAACAGGTACACATGCATAGTTCAATCTCGTATAATAATAAAATAGATCAGAAAAGGAATGAATGTATGGTAAATGATTTTGGGAAGTGTAATGAAATCAACCTAACATATATTTACCTTCCATTAGTTACAAAATTTTCATACATCATGGTTGGTTGAAAAAAATATCTAGAGAGATTAAGTGACACAATTTTCCTATAAAAAAATTCAAAAAAAAAAAAAGAAAAAATTCTTAAATTTTTCAAAATGATACCACAATTTAAATAATTCACAAAAAAAAGATATTTCAAAAGAATTTCGCACCACCGTATTGAATTTTTTCTAAAATGTATATTTAATCAAATTATTGAAATTTAAATGAACACGAAATTAAGATATTCCACACTAATTTTAAATAATTCCATGATTAAACATGCATAAATTTCAATGATAAAGTGGGAATAAAAAAATGTAACATTCTGGAACAATGGTTAGTGGAAGTGAAGGGGGTAAGTAAAAATAAAATTCAGCAATAAAAAAAGACAAAAAGAATAAAGATGGTTAAAATTATTCCTAACTAACCTGTGAATTTACCCATCCTCCCACACCTAATGTGTGCAATGTCCTTGCTATAAGAACAGAGAATGTGGTAAGGGAGGATAAAAAATGGTGATTTTTATTCATATATTTCTTCTTGAACATGGAGGTCCTCCATCAGAAACTCTAGAAGGACTTTGTGGAAGTGCTTCAGCCATTTCCCATTGACAATGAAGTTTTTCATAGTTTCATCATTTTAATCCTAAGAAACACCAAATGAAGATACATTCGTAACATTGTATGGTCCAAACAAGAAAGAACGATGCTTACCTTGATGCAACATCATCCATGAATTGTAAAAGAGGACTTTCTACCCAATATGGAATTGGAGATGAAGGATAAGATGGTCATGGTATGCCTTGGTTCACTCCTTGTAAATCTTGGAGTTCTTATATGCATGTTTTATCATTTACTCCAACTCCTGAATATACAATATCCTTTGAGAACCTTCACCAGAAATATTAGAGTTTCATTATGTGATGTCCTAGTAGACCCAATGCTCAATCTCAATAGGTAGGTGATAAGAAATTCTAAATACAATATGTTATGTTGACATTTGAATGGAATTTTTGAATAAATAATGGTAATCCCTAAAGATATCATTTAGTCTTATGATCAAATTCTTTTTATTAGGTTGAACTGTTTTTTTCATGAATATATATTATATCTCTATTTGAAACCTCATCTTGACCATTGGTCTATGGGTGATATGCAGTAGACACTCGATGACCAACGCCATACAGATGAAAAAGTCATTGCATTGTTCTGTTGGAGAAATGAGTACAATGGGCACTAATGATGAACCTTGGTAAGCCAAAAAAATAGGATATTTGGGTTCTCAAAAATTCTACAACTATCGGAGAATTATTATCCCTTTTCTCTCATGCCTCTAACCATTTTGAAACTTAATCCACTACGAATAAAATTTATAGGTTTACAAATGAATTGGGGAATGGTCCCAATATTTGAATGACCCAAATATCTAAAATGAAATGGAAGAGAAAGGGTTTTTTGGAATATCATTTATTTTAGAAACATTCCCCATTCATTAATATAGGTGATAATATTTACAGATGTCATGGGTATCGTGAAATAATTTAGGCCAAAATAGACCATAATTAAAGTCCTTGCAAGCAGTTTGTTGGGGTCCAAAGCTGCCCCCACAAGAAAGAGTGAGTCAAGAACCTATGGAAAGACTGAGAATCACTATCAGTAACACAAAACATGAGTAGTTGTTCATTATAGGTATGAGAAAGGTATGGGTCATCCCTAATCTACCAATGGGACTCATGTTTTAGACAGTCAGCCTGTTTTCATTGAAATCAGTAGGAATTCAAGATGCTACCAAATAATTTACAATTTCTGGATACCAAGTAATATCATCATGCACTTGGTACAATTTCTTATAAGGAAACATGTCATTTATGGGGATACAGGGGGGTGAGTAAATGTATGAGGATGGGCGAATCTTAATGATATGGTCAACCACTTCATTATCGACTCCTTTTTTATCTATATTTTTTTAAATTAAATTCTTCAATAATGAGAATCCAATGAATGAGATGTGTTTTGACTTCTGGATTCATAAGGCGATACAAGAGGGCAGCATAGTCTGAGAAAATTTTGTATTTATACCCTAAATGAAATTACCTTAACTTTTCCAAGGGAAAAAATGGCAAGGAATTATTTTTCAGTTGTAGTATAGTTCGCTCTGTGCAGAATCCAATGTATTTGTGGAATATTAAATGACATGTAGAGCTCGATTGACCTATTGTGACAAGACTACACTAACTACATATTTATAGGTGTCACACATGATCTGAAATGGTAAATCCCGACATTGTGGTTGGATTACCGAGGGTGATGTGAGACTCCATTTTAACTTATTAAAAGATTCCTCACATTCATTATAAAAAACATATTTTTTTGAGTGTCATCGGGAGTGGGGGAATGAAATTTTACTAATGTCCTGAATAAAACAATGGAATAATCCAACAATACCTAGGAATAATAGCACATCATAATTTTTTTGGGAAGGGTTGGGATGAAATGAAATCAGCTGTTTATTTATCTACTTGGATGCCATCTCTAGAATTGAAATTTCCGAAAAATATACTTTTTCACACCATAAAATAGAATTTCTTATTATTAAATTAAATATTCCTTTCAATTTAGTGACATAGGATGAAATCACGAAAAAGTAAAAATTTATTAAAATAGGATCCATAAATAGTGAAATCATCCATGAAAAATTCCATGAAATTCTAGAGATAATCTGAAAAAAAACTAACCATAAATCATTAGAAGGTACCCAAGTCATTGCACATACCAAATGGCATCCTCCTATATAAAAATATGCCAAAGGGGAAAGTGAAGGCCGTATTTTTTTATCCATGGGGGAAATATGGATTTGAAAATATCAATAATTAACATCATGAAAATAGTAATGGGCCATCCATTCTATACTATGAAGCATTTGTTTAATGAATGGAAATGAGAAATGGTCCTTCATAGTGTATTGGTTTAGTTGGTAACAGTTTATGCAGACACACCAACGATTCTGCGAATGATTTAAAACCAATTCATTGTATTCATTTATTTGATTGCTGTAAGGCCAGTTTTTTATGAAATACATGAACGGGACTGACACATTGGTGGTCAGAAATCGGTTAAATTATTCCAGAAACCAATAATTCTATTTCATCATTTTTCACAACTTGTAGGAGGTTTGGGTTCAGTTGATGTAGTGACTGCCTCACTGGTTTAGCCTCATCATTGAATAAAATACGTTGCCTTCAAACTGATGGGCTAACACCAAGAATTACATCAAGTTTCCATCCTTATAACTGTTTATACATCCTTAAAAGATCAAGAAGTCGTAATTCATGATCAAGAGAGAGTGAACTAAAAAATGATTAGCAACTTTTCCCATTCCCAATATATGAATATTTTAAATCTTGATGTATTTGTTTCAGTTCAAATTTAGGTGGATTTTGTATTGATGGGAGTGTGTGTGAATGTGAGTGTTCACTGATCTCATCTAACTTCTCAATAGAATCATACTCAATAGAGGAATACTATTTTAAATGATTAGAATTATCATCGATTTTAATTGGATCCTCAGTGTTCAAGAAGTTATCAATTAATAAAAATGCATGAATCTTTTCTAGACCACTAAAACAATCAATACATGAATATTTATGATGAATTTCAGTATATGTTGAAAACTCATAAATGGGATCAGAGTTATGATAATATTTATTTTTAGGGGAATGGTGTACATCATTTGAATTAACAGAGAGAGAGGGAAATGTTCATCATAGGGGTGTTTCATGGCATCTAGGATATTAAAATGGACAATGTATCCACTATATTCCCTAGATAATGTACCATTAGGGACATTAATTATGGTTTTATCATTTTTGAATATGTTTCTCTCTAATATAATTGGTTAATTTCAATTCATCATATCATCTTTTATTTTTATCACATAAAAATCATTATGAAAAATTAAAATTTTCACCGTCGTGAGAACAACCTATAATACACCAGAATGTAGTGCAGTAATACAGTTGGCTAATTGAACATCAATTATAGTGTGATGTAGTTCCCTAACATGAAATCTAGACTAAATG
The DNA here is from genome assembly GCA_963277665.1 of Viscum album. Classification (NCBI taxonomy): domain Eukaryota; kingdom Viridiplantae; phylum Streptophyta; class Magnoliopsida; order Santalales; family Viscaceae; genus Viscum; species Viscum album. The sequence goes on along the minus strand of OY728162.1, from coordinate 793,954,476 downwards.
GAGTGAGGGATAATATTTATAGAAGCACAAAAATGAATCATGGCATTGGAAAATTAATATTACCCTATGTTCCATGGAATCGATAATTTCCTGGAATTGTTTCACTTGTTGAATGTTAGGGATCTATTACTACTAATACGTTCCTACCCATGATCATATTTTCATCTCCAAAAATCCATCGTCAGTGGGTACACATCTACTAAAGAAACATTCCTTATCAAGGAATGTTTTATACAACATCAAGTAAGGGGATATATACTGCAATTTTTTGAAAGATTCTAATATTTCATTATCTAGTTTAGTTTCCTTCTGTTTCCTAGACTGGGTATCCCTTTGTGGAAATGGAAGAGAAATTGGTTGGCTTGAAGACTCATTGACATACACACTATTTCCTTTGTAAGGGCTTCTCTCATGACCCAATTATTCATCATTTGGATCATTTTCAATGGTTTGGAAGGAGGTTTCATCAAGAGGGGATGACAATAATGGAGGATTCATTTCGTTTATACATTTTGTCCAACTATAATAGATGATGGCACTAAATTTTTCCTTATCCCTTGGGTTAACTATTGTTTGAGAAATAATCTTACCTAACCAATGAATTTGAATTTCCCCAACAAAGATAGCTAGTTGCCCTAATTGGGTTCTGAGGTATTGTAGGAATTCGTGGGAGGTTGGATAGAATTTGATATTGTAGGATGGAATTTGTTTCATTTTAACTTCTATGCTATGCTCAGGTTTTGGACGGGGTTGTTGGAAGGGCCTTTTGGGTGGATTAGAATTTCTAGGTGGAGTTGGTTGATGATTACTCTGACCCTGGTGGTTCCATGGTTGTTGAGTTTGTTTTGAATACCCCTTGTTCCTATAAGTTTGGTTTTCCTTCCACCCCTGATATGATGGATAGTTTCTTTCTATCCTAAAGGGTTGGTTATAGGGGAGGCCTGGAATGATTTTCTCATTACTCTCAAATGTTTCTCTCAATTGGTGGCATCACGTAGTGTAGTGGGATTCAGAAGAACATACACCACAGTGGATGGGAGGTGGAGATTGTGATTTCCCTTTGGAAATATAATTTTCTCTTATAATAGAACTGACCTATTCAAACATTGTTTCCACATCCTTTTCAAATTTGGTACTTTTCAAATCATGGACACCTAGAAAGGGTACAATGGACCCTCTACAAAATTATTGAGTGTTCTATGCCATGATATCAATCAATTTTTTTTTTGAAATTAGGGACATAATAACTAGTTAACCACCTACAGTAGCATCAATCGTATTTCTATCAATCTAGATAAAACCTTCATAAAAATACTGAATAAAATGTTGCTCAATTATTTGGTTCAATGGGATACTTGAAAAAATCATTTTAACGTGTTCCAAATATTTATATAGTGTTTCCCCATGTGATTTTCTTATACAAAATATTTCTTTTCTTATAGTTTTAGTGGGAGAGGCTTGTAAATAATTTTCATGAAAAATTAGTTTCATGCCGCCCAAACTCTTAGTAGGGATTTAAAATAATAAATGCACTCTTTTGAAGTGTCTTATAATAGAAATGGGAATTCCCTGAACTTTAATTTTTCTTAATCCACATTTGTAGGTTTTAATATATAACACAGAGTATGAAATTATTTTATATTCTTATATGGATATTTTTTCAGAAGTCCATGGAATCATGGTAATAAATGAATTAAATAAGATTTTAGTTCAATGATGGGTGCCTCATAATGAGTTTGAATAAATGTGGGATGGATATCAACATTAGGTAAGGTTAATTATTTTATTGTTATATTGTTTTCAGAAATTTTATACATTTTTATTTCAGTTGTTATGTAGGTACTACAAGAAGAAGATGTAGGATCAAGAAGAGTTTTTTTGTCTTGAATGTCCTCCATCAAAGGGTTCTCTTGTGCGTCTCGGGGTCACCGATGTAAGTTCCTCTGTAGTTCAGGTTCCAAAAGAAGTAAACCTCCCAGATTATAATGTGTCATGAAACAAACCTAAAAAACAAATATATCAGAATATAATAAGATAGGTATATGTATAATATAAAACAGAAAATTATTCACAAAATTTACAAAAATCGTATCAACAACATGATCTAAATCCAATGTTATAAAAAATTATTTGTTTATAATTTTAAATCGAATGTTATAATAATTTATTTAATCAATTATTAAATATTTTAAATAATGTATAATTGAATAATCAATTTAATAAATTATCAGTTATCATAAATATAATATTATAAATATTATTTTACAATAATGATACAAATATTTTCAAGTATTAATATTTAATTTGGAATATTAATATTAAATTAATGAAAAAATTTATTTTGATTTATTTAAAACAAATATAATATAAATATCAGTGATGTTACATTATTCCACATTAAAAAAAATTAGTTCCCAAAATTTCTTAATCGAACCTATAGAAATATTGAATTTCACCATTCAAGATTATGAAAACTAGTAGCTCCATATTATTCCTTAATTTAAAATCCTATACAAATTATAGAAGGACTCTAAATGTTAAATGGGGTTCTCTATATATTCCCCTCTAATGTTTTATAAACCTCATATATGATACCCACTATGACGACCCATGAAATGTTCCATTTTTTATAATTAATTTATTATATAACAATCCATGATTACAAAGGTTTAGAGTATTAGAGAGTTTGGATACATTAGATATTTCCAATTACAACTCTAAAAAAATAAAGGACAATAAAACAATTATTTTTATTAATAAGGGTTAAAAAAATAAAGGATCATTTTCCAGTCACTCACTTCTTCGTGTCATTATTCTTAATGAATAGTGGTTTTGAAAAGGATAGAGTGAGAAAAAAAGATCAGTAAGGGGTTTCAACATATGTAGAAACATATCTTGATTTTTTACTTCAACATAAAAAGTAAAACATGTGATACATCATGAGAATTAAAAATTATTAAAATAAGGAGTTTATTTTAAAATAATAATATATATTTCAAAATAGGTTTCATCATATGTAACCTTTGGTGGAATAATTTTCATTAATTTATTAAATAATATATATTTCTCTTGATAACTAATAAAGATTCAAAAATATTTCTCAAAAGAACCATAGATCATAACATGATGTTACGGTACAATAAAGGTAAAACATAACATGATTAAGACAATCCCATGATGGATTATGTTCACTCTCTAATCCTATAGTGTTCGTGGGATACATGTCTCATGCACCATTCATGAAATCTCATGATATTTCAACATTTACATATGAATTGGAGAGCTATATAATTCAGGTCACAACCCTGACATGATTGGATAAAAGTCCCAAAAGGGTTTGGGTTCACTCCCCATTCATTTCCATCATTGACTAAATATCCAGGTGCGGTTATTTTTAATTAAAACATAACAACTTGTATATTATATCATAAGTACAATTAAATTTCATAAAAAACGTGAGCTTCAATATCCATTTCCTAAGAAGGTAAATTACTTAGTTATACATGTTCCATGATAAAGTTAGTTTATCATGAAGATTAATTTTTAAATATAAATGAATATATATACATATATATATATATATCAATTCATACGTAATAATATTACATAAAAAGATACACATATCGATACATTTGATTACAAGTATATTAGAAAAAAACATTATTTCATCTCCACACTCATATATATAGGTAATTATAATGATGAATATAAGAAATATATATATATATATATATATATATATATTAATTTATTTACATACATATAAGAAATAAATAGTTTAACATAAATTGATACATATATAATCAAATTTATATAAAAACGTATATATTGATCTTAGATAAAAATTATGTTTCACCGTAAAATAATCCATATATAGAGACATATGTATCAATGTTTTAAAAAAAATGTTTCATATTAAATGATATATTTTTGTATATATATACATATATGCTAATTTTAAAATAAATTAATTTTATGTTAAACACAAATCTGGAAAATGTCGATAACTTTGCATGAACATAAAGTTTCATTATCATGAAAATAAGGTTATAATGCGAAAAATGTGGTCAGACATGATTTTTAAAATTCAAATCTGCATATATATATAAATACATTTTTTAAAAATATTATTAAAAATTAAAATATTTCAACCGAATAACATGCCATGTATATATAATAGTGACCAGTTAATGTTATTTAAAAAAATTAAAATTCCAATAAAATAAATCTCATGAATCGTTCAGGAATAAATGTTTTATAAACTCAAAGTGACCACCTTACCATTATAAAAATACAATTAAAAAACCATAATATAATATTGATGGACTAAACCCATTTTTTTACATGAAAATCATAAATCTAGAAAAGTATTTAAATATTTAACAAAATATCCCATTTCTATTAAAAATAAATAAATAAAAATTATTTATATAGATACAAAATAAATATTTTTAAACCACTAAATAAATTTGACATATAATCTGAAATGCAGAACCCACATTAATCATTTGAGATGACATTATTTTCAAAAAAACAAATTCTCACGCAGATAAATCCGTCTGAAATATATCACCTTTTTATATACAATATTGAATGAAATAAATGCTTGAAATATAATTACATACCTTAAATAATTATAAACTAGACAAGAAAAAAATTTAAACCTGAAAACATGTTTGATTAAGATATATATAAAAAACAAATATTTGAAGATATTTCCAAAATAAATTATGTTTCATGATTTATAGAAAATCAAAAAGCCTTATTATCTTGCTTTATAGCTTTCAGTAAACCCCATATCTAACTCGAATTTACTACACAGAGTGAAATAGATAAGGATGAGTATTATTTAAGGGAATACATTCTTATATATCCATATTCAGTACATTAATTTACTCTTTTTACTCACATTAAAATATATTCATGTATAACATGGTTGATCGTCCCCCAACCATGTGTGGAAATTCACTTAGGAGGTAAGGGATTAAGAGTAGAAGTATAGGTGATTAAATTATCCTTCAATTTTATTAATGAATATTAATTTCAATTAATAATATATTTGATTCACTAATTCTAATTTTTTTAGTAGTTATTATTTATAAAAAGGCCGTATTAAAAACTGAAATAAAAACTAGTTAATGAAATTAATCAAAAATAATATATATTATATATCATTTAATTTAAAGAATGAACTTAATGATATCATTATGATATTACTATTTTACCAATTGATTTATATTATCTCATTTGAAATCAAAAAAAATTCACCATAAGAAACTATTAAATATAAAAATATCTTGAAAATGATTTATTAAACCAAATTAATGAATAAAAAAGGGTGATATCTCTTTCAAAAATTGTATTTGAAATTGATCCTTTGATTTTTTTTGATTATTTTAAAACCATTATACTTTTGCATTAATTTTCTTTTATCTATTTGAATTCATATATATCTACTTAACAATAATTCCTATGGAGTTATCTTGTTGATTAAATGTATCACTCATGGGACCGACCTTGACCTTCATAATTATATTACATAGTAGAATAATACAAATCATGAACACATAATTTCTAGTCATGACTAACCACTAAAATATATAATTTTAGTTGGGTGGAAAATGTTTTTAGAACTATTGGTGGATATTGAAGGTGAAAATAGGTGTATAATAATACTGTTTATAATAAACAAAATATATTCTTAAATTATAAATATTTTTTTCTTATATTAATTCTAATTATATGAATGTGTTTTATTTTAAATTCAAGTATACTAATGCATAAACAGTTAGCCAAAAATATAATCAAGGATCATTTATTAATGAGAAATGATTGATTATAACCCTAATAACAAGATGTTCAAATTCCCATACATATGATTTACCATCCACGAGAACATGCTCTCAACTATACTCAATGTACCTCATGAAAAATTATCCAATGATGCCCTACATAATTGAGCACCCCAAATTCCCTAGTCTAGAGCCACAATGGACTTTGAATTATCATATATTTATGGGTTTTCATTATTTTTCTTCATCTTTTGATTTAGGTGAACAATTTTAACCTTAAACTAAGACAAATACTAATAAATAAATATAGAATGATTTATTGGCATGAAAAAATAATATCTATATAGATATTTGACTATACCTAGTGACATTTGTGATATATTCAACAATAATTTGGTAACATCAAATTCTATATGATTTAGGGTATTCTAATTCTATCCATATGTCGGAGAAAAATATTGTTTAAAGAGATAACTGTATGGTTACATGATAACCTTTAATAACCTATAAAATGGATTATTAGATACCTTCCACTCTATAGGATATAGATATTACGAAATGAAATCTCAATCATTTCACCGGTCTATAGATAATCTAAAATTGAAATATGAGATACAATCCAAGATTTCATGAGGATGTTGTTACATAAGAGAATCAATTTTTAACTATAAATTAATCATTTATTTATTACTTACATCCTATTACTTCAGTCACGATCGATGACCTATTCAATAAAGGATTAATTATGAAATAATTGTATGATGTTAATGACATTCTATATTAGATTCCTCTTAATGATAAATTATGAAATAATTATTAGAGTCCACTGAGGATAGAAATATTTTAATTCTATTCTGAGATCATCATCTTTTATACCTAATTAGAATCATTAATAAATATATAAATTAACTTATAATTTATTGTTCCATTGACTCATTCACATTATTCACATACACTAACACTCATAACCATTTTATAAATCGTGATATGTGAGGAGGGTCCCACATATAGTAAGGATTATGAAGGGTTTAGTTTATAATAAACCGTTCGATTGAAACTATTTTAGTTATAATAAATACTCCATAGAATTCCAAAGTACCTACAACCAATGTAGGTGAACTCAACATAATCAATAACTAAATCCACTTTATGATGAATATTAATGTTTCTTGATTTTCAAGTAAAATAACTCTATAATGAAATAATCACTTGAATCCCAACCATTGAAGGGTATAATTACTATTACCACCACCTCAACCATAATCCAAACAACATCCAATTATATTATATCAACAACCACCATCTTATTCCCTAAAAAATTACTTAATTGAATGTTCAATAACTTCATCCAAAATTATTATCAGTAGATTATAATACAATAGAACTCTATAATGAATCAATAATCATCTACCTACAACTATAGAACCAAGTGGGAAAAATATATCAAATTTTATTATAGTGACTACTAAATACCATAATAATAAACATTGAGGAATCCCAAGAGAGAAGGTGATGTTTATGACACTTTTTAAGGTGAAAACTGGATAAATATAAAAAAATTGAATGAAAAGTTTTAGTAAATAGAATAGTAAAAATAATGGGTGAAAGAGAAAAATTGAGAATATAATTAGGATAAAATAGAATTATAAAACAAAAAATATATGATGGGAAAATATAGAAAATAAGTTTGTACGGAGAAGCATATTAAATAGATATAGCCATATAAAATGAATCATTCCTTCCTTACGAGGATAAAGAAATTATTTTTTGAAATGAAATACAAGAAGTTTTACATGGTTTCATTCAACTTTATATAGACATGTGTTTTAATGAATATATTTCTTAAAAGTTAGATTATGAGAAAATTTTAAAGTGATTTCTATAAAAATGAAAATTCTAGATGTTTGTGGTGTTATTTCTCTATTGAATGAGTGTTTAAATGAATTTCAAAACAATATACCTCAATACTGGTAACTATTAGTTCATGCACATTCAAGAATACAAATTGTGACTCAGGAATCAAGTGAAAATTTTATTCCCCAATGTGTGTTGTCAAATATGGGATTGGATAATAAAAATATTATATTAGATTCACTCTACCATATTAGTATAATTATGATATAACCCTGTTAATTTTTGAAATAACTTCACATTTTGGAAACATTTAGATTCCCTATACAATTTATTATCCTCCTGATAGATTAATAATGAGATATTCCAATAATTCTTCGAAAACCATTCATTGAAACTAAAAATTCTTTTATAAATGTCAACCCATGATGAATTATTTTTAGAGTTAGTGATGAATGAGTCATATTTGATCTTATTAAAACTCTTAATCATGAAATTAAATCATTTTATTTCAATATAATTTTTTCTATCAAATAACACCCATCCATAATGAGTCTTAAAATAGTAAAGTTGGAAATATAATGGAACTAATTGATGAGATGATGGAAACTAAGGAGGATAATTTAAAACTAGTTGGTGAGAAAGAAGATGATGTTATAAAATGTTGAAACACTTTTAAATAGATACCTAACCAGTATTAATTTCTTCAATAATCAAAATACTATTTCTTTTTATTAATCCATTGACACAAACACTATAGTACATTTTATTGGGTGAAAATGATTATTTAAAAATGATTATTAATTTATAAAAAAGAATTTAATAGGAATAAAAATTCTTATATGTTTTATGTAAAATGTAAAAATCACTTAATCTATCTTTTTAAAATCCTAAATCGAATTAATATTATCAATTTCACAAAAAACATACTATAAGAAGAAGGCATCAAACTCATAAAATAGTTAAAAATGAGACATAACTCACTGATAAAAACATGGCTTAACTTACATAGTTTCATTCCATTACCAATGTAATTAATCCTACCATTTTCACACATAATATGATTGTAAATTAATTTATGTGGGGATCATTATTTAAATATAAAAAGTAAATGGTTGACCCCATTATACTTAATTCCAAAAAAGGGTGGAATACTATGATAATGACTTATGATAAGGATATGATACATAAAATTATTGTTACATGATACTGGGTATGCATAGACAATCAAATTCTAGAAAATTCCATAAGAAATGAAAATATTCCATTATTAATAATGGATCAATTCATAATAAGTTATCTAAATATGAGTTCTTTTTTTCCTTTTAGATTGAAAATCTCAATACAACCAAATACTTTTTTATCTAAATAATAATGATAATACAAGGTTTACATAAACATATCAAACATTATCCAATTATTTCATGTATTTATTCAGGTTTCATAATTCAGTGAAATTTAAACGGTTCATGGAACATATTTTTCAGAATAAAGTCGAAGCATTTCTTGATATTTTCAGGGACGATTTATCAGTATACGTTATATCCATTGAAGTAATCCTATACAATCATGATTTCATACATACACTATTATAAAAAAATTATTAGTTCTAAATTGGTTAAAGTTCAACTTCATAGCTCAAGGTTGGATCATTCTATTGAATGGAATCTCTAAACATGGAATAATGGTTGATCATATAATGAAAACATTCATACAAGATCTCCATGATCATAATACAATGAAAGTGTTTTAAAATTATATTTTACATGATTTATTTTTTCACTACTTTGTAAATGAATTTTTCATAATATATAGGCCACTCACCCATATTTTTGTCAATGCATATTTTTTTATATGTTAATTATCTTGTATAAAAGACATTATTTATTTAATTTTTTTTTTTGGAAACGCCATTCATGATAATTAAGAATTGGACATAAAATATCATCATAATGTATGATCCAAGTGATTTAATTTTATGAGATACTCTAAGATAGTGGGTAGATCATATTTTTTAACATATCTATTATGAAAATGATTCCCATAATAAGTCATAAATAAATTAATTTTTCAGAGAAGAAAAAATACATAAAACAATGGAATTTTTTTTAATAATTTAAAACCATATTTTATAATCTTCTAGGTGATTGTCTATATTGATGAAAGCTCTTTAGTTATTTTCCAAAAAAAAAGTATTCTAATCCATGCCTGATTTGGTACATCTTCTTACTAAAATAGTTTTATTGGATTATCATATAAAAAAGGGATTAAAAATTTTATTGGGAGACCATTTTTGAGATTACCCCTAATGAATATACAATAGGAGGAGTATAGTCAAATTGATGTTGAGATTCTGTATGAGAATATTTTTTTATTGATATAAAATCTCTTACATGGTTTTTCATCATTGTCAATTATTCAGAATATGAGACCATAAATATTTTTTTAATATCATTAATGAAATTTTTTTTTAGATAATTAAAAACATTTTTTTAGTGATAATCACTTATTATTAAATAAATGTTTTGAATGATTAATTATGTGATGTGTTCCAAAATCCAAGGTGAATAACATTGTAGAAATGTTCTATTAATCCCAAAATGGAGGCCATAATTGACATGGTAGAAAAATTTCATTGATGATATAATGTGTATTATATTTTTTGACATCCACAATGATGCAAGTGTGTGCATTTGAGGCTATGATTGATGAAAATAAATGGATAAAATTATCAAAAAAATTGAGAATCCAAAAAACCAATTTCTAAAAGATTAGGTTTTTGATGTATGGAGGACATATTTAATGGGGCCCTTCCCAAGATCCATGAGAAACACATATATACATCTTTATGTTATTTACATCACTAAATTGGTAGAATATGATGCAATATGGGAAATATGTCTAATTTAGTAATGAAATTGTAAAAAATAAATTTATTTATCTTGTTGTTATGTCTAGGTAACTCATAATTTCTTGATGAACTCATTCAAATAATTATATAAATTTTTATGCGCTAGAAAATTAATGAGTTTTATACAATTCCTTATCACATCAAAACCAACAAAACTATAGGATTGTATAATTATCCAACTATGTGATTATAAATATTTATAATAAAACTACATGTTCAATAAGGAATGATTATAGAAACAATAATTATAATACATTATAATAAGAAATGTTATATTTTAAAATTATCACAAGTATAACCCCATTTGGGCTTATCAATTATAAACTAGGATATTTACTCGTGGATCTCAAGTATCGATAATATAGGGTTGTGATGAAAGTGGCTATGGACTCACACCAAGATAAAAATATACTACTATATTTAGAAAAATTAAAATAGATTGAATGAGGTAATTATAAGAAGTATAAGATCTATAAATAGAAAATAAATAAGTTTCATGATTTACAAATCAACCATTGAGTATTCATACCAGGATGTGAAATAATTTTTTTTAAATAATGTTTGAGATTGTTTCCATGAAAGCTATAATAACTTGGGTTATGACCCGTCATAGTATAAATTCTCTTTTCACTTGGATCCATTTATATATAATGAGGGCATAAACATTCATTCATGTTAAATAAAGAATTATGAATCTATACATGGATAATTTCCATAATTAAATTATTCTATCACTCAAATATTCCTGAAAATTAAAAGTTACATATAGATATGGACTTTAATTAAATATCTAGGTGTGGAGAAACCTGGGTATGTTTTCTTTTTTACGATTATAATTATACTTTATATTGTTTAAAAATTATTAGTATAAACTGGTTTAGATAATTTAAGGAACTCTCCCCTACTCCCCTACTTTATATATAATTGATACAACATAAAATTTGAGAGGAGTAGTAACAAATAGATAAAAGGAATCATTTTTATGGTGCATCCAGACATATCATGTCATAAATCACTACTCCTTAAAGTCATCATTATAGACTTATGACACACAATAAGTATGTAAACTATAATAATGCAATGTTCTTTGATAGAAAATAGTCTTACCCTAATACGGTGGGTGTAAACTATAACCCAACCCCAAAATATCATAATATGGTGTGACAAATTACATTTAAAACTCTTGAAATTTCCCATTCTATAATTCTTCAACCTAGAAAAAAATGAAACAATTATTTTTATACGATAGGCTTCTTGTGATGATTTTGACCTAAAATAAATCACACAGGGATAAACTGACATGGTTATTATATAGTAGGTTCCCCGATGGAGTTAGAACTCTAGGGGACATTGTTTGAAAAATACTATGTATTTAGAACTAATGACATAATGTTGTAATGACTTGGGTCACTCCACAATTTATTCAAATACATTTAAATCTAAAAACACAAAAACAATTGTGCAATTATTATCCCTATTCACATCTCTTAGTTCTCTCTAAATAGATTCTCATAGCTGTTTGATATGGTTCTGGTCACCTTCAAGTTGTAAAGATACACTTATGGATCTTCTCTTACGTAACATTCACACCTCCTCATACCTATTTCAAAATACCCACTACAGTGTTTCCAAACCCACACTATGAAAATTCACCAAAACCATCTATACATAAAAACAGTCCCAGCCATGAAAACATCCCCTTTAAAACCCCCTATAAATCCATCTCGAGGCATTACCCATGCATATCCCTATCCCTCCAACAATGGATCAAATTAATACTATTAAAAAAATACAATGATAAATACCCATTAACACAAATAAAAAAATAATATACTTATAATACTCACAAAAAATAAAATGGATGATCTACCCACACAACCATATGATCCCTTACTATGACATTCACATAAACAATTCACATCAATTTATCCTAACATAATCCAAACCATCCAAAAAAATCCAACACTCATCTCTCTGTGGGGATTTATCTGAAAATCACTTTAACCATTTTATATGGTTGACTTAACACAAACACTGGAACAGTCAGGGAGACTTTAAATTTCAGGAATTCGTAATAAATTAATTTTTAAAATGCATAATATAAAATATATAGTTATATCTTATCAAGTTATATATTCATTCAATGCTATGAATTTATAACATATTAATCATGTATTGGGGGAGGATTCTATGGAGTGTATCTTAGAGTTTTTATTAGTATTGGATATGAAAATGGAGTATATAAAGTAAAAAATGGTTCAACATAATTAGATCCTATAGTTTATAATCTTTTTTAAAGGATAAATTGTCCAAAACAATGTGTTTATATAATGATATTGGATTATAATGATTTTATAATGGAGTGCTGCAAGAACTCAATCCCTAAGTTGTAGATGAAAACAGCCATTTACCCATTGAGAAGGAACAAACCTAAAAACATAGAGAAATTAGTTGAGAAGTTATCACCTAAGGATTATACATTGGGAAATCTCTCATGAATGGTTTTAAAAGAGACTGTCTTAAGGATTTGAGATTGTATTATATGTCCTTCTTCGTTCTAGAATTTATATATGGATGTTACGAATCAACATATATAAATAATTTTCATTATATTAATGGATAATTTTGATCCAGCCCATGTGTATTATTATTAGTGGGAATTTAACTACGTGAAAAGTAATGAATTTGTGATTTTTTTACTAATCATTGCACCTATCCTCATTGTGGTAGATTAGGTTGTGTGACCTACCATTATTAGAATAAAATGGTACAACAAATGATCGTGGGAAAAGGGAATTAATGGGATGAAAATTATACTTTTTTAATGGTGAATTATGATTCCATTGAGGGGTACTCACATTCTTATTTCACATCCCAATAAAACCCAACACTGGTAGGATGAATAGATGTTTAACATGATTTGGAAGAACCCCCAAACATTCCTCATAGTGAGTGGATTAGTATTTTCAAATTTTATTTTTCATATGATTGGGATCAAGGACAATTTATATAATAATATGGAGGTAGAATTTGATCAACCTCCCAATCTAATACATGAATTAACACAACACCCATTTTATCTACTATATCCACCCAAGTGGGAACATGTTATGTTCATCCAAATTCAGTACTTTTACCCCACTCAACCGTAAAAATATATAATTATTATTAGACCCGAAAAAAATGAGCATTTATACCAGCCACAACCCACCCATAATCATATTTTGACACATGTGATACTAATTATCTTCTGTATACTAATGAATAATGATAGTTTGAGTTGGATTCCCAAAATAATTGAAAGGGTATGATAAATTATGTTACAATGTAGGTTCCATTTGTTGACCTAGTTGATAACCACGTGACCTATATAAGGATCACCGAGATATCCACTTAATAGAATGATCATCCAACGACTCCTCGTACCACCATAATCACTACAATATCCCTTCATAGTGATTCAAAAATTAAAACTAGAAATACGGATATCTATATTCTACGTAATCCTCTTATATTCATTTAACATTCTAAGGGTCATGGATATGTGGCTACACAACCTAATGGGGAACCATATACCCAAATTACTACATAAGTTCAATTATCAAAAGCTTAGAAAAATAATTTAGCAATATCCCTGATTGATCATTCAACTTAGTAGTTTTCAACAACAACATTGAATGTCATTACTCATTTATATTGTGTGATAGAGGCAGATTCAAACACAAACTAGGTATAGACTACTCCACATTTCCTTATAAAACATTAGATTTTAGTAATTTATTTTATGTAATTATTAGGTTATTAAATTATTGTAGGTGAAGTCTTTTAGGTATTTATTTATTTCATTGACTATAAATATAGTGAAGGTAGATCCTAATGGGGAGATGGGGGATGTAACCAAGGAGTCATAATATTTCATCCACCTTCCTAAATATTTTAATGCCCTGTATTATTGTTTTACAGTCTCATATTTTTTATAATATACAATATTTACTTTCATTTTGTGTTAATTATCTATCCTTTAGATAATATGTTGAATGGAAAAAAATAAATATTATTTTTTTCATCAATTTCTTCATAACTGTAATAAATATAAAATTTTAACTATATGAAGTTACTTAGAAAAATGTTTTCATTTTAGTATATTAAATCCACCACAATCCATCAATGAATAGGATTTTCATTCAGTAAATTACATCCATTAATCAAGGAAAAAATCATACATAAATCATGTAGTCCATTAATTATTTCTTGAATTTTGATGTTTTACTATGATATATTTAATAGAATATTAATTATCCTCTATATCACAATGATTTTAAATGGTGGTTATTGTATTTGAAAATAAGTGTGGTGGCGGTATTGTTAGAAACAAATGAATATATTCTTGAAATCAATGATCAAAGTGACATTTTTTGGACACATCTCTTGACATATGAAAATTATAAACACACATCTAAATAAAAGAAATAAATTTAATCCGGAATTATTGATAATAATAAAAAAAAAATTTAATATGATATCCAATATAACTAAAGAATTAATTTGTACTATAATATAAAATTTTTATATTTTTTTATTCGATTATTACATAATGTTCATGATATGAGTAATTTTTTAATATTTTGAAATTCCATTCCTGAGAGGTGTTATAATCATTTTTTATATTATTTATAATAAACTATTTCTTAAGAGATTCCCAGATAAACTTTACTCTTTCAACTTTCACATTGATCAATTTCAAAAAATGAGTATTTTTTTAAACCAAACTAATATGATTGAGGATATTTTTTAACCCTTGTATCGTTCAACCTAACCTATATGTAACCCTATTTTATTCATTTTATATTGATGAATTTTCTAGATTAGTAATGAAAATAATATGCTAATTTATCCTTCACAAAAGAAATTATTTAGTAAAAATATCCTCTTTTATTTCAGTTGAGTTTAAAAAGGTAGATTGTGATTCATGGAACTAACATGTGAGAATACAATGTAAGATAAGGTGGTAGAATTGTAATTAGTGATTTGGATGTTGATTCCAAAATATTCTATATTTTTATTACATAATTTCTATATTATTTTGGAAAATAATTCTACATAATAGATTATATCATGTATATTTTAATTATCACTCATACATGATCTATGATATTTTTTTAACTATTATAATTAGTTCCAAGAGGTGATCAGAAAAATGATACTTGATGGGTGTGATACTTGATGGTGGTGGAATTTATTTTGTTAAAAAGGAAATATAAAGAAAAATATTTTTAAAACTTGTGTCATTATTGTTGAATTTTCATTATGGGAATCATTAAGAGAAGTATAGATTATTGGGAGATGATAATATTGGTGTGGATATGTATGTCTCTTTTCAATGAGATTAAATAAATAATATTTATCTTTACATAAATAATTTATCCCCAATTTTAAAGACTTAATTTTTAATGATTACATAATGAACTACCCACCTCTATCCTCAAAGAAATTAGGACCTTTTTAGGATTTCCTCTTGATTTCTCTATTTAGATTTCTATAAAGTTATTTGAGATATTATACAAGCCTGTAAAGTGAATACATGAAATTTACTATGAGAATAACTCTCGTTTTACATTTTTATTGTTTGTTAAATGTGAAATTTTCAAAATATGTATATCACTATAAGGGTATGGATGTCTAAGGAATGGTTGAAAAATAATTATGTATGAAAATATGAAATCAAGTATAATATTTAAAAGGATTTATGATTACATAGGGATGATGAGTAAATTATATTTATAAAATTTTCATCTAATATTTTTTTTATCGACATGTTCTCTAATAATTTTATTTATTTAATGGATTGAACTTATTTGGAATCTTTGTAAAAATATTTTTCTTCAGGATAAAAAATGTTCAATTGAGAGAATTTGATAAATATTATTTATGCATATGTTTTTATCATGATTTTCAATGAGTATAAGACATAATGCTACAAATATATCTTTGTTGATTTATAGAAGGATAGATCTTAAAGAATATTTTGGATCCTCTCTTGATGTTTTTAGAGTAACTGGAGATATATTACTACAAGAAAAGTTTTTCATTATGTAGTTAGTTGGACCAAAGTATAAATGGATAACCAATAAGGAAATAATTCTACAAAATTTATTCACATTGTGTATGAATGTGATTTTGATTATATTGAATCAAAATAAGGGACTTAACTCCACAAAATGACTCAAAATAGGATACATATGATTACCCATGGAATTTTGATGTTAGTATTTTATAGTATTCTATAAATCATTATTGGTAAAAACTAAAACAAGAAAAAAATTCAATTAATTTCTCTTATGAATTGATTCACAACTAGTATGTATCCAGTCATTGAAGTAATTAAACGATATATAAGACATGAACTAGTTTAATGATTAAGGTTGAAGTTTGGGTTGAGGTGACAACATTATAGGTTTAATAGAAGAGAACGATTTGTCTTAGTATTATACACTAGGGGAGAACCATATAAGATAGTAACAGAAATCATGATTATGAAAGAGGATACCTATAATTTAAATCATTAATGGCGGATGAGTGTCATGGATCTAATGCAGAAATTATATAGTGCTATTATAGATGTATCTATGTAATATTTAATTTTAATATTGATACCCCTTTGAGGATATTTAAAAGAGAATTTTATAACATATGACCATTATTATATACCCTTATAATGTAATATATATTACCTTATTAATTAAAAATAATAATATTTTCCACTTTAGGATATAATTATACTAAAAAATATAAGGGAATATTAAGTTACATTTGATGTACTCAGAATGTTATTGCATGATGTTGAGATATTTTAATTTTTAAGGATAATGATGTATCCATGACACACCAAAACCATCCCTTAAACCACAATGATGTAACCTAAGAGGAATAGATAATGGTTTATATTTATGGTATATAACATCATTACACAATGAAAAAACATATGTTATTATGTAGATGATTACAATTAATAGGATTTTTTAGAAATATAATTGGAATTATTAGTATTCACATTGAATTTTATTCGAACCATAGAACCTATTGTAATCTTTCCCATCATATATGTTAACATTTATGGTTCCAATAATTAATAACAATAAGTAATATTTTTAAAATATATTTAATTTCTTCAACTCATTTTTCATATTTCACTCACTTCTTAAAATAGTATTATAAAACATTATTGAGATTCCCTCCAACATTATCACCTCATCACATAAGATGTGAGAGATCAAGGCTAAAATTGTGAGTGTTTATATTATCTATAAATTTCGTTCTTAGATAGAAATTTATTTAGGAATCTTGTTAAATCTATAATACCTATCTTATTAGTTAGTATACCTTTGAAAAAAAGTCTTATGGAGGGATGGAATCCATAGTGCTTAAGAAAACTAGCCATAAAATGTCTAACCCTTTAGTGGGTTAAAAAATAATCACATTATATCAAAGGAAAAATAATAATGTATATGGAATAAATTTCATGGCCACCTAATCCAAAAGTCCAAGTATGATGTTGTGGAGAATGAAGGAGCTCATAATATCCAAATACATTCTCCTAAGGACACTAATGTTATGATTAATTTTTAAAAATTAAAATAATATTAAATATTAACATGATTGAGGAAAAAATATCAATGAGACGGCTTGAGTTAGTGAAGGTGGATGTATGGGGTCCAATTTCACAAAAAGTCCATGTCTGAATAATGTTTTTATTTCTATTTATTAATGATTATGGAGTAATGAAATGGGTTACAGACATATCCTTCAAATAGGAAGTGTTTATGTTTATTTTATATTTCATGATATTAGAAGAGAAGATACTGGGGATAAAAATCCAGAAGTAATAGATTGAAAATTTTATTTATTTAACTAAAAATTAAGTGGAGGAATGAACAAATAAATTATTCATAATAAACCCATATTAAAATAACAATTAAAACCAAATAGTGATTAATTTAGTTTATATCTTAAAAATGGGATTATTAAGTCCAAATAAAGAAAACACAACATACGAAATATGGTATGGGAAGAATCCCACATTGGAATACTTCTGAATTTTAGGGGGAAATTTTTTATTGTCAACAAGGAGAATAACTGAATGATTGAAACTCATTGGGATGATGGAATTTTAATTGGTAATGAATCTAAAACAATGGAATACGAATTCATATAAATTCTTGAATGGACTTTAAAAATAATCATCTATTTGTTGTGAAAATGGGTAGAAATCACAATCAAATAAGGAGTTGTAATTCAAAAATAGAGCCAAATATTTAGAGGAATGGAATACGGAAGATATGTTGAGGTGCCTAGGAGGAGCACATGGGGATGGATTATACTCATATGAGTAAAAATATTATTTTATAGATAACATAGGATCAATATAATTAATAAAGGAATGATGTAAGGATGAAGTTAATGAATAAAAAATCACTGGATATTGGATAACACTTATAGAAAAAATAAGGATGAAGACTCTTCAACAAGAATATATCTTGTATAATGTTGAAATTAAATTTTCTAAATAGTTTTCCTAATATTAAAATCATCACACACCAATATTTTTATTTAACATTATGTACTATAGTGTACACGATATGAATCCTGAAGCCTAAACAAATCATGAAATATTATTATTTAAATATGTTCATGATAGCCTATCCCTTAAATTATAATTTATCAAAAATATTAAGTAATATATGAAATATATATACACATATATATTTAATAATAAATATAAATTTGTTGATAAATATTTAGGAAATAATCAATAATATTTAGTAATGTATTTTTATTCTTCAAAAGAAACACTTTCATAAAAATGTTTTTATTTGGATTTATAATAATTTATTAAAAATAATTTACAGAGAATTTAGAAATTATTTTTAATTAATAAGATATCATTTATTCATTCTCCATGTTAAAATTATCGAGGGATTATTCTTTTTATAATTTTTTGAATAAAATGATTTTTCAATGAACTGTAAAAAGTATAGATTTTTATTGAAAACTATATTTTCATATCCATCATGTACAGAGTAATTTTTTTTATAAAATGGTTGAAAACTTGAATTAGTTATTATATGTTTTAAATAAAAAATTACATTTATTGGAATAAATTTCATGAATGAATTTGAAAAAAAAGAATTTCTATAAGTAAAATAAATTTTTTTGAAAGACTGTTTTTATGTTTGTAAAGCTTTTTTTTATTTATAAAATAAACTCTTCACTATTGGTGAATTATTTTCATGAAAAATTATTTATTATATATTATAATTATTTTAATATTAATTTAATATTTTTCTAGGATTTAGATAAGAAAAACCCTAGTGTTATGCTAAAAATGAATTTGTATAAAATGAGGATTTCTTCGCATATTTCTTACTTATTTTAAAATTAATATCATTCACATATATAAAATGAATTTCATAAATATGATATAATAATTTTTAATCTATCTATTCAATTTTTTAAAAGTATTTCCCTATTATTTTTGGTCAATATCAATCATAATCGTGGTAAAAATTATCACCACAGTAAATGATAAATCATGTTTATATATATTAAAATTAAGTGATGTGGCTATTTTTTTATCATAGTAATTCACGAATGATGGATATTATAAAATTTTCACCTTATCCTTTGATATTATTTTCTTAATGGAAACTTCTCCAATAATATGACATAAATTATATTTAATGCAATGAAAGATACTAAATATAACACTCATTTTTTAAATATCTCTTATATGTACACATAAGGACAAAATAAATCAATGAATGAAGATAATTGTTTACTTTGAGATAAATTAAATTGTTTTCTAGAAATAAATTTATTTATAATTCTCATAAATTAATAATTTACATTAAATTCTTATACAATGTTATCGTAGTAATTATTCAATGATTTGAATAATAAAATAAATGTTTTTAGAAATTCTAAAAGTTATATAATTTTAGGGATTTATAGTGTTCCGTGATTCTTTTTGATGAACATGACATATTAGTGTTATGTTAAATGGTTATATTCTATTTAATACTTTTATTTTATGTATTTTAAATATAATTAAATGAATTCTAAAAGTAATTCAATTTTGAACACATTAATTTTTAATATAAATAATGATATATTGTTTTAAATTCTATTCTTCACTATTGGATGTTTGAAAAATGTTAATAAAAAAATGATAAAACCTATATATAGATTTTCTTCCTGACATGATTTCAAAAAATTAAAAATTATATGTCTAGTTAAATCTCTTGAAATAACGATTCTGAAAATATAATCCATTTCATATAAATTTATTTGTATGGACAAAAAATCACCGAGAGGAGTTTCAGATTAAATAAATGCACTTTTAAAATAACATCAATCTATAAAATGGATTGATTTAATCTGATTTGGTTTCTTTAATAAATATTTAAATTTGTTTTGAATTTCTTTTCATGGAAAAATTCCTAAAATAGAAGAGATAGGAGAAAGAATAAATTTAAAGACATAAAATTATCTTAGTGGATATATGTTTTAACACTCAATTAATGGTTTGATGTACGTATCATATTATATTTTTTTGGTTCAGGAAAAATAAACATGGTATATATTAATAATTTAAATTATAAATTAAACTTCTTAATGATTTTATTAAGAATAATCAAAGGATATATGTTTTAAATGAACATAATTTTTTTTTTCGGTGATACCATTTGAAATAAATAGAACACATGCACTTATAAATAAAAATAGATTAATGTATATATAGTTATATTAATATATATATATATATTCATATATTAATATTAATTTATATCAATTTATTTATATATATTTAGTTAAATTTTATAACCATATATGGTTTGTATATTAATATATTTTTATATGACTGGTATTAAATACTTCTAAAAAATATGTTTTTTTAATTTTTTATAAATAAATAAATACATACATACATATATAAAACCTACGCACACACTTATTATATATGTGTATCTGTATGTATAATTATACATATATATATATACATATATTATATATTAATATGTATATACATATGATAGAATACATAGATTATATATCATAGTTGGTTAATACAGACACACACAAATAAACACAGACACACATTATATAGGAATATAAATATTCATATATTTATATTTTTAATAAAATGGATATTAGGTTTTGTTTTGATAAGGAATATATATTTAGAAATATATTTCATATGTAAATATGTTTATTTGTTTATTTTTAAAACCAAATTTGTATGTGTGAATATACAAAAATATGTATATATTGATATATAATTCGTTATAAATAAAAATATATTTGAAACAATAATAATATTTCAAATCCATAATATAAATATAAATTTAATCCCTGGGAATAAATTTAGTTCCCACAAATAATAGGCTAAAAATGGGGTACTATTTAGAGTGTACATCAACTCCCCCCCCCCTCACCCTTCCCCCCATCAACCCATGCCAATTTTTTTTGCCTTTATTCATTGATAGTGATATATTTATCATCATCAATAGTGTTTAAATAAAATTTTTAATGACATATAATGGTTGAAAAAACATAAAGGCATATGCAATATTCAAAAATAACGTATGAACTGTATTTTAAGAGAATTATATAAAATTCAAATTACAAAAAAGGTAAAACATCTTCTATGATATACTTAAAAACTTGTTAAGATGGCTAAAAAATATAGGTTTTAATAATATTAACAACATTACATTATATTTTATTAACCACCTGAACATAAATTATTATCATCAATAGCCATCTTATTAGAACAATTATAATCCCCACAAATCAATACATATTTTTTCAATGAGTTTTTTTCACACTCAATCTTCTTAAAAACCCTCCAAGGAGGTAACTATAAGGACCTCCATAATACCTTACACATCTTGAACAATGATCAGTTAGGTTTACTTATTTTATGAATGATTATATTCACGAACTGAAAAATGTTTTCATAGTGTTTTTTCCACATTCACACTTCCAAAGATATCTTGAAAGGAACTCACAAACACAATGGAATCATCTTATTATACATTCGTTTAAATACTAGTTAGAATTATTTTTTTAGTTTAAAATTAATTCATATATTCATTAATTCACGATTATTGAAGTGCCTCCAAATCCTTCTTTGGATTATGGAGAGTTGTATTCTTTCCCAAAGAAGACATTTCATTCCAAAAATTCTCATTTTTCATGTACTATTCTGGACTCTTTATATTAAAATCATCAGTAAAAGTGGAATGATGGAACATACAAAATGTCATCATATGTGTGTCCATATATGATTTCAATTTCACATAACTTTTCATGAGTTTATAATTTATCATTCAATGATAATTTATTCTTATTATGTGATCCCTATTTATTTTTACAACAAGATTTTTTCCCTTACATATTTAATCACCTATAACAGTGTATCCTATAAAAATAATATCTTAAATTTTTATGAAAATAAATAAATCATAATGTGACCAAACCTCTAACAACACATACAGTAGCATATAAACCCATTTTACCTTATTGATGAAATCTATCATGATTTTTATACAAGACACACTTACTGCATTTCAGCTGTCCCATCAAACTTTTGTGCTCAGTTTATGGAACTATTATCCTGGGATAAACTAACCTACACTATTTATCAATTGATGGTTTCATATAATTTTTTGATACTCATATTTTTAAAATTTCTGTTTTTTCCTGCATAAGAAAATAAGACATCATTTATGAAGAAAAAACTTTTAGGGTAGTGAGTTACATTCTCCAATAATTAGGGTTGGATTCTCATACACATGATATCATTACCCCTTCTACATCATAAATAGAAAAATTACCTATATTTATAATTTGGAACTGTCGGAGCAGGTGAATCATCTATATAAATAGGATATACCCATGTTTTCCATAACTATGGTTGTTAAAGATATTGTAGTAGGGGTTTTAATCATGTGCGTTAGAATCCATGGAATTTTTCCATACATAGAAATGTTTTGAAATATAAAATTATTACATGTATGGCCATATTTTAACCTTGTAAATTATATTATAATATAATGGTTAATCCATGGAAATTATATGATATATCCATGATCTTAACAATTAAAATTTTTAACTACACCGATGGTTAAACGATGGATCATGGTCACTATTAATACTTTCAAAACAATGGAATTTAGACCCTATAACCACATTTAATAACCATGTACATTGATACCTACCTAGATATACGTAATCACCAAATAATTACATAATAGATGAAACTTATATAGTAATCACATCAATTATCTATGAGAAAAAACACAGCATTCCAAATAAAAATAAACTCAAACATAAAAAATATATATCATAATAATTCAAACTATCTCCAATATAAACAATATAAAATTTTAATATTAATATCATCATAATAAAAATAATTATTTGATAAAAGAAATTGTATAAACCAATATTAAATTTTTTATCACAAATGTACCTTAATATCAGTATCACCAGAACCATCATGACCCTCATAATCTCCAATATTAACACAAACATCATTATCACCTCGTCTCATACCACCGCCACCACCACCACCATCATGATTATTGAAATATTCATTGGATTATGAACCCAAATCAATGGAAGGATCAATGAATACTGATAAAGAAAATGCATACAAGTGAGAACACATTTAATTAATGAACAAAATTTAATGTTTATATAGAGATTAATATAATATCATTATGTTACCATTAAAATACTCTGATAAACAGAATTCATACAAATGAGAACACTTTTAGTTAATGAAAACATTGAAATATTCTTGTGTATTATTATTTGTGAAAATTAAATTGAAGATAACTATTAAATATGATTGGAATATAGATAAATAGTAAGAGTCTGATGGTATAAATAGAACAAAATAATAAAGAGAGAGAAACGATGTTTAGAGATGGTTAAAATATTAAGTCATAGTTATTTAATGATTCTATTATTCTATATGTTCATTCATGTATATATTTCAGGAAAAGGGTAAATTATTATAATTTATAATAATATATGAAAAATTTATCCATATAAGAATAATACTATATGTTATTGGGTGAATATATAATGGTTATTCAAGAATGGATTCATCATTAAACTATGTCACACAACATAATGACGAAAATTGGGAGGATTCTTATATCATAAGTGGGATACAAGAATAAAAATGTGGGATGTCATTATCAATTTATGGTTACAATGATCACATATAACAATTTATTATATTCTATAAAAAATATGTTGTTAATATTTTACTACTAATTATAAGGAAAACTAATTATGTTTTCCTATAAATTAGGAGATGAAATTATATAAAAAACCATGTCTCCACTATTTTTTATTTTATTGCTATTTATGACATTATTAAATTGAACATGATTAAGAACTTCAATTCACATTTGTATTTTTATAAATTAATTTTTAGAATTATGAAATTACTTATTATTTTTAGAAAAACAAATATTATTTTTGAAATCTAGAGGTAAAGAGGAAGATATAACATTGAAAATTTTACTAGTGGGTATAATATCATTGGTCCCATGTAATTACAAGTTATCTTTAATGATGGTTACATAATTATCACTGTTGAGAATTTTGAATCTAATAACGATCAACCAATAAAGAATAATTAGTGGTTAAATAATTGATTTTACCATTATAGGATAAATTCATAGATTCCATTAGCTCACCTTTAGCTTTGGGATTATTATGGGAGGTCAATTTTTATAAATATAACACCAATATATGATCAGGATATATTTGTGTCATGTTTTCTCAAACATTAATCAATGAAATATAAGAATAGTATTAACATATAATCTATAAAAAACCATTTTTGTGGGAATATTTACATATGGAATCAACCATGATGAATAATAATCATGATAGTAATCTTATTCTATATAATTTTCTATGTTTTTTTGGGAAAAGATATAAAATAATAATAAAAAATATGATCGTAGGAATTCTGGGTTAAAGATGAGAATGTAGATGATTAATGTCATTGGGCCAAATGTTATGATAGAATTGTGAAAATGTTATGATTTCAAACAAGATAACATTAATATATGATAAATAATGGGAGTATCTAACATAATGGAAAAAATAAAACAATGATTCCATCTTCCACGACATTTTTCACATGTCAATAGATAAATAAATCATGGAGACATCACCATATTTGGTGATAGACGGCCTCTGGGATACGAAGAGGACTATATGAGCTCACAATGACGTATCCAATTATCTAGTCATTACATAGCTATTGTAGTCTTGGGGGAGGATATTAAAAAAACTTATTCAACAACTCTATAAATCCCTATAATAATGGTCAAATTTTACCAAGTGTTGATGACATATGATAAAAACCATACCCTAAAAGAAATAATATAAATGCTAAGAATAAGACAGAATAATTGAGGTAAAAGAGGAATATCTACCTCTATCGTGCATGATGATAGAGTCATGGGTATCTACACTCTCATAAAGAAAAAGAAAATAGGATAGGATAAGGCATATCCCCACCCATGGTTCGAGGAATTTAAATGAGAAGAACCTCAAAAAGAACTTTTAATGGTGGATTCCAGAATAATTATTCTATTGTCTTTTAAAAAAACAACCATCCCATCCATTTAACCAATCCACCACTACTATGTACCATATGCCCCTTATAAATTGTACACCACCCTTTCTCGCCCAACGATTACCTGGTACCCATCCATTGGGTACTTCATAAAGGCTATAGTTATTTACAAACCCATTAACAGGCACATAGATCTTCCCAATCAAATACCCAAGGACTACTCTAGTTTATTACAGTTATCCACAACCCTATGATATATCACCAAAACAACTAAATAACTATTTGGATCACGGGAAAACACATAAGAAATATGTAATTAATCTTTGAATTACAATTCATATCCCAAATCTAAAAAATATCTCTACTTCAGGGAAACAAATTCAAATTTCCTTTGAAATTACCAACCTAGTAATTGTATGGATCATTAAACACACCGAATTGTAAGAATTAAAAACATTGAGAAGCTTCTAGGAATATCCCCTGATTCTAAATTTAAGTATCAAAAATTTATTCTGTCACTTTTTATCGTTTCTTACTATCCACAACTTCACTATTCTGATTCCTAATCTAGACTAATTGTCTTATCACTAAAAACAATTTTCCCCTCACTCCACACATATCAATTATAATTATAATAATGTATCTAATTAAAAAACCATTTTACCATACCAAAACATATGAAACTATTACATTTTACTTGTAGACATAATGGTAAAAATATAATGAATACATAATTGTTCATGAAAATGAGGAGTATGATCACTTAGAGGGGGTTTTCCACGTCGTAGGAATGCCAGAGGAGGTGGGTCGGCCACATAGGAGAAACATCATCAGGATGATATGAAGTGTCCCACGTTCTGTGGCAGCGGCTCATGGTGGGGTTTACCTTTTCAATGGAAGGGATGGGCACCATCGGTGGAGGAGGATAGGGGAGAGGAGAGGTCACGAAGGGTGGGGGATGGATGGTAGCACGTATAGGGTATAATGTATGAGGGTTCTTCCATTAGAGTGCTCTAGAGGTCATAAGGTCACTGGTCGACGAAGGATGGAGGGGGATCCCAATGCATTTTAGAGAAAAAAGGCATGGGAAATTTTTATCCATGGTTGTATAACTAAATTTTGGCTATAAGAGGCTTATATCCACAGACATATAGAATCGCAGTGATAGGTCAATGGCTATAGCCTAAATTTAAAGAAATGGAAGTCTTTAAGGAAATCAATTCACAACCCATTTCATTTTTCTAAACAAAAAATGAATGCTTCAAGGGTGACCATTAATACAATCCTTATAACTTCCAATCATGACATCTAATATTGCATGAGAAATCAAATTTTTATTACACACTTTGAAAATAATACACACAAACAACATGAAATATCAACATCCAAATCCACTAAAAACAATATTTATAGTCCAATAACACCAATAGAAACTGTGAGTTTCCATTGAAAAATATTTAATTGATCTGAAAATTTTTTTATAAATTGGAATCCCTTAATAAAATACAATGGATATTTTTATCGAACATTTGGTGGTCCCGATAGTGTAAGAAGATATTATATAACATATGTTTTAAAAGAAGGTCCCATGGTATTCTTTGGAAACCAATTAAATTGTATTTTTTCTATTTTTAATATATTC
Organism: Viscum album; assembly: GCA_963277665.1. NCBI lineage: Eukaryota > Viridiplantae > Streptophyta > Magnoliopsida > Santalales > Viscaceae > Viscum > Viscum album. The sequence goes on along the minus strand of OY728162.1, from coordinate 793,926,610 downwards.
ATAGACATGTATAGCACAACCTAATAGGGATTTATAACATGGTTAAAATAGAATAAATCACAGTTCAATAATTTTAAATAATTATTCAAAGGATAAAAACAACCTTACTCAGAATAACTCCATATCCATTAAAAAATCCATATAATAAGGTTTGAAGGAATGAGTCTTATCTTCTTGGTAAAAAAATCACTATTAAGAAACACCCCTTCCAATTAAGGCTTCGTAAAAATGTAACAAAACAATGTGATTAAGGAAAAACTATTAGAAACAAGGAAGAATAATGAAATATATTAAAAAAAGACTATACATTAATGATCTAGAATCAAATCATAAATAAATCCCATGGAATCACCATTAGTGGGAAATTAACAAATGGGGAGTGGTGCATTTGGGGATACACTAGGTGGAACATCACATGAATAGCGGGAAGGTGAGGATAAAATAAAGTGGGTAAACAAAGGAATACCCAAAAATAAAAAACTGGGTATATCGAACTGTCAGAAAATCCATGTTCCGACATAGAAAGTGTCACTGGTGGACCATGATCATGGATATTAGGAAAGACACGTGGTTTAACATACCATCTTCCATCTTTTCAATTCGATAATTTAAAATTCGTATATCTATCACCTAATTTCTACTTTGTTAATACTAATTATGATCGAAACCATAAAACATGCATTATAATACAAAAAACATCAAAATTTAAGATAATTTATCATAGATAGAGAGGTAAATAATAGAGACACGAAAATAATTTAAACATATGAAGTAATTTAAAAAAATAAAATTATAGATTAAAACAAAGGTGAAGGTTTTGTAATTCTCCCGACCATAATGATTTTTTCATTGAGGAAACATTAATAAAATGGTTGATTAAAAAAGAAATAGATCAAAACCGCCATACCAGGGACATGATTCGAGAAAAATGAATATTAAATGAAATTACTAAAAATGATTTATCAGCTTATCCTCAATGTTGAAATTGGACACAAAAAATTGTCTAATTACCTCATCATAGTCAACCATAATAGAAAATAATACAATTCAACATAAACTCAAAACAAATGGAAGGTAGTCTATTGATGAAAAAATGAGGACTTCATAATCATTAAACACAAAACTTAAGGAACACCACAGTTCAATTGGAATGATGGACCGACCAAAAAAACTAAAAAATTCTAGATGAAATAAACCAACACCTGAATATAGACCAATGATCAACACCCTACCGTTTATGGAAGTTGTTGGTAATGAATAAAAACACATTCTCGTACCCAATACCATGGCTTCATCATAATATGCAAGGCACATACATTGTAAAATACAGTTAAAATACCACAAAAGGATCATTAATGGAGGTCTCCCCAACACAATAAAATTCCAATAATACATCAACTCTCCAAAACAACACTTCCTTATACGAAACAAGAAAGATTAAAAAAACTACAAGGGATGATATATTCCCAGAAAAAGAGGGTAAACATTGGAATTCCCAAAAATTAAAAACTGGGTATATCGCACTGTCATAAAATCCATGTTCCTACATAGAATGTTTCATAGGAGGACCTTGATCATGGATATTAGGAAAGAAACGTGGTTAAACATACCATTTGACAACTTTTCAATTAGATAATTTAAAATTCATAGATCTATCACCTAATTTGTACGTTGATAATATTAATTATGCACCAAAACAAGAAAAATTCATTATACAACAAAAAACTTCAGAATTCATGGCAATTTATCAAAGAGATAGAGGGAAATAATAGAGACCCGAAAATAATTAAAACAAACAATGTTATTTAAACAAATAAAATTATAGATTAAAATATAGGTGAAGGTTTGGTAATTCTCCCCACCATAATGATATTTTCATTCAAGAGACTTGAATAAAATGGTTGATTAAAAAAGAAATGGATCCAAACCCCCATACCGGGTACATGATTCGAGATACATGAATATTAAATAAAATTACTACCAATGGCTGATGACTCTATCCTCAATGTTGAAATGGGACACAAAAAAATTGTTTAATTCCCACATCAATGTTAACCATAATAGACATTAATATAATTCAACATAAACTCAAAAAAATGGAAGCTAAACTATTGTTGAAAAAATGTGGACTTCATAATCCACAACCTCAAAACCCAAGGAACACCCCAGTTCAAAGGGAATGATGGACCAACCAAAAAAACTAAAAAATCTAGATGAAATAAACCAACATCTGAACATTGACCAATGATCAACACCCTACCATTGATGGATGTTAGTAGTAATGAAGGAAAACACATTCCACTAACCAATAACATGGATTCCTCATAATATGAAAGGCACAAACATGGTTAAATAGGGTTAAAAATCCACAAAAGGATCACAAATGGAGGTCTCCCCAACATATAAAAATTCCAATAATACATCAAATCACCAAAACAACAATTCATTACGAGAAATGAGAAAGATTAAAAAACTATAAGGGATGATATATTCCCAGAAAAAGGGAACGATTACCATGGAAAAAATTAAAATTTATAAGTACCACAATAAAAATAAATATTTAGTAAACCAAAAATACTCCACTACGAACAAGATATCATGATAAATATCACCATAACCAAGAAAAAAATGCCACCCCATTTGGGAGAATAATATACATGACAATAATTACCTCCAAAAGTATATTGCCAGATGAGAATAAAAAATCACGCCTTATAATATAGGTTTAAGTGGATGTAACATGGGGAATCTTGTTGAAAACTCCATGACCTAGAAAATCCATATAAATAACTAAGTCGCCATCAAGAATGTAACCTACACTAGGTTTAACACTCATCCCTACTACTGTAGAACACAACAAAGGCTTCCAAATCACAACCCCTCACATATAAGAAAAATAGAATGTCTAATATCCTTGTGGGAAAAAATGGAACATTGGATCACTAATGAAAAATATATTTAAAATGATCAAAATTAAACTAAGAGATTGAATGTAAAAACCCAAAAAGAATAATGAAACAAATAAAAATTTTGAAAATTAAAAAAATCCAAGGATTGTTATAAAAAAATAATAAAATTTATAACAATAACCGCACAAAAATAAGAATACCCCTAAAAAATCAAAGGAAGGAATTCTGCTGGTATGACACTCATCATATTAAACTATATCCTTATGGGAGTGAAAATAAATGTAACGTATAAAATAAGAACAAATAAACTATATTTACCAACTAAAATAAAAAATATTCAAATTGCGTCAATATATTTTCCTAGAAATACACATACCAATGTTTAAAACACCTTTTTAAAGAAATACCTTTTCTATTTTTAAAACACATTAATTTCATATCAAATATTTTAAAATTGTTTGAAAAAACATACACACTATAAAAGGTCTTCCCCCATTATAAATAAAAAAACCTACCCCAAGTTACTTTTATCAATTATGAATCCAAAAACGTAAATTTTCTATAACTACTATGAAATAATCCCCCATTTTCCCACTTAACACCCAAAATTTTATTTTCCTAAATCCTTTATTGAAACTTTTACTATAATTTAAAATAAAAATTATTTTTCCATAAAATTTTAATTTTTCTTTCTTCAAACATTAATTTTTATTCATTTATGAAGCATTTATAATTTATAATTAAATAAAAAATTTACTAATTTTTTTTTGAAACGTAAATAAAATTTTCTGTGATTAGTTTAAAAAAAAACTACCATCACATAAAATGGAATCCACATTTATTTAAAAAATGTAGGTATAAAAAAGAATATCAATTTTTTTGGCAAAAAGACCCTTCACAGCCTTTAAATATCAATCATTACTTTCAAAGTTTGATAATATTTAAAATATGAAAATCATATAATCTCACCTATAGGTACCCGAAATATTTATTCTAAAAACCCAAATGTCTTCATTGAAACCACACATACACTTAAAAACTCTTAACAACCTTTAAACATACACACAATATTTTTTAAAATAGTGTTCTCCCAAAAAAATTATTTATGATGGAGCCATGTACTTATCAAAACCATTTTTTATAATTCCAAACAATAGGTTTTTCATTAAATAAATTTAGGTAGACTCATTTATTATATGGAAAAATAATTACCTAGATATTTAGAAACATGATTTGAAAATTACAAAGGTTGTTATTTGAAAAAACACTAAAATGACATGATGAATAATTAATTAAAACCAAAAACAATTACTGAAAGGTAGACTGGTGTCTATGGGCTAAATGGAAACATATATTGGTGGACCATGTGACAAATACACAACTAGTACAATGATTCATAATGATTCCTTCACTCATGCACCATATACCTTTCTAAGCCATGAGATCCCACCATGTACACCAAGTCCACTCCACATATCATCCCCCAAAATAAAAGATACCCAGAAAATCACATATTATATGTAAATGATTGAAACAGAAAAATAAAGACTGCTAACATGGACTTCAATCACAAAAAATTTGATGACTTCATTGACATAATATCCAAATGATAAAATTTTGAATTAAAAACATTAGAAATTTTAATTTATATTATAAAGACAATTAATTTTCTTAAAAATAATGAGATTTAATTTACGTCACCTAAAACGGGAAATTACTTTGTTATACATGTTCCATGATAGAAGAATTTTCCCTGAAATGAAATTTGTAAATATAAATTCAAATATATATACAAATATAATAGTTTTACAGAAAAGGTACACATATACATATATTCTTTTAAAAATATATTTGAATAAACCAAGATTGCATCTCTACACACATAATTATAGGTATGAATAATTATTCAAATATATATATATATATATAATATAAATTCATTTATTTACAAACATATAACAAATAAATAGTTTTACATAAATTGATACAAACAAAAATATATTTATATAAAAATGTATCTATTGATCTTAGATTAATTTTTTTACCCTAAAATAATAAATATATAGATTCTTATGTATGCATGTTTTTAAAAACTTTATTCATATGTAATGACATATATATATATATATATATATATATATATATATATATTCTAATTAAAAAATAAAATAGTTTTAAAAACAAAATAAATCTTGAATACGTCGATAACATATTTTCACATAAAGTGTAATAATCAATAAAATAATTTTATAAAGAGAAAATGTGGATGGAAATGATTTTTAACATTCAAATTTATATATATATATATACATTTTAAATTTTATTATAATAATATTAAATTTTACAACCAAATAACCTGCAATGTATATATGTTATATTCTAATTATGGTTCTTTTAAAAAAATTCAATAAAATAAATCTCATCAGTCATTGTGGAAGAAAAGATTTATAATCTCAAAATTACCCCTTAGCATTATAAAAATAAAATTGAAATTCCATTATACAATATCTATGGACTAAATACAATTTTTCATATGAAATTCTCAAATATGGAAATGGTTTTAAATTTTTTACCAAATCTCACCTTTCTTTTATAAATATATAATAAAAATTTATTTTTACAGATAAAAAATAAATATTAGTAAAACAGTAAAACAAATTGATGTAAAATATAAAATATAGAGCCCAATTGAATAATTTAAGATGAATTTATTTTCACACAAAGTAGAAAAGTTCTCGTGTACATCAATACTTCTGAAACAAAACACTATCATATGTAGAATCATGAAAATAAAAGAATTCATGAAATATAATTAGTTCCCTTAAATAAATTTAAACATGGAAAAAATTTAAAAACTGGAAACATGTTTGATTCTGAAATAAATAAAAATTTTGTCTGCTAATATTTCCATAATAAATTATTCTACTTGACTTACTGAAAACCATTAAACATTATTTCATTGTTTCATAGCTTGCAGCAACACCCCCTATATAACTCACTTCTATTACACATTGTACAATACAAAAGGATGATTATTATTGGAGGGAATATGTAGAGACCCGAAGCCTGACGTACATGGACATTACATTACATTTTCGGAATACTTAGTACATTACAAAAAAAACACACACAAGGATCGTAATAGTTTATTGTCTTTGGAAACTCGGAACGTAATCTTCTAATCTTGGTGAAAGATCTTCAAAATCTCCCATAAAGATCTTCCCTTTTTTTACCTAAAACATTTCTTTATATCCTGGGGAAAATAAAACATAAAAGGGTGATCTCAAATGCTCAGTAAGGGTAAACAAAGGAAATAAAAAACATATTATATCTTTTTGAAAATCATAACCTGCAAAAGAGATCCTAATATCTTAACATGGAATAAATCATAGATGTGAAAATGAGATCCCCATAATCATAACATGAAACATGAAACTTTGTGGCATGCACACATAATCATGGAAAATCATTTCTTGTTAGTCATGACTCATTTCCAAGACTATCTTAGTGGACAAAGTCCCTTTCTGAACCAAGTCACCCTTGTTCCAGTCCTGTTTCACTGAACCAGTATAACCTACCGTTCTAGCCATGTCTATCTCATGAGATATATAAAATCTTTACCCAATGCATTGGAGGTAGATATAGGTCCCACCCATCTCATAATGATACTATTCTTCTGTGTGCCACAAAATCATAAATCATACATCATTACATAACCCATGTAATAAAAATGGGAATCATAAACATCATGACATCATAAAACAACTCATATACGATAAAGGAATTCATAAAAAATAATTTCATCACAACATAATCAAATCAATGTAACAATAGGGATAAAAACAGAAACCTTTATTATCTTAGATGGAAAATAATTTTGATAAAACACTTGAACTTCATTCTTGAGGAAAATATCCTTTCTTCTTCAAAAACATTTTTCCATTATTAACATGTCATACAAATTTAAACTAAAAGAAGTTGATTAAAAATAATCTTGAAAACTTGTAAAGGATGTTTCTTGGAAATAATGTTTTAAAAATCTATTCATTCTTTATAAGTTAAAAAAACATTCTTCTCGTACTTTTGTTGGAAAGTCCAAAAATACCTCGTACGAAAAACGACAAAAGATTCCTTTCATATCTTTTACTAAAAACTCACCGAAGGGTAAAATTGGATAAAAAATATTGTATAAGGATATAAATATTATATATTGAGGAAACATGGATGTGGATGATAAAATACACCCCAGTAAATACTTACGAATAAACAATCTCGGATAAAATAGAGATTGTGATATTTCCCTTAACTTAGGTCCGATTTGATTTGTACGTGTCCAAAGCTCCTATATAATTGTATATATAATGTTATTGACTTATTCCAGAATCATACATATTGATATGATATCATATATGGTCATATTATTATCTTCCTGTTAGTAATATTTCATTGTTACTTGTTACTCGGGTCTTTATTGCCTTTTGTTCTTATGCGTGTTTTGCCGAATAAATTCTTATTCTTATTTTAAGGTTATAGATACCTTATATCCAGAATTTTATTAGTGTAACATATATCATATTTATTCATTCAATTCATTTATATAATTACTATGTAATGATGATCATGTAGAACGAGTCGCATCACATCGTGGAGACGGTATTCCGTACGTACGCACGAGTGATGATATCATTCCTATGATCGTGGAATTGTATTGGAGTATATATATATTATTTCAGTATCAATATTAATTTATAATAATCATAAATAGTTACTCATTACACCATTATACCCATCCTTGTAAGGTGGTGGTGGAAAATAGATTACACCACGGCGTGGAGACAGTATTCCGTACGTACGCACGCGCGGTGATTTCATTTTTCCGTAGGATGGATATAAAGTGAATTAGGGTTGTTTCATATTTATAATAACATATCAGTATGTATGTAATACTGATGTTATTACTTTATCCTGAAACAACTAAATAAGATGAAGTTGAAGAAGAAAGAAATTGAAAAGATCGGTAATGGATATTACCTCTTCTTTGGAATGCCTCTTTGAATCCTCCACTTAGGGAACTAAGATTGGTCTTTGAAGAAAACCCGGACCTCTAGGATTATTATAGAGAAGTGGAGAGGAGAAAATGGCAGGGGTTGGCCGAGCTTGAGTGCTCAAATTGGTGTGAGAAGGAGGTGGAGGAGGTGCCCTTTTATAAGGGAGGAGAGGGGCACCTTAGGAATATCTCAAAATATTATTTTATATTAAAATCAAAATCGGTTTATAATGGTTCCAAAGGGTCTTATTTTGAATATAAAGTGGGGATGGGTCTAAATCCTATCATCCAAAAGGATTTAGACAAGTTTAGGTTATTATTTTAACCTTATCAATTAGATTTAACTCTAAGTTAAATAATTTAACTTTTACCGTGTCTTTTTGTTTTCATTCACTATATGGATAATACACTTACTATAACATGCCAAACGAACCCCAAATTGTTTATTATTAATACATATATCCTTATATAAGTCATTTGGCCGAACTTTGGATTTTTAGGAATAACATAACAATTAATAATATAATATTTGATTTAAAAACTATTTTGTGTCAATTTTGACACTATTTGATATATGATTTTTGTGAAAGTAATAACAGAATTATATGTTTGAACCAAGTTGATTAAATCAACACTAATATATCATGGTAACCTATAAAATTAGTGTAATTCCTAAAAAGTTTTAAATTACATTTATTTTGGTATTTATAATATCAATTATGTCAATATTTCATTAATAAGATAATTACTGCATCATCATTGTGTCATAAATAAATTAAATTATTTGATGTCTAAAAATTACAAATAAAATACCATTATGTAGGAAATCTTTTTAGATTCCTAATTAGTATTTACAATCTAATTTATCTTATGTAAAACCATATATTAAAAATGTTTTAGTAAATATACTTTGATTTTAACTCTTTTAACTCTTCTTTGAATTAAATAATAATAAATGTCCTAATCTAATCCAAGTGGGCCTAAATGATAATATTTTACACTTAAGTTTTATTTGGTTGAGATACACTTGTCCAATAGAATTAGTACATGTGTTAGGGTAATATTAATATCATTCTTACCATTAATTACCCAATTTACTTTTAATCGGGGTAAATAAAATTAAAAAGTTACTATTCACCAAAAATTATTTTCATCTCATTGAACCATATTTTACTTACTGACATCAACCGTGTCTCTCGGATTTTTGTAATTCCATTCACAGAAGCGGTAAAATTATGTTTTATGAAAAATTCTGTTTTTTTTAACTACCACTTAGTAGTTTCACTATTCATCAAAAATTGATGTTTTTCAGAACAATGCCAAAATTTCATCCTATGCTATATATCATATTCTGAATTAAAAGATGAATACTATTTTACCAAATTCATAACATAGATGTTGCATTATTTAATTTTATAATTAAATCACGTTGTTAATACAAATAGCGTGTTTTTAAGAAACAATATCTATCAAAAGATTGACACTTGATTATGTCTGGTTTAAATGTGAAATTACATCCAATGACCAACATTGTATTAAATTGTAATAATATATTCTAAATATACTTTAAAACTAATCAAATTAATAATTTATCACTATTAATTATTTCGATTAAAAAAGTTGTTTTTAATTATAATTTAGTAATTTTCACTATTCATCAGAATATGAAAGTTATCCGAAAAGTACCAAAATTTCACCTTAGGCTAAATTCGATACTCCGAATCCAAAAATGAAGTCCATTTTGAGATCTAAAATTTCTAAAATTTAAAAAGAGGTTATTACTATTCATAACGTCTAGTTTTAATAATATTTTAATAGCATATCGTTGTTTCGTAAAACTCAGTATTGCGTACTACACACGCTATCGAGGAAGGTTGTGATTGCGTGTAATGCAAGGCAAGTCAAGGATGCGTGTTGTGCAAGATCCTTTTGGTGTAGCGTACAACACAAGACATTAATAAAATTAAAAAGAATATTTTTCATAAAATCTCGGGCTGTTACATTCTACCACCCTTAAAATGAATTTCGCCCTAGAAATTCGTCGGGGTTATAAATGGATTAATATTCTAAAGTTTCTTTAATAGAAACCCACATCGTAAAAAGTAATATCAAAACCAATCTTTAAAAACAAAAGTATGAAACGTAACGGCTACCCAAATAAACTAATCACTGGGTTTCCACATAGGTGAAAATATGGATATGGAAGAGAAATCTAACCATCATGTTCTGATGGAGAGTGGTAGAGAACATGGCTATGGAAAAGCCAGCAATCACAAAGCCATAAATTTGTGACGATCTAAGGTACCATATGATTCATCAGATATAAAATCACTAGGACAACATTTTTGGTATTCAAGGCCGTTTCCCTAATGTTAAAGAATTTGAATTAGAATAAATACTTACTTTATTTTGGTACAATCTCACTGTTGTTCGTGCCATTAACAATTTCCACTTAATCTCTTAAATAAATGAAGTTGAATTTTTTATTCGTGAAGTGTTAGCAGATCATGTGATAGAATGACGGGTCATTACATCTGTCTCAAACAAAAGGTCAGCAAAAAATTATATACATAAGTCGATCTATAGTGAGATTAATAATATATGGGTCCTAAAATGGACTTATACATCATATTTCATACAACTTAATATAATAAAACTAGTTTCTACTAAACAGGGACTTCCTGTAGGCCAGTGGTAGGCGATAAAGGCCAGTCGCACTTCGGTTGTGTGTTCGATTCCCACAGCCTTGTTCGATGCGATGGGCTGTCGCCCGTCCTGCAGGTTTTCCTTTTTCTAAAACTATATTACTATAACATCCCATCAATAATATCGAGAAAACTTCTATCCTTGAACAATACTAACTTATGTCCAACATAATTCATTCCAATCTTTAGGCTTATCCATAATACTGCAGTCCACTCTCATAACATAGTGAAAACGATTACCAGAGATTTAACACCATCGTCGATCCCCATATATCATAAGATATGTTTTGTTGGTCATATTCCAAACATTCAAAGTCCTTAATCATGTATTCTCTTGAATACCTTAGTGAAAACATGAATGCAGTTAAAATTTAACACTTTCCACATACCAAAATCCTCAAAATTCTATATACTCAAACAATGATATCACTTAGTCCTTATATCAATCATGAGCTCATGAATACTGTTAAACATTTCGTTTTCTCATTTTCCCTTCATTATTCTCATATCATCTTATTTCCAAAAATATCTCAATCACTTTGAATACCACATTATACCAATACATAAATATTCCAATACTTTATGATACAAAATTATTTTGGAATCCCATTACATAAACACTTAATCATTCCACCACATCGTTATCATATTCAACATCGCCAATGGTGATCGCATGTGACTTCCCTTTGTCCTTTGCCTTATGCGGTTGCTCATGTCGATCATCACTAACCCTTGGATTAGGGCATTTATTATCATAATGCCCCATTTCCTTGCACATGAAGCATTGAAGTGTTGGGGGTGCGTTCTCTGCAGTGTTTGCATTATTCACATCATTATAATCCCTTTTTCCATTACTTTGATGCTCAACTGCTCGATGACCTTATTTTCTACACTTAAAAAACATTTTCTAGTCCCTTTAAGACAATCTCCACCATGCTTCTTTCCACACTTTGTGCATAAAGAAACATTCATCTTCTTTTCACCAATGTTCTGAGATTTCTCTTTGAACTCCATCTTTCGTTTCTTGTCAAAACCATGAGATGGATATGTAACAACAACTTCCATTTCTACCTTGATATCACAACGCACAATTTCATCATAGCTACTAATGTTTCTTATAGCTAATTCCCTTCGAAGACTTGGTTTTAAGCCACTGAAAATCGATCAACTTTACTTTCAGGTTGGATGATAATGCCAGATGCATACCTTGCAAGTCTTGTAGAATTTTCTTCTTATATACCAACAGATTCATCATCCTTCTGCTTCAGCTCAAGAAACTCCTTTTCCATCTTTGTTCGAAGAATACGGGGGAAGTACTTAATGAAAAACAATTTCTTGAACTCGTCTCATTCCATGGACTCATTTTCATCTCTTTGCCTCGTATTCTTGATAAGATTACATCATTGATCAGCTTCACCTTCCAAACGATATACTGCTAAGATGACTTTATCATGCTCAGAACATTGAAGAACTGAAAATATCTTTTCAGTGGTACTGATCCATTGTTCAACAACAAGTGGATCAGAATACCCACTGAAAGAAGGTGGGCGTTGCCTCATGAGGGACTCAATAGAATTTTGTTCCCTTCTCTGCTCATTTGGAAGTCCAGAATGATTCATAGCTTGTGTAAGTATAGCAATAAGATTTTTCACTCCATCTCCCATAACATTTGTTTGTTCAGGAGGGAAATCATTGCATTTTCCATTGAATTGATCAACACGGTTCCTTCGGGTTCCAGCCATCCTCTAAAACCCAAAAAGAATAGTGTGAGAGGAAAAAATCATGCTAGGGAAAACAACAAAATAAAGGGGGAGTACCTTCAATATCTAACATCTTAAGGTTTAATTCTATGATCGTTAGCATAATTCTAGTACTATAACCTATACGTATACTCAACCTTAGGGACATCCCTAGACATACCTTAGAAATATCTCTAGGGATCTCACTAATGTTCTCGCATACTAGATTCCAAAGGTTGACTAATCCTTTCCTCTGATACAAACTGTAGAGACCCGAAGCCTGACGTACATGGACATTACATTACATTTGCGGAATACTTAGTACATAACAAAAAAAACACACACACAAGGATCGTAATAGTTTAGAGTCATTGGAAACTCGGAACGTAATCTTCTAATCATGGTGAAAGATCTTCAATATCTACCATAAAGATCTTCCCTTTTTTTACCTAAACCCTTTCTTTATATCCTGGGGAAAATAAAACATAAAAGGGTGAGCTCAAATTCTCAGTAAGGGTAAACAAAGGAAATAAAAATCATATTATATCTTTTTGAAAATCATAACCTGCAAAAGAGATCATAATATCTTAACATGGAATAAATCATAGAAGTGAAAATGAGATCCCCATAATCATAAAATGAAACTTGAAACTTTGTGTCATGCACACATAATCATGGAAAATCATTTCTTTTTAGTCATGACTCATTGCCAAGACTATCTTAGTGGAAAAAGTCCCTTTCTGAACTGAGTCACCCTCGTTCCAGTCCTGTTTCACTGAACCGGTATAACCTACCATTCCATCCATGTCTATCTCATGAGATATATAAAATCATTACCCAATGCATTATAGGGAGATATAGGTCCCACCCATCTCATAATGATACTATTCTTATGTGTGCCACAAAATCATAAATCATACATCATTACATAACCCATGTAATAAAAATGGGAATCTTAAACATCATGAAATCATAAAAAAACTCATATACGATAAAGGAATTCATAAAACATAATTCCATCACAACATAATCAAATCAATGTAACAATAAGGACAAAAACAGAACCCTTTATTATCTTAGATGGAAAATAATTTTGATAAAACACTTGAACTTCATTCTTGAGGAAAATATCATTTCTTCTTCAAAAACATTTTCCCTTTCTTAACATGTCATAAAACATTAAACTAAAAGAAGTTGATTAAAAATAATCATGAAAACTTTTAAAAGAAGTTTCTTGGAAATAATGTTTTAAAAATCCATTCATGCTGTATAAGTTAAAAAAACATTCTTCTCGTACTTTTGTCGGAAAGTCAAAAAATACCTCGTACGAAAAACGACAAAAGATTCCTTTCATATCTTTTACTAAAAACTCACCGAAGGGTAAAATTGGATAAAAAATATTGTATAAGGATATAAATATTATATATTGAGGAAACATGGATGTGGATGATAAAATACACCCCAGTAAATACTTACGAATAAACAATCTCGGATAAAAATGAGATTGTGATATTTCTCTTACCTTAGGTCCGATTTGCTTTGTACGTTTCCGAAGCTACTGTATAATGGTTTAAATAATGTTATTGACTTATTACGGAATCATACATATTGATATGATATCATATATGGTCATATTCTTAGCTTCCTGTTAGTAATATTTCATTGTTACTTGTTACTCGGGTCTTTATTACCTTTTGTTCTTATGCGTGTTTTGACAAATAAATTCTTATTCTTCTTTTAAGGTTATAGATACCTTATATCCAGAATGGTATTAGTGTAACATATATCATATTTATTCATTCAATTCATTTATATAATTAATATGTAATGATGATCATGTAGAACGAGTCGCATCACATCGTGGAGACGGTATTCCATACGTACGCACGAGTGATGATATCATTCCTATGATCGTGGAATTGTATTGGAGTATATATATATTATTTCAGTATCAATATTACTTTATAATAATCATAAATAGTTACTCATTACACCGTTATACCCATCCTTGTAAGGTGGTGGTGGAAAATAGATTACACCACGGCGTGGAGACGGTATTCCGTACGTACGCACGCGCGGTGATTTCATTTTTCCTTAGGATGGATAGAAGGTGAATTAGGGTTGTTTCATATTTATAATAACATATCAGTATTTAAGTAATACTGATGTTATTAATTTATCATGAAACAACGAAAGAAGAAGATGTTGAAGAAGAAAGAAATTGAAATGATCGGTAATGGATATTACCACTTCTTTGGAATGCCTCTTTGAATCCTCCACTTAGGGAACTAAGATTGGTATTTGAAGAAGACCAGGACCTCTAGGATTATTCTAGGGAAGTGGAGAGGAGAAAATGTCAGGGGTTGGACGAGCTTGAGTGCTCAAATTGGTGTGAGGAGGAGGGGGAGGAGGTGCCCTTTTATAAGGGAGGAGTGGGGCACCTTAGGAATATCTCAAAATATTATTTTATATTAAAGACAAAATCGGTTTATAATGGTTCCAAAGGGTCTTAATTCGAATCTAAAGTGGGTATGGGTCGAAATCCTATCATCCAAAAGGATTTAGACAAGTTTAGGGTATTATTTTAACCTTATAAATTAGATTTAACTCTAAGTTAAATAATTTAACTTTTACTGTGTCTTTTTGTTTTCATTAACTATATGGTTAATACACTTACTATAACATGCCAAAAGAACCCCAAATTGTTTATTATTAATACATATATCATTATCTAAGTCATTTTTCCGATCCTTGGATTTTTAGGAATAAAATAACAATTAATAATATAATATTTGATTTAAAAACTATTTTGTGTCAATTTTGACACTATTTGATATATGATTTTTGTGAAAGTCATAACAGAATTATATGTTCGAACAAAGTTGATTAAATAAACACTAATAAATCATTGTAACCTAGAAAATTAGTGTAATTCATAAAAAGTCTTAAATTACATTTATTTTGGTATTTATAATATCAATTATGTCAATATTTCATTAATAAGATAATTACTGCATCATCATTGTGTCATAAATAAATTAAATTATATGATGTCTAAAAATTACAAATAAAATTCCATTATGTAGAGAAATATTTTTAGAGTTCTAATGAATATTTACAATCGAATTTATCTTATGTACAACCCTATATTAAAAATGTTTTATTAAATATACTTTGATTTTAACTCTTTTAACTCTTCTTTGAATTAAATAATAATAAATGTCCTAATCTAATCCATGTGGGCCTAAATGATAATATTTTACACTTATGGTTGTTTTTGGTCGAGATACACTTGTCCAATAGAATTAGGACATGTGTTAGGGTAATATTAATATCATTCTTACCGTTAATTACCCTATTTACTTTTAACCGTGGTAAATAAAAGTAAAAAGTTGCAATTCACCAAAAATTATTTTCATCTCATTGAACCACATTTTACTTACTGACGTCAACCGTATCTCTCGGATTATTGAAATTCCATTCACAGAAGAGGTAAAATTATGTTTTATGAAAAATTCTGTTTTTTTAACTACCACTTAGTAGTTTCACTATTCATCAAAAATTGATGTTTTTCAGAACAATGCCAAAATTTCATCCTAAGCTATATATCATATTCCGAATTCAAAAATGAAGAGTATTTTACCAAATTCATAAAATAGATGTTGCATTAATTAATTTTATAATTAAATCCCGCTGTTAATACAAATAGCGTGTTTTTAAGAAACAATATCTATCAAAAGATTGACACTTGATTATGTCTGGTTTAAATGTGAAATTACATTCAATGACCAACATTGTATTAAATTGTAAAAATATATTCTAAATATACTTTAAAACTTCTCAAATTAATAATTTATCACTATTAATTATTTCGATTAAAAAAGTTGTTTTTAATTATAATTTAGTAATTTTCACTATTCATCAGAATATGAAAGTTATCCGAAAAGTACCAAAATATCACCTTAGGATAAATTCGATACTCCGAATCCAAAAATGAAGTCCATTTTGAGAGAAAAAATTTCTAAAATTAAAAAAGTGGTTATTACTATTCATAACGGCTAGATTTAATAATATTTTAATAGCATATCGTTGTATCGTGAAACTCAGTATTGCGTACTACACACGCTATCGAGGAATGTTGTGATTGCATGTAATGAAAGGCAAGTCAAGGATGCGTGTTGTGCAAGATCCTTCTGGTGTAGCGTACAACACAAGACATTAATAAAATTAAAAAGAATATTTTTCATAAAATCTCGGGTTGTTACATTCTACCACTCTTAAAATGAATTTCGCCCTCGAAATTCGTCGGGGTTATAAATGGATTACTATTCTAAAGTTTCTTTAATAGAAACCCAAATCGTAAAAAGGAATATCAAAACCAATCTTTAAAGACAAAATTATGAAACGTAACGGTTACCCAAATAAACTAATCACTGGGTTTCCACATAGGTGAAAATATGGATATGGAAGAGAAATCTAATTATCATGTTCTGATAAAGAGTGGTAGAGAACATGGCTATGGAAAAGCCAGCAATCACAAAGCCATAAATTTGTGATGATCTAAGGTACCATCTGATTCATCAGATATAAAATCACTAGGACAACATTTTTGGTTTTCAAGATCGTTTCCCTAAAGTTAAAGAATTTGAATTAGAATAAATACTTACTTTATTTTGGTACAATCTCACTGTTGTTCATGCCTTTAACAATTTCCACATCATCTCTTAAATAAATGAAGTTGAATTTGTTATTCGTGAAGTGTTTGCAGATCATGTGATAGAATGACGGGTCATTCCATCCGTCTCAAACAAAAGGTTAGCAGAAAATTATATACATAAGTCGATCTATAGTGAGATTAATCATATATGGTTCCTAAAATGGGCTTATACAACATATTTCATACAACATAATATAATAAAACTAGTTTCTACTAAACAGGGCCTTCCTGTAGGCCAGTGGTAGGCGATAAAGGTCAGTCGCACTTCGGTTGTGGGTTCGATTCCCACAGCCTTGTCCGATGCGATGGGATGTCGCCCGTCCTGCAGGTTGTCCTTTTTCTAAAACTATATTACTATAACATCCCATCAATAATATCGAGAAAACTTATATCCTTAAACAATACTAACTTATGTCCAACATAATCCATTCCAATATTTAGCCTTATCCATAATACTACAGTCTACTCTCATAACATAGTGAAAACGATTACTAGAGATTTAACACCATCGTCGATCCCCATATATCATAAGATATGTTTTGTTGGTCACATTCCAAACATTCAAAGTCCTTAATCATGTATTCTATTTAATACATTAGTGAAAACATGAATGCAGTTAAAATTTAACACTTTCCACATACCAAAATCCTCAAAATTCTATATACTCAAACAATGATATCACTTAGTCCTTATATCAATCATGAGCTCATGAATACTGTCAAACATTTCGTTTTCTCATTTTCCCTTCATAATTCTCTTATCATCTTATTTCCAAAAATATATCAATCACTTTGAATACCACATTAGACCAATACATAAATATTCCAATACTTTATGATACAACATTATTTTGGAATCCCATTACATAAACACTTAATCATTCCACCACATCGTTATCATATTCAACATCGCCAATGGTGATCGCATGTGGCTTCCCTTTTTCCTTTGCCTTATGCGGTTGCTCATGTCGATCATCACTAACCCTTGGATTAGGGCATTTATTAGCATAATGCCCCATTTCCTTGCACTTGAAGCATTGAAGTGTTGGGGGTGCGTTCTCTGCAGTGTTTGTTTTATTCACATCATTATAATCCCTTTTTCCATTACTTTGATGCTCAGCTTCTCGATGACCTTCTTTTCCACACTTAAAATATTTTCTAGTCCCTTTAAGACAATCTACACCATGCTTCTTTCCACACTTTGTGCATAAGGAAACATTCATCTTCTTTTCACCATTATTCTGAGATTTCTCCTTGAACTCCATCTATCGTTTCTTGTCAAAACCATGAGATGGATATGTAACAACAACTTCCATTTCTACCTTGATAGCACAACGCACAATTTCATCATAGCTACTAAAGTCTCTTATAGCTAATGCCCTTCGAAGACTTGGTTTTAAGCCACTGAAAAATCGATCAACTTTACTTTTAGGTTGGATGATAATGCCAGATGCATACCTTGCAAGTCTTGTAAAATTTTCTTCGTATATACCAACAGATTCATCATCCTTCTACTTCAGCTCATGAAACTCCTTTTCCATCTTTGTTCAAAGAATACGAGGGAAGTACTTACTGAAAAACAATTTCTTGAACTCATCCCATTCCATGGACTCATTTTCATCTCTTTGCCTCGTATTCTTGATAAGATTCCACCATTGATCAGCTTCACCTTCCAAATGATATACTGCTAAGATGACTTTATCATGATCAGAACATTGAAGAACTGAAAATATCTTTTTAGTGGTACTGGTCCATTGTTCAACAACAACTGGATCAGAAGACCCACTGAAAGAAGGTGGATGTTTCCTCATGAAGGACTCAATAGAATATTGTTCCATTCTCTGCTCATTTGGAAGTCCAGAATGATTCATAGCTTGTATAAGTATAGCAATAAGATTTTTCACTCCATCTCCCATAACATTTGTTTGTTCCGGACGGCAATCATTGCATTGTCCATTGCATTGATCAACACGGTTCCTTCGGGTTCCAGCCATCATCTAAAACACAAAATGAATAGTGTGAGAGGCAAAAATCATGCTTGGGAAAACAACATAATAAATGGGGAGTACCTTCAATATCTAACATCTTAAGGTTTAATTCTATGATCGTTAGCGTAATTCTAGTATTATAACCTATACGTATACTTAACCCTAGGGACATCCCTAGACATACCTTAGAAATATCTCTAGGGATCTCACTAAAGTTCTCGCATCCTAGTTTCCAAAGGTTGACTAAACCTTTCCTCTGATACCAACTGTAGAGACCCGAAGCCTGACGTACATGGACATTACATTACATTTGCGGAATACTTAGTACATAACAAAAAAACACACACACAACGATCGTAATAGTTTAGTGTCTTTGGAAACTCGGAACATAGTCTTCTAATCGTGGTGAAAGATCTTCAATATCTCCCATAAAGATATTCCCTTTTTTTACCTAAAACCTTTCTTTATATCCTGGGGAAAATGAAACATAAAAGGGTGAGCTCAAATGCTCAGTAAGGGTAAACAAGGGAAATAAAAATAATACTATATCTTTTTGAAAATCATAACCTACAAAAGAGATCATAATATCTTAACATGGAATAAATCATAGAAGTGAAAATGAGATCCCCATAATCATAACATGAAACTTGAAACTTTGTGGCATTCACACATAATCATGGAAAATCATTTCTTGTTAGTCATGACTCATTTCCAAGACTATCTTAGTGGACAAAGTCCCTTTCTGAACCGAGTCTCCATCGTTCCAATCCTGTTTCACTGAACCGGTATAACCTACCATTCCAGCCATGTTTATCTCATGAGATATATAAAATCTTTACCCAATGCATTAGAGGGAGATATAGGTCCCACCCATCTCATAATGATACTATTCTTATGTGTGCCACAAAATCATAAATCATACATCATTACATAACCCATGTAATAAAAATGGGGATCTTAAACATCATGACATCATAAAACAACTCATATACGATAAAGAAATTCATAAAAAATAATTCCATCACAACATAATCAAATCAATGTAACAATAAGGTCAAAAACAGAACCCTTTATTATCTTAGATGGAAAATAATTTTGATAAAACACTTGAACTTCATTCTTGAGGAAAATATCCTTTCTTCTTCAAAAACATTTTTCCTTTCTTAACATGTCATAAAAATTTAAACTAAAAGAAGTTGATTAAAAATAATCTTGAAAAATTGTAAAGGATGTTTCTTCGAAATAATGTTTTAAAAATCCATTCATGCTGTATAAGTTAAAAAAAACATTCTTCTCGTACTTTTGTTGGAAAGTCAAAAAATACCTCGTACAAAAAATGACAAAAGATTCCTTTCATGTCTTTTACTAAAAACTCACCGAAGGGTAAAATTGGATAAAAAATATTGTATAAGGATATAAATATTATATATTGAGGAAAAATGGATGTGGATGATAAAATACACCCCAGTAAATACTTACGAATATACAATCTCGGATAAAAATGAGATTGTGATATTTCCCTTACCATAGGTCCGATTTGCTTTGTACGTTTCCGAAGCTCCTGTATAATAGTTTAAATAATGTTATTGACTTATTCCAGAATCGTACATATTGATATGATATCATATATGGTCATATTATTATCTTCTTGTTATTAATATTTCATTGTTACTTGTTACTCGAGTCTTTATTGCCTTTTGTTCTTATGCGTGTTTTGCCGAATAAATTCATATTCTTCTTTTAAGGTTATAGATACCTTATATCCAGAATGGTATAAGTGTAACATATATCATATTTATTCATTCAATTCATTTATATAATTACTATGTAATGATGATCATGTAGAACGAGTCGCATCACATCGTGGAGACGGTATTCCGTACGTACGCACGAGTGATGATATCGTTCCTATGATCATGGAATTGTATTGGAGTATATATATACTATTTCAGAATCAATATTACTTTATAATAATTATAAATAGTTACTCATTACACCATTATACCCATCCTTGTAAGGTGGTGGTGGAAAATAGATTACACCACGGCGTGGAGACGGTATTCCGTACGTACACACGCGCGGTGATTTCATTTTTCCGTAGGATGGATAGAAGGTGAATTAGGGTTGTTTCATATTTATAATAACATATCATTATGTAAGTAATACTTATTTTATTAATTTATCATGAAACAACTAAAGAATAAGAAGTTGAAGAAGAAATAAATTGAAAAGATCGGTAATGGATATTATCTCTTCTTTGGAATGCCTCTTTGAATCCTACACTTTGGGAACTAAGATTGGACTTTGAAAAGACTGGGACCTCTAGGATTATTCTAGGGAAGTGGAGAGGAGAAAATTTAAGGGGTGGGACGAGCTTGAGTTCTCAAATTGGTGTGAGGAGGAGGGGGAGGAGGTGCCCTTTTATAAGGGAGGAGAGGGGCACCATAGGAATATCTCAAAATATTATTTTATATTAAAGTCAAAATCGGTTTATAATGGTTCCAAAGGGTCTTATTTTGAAGCTAAAGTGGGGATGGGTCGAAATACTATCATCCAAAAGGATTTAGACAAGTTTAGGGTATTATTTTAACCTTATCAATTAGATTTAACTCTAAGTTAAATAATTTAACTTTTACCGTGTCTTTTTGTTTTCATTCACTATATGGTTAATACAATTACTATAACGTGCTAAACGAACCCCAAATTGTTTATTATTAATAAATATATCCTTATCTAAGTCACTTGTAAGAACCTTATATTTTTAGGAATAAAATAACAATTAATAATATAATATTTGATTTAAAAACTATTTTGTGTCAATTTTGACACTATTTGATATATGATTTTTGTGAAAGTCATAACAGAATTATATGTTCGAAACAAGTTATTTAAATAAACAATAATATATCATGGTAACCTAGAAAATTATTGGCATTTATAAAAAGTCTTAAATTACATTTATTTGTGTATTTATAATATCAATTATGTCAATATTTCATTAATAATATAATTACTGCATCATCATTGTGTCATAAATAAATTAAATTATTTGATGTCTAAAAATTACAAATAAAATACCATTATGTAGGAAATATTTTTATCTTTCTAATGAATATTTACAATCGAATTTATCTTCTGTACAACCCTATATTAAAAATGTTTTAGTAAATATTCTTTGATTTTAACTCTTTTAACTCTTCTTTGAATTAAATAATAATAAATGTCCTAATCTAATCCAAGTGGGCCTAAATGATAATATTTTACATTTAAGGTTGTTTTTGGTCGAGATAAATTTGTCCAATAGAATTAGGACATGTGTTAGGGTAATATTAATATCATTCTTACCGTTAATTATCCTATTTACTTTTAATCGTGGTAAATAAAAGTAAAAAGTTACTATTCACCAAAAATTATTTTCATCTCATTGAAACACATTTTACTTACTGACATCAACCGTGTCTCTCGGAATTTTGAAATTCCATTCACAGAAGCGGTAAAATTATGTTTTATGAAAAATTCTGTTTTTTTAACTACCACTTAGTAGTTTCACTATTCATCAGAAATTGATGTTTTTCAGAACAATGCCAAAATTTCATCCTAAGCTATATTTCATATTCCGAATTCAAAAATGAAGAATATTTTACCAAATTCATAATATAGATGTTGCATTTAATAATTTTATAATTAAATCCCGATGTTAATACAAATAGCGTGTTTTTAAGAAACAATATATATCAAAAGATTGACACTTGATTATGTCTGGTTTAAATGTGAAATTACATCCAATGACCAACATTGTATTAAATTGTAAAAATATATTCTAAATATACTTTAAAACTACTCAAATTAATAATTTATCACTATTAATTATTTCAATTAAAAAAGTTGTTTTTAATTATAATTTAGTAATTTTCACTATTCATCAGAATATGAAAGTTATCCGAAAAGTACCAAAATTTCACCTTAGGCTAAATTCGATACTCCGAATCCAAAAATGAAGTCCATTTTGAGAGCTAAAATTTCTAAAATTTAAAAAGTGGTTATTACTATTCATAACAGCTAGTTTTAATAATATTTTAATAGCATATCGTTGTTTCGTGAAACTCAGTATTGCGTACTACACACGCTATCGAGGAAGGTTGTGATTGGGTGTAATGCAAGGCAAGTCACAGATGCGTGTTGTGCAAGATCCTTTTGGTGTAGCGTACAACACAAGTCATTAATAAAATTAAAAAGAAAATTTTTCATAAATTCTCGGGCTGCTACATTCTACCCCCCTTAAAATGAATTTCGCCCTCGAAATTCGTCGGGGTTATAAATGGATTATTATTCTAAAGTTTCTTTAATAGAAACCCACATCGTAAAAAGGAATATCAAAACCAATATTTAAAAACAAAAGTATGAAACGTAACGGTTACCCAAATAAACTAATCACTGGGTTTCCACATAGGTGAAAATATGGATATGGAAGAGAAATCTAACCATAATGTTCTGATGGAGAGTGCTAGAGAACATGGCTATGGAAAAGCCAGAAATCACAAAGCCATAAATTTGTGACGATCTAAGGTACCATCTGATTCATCAGATATAAGATCACTAGGACAACATTTTTGGTTTTCAAGATCGTTTCCCTAAAGTTAAAGAATTTGAATTAGAATAAATACGTAGTTTATTTTGTTACAATCTCACTGTTGTTCATGCCTTTAACAATTTCCACTTCATCTCTTAAATAAATGAAGTTGAATTTGTTATTCGTGAAGTGTTAGCAGATCATGTGATAGAATGACGGGTCATTCCATCTGTCTCAAACAAAAGGTTAGCAAAAAATTATACACAGAAGTCGATCTATAGTGAGATTAATCATATATGGTTCCTAAAATGGACTTATACATCATATTTCATACAACTTAATAAAATAAAACTAGTTTCTACTATACAGGGACTTCCTGTAGGCCAGTGGTAGGCGATAAAGGCCAGTCGCACTTCGGTTGTGGGTTCTATTCCCATAGCCTTGTCCGACGCGATGGGCTGTCGCCCGTCCTGCAGGTTGTCCTTTTTTTTAAACTATATTACTATAACATCCCATCAATAATATCCAGAAAACTTCTATCCTTAAACAATACTAACTTATGTCCAACATAATCCATTCCAATCTTTAGGCTTATCCATAATACTGCAGTCCACTCTCATAACATAGTGAAAACGATTACCAGAGATTTAACACCATCGTCGATCCCCATATATCATAAGATTTGTTTTGTTGGTCACATTCCAAACATTCAAAGTCCTTAATCATGTATTCTCTTGAATACCTTAGTGAAAACAGGAATGCAGTTAAAATTTAACACTTTCCACATACCAAAATCCTCAAAATTCTATATACTCAAACAATGATATCACTTAGTCCTTATATCAATCATGAGCTCATGAATACTGTTAAACATTTCGTTTTCTCATTTTCCCTTCATTATGCTCGTATCATCTTATTTCCAAAAATATCTCAATCACTTTGAATACCACATTAGACCAATACATAAATATTCCAATACTTTATGATACAACATTATTTTGGAATCCCATTACATAAACACATAATCATTCCACCACATCGTTATCATATTCAACATCGCCAATGATGATCGCATGTGACTTCCCTTTGTCCTTTGCCTTAAGCGGTTGCTCATGTCTATCATCACTAACCCTTGGATTAGGGCATTTATTAGCATAATGCCCCATTTCCTTGCACTTGAAGCATTGAAGTGTTGGGGGTGCGTTCTCTGCAGTGTTTGCTTTATTCACATCATTAGAATCCCTTTTTCCATTACTTTGATGATCAGCTGCTCGATGACCTTCTTTTCCACACTTAAAACATTTTCTAGTCCCTTTAAGACAATCTCCACCATGCTTCATTCCACACTTTGTGCATTAGGAAACATTCATCTTCTTTTCACCATTATTCTGAGATTTCTCCTTGAACTCCATATTTCGTTTCTTGTCAAAACCATGAGATGGATATGTAACACCAACTTCCATTTCTACCTTGATATCACAACACACAATTTCTTCAAAACTACTAAAGTATCTTATAGCTAATGCCCTTCGATGACTTGGTTATAAGACACTGAAAAATCGATCAACATTACTTTGAGGTTGGATGATAATGCCAGATGCATACCTTGCAAGTCTTGTAAAATTTGCTTCGTATATACCAACAGATTCATCATCCTTCTGCTTCAGCTCAAGAAACTCCTTTTCCATCTTTGTTCGAAGAATACGAGGGAAGTACTTACTGAAAAACAATTTCTTTAACTCTTCACATTCCATGGACTCATTTTCATCTCTTTGCCTCATATTCTTGATAAGATTCCACCATTGATCAGCTTCACCTTCCAAACGATATACTGCTAAGATGACTTTATCTTGCTCAGAACATTGAAGAACTGAAAATATCTTTTCAGTGGTACTGATCCATTGTTCAGCAACAAGTGGATCAGAAGACCCACTGAAAGAAGGTGGACGTTGCCTCATGAAGGACTCAATGGAATATTGTTCCCTTCTCTGCTCATTTGGAAGTCCAGAATGATTCATAGCTTGTGTATGTATATCAATAATATTTTTCACTCCATCTCCCATAACATTTTTTTGTTCAGGAGGGCAATCATTGCATTGTCCATTGCATTGATCAACACAGTTCCTTCGGGATCCAGCCATCGTCTAAAACCCAAAAAGAATAGTGTGAGAGGCAAAAATCATGCTAGGGAAAACACCATAATAATGGGGGAGTACCACCAATATCTAACAACTTAGGTTTAATTCTATGATCATTAGCGTAATTATAGTACTATAACCTATACATATACTTAACCTTAGGGACATCCCTAGACATACCATAGAAATATTTTTAGGGATCTCACTAAAGTTCTCGCATCCTAGTTTCCAAAGGTTGACTAAACCTTTCCTCTGATACCAACTGTAGTGACCCGAAGCCTGACGTACATGGACATTACATTACATTTGCGGAATACTTAGTACATAACAAAAAAACACACACACAAGGATCATAATAGTTTAGTGTCTTTGAAAACTTAGAACGTAATCTTCTAATCGTGGTGAAAGATCTTCAATATCTCCCATAAAGATCTTCAATTTTTTTACCTAAAACCTTTCTTTATATCCTGGGGAAAATAAAACATAAAAGGGTGAGCTCAAATGCTTAGTAAGGGTAAACAAAGGAAATAAAAATCATATTATATCTTTTTGAAAATCATAACCTGCAAAACAGATCATAATATCTTAACATGGAATAAATCATAGAAGTGAAAATGAGATCCCCAAAATCATAACTTGAAACTTGAAACTTTGTGGCATGCACACATAATGATGGAAAATCATTTCTTGTTAGTCATGACTCATTGCCAAGACTATCTTAGTGGAAAAAGTCCCTTTCTGAACCGGGTCACCCTCATTCCAGTCGTGTTTCACTGAACCGGTATAACCTACCGTTCCATCCATGTCTATCTCATCAGATATATAAAATCTTTACCCAAGGCATTAGAAGGAGATATAGGTCCCACCCATCTCATAATGATACTATTTTTATTTGTGCCACAAACTCATAAATCATACATCATTACATAACCCATGTAATAAAAAAAGGTAATCTTAAACATCATGACATCATAAAACAACTCATATACGATAAAGGAATTCATAAAAAATAATTCCATCAAAACATAATCAAATCAATGTAACAATAGGGATAAAAACAGAACCCTTTATTATCTTAGATGGAAAATAATTTTGATAAAACACATGAACTTCATTCTTGAGGAAAATATCTGTTCTTCTTCAGAAACATTTTTCCTTTATTAACATGTCATGCAACTTTAAACTAAAAGAAGTTGATAAAACGTAATCTTGAAAACTTGTAAAGGAAGTTTCTTGGAAATAATTTTTTAAAAATCCATTCATTCTGTATAAGTTAAAAAAACATTTTTCTCGTACTTTTGTCGGAAAGTCAAAAAATACCTCGTACGAAAAACGACAAAAGATTCCTATCATATCTTTTACTAAAAACTCACCGAAGGGTAAAAATGGATAAAAAATATTGTATAAGGATATAAATATTATATATTGAGGAATCATGTATGTGGATGATAAAATACACCCCAGTAAATATTTACGAATAAACAATCTCGGATAAAAATGAGATTGTGATATTTCTCTTACCTTAGGTCTGATTTGCTTTGTACGTGTCCGAAGATCCTGTATAATGGTTTAAATAATGTTATTGACTTATTCCAGATTCATACATATTGATATGATATCATATATGGTCATATTCTTAGCTTCTTGTTAGTAATATTTCATTGTTACTTGTTACTCGGGTCTTTATTGCCTTTTGTTCTTATGCGTGTTTTGCCGAATAAATTCTTATTATTCATTTAAGGTTATAGAAACCATATATCCATAATGGTTTTAGTGTAACATATATTATATTTATTCATTCAATTCATTTATATAATTACTATGTAATGATGATCATGTAGAACGAGTCGCATCACATCGTGGAGACGGTATTCCGTACGTACGCACGAGTGATGATATCGTTCCTATGATCATGGAATTGTATTGGAGTATATATATATTATTTCAGTATCAATATTACTTTATAATAATCATAAATAATTACTCATTACACCATTATACCCATCCTTTTAAGGTGGTGGTGGAAAATAGATTACACCACGGCGTGGAGACGGTATTCCGTACGTACGCACGCGCGTTGATTTCATTTTTTTGTAGGATGGATAGAAGGTGAATTAGGGTTGTTTCATATTTATAATAACATATCAGTATGTCAGTAATACTTATGTTATTACTTTATCATGAAACAACTAAAGAAGAAGATGTTGAAGAAAAATGAAATTGAACAGATCGGTAATGGATATTATCTCTTCTTTGGAATGCCTCTTTGAATCCTCCACTTAGGGAACTAAGATTGGTCTTTGAAGAAGACCATGACCTCTAGGATTATTCTAGGGAAGTGTATAAGAGAAAATGGCAGGTGTTGTCCGAGCTTGAGTGCTCAAATTGGTGTGAGGAGGAGGGGGAGGAGGTGCCTTTTTATAAGGGAGGAGAGGGGCACCTTAGGAATATCTCAAAATATTATTTTATATTAAAGTCAAAATCGGTATATAATGGTTCCAAAGGGTCTTATTTCAAAGCTAAAGTGGGTATGGGTCGAAATCCTATCATCCAATAGGATTTAGACAAGTTTAGGGTATTATTTTAACCTTATCAATTAGATTTTACTCTAAGTTAAATAATTTAACTTTTACCGTGTCTTTTTGTTTTCATTCACTATATGGTTAATACACTTACTATAACATTCCAAACGAACCCCAAATTGTTTATTATTAATACATATATCCTTATCTAAGTCATTTGGCCGAACATTATATTTTTAGGAATAAAATAACAGTTAATAATATAATATTTGATTTAAAAACTATTTTGTGTCAATTTTGACACTATTTGATATATGATTTTTGTGAAAGTCATAACAGAATTATATGTTCGAACCAAGTTGATTAAATAAACACTAATATATCATGGTAACCTATAAAATTAGTGGAATTCATAAAAAGTCTTAAATTACATTTATTTTGGTATTTATAATATCAATTATGTCAATATTTCATTAATAAGATAATTACTGCATCATCTTTGTTTCATAAATAAATTAAATTATTTGATGTCTAAAAATTAAAAATAAAATACAATTATGTAGAAAATCGTTTTAGATTTCCAATGAATATTTACAATCGAATTTATCTTATGTACAACCCTATATTAAAAATGTTTTAGTAAATATACTTTGATTTTAACTCTTTTAACTCTTCTTTGATTTAAATAATAATAAATGTCCTAATCTAATCCAAGTGGGCCTAAATGATAATATATTACATTTAAGGTTGTTTTTTGTCGAGATACACTTGTCCAATAGAATTTGGACATGTTTTAGGGTAATAATAATATCATTCTTACCTTTAATTACCCTATTTACTTTTAACCGTGGTAAATAAAAGTAAAAAGTTACTATTCAAAAAAAAATATTTTCATCACATTGAACCACATTTTACTTACTGACATCAACCGTGTCTCTCGTATTTTTGAAATTCCATTCACAGAAGCGGTAAAATTAAGTTTTATGATAAATTCTGTTTTTTTAACTACCACTTAGTAGTTTCACTATTCATCAAAAATTGATGTTTTTCCTAACAATGCCAAAATTTCATCCTAAGCTATATTTCATATTCCGAATTCAAAAATGAAGTATATTTTACAAAATTCATAACATAGAAGTTTCATTAATTTATTTTATAATTAAATCCCGCTGTTAATACAATAGCGTGTTTTTACGAAACAATATTTATCAAAAGATTGACACTTGATTATGTCTAGTTTAAATGTGAAATTACATCCAATGACCAACATTGTATTAAATTGTAAAAATATATTCTAAATATACTTTAAAACTACTCAAATTAATAATTTATCATTATTAATTATTTCAATTAAAAATGTTGTTTTTAATTATAATTTAGTAATTTTCACTATTCATCATAATATGAAACTTATCCGAAACGTACCAAAATTTCACCTTAGGCTAAATTCGATACTCTGAATCCAAAAATGATGTCCATTTTGAGAGCTAAAATTTCTAAAATTTAAAAAGTGGTTATTACTATTCATAAAGGCTAGTTTTAATAATATTTTAATAGTATATCGTTTTCTCGTGAAACTCAGTATTGCGTACTACACACGCTATCGATGAAGGTTTCGATTGCGTGTAATGCAAGGAAAGTCAAGGGTGCATGTTGTGAAATATCCTTTTGGTGTAGCGTACAACACAAGACATTAATAAAATTAAAAGGAATATTTTTCAAAAAATCTCGGGTTGTTACAGAATATGTACTTATATAGACATATTCATCATTATTAATTTACAATTTTCACACAATTTTAATTATATTCATGTAAAATATGGTTGAACTTCCCCAACGATGTGTGGAATTTATTTTAGTAGGTGAGGTACTAATATTAGAAGAATGGGTGGTTAAATTATCTGTCAATTTTATTCGTTAATATTAATTTTAATTAGGAGTAAATTTGAGTAACTAATTCTAATATTATTTATTAGTTTGTATATTTAAAAAGGGATTATTAATAATTGAAAAAAAAACTAGTAGATAAAATCATTAATTTAACAATATATTTTATTTTTCATTTAATTTAATGATTTATATTAATGAAATGATTATGATTTAACTATTTCTCAAATAGATTTAGATTGTCTCAGTTAAAATCAATAAATTTTAAAATAATAAACTGTTATAATTTAAAATATCTTTACACTAATTTATTAAACACAATTAATGAATGAAATATGTATTTATCTCTTTCAAAAATAGACTTTCAAATTGATCCATTTATTTTTTTTATATTTTTAAAACAACTAGACTCATATTTCAAATTTGTTTGATCCATCTATATTCATATATTTCAACATAACAATAAGTCTTATGGACTTATCTTGTGTATTATATGTATTACTCATGTGACAAACTATGGACCTTCACTATTATATGACTTAGTAGAATAATAATAATTAGGAATAATTAAATCTTAATCATTATTACCCACTAGAACGGATAATTCTAGTGCGATGGACAATGTTTTTTCACATTGGGTAGTGATCAAGGGTTAACATATGAGTAAAAGAAAACTTTTTTATAAACAAAATATATTATAAATTATTAATACTTATTTTATTTTCATTCATTTTATGTGCTTGTGATTACATTTTCCATTTCAAAAAACATAATGCATGACTAGGATTCCCAAACAATGATCATAGAGCATTGATTAAAAAGAAATTATTGATTATAACACAACCAACAAGAGGTTCTAATTTCCATATATATGATTTATCATCTAATTCAACATACTCTAGAATAAACCCAATGCACCATATGGAAAATTCTCCAATGTGAAACAACATAATGTAGTACCACAAATTCCCAATGAAAGAACCATAATGGACTATGATTTAACATCTATTGATGGATATTCCATTATTTCTGTTCATATTTTGATTTAGTTAAAAACAATTGAGATTAAACTCATCTTAATACCAATAAAAAACATTGGACGGTTTAGTGGTATGATAAATTAAGGACTATATAGATATTTGACTATCCTATGTGAAATTTGTGATATATTCAAGAATAGTGGAGTAACATCAAATTCTATATGATTGAGGGTATTATTATTCTCACTCTATATATTAGAAATATAATGGGTAAAGAGTTAACTATATGATTACATTAATTCCAATGATAACCTATAAAAATCATTATTAGACAAATACATTCCACTATGGAGGATACAGAAGTTTATAAATGAAATATCAATTGTTTAACTAGTCTATGGATAATCTAAATTTTAAACATGGGATAAAATCACAGATTTCATGAAGAAGTTGTTATATAAATATTATGATTTTTTTATATAAATGAAACTATTATTTATTTTTTACATCCTAAGACGTGATTCATGATCGATGACCAATCCCAAATAGGATAAATTCTGAAAACATTTTATGTAGTAAATGAAATTCTATATAAGTTTACTCATAATGATTAATGATGAAAAGGTGATTATATTCCACAAAGGAGAGATATATTTTATTTTGATGAGATCACATTCTTGGATACCCAATAACAATCATTGATAATTATACTACATAAATTTTAATTTATATTTTTATTGACTCAATCATGGTATTCTAAAACACTAACAGTGAAACACATTTAATAATATAGTTATATGTGAAGAGTACTCAACATATACCAAGGATTAGGTAGGGATCATAGGATAATAAATATTTTTATTTTAAATGTCTTTGTTATAATAAATCCCCAAAAAATTCCAAAATACCTACATCTATTGGAGGTAAATTCAATAAAATCCATAATCGAATCCATTTTATAACTAATTTAAATGTGTTATAATTTTGAAATAAAATAATGGTATACCCAAATATTAACTTGAATAATAACCCTTGATGATATTATTTCTATTAACACCCCACAACCATAAAAAAACAATCCTACACATAAATTCTATCAAAAACCGCCTTCCAATCCCCTAAACAATTACATAATGGAATGTACAGTAACCTCATCCAAATGCATTCTATGTAGATTATAAGACAATATAACTCTATAACGAATCAATAATCCTCTAACTACAACTCTAAAACTAATTGGTTTAAATATATCAAATATTATATGAGTGACTACTCAATACCCTGCAGAATAACATGGTGGAAATACAAGAGAGAAAGTGAAGTCTATGACACTTATTTTAGGTGAGTGGTAGAAGAAAATGAGAAATATAAGAAATAATGTTCGTGTAAAAGGAATAATAAAAATTAAGGGTGAGAGAGAAAAATTTAGAATAAAATTAGAATAAAATAGAATAAGAAAACGAAATTTATACGATGGGGAAATATATAAAATAGGTTTTAAGGAGAATAACGAAACAAAAAGATAGAACCATAAATACCTCATATCTTCTTCCTAGATAGGATAAGAAAATTAATTTTTGAAATTAAATACAATAAGTTATATATGGTTTCATAAAACATTATATGGAAATATATTTTAGTGAATCTATTTATTAAATGATGGATAATGAGAAAATTTTAATGGAATTACAATAAAAAATGATAAATATAGATGTTTGTGGTGTTATTTCTCAATGAAAATAGTGTTCAATTGAATTTAAAAAGAATATAACACTAAAAATGAGATATTTAGGAATATTTCCCAAATTATTAATTATTATATCATGCACATTAAAGAATACACAATGTGACTTCAGAATGAGGTGAAAATTTTATTCCCCTATACCTATATCTAAATATGGGATTGGATGATCAAAATATGATATTATTTTCACTCTGACATATTAGCATATCGATGAAGTACCACTAAATTTTTTTTTAATATATCTTGTCATAGTGAAAACATTTAAGTTTCTTATATATTTATTTATCCTCATGATATAATAAGAATGAGATATTCTCATACTCCATGGAATACCATTCATTGAAACTAAAAAATCATTTATAAATTTCCACCAATGTTGAATAATTTCCATATTCAGTGATGAATAAGACATATTTGATCTGACTAAAACTATTAATAATTAAATATAATCATTTTAATTCTATATTATATTTTTTACTAATGAACACCCATCCATAATGAGTCTATAAATAGTATACGAGGTAATATTATACATAAAATTCAAGATATGTTTGAAACTAAGGAGGATAATTTATAACCATAGGGTGAGGAAGAATTAGAATTTATGAAATGGAGAACAATTTGGAAATAAATTCTTATCCGTAATTATTTTCCTAAATCATCAAAAAACTACTGTTTTAGTTTAATCCATTGACACACATACTATTTTACTTATTCTTATGTGGAAATTAACTATTTAACAATGAGTTTTAATGCATAATTATGAAAATATTTGGAATCAAAAAATGTTTTCTATTTTAAAGAAAATGATAAATTCACATACTTTGTTTTTTATCATAAAACGAATTAATCCCTTGATTTTCCAAAAAAACATAATGCAATAAGAAGGATTAAAACTAATAAAATAGCTACAAATGATACATACATCACTAAGAAAAATATTGGATTACTCACATAGTTTATTTCCATTCTTAATGGAATTAATCCTTCTATTTTCACACAAATATCACTTTTAGATGATGTAAGAAAACTAAGAATGTTACTATAAGTGAGACAAACAAAAACTATAAAATATTTTTCCCTTTATTTTTTTTAAATTACTTAATCCGTGGATCATAATTTCAATATAAAAATTTAATTGGGTGACCCCATTACATGTAATTCCAAAAAAGGGTGGCAGGATATGATAATGACTGATAATAATGAGATTATTCCTTCAATGATTGTTGTATGAAATTGGGTAAGCATAGACCATCAAATACTGGAAACATCCATAATGAAGGAAAAATATACATTACTAATCATGGATCAATTATTAATAGGTTATCTCAAAATGAGTTATTTTTCCATTTAGGTTGACATTATAGTTACAACCAAATAATTTTTTTTGTATAAGTAACAAAGATAAGAAAATATTTACTTACCCATATAAAACATTATCCTATCATGTCATGTATTTTGAATTTTTTAATGAAATGGGGACTTTTCAATGGTGTGTGTCACATAGTTTTCAAAACATGGTGGAATAATATCATGATATTTTCCTTGATTATTTCTTGGTATATGGGATATACAATTTAGTAATCCTATACAATCATGATTTGGTACTTATATTATTTTAAGAAAAATTCATAGTTTTCAATTTGGAAAATTTTCACTTCATATTTCAAGGTGGTTTCATTCTTTTCAATAGAATATCTAAATAAGGAATCAAGGTTGATCTTGTAAATAAAAAAATTCATACGA
Source organism: Viscum album (assembly GCA_963277665.1). Classification (NCBI taxonomy): domain Eukaryota; kingdom Viridiplantae; phylum Streptophyta; class Magnoliopsida; order Santalales; family Viscaceae; genus Viscum; species Viscum album. Next base: position 793,891,919 of record OY728162.1, on the reverse strand, counting down.
GATCTCCACGATCATACTATAATGAATATGAATTAAATATTTATTTGACAGGATGGATTTTTCCACCACTTTATATATGAAATTTTCAAGATATCTAGGCCACATACCAATATTTTTTCAAAGTATTATGTGATTATATTTGGATCACCATGTAAGGAAGACATTATTTATTTGAGAAATAAATTTATGGCCACACCAATCATTATATTTGTATATAGGTAGATAAATTTAATCATAATGTGAGATCCAAGTGAATTAATTTTAATATATACGCTTAGAAAGTTGGTAGATCATATTTTTCAACCTATCTATTATGAAAACAATTCCCATAATTAGTACCAAATAAATTAAAATATCAATGAAAAAAAATTGTTTTGTTTTGATAATTTCAAACCATATTTAGTAATATTTGAGGATATTGTCTACATTGATGAAACCTATTGAGTAAGATTCATAAATGAATTCTAATCCAATTCCAGATTTGGTGTATCTTATTATTAAAATATTTTTATAAGATCATCAAGAAAAAAAATTAGATAATGTTTTAGATTTTCCATTTTTTAAGATTACTCAGAAATAATATAGAAGATTAAGATGAGATAGAAATTGATGATGAGTTACTGGAATAGATGATTTTAAATAATTATTTACAATATCTTCCATGGTTTTTAAACATAGTTAATTATTCAGAAAACAAGGCATAAATCATTGTTTTTTATATCAAAAAAGAATAATATTTTTAGATAATTGAAAACAATTTTTTGTTATAATCAATTATTATTCATGAAATGTAGTGAATGATTAATTTTTTGATGTGTTGCCAAATCCACAGAAATGATCATTCTATAATTTATCTATTCATCACCAAAAAGAGGAAAAAATTGACAAGGTACAATAATGGCCATGATAATAAAATCTGTATTATTTTTTTGACAACTGAAAAGATGCAAGGGAGTTCATATGAGGATATGATTATTTCCTGTAAATGGATGATAATGGAAAATTAATTGAGATTCAAAAAACCCCAATTCTAAAATATTAGGTGTTTGATTTAATGAGAATTGATTTTATGGGGCCCTTGCCATGGTCCATGAGAAACACAGATATAATTTTGTATGTGATTTATATCACTGAATAGGATGAATATGTGGCTATATGGAAAATATATCAAATATAGTGATGAAATTGATAAGAAAGAACATATTTAATCATGATGTAATGTCTAGGTTACTCAAAATTTCATGAGTAACACATTAAAAAAATAATATTTTTTTGTTAGAAAATTAAAGCATTTTTTACTATATAGTCTCCCATAGAAACCCATAACCCTATCAGAAAGTAGAATTATCCATGTGAGTGATTATAATGATTTTGGAGAAAACTACATGGTCAATATGGAATGATTATATGAAAAATTCAGATAGAAATTTATAGTAATAAAGGATATATTTTAAAATGATGACCAGTATAACACCATTTATTCGTATTGTTTTGGAACTAGGCTATTTACATGTGGATATCGAGCATCGATAATATAATACTATGAATAAAGTGGCTATGGAATCACACAATGATAGAAAGATACTACTATATTTGAATAAATTATATGTGATTGAAAGTGATGCATATTGAAATTAAATGATTTATAAATATATTCTCAAAAAGATACATGATGGATGAATAAACCATTGAATATTCATACCATGAGATAAAATACTTCTGTTTAAATATATTTTGATATTGATTCCATGAAAACTACAATCACATTGGTTATGACCAATCATGGTATAAATTCAATTTCACATGGATCCATTTAGATTTAAAGATGGAATGAACCTTCATTCAAGTTCAATAAAATAGGATAAATCTATACATGGAAAATTTCCATTATTAATTATTTATATCTCTAAAATTTTACGGAAAATAAAAATTTATATCTTGATATTTACTTTAATTAATGCGAAATGTGTGGTGAAACCTTGTTATGTTTACTTTTTTTAGGATTATAATTATACATTAAATTGGTTATAAATTATTATGATCAATTAGATTACATTATTTAGGGAAGTATCCCTTACTCCACTATAGAATATATAACTGAGACAACATAAAATTTGAGAGGTGTAATAACCAATAGATAAAATCTATCATTTTAAAGTGCAACATGATATGTCATGTCATAAAAAAGATACTCCCTAAAATCATTATTCTAGACCTATGACACACAATACTTGATCCCACTATAATAATGTAATGTTCGGTGATAGAAAATAACCTTACTCTGATAGGGTGGGTATGTACTGTAACCCAATACCAAAATATCATAACATGGAGTGACAAATCATGTTGTGATGGGAAGTAATTTCTCAGTCTATAATTATTCAAGATAGAAAAAATAAAGGAAACATAATTTTTATAGGGTATCCTTCATTTCATGATTTATACGTGAAATAAATAACATATGGATAAACTGATATGGTTGTTCTATGGTGGATTACCCCATTGAGTTTCTAGTCTAGATTAGTAAGATTGAAAATTTCAATTATTTTAGAACTAATGATTTATTTCTCTAATGACATGTTTTATTCCACAATGTATCAAATTCATTTAATTATAAACACCACAACCAAAATTGGGCTATGAATATCCATATTCCCATCTCTCTATACTCCCTAAATTATTTTTCATTGTTTTTTGAATTTTTTCTAGTAACATTCAATCAGTAATGTTACACTTCTAGATCATATATTGATTAATGTTCACACCTCCTCGTACCTATTTCAACCTTCTCCCTTCAATATTTCATAATGCACACACTGAAAATTCACCATACCTATCTAAACAGATAATCATTTCCAAACAATGAAAACGACCCATTTTAAACCTCCCATGAATCCATCTTGATCTATTACCCATATATATATATATCCCTCCCACAGTGGCTCAAACAATGACTGATAACAACAAATAGTAAGATAAATACCCATTAACCAAAAAATATAACTATGATATCCAAAAAATCTGAAATGCATAAACTAACCAAACAACCACCTAATCCCTTACTAAGTCTTTCACCTAAACAATTCACATCTATGAAACCTATTCTAATCCAAACCAACCAAACAAACCCTCACCCATCTATGTGTGAGGATTATCCCAAAATATGTTTACAATTTTATATGGTTCACAGAACCCAAACATTAGAATTGTCTGGGGAGATATTAAATTTCATGAAAGAATAAAAAAATTAATTTATTACATGAATATTATGTATGATGTTGATATAGACGATCTGTTTATATTTTCATTCAATTATATGAATTTATAACATACTACTCATGTATTGCAGGTGGATTCAATTGAGTGGATCATAGCATTACTATTATTAGTATATATGAAACTAGTGTATATTTAGTTAAATTTTTTTTAAATAATGGGATCCATTGGTTTATAGAATTTGGTGTGAGATAATGTGTGAAAAACTATGAGTTTATGGAGATAGTTTATTTTAATGATTTTATTTAGGAGGGACAAAAGAACAAAATCAAAAACTAGTAGATAAAAACAACCCTTTACACATTGAGACGAAACAAACCTAAAAAACTATGAGAAATTATTTGAGAAGTTATCTCATATGGATTATATATTGAGAAATATATCATGAATGGTTACCTAATGGATCATCATAAGGCTTTGTGATTGGATTATAAGTTATTATAAATTCTCGAATTTATATATGGTAGTTATGAATCAACATCAATAAATACTTTTCATTATATTTATGTTGAAATTTTAACAATCCTAAGGTTATTATTATGGGTGGTAATTTCAATAATTAATAAAAAATAATGGAAATGGACTGATAAATTACCCTACAATGGAGGTTCACATTATTAACCTAGTTGATCACCACATGTCCTCCCTAAGGATCAGAGAGATACCAACTCAGTAGAATGTTCATCCACTAAATCTCACTATTGGAATATTCACTATAATATCCCATCTTAGTGATAAAAAAAATAAAACAACCAATATAGATATCTATATTATAGTTAATCCTCTTGTAAACACTAAACATTCCTAGAGTCATGTATCTTCATCTAGCCTACATAGTGGGGAACTATATACCCAAATTAATAAATAAGTACCATTATCAAACTCCCTGACATCAAATTTAGCAATATCCATGATTTATCCAGAATCACAGTAGTTTTCAACACCATCATTTAGTATCATTCCTTATTTATAGGATGTGATAGGTGAATTTTCTAACACAAACTAGATTTAGAATACTCTAACTTCACATATAAAACATTAGTTGTTGATGAAATTATTTTGGAGTTTTTCTAGGTGATTCAATGCTGGTATCTATATTCCTTTAGGAATCTGTTGATTTCATTGACAACAACCTTAATGGAGGTGGATCATAATTTGTATATGGAGGATTAAACCATGGAATCATAGGATTACCTCCCCATTCGAGTTTATATTAATTCCTTCTTTTTTTTGTTTATCATTATCATATTTTTTAGAGTTTACATGTTTACATATCTATTGGGTTCATTATCTATCGATTATATAACTTTTAGAATAAAAACCAATAAAATAACATTTTTTTCATCAATTTCTTCTGAACAATAATAAATATTACATATTTGAACAATTATGTTACCTAGTTCTATGTTTTTATTTTGGGACTACCAATCCACCACAATCCATCAGGGAATATGATTTTATTTCAGTAAAATCAATTATGTTATCACTAAAAATAATATTACATAAATCATGGTGGTCTTTAAATCATTCATGTATTTAGATAATTTACTATGATGTATTTAAAAGAATATTCATTTTCATCTATATCATCATGATTTTGAATAGTGTAGATGGAATTTGAAATTATGTGTGGTGGAGGGATTATTGGAAACACATGTATGTTTTCTTGAAATCAATGGACAAGGAGACATTTTTTTGGAGACAAATATTGGATAATGAAAATTATGAACACACATGTAAATATAATCAAAAAAATTGGGAATTACTGAAAAAATATTAAATATTAAATATTATTATGATATCCAATATAATTTCAGAATTATTTTTGCCTCTAATTACAAAATATAATTTTTTTGTTTACATGAATATTACATAACGTTCAATTTATGAGTGATTTTTTAAAATTTTGAAGTTCCATTTTTTGATAGGTGTTTTAAAATAATTTGTTATATTATATTTAATAACAAATTTCATTAGAGTAGTCCTGACAAACATTTCTATTTAATATTTCTTTTTGATCTTTTTCTAAAAAATGAGTTTTTTTCAAACTAATCTAATATGATTGGGGATATTTTTTATCACTTTTTAACTTTAGACCAAAGCTATTTCTAAAACTATGTTAATCACTTAATATCTAGGAAATTTATAGACAATTAATCCAATTTATTGGCTAATTTATATATCATACAAGATATTATTTAGTGGAAGTACTTGATTTTTTTTGTTTTTGAGTTTAAAATGGAGATTGGGGATATATGGAAGTACCACGTGAGAATACAATGTATGATTAAGTAGGAGAATTGTCATTAGTGATTTGGGAGTTTATTACAAAATATTTTATATTTTAATTATTTGATTTATATATTATTTTGGAAAAAATATAGAAAAAATATAATGTATAATGTACACATTAATGATCACTCAAACATTATCTATGATATTATTATAGCAATTAGAATTAGTTCCAAGAGGTGATCACAATATGTAAGTTCTATGGGTGTGGTACTTGATCCTGGTGCAATTTCCATTATAACGAAGGAAATGGAAAGGAAGATATGGTGAAATATTGAGTCATTATATTTGAATTTTGATTACTGGAATCCTTAAGAAATGTAGATATTGATTGGGGATGATGACTTTTAAGGGGATATGTTCGTCCCCTTTTCCTTGATATTAAATAAATAATAATTATTTGTACATAAATAATTTATCCTCAATTTGTAATCCATTTTTAATGATTACATAATGAGATACCCACCTCTCGCCTCAAATACATTAGAACATTTTTATAATTTCCTCTTGATTTCTCTAGTTATATTTTTATAATGTGGTTTGAGAGATTATAAAAGCCTATAAATAGAAAAAATTACATCTATAATGAGCATAAATATAGTTTTACATTATTCTTGAGTGTTTAATGTGAAATTTTCTAAAGAGGTATATCATTGTATGGGCATGGATGTCTAAGGAATGGTTAAAAAATAATTATGGAGGAGAATAAAAATTGTAGTATAATATTAATAAGTATTTATGATTACTTTGGAAGGATGAGTATTTTATAATTTGAAAACATTAGCTAAAATTTTGTTTTATTGACATGTTTTATACTTCTTTTCATAAGTTAAAGGATTTAACATATTTTGAATCTTTGAAATATATTTTTCCTAATGAAAAAAAATGATAAATTGTGGGTGAATTTGAAAACTATTATTATACATATGTTTTTATCATGATTCTCATAGATTATGGGACATAATTATATATAGTTTATGAATTGATTTTTATTAATAGAATGATATATCATTCAGAAGATTTTAGATCCTCTCTTAATTTTTTTAGTGTAACCACATAGAGATTACTTTAAAAATGTTTTTCATTATATAGTTAGTTGGACCAAATAAGAAATGGTAATCCTAGAAGGAAATAATTCCACAAAATGATGTCATGGTAGGGATGAATGATATATTTAAGATATTGAACTAAATGAAGGTACATCACTCAACCACATGAAACAAAAAAATAAAAAACATATTATTACCTTTTAAGGACTTATGATGTTAGGATTTTATGATATTTTATAATACATTTTAGGTAAACAGTAAAACAAGATCAAAAATACAATCAATTACTCCTATGAATGGATTCACAACAAGGTTGTAGCTAGTTATTGAAGTAGTTAAATGATCATTTGGACATGAAATAATTTGATTCTCAAGGTTTATGTGTGGGTTGAGGGGATAACATTATATGATGATTAGTGGAGAATGAGTTGTGGTATCATTTGACAATAAGGGAGGTCCACTTAAGATGGTAATAAGAATAATTCTTATGAAAGACGATTCCAATAATTTAATGTTTTAATGTGGTATGTTTCTAATGGGATATAATAGAGAATTCATGTAGTATTATTATCTATGTATCCAAGAATAGTGAATTTTAATATTGATACCCCTTTTAGGATATGTACAAGATAATTTTATAACATACAACCATTATTATATGAGGTTATGAAGTAATATGGATATATAATACCATTATAATTAAAAAATAATATTTTTCACTTTAAGATATAATTATAATGAGAAATAAAAGGGAATATAAATTTACATTTGATGTACAAGGAATTTTATTGAATAAAACTTGATAGATTTTGACTTTGAAGGAGAAATATGTATCCATGGAACACCAACATCATACCTTGAACAAATATGATGTAACCTCTGATGAATGGAATGTTTTTATATATAAGGTATATAACATCATTACACAACGAATAAAATTATTTAATTATGAAGATGATGTCTATAAAATGTATATTCCATCTAGTTATTTGGAATTATTATTTGATACAATGAATTTTACTAGATACTTAGGCCATATTGTACTCTTTTTCTTCCTATAAGTCCAAATTTATTGTTCCAATAATAAATTGAAGTAAGTATGTTTATTTTTCATTATCTTTTAATTATTATAAAATTCTATTAAAAATTTTCACAATCTTATTAATATAGTAAAATAAAACATTATTGACATTACCTCAACCATTATCAACTCATCACTTCAGAATTGAGGAATAATGAGTAAAATGGTGAGTGTTTATATTCGTGGATAGAAATTTTATTTATGACTCACATTAAATCTTTTATCCCTATATTACTAGTTAGTATGTATTTTAAATAAAAAGTCATGTGAAGCGATGAAATACATGGTGGTTGAGAAACTTAACCCATCCAACTTCTAACCCATTTGTTGGGAATACGATAGGAACTTTATATACAAGAATGAATATAAAATGATATATAAAAAAATTCATGGAAACTTAATACAAAAATCCATTTAAGATGTGGTAAAATATTAAATAGCTCATAATATCGAAAAAATTTCCCATGAGGACACTAATATTATTTTTCTTTTTAAAAATGTAAAATCATTTTAAATATTTACAAGATTAAGGACAAAATGTCAATGAGATGGATTAAGTTAGCGAAGGTGGATGTGTAGGGGCCAACTTCACCCATGTACATGGATGAATAGAGTTATTACACTCAATTTATTAATTATAATGGTATTATTACATGGGTTATAAACATATACTTAAAATATATAGTGTTTAGGTGTGTTAAATATTAGATGATATTAGTAGAGAAGATAATATGGGAAACATCTAGAATAAACATATTGAAAATATTATTTAATTAACTAACAATTAGGTGGAGGAACATCCATTGAAATAAATGATAATACACCAAGATTAGAAGGAAAATTAAAATAAAATAGTCTTTAATATAGTTTATATCTTAATAATTTGATAGTTAAATCCAAATGAAGATAACACAACATACTAAATAATGTATGGGAAGAGTCCCACAGTGGAAAATGTTTTAATATTATGGGTTAAATTGTTTATTCTCAATAAGAAGAATAATATTATGATTGAAAGTCATATGGATTATTGAAATTTCATTAGTAATCCATCTAAAATCATAAAATTCCATTTCTAATAAAATTAATGAATGGTTCTTAAAAATTAAGAACCATTTTTTGTAAATGAGCTGAAATATAAATCAAATGTGGAGTTGTCATAGAAAAATTGTGATAAAAATTTAGGGGAATTCAATACTGAATAGAAGAAAAAGTGATATTCCTAGGGGGGGCACGTGGGGATGGAGTATACTCCTAGGAAGAAAAAAATTATGTGGTAATTAAAGTTGGATCAATATTTACCAATAAAAATTAACAATGTAGGGATAAAATCAATGTATAAAATATCATTTGTGATTTGAAAACTACTTGTACAAAAATGATGGATGAAGACTATTTAACAAACATATATCTTGTCTCAAGTAGATACTGTGTTTTTTAAATTCATAAAAATATGATAATTGTCACACCCCAATTTTTTTAATGAACAATATGTTAAAAAGTTAGCACGAGATGAAACACCAGACCTAAAAAAATCATGAAATATTATTATTTAAATATGATCATGAAAACATATGCCTTAAATTATAATTTATCAAAAATACTAAATTTTATATTACAAATATAAAAATTTCATATTATATATAAATTTATTGATAAATATTTAGTAATTAATCACTGAATGTTTAGAAATGTATTAGTATTCTGCAACGAAACACTTTCATAAAACTGATTTTTATGTACATTTTTTGAAAAAATATATAAAATAATTTCAATAGAATTTAGAAATTATATTTGATAAAATTGATTTATTTTTTAATTCAGAATGTAAAATTTATCTATGTATGATTTTTAATAATTTTCTGAAAATTATGAATTTTTAATGATCCAAAAAATATATCGATTTTTATTGAAAACATTATTTTCATTTCAAACATGAACAGAGTTATACATATATTTTAAAATGTTTCAAAAGTAAAATTAGTTATCCTATGTTATAAATAATCAAATTACATTAATTAGAATCAATTTTATTAATGAATTGGATAAAAAGTTTTTTATAAATGTTTTTTTCTTGATAAATAGTTTCTACATTTGTGATGATGTTTTTTCAGAATAATGTAAAGTATTATATATTAAAAAAAATAATGAAATATATATTATATATAGTCAATAAATTTTTTTAAATTTTTTTAATATTTTTCTAGGAATGAGATTAGAAAAAAACCCAGTGATATGCTTAAAATTTATTTGTTTTAAAAGTGGTTTTCTTCGAATGATTCATTATTAATTTATATTTAATTTCATCCACATATAAAAAATTAATTTTATAAACATGATTCCTTATTTTTTAGTTGATATATATTAATTTGTTTTTTAATATTTCCAATTTATTTGTGGTCAATATCGATCATAATCATGGTAAAAGGTATCCCTACGATAAATGGTAAATAAAGTTAATCTAGGTTTAAACTATTTGATAAGGCTATATTTTTTTCATAATAATAATAAATGGATTAAGGATATTCTATAATTATAGATTTATATTTTAACACAATTTTTTTAATGGTCACTTTTCCAATGATATAACATATATAATATTTAAAGTAATGGATGTTACAAAATGTCACTGTCATAGTTTTAAATATCTCAGATATGTACACATAAGGGGAAAAAATAAATAAATTAAGATAATTGATTATTTTTAGAATAATTAAAATATTCTCCAGAAATAATTTTTTTTTAAATTTTCAAAAATTATAAAATTACTTTCTATTCTTATACAATGCTATAATAGTAATTATACAATTAGTAAAAAAAGAAAATAAATGATTTTATGTATTCTTAAAGTAAAATAATTTTAGTGTGTTATAGTGTTCCATGATACTTATAGAATAATATTACATATTAGTGTTATTTTAAAATTATTATATTTTATTTAAATATTTTTTTATGTATTTTAAATCTAGTTAATTGAATAGTGTCATAATTGACACTAATGATATTTTATCAAAATAATATTTCATAATTTTATTTATAATTTTAAAAAAAAATTAAATATGATAAATAGGATATTATATTGTCTAAAATATTATACCTTGGCCATTTACTATCCAATTTTCACATCACATGTAAAATTATAATCCATTTATATAAAAAAATATGATAGCATGATTAATGTTAATATTAGTTAATTAATGGGTTAAACAAAATGATATAGTTTAAAACCACACATAAACTAGTTAAAATATTACTGGATGTTTTTATTTAAACATAATAATATATAAAATTATAATACATTTAATTCTGGTTGAATTAGGGATATATAATGAATTTTTTATATTTTAATAATTTATGAATTTCCAAAATCTTCCCTTTACCTCAATTAAAAAAGGCAACCTCCTCCCATCACTTATTAAGAATTTATTTACCTTATATCTATACCATAACATTGAAAAATAACTTAAAAACATACTTATAAAAATTATAAATTTTACATTATACCAAAATGAACAACCCTTTCGTCTTTAATGGGCGATCTAAATGAGTTATTTCAAAAAGAGTCAATTTCTGTAATATATCAATTTATTATTAATTATTTTTTATTTACAATAATTATTTCAGCCGTTTCATAAAATAATAAATACATTATCATAAAAATAATTAATTTTTTTTAAAAATATGAAAATAAATTTATCCACCATCAATCCATGAAGTGGGAAGTGAATGTTTCACACTTGTGTACGTAGACATACCATCTCCACATAGCAATGTAATTCATTTCTCATCACTATATTTTATGGATGAGTATTATTATGTGTTCAAAGTTTATATATTATTCATATCAAATTTATTAAATTTATTATTTATAATATTAAATATAACTTCTTACCTTTTAAACAGTTTGGGAATAATAACATCGCTTGTGAGTACGTGTGGGCAACCACCTCCATGAAGAAATGTGATTCATTTTACATTCCTGTTTTACATGGATGTTAATGAGGATGGAATTATTTTATATATTATAAATATAAAATGTAATATTTATTCTGTAATTATTATTTATCATAAGCCTTTCTCTTATTTCATCTGTCGTGAAATGAAAACATCATTCAAATGAACATATGACCCCCCCATCTCAATGTATGGTGTAATTCATTTTCCTATATCTACTATTATGGATGAATATATATTATTACAAATTTAATATATATTATTTTTATATTATTATTAATATTATATATTTTATGCAATCATGATCAAATTAAATGGACCAGAACTACCATTCCAAAACATACATGAAAAATGAATCAAATATCACCCAGAATAATGATTTAAATAATGATTTATTAACAGATCTGTGATATAAGGTAATAAGTAAATCACATATTGGATTATAATTTTTATTATAGACATATATTATATTTTTAATTAATCTATATTTATTATATATAATGTTCCAATTCCCCCAAAGGAAGACATACCTAGGGTAGGGGGTTTTCATCTAATTTTTATTTCTACGGGACACAATTGATATTCACCATTTGTTTCTATTGGGTGGTATATATAGAAAATATGAATGTAATTTATGATTATTATTATGAAATTTATGGGGGTATAAATATAATTATATGGTTCTTTATTTCAGGGGGTTTACGATTCAGTAGTTACAAAAGCAGTAAGGCCTTTATGTTATAATATCATTATTTATTGGGATTGTCTATGATTAATTTATGATACTAAAATTATATTATATAAATTTATAGAATATAAAGGATTTTATTATCATCTGGTTATTTATAGAGAATAAATTATTCATTCCATTATCCCCTCTTTAAGTACTTGATATACTAAAATATTACTTTTAAATAAAATCAACATTTTTATCTCTTCATTGAAAAAGTCATTTTTATACAAATACATGTTTTAAATAAGGTTTTTAATATTATAATTTGATTTTTTAATGAAATATTATATATTTTTTAATTTTTAAAAAATTATTTAAAAAGTAATGTCATTTTAATTATTCAAATTAGGTATTTTTTTTCTTTTTTCAAGTAGGAATGTTATGTTTTCTATTTTATAAAACTGAATAAAAATTTCACAACACCATGACCACTAAATGATTTAAAGATTCTTTTATATGTTTCCTTGGATTGTTTCAAAAAAAAATTCTATAATATTCTTAACATTTCTATATTATTAATATATAATTTTAAAATGGAAATTATATTTCCCCCATGAAATATTTAATAATATTTTAATGGTATTTATAATCATCAATGATACGAACCCATGATTTCACTTATACATTACAAAGGATATGATCCAATTATAGAACATAATTCTTTATCTATATGATTTATATTTATGATGAAAATATGTTTATGAAAAAAATTCATTTTCTATGGTTTATGCTATATTTAAATGAGGATATTTTTCTGAATCCAATTAATTTTATAGGGTTATGATATGATGAATGTTCTATGATCTTATATAGAATATGTTTACGATTTCAATTATGTAATGGTTGATACCTTTATCTCCCACCAATTCATTAGCTAATGATTGACATCCCATGTTATAATCATGACTAGAATTAAGAGTGAAGCCAATTTAGTATTGGAAACTGTCAACTATTATAGTATTGGGATTGAAACCTGACTTCTACGATGGTTTGGGGAGAAAATACAATTTATTGTGATAGTCATCGCAATGAACATCTACTAAAAAATAAATTACATTCTATGATTATGTGTATTTTATACAATTATGTCTTATGAATATGTCATTCTCTCTTGGATCATGTTCGTTTATTCCATTATGATTCATGTCTTATGAAATGCCAAAATTTCATCCATGACTTACTATTTTGATCTATGATATATAGGGTATTTTTTAGAATGTTATGATCATGTTCATATAACCTTATTCTCATTTTGAGATCATGTAATCAATGAAATATAAATTTTTTACACTGTTGTGAATCTGAGGTCACCCTTTCTTTTGTTTTGTTTTCACCAGGTTATGTTGATAGTTTTATGTGTGATGTTTATTATATGGATTGTAGTTATGAAGAATATAGTGGGAGATGATGTAGATCATTTATCAAAAACTTGTGTATGTGTCTAAGTTTATAGAGGCACTAGAACTATACAATTCTGGCAGGGATCATTATGTTATGTAATGTATATAAATCGATTAAGATGTGATAACTATTTATTAAATGTATGGGTATATGGATTTTGTATCCTAGAATGGTTTAGTTATCTTTTGGAAAATACGATGAGAAAAACTTACTTAAAACCGTAGGTATGAGTCTAATTATATGATAACATCAATAAAATTGAAAATGATTATGGCTAACATGGGTTAAATATCTTGGGATTATTATTAATAATTTTTCATTATATATTATTAATATCACTAAACTTAAAAACTCTTAGACTCCCCAATGAAGAGAAGGGTAGAGTTCTCTAGGAGCCCTAGTGGTGGGATTATAAATGAAATAATATTCTATTTCCATTATGTATAGAATGTTAGAAGAAGAACTCAAGTGAATGTATCACAGTAAAAAAAATATTATTTTAAAGTGTAAATGAAGGTAATAAAGCATTTAATTTATGAGACAAAATGTAATGTTCAATGGAGGTAAATTAGGATCATTTTAAGCATATATTTATAGATTAATGTATTATGTGTAGGGAATATAAGGATTATCCGAGCAAATTTCCTAATCCAAGTGTTATGTAATATACCAGGTAAATAACTATGATGTGAAAGGATTCATGTATTTACTTATTATGATTCAGAAATTATGATATCAAAGTTTAATATCAATGATGTTTTGGTTACAAGGATTGTGGAGCATTTAAGGATTATTCTACAGTAGAATTTTAAAACATATATTTAGTTTGAATAAAGAGATGATTGATCTTGGTATGATAATATTGTTTAATTTGAAAATGTTTAGTTGATGACATATTGATTTTTTTCATATTTTATGATGTTGAATTTATGTATTTATGGAATATAATCAATAGATTGAGAACATATTTAAGGAATAAAGACAATGTTTTTTTTTGGAAGAATATATGTTTTAATTGGATGTGAACATAATAGTTATGGATACGATCATGGGTGTATAATTTTATATTAAATAATAAGTTCAAAGGCATCAACAAGCCAAATATTTTGATTTCTGTTATTTGTTTTTTAATATATTTTATTATTTTCATTGGAATTAGGAAGAAAAATTTATTAAGGATTAAATAAAACATTGGGGTTGGTATATTATTTGTTGTTTATTAGAATTTAATATATTATGGAATATAAATAATATTGATGGATGAAATGAGATTTATTGATATGTTGATATCTTCAAATATAGTTATAGTAATGTTATATATTACATTTTAGGTTAATAAATAAGTCTAATTCATGATATTTTGGATAATTTCAATAAATTGAAAGTGTATATATTTATTTATAATGGTAATTATTGATATTTGGGAGACGTTTCATTGGGATGATGTATTTGTAACACTTAGGTTTAATAATTGATTTACAATGAAAGATAATTTTGTTAAAATAAATTTTATTAATTAGTTGAAAACATGTTAAAATTATGATGATGTAATTTATTAATTAGGATATAATGTAATACACTCTGATTCTAAATAAACACCATATTCGATAGCATACAAGATACGCAACACTATGCCCTAATGAACGATGGAATATTTTTATTTTAAATGAAAATTACAACCTATCTATTAAATTTGAGGTTATGAATTGGATTAATTACTTTATAAAATATATATATTGTTCATACGTAATATAAATGTAATTTTAATTTGTTTTAAAATATTCACTTAATTTTTAATGATGTCATTTTAGTATTTAATGAAATATTTTCATCAAGAAAATATGTTTTATGGTTTTTTGAAAGAACATATTAAAATTAATTTATAGAAAATTTTGATATTATTTTTTAGTAAGAGTGTATTTCTCATCCACAGGTACCCCACATCTATGCCCTCAGCTTGTTGGATACATGGCCTCAGGCATGCCTCCGTGTATTATATAACCTTCTGGCTAGTATAGACGGTCTAATATAAACCATAAAGAGAACATACCCTATCTATAATATTAAAAATACAAAAATAAATAAATAATACTCAAATGGTAATAAAAAATAATTATAATAATTCCATTATCAATAAATAACAACATCACATGAAAATCAAAAAACATGGATAAGTGACGATAAATAAAATTGTAGATATGTCATTTCCACATTAGTCAAATGTCAATATGAAAGATCAATAATAAATGCATAGAAATCTCCCAATTGACTCTTGAAATCATGTCTAGTTTCCCCATCTAAATCCCAAACCAACTCATCCATATAACATTATCCTCTTTCCCTCATAATTTCCAATAGAAATGATGTGAATTTGGGTATCGATCATGCAGTCTGATTAGGGTGGGGATACAATCATTATGATACAACCAATAGTGTCTAAAAATTATCCAATATACAACACTTTATGAAGTTTTATAATGAATAAAGTATAATAAATAATTTCAAAACAATTTCAAAATTCATTATACATTAATTAACCACATAATTACCCATGTTCAGGATGACAACCAAACTATCAATGCATACTTCGACCTGTGATGGATTCTGAATAGAATATCATAGAGAATAACTATTGATTATATCATGAACATTAACTAATCGTTTAATTCTAAATCTCACACCATGTATAATAGTTACTCCACTACAATGAATTGATTTTGGGCCTAGAACATCATGTCTAGTACCTTGAGGATATTTAGAGCATTGAACCCTATCCCAAACCTCATTGTCATCACATATGGCTGTTTGAAGCATCAGTACCATTCACAGCCTCGTTACCACATATGGGTATTGCTAGCATCAGTTTATATCACACAATCATTATCAAATATATCACAATATATCAAATATCTCATAAATATCACATTTGTCAAGGTTAATCATCATTAACCTTCTTATCAAACATTACCACCGTGATGCACAATTTTATTTTATCCCAAAAATCATGGTTCTTTATTTAAATCATGTGAATAATAGGAAAAATTCACTATTAAATCATTTATCAAAATTTATTCACAATATCTTGTAGCCCATAAAGGTTAATCCAAAAAACCCTTTAATTATATTTAATAAAAAATTCCATAAAAAGTAATTCCATATTCACTACACTAAGTAATTCAATAACCACACTATTCTACCGACTCATTTATCCAATTAATTAATTAATTCAATTTCAATATTCAATTACCAAATGTTGAAATTGAAATTTCCAAATTACAAACAAACAATTATCATTCAAGACTGTATGAATTGATATTTAAACCAGATACCTCATGATTTTTTATAGAAGTATAGTAAACTGGAAAACACCAAATTGATTAGAACCATTCAAGATCACAATGTCATGGAATATCTAAGACAAAATTCTAAGATAAAGATAAAATATATAATTATCCATGTTAAATTAAATTTAACCATTTCAAATGGAGTATAAATCGATCCTCTTGATCGAGAATGAGAGATGAATGATAGAGGAATCGAAATGGGGAAGTAATGACATACTGATGTAGAGATGATCCTTCAATTTGATATTTGATTCATTATGAACGAGTTATAAGGAGCCTTACAACTCTCTTAGGAGTTTCAAAATTTAGAGGAATTAGTTTATGTTGATACCAGGTTGATTTGAGGTAAATATGTGGGGAAGAATTTTTTTATAAATTTTATTGTAATTAAAATCCACACAGATGGTTTCCTAGGTAGGGATACATGGTTTTCCAAACCGTTCTCTATAACCATGTGCCTCATGCAAGGGGTGCATGATTTATACTAATTAGACACGTATGTTGAAAAACCATGTGCCAACTTTGAAATTCCCCTTTATTTATGATAATATGGTTTTCTTGGGGTAGGTTCACCATTTGGGAAATCTATGCGCTAACCACACAGTAACCCTTTTTCATCAAAAATTATAAAATTCAACATGAAATAACCAAAAATACCACCAACTATAAAAAAAATAAGGTTAAAAGAGTACATGAAAATGGTCATGAGTCATATTTAAAAAGTTTGATACTTAAAAATATCCTAACCTTATAACATCACGTCAACAACTCGTACATCCAAGAATCTCTATGATTTTGAGGTAAAAATATTGATCCAATGAGCCCAAATATGTACTTATCTCTCCCACATTTCCACCTGAACACAAGAGTATTTCCACAATACTTGAATTATCAGCATGATCCTTCCTCACAACAAGTTCTCACTGAGAACAATAACAATTATCCCATGATTCTTAAATGATGCATCTATCTCAAAATCAACACAATAAACATCGATCACAATTGAAGGCTTGGGTTGATTATTCCAATGTTTTGAAATAAAAAAATATGGTGCATTTCACTATACCACTTTTGAAGAGGAAATCGGTATGCCACCAGATCACTTCTCTCCGAAAACGCAAAAGGTCCAACAAACCTAGACACTAACTTCGCCTATCTAAGAACCCTATGGTGACCCTATGACGACCCAAAACCTATTCCAATTTTTTTATATTTTAATTAATTAAATATTTAACATCCTGAGATCCAACGAGATTATAGTTCACTACCAAAAAACTGGGTTTTCGTAGCTTCACCATATACCAATGCTAAAAAAGAATTGATAATGGGGGTACCATTATCAGCGATGATAATGGGAACTTTTTATAGTTCTAAAAAACATTGTTAAAAGTTACCTTTTATCATTGTTTTTGTATAGGTGATAATGTCACCCCCTTTATCAGATTTTTTTTAGAATTGTTAATGCCACCCTTTATTAGTGATTTTTTAATGGAACTTATAGGGGAGCTTTATCAACACATTTTCTTAGCGCAAATAATCTTTTTATTTAAAAATATATAAAAAATCAAGAAAATAATATATTGATATATATGTATATTTATTTTAATATATATAAAATATATATTTGTTAAATGTGTTTTAGATAAGTTTAAATAGAATATTACATTTAATATATAAGAAAATTATTGAAAAAAGCATTTAAAATATTTTTAAATATATTATTAATTAATAATTCTCTTATTATCATTGACTATGATTAATTTAATTAACATATTAATACATAAAATATAAAAAAAATTAATAAAAAATTGTAAATAAGTTGAACATTTAACTGAAACATAAAACAACCATAACTTTTGATCTAGGTGTCAGTTTGAGATCTACTACATATCAAATTGAATCCTGCGATGAGATCTTGGTGTTATGACTGATGAGATGCATCTTTCACATTAATTGAGGCCAAAAAATCGCTATAAGGACTAAAAATATGAGTTTTTAGTCCACATACATAATGTTTTTTAACATTCGATGGAATTTCAACCTTGTTTCAGAAAGCCTATTTGACCTTTTTTACCGGGTAATGAATTTAATCTGAGGGGTTACACTTATAATGATATTTTGGATTTGAAATTTTATCATTTTCAAAATCTAATGTTACTTATAATACATTATATATAAATATATAAATATTAATAATATATTTACCCATAAAAAAGTTAATTTTATATGTAATTAATTAATCATATTTATATATAAAGTGTATATCTAAATATATAAGTCTTGTGTAAATAAATAAATAAAATTTATTTTTTTTAAAATAAAAATAAATTCATATTTATATACCAATATGATGTGTTTGTGTGTGTGTTTAAACATATATTTCTGAGCATTTGTAATGTCATACTGTTATATATTTTCTATATATTCTAAATATATGAATATACATATAAATATATAATATTTGTAAATGTATATAAATACGTATAATTATACTTAAAAATAAAAATATAACATTTTTTTGTTTCTATGTTGTATATATGTTTTTATTTATTAAAAAACACTCCTAAAAATATCATTTTTTATAAAGGTTTTTAAAATTGATCTTAAAAATATATATTAATATAAGAATAAATATTTTTATATATAAATATAATTATATATATATATAAATATACATTTAGATATGGATATATTTATATTAATATAATGATATAGATATATATTAATATAAAAAAATATATATATTAATATAATAATATATATGTAAACATAAATATATATTTTTATATACGAATAGATATAACTATATAAATATATAAATTAATATATATATTAATAAAATAATATCAATGAAATATGGTGTAGTGGTAAAGGCTTAGGCACACATACAATAGGTTCTGAGTCCGAATCACATGGGCTGCTGGTCGCACACATGGGTTGGAATAATTCCTAGCACCGTTAAATCATTGTGGATGAGGTGTTAAAGAGAGGTGAGGTGGTTGGGGCATGCAAGCTCGGATGGGGGGTGGGACTCTGTTGAAGCCCCACACTGAATTACAAAAATATTATTTTAATTTTTTAAATATTTTTTTAACTTTTATCAGTTCTAACAGAAGCGACGATAAAATAGGTCTTTAACGACAATAATAAAGCTCTGATAAAGGACACCTTTAAAAGCACTTTTTTATATCTTTAGTAAAATACACATTTTATTTGTGATTTATATTATAACTTATAAAAGGGGCCTTTATCATCACTTTTTTGAGCACTAAAAAAAGGGACCCCATATCTTGCGTTGATTAAGAATGCTTTTCTAGAGCTGTTAATTTCCTTTTATAGTGCTAATAAAGGACATATTTCCACTAGTGGTTTTAGATAGTCCCGATAAATTGAATAATTATAATTATAACTCTCAAAAATTTAAAGGATAAGAAAACCATTTTAGTGTTTATAAGGGTTAAACACCATTAAGGGGACTCGACCACTCACTCACTTCTATTATCCCTTATTCCCTATGAAAAGAGGATTTAAAAAATGGTAACTGAAATAAAGGTTAGAAAGGGGTTTGAAAACATGTGGACACCAATCTAGTTTTTTTAAATTCAATAGATAATTTAAAACATGAGATACTAATTGAGAATTTCGAGTTTATAAAATAAGGAGTACCTTTAAAAATAATAATATAATGTTATAAATAAAATTCATCATATTTAACCATTAAAAAATACATTCATTTATGAAATAATGTAAAATTTTATGATAACTCATAAACATTCATAAATTGTTCTCAAAGGAAACGTGGATCATAACATGAAGTCATAATTCACTACTAAGCCAACATAACATATTTTACATAGTCACGTGATGGATTATGATCACTCCTTATTATGATAGTGCGCTTGGGATACACCGTTCAAAGACCAAACATGACATCACAAGTGATCTCAACATTTCCCAATGTATTGGAGTTCTATATAATTCTAGTAGTACCCATCACATGATTAGAAAAAATAACAAGAAGGGTTTGTGTTCACACTACATTCCATGCCTTAATTCATATTATATCTGTGTGTGATTGTTTAAAATTAAAAACAAAACCACTATTATTTTATATCGTAATGAAAAAATGATTCGTTAATGATAATGAGCATTGATATCCATTTCATGAAAAATTAAGTTACTTAATTGTACATGATTCATGATAAACATAGATTTCATGAAAAAAAATGTGTAAATGTACATTAATATACATATATACATATATAAATTTTTTTTATAAAAAGATACGTTAATATATATTGTAATGTATATATATATATATATTTGAATAAAACATGATTTCATATCAAAACACATATATATTGGTATAAATGATGATATATATATATATATATTCAATTATTTACATACATTTATCAATGAAACAGAATGAGAAAAATTGATACATATATATAATATATATATATATATACATATCTATTTATGATATATTATAATTGGTTCTAACCCAAAATTAATACGTATATAGATACAAATATATAAATGTTTTAAAAAAATGTTTCATATTAAACGATCTATTTATTAATATATATACACATATAAATGTTCTAAAATAAATCAATTTTAACTTAAGCATAAATTTTTAACAGTGTGATATCTTCACTTGCACATAATGTGGTAAAATTAAGAAAATAATTTTATGAAGAGAACACCATGGGTGAACATTATATTTAACATGCAAAGAGGTGTATATATACATACATTTGTAACATTATTATAAAATAAATTTGAAAATCGAATAAAATATCATGTATATACATAGGAGTCAAATTAAGGTTTTAAAAAAATAATTTAATGAAAATAACATTATGATTTGTATTGGATGACAAGTTTCAGAAACTCAAAATGACCCCCTTAACATTATAAATTATAATTAAAATATCAATATACAATACAGATGAACTAATGAAAATTTTTCATATAAAAATCATAAACTGTGAAATACTTTTAAATTTTTATCCATGTTTCTCATTAATATAATAAATAATTAATTAAATATAATTTATATAGATAACAAATAAATATTAGTAAACCACTAAAAAAATTTGACATAAAATCTGAAATGGAAATCCTAGTTGAATCATTTTTGTATACATTATTTTCATTATGATAAGAAAAATTCTCTTGCACATCAGATGTTTTAAAATAAATAACCATCATATGAAAAATATTGAAAAGAAATAATCTCTTGAAAAAAAGTAGTTCAATTATATTAATATAAACATGAAAAGATAAAATTCAAAACAGAAAACCTGTTTGATTTTGAAATTAAAAAAAATGTATATGTATTGTAAAAATAATTTCCCTAACATGATTCAAATAATATAAGAAAACATTATTCAACTATGTTATATCTTAAAACAACTCCCCCTATCTAACTAGATTCTCCTACATTGGGAGAAATACTTAGGGAGGATACTAAGAAAAAGCCATTGGTTATTATATATTCAGTTCATACAAAATTTAAGTCCATAAAATTTGAATTTCTAATGTTATATTATATTTCATTATTATATAAGATGAATATTTGTTTGAAAATAAATATCAACAAAATGGACATAATTTTATATATATATATTTATATGCATTTTTTCAAAACCAACTGTCCAAAATGTTGGAAAAAGGAAATCAATGGGTTATGGAAATTTTGACTACAACTAAAAATAAAATCAGAGTCAACAACCATATAATATATGTAACTAATTTAAATCATTTCATTAATATATAATACACATCAAAGATATTAAAAAAAGAAAAAACGGTCAATAGGGCATAGCTAAATATGATTGATGAAGAATGGACACACATGTCATACTATGACAAAAGGATTCATGAAAAGCTACTATATAAATATTCTACATCTAAAAAATAACAAAAAACATACCATGATTTGGTTGATTTAGATCGAAACCTCATCCCATTAGATCTCATAGGAAAATTAACACATAACTCGTGGTGGAATACATTATGACAACGCTTGACCATCAAGATCCATCATCGATGTTCGATGATCCCTCAGACTCCTCACAATCATTTGTCCTCCCTAGGTCAAAACCCCCTTGGTAACATGACCTCCATCGTGCTTGGATGAATCCCTCTCCTTTAGATGCACTCGATGATCGAACCCTTTTTCCCCTTACCCATTTTCTTCTCTCAATTGAATCCTACCCCAACCATGTTTTTTTTTATCTCTCTATTTTTATCTTATTGTTTTATTATTTTATATCAAATCATAACCCTTTTTTTAAAAAAAATTATCCCATTATTATTATTTTTTTAGCATTTTTTCATATAATATTTTATTAATTTTAATAATTTATTTATATTTATCATATTATATTTAATTCATAATTTCATATAAATATATTTATACTCCTAATTAATAAAAAACATAAAAATTTATTATAGTTAAATAATATATTGCTACAATTTATGTAGAAAATTAATTATTGAATGTAAATACCATCATTTTTTTGTTAAATGTTATTTATTATCATTTATTTATTAAAACCAAAAATTATTTCATTAAAAAAATATTACAAAAAAACATATTTTTATAAAATTATATGTTATGAAATATCGATTATTGAATAATATTTTAGTTTTAATTTTTTTATTAAAAAATATTTGGCTTCTCAATTTATAATTTAATTCGACATTATTATTGATAATAATTTCATAAATATTTTACCTTTCAAATAATATTTTTATTTCTTCTTACAAAACATAATTTTTTACAAAAATCATCAATTAAATATATTTCTGTTATAATATTCTTTTAAACTATTGATCATAATTTTTTTATAATTTAAAATAAAACATTATAATAATATATTTAAAACATTATAAAATATTATAAATAAATGTATATTTGATGAAAAAAATTCTTTCAATTGTCACTTATCATAACATATTTATTATAATTATTATTCTGAATAATAATAAAAATATTTAAATTATTATTATTTAATATGAATATTTAATCATAACATATGATAGAAGGGTAATTTCATTTATTTAAAATAAATAAATTATTTATATCGTTGATGTCACATTATTCCCTATTAAAATAATTTCATCCTCAAAATTCCAATACCGGACATATAAAAATTATGGATATTACTATTCAGAATTAAGAAAACCTGGAGGGTAGGATTTTTCCTTCATGTTAAATACAATAAAATTTACAAAATGACTCAAAATGTTCAAAGGGTTTCTACAAATCATCACCTCTAAATTTTTATAATCCTCATCTCTGATAAGAACTATGATGACCTAATACCTATCCCATTTTTTTATAATTCATTTATTATTTAATAATTTGTAATCGTAATGGATTAGAATTTTAGATAGTTTGGATACATTGGATAATACAAATTACATCACTAAGAATAATAAAGTACAAGAAAACAATTCATATGCATAATAATGGTTAAACACCATAAAGTATCCTTGACCAGTCACACACTTTTATGTGTCTATATTCCCTAAGAAAAGTGGTTTTGAAAAGCATAGAGTGAGAAAAAATATTAGTAACGGTTTTCAAAACATGTAGAAAAATATCATGATTTTTTAACATCAACATAAAAATTTAATCATTAGATACATATTGAGAATTATAAATTTCCAAAATAATGAGTTCAATTGAAAATATAAATATTTTTATATATATAGGTTTCAACTTATTTAACCTTCAGAAAAATATATTTTATTCATTTATGAAATAATAGAAATTTCTCTTAATCAACCATAAACATTAATAAATTGGTCTCAAAAGCAACATGTATCAGAACATTATGTCACAGTTCACTCCAGATAAAACATACCATGATGGAAACAGTCCCATGATGGATTATATTCACACTCTAACCCCATAGTGTTTGTGGGATACACGTCACGCACACCTTACATGAAATATCATGAGATTTCATCATTACCCAATGAATTGTAGTGCTATATAATTCAGCGAACACCTGTGAGATGATTGGATAAAATCACCAAAAGGGTTTTGGTTCACTCACCATTCCATGCCTTCAATTACATAATATCCATGTTTTATTATTTTTAATTAAAAACATTATAACTTCTATTTAATATCTTAATGACAATGAAGTTTCTTAAACAATCATGCACTTAAATATCCATTTCCTAAAAAGGTAAATTACATGCCTATACATATTCCATGATAAATCTAGTATTTCATGTAATGAAATTTGTAAATATACAATCATATATATATATATACGTACTTAATAGTTTTACATAAAAATATACACATAAAGATATATTAATTACAAATCTATTAGAGTAAATCATGATTCAATCTCACAAACCTATGTATATGGATGAAAAATGATGCACATATATATATAATATACATTCATTTTATTACATAAATATAATAAATTAATAGTTTTAAATAAATTGATAACTATATAAATACATTTATATATAAATGTAACTGTTGATATTGGATTAAAATTTTGTTTCACCCTAAAATAATAAATATATAAGGACATATGTATACATATTTTTAAAAAATGATTCATAATAAATGATATAATTATGTATATATTTATACATATTATTATTCAAAAATAAAATAATTTTAAATTAAACATAAATTTTGAAAACTTTGATAACTTTTCTTGCACATAAAGCGAAATAATGTTGAAAATAATTTTTTAAAGAGGAATGTGTGGGTAAATATTATTTTTAACATTCAAATCTATACAAATACATATACATACATTTTCAATATTAGTGTTAAAAATTAATCTTGACAAACGAATAACATGCCATGTATCTATTTTAGAGACCAGTTAAGGTTCTTTAAAAAAAAGTTAATTTCATCAAAATAAGTCTGATGAATTGTTGTTGAAGAAAAGTCTTATAAACTCAAAATGACCCCATTACCATTGAGAAATGACAATTGAAATACCATTATACAATATTTATGGAGTAATACCAATTATATATATGAAAATCATAAATCTAGAAATATTTTTAAATATTAAACCAAAATTCCCCTTTCTATTATAAATATATAATATAAAATTATTTATATTGATACAAAATAAAAATTAGTAATCCACTAAAAAAAATTGACATATAATCAAATATTCATAACCCACTTGAATCAATTGAAAATATTTTAATTTCACACAAAAAAGAAATTTCTCCTACACGTATTTAATTCTGAAATAAATCACCTTTTTATGTAGAAGCTTGAAAATAAAAAAAAGCATGAAATATAATAAGTTCCCTTAAATAAATATAATCATGAAAATACCAAATTTAAAACATATAACATTTTATATATTGAAATTAATTAAAATAAAAATTTTTAAAGATCATTCCATAATATATTCTGTTA
This sequence comes from Viscum album, assembly GCA_963277665.1. Classification (NCBI taxonomy): domain Eukaryota; kingdom Viridiplantae; phylum Streptophyta; class Magnoliopsida; order Santalales; family Viscaceae; genus Viscum; species Viscum album. The sequence continues at coordinate 793,865,353 of OY728162.1, read as the reverse complement.
CTTTATTTAGAGACTATCAAAAACCTTGTTTCATTTCTTCATAGCTTGCACCAACACTCCCAATCTGACTCACTTCTATTATAAATATAAGAATACGTAAGGATTATTATTATTTAAGGGAAGAAATTCTTATATATTAATATGTGTAATCATTAATTTACTATATTCAATCACACTAAAATATATTCATTTAAAATATCATTGGTTTTTTTTAAAGGTGATGCTTTGGTCAATGACCAAAGAATAATTTATTGATAAGAAGAAACAGATTACAAAATGCGAAAGGAATGGATTTTTCTATAGTCTCTATCAAAAAGATATAAGATGTCAGAAGGGACAACATCCATCCAAGTCATGATTTGATGGACTCCTTTGTTGTCAAGAGCATCAGCAACGACATTGGCTTCACGGTAGGCATGAGTAGCTATGTAATCAATCCCATGGAGCAAATTAAGTCAGTTCATCCATCTCGCAGTGAGAGACCAGGCTAGGTGGATGCTTCCATTCCAGATGGCATGAATAATAGTGGTTAAATCACTTTCAATCCATAACATTCTCCAACCTCTTTGAAGAGAAAATTCAAGAGCATGAATGACACCAAGCATTTCAGCCTCCAGAGAAGATGATTGACCACAACCAATAATGAAACATCCCTGACATTGATTAGTTGAGTCCTTGAAGATAGCACCACAACTGGAAGGGCCAGGATTGCCTTTGGAAGCACCATCAACATTCACTTTGATCCATCCTGGCATTGCTTCTTTCCAGAACACTTCAAAGTAGCGTTTAGGCTTTGGGAAAATGCCAGGTACATTGAGATGATGGAGGATCATAAAATCACCAACTGAGTTGCTGTAACAATCCTTTTGAATTTAGGTTGCTTCATGAATCGCAAGAAGAATTCGGGACTTTCCTGCAATAAGATTGAGAGAATGATTATTGTGAAAGAGATCATTTCTAACATACCAGAGTTCAAACAGGAGCTCCTCCACTGCCACAAGAAATAGATTTTTGACCTGCAGGGAAGCTTCATGTCTAGTGCAATTATTAAGAAACAATGTAATTGAGTCATTAATGAGCTTCTTGCAATTGAAAAGATCAAAGATGTAATTCCAAAGAGCAGAGGCCGTCGAACAAGATAGAAAAAGATGATTAGCATCTTCCCTATTTTGATTACACAATCGACACTTGGAACAAAGGTAAATGCCAAAGGCTTGTAGATTAGTTTCCAAAGGTAATCTATTATGTGCAATGCGCCAAATAAGAGTAAGCCTGGAAGGTTTAATCCAGGGTTTGTTAAATTTATTCACCCAGGAGAAATTAGATTCATGATCAGAGAAATTATGATTATAAAAGCTTTTAGAATCTAGAATACCAATAAAATATGATTCCCAAATAAGAAAGTCACCAATAGAAGTGAATGTATAATTCTTAATAATTTGCAAAATACAGTCAGTGAGATCACAATTAGGAGATTGTAATACCTCTGTTATAGATTGATTAGAAACATCAGGAGGATTAATAGGGGGTAATAAAGAAATCAGAGGACTTCCACACCATTTGTCACACCAAAAGTTAATGGTAGAATCATCACTGACAATCCACCTAGAATTTTGCATGATTTTTTGGTAAGAGTCACGGATGGACGGCCAGATGGAAGAGTTAATGAAATTTAGCTTACTTTTTAAAAGCTTAGAAAAAAACCTATGCTTAAGGAAATCAGTATCTTTAGAAGAAGAGTTAATGATGCGCCAAGTAAGGAAATCCTGAAGAGCGTCATTGAACAACTATAAATTTTTTATGCCAATTACACCATTAGCAATGGGTTTACAACAAGAATTCCAAGGAACTCTGACAAGCTTCCTTTCAAAGATGCTTCCAGACCAAATGATATTTTTAATGTAAATAGAAATTTTTATAAGGATACCAACATGCCATTTATAAACCATGAGGGAATAGACCATTTTAGAAACAATGGTCGATTTAACCAAACAGATTCTTCCAGCCATGGAGAGAGACTTCCCATTCCAATTAGAATCTTGATTTGTGATATGAGAGATAATATTGGAAAAATAGGTAGCTTTAGGGAGTCCCCAAAAGAGAGGAACCCCCAAATAATTGAAAGGTAAAAGGCCCTCTTTAATAACCAGTTCATTTATAATACCAGATTTCCTTATTGCAGGAAAATGTTTTCTAAAATAGATATAAGATTTGTTCCAGGAAATAGCTTGACCAACGACATCCACATAATGGGATATAGTTTTCTTGAGGGATTGAAGATTTCTTTGATCCACTTTTATGAATAAAATAATATAATCAGCATATAAAAGATGGGTGGGGGCATTTAAGTTCCTAGCCACCTGAATAGTTTTAATCAAATTTTGTTCAACCTGGTGGTTTGTGAGTCTGCTAAGGTAATCTTCAGCAATAAAAAAGAGGATGGTAGAATGAGGGTCTCCTTGCCTGACACTTGTAGTGCATTTAAAGAATCCACAAGGAGTACCATTAATCAGGATGGAGATATGAGAAGAGTGAAAAAGTGTCTTGATTCTGCCAATGAAGGAGTCATTAAAACCAACGTTACTATGAACATTGTAAATAAAGTTCCAATCAATGGTATCAAAAGCCTTCCTAATATCTAGTTTGAGGGCCAAACAACCACCTCTAGTTTTTTTCTTAAACCATTTGTACATTCAGAAGCAAGACATATTCGTATATTCAGAAGCAAGACATCATGATGAATAATATCCCAATTAATGAATGAAATAGGTTAGCATCACTTTAAAAAATAGGCTTTGAAATTGATCCATTGATTTTTTTATTTTAGAAAAATTAAACATTTGTTTCAATTTTGTTTGATCTATATAAATTCATATATTTCTACATAACAATATGGAATATGGATTTATCTTGTGAATTATATCTACCACTCATGGGATTGACCTTGGACCATTAATATTATATGACTTAGTATAATAATACAAATCATGAACACTAAATTTTTAATCATGATGACCCACTAGAATTAAATGTTCTAGTGGGATGGCCAATGTTTTTGGCAGTATTGGTGGTGATCAAGTGTGAAAATATGATTATAATAAATCTTTTTTATAATCCAATTCAATTATTGAATTATTAATATTTTTTTATTTTAATTTTCATTATGTGTATGTGGTTTTTTATTTTCATTTCGAGAAACATAATGAATAACCAGGATTCCAAAAACATGATCAAGGATCCTTGATTCATGAGAAATGATTGATTATAACCCAATTAATAGGCGGTTCTTATGTCCATACAGGTGATATACCATCTAAGAGAACTCTCTCTCAACTACAACAAATATACCTCAATGGAAATTCTACAATGAGAACCAACATAATGAAGAACAACTAATTACCCAGGCTAAAGCCACAATGTACAATGATTTATCCATTATTGATGGTTTTTCATATTATATTTGTTCGTATATTGACTTAGGTGAAAACCATTAAGAATAATCATTGCCTACTATAAATAAAAAACATGGGATGATTTAGTGGATTGAAAAAAGAATATCTACATAGATATTTGACTATCCTCAATGAAATTTGTGACATATTCAACAATAATTGAGTTTCATAAAATTCATTTAAGATTGAGGGTATCTTAATTCTATCTTTATGACTTAGAAATAGATTGATTAATGAGTTAAATCAATGGTTACATGAATATTTAGGAATACTTGTAAAAATGATTATTAGACAAATACATTCTACTACATAGGATATGGAAGCTCATAAATGAAATATCATTAATTCCACAAGTCGATCGGTTATCATTATTTGAATCATGGTACAAAATCAAATATTTCATGAGGATGTTATAATATAATATAATCAATGGTTTCCTATAAATGAATCAATTATTTATTTTTTACATCCTACGACTTGAGTCGTGATCAATGATCTATCTAGTAATAGATTAATTATGAAAACATTTTATGTTGTAAAAGTCATTCTCTATAAGATTACTCATAGTGATAAATTATGAAAAGGTTATTACAGTCCACATAGGAGATAAATATTTTAATTTTATGAGATCAGATTTTGGGATACCTAATTAAAATCATTGATAAATAAATTTAATAACTTATAATTTATAGTTTCATTGACTCAATCAAGGTATTCAGAACCACTAACACTAAAATACATTTTATCATATCTTGAGATGTGAATATGACCCCACACATTCAAAGGCTTTTATTGGGTTCAGTGGATAATAATCCTTTTTGTTGAAACAACGTTAGTTATAATGAATCCCCCAAACAATTCCAAAATACCTACAATTGATTGAGGTGAATTCAACACAATCTATAACTAAATACATTTTATAACTAATAGAAATGTGTCTTATTTTTTAAATAATATAATGGTATACACAAATATTCACATGAACCACAACCCATGATGGTATTATAACTATTACCACCCCCTCAACCATAACCCATCTAGACTCTACATAAATTATATCCAAAAACACCTTCCAATCCCGTAATAATCTCTTAAAATAATGTTCAATAACTTCCTACAAAAGTATAGTCTATAGATTATAAGATAATATAAATCTATAATGAATCAATAATCTTGTACCTAAAACACTAGAACCAAGTGGGAAAATATATCAAACATTATTAAAGTGACGCCTCAATACCCTACCAAGTATCATTGAGGTAACCCAAGAGAGAAGGTGAAGGCTATGCAACTTTTTCATGTTTGAGGTGTGTGACAATCTGAAAAATATAATGAGTATTGTTTTTTGTAAACGGACTAATAATAATTATGGTTGAAAAAAAATTGATAACAGAATAAGGCGAAAAGAAAATATCAAAACAATATTTATAAGAGGGGAAAATCTAGAAAATGGGTTTGTAAGGAGAAGAAAGAGACAAAAAGATAGAACCATATATACCCCCTCATTCCTTTCTAGAGAGTATATGGATATGAATTTTTGAAATTCAATACAAGAATATTTATATGGTTTCATATAAATTTATATAAACATATCTTTTAGTTAATATATTTCATAAATGTTGGAATATGGAATAATTATAATGTCATTACTATATAAACTATAATTCTAGAAGTTTGTGGTTTTGTTTTTCTATTAAAAGAGTGTTCAATAGAATTTCAATATATTATACTTCCAAAGATGATAGATAATGGAATATTTTATATCTTATTCATGATTATTTTATCAACATTTACATATACACATTGTGACTTAGGAATGAGGTGAATGTTTTCCATTATGTTTGTTTTCAAATATTGGATTGGATAATAAATATATGATATTATTTTCACTCAAAAGTGTTATTATATCTCTGAATTACAAAAAAGGATTTTTTTTAATATGTCTATTATTGGTGGAAACATATATATTCCCCTTGTATTTTTATCCTCATAATATAACAAGAACGACATATTCCCAAAATCCTTATAAGACCATTCATTGAAACAAAAAGTAATTTATAAATGTCAACCAATGATGTATAATTTTTAGAGTTAGTGATGAATAAATCATGTCTGATATTATTAAAATTATTAATCATGGATTTAAATAATTGGATATATATATATATATATATAATATTTTCTACTAAAGAACACCCATCATGTCACGACCCATCCTCGGGGCCCGTGCCATGAATACCCCAAGCCCACCTTCCATAGGCCAGGGGCTGGTGACTATAACCAAAGGCATAAATCCTGATAAAAGGGAATACATTGTATTAATATAAGTAAACAAGAACAATAGAGTACACAAGATGAAGTAAACACTAAGTAAACGGAGTACAAAATTAAGTGCTGGAAAGTAAATGGGCCAGAATACAAACCCAACTAAAAGTACAGAACAACATTAAAGAAATAAGATATACAGTAAAGTAATCCAGTAACCACTAAGGTGTCCACCAGATATCCCACCGGAATGGTTGGTACAAATGGTCTCCTCAATTACTCAGGTCAGGTCATCCTCTCACTGTAAATACCACTATGTGGTCCACATCCATGTACTGTTCCGCTCCACAAGAATCCACCTCGATCAGTGTCATATGTCTTCTACATCAAACACAACGTAGTGCAGAATATCCCATGCAGGGGTGAGTATAACGATACTCAGTAGGGACCTTGAGACCCCCGAAGGTCTCCCAGATTCCACAAAGGATAAAACACAATGGAAAGATTAAAACAAGAATTATCAACCAACTCTACTTAGGTATGTTCCCAAACATATACCTATGTTGTCAATTCCATTTCAGCTCTAACTCACGAGCCCAAGTACAACCCAGTCCACACATGAAAGCACAACCCAGTCCAAACAAGAAAGCAAGTCAATCACATCGATGATAATAACTGAAATTCAAGACTCATCCCACACAGGTATACTACTCACAAAGAGGGTGGATATGATAGATGTTGCCTCTGAATCATCTCCCATACTGAACCCACATAGGATCCACGTACAGAAGTTGTCGCTGTTGAACACACGTATGATCCAAGTACAGTAACTTTCGATGTTGAACCCAGTTAGGATCCATGTACAGTAATCATCGCTACTGAACCCATGGAGGATCCATGTACATTCATCCTTGCATCCGAACACACGTAGGATCCACGTATAGTCGTCCTCAATGACAAACCCACGTAGGATCCAAGTACAATCGGCATCGTTGTCGTAGTCGTAGGGAGCTCTAGCGTTCTCGCACACAGCACGCTTTTTCCCAGAAGGGTCTGCTCCATGAGCCAGGGTGGTCGAAACATAAACTATGACGCAGTCTAGAGTTGATTTATCCCGAATTTCTGTCTCTCCAATTGGAATTCAATGCAATAGAGGCCCCATCAATCGGACGCCCGATCTGAGATATATTGGCTTTTCCATACCAGGGGCCTGGTTGGATTTTAAGCTAAAACCAACCCAACCATACTCTAGCTGCATCCAATCCTCATGAAACGTATGCCAAGGACCCTCTAATCAAGAGAAATTCAACGCAGTTGATGGCACATCAAAAGGGCGTCTGTTACTTATGTTATATGTGTTTCCGCTCCAAGAAACCGGTTGGTTTCGGGATCGAACCAACCTGGATGTACCCGAGCATTTCCAAAACCACATGTGTAATATTCGAAAATAGTGACATCGATACAAGGATTTCTACGCAATTGAAGGTGCGTCGATCGGAGGTCTATAGCTAATGTTATGTGCAATAGACAGAAAACGGTCCGATGTGGGGGTCTGGGCCCGGTCCGACCAGGCCCAACCCCCCTGGGTCAGCCCGCACCGGGGAGACCTGACCCAGGTCCAGTTCCGGCCCAAAATGGTGTTACACAGCCCGGTAGGGTGGGGCCCGGTTCGGCGGTGTGTGGCCGACCCGTCCCGCATGTCCGGCGGCTGGCCCGGCCCGTGCGGCCTACGGCACGGGTCGGAAACTGATCGCGGCTCGGCCGCTGGCCGAGCGGGACGCAAAGGGGGCACGGACCCCTATTTTTGGAAACATCATACCAAGTGGGGTCTACCCTAGAAGCTGTTCCGGGTAACGGTCGACCAATATGGTCGGCCGGTTTGTGAGCTGTCGCGGGACCCAGAAGGGGTCCCGCCTCCTGTGGACATTGGCAGTCGTCTCGGACGGCCGCCCCTGCTGGTCCACCGCGGCCTTAGGCCATGACTCATCTACCCAGCATGGCATGATGGTGCCACTCCCATCTTTCATGGCCCGATCTGGTGGTGGCATTCCTCTATCTCTCCGGCGCAGAGCAATTGCACCACGCACCTCCGTCGCAGCCCGATCCGGCCGCATCCTTATACGTATCTGCACGGAGCAACAAAACCGCACTGCCATCGCCACATTCACCGTGGCCTTGCATGGTTGTGGTTCCCTACTGATCACCCCACGGTGCAATGACATCATGCGCCTCCGCCTCCAACATCAACGAAGATTAACAAAGAAGAGGGGAGGAGAATCAACTGTGTTTGTGCGGTCCGATCTCCTCCCGTTATGACGATATCGTGCATCCAAACCTTAAGAAATGAAGAAACAATGATATATACATGAATAAAATTAACCCCTACCTCATCAAAAGATATCGAACGTTAGACATCGCGGAAGACATCATTGTGGGGTGAGGTTCTGTAAGCGATGAAGGAGTTCGCTCAGGGAGGAAGCAGCATCTCCCCATTTGTCATGGAGAGATGATTATAAGACGAGACGTCTTTGGAGAGTTCCTGCATCCGTTTCTAATCCCTTGTCGCAGATGAAGAAGGGGATGTAGAATCCAGGGTCATCGAGTCGATGTTCTTCGTCAGAGAGTTATTGTCCTTCGACAAAGGAGATGAAGCGTTCTTCGAAACTCATGATCTCTCTCCCCAAAATCTCAACACTACAAGCCAACCCAAAAATAAAATAAGGCTTATCCTTATTTTATTTAATCATGACATAAATTAAAAAAAATTAATTTCAAAATACATAATTTATTAATTTAAGTGGTTCAATTAATTTATTAAAGTGTGTGGGAAAGAGTTAAGAGGGAGAGAGGGAGGAGGTGGAACGGTTTCACATGTAACAAGGAGTTTACAAAAATTAGGAGGGTGTTTAAAGAGTTTTAGGAAATGTGACGGGTTGGGAATCGTATGGGCCCCATCTCACATTTATCCTCACATCAGTAGATAGGTGCTAGTGGTTACCACCCTAACACCCCCATGTAGGATAAAACCACCTTAGAGATAAAAATAAAATTGTTCCAAAATTTTATTCACTTCTCATTTAATCAATAAATTTTCAACTTCTCTCCCCGTGCAAACTCAACTACGGTAAAGGTACCCTTAAACAATTATCAGTTTTGTGAGTTCATCGATGCCCTTGGATTTCAATTCTGACCGCTGGTTCAAAAGATTGAAAAACCCACTTGTTCTTTCACTGAATGTACCCGAGCTAAACATCAGAAATTGATTTCCGGTACACCAGGCCTTAGAATCAAGTGTCTTCAGAATCCACAGACACGTAAAATTCCAAAGTATTTATGAAAAAATATTCCGTGAAATTTCAGGGTTTTTACATTACTCCTACCTCAGGGCTTTACATCCCCGTAAAGCTACATCATAAACTAGGGAAAAAAATGAGGGTATTGAGCACACATCGGAGCCTCCCGCTCCCATTTTCATTCCTTAAGGTTCCCCTACTGCAAATGAATGTGGACAAAAGGAATCGACCATCCACGTAAGACCCGCTCATATCAATCATCAATCTCCATTGTGTCCTCCTCAAATATAGCCTCATCATCGATGCCCAGCTCCTCGTGGTCGATGATATGCGTCGGGCCATGAACGTATCTCCTCAGCTGAGATACGTGGAAGATGTCGTACACCTGGTGAAACTGAGGTGGAGGAGCCAGTCGAAAAACCACCTCACCTACCCTACTGAGAACCAGGAATGATCCGATGAAGCGCGAAGCTAACTTGCCACCCGGGCCAAATCTCTGTAATCCACATCGAGATGAGACCCGTTATAAAATGTGATATCCATCCTTGATCTCCAGTGGTCTATGTACTCTATCATCATAGGACTTCTATCTTCTCTGTGCAGTCCTCATCCGCTCCTGGATGATATGCACATTCTCTGTTGTAGCCTGAACCATCTCTGGTCCTATGAGTGCTGACTCCCCAGGGTCATTCCAGCACAGAGGTGATCTACATGGTCGGCCATACAGTTCCTCGTATGGTGACATCCCGATGAAGGAGTGGTAGCTTTTGTTGTACGCAAAATCCACCAACGGTAGTTGATCCTCCCAGCTATGATCAAAGTCAAGGACACATGTACATAGCATGTCCTCGAGTGTCTGAATGGTCCTCTCCATCTGGCCATCCGTATGAGGGTGAAAGGCAGTGCTCAGGTGTAGCTGCATCCCAAAATCCTCCTACAACCACTTCAAAATAAAAGAAGTAATGTGAGAGTCTCGATGCAAGGCGATAGATGATGACACACCATGAATCCGTACGATCAACTGAACGTAGAGGCGTCCTATGCTCTCCACTGAGCCCTGCTCTCTTATAAGTAGGAAGTGGAATGACTTGGTTAGTCAGTCAACAATCACCAAGATGGATTTGTGTCCTCTAGAAATACATGGAAGCCCCGTCACGAAATCCATGGATCTCCCATCCCACATCCACTTCGGGACCTCTATGGGCTGCACCAAACCTGCCGATACTTGGTGTTCTGTCTTCACCTGCTGGGAGGTGAGGCATCGTGAAACGAACTCTGCCACAACCTTCATCATACCTGTCTACCAGTACTATCTTCTGAGTTCATGGTACATTTTCGCCACTCTGGGATATACCTCAAGAGGGGAAGTGTGAATCTCCTTCAACACTTAATCCTCTAGTGCAACTGGTAACATGGTACGCCCCCTAAAAAGGATGATGTGCTACGCTCCTTCAAAATATCCATCAGGATCCTGCCTTGTGAAAATCTGAGAACGTCGCGTCTAAAAGTCAACATCCACACATTGTGCCTATCTTGCCCGTTGATGTAGTGGAGGAGTGACTGTGAGTGACTATATAAAGGCTACTCCATCTCTATCCACTAATGATATGTACAACTTGGCTAGTTGCTCTATCGCCTCTCTATGTAGCTGAATGCCCGATCTCTTACTGAGGGAATCAGCTACTATGTTCTCCTTTCCAGGAGTATAGACTATCTCAAAGTCATAGTCCTAGAGAACTCAAGCCATCACCATTATCTCAGGTTTTGGCCCTTCTTCGAGAAAATGTACCTGAGACTGTAGTGGTCAGAGATGACTGTAAAACGCTCGCCCATCAGATAGTGCTGCCACATCTTCAAGGTGAAGACCACTGGTTCTAACTCCAGGTCATGTGTAGCATAGTTCTGCTTGTGCTGCATCAACTGTCGTGAACAGTAAGCAATCACTACCTGCGCATACATCAAGACACAACTACGTCTGGTCCCTGATGCATCGCAGTAAACTACGTACCCTATGCCCTCCTCCGGTAGCCTCATGATGGTTGCACTGCTCAATATCTGTCTCAGAACCAGGAAGCTCTGATGAAATCTATCTGACCACACAAATGTTTTACCCTTCTTCTTCAAAGATGAACGCGATGTTGCATCTCTAGAGAACTCTAGAAGAAATATTCTATAGTAACCATCTAAACCTAGGAATCTCCGCACCTCTGACACACTAATAGGTGGCTCCCAAGCATGTAGTGCCTCGATCTTCACATGAGCCACCGCAACACCCATCTCAGAGATGATGTGTAACACCCGAGATTTTTATGAGTAATATTTTGTTTTTATATATCATCAAAGTAATATTTCACTACACACTTTCTTGGCTTACTTTACACGCAATCACGACCTTCCTCGATAGCTTGCGTCGTACGCAATACCGAGTTTCACTAAACAACGATATGCTGTTAAAATATTATTAAAACTAGCCGTTATGAATAGTAATAACCACTTTTTGAAATTTTATAAATTTTATTTTTCAAAAAGGACTTCATTTTTGGATTCGGAATACCGAAATTACCCTAGGGTGAAATGTTGGTATTTTTCTGAAAACTTTCAATTTTTTGATGAATAGTGAAACCACTAAGTGGTAGGTTAAAAACTGAATTTTGAATAAAACTTAATTTTACCGCTTCTGTGAATTTAATTTTGAAAATCCGACAGACACGGTTGATATCAGTAAGTAAAATTTGGTTCAATGAGATAAAAATAATTTTTTGGTGAATAGTAACTTTTTACTTTTTTTACCGCGATTAATAGTAAATAGGGGTAAATATGATATTACTATTACCCTAACACATGTCCTAATTCTATTGGATAAGTTTAATTCGACCAAAAACAACCTTATGAATATAATATGACCATTTAGGTCCACTTGGATTAGATTATGACATTTAATATTATTTTATTTAATGAATAGTTAAAATAGTTAAAATGAAAGTTTAATAAGTAAATCATTTTTAATATGGTGTTATACATAAGATAAATTCGACTATAAATATTCATTAGAAAGATAAAAAGATTTCCTACGTAATGGTATTTTATTTGTAATTTTTGGACATAAATAATTTAATTTATATATGACACAATGATGATGCAGTAATTATCTTATTAATGAAATATTGACATAATTGATGTTATAAACACCAAAATAAATGTAATTTGAGGCTTTTTATGAATTCCACTAATTTTCTAGGTTACTATGATATATTAGTGTGGATTTAATCAACGTTTTTCGATCATATAATTCTGTTATGACTTTCACAAAAATCATATATCAAATAGTGTCAAAATTGACACAAAATAGTTTTTAAATCAAATATTATATTATTAATTGTTATTTTATTCCTAAAAATCAATGGTTCGGCCAAATGACTTATATAAGGATATATATATTAATAATAAACAATTTTCGGTTCGTTTGGCATGTTATAGTAAGTGTATTAACCATATAGTGAAAGAAAACAAAAAGACACGGTAAAAGTTAAATTATTTAACTTAGAGTTAAATCTAATTGATAAGGTTAAAATAATACCCTAAACTTGTCTAAATCCTATTGGTTGATAGGATTTCGACCCATCCCCACTTTATCTTCGAAATAAGACCATTTGGAACCATTATAAACTGATTTTGACTTTAATATAAAATAATATTTTGAGATATTCCTAAGGTGCCCCTCTCCTCCCTTATAAAAGGACACCTCCTCCCCCTCCTCCTCACACCAATTTGAGCACTCAAGCTCAGACAAACCCTGCATAAAACCCCTTATCCAATTCCCTAGAATAATCCTAGAGGTCCTGGTCTTCTTCAAAGACCAATCTTAGTTCTCTAAGTGGAGGATTCAAAGAGGCGTTTCAAAGAAGAGGTAATATCCATTACTGATCTTTTCAATTTCATTCTTCTTCAACTTCTTCTTCTTTAGTTGTTTCATGATAACGTAATAACATAAGTATTACTTAAATACTGATATGTTATTATAAATATGAAACAACCCTAATTCACCTTCTATCCATCCTACGGGAAAATGAAATCACCGCGCGTGCGTACGTACGGAATACCGTCTCCACGACGTGGTGTAATCTATTTTCCACCATCACCTTACAAGGATGGGTATAATGATGTAATGAGTAACTATTTATGATTATTATAAAGTAATATTGATACTGAAATAATATATATATACTCCAATACAGTTCCACGATCATAGGAACGATATCATCACTCGTGCATTCGTACGGAATACCGTCCTCACGATGTGATGTGACTCGTTCTACAAGATCATCATTACATAGTAATTATATAAATGAATTTAATGAATAAATATGATATATGTTACACTAATAAAATTCTGAATATAAGGTATCTATAACCTTAAAATAAGAATAAGAATTTATTTGGCAAAACACGCATAAGAACAAAAGGCAATAAGGACCCGAGTAACAAGTAATAATGAAATATTACTAACAAGAAGCTAAGAATATGAACATATATAATATCAAATAAATATGTATGATTATGGAATAAGTCAATAACATTATTTAAACCATTATACATGAGCTTCGGACATGCACAAAGAAAATCAGACCTAAGGTAAGGGAAATATCACAATATCATTTTTATCTGAGATTGTTTATTTGTAAGTATTTATTGGGGTGTATTTTATCATCCACATCCATGTTTCATCAATATGTAATATTATTTCCATCCAACTAAAATTGTTTAAATCCATTTTTACCCTTCAGTGAGTTTTTAGTAATATGTATGAAAGGAATCTTTTGTCGTTTTTCGTATGAGGTACTTTTTGACTTTTCCGACAAAAGTATGAAGAATGTTTTTTTTAACTTATACGGCATGAATGGATTTTTAAAACATTATTTCCAAGAAGATTCCTTTACAAGTTTTCATGTTTATTTTTAATCAACTTCTTTTACTTTATAGTTGAATGACATTTTAAGAAAGGAAAAATGTTATTGAAGAAAAAAGGATATATTTCTCAAGAATGAAGTTTAAGTGTTTTATCAAAATTATTTTCCATCTAAGATAATAAAGGGTTCTGTTTTTTATCCCTATTATTACATTGATTTGATTATGTTGTGATGGAATTATTTTTATGAATTCCTTTATCTTATATGAACTGTTTTATGATGTCATGATGTTTAAGATTCCCATTTTTATTACATGGGTTATGCAATGATGTATGATTTATGATTTTGTGGCACACATAAGAATGGTATCATTATGAGATGGGTGGGACCTATATCTCCCTCCAATTAATTGGTTAAAGATTTTATATCTCATGAGATAGACATGGCTAGAATGGTAGGATATACCGGTTCAGTGAAACAGGACTGAAACGAGGGTGACTCCATTCAGAAAGGGACTTTGTCCGCTAAGATAGTCTTGGAAATGGGTCTTGACTAACAAAAAAATGATTCTCTATGATTATGTGTGTATGCCACAAAGTTTCATGTTTTAAGTTATGATTATTGGGATTTCATTTAACTACTATGATTTATCCCATGTTATGAAATTATGCACTCTTTTGCAGGATAATATTTCCAAAATGTTATGTTCTTATGAATATGATGTGATTGGTATTTCTTTTGTTTACCCTTACGGAGCATTTTAGCTCACCCTTTTATGTTTTCTTTTCCCCAGGATATAAAGAAAGGTTTTAGGTAAAAAAAGAGAAGATATTTATGGGAGATGTTGAAAATCTTTCACCACGATTAGAAGATTATATTCCGAGTTTCCAAAGACACTAAACTATTACGATCCTTGTGTGTGTGTTTTTGTTATGTACTAAGTATTCTGAAAAAGTTTTGTAATGTCCATGTACGTTAAGCTTTGGGTCTATACAGTTGGTATCGGAGGCAAAGGAGGTAGGAATGTGTCCGATCCTTGGGAACTCTCACATGTGAGAGTTGGACGATGGATGGCTCTCCGCCCAAGGGATTCATGAGGAAATGGCTGCCACTGGGGATGGTGATGTGTCCCGCCCAGGGGGTGTAGCCGCCCATGGAGTGCCCTGATAGGTATCAATTATTGTCCACTAGATGTAATTCCAGACCGTTACAGTTGGTAACAGAGGAAAGGTTTAGTCAACCATTGGAAACTAGGATGCGAAAACGTTAGTGAGATCCCTAGAGATATTTCTTAGGTATGTCTAGGGATGTCTCTAAGGTTAAGTATATGTATAGGTTATAGTCCTAGAATTGTTCTGACGATCTTAGAATTTAAACCTAAGATGTTAGATATTGAGGGTACTCCCCCTTTACTATGTTGTCTTCCCTAGCATGATTTCTCCTCTCAAAGAATTCTTTTTGTGTTTTAGTTAATGGAGGGAACTAGAAGGAATTCGGTTAACATTGAATCCAATGGAAAAATTGGTGACTATGAGCAACAAAATTGTGTAATGCCTAGAGATAAATATATTGTGATTATGCCGAATCAGTCATCGCGATATATGATTAACAAGGTGAAATTTAGTGGTATGCCTAATTCATCAAAGAAGAGGAAGATAAACTATTATGCATGTTCGCATGTTGAGGAGCATAAAGAATGAGAGATTGAGATTTCTAAAGAAGGGAAGAAGAACCTTGAGGAATACCTCAAATGGAGGGACCGATGTTATCTGTGTGGAGAATAGGGTCATAGAGTGACAGATTTTTATGGAGTTCAATGTCTTATTTGTGGAGAACATGGGCATTACCCAACTCAATGCCCTGACCTAAAAAGTTAATTCTAAATCAAGGAAGGACTTATTCCAGGACAATCATTGAAGTGGATGGACTAAAGTGTTTATGTATTGGTATTCAAGAATAATGTTGTTGAGGTACTTTTATGGTGTACTGAAATATTTATGTATTGGTCTATTGTGGTTTTCAATAATTTTAAGGTACCGGTAACCATGAAAAGTGATTCAAATATTTTGGAAAGTAGATGATATGCGCATAATTAAGGGATAAGGAGAAAATGAAATGTTTGACAGTATTCATGATCTCATGACTGATATAAGGACTAAGTGATATCATGGTTTGAGTATATAGAATTTTTGGATTTTGGTATGTGGAAAGAGTTAACTTTTGACAGCATTCATGTTTTCACTAAGGTTTAATTGGTATTCATTTTTCAATAGAATACATTATTAAGGTATTCACATGATTGGAATGTGACCAACAAGACATATCTTATGATATATGGGGATCAGCGACAGTATTAAATCTCTGGTAATCGTTTTCACTATATTATGAGAGTGGACTGCAGTATTATGGATAAGCCTAAAGATTAGAATGGATTATGTTGGACATAAGTTAGTATTGTTTAAGGATAGAATATTTTCGATATTATTGATGGGATGTTATAGTTATGTAGTTTTAGAAAAAGGACAACCTGCAGGACGGGCGACAGCCCATCGCGTCGGACAAGGATGTGGGAATCGAACCCACAACCGAAGTGCGACTGGCCTTTATCGCCTACCACTGGCCTACAGGAATTCCCTGTTTAGTAGAAACTAGTTTTATTATAATAAGCAGTATGATATATGAAGTATAAGTTCATTTTAGGAACCATATATCATTAATCTCACTATAGATGAACTTATGTATTTTTTGATAACTTTTCTAACCTTTTGAGACAGATGGAATGACCCATCATTCTATCACATGATCTGCTAACACATCACGAATGAAAAATTCAACTTCATTTCTTTAAGAGATGAAGTAGAAATTGTCCAAAGAACGACAAACAGTGAGACTATACCAAAATCACGAAAGTATTTCTTCTAATTCCAATTTCATCAACTTTAGGGAAATGATCTTGAAAACCAAAAACATTGTCCTAGTGCTCTTATATCTGATTAATCAGATGGTACCTTAGATCGTCACAAATTTATGGATTTGTGATTGCTAGCTTTTCCATAGCCATGTTCTCTACCACTCTCCATCAGAACATGATGGTTAGATTTATCTTCCATATCCATATTTTCACCTATGTGGAAACCCAGTGATTCGTTTATTTTGGTAACCATTACGTTTCATACTTTTGTTTTTAATGATTTGTTTTGTTATACCTTTTTAAGATGTGGGTTTCGATTAAAGAAACTTTCAAATAGTAAACCATTTATAACCCCGACGAATTTCGAGGGCGAAATACATTTTAAGGGGGGTAGAATGTAACACCTGAGATTTTTATGAGTAATATTTTGTTTTTATATATCATCAAAGGAATCATTCACTACACACTTGCTTGGCTTACATTACACGCAATCGCGACCTTCCTCGATAGCTTGCGTCGTACGCAATACCGAGTTTCACTAAACAACGATATGCTATTAAAATATTATTAAAACTAGCCATTATGAATAGTAATAACCACTTTTTGAAATTTTATAAATTTTATTTTTCAAAATGGACTTCATTTTTGGATTCGGAATACCGAAATTAGCCTAGAGTGAAATTTTTGTATTTTTCTGAAAACTTTCAATTTTTGATGAATAGTGAAACCACTAAGTGGTAGGTTAAAAACTGAATTTTGCATAAAACGTAATTTTACCGCTTCTGTGAATGGAATTTCGAAAATCCGACAGACACGGTTGATATCAATAAGTAAAATTTAGTTCAATGAGATAAAAATACTTTTTTGGTGAATAGTAACTTTTTACTTTTTTTACCGCGGTTAATAGTAAATAGGGGTAAATATGATATTACTGTTACCCTAACACATGTCCTAATTCTATTGGATAAGTGTAATTCGACCAAAAACAACCTTATGAATATAATATGACCATTTAGGTCCACTTGGATTAGATTATGACATTTAATATTATTTTATTTAATGAATAGTTAAAATAGTTAAAATCAAAGTTTAATAAGTAAATCATTTTTAATATGGGGTTATAAATAGGATAAATTCGACTATAAATATTAATTAGAAAGATAAAAAGATTTCCTACATAATGGTATTATATTTGTAATTTTTAGACATTACATAATTTAATTTATTTATGACACAATGATGATGCAGTAATTATCTTATTAATGAAATATTGACATAATTGATGTTATAAACACCAAAATAAATGTAATTTGAGTCTTTTAATGAATTACACTAATTTTCTAGGTTACTATGATATATTAGTGTTTATTTAATCAACTTGTTTCTAACATATAATTATGTTATGACTTTCACAAAAATCATATATCAAATAGTGTCAAAATTGACAGAAAATAGTTTTTAAATCAAATATTATATTATTAATTGTTATTTTATTCCTAAAAATCTATGGTTAGGCCAAAGGACTTAGATAGGGATATATATATTAATAATAGACAATTTGGGGTTCGTTTGGAATGTTATAGTAAGTGTATTAACCATATAATGAAAGAAAACAAAAAGACACGGTAAAAGTTAAATTATTTAACTTATTGTTAAATCTAATTGATAAGGTTAAAATAATATCCTAAACTTGTCTAAATCCTATTGGTTGATAGGATTTCGACCCATACCCACTTTATCTTCGAAATAAGACCCTTTGGAACCATTATAAACCGATTTTGACTTTAATATAAAATAATATTTTGAGATATTCCTAAGGTGCCCCTCTCCACCCTTATAAAAGGACACCTCCTCCCCCTCCTCCTCACACAAATTTGAGCACTCAAGCTCGGCCAACCCCTTCCAAAATCCCTTATCCAATTCCCTAGAATAATCCTAGAGGTCCTGGTCTTCTTCAAAGACCAATATTAGTTCCCTAAGTGGAGGACTCAAAGAGGCGTTTCAAAGAAGAGGTAATATCCATTACCGATCTTTTCAATTTCTTTCTTCTTCAACTTCTTCTTCTTTAGTTGTTTCATGATAACGTAATAACATCAGTATTAATTACATACTTATATGTTATTATAAATATGAAACTACCATAATTCACCTTCTATCCATCCTACGGAAAAATGAAATCACCGCGCGTGCGTACGTACGGAATACCGTCTCCACGCCGTGGTGTAATCTATTTTCCACAATCACCTTACAAGGATGGGTATAATGGTGTAATGAGTAAATATTTATGATTATCATAAAGTAATATTGATACTGAAATAATATATATATACTCCAATACAGTTCCACGATCATAGGAACGATATCATCACTCGTGCGTACGTACAGAATACCGTCTCCACGATGTGATGCGACTCGTTCTACATGATCATCATTACATAGTAATTATATAAATTAATTGAATGAATAAATATGATATATGTTACACTAATAGCATTTTGGATATAAGGTTTCTATAACCTTAAAATAATAATAAGAATTTATTCGGCAAAACACGCATAAGAACAAAAGGCAATAAGGACCCGAGTAACAAGTAACAATGAAATATTACTAACAAGAATCTAGGAATATGACCATATATAATATCATATCAATATGTATGATTCTGGAATAAGTCAATAACATTATTAAACCATTATACAGGAGCTTCGGACACGTACAAAGAAAATCGGACCTAAGGTAAGGGAAATATCACAATCTCATTTTTATCCGAGATTGTTTATTCGTAAGTATTTATTGGGGTGTATTTTATCATACACATACATGTTTCATCAATATGTAATATTAATTCCATCCAACTAAAATTGTTTAAATCCATTTTTACCCTTCGGTGAGTTTTTAGTAATATGTATGAACGTAATCTTTTGTCATTTTTCGTACGAGGTACTTTTTGACTTTTCCGACAAAAGTACGAAGAATGTTTTTTAACATATACGACATGAATGGATTTTTAAAACATTATTTCCAAGAAGCTTCCTTTACAAGTTTCAAGTTTATTTTTAATCAAATTCTTATAGTTTAATGTTGTATGACATGTTATGAAAGGAAAAATGTTTTTGAAGAAGAAAGGATATTTTCCTCAAGAATGGAGTTCAAGTGTTTTATCAAAATTATTTTCCATCTAAGATAATAAAGGGTTCTGTTTTTATCCCTATTATTACATTGATTTAATTATGTTGTGTTTGAATTATTTTTATGAATTACGTTATCTTATATGAACTGTTTTATGATGTCATGATATTTAAGATTCCCATTTTTATTACATGGGTTATGCAATGATGTATGATTTATGATTTTGTGGCACACATAAGAATGGTATCATTATGAGATGGGTGGGACCTATATCTCCCTCCAATGAATTGGGTAATGATTTTATATCTCATGAGATAGACTTGGCTGGAACGGTAGGTTATACAGGTTCAGTGAAACAGGACTGAAATGAGGGTGACTCGGTTTAGAAAGGGATTTTGTCCGCCAAGATAGTCTTGGTAATGAGTCTTGACTAACAAGAAATGACTCTCTATGATTATGTGTGTATGCCACAATGTTTCATGTTTTATGTTATGATTATTGGGATTTCATTTAACTACTATGATTTATCCCATGTAATGAAATTATGCTCTCTTTTGCAGGATAAGATTTCCAAAATGTTATGTTCTTATGAATATGATGTGATTGATATTTATTTTGTTTACCCTTATGGAGCATTTGAGCTCACCCTTTTATGTTTTCTTTTCCCTAGGATATAAAGAAAGGTTTTAGGTAAAAAAAGAGAATATATTTATGGGAGATGTTGAAAATATTTCACCACGATTAGAATATTATATTCCAAGTTTCCAAAGACAGTAAACTATTATGATCCTTCTGTGTGTGTTTTTGTTATGTACTAAGTATTCCGCAAAAGTATTGTAATGTCCATGTACGATATGCTTTGGGTCTCTACATTATGTGTCCCAAGAAGTGGATCTCTCGAATCCATAACTGACACTTTGAATGATTACCTTAAAGCTGGTGCTCTCGGAGTGTGTCTAGTACAACCCGCAAGTGGTAGGCGTGCTCCTCATCAGTAGTCGAGTATATCAGTATGTCGTCGATGAAGTCTACGACAAATCGATCGAGGTAAGGCAAGAAGTTCTCTTTCATGATACATTGAACACTTCTGGAGAATTGGTTATGCCCATAGGCATAACCAAGAACTCATAGTGGCCATCCCGACACCTGAAGGCCGTCTTTTGTACATCCTTGTCTCGAACTCTATGTTGATGATAGCCTGACATGAGGTCTATCTTCGAGAACTATCGTGATCCCTTGAGCTAATAAAAGAGGTTTTCAATCCACAGTAGTGGATACTTGTTATTTATGGTCACCTCATTTAGGTGACGGTAGTCGAGACAGAGTCGTATGCTCCCATCCGCCTTCTTGGGGAATAAAATAGAAGAAGCCCAAGGTGAAACACTGGGTCGAATGAATCCCTTTCCCTGCAAATCCTCCAGCTATACTCACTTCTCACGAAGCTCGGCGGGAGCCATAAAATATTCTAGAGTAGATATCAGGGTTGTCCCAAGGTACAAGTCAACATAGATGTCTACCTCTCTGCGAGGAGGTAGTAATGGAGCTTCTTCATGGGAAATGTCCGCATACTGATCCACCAAAATAAGAAAACTCGGACTCCACACATCAACCGCTCCAAGGATGAGACTAGTCAACTGATGTGTGATCTCCTACCCTCTCCTCTGCGTAAGCCCATCATGCACTACAAAGGCTCCCTTCTCGCCGATGAAGGTGAACCTGCTCCCATCTGTGCGTACACACTGTACTTTGTGCCTAATACAGTTAATCTGGTCATTGATTGTAGATAACCAATCCATGACCAATATGACGTCATAAGGACTCTGTTCTCTACATAAACATCCCAGTCGAAGCCCTCACCTCCTACAGTAATCTCACACTGCCGGAACCAGTGTGTAATAATAGAGTCTTCTCCCGTAGGAGTCTCTAGCCGTAAGGATCGAGCTAATGGCTCCATCAGAATCTCTAAGCTCTGAACAAGGGAAGCGACTATAAAAGATTGACCCGCTCCTGTGTCTATAAGAACTGCAGAAAAGGTGGAGTAGATATAGATAGTACGTAAAATAATCTCAGGTGCACCGTGGTCGTAATACCCCACTACTTGAACCTGAGAATGCCTCTGTCCGCCAGCTCCCTGTTGTCGGGGTGGACCTCCTGGTGGTGGTGGTGGTAGAGCCTAGAAGCGTTGTCCACCACATGCAGCCTATATAGCTCCTTTGCCTCGTCTTCCTGCTACCTGCGAGCTGTCACAGTCGAACCTCTACCTCTTCCTGGTTGGTCCCTCAACCGTCTGCTGCTTCTCTGCATGGCAGGTCGGGCAGTCACGAGCCATGTGGCCCTACCCACCGCATGCATTGCACTACCTACCTCTTGTATTACTATCTCTGCTGCGTGTGCCCCTCACCTCCATATGAGTATCCTGAGGTCGCCAACCTGATGTCCTGGTCCGCTTAGACCTCTACGACATCTTTCTTCTAACAACTAGATATGACTCCGCTACATGTCACCCTTCGGCAGGCCTCAATGCTGGCATAGGATCAGAAAGGAATCTCTCCATAAGAAGGGCTCACACCAGTACTCCTGCCTGCGTCGGAATGCTGGGAGAGATCATCGATGCCATGATCTCATGCATCAGTCCCTGATCAAAGGTACGGGCCCAAAAGAATGGTTCTTGTACCATGTCCGTGGAGAAGCGCGAGAGATCGGTAAACCTCAAAGAGTACTGGGCTACTATCATGATGCCCTGCCGCAGCTATAGTAACTCATGGATGTGCACCGCATTATGGCTGGCTAGAACAAACTCTGAGTAGATGAGGCTCTCAAAGATAGTTCAAAGTAGAGATGCCTCATCGTGAACCTGGAGCATTAGGCTCCAACATCTGACTAATGCTATGTACAGTAGAGTCACCGCAAGGATCACCATAAGATATCATGGTGTTCCTACCAATCAGAATACTCAAACGATAGCCCCCATCCAATCCTCGGCTGCCTGAGGGTCTGTCTCACCACGAAACCTGGGTGTTCTCTTTCACCAAAACCTGTGCAGTGCACTCAGGTGGCATGCACTCTCCACTACTAGGGCTGGTGGTATCGGTGGCCCAGCGGGTAAAGTTACTGATGGTGCCTCTACTGTAATGGGTCCCTACACCATGGCCTCATTGTTTGGTGGGCTGCCATATCGCATAAATCTCGAAACCCTAGATGGTTGCCTTCGTGGGGCCATCCTTAAAAGTAAAATGTGCACCACGGTTAATAGAATATACTTGGTGAGCTGAGAAAAAGTAATCACAAAGAAAACTTTTGAAACACACATGCAATCAGTGTTTTCGAGCATTGAGTTGGATATCAGAAGTCAGGTTCCTGGTGTATGGATACGTCAGCCGCCGCACCAACGCTGGACTCATTGGACTGAATACCACACTCAATATTCTTAACACTATTGCTTCACAGAATAAATTATCAGAGTCCTTTGTTATGTGGTAGAACCGACTCCTCTGATACAAATTTGTCACGACCCGTCCTCAGGTCCCGTGTTGTGACTACCCAAAGAATGCCTTCAATAGTCCCGGGGCTGGATACTAGCACCAAAGCCATAAATCCCTATAAAATTCAAGGCATTGTGTTTATATAAGTAAACAAGCACAACAGAGTACGCATGCTGATGTAAACACTAAGTAAACTGAGTACAAAAGTAAGCACTGGAAAGTAAATGGGCCAGAATACAAACCCAACTAGAATTACAGAAAAATAGTAATGAATGAACAGCTGCAGTAATGTAATCCATAATCCACTAAGTCGTCCACAAGATATCCCACCTAAAGGGTGGGTACAAATGGTCTCCTCATCTCTTAGGGTCTGGACGTCTGCTCCGTTAACATCCCGGCAAGTGGTCCACCTCCAGGTACCGTTACACTCCACATGACTCCATCGCGATCTGTGTTGTCTATCATCTACATCCAACACAACGTAGTGGGTGCATAGTCCATGCAGGGGTGAGTATACGATACACATTAGGGTTCCCAAGACCCCCAAAGGTCTCCCAGAATCCAAAAATAATAAACCAAAAAGGAAAGATACAAACACCATGTATCAACCAACTCTACTTAGGTATATGCCCATACATATACCTAAGTCATCAATTCCAGTTCGGCTCCATCTCACGAGCCCATGTAAAACCCATAACACACAGTAAAGCACAACCCAGTCCACATAAGAAATCAAGTTAATCACATCGATGATAATGACTAAAAGTCAAGACTCATCTTACAAAAGTATACTACTCACGAAGAGGGGTGGAGATGATAGATGTAGCCACTGAATCATCTCCCTTTCTGATCCAACGTAGGATCCATGTATAGAAGTCATCACTGCTGAACCCAAGTAGGATTCAAGTAGAGTAGTCATCCCTGCCAAACACATGTAGGATTCAAGTATAGTCGTCATTGCTGTCGAACCAATGGAGGATCCAAGTACAGTCATCCTCACTACCGAACCCTTGTAGGATCCATGTACAATCTTTCTCGCTACTGAACCCACATAGGATCTAGGTATTGTCGTCATAGTCATCGCAGTCACAGCCATCTCTTGGGATCCTACACACAACACGCTCGTTTCTGGGAGGGTCCTCTCTACAAGCCAAGGGGGTCGATAATTCAACCGTCACATAGTCTACATTTGATGTATAACGATGTTCCATCTCATCAATATGAACTCAACACAACATAGGACACATCAATCAGACGCCCTATCTGAGAGATATTGGCTTTTCTGTCCCAGGGGCCTGGTTGGTTTTTTAGCTAAAACCAACTCAACGATACTCCAGTTGTGTCCAAACCTCAAGTAGAATAATCCAAAAGGAACATATCATCATGATAAATTCAACTCATTTGACGGCACATGAAACAGACATCTAGTCCTTATGTTATAAGTGTTTCCTCTCTAAGGCCCCGGTTGGTTTCATGTTTGAACCAACTCGGTCATACCCAAACATTTCCAAAACCTTAGGTGAAATATGTTGAATAGACTATCTCAATCCAAGGATTTCTACTCAACTAACAGTGCGTCGATCGTAGGTCCATAGCTCATGTTATGGGAAAAAGACCAAAAACGGTCCGAAGTGGGGGACTGGGCCCGGTTCGACACCCTTCCCACCCAGGTCGGCCCAACTGGGGGTGGCACGACCCGCGTGGCCTACGATTGGCCTGACATCTATAGCCTATGGCCCGACTCAGATGCTGGCGGTGGCTCGGCCGCTGTCCGAGCGAGACGCAATGGGGGTGCGGCCCCCTGTTTTTGGAAACATCAGACCTAGTGGGGTCCTCCCTAACAGCTGGTTGGGGTGGGGGGAGGTTACACCCCCTGGTTTCCAGGTAATGTCCAGCCATTAAGGCCGACCATTTTGTCAGCTACCGAGGGTGGAAGAAGGGGTCCCGCCTCTAATAGATGCTGGTGGATGGCTCGGTCAGCCGCCCCTTCTTGTCCGCCACGGCCTTCGGACACGACTCGTCTCCCCGGCACGGCGTGACGACACCGTGTCCCTACATCGTGGCACGCTCCAGTCGTGACCATCCTAGATCTCTCTGGTGTGGTGCGACGACGCCACACACCACCATCGCGACCCACTTCGACCTCTTCCCTTTACATCAATGCGTGGTGCAACGTCATCGTGTCGCCTTCACCGCTTTTGTCGTGACCTTGCATGGCTGTGGTTCCCTGCCGATCACCACACTGTGCAACGGCACCATGCACCTCCACCTCCAACATCAACAAAGATTATAAAAGAAGTGGTGTGGAGAATCGTACGTGTTTGTGCAGTCCAATATCCTCCCATTACGACGATATCATGCGGCCAAACCTAAAGCAACGAAGAACAATGATAACAACTTGAACAAAAATAAACCCCACCTCAACAAAAGATATCGAACATTGAGAATCGCAGGATGAGGTTCCATAAGCGATGACCGAGTGAACCAATGGATGAAGCGACATCTCACATTTTTTCACGGAGAGAAGATTATAAGGTGAGACGTAATTGGTGAGATCCGACATCGGTGTCCACTTCTTGTTACGGAGGAAGTATGGGATGGAGAATACGAGGTCACCGAGTCGATGTTCTTTGTCGGAGATTTGGTATTCTTTGACAAATGAGATGAAGCGTTCTTAGAAACTCAAGAGATCTCTCCCCAAAATCTCATCACAAAAAGCCAACACAAAAATAAAATAAGGCTTCTCTTTATTTTATTTAATCATGCCATGCATTCAAAATTTTAAATTTCAAAACACATTATTAATTAATTGAAGTGGTTCCATTAATTGATTAAAGTTTGTTGACATTAGTTAAGAGGGAGAGAGAGTGGAGGTGGAAAGTATTCACACGTAATGCGGAGTTTACAAAAAATAAGAGGGGGTTTAAGGAGTTGTTGGGAATGTGAAGGGGTTGGGCTCGTATGGGCCCCACCACAAATTTATCCTCATATGGGTAGTTAGGTGCTAGTGGGTCCCACTCTAACTCCCCCATGTAGTATCAAACCACCATAGATATAATAATAAAATTGTTCCACAAATTTATTCACTTATCATATAATCCAAAAAAATTTAGCTTCTCTTCCCATGAAAATGCAACTACAGTAAATGTTCCCTTAAGCAATTACAGGTGTTGCGAGTTCATCGGTACCCTCAGATTTCAATTCCGAGAACAAGTTCAAAGATAGAAAAACCCGCTCATTCGTTCACTGAACTTACCCGAGCTAAACATCAAGAAATTGATTCCAGGCACACCTAGCCTTGGAATCAAGTACCGTCAGTAGCCACAGACTTGTAAAATTCCAAAGTATTTAAGAAACACTTTTCATTGAAATTTGCAGGCATTTACAAATGCATCATGACTATATAAATAGAAATGGAGGTAATATAATGAAAATAATTGATGATATGGTGTAAAATAAAGAGGATAATTTATAAACATAGGGTGATGAAGAAGTGGACATCATGAAATGGAGAAAAAAATTTAAATATATTCTAATCCATATTTAATTTCTTCAATCATAATAATACTAATGGTTTAGTTTAATCTATTCACAAAAAAGTTATGGTACATATTATTGGATGAAAAAGGATTTTTAACAATGATTATTAATAAATATTTATTAAATTAATTGAAAAATAAATTATTATATGTTTTATGGAAACAGAAAAAATAACTTAATTTGTGTTTTTCCATCATAAAACAAATTAATATCGTTATTTCCACACAAAAACATACATCTCGAAGAAGGTTTAAAACTGAGGAAATATCTAAAAATGAGACTTACCTCTTTGAGAAAAATATGTGATAAATCGCACTGTTTATTTCTATTATCAATGGAATTAATCGTAACATTTTCAAAAAAATATCACTATTAGAATATTTGAGAAAAATAAGATTATTACTATAGGTGAGACTAACACAAACTATAAATATTTTTCTAAGAAAACGTTTCTTAAACTACTTTATGTGGGGATCATCATTTAAATAAGAAAAATTAAATGGTGGCCCCATTATATGTAATTCCAAATATGGGTGGCAGACTATGATAATGTTTAATGACAATGAGACGATACCTACAATGATAGTTACATGTTATTGGGTATTCATTGACATTAAAATATAATAATCATCCATAATAATGGAAAAAATTCCATTACTAATCTTGTATCAATTCTTAATAGGTAAATATAATATTTATCTATTTAGATTGACATTATAATTACAAAAAAAATACTAGTTTATCTAAATAACAATGAGAAGACAATGTTTACATACCAATATAAAGCATTATCTTGTCATATCATTTATTTTTGCATGTTTAATGAACTAAAGACTTTCCAAAGGTGTGTGCCACTTATTTTTCAGAATAATGGTCGAAGAATTTCTTGAGATTTTTGTGGATGTTTTCTCAGTATATGGGATATCGATTAAAGTATTCCTATACAAAAAAGATTTGTTACTTAAAATATATAGAGAAAAAATATTATATCTAAATTGGGAAATGTTCATATTAATGGATTAGGGCAATGTCATTATTGTGAATTTAATATCTAAACAAGGAATAACGGTTGATCTAGTAATGAAAAAATTCATAAAATATCCTCATGATTACTACACAATGAAAGGGATTTAAATATTTCTTGTACATGATGGAATTTAAACCACAATATTAATGAAAATGTCAATATATTTAGGCCACTCACCCATATTTTGTCAAAGTATCTTTTTTATATTTGAATCATAATGTAAGAAACATATTATTTATTTGAAATTTTTTTTAGCCACACCAATCATTATATTTCTATATTTTTTGAAAATTTTCTTCATAATGTGAGATCCATATGATTCCATTATAGTAGATACTCTATGACTGAATGTAGATCATATTATTCAACATACCTATTATGAAAACCATTTCCATAATAATTCCCAATAAAAGTAAACTTCCACTAAGATAAAAATATATAATAATGATTTTTTCATTTAATAATATAAAACTATACTTAGTAATCATTAATGTGATTATCTCAATTTATCACACCTCTTGAGTTATTTTCTGAAAATGGATTTTAATACCTACCTAATTTGGTGTATTTATATGATTAAAATAGAAAAGGGGATTAAATATTTTAGTTGATTGCCATTTTTTGAGATTACATTGAATGAATATTGAAGTTTTAAGAGAGAGAGAAATGGATAATGATATCTTGGAATATAATATTTTCAGTAATGATTTACAATCACTTCCATGGTTTTTCGACATTGTAGATTATTCAGAATATGAGACTATAAATAATTGTTTTTCCTATCAGTATTGATTAATCTTTTTATATTATTCAAAACATTTTTTTTGTGATAATAAATTATTATTAATGAAATGTAGTTAATGATTAATATTGTGATGTGTTACCAAATCCAAAGAGAATATCATTCAAGAACTCTTCTATTCATCACCAAACGGATGAATCAATTGACATGGTATAATAATGTCCATGATAATACAATTTTTATTATTTCATTGAAATTCTCAACAATGCAAGGGAGTTCATATAACCAAATTATTGATGCCAATAATTGGATAACAGTGGTAAAAGAATTGAGATTCCAAAAAACCCTATTCCAAAAGTAGAGGTGTTTGATGCATGGAGATATGATTTTATAGGGCCCTTCCAAATCTCCATGAGAAACAAATCCATACATTTGTATGTTATTCTCATCACTATGTTGGTAGAATATGAGTCCACATGGAAAATATATCCAATTCAGTGATGAAATTGTTATGAAATAAATTATTTTATCATGTTGGTATGGCTCGGTTACTCATAAATTAATGAGGTACACATTCATACCTATATTTTTTTTTGTGTTCAATAAAATTACAGAGTTTGATACAATACCATCTCCCATCACGACCAAAAATCCTATAGGAATGTAGAATGATCTATCTGAGTGATTATAATGATTTTAAAAAATCAAAGATAAATTTGGAATGATTATTTAAAAAATCATTAAAATATTTTATAGTAGTAATTGATATATTTTAAAATGAATACTATTATAACCCAATTTAGGATTATCGATGAGAAACTAGACCATTAACTGGCGGATCTCGAGCTTCAATAACATAGGTCTATGATTAAAGTGGCTATGGAATCACACAAAGATAGAAAGATACTAATATATTTGAAAACAATATAATTGATTGAAAGAGATGCATATAAGAATTAAAATATATATAAATAGTAAATCAATAAGTTTTGTGATTTATGAATTAACCATTGACTAATCATACTAGGGTAAACAATACATTTCATTAAATCTTGTTTGATATTTTTTCCTTGAAAACTACAATCACTTTTCTTATGACCCATAATTATCTAAATTCCTTTTCACATGAATCTATTTAAATCAAAAGATGTAATAAACCTTCATTCATGTTCAATATGAAATTAAGAATCTACACATGAATAATTTCAATAATTAATTTATTATATCTCTAAAATTTTACTGAAAATACAATGTTAAATCTAGATATTGAATTTAATTAATGCTCTAAGGGTGGATAAAACTTGGTGTGTTTTATTTTTTAGGACCATAATTATACTTTATATTGGGTAGATATTAATAGGATAAATTAATTTAGAGACATTAGGGATCTCTCCCCTACTCTCCTACTGATGATCTAATTAAAACAACATAAAATTTGAATGGAGTAATAACCAACAGATAAAAGGAATCATTTTTAATGTGTATCCAGATATATAATGTCATAAAACACTACTCCCTTAAATCATCATTCTATAAGTATGACACACAATACCTGAGTACAATAAAAAAATTTAAAGTTCATTAATAGAATATATTCTTACACTAATAGGGTTGGTGTACACAGTAACCCAACCACACAATATCATAATTTGGAGTGAAAATTTAGTTTATGATGGGAATTAATTTTTTATTCTATAATGCTTCAAGATAGAAAAAAATGGAAACATTAAATTTTATAGGGTAAGATTCATGTCATGATTTCGACCTGAAATAAATCACAATGGGATAAACTGACATGGTTGTTCAATGGTGCTTCCCCCAAGGCATTGTAACTCTTAAGGACTGAGTTAGAATAATACAATTTTTTAGAAAAAATGACATCTTGCTGTAATGACATTGGTCACTCCACAATTTATTAAAAAACATTTAATTCTAAACACTAAAACCTAAATTGTGCTATTTGTATTCATCTTAACATCTCTCAGTCGTCCCTAAATTGATTTTCTTATCACTTTGATCTGCTTCTGGTCCCCTTCAAACAATAAATTTACACTTCTTGATCCTCTCCTTATTGACTTTCACAACTTCTCATACATATTTCATCCTACTCACTGAACTATTTCCCAACCCACATATTGAAAACTCATCATACCCATATAAACAAAAAACCTCTCCAATCCATGAAAACAACCCATTTAAAACCCCCTATGAATCCATATCGAGCCATTACACATCCATATACATATATCTCCCACAATGGATCAAACTAATACTGTTAACAAAAAATACAAAGATAAATACCCATTAACACGAATAAAAAATAATATACCTATGAGTCACAATAAAAATAAAATCGATAAAATACCCACACAACCACTTGATCCCTTACTAAGCCTTTCACCTAACCAATTCACATCTATGTTACCAAACATAATACAAACAATCCAAACTACCCATCACACATCTCTGTGAGGAGATTTATCACAAATTCACCTAGATGATTTTATATGGTTTATTGATCGCAAACTCTGGAAGAGTTTGGGGAGACATTAAATGTTAGGAATTCATTAAAAATGTTTTTGGACATGCATATTATGAAATATGTTGATATAGACAATAAAGTTATATATTCATTCAATGCAATGAATTTATTACATATTACACATGAATTTGAGGAGGATTATATAGAGTAAATCTTAGAGTTAAAATTACTATTGGATATGAAAACAGAGTATATTATGTTATAAATTTTTCAATATAATTTGATCCTTTGATTTATTATGTTTAGAGAAGGATAATGTGTAAAAAACTATGAATTTATAGAGAGAATGAATTGTAATTATTTTATACTGTAGAACTGCAAGAACACAATATATAAGTAGTATATTAAAAAATCCATTTAGCCTTTGATAATGAAAAATCCTCAAAAACTAAGATAATTTAGTGTAGAAGTTATCTCTTAGGAATTACACATTGTGAAATCACTCAAGAATCATTTGGGAAGGGATCATCATAAGGCTTTGTGATTAGATTATATGTCTTCTTCTTTCTATAATTTATATATTGAATCTAAGAATCAACATCACTAAATAATTAGAGTTATATTAATGGTGAATTTTCAACAAGACCAAGGGTATTATTATGGGTGTTAATATCAATACATAACAAGAAAAACACTTGGGTGTTTTTGACTAATCATTACACCTATCTTCATTGGGGTAGATTATGCTATCCAACCTCCAATTAATATATAAAATGGACCCATTAATGATATAGGTTGATGAATTTAATGGGATGAAAATTATACTTATATAATGGTGGATTGTGATTCTATTAAGATACAATAACATGACTCTTTAACTTCTAAATCAATCCCAACACCGAGATGAAGACTAAACTTTTCACATGTTTAGGAACAACCCCAACCCTTTCCTCACAGGGAATGAAATTATTATTTTCCAATTTCATTAAGTATATTATTTAGCTCAGGGATGATTTATATGATAATATGTAGGTACAATTTGATCCACCTCCCATTCTACCACATGGCTTATCACAACACCCATTTTTATACTATATCCACCCTAGTGAGAACATGTAAAGTTCATACAAACTCAATATTTTTATCCCACTCAACTATCAACATATTTAGTTTGTATCAGACCGCTCCATGTTAAGAATTTATACAAGCCCCAACCCACCTCTCTTCAGCATTTTACAAATTGGATACTGGTTATCTAATGGATACTGATGAATGGTTAATGTTTGAGTTGGATTCCCAAAATAATGGAAAGTGTCTGAATAATTACCCTAAACATGAGGTTCCATTTATTGACCTAGATTATCACCGCATGACCTCCCTATGGATCAGGTAGATACCAACTCAATAGAATGATCATAAACTAACTCCCACTATTAGTACAGTCAATATAAATTAAAAATACAAATAAATATATCTATATTCTAGTTAATCCTCTTGTAAACATTGAACATTCCAAGGGTCATGGATCTGCGGGTACCCTACCTAGTGGGGAACTCTATACCCAAATGACTACATAAGTAGTTTTATACAACACTCAGTTATCTAATTTTAAAATATACCTTATTAATCATTCATTTTAGTAGTTTTCAACAATAGTATTAACTGTCATTCAACCTTTATAGGGGTGATAGAGGTAGTTTCTAACAAAACCTAGATTTAGACAGCTCTACCATCCCTTATAAAACATTAGTTGATGAGGAAATTATTTTGGAGATGTATATGGTGATTCAATAATGGTAGGGGTAGTCCAATATATATTTCTTGATTTCATTGACTAAATCCTTAGTTGATGTGGATCCCAATGGGGATATGGGGGATAGAACGAAAGAGTCGAAGGATTTCCTCCCCCGTCTATCTTTTTATAATGCCTTATATTTTTGATTTACATTACCATATTTTTTAGAGTTTACTATATTTACTTTCTTTATGAGTTCATTATATATCCTTTATATAACATTGTAACACTATCATTTTACTTGGTTAAATTTTTTCATTTCAGGAAATAAAATCCACAACAATCCATCAACAAATTGAATTTTAAAAAAGTAAATCCCATCGAGTTATTAAGGAAATAAACCTTAAATAAATCATGGAGGTCCTTAATTACATTATGACTATTGATAACTTACTATGATGTATTTAAAACAATATTCTTTTTCATATATCTCAACATGAATTTTAATAGTGGAGACTATATTTTAAATTTATTTTGGTGGAGGGATTCATTGAAACATGTGAATTGTATCATGAAATCAATAGACAAATAGACCTTTTTTGGATATATCTCATGTCTTATAAAAATTATGAACACACATTAAATTAAATGAAAAAACCTTAATTTGTAATTATTGAAAATAAATAACATGTTAATTATTAATATGATATCCAATATAATTATAGAAATGTTTTGGCCTCTAATATAAAATTAATAATTTTTTTACTAGATTATTACATAACTTTCATGTTATGAATTAATTTTTAATATTTTGAAATTTAATTCTTGAAACATGTTTTAAACTATTTTGGAATATTATTTATAATAACGTATTTCGTAAAAGAAGTGTGGAATATCATTACTATTTAAGCATTCTCTATGATTATTTTCAAAAAAAAAGGTGTTTTTTACAAAAAAAAATATGATTTAGAATATTTTTAACATGTTTACCTTTAGACAGATCCTATATGTAACCCTATTTCAATCATGTAATATCCATGAAATTTATAGACATTTGATCCATATTATAGGATAATGTATCCTTCATACAAGTCATTATTTAGTACAAATACTTGATTTCTTTGTTTTAAGATTAAAAAGGGTGATTGGTGTTGCATTGAACTACCATGTGATAATACCATGAATGAAAAATATTATGAAATATTGTATATTTTAATTACTTGATTCATATATTATTTTGGAAGACAAATATAAATAATATTACTAATCATGTATGTTTTAATGATCACTCCAACATGATCTATGAAATTATTATAACTATTAGAATTGGTTTGAAGTGGCAATCAAACGAAGGTAGTTTGATTGGTGTAATACTTGATCTTGGATAAATTTCTATTATAAAAAAGTAAAAGGAAATAAAATATGATGAAATATTGTATCATTATTATGGAATATTCATTATGGGAATCATTAAGAGAATTAGAAATTGATTAGAGATGATGACTTTAAAGTTGATATCTAGGTCCCCATTTCATTGAGATTAAATAAATAATCATTATTTGTAGATATATATCTTATCATGATTTTTAGAGAACTAATTTTGTATGATTAATTCATGAAAAACACCCATATATCCTAAAATACATTATATCATTTTTAGGATTTCTTGATTTCTCTGGTTGGATTTCTATACAGTCATTTTAGATATTATACAATCCTAAAAATATAATACATGAAATTTTTGACGAGAATAACTCTAGTATTACATTATTCATGAGTGTTGAATATGAAATTTTCTAAATAGGTATATCATTTTTGGATATTCCTGTATAAGGAATGGTTGAAAGATAATTTTTGTTGTGAATAATAATTGCAATATTTTCTTAATAAGGATGTATTATTACTTAGGGAGGATGAGTATATTATATTTGAAAATTTATTAGCTAATATTTTGATTTATTAACATTTACTCTCATGTTTTTCAATAGTTAAATCATGAAACTTATTTGGAATAGATGTAAATGTATTTTTCGTAAGGATAATAAAATTTTCCATTATGGGGGAATTTGATAACTATTTTTTATGTATATGTTTTTTTCATTAATTTCATTGATTATGGGACATAATGATACAATGTTTTATTTTTATTGTTTATTTATGGAAGGATAAATCTTATGGAATATTTTAGATCCACCCTTGATGTTTTTAGAGTAACTATAAAGATATTAATCCAAAAAAAATCCTTCATTATGAATTTAGTTGGATCAAAGTATAAATTGTAAACCAATAGGGAAATAATTCCATAAAATTTTGTCACTGGGTGGATGAATGTGATTTTTAATATATTTCACCCAAATAAGGGACCTCACTCTACAACATGTCAAATAAGAGGTTACATATGATTACCAAATAATTAATTATGATTTTATTATTTTATTCTATTCTATGTTAAATTTGAGGTAAAAAGTAATAGAAAAAAAAATTCATAAAATCCCCTTTTGAATGGTTTCAAACCAAGGTTATAGCCACTCATTGAAGTAGTAAAATGATCTCTAGTACATGAAATAGCTTAATGTTCAAGGATGAAGTTTGACTTGAGGGGAGAAAATTATTGGAAATGTAGAGGAGAATGGGATGTGGTATCATTTTACATTAGTGGAGAACCATATAAGATGGTAAGAGAACTCCTACTTATGAAAGAGGATACCAATAATGATTAGTATTAATGTGGTATGATTCTCATTGGATATAATAGTAAAATCATGTAGTGCTATTACAGATTTATCCACATGATATTGAATTTAAATATCTATAAATATTTGAAGAGTTGTAGAAGACCATTTTATGACATATGACCTTTATTCTATGACATTATGAATTAATATTGATATAAAATACCACTATATATAAACAATAAAATTTTCCGCTTCCGGATATAATGATACTGATAAATATAATGTAATATAAAGTTACATTTGAAGTACTTGAAATTTTATTAATTCACCCTTGAGAGATTTTGATTTTGAAGTAGAAATATGTATCAATGGAACACCAACAACATCGCTTTAACCATAATGTTGTAACCTATGAGGCATAGATATGGGTTTATATCTATGGTATATAACCTCATTCCATAATAAAAGAAATTATTCCATGATGAAGTTAAAGGCTATAAATAGGATATTCTAGCCAATATTATTGAATTATTATCATTTACAATTAATTTTGATAGATACATTGACCCTATTATACTCTTTTATTCCTAGAATTTCACATTTATTGTTTCTATAATTAATTAATGTTTTTAATTTTAATTTTCCATATATATTAATGCTTATACTATTCTTATAAAAAATTTACTCACTTCTTATGATAGTAAA
The DNA here is from genome assembly GCA_963277665.1 of Viscum album. NCBI lineage: Eukaryota > Viridiplantae > Streptophyta > Magnoliopsida > Santalales > Viscaceae > Viscum > Viscum album. The sequence goes on along the minus strand of OY728162.1, from coordinate 793,829,008 downwards.
ATAAAACATTATTGAGCATCCATCAACCATTAGCACCTCATTACATATTAGTTGAGGGATCAAGATTAAAAGGATGACTGTTTATATTATCTATAAATTTCATTCATGTATAAAATTTATTATTAGGAATCAAATTAAATCTCTAATCCATAGCTTATTTGTTAGCATGTATTTGAAAAAAAGTCTTCTAAAGGGATGGAAACTACAATGATTGTAAAAATTAAGCCATTAAAAATGAGTGTAATTTTATTTAGTTTTAATGATTAAATTTTGTGAATATATGAAGATATTCTTCTTTGACCAAGATATTTAGTTTGTGTTATGTAGAATTTTGTAATTTTTCACAATAAATCGTTATCCTTAGAACAATTATACAACCAATTGATTGAAATCAATTTAATAATTAAAGAAATAGTTATCTCTTATGAAACAATCCGAGGATATTAATCATTTATTTTATTTAATTGAATTTTTTCAAACCAATAGATTATAGTTTTAATTTTTGTGTCAACATTAATTAAAATATTTATTAATAACAATAACTCCAAAACCTTGCTATTAAGTAGAATAAATATGCATCAAGGTACTGACATCATTCATTCACTTTTCTACAAACTGGTAATTCGATACGAATTAATTACAGTAAATTTATATATGTGATTACCCATTTTAATCAATGTTTTTTCATGGAATGTTCATTAATTTTTTTGATAAAGGATTCAAAATAAATACAATATATTTATCATAAAATCATAAACTTTAGAATATAGCACCATAATTATAAATAACCATAATATGATATGATTATCATGACACCTAGAGTTGTGTGAATAATGATAATGACAGATTTAATGTTCTTCAATAATTATCCATCTTCGATCATTAAATTAATTTCCCATGTCAGAAGGAACACATTGAATTTTTACCAAAATTAAAAGAAAGTAAAAAATGTCATGAACCTATAGATACATATATTTTACATTGTTTAATCATACGAGGAAATATCCATGGAGCATATACATGGATCAATAATACTATACCCAATTACACTATCATATAATTTTAAATAAAAAAAATTATTAGCCAATGACCACTACATACCAAGCGACATTACCCACACATGAGTTTCATAGACCACTCATTTATCATCCATGGACTACTCGGATTTATCCCCACTCCATGCACTACTTCAAGGAAGGACTAATTACTATATTTATGTGAGGTACTCATCAAAATAAACATATTTGTTATTATAATCTACAAGAAAATTTTAAATACGATGTGATAATGTATTTCATATTATTTCATCTATATTTAAAGTTACAATTTATTAAAATCCTTGTTTGGATTTAAAAATTTGATCTTCAAAAGAAACATCACAACAATAACAAAAATATTCCTTCAATGAGAACTATGTATTTTATGAAACACCAAAAAGAACAATATTTCATCAATGATTCCATTTGTTGAAACTATTTATATTTATTTAAAAATGATACTAAAATTAACATGTTAATTAATATTGGTGTTAAACGTCAGTAACATATATTTTAGGAATTATTTCCTTCCTCGATTATGTTAGTACTTTAAAAAATATATATGATTATATTATATAAGGATTTGATGAGTTGAAACTTTTTTTATACTTTCAGGGAATATTATCTATAATATTGGGTTTAGTCTCTCAATACAAATAGAAAGCCATGAAATTTTTAGAGGTTAACATGAGTCTATTGGATGGTGTGAACCAACTTTCATATCACATATATAGGTCAGCCTATTATAATTATCATATTATTCATGTTTTATTATTTATAAATTTTTCCCAAAAATTTTATCATTAAATTTTTAATATTTATTTAATCATAAGAAAAAAATAATTATCTAATTATTTTATATATGAAATGCATTATTTGTTCATATTTATATCATAAAACATCTTTATCACATTAATAATTCTGAAAAGTTCTTACCAATACACCTATAATTGCAACATCTCTGTCGTCTATTTTAATAACGCTTTGAATTGTACAATTAGAACCTCAATATATAAATCCATCATAGGAATATTCAATGAGTTGTCATAAAAATTTAGTTAGAGTACCAAATCCATCAGCTCGAACCCATGAAGTAGGAGGATGAGAAAGAGAATCTTCAGGCGCACACCAAGTATGGTTCACCATCTCAGCTTCTCAGACCGAGAATTTACACTCCCACTCCGGCAAGGCATGATAGCGGAACTTCCCAGACCATTATTCTTATCCTTGTCATCGCTAGACTTGTCATTAGTGCAGTAGTTGGACTCGGTAAGGGATATTTCTCTAGGAATATATTCAATTCCTCTCCACTTTGCGGCAATGGACGCTGTCAATACAGACTTTGAGTAAGGGATCAAGGCGATGAAAGAAATTTTAACTAAAGTGATTTTTTATTTTTTTTTAGTTCATCCGGAAGGGGTATCAGATTTTTGAAGTTGGAAATCCTGATTTTTCAAGCCCCACTATGATTCGTATATTAATATATTTTTATAACACCTTGATTAAATAGATTTAAAAATATGTTTTTGTGAGTGTTTATACATAAATATATAAATAAATACATATATACAACAGACACACACACATATATATATTATATATGTGTATCTGTAATTATTATTATACATATTTACATATATATTATATATTAATATCTATATACATATTTTAGAATATATAAATAACATATATCATTTAGCTAATACAACCACACACAAATAGACACACACAATCAAATATAAGTATAAAAATAATCATATATTTATATTTTAAATAAAATGGAATAATTGTTTTTATTTTGATAAGGATTATATATTGATTAATATTTTTTATATGTATATACTTTTAATTATTTATTTATAAAATAAAATTTGTATGTGTGAATATATCAAAAAATATATATATTCTTATAAATTTGATTATAAATAACAGTATATTGGGAAAAAGGATAATATTTAAAATCCATAATATCAATATGAATGTATTCTTTGGGAATAAATTTACTCCCCACAAAAAAATGATGATAAAGTGGTACTGTAAAGAGTGATTATTTAAGAAGTATTAAACGTAACCTTTATAAGCCCTTTTTAGTGATGATAATTGGTGGCGTTGTGGATGCCCATTTTTTCGTTGTGAAAAAAACATTTAATAATAAAGAGATCATTAAATATAATAAGTTAAAATTAACTATAGTGAAACCTTAAATAATGTATTTTTCATCCTAAATGAATTATTATATTATTACAGCAACACCACATTTATATTTTTTTATCCCGAAATACAAAATAATCCACAACATGTATGATATTTAAAGAAAAATATTTTTTATTGATACTTTAATTTCAAAATGAATATAAATTATGTTTTTTAAAGAAATCAAAATTAGTGACAATGAAACTATATTCATAAATTTATTATAAAACATTATATAATCTTACAAAAAATATCAAACTATGTTACCAATAATAATAGTGAAACACAAGGATTCCAACACATTCAAAACCAATATCCATGGTGTATTGGAATTAAAAAATCAGGTAGACCTAAATATGTATATATTGGAACAAATTATTATTACATGACACATCCACATCTGTATTACCATATAAATTGTTTAGAAAAAAAAATCAATTAACCACCATTAAAAAAACATTTGATGAAATATAAAATTTTACACAAATATATGAAAAATAATGGCTTATTAAAAAAGAGATAGTAAAAATATGAAATAGTCATATATTCACAAGATTCATTTGGTTATTAATCATTCCAATTAAAATCATCAATATCATAATTCAATCGCATACATATCATCATATATGAATAATATTTTATAATATTATATGAAGTTTCACGTAGAATTTTTATAAACATGCTGAGAATTATCATTCACTTAAACCAACAAATATTCATAAACACAATAAGGTTAGGAGGCACATTCCCATGTACCAACCTATGTTTTCCATCTACCAAACACCCCAAAAAACTTATTAAAAGTCCCATAAGGAAGCCCAATCCCCATGGGTTGTTGAAAATAACTAGGTATTCATAAAAATCTCCGGGGGAATGATTTTTCTTGTAAAATTAATTAAAATTGCAATGGAATGTTTTTCAAAAATTCATTCATGATTAATAGAAAAATTATATTCCCATGGAAAAAAGATAAACATATATAAACTGATAATAATCCATGAAAACAAACTCACTCTCACATTTACATCCCCTATAATAAAAAATGTAATTATTTAACATCCATAAAACGAAATTTATAAAGACTACCGATAATTGTCTAGAAGGAAAACAATGATGGATGATGTAATAAGGGAATATAAATAAATAAAAATTACCCACATACATATATGTGACTCTATGAGTCACCATCAAATGACACAACAATCCCAATACATGAGCAATCAATAGTTGAACAATAACCTGAAATGTTAATATGTGTGAATGTAAATTCTCAAAAGGTATCTTCCCAATTCACCATACATATTCATTATAATGGAACACTGATTCATTATCATTTAACAATTCATACATTGTATTAATTTTTTGGCATATTAGAACATGAAAAATAAATATAAAGACTAATCAATTTTTTAAAACATCCACATAATTCTTATTAATTGAAAAAATATATTTGAAAATATTTTCTTGTACTACAACTATTTTAACAAAAATAATAATTTGTAAATTAAATTCAATCAAGATAGATATAAATTAAAACAAAAAAGTTAACAATAATTTTTTATAAAAATTCCCATTGAATTTTATAAAATATAGAATTCCTAATTCATAAGAAATAGAAATACAACAACATTAAATGGATAGTCATAATTATAATGGGAATATACGACCATTGGAGATAAAATAGGGAATGACTACAATACCCAAAATTATGAGAGAATTTAAAAAAACAACAACCTATCATAACACTTGATGTGGTCATACATGGCCTAACTATGCGGCACATACTTAAAAGAATGATATATTCTATCTAAGAGCTACTAGTTAGTGAATGAATTGGACATTGTACAACCTATTTAACTAGAGTTCCTTCCTAACAAAAAAATTGATTCCAATGAAATAAAAATAGAGTTGCGCTTGTTATTCATAAAAAAATAACATAAACAAGAAAAAATATTCCCTTGAATATATGGACACCCATAAGAGAAACAATCCCTTATCTTTCATTATGAATAAAAATCAATAATAAACTTTCACACTATCAGGAATTTAGTATATAGCTCTAGTTTGAAATTGTGGCTCGAAGCCCAAAAAACGTGGCAAAAAGTTGTAGCCATGGTTTAATGAACCACATCTAGTATTGGCGTGGTTATAGTGTATGTCCTATAGCCATAATTTCAAATCGTGGCAATAACCATATTTCCACAGTTCAAACTACGACTATAGGCCTATATCCTTGGTTCAATTCATGGATAATGACATGTACCCACACTTCTATCCATGGATAATTCTCTATATATAGGATTCCAACTGTGGCTAAATTCATTTAGCCATGGATTGAACTATGGATATTTGGATTTAGCAACATTTTGAACTATTTCTATAATCCCATACTCAGTGTTCAAACCATGGATACATCTTCAATTTAATGGGAAAATAGAAACATGACCTATAACAACAGTTAGAAAACATGGCTATAAATTAAATTCCAATAAATAATATAGAATGCCAAATGGAATGTTCGTTCAACCCGGTTCCCCACCCCATAGTTCCCCCAAGTTCCCCACCCCTGATTTCCCCCACAGTTCCACCACCGCCACCTTCCACCACTACCCCCTTCTAGTCCCGCTCACACACCTGGTGCCACCATCCTGGACAGTCCCACCTTGCACCCTAGACAGAAACCCCTTTCTCCTTGGATAGACTCCCCCTCTTTGAAAACCCCCCATACACCCTGGAAAGACTCCACTCGTGGAAAGGCCCCCTTGAAACATGGGAAGACCCCCCTTACACTCTGGACGGACCCCCTTGCTTGCTAGACAGACTCCTCTCCCTGGATAGACCCCTCACACTTTGGACACACCCCCTATATAGACCCCTCCCTCTCACTAGACAGACCATCTTGCACCCTAGATAGATCACCCCAACTATTTGGATAAACCTCCTTCTCCATCCCCTATAGAACTCATATTCATCCCTTTTACACCACCCACCCCCTGCAGATACCCTAGCACCCCATGTAGACTGCCCTTGCACCCAACCTGCTTCACCCCCACACCCCCTCCCTCATGGAAACCCCTCCACCTACACATCCCCTCCTGGACACCACCCCTCTTTTCTAGGACACCCCTCCCTTAGGGACAACACCATACTCATGGATACCCCCTCCCACCTATACAGCCCCCCCCCCCCACCCCTTCATGGACACCCCATCTTTTAGACACTCCCTCCCTACTAGACACCTCCTTGGACATACCCGGCAATTCCCCCCCACTCCCTTTTTTGACTTGTGAGGAGATAATTGAAAAATCTATTGAAAACATTATTGTGGTTAACAAAATTTCCCCACCGAATGATATAAAGTGGAATAATGTTTAATGGAATATAAAGGGTAAATCTCTTATGGAGAATCCTAAACCATTCAAAAAGAGTAATGGTGTGTGTGTGTTAAAAATCAAGGGAACCATATTTCCTCAGGGAATTTTGGTAAATCCAGGGTAGACCTAGTTGAAGAGTATGATAATACAACAGGGTATTAGGACATTGCTAATGAAATTGAGAAATGTCTTAGATTTTGTCATGCATGATCAATAGGAACTCTCAGATGATGAAAACACTAGTACAATGTTTATCATAGTTGAACAATTCACTTGTTTGGCCAACATTTGAACCAATATTGAACACAATACCCATTCCTAGATGAATGAACATCAAGAGGCTCAAAGATTTGGGGACATAACCTAGGTAATGGACAACAAAAAGAAACAAATCAATGAATCTTGAAGATGTATCATACAAGGTATTCCAAAATTATTGTAGGCTTTATCTAAAATGAATGTCAACACGACTGTATCTAGTAACATTGGAGTTCTGGGATGTGATTTAGATGGATCTTAAATGGAATGAATTAATGTGAAGTCCACATAGTTCAACACTGCTAGCTCTGTCCCAAAATATATTTTCATGCATGATTAGATGTCTAACCCCACTAACAATAGTAAATATGATGGAGTTCCACATATAATTTTCCATGAAATAATAAAATACATAGACTGTAATGACACCTTTGTAAGAGAAAAAAATGTAAAGTCTAAATGCGTGGAAGAAATATGATGAAGTCCTTATAGACATGACACCATCTCTTGTTCTATATAGGAAGGTAAATGAGGCACGTATGAAAATGAATTCATTGTCTTACACAAATATTAAAATAACTCATGGAGATAATTTGGGGCCTGCAACCTATGACTAGGAACATAATGACTACATCATTCTGAATAATAACATCGTTAAAAATATAGATTTCAAAACTGTAGAGGATAAGAAGCTCATTGAAGGATATGTCATCAGTCATCAAGTTAATGGTGATGATCCAATGACTTAAATAGAGTAAAACTCTGGTAGGTATGATAATTTAGTTTCTCCTTACATTCCAATGGTTAAATAGGATAATGAATCAACAAATTGTAAGGATAAGTCTAACAAACCCAATAGGATTTATAAAAGTAATAATAATTATAGAGGTAAAAAATAATGGGGGGAATATATCCAAATGTATGTCCAAATGAATATTTTATATTTGTATAAAAGGCATCATAATAGGATTTTAGATAGTAAAATTTATAGAGTTTTCAGAAACAACCAATCCCTTGATAAATGGGATACAATATATAGAATCACCATACCTGGACTTAAATAGGATCATCATGAAATTATAGTCTATCTCAATACAAGACTTTTCAAACCTGTAATTCCATTTAGATTTAGCAATATTAGAGTTTTAAAACCTATCCTTACCATCCTGGATACCACCTGGAAAACCCCCATCTTGGAAATCTCCCCCCATAGACACCCCCATAATCAAACCCCTCCCCTGCACCAATCCTGGACACCCCCTGCATAGCCACCCCTCCCCCCAGGACTGACCCCCTCCCACGCTTCTGGACACCACCCTCCTGGACAACACCCCTCCATCTTGAAAAACACCCTCCTGGTAATCCCCCTATTTGGACAAACCCTCTCCAAATCCCCTCTCCCCTGGGCAGACCTCCCCCCATCATAGACATCCCCTTACTAGACACCCCTCCCTCTACAATGAAGCCCCTCCACACCTGGATACCCCTCTCACAGACCTCAATAATACATAAGTATTTTGAAAAAAAAATCATTCCATAAAAAAGAAGAAAAAGTAATATAATACAATAAAAATTAATGGTCCTACCATTATACATAAAAATTAGGAATACATGAAACAAAACTCAAAAATTTTGAATGCTCATCATCCACATATACACCCTAAAGCACCCCCCCCCCCCACTTAAAAAATTCCATCCTTGGACAGACCTACCCCACCTTACACACCCACTCCTGAGATAGACCCCTGTTGACAGCCCCTTCATATACAGACCCCCACCCTGTAAACTCTTGATGCACATGATACTAAATATTCTAGAAGAAGAGAATAGAGTTGAAGAGAACAAAAAAAACTATTTCATACTCTTAATATAAAATTGTGATAGAAAAATCAATGTTTCATGAATAATTAATTCTTTCCATACAAAATAAAAAGATATGAGAATAATATATTTTTCAATAATTTATATATTCAGGATGATGCTCTTTGAAATCTAGAAAATTTCACTTTGTTGTAGAAACATAGTCCTCATTTGGAAACAACCTTTGATTGCCTCAAGACATCAGAAACAATGGAAAAATTTTATAAATTTCATACTAAAAAAGAATAAAGAGAGGATAATAAATACTTTTTAAATGAAATTTATATCAACGATGATGTTTTGAGAAGTTTGGCCTTGTGAATTTTGAAAACAAAAAAGACGATCTTCTACAATTATAATCAATGTGGTCAATGAAGTGAAAAATGATTTTATAATTTAGTTATGTATGTTTAAAATCCAAATTATGAATAAATCCCATAATTATTGAAGAAGGAATCATGTATACACTGAAAAGATATCAAATGTATAAATATGAAAGCACTGGATATAAGAATAATTTAATGTTAAAATGGGATAAAAGATTAACACAATGCATATGTTAGAATATATATACACAAAACATACATGGAAGGGGATCATGAAAAAATATAAATAGAAAATATCTTCTATATAATAATTCATGTAGATATTGAGTAAATCATAATTATAAACAATTACTATATAATAATGGAATATAAGTTTTTAAATCGTTGGAATATCATAAATAATGATGCATTGAAGTGGAATACTCTTTAAGCCCTAGAAAAGAAATAAACAATGGTAAAACCACCTCAAACATGAAAATAACTCTAGACCCACAACACCCAACCCCCATGTACCATAACCCCACCCACCACCCATATACCCCCACACTACACCAGCTCCCCCACCCATACTCCTACACAACCCCTGCCACACATGCAACTGTGCCCGTCCCTCCTCACTACACACCCCCTTGTACCCACTCTCCCTAGATACCCCATTCACCTCCCCACATTGAAACTGCCGGAACCAACCCCCTGACCCCATGAACCACACTTGATCCCTCCCCTACCACTTGCACCCTCCACCAACCATTTGAACCCCCTTCCCACTCCTCACTGCACAACCCCATGTACACCCCCACTCCCACCCCGCCATTCTCCCTACCCACCCACCTACCCCACCCCTCCGCCATGCACACCACTTGCTCCCACCCTATTCCACTTACACCCCCTACCCCCTCCTCACAACACACCCCCTCCCCCCTCACCATTCCACCTACACCCACCCCAACACCCTACCCCCTATACACCCAACTCCCAACACCCCCTTCCACTACACTTCCCCTTTCCTCTTTTACCTGTCCCCTTTCCATTTTCTCCCACTCACCCTCCTCACTACACATCCCCTTACCCTCACACACCCCCTCCTTTCTTCTTCACACCCCCTGCCCCACCCCCTTACTCCCCACGAACACCCTCCCTCAATCCATTGCACCCCCTACACCCTCCTCCCTGCACACCCCACTTTCACTACCACTCACCCATCCCACTGTACACCCACACCCACCCTCATCATACACCCTTCACACCCCAACTCCCTCTAACACCTACCCCACTTATAGACCCCATACCCCTCACCCCTACAAACCCCCCCCCCCTCAACCAACCCCCTAAACACCCCCATCACCCACCCATCCCCCACCACCCCAAGCATTATCATTTTTCAATTCTTCATTAATCGTGAGATATTTATCTTCATTAATTGAGTCTACATAAACTTCTTAATGACATAGAATGACTGAAAACACATAAAATCATATGAAATATTCAAAAATAACGTGGGAAATATATTTTTAGATAGTCAAATCATATTAAAATTACAAAAGTTAAAATATATTCTAAGATATCCATGAAAATTATGGTAAGATGGTTAGAAAATAATTATTTTAACAATCATGACCACATTCCTCAGAAATTTATTAACAATCTGACAATAATTTATTATCCTTTAGATCCAAATTATTAGAACAATTACTATCTTCAAAAAACAATACATATTTTTTCAATGTGTTTTGTTCCGACACACACATCCTAAAAAACCTCCATGGTGGTCACCATAAGGTCCTCCTTAACAACTTGGACATCAAGAACTATGAACTTTTTAGGGTTACTTATTATATGAATGATTATCTTCATGGTCTAACACATGTTTTTGCATTACTTTTTCCATATTCACATTTCCAAAGAAATATTGAAAGGAACTCACTATCACAATATAAGAATAATATTAATTTTTTTTTCTGAAATCTTGGTTAGAATTATCCTTAATAGTTTAAAATTGATTCATGTATTCATTATTTCCTAATTATTAATGATCCTTTAAATCCTTCTTGGGATTCTAGGGAATTCTATGATTTCCCAAGGATGAATTTCCATTCCTCTCATTGTTATTTTTCATCTAATATTTTTGGAATATTTATATTATAATCCATAGTTAACATGATGGTTGGAACAACCAAAAATTCACCATATTTGTGTCCATATATGTTTACAGTGTCACAAAATTTTTCAGGAATTTATTATTTATCCTTCAATGATAATTTATTCTTATTATGGGAAACTTATTTCTTTTTTACAAGAAGTTTTTTCTCTATTTCATATTTTATCCCCTAAAAATTGGTCTCTTATAACATTAATATGTTTACATGTTGTGAAATTTTTTTGATCATGTGGCCAAACCACTAGTAATAGAGACAATACCCTACAAATCCCTTTTACCTTATTGATGAAATCTGTCATGATTTGTATACTAAACAGAGTTACTATTTTTCAATTGTCCCTACACACATTTTTGCCTAGTTTATAGAACTATTAATCTGGGATATAATTACCTACACAGTTTATCCATTAGTTAAATTCATATAAATTTTTTATACTCATATATTTTAAAAATTTTGGTTTTTCCTAAAAAGAAAATGATACATCATTCATACATTATAATATTTTAGGGTAGTGAGTTAAATTTTCCAATAATTAGGGGTGGATTATCATCTAAATGATCTCAAGATCCCATTTCCATCATAACTAGAAAAATCAACTATAATTATGGTTTGGAACTATGCGAGATTTCAAAAAATACTAGAAATATGTTATATTCATGGTTTCGCTAACTGTGGAAGCTAAAGCTGTTGTAGTAGTGGTTTGAAATATAAAAATTTTAATCCAAGGAATTATTGAATATATATAAATAATTTAAAATATTTAAGTAGTAATTGTATGGCCTTGGTTTATCCTTCGAAATTAGATTACAATACAACTGTTAATCACAAGGAAATTATAGGATAAATCCATGATTTTAAAAATGGTATTTTTTAACAAAAACCATGGTTAAATAATTGGTCTCGGTCACTAATAACACTTGAAATACCATGGAAAATATAACATTTATCTACAGTTAATACCAATGTTATCTTATTCCTACACAGTTATACGTAATCACAAAATGATTGCATAATAGCTGTACTTTGTCATAGTACTCACACACTCTAGCTACGAGCATAAAGAAACACAACCTTCCAAATAAAAATCAACTCAAACATAATACAATATATTTCATAATAATTCAAAAAATATAAAATATCAACAATATCAAATTTAAATATTAATATCTTCATAATGAAAATTATAAATTGATTAAATTAAATCTAAAAAACAAGAATAAAATATACATCTGAAATGTACATGAAAATAAATATCACCAAAACCATCATGACACTCATCATCTGCTATAGAAACACCAACATCATTATCACCTCCTCTCAAACCACCACCACCACCATCATCATCACGATCATTGAAATATTCATTGGATTATGCACCTAAATCAATAGAAGGATTGAATAATCCAAATAATCATAATGAATACAAATTAGAACACATTTAATTAATGAAAACATTCATTGATTATTTGGTAGTTTATATAATATCATTATGATACAAATAAAATACTCTGATAAACACAATGAATACAAATGAGAACACATTTAATTAATGAAAATATTGAAATATTAATGTTATGGTGATTCATGAACATATAATTGAAGAGAAAGAATAAGGATATTCAAAATATAGAAAACAATTAAGAGTGTGAAGGTATAAAGAAAAAAAAATAAGAATGAGAGAGTAATAATGTTTGGAAATGGTAAAAATATTAAATCATATTTATTTAATTGTGATATTACTCTACATATTCTTTCATGTATGGATTTCATGAAAGGGGGATATTATTATAAATCATATAAATAAATATAAAATTATTTCATATAGGGGGAACATCATATTTTATTGGGTGAATATCTAAAGGTAATCCAAGAATGGAATCATCATTAACCTATGGCACACCACATATTGATGAAAATTGAAAGGATTATTATATCAAAAGTGGGATACATGAATAAACTGATGGGATGTCATTATCATTATATGGTTATGAGGACCACATCAAAACATTTATAATATTCATATATAAAATAAGTGGTTATGATATGAATTATAGATTATCATGAAAAGTAATTATGTTGTCCTATTAATTAAGAGATGAAATTTATTAAAAATATCATGTCTCTATTTTGTTTTATTTTAGTAATATTTATGAGTGTAGAAAATCAAACATTTTGAAGTACATCAATTCACTCTGGCATGATTAGATTTTAGTCTAGGAATTATGAAATTACTTATTATTTGTAGAAAAAAATATTCTTTTTGATAACTATAGTTAATGTGAAATATATTACATTTACAATTTTCTTAGTGGGGGAATATCATTGGTCCCATATCATTTAAAAGTAAATTCAATGATGGTAATGTCATTATCAATGTTGTGAATTTTGAATCTAATAGTGATGAACCACTACAGAATAACCATTGGCTAAATAATCAATTTTAACACAATATGAAAGATCCTTAGATTCCATGAGCAGATCTTTAGCTTGCAGATGACTCTAAAACATCTATATTATTTAAGATAACACCAAAATATGATAGGGATTATATGTTGAGAATTATATTTTATATGTAAATATGTCTAATTATTTATTTATAAAACTAAATTTGTATGTGTAAATATATAAATAAAATTATATAAAATTATATATTTGATTATAAATAACAAGTTATTGGAAAAATCAATAATATTTCATAGCCATTTTATCAATATGAATTTAATACCATGCAATAAATTCAATCCCCAATAAAAATGATGATAATATGGTACTGTTAAGAGTTCTTCATTAACAGCTGTTAAAATTACACTTTATCAGCACTTTTTTTAACCATGTGAAAGGGTGGCATTGTGGATACCCGCTTTTGTGTTAGTGAAAGAAGCATTTAATAAATAAAGAAATTATTGAATACAATAATTTACAAAAAAATGTATTTATACCTTAACTATATATTTTTTCATCCTTGATGAATTTTTATATTATTATAGTGGCACCACCTTTAAGATTTTTTTATCCAGAAAAAAAAATTAATCTTCAAAAAATTTTATATTTAAAGGAAAGACTTTGTTACTAAAATTTTCATTTCAGAAGGAAAATCATTTTTTTCCTATAATAAAATAAATCAAAATTAGTAACAATGAAAAGTATATTCATAAATTATATATAAAAACATTCCAAAATCACAAGAAAAAATATCACACAATGTTACCAATCATTATTATGAAACAAAGTGATTTAAACCCATTCAAAATCAATTTTTATGGTGTATTGAAAATAAAAAATCATGTATCCCTAAATAGGTATATATTGGAACACATTACTATTACATGAATCATCCATATCTATACTCTCATATAATTTTAAAAACAACACACATTCAATTAACAAAACATCACACAAAATACCATAAAATATAACCATTTAAACATATATATGCAAAATAATGGCATATAAATAATAATAGAAAGAGTAAAAATATGAAATAGTCATATATTTTCAATATTCAAGTGTCTATGAATCATCCCATTTTAAATCATCCACATATTTATTCATTCTCAAACATATCATCATATATGAATACTAATTAAAAAATTACTTTAACGTTCACTTAGAAAATATATACAAATAAGTCTAATTATCATTCACTTATAAATAACAATATTTATAAATATTAGAAGGATAGGAGGATCATTCCCATGAACAAACCTGAGTTTTCCATCAACCAAACAACCTAAAATGTTTTTAAAAGGCCCAGAAGGTGTCCAAAGCCCCTTCAGCTTGTGAAATGAACATTAGAATCCTGCATAACTCAGTGGCAATGATTATTTCCATAAAATAAATTTAAATTGTCTTGTGAATTTTATAAAAAATTCTTCTATGATTCGTACATAAAATTGATTCCCATGCAAAAATATACATCTACAAATAGATAATAATCCACAAATAATAAACCACTGTAAAATTTATGAACCTATAATGAAACAACCACATTCTTTCAAAATCCATTACACCACCTGCAAAGGAATTTACTATAATAGAATAGAGTGAATAAAGTATGTATGATTCAATAAAGGGAATAAAATTAAATAAAACAACCAAAATACCTCCATGTGACTCTTAAAGTAACCATAAAACCACAAAACAAGAATTATCCATAATCAATGAATATTTATAATATAACCTTAAATGATACTGTGCACAAATTCAATTTCTCAGTATGTATAATCCCCATTACCCATATATAATATTAAAAATGGTAAACAATTTCATTCTAGTTTATTAATACATATAAAATATAAATTATTGGTAGTTTTTTTTAAAAAAAAACAGGTGACAAGAATTGGTCACCCAATTCATACCCCCGGTAAATTTATTAAAAACAAAAGTGGCATTAAAAACATGAGGTGCAATGAATTTACACCAGCCAGAATTTTTAGAATTACAAACAATGATATACCAAGAATGATCTATTAAAGTTATGTGATGCACTTTCCAGAGGGGACTCCACCAAATCAAGTATTTTTGAACTGATCATCCGAATAGCGGCTCGAAATTTCTTCTTTATCCACATGAAAAACTTCTCTCCCACTACTTTCAACTCTTCTATGATCTCCAAAGACTGTATTGTGCATGGGGCTTCTAGTAATCCACTGTCTGAGAAAGTCGTTAGAGCACTGAGGGAACCAGTTAGAAATGAAATCAAGCAAAGGATTGGACCAAAAAACCATTGAGAGTGTCGAAAAACATTGCAATATCACCTTCCATTATAATAACAGGAGATTATAGCATAGGGAAAACATGGTCATACCAGAAGAATACGAGAAAAACAACATCACCTTCCAGAAGGAGATCATGCAGTACATGATTCCCACAATGAATCATATCATTCTAGAATTACAATAGAAGGAGGTCACACTATGCTAGATAGTGGAAAATCACCATCTAATATGGATGCAGCAAGAGAAAAAAGAAAAGAAAACATTAGTATCATCCTAGCCTCAGAGAGCATGCAAAGTGAATCCATGAAGTCTGAATCCCAAACAAAGAATTTCAATGACAAACAGATAATTTCAGTGAAAAACAAAAACAGAACAACTCAGATGGAAATATCTTGTACTGTGCTGACTAAAGAAATTGAATCAGAAACATTCAGAAAAACCAAATCATTCCAAAAGAGACAGCAAAGCACGATCAAAGATGAAACTAGTGAAATGAAAAAGGAGCTGAAATAAACTCACTCCCACGGAATGGCCTTGAAATAAAAATCATGATTTATTTTATATTCCTTTACCATCCTAATGAACATACTCTTTAGGATGTCAAGGTATTCCTCAGCTGTGATGAGCCTATTCGTGTATTTCTGAAATGTAATTGCATCTTGTTCATCCATACATGAATCAACTGCATCCCCCAGCTGCTCCTCAATGCAGTAGGCATCTCTATAAACAGGTTTTCGTTTTCTTTCATCATTATCCTCATCTGATTCAGAGTCCTCATTAGGAAGTTAACTGTCGGCATTCTGTTGTTCAGTCACAGTTGGGAGTGATGGAAACTCCCTCTTAGTGGCATCAATAGATCTTGTGACTATTGTTCGTTCAATTTGAGAATAATCTCTGTGCTTCCATATTTTTCTAGAATTTGGGGTGATAAAAACACAACATCCACCATTGGATTTTTTCTGTTCATAGCACATAATTTTATGAAATCTTCTTCAATTTGAATAGGGTGATCATCAATTTCAGGCAAGGATTCACTAGAATCGAAATTTTTTTCTTTCTCCATAGGAGTGTTGGCACTAGTGGGAGAAGGCATGGAAGAAACAAGGTAATCCGACCTTTGTCGTTCAGAAGATGTCCTAGGTCGGTCAAACATAACTATATAGCTAACCTTAGAACCATCCAATACCTCAGTCTATTTGTTTTTCACAAACCAAATGGCTTTCTTAGCCTCAGGAAACATGGATTTATGTCCACAGACTTTTGCAGCGTGTCCAAGATTGAGGCAAATGGAGCAATAATCAGGAAATTATTCATAGAAAAAATCTTGAAAGAATCAATGGTCACCATTATGGATCCAAATATGAGGGGGAGGTTCTTTAGAAACATCAATTTGAACGCAAAAACTGGAAACAAATGGTCGAGAAAGGTTCTTTGTTTCCAAATCTAGCTTCAATGGATTACAAATGAGCTTTGAGATATGAAACAGGGCAATATTATTGAATAGGTGCAGTGGAAATGCAGGGAAGCCAATCCAAATCTGTATGATGGGGGACTTGGTATAGGGATCAAAATCAGGGGACCATTTGGGGACTTTCATCCAACATCCCACAATGAACCAGGATCTCTTCACCCATAAATGGTAGTTTCGATTTACTCCCCATTCCATTCCATCAATCACAAAATATAAATGTGTGATTCATTAGAATTAAAAGCATAACAACTTGTATTTTATATCATAAGGATGTGAAAGATTCATTAATGATCATGAACAATGATATCTATTTAATGAAATGTTAAATTAATTGGTTATATATGTTTCATGATAAATGTGTTTTTTCATTTTCATGAAATGAAATGTGAAAATATACATTCATATAAATATATACATATATAACAGCTTACATTAAAGATATATATACATATATATATATATATATATATACTAAAGAAAACATGATTGATACTCCAAAAACATATGTATAGGTATGAATAATAGATTATATATATACATGCATTTATTTACATATATATATGAAATAAATAGTTTTTAAAAAATTTATATGTATATAAATACATATATATATTCATATCTATTGATGTCATATTTATATTTTTTTCATCTTAAATAATACATATGTAGATATATATACATGTTTTAAAAAAAATTATATTGAATGATCTATTAATGAATATATATATACATATACATATATGCTTTTGAATATAAAACAATTTTAACATTTGAATAATGTTTAAAAATTTTATAGCTTCACTTGCACATAATGTGGCATAATCCATAAAATATCTTTATGTAGTGAAAAGCAAGGTAGAACCTGATTTTCAACATGAATAGAGGTAATATATATATATATACATAAATTTGAATCATTATTATTAAAACAATAATTTGGAAAAACAAACAACATAGCATGTATATACATTATAGACATGTAATGGTTTAAAAAAATTCAAGATAATAAATCTCAGTAATTATTTTTATAGAAAAATATTATAAACCCAAAATGACCCCCCCATACCATTAAAAAACAACTAAAATACCATTATACATTACCCATTAATGGATAAAAAATTCCTAAAAAACTAAATTGCAAAAACAATTTTAAATTTTTAACCAAATTCCCCTTTAATATCATAAAGATATAATTTAAAATTATTTAGACATATTGGAAATAAATAATTTTAAATGAGTAAAACAATTTGACATAAAATATGAAATAGAGGACCCACTTTAATCATTTGATTATATATTATTTTCATAATGAAAAGAAAAATTCTCTTGCACATTAATAGTTTTAAAACAAATCACCATCATATGAAATATCACGAAAATAAATAACAGAATGAAAATTAATTATTTCCCTTAAATAAATATAAACATGAAATTAACTAATTTAAAACTCAAAAAAAATTAATTTGAAATAGGAATTTTTTTAAGATATTGTAAAAATAAATTCCCTTACATTATTTACAGAAAACAAGAAACCCTTATTCTACTACTTTATATATTGATAAAACTCCCCATCTAGCTTGGTTATCTTACAGAAGATGTAGTACATATAGATGATTCTAAAAAAAAGGGAATATGAACTTAAATATTGAGATCATATATAATTTAAACTCATAATATATGAATTTTTATACAGACATTGTTGTGGATTCATATGTTAGCCGAGTAGAGGTGGGAAATACACAACAATAAAATAGACAATGGTATTTTTTATATCTATATGCAATTTTTTTTCAAAAGAAACAATATAAACTAGTGGAAAAAGGAACTATATGGGTGATTGAAATGTGGATTAAAACTGAAAATAAAAATCATAGTGAACAACCAGATAAAATATGAAATTAATCAAAATAAATTCTGAAATATCGAATACTAATTAGAGAGTCCCGAAAAAATTCAAAATTAACTACAAGTCAAAGTTGAATATGATTAAGGGAGAAACATCACATAGGCCATACAATGCCAAAAGAAATAATGAAAAATTATATACCTAAATATTTGAATTATAGAAAATAAAACAAAAACCATTCGTGGTTAGGTTGTATTAGATCAAAACATCAACCAATCAGATAGCTCAAAAAACTAAACCGTGACTCATGGTTGAACCCCATTTGATAGTGCTCTACCTTCAGGTCCCTCATCGGTGGATAAATATTTCTTAGACTCTATACCGTTGTTTGGTCTTCCTAGGTTGCAACCCCCCACAGTGGCTTGACATCCATCGTGCTTGGATCGATCCCTCTCCCTCAAAAGCACACAATGACTGAACCCTTTTCCCCGTACCCAATATTCATTCTCGATCACTATCTCCCCCACCCATGTTATCCTATTTTATCTATTTTTTATCATTTTTATTGTTTTTTAAAAAATTATACCTCATTTGTTTCAAAAAAAAATTACTGATTTATTTTTATTATTTATTTTAACATATTTTATATATTTTTTGTCATTTAAATAATTTTATATATTTGTCATATTAATTATAAATCATAATTTCATACAAATATATTTGTAATTATAATTCCTAGAAAACATATAAATTTTTAATAGTAAATAAATGTATTTATTTAATTTATTTAGCTATTTAGTTATTTAATTTATGTACAGTAATTTGCCTTTTCTAAATTGTAATTATTATAAATTTTTTATGAATACAACATATTATTTCATGAATAAAAATTTATATTTTTTAATAAAATTATATATTTTCTGATATTGATTTTTGAAAAAAAAAATATTTTTAAATAAGTTTTATTAAAACGTATATTATTTGTTAATTTATCATGTAATTTAACATGATTATTAATAATAATTTCATATTTATTTTACCATTCAAATAATCTTTTGAAATTACCATACATAAGATATTTTTTTATAAAAATATTTAATTAAAAATATTTATGTTAAAATAAAATTTTAAACTATAAAACATCATTTATATATTTTAAAATCAAATTTTATAATAATTTACTTAAAATATTAAACATTAATTTTTTAATTGATAAAATAATTAAAAATATTTTCAGTTATACTAATAGTATTATTATTATTATTCAATAATAATAGAAATATTCCTCAGTATTATTATTTAATTTGATATTTCAAAACTTAATATATATCTAAAATTTATTTTTATTTAATTATAAAAAAAATTATATCAATTATGTTACAATATTCCACCTTAAATGTATTTCATTCTAGAAATTCCATTACCATACTTATAGAAATATTTTATTTCACCATTTTGAATTAAGAAAACTAGGAGTGCCGAATTTTACTATAAAGTAAAATGCTATTAAATTTACAGAAGGACTCTATATGTTCAAATGGTTTACCCATATCATCAACTCTAATGGTTTGTAAACCTCATTTCCAACACCAAAATTGATAACCCAAAACCTATCCAATTTTTTTTATAATTAATTTATTATTTAAAAACCTAAGATCAAATAAAAATTACAGTTTTAGAGAGTCTAGATACCTCAGAGAATTATAATAACAACTATAAAAAAGAAAGGAAAATAAAACTATTATTATTCTTTGCAATGGTTAAAAATAATAAATTGGCCTTGTATAGTCAATATCTTCTACATTCCTTATTCCCTAGGAAAATTGGATTTAAAAAACATAGGGTGAAAAAAATAAGCCAGTAAGGGGTTTCCATACATGTGGAATCTTATCCGAATTTATTCACTTCTACAAAAAGAGTAAAACATGTGACACATCTTGAAAATTTCAAAATTATAAAACAATTATTTTAGATGAAAATAATCATATTTATTTATAAATAAGTTTCAAAATATGTAACCTCTAGAACAATAAATTTAATTCATTAATTAAATAATAAAAATTCTCTTAATAACTCATCAACATTCATAAATAGTTTTCAAAAACATCCTGGATCATAATATGATGTCACGGTTCACTAAAGATAAAACAAAACATGATGTACATAGTCCCATTATGTATTAGGTTCACTCTCTAATCCCATAGTTTTCTTGGAAAATGTGTCTCATGTACCATACATGACATCTCATGAGATTTCAACATTACTCATTGAATTAGAGCACTATAAAATTTAGGGCACACCCGTCACATGATTAGAAAAAATTATGAAAATTGTTTGGGTTCACTCTCCATTCCATGCATTCATTGACATAATATCCCAGTGAAATTATTTGGAATTAAAAACATTACAACTTGTATTTAATATCAAAAAAACATGAAGTTTCTTAAAAAATCATGAGCTTCGATTTCCATTTCAAAAAATGGGAAATTAATTGGATATACGTCTTCCATGATAAAAGTTGTTTTTAATGAAATTAGAATTTTATGTATAGATTCATATATATATATATATATATTTATATAATAATTTTACATAAAAATATACAGATGTATATACATTTGTTTACAAATATATTAGAATGAAACATGATTTCATTTCTACAGACATATGTATACTTAAGAATAGTGATTCATATATACCATATATATATATAATCATTTATTTACATACGTGTAGAAAATATACTATTTAACATAAATCGCTACATATACGAACACATTTATATATAAATGTGTCAATTGATGTTAGATTAATTTTTTCCCCTCAAATAATACACATGTAGATACATATGTATACATGTTTTAAAAAAATATTTCATAAGAAGTGATTAATTTTTGAATGTATATATTCACATATTCTTATTAAAAAATAATATAATTTTAAATTAAACCAACATTTTGATATATTCAATAACTTCGATTTCCCATAAAGTATAGTAATCCAAAACGAAATTGTAATGAGAAAACCGTTGGAGGACATGATTTTTTACATTAAAATCTGTATATATCTATATAGACATACATTTTCACTATTATTATTAAAAAATTATTTTTTACAATTGAATAAGATTCCATGTATATATATTAGATAACAATGAAAGTAATTTTTTTAAAAAAACAATATTTTTGAGTAAAATAAATATCACATAGAATTGTGGAATAAATGTTTAATAAACTCAAAATGACCCCATTAACATTATAAAAAGACAATTGAAATACCATTATTCCATATTGATAAACTAAAAAAATTTATTGAAAATATTAAATCGATAAATAGTTCTAAATATTTATCCAAATTTTTCATTTTTGTCATAAATATATAATTATAAATTATTTATATATATACAGAATAAATATTAATACAACACTGAAAATTTGACATATAAGCTAAAATTCATCACCCACCTCAATTATTTTATAAGATTTTATTTTCACACAAATAATAAAATTTATGTTGCACATCAATAGTTCTGAAACAAATCACCATATTATGCAGAAGATTGAAAACAAATAAATTCATGACAAATAAGTAGTTCCATTACGTGAATATAAACATGACAAGACAAAATTTAAAACTAAAAACATGTTCCATTTTGAAATAAATAGAAAAAAGTGTTTGAAGAGATTGAAAAATTATGTTACCTTACATCATTTATAGAAAATCATAAAACCATCATTGACAGCTTGATAGCTTGCAGCAACACCCATATCTAACTCACTTCACTTATAAATGCTTTAATATTTATTTACAATTAATAGTTAATGAATGATGAGATTATATAACCACATGAATCAATATTAATTTACTATTTTCACTCACTTTAAAAGATAATAATGTAAAATACGATTCATCTACCCTTAACCATGTGTGAAATTTCAATTATCATGTAAGAGATCATGGGTAAAAGTATGGGTGTTTAAATTATTTATCATTTTCTGTAAAGACACGTAATTATCATCATAGTTTTTTTCGAAATATATGGAAATTTTAGGAGTCTATGAAAATTGACGGAACGTGATTCTGAGGCATAGAGTTCCTGGATTTATTTTCTAAACATTTGGTTTGGAACGTTTAGTAAATGTGTGAGCGGGTTTTTTCTAACATTTGAACTAGTGATCAGGATTGAAATATGAGGACATTGGTGAACTCGCAGTGCTGGTATTTTCTTAAGGAGATCATCAACTCGAACATAGTGTGTTGAGAGTAAAAGATAGTTTAATGTGATGTTTGTGAAATAATAAAATCAAATAAAATTGTGTAACATTTATATTTTAACTTTCTATGCATATATTTCACAAGTGTAGAACACTTGAACTAAAACCTCTCATGAGATGTTATTGAGGTGTTGTCCACTGAGCCTAACCTCCAATAATAGGTTATGGAGGTGGGGAACACCCGAGGTTTAAACCCCCTTGTACTCCACTGTTAATGGGGAGAAACCTCTTGAGATTCCCTACATTAATGGTACAACACCCGCCTGGATTAATTTTTCCAAAACCATTGTTTAATTTGATTCGATAAATTTATCCAATTTGAAAATTATGCCAACAACATAATAGAAAACATATTCTATTATTTGGTGGATACCTCTTCATTTTGGTGGAATTTGGAGGAAGGTGACTTGGGAGAATGCTCTCTAAAGAAGAACTCCAATGAATAACACTGACTTCGACTCGAACATCTTCCACATGACATTTTCTGATGAGGAATGTCTTCAACATCAACGAACTAATGATCAAGGGAACATCGGCATCCCTTACATCCTTCTATTCCCAATGAAATCATCTTCATTCTCACTGGAAATCATTAATGAATTAAATGAACGTGGTAGGGTTTTATTTGTGTATGAATATATTTTCCCATTTTTATCCCTTGATTACTTTTTCCGGTTTGTGAATAAATCATTGTGGGAGGTTATAAAGATTGACATTCTTCTTCATGTTCTTGTTGAGCCAAATATTACCACCCTAACACGGAGTGTATAAGGAAAACAAACCTGTCACAACCCCTCTACAAATAATGTGATGATTTTTTGTGTTGATCGTGATAGAGTGAAAGATACGAAATACGGTGGGGCATGAGAACGGCGGGCAGTAGCATCACCAACCCCGACCTAGGAAATGATGCAACGATGCCACCCCGAAGCCTCCGCACCCTCGTGGAACCCCCACAGTTGAGCCGCCCTGTGGGATCCCTGTAGCCTTACTGGGCCACAATGGCTGAGCTGCCATGCATATTCCCGTGGCCTTACCACGCCACCCTGCGGTCTCGTTGTGCTGCCCTGGCAGAGCCACCCCACAACCTCGCACCCTCGCCTCACCCCTCGAGCCCAAGTAACCACGAAAGATCCACACCGAGGACTCACCCTCCCCGCATAGTCGAGCCATCTAGCTACCATACTTCCTTGCGACACCCCTCGCGATACGGTCCTATTAGATTGAGCACGAATCCAACCAGGCCTCCAATACTAAAAGGATAATAACTAACATACCAGGCATCTGATTGACGCACTTGTTTTTGCGTTGAGGCCCATATGAAGAGGTGATATTTTGAGATACCTATTCATGGGACCATTTGGAAGATGGAGAATCTGCAAATTAATTTTGGAGTATATCCTATCAGAGACAATTGATCATAGTGCGAGAACCCAAGTAGCAGGTTGTGAGGTAATGAATGAGTGTTATCCTATGTGGGTCAGCACCGAGCCATCCTGTGTGTGTCATTACCAAGCAATCTTGGGGGGGTCAGTCCTGAGCAATCCTATCTGGGTCAGAAAAAGGTGATCCTATGTGGTTCATCACTGAGCGATCCTGTGTGGGTCACTACCTAGTGATCCAGTTTGGGTCAGCACCAAGTGATCCTATGTGGTCTGCTTCTTAACAGAGTAATTTGATTCAATAGTTATTAATAATCATCTTTACTACCGTACCAAAGATATAACTATTGTGATATGAGTCAGTACCTATGTGGTACATTCCTTCATGATAATACCTTGGTGGTATTATTCAATGTGGCTTACCTATGTGGTACATTCATTCGTGGTGTTTCTTCCTTTTTGGATTAATTGATATTTTGGAATTTGAGTTGGACTCTGTGTTTTCCTCTAGATTGATATGTGTTTATTAATACCATAGTCATATGTATGGTCATATCCCTATGTATGGTTGACAGTTCATTCCTTACTATTTGGTTTAACCTTGGTGGATTTTGTGAGACCTTGAGGGTATAGGGGTCCCTACGGAGTATCGTCATACTCACCCCTACACGGGCTATGACCACACCTCGTTGTGTTTGGTGAAGACGACGGACAGAGCTGACTATGGAAGAGAGTACAAAGAATGGATGCAGCTTTGAGGTGGACCTATACCAGGAATACCGCAGAGTTGACTGTTTGAGAGCTAAACCTACCCTTCATGTAGGATCCTTGGCGGGTGATCACAAGAGCTATTCCAGTTTAACAGTACGATCTCCATCTATTCTACCTTAGATACAGTATTTATAAAAACATTTTCCATTAATTATTTTATTTCCACTTCCCTCATTTTGAGTTCATATAATTTGATGGAGCCGTTTGCTTAATCCTTACGGCTAGAGACCCTTAATCGACCAGATTCGATGATTATGCACTGGTGTTGGCAGTATGAGCTTACTCTAGTAGGCGAGAGCTTCAGCTTGGATCTCCTAGTATCAGTGTTGAGGCCTTATGACGTAATCGTGGGTACATATTGGTTATCTAAAATCCATCCTCAGATTGACTGTATTAGGTACAAAGTGTGGTGTGTCTACACAGATAGGACCAGTTTTACCTTAACTTGCAAGAAGGAAGCCTTTTCAGCATAGGATGGACTTACCCGGAGGAGTGTACAGCTGATCACTAATCAGTTGGAATGTCTTACCCTCTAAGTAGTTGATGTGTAGTGTCCGAGTTATCTTTTATTGGTGTACATGTATGCAGATGTCCTCCCTGATGATGTTCCGGGTCTACCTCTGCATAGAGAGGTAGACTATTACGTTGACTTGTTCCCCGTTATGACACTGATATCTACACCAACATATCATAGGTCTCCCATGGAGCTTAGTGAGCATTGGGTATAGCTAGAGGACTTATAGTGGAATGGATTCATTCGTCCCAGTGTTTCCCCTTGGGAAGCCCCGATTTTATTCGCCAAGAAGGAGTATGCGAGCTTGAGACATTTTGTTGACTATCAATGACTAAACAAGGTGACATTGAAGAACATGTACCGACCCTCGAGGAAAGACGACCACTTTTATCAGCTGAAGGGGGAAAATGGTTCTCAAAGAAAGAACATAGATTAGGATATCCCCAGGTCATAGTTTGGGATGATGATGTGTAGAAGACGTATTTCAGATGTTAGTATGGCGATGAAAAGTTCTTGGTTATGCCATTTCGTGTGAATAATGCTCCAAAAGTGTTCATGGGACTCATGAACATGAATATTAATCCATTTGTTGATCTATTTGTCTTAGTATTTATCTATGATATTATAATCTACTTGACTGCTAAGGAGAATCATTCCTACCATTTTTGGGAAGTACTGGACACACACCGAGAGAACCTGCTTTATGGTATGCTCTCGATGTTCCTGTTCTGGATCAGAGAGGTTCACTTTTTCAAACATGTTATCTCAGATGCTGGATTTGTAGTGGTTCCAATGATTATTGAGGCAGTAAATTCTTGGGAGCCACCAAAAAGAGTGACGGACGTACGAAGATTTCTGGGTTTGGCTAGTTACTACCGGTGATTTGTGATAGATATTTCCAGAGTGGAATCACCACTATCAGCATTGATGAAGAAGGGGAAACCCTTCGTCTGGTCGAAGAGATGCCAGTAGAGTTTTCAAGAGCTGAGGCAGAGGCTGACTAGTGCACACATCTACAGGCTTCTAGAGGAGGGCGTATGGTACGTAGTCTACTACGACACATCGGGGACATGACTCAAGTGTGTCCTGACACTGGATTGAGTGGTGATCACATATGGTTATCAACACCTGAGATTACATGTACAGAAATACACTCCCCATTGACCCAGAGTTAGTAGAAGTGGTCTTCTACCTATAGATGTTGTGACATTACTTGATGATTGAGCATTTTAAAATGTACTATGAACACAAGAGTGGCATGTATATATTCTATCAGAAGGACCTGAACCCGAGACAATGAAATTGTCTTGAGTTCCTCTAGGATTATGATTTTGAGATATTCTATACTACTGGGAAGGGGAACGTGGTCGTATATGCACTCATTAAATGATCTTATTTACAGCTTCTAGGTGAGGCGATGAAGCAGCTGGCCATTTTGCAGATATCCTTTTTTGATCGAGATGGAGAATCTTTTCTCCAGTCTCTTACAATGAATCCCCCACTTATTCAGCGAGTAAAGGAGGCACAACATGGGGATGCTGACTGCGGGACATGACGAGATCATAAATCCATAGGTCACGCGCCTAATGGATTTTATAAATGTGTGGATAACGTCATCATCTTTAGAGGACGTACCATGGTACTGGTGTCACATCGGGAGAAAGTGTTGAGGGAGTTCCACAATCCCATCTAGCGGTACATCTAGTAGTGGCGAAGATGTACTAGGACCTATAACGACAACACTAGTGGTTGGGAATGAAGAATGAAGTTGTAGTGTTTTTCTCACGATGCCAAACATTTCAGTAGGTTAAGGTGGAGCATCAGGAACCAGAAGGCTCGGTTCATCCTTTTGAGGCCCTATAGTGGAAGTGGGATGGGATATCCATGGACTTCGTGACATGAATTCAACATTAATCAAGGTCTCATGAATTAATTTGGGTGATTGTGAATCGACTCACCATGTTTGCCCACTTCCTATCTATTAGAGAGCAGGGTTCAGTACAAATCTTGGGACACCTCTATGTGCAGGAGATTGTGCGGTTACATGGAGTACCCTTGAAAATTGTCTTCGATCATGAAATCTGTTTCACTTACATGCTATGGAAGGGGTTGCAGGAGGCTTTTGTGATGCAGTTTTGTTTGAGCAACGCCTTCAATCCTCAGACAGATGGCCAGATGGAGTGGACCATTCAACCCCATGAGAAAATTTTGTGTTCATTTGTCCTCGACATCAAACACATCTGGATGGATCACTTGCCTTCGGCATAGTTTTCATACAACAATAGTTATCACTCCACCATTGGGTTGGCACATTTTGGGGCATTGTACGGGTGACCTTGCTGATCACCCTTGTGCTAGACTGACCTAGGGGAGTCAGCACTAGTGGGACCCGAGATGATACGCACTACCACATTGAATGTGCAGATCATCCTGGAGAGTATGAAGACTACATAGAGCAGGAAGAAGTTGTATGATGGTAGGAGACAGAGACCTCTGGGGTTCGAGGATGGAGACCACGCCTTTCTATGTGTCACACCTTGACATGGTTGGCATAGATTTGGACATGGAGACAAGTTATATCTGAGGTTCATCAGAACCATCCTGGTCCTCATTATATTTGGAGAGGTGGATTACTGATTAGCTCTTCCACCTCAGTTGCACCGGGTGGATGAAGTCTTCCACGTATCCCTGTTGAGGAGATACGTGTCTGAACCTTCTACCATCATCGACTACGGCGAGATGGAAATCGATGATGGGGCTACTTTTACAGAGGTTCAAGTTGAGATTGGGGATCCATGAGAGCAGGACCTTCATGGGAGATCGATACCTCTAGTGCATGTGCGATGGCAGCACGGGAACCTCCAGGAGTGAACATGGGAGCGGGGGGCTCAGATTCGTGCTTAATACCACAACTAGTTTTCAATTTTGGAGTTGTGGCTTTTGAGGATGCAAAGCCCTGAGGTAGGAATAATGCAAACACATGTAATTTCCCTATAATTTTTTTTCTAAATATATGGGAAAATTATGAGTCCTCAATAATTGATGGTGTGTGATTCTGATGCCTAGAGTGCCCGAAATGATTTTCTGAAATTTTGATCAAGTACGTTCAGTAAACGTGTGAGCAGGTTTTTCAAACTTTTGAACCGGTTCTTGTTAATTGAAATCTGAGTACACCATTGAACTCGCAGCGCTAATATTCACTGAAGCATACCATCACCATGACCACAATGGATCATGATTTAAAGATAGTTTTAGTGATTTTTGTGATGGAATAAAACAAAATAAAAATGTGTAACATATTTATTTTATCCTTCCATGTAGATATTTAAAAAATGAAGACCACCTGAACTAAAACCTCCCATGATAGTTTATTGAGGTGGGGACCACCGAGTGTAACCTCCCATGAGAGGGTATCATGGTGGTGCCAAACTGAGGATTAATCCCCCTTGAACGCCCCTCTTAATGGGGAGAAACCCCTTGACATTCCCCACATTAGTAGTAAAACACCTCCGTGATTAATTGTGCCAAAACCATTCATTAATTTGATTCAATTAATTAAACCAATTTGAAAATTATGACAACAACCTAATAGATAACACATTCTATTATATGGGGGATACCTCTTCATTCTATTATAAATTGGAGGAAGGATCCTTGGGAGAAGTCTCTCCAATTAAGAATGCCAAAGAAGAACACTGACATCGACTCCGACTTCTTCCAGGGGACATCCGTTGACGAGGATCATCTTCAACGTCAACGAAACGATGGTCAAGGAAATTCTGACATCACTGACGTCCGTCTTTTCCTAACTACATCGTCTTCTTTGCCGCAAACAATTTTCAACGAATGAAATCAACGAGATGGGTCTTTATTTGTGAATGAATATATTTCCTATTTTCTTCTATTTATTTCTTTTGCAGGTTTGTGAAAAAATCATTGTTGGAGGTTGTAATGATTGACGTTCTTCTTCATGTTCTTATTTAGACATATTCTACCACCCTAACAAGGATGGAAGGGAAAAACAAACATGTCCAAGCCCCTTCGCAAATATTATGATGATTTGTGGTGTTGATCGTTATAGAGGAACAGCTACGAACTACGATGGGGCATGAGAACGATGACCTTCACTGTCATCTACCATGATGAAGGCGACGATGCAACGACGCTGCCATGCCTCCACCGTCACCCTATGGCCTTCGTGCCTTCGTGGAACCCCAGCGGCCTAGACACACCATGGAACCCCTACCCCCAGCATCAATGCACCTCCCCGCGGTCTCACCATGCCCTTCGGACGAGCCACCCCGTGGCACCCCTGAAGCCTCCCCACGACACATTGGGACCTCACCGCACCACCCCGACCGAGCCTCCCCATGGAACCCTCGCAGTCTCGTCACGTCGCCATGGCCGAGTAGCCCCACGACCCGCATCACGACCAACCCGCCACAACTGAGTTCCCCCATGGAATCACGCACTTGCGGCACTGCCTGCATCCTCTAAGACACATACGGCCCTCCGCAGCCCCTCCCAGCCCTCATGGGATAGGCCGGGTCGGTCCGAATAGGTCGGAACGGACCGAGACCCCCTACGACCCAATTACGCTCTTTGGCCAATGACTTCGTCAGCATACATCTATTTGAAAAATCATCAACAGCTCTGGAATCCTTAGAGTGAGAAATTCCCTTTATGTATACCCCTCCGGACTTTTGGGATATTATGCGGTATGGTCGGTGAGGATTGATTATGAATCCAATTGGTCCATTAAGACTAATATAATAATAACTCACATATTGTGCCTCTGATTGACGAATCGTTTGTTTGATTGGGACCCCTGTTACATGGTAGTCCTTTGAGACACCTCTTTATGGGACATTATAGAAGATTGAGTATAGACCATTGGATTGTAGATAGGATCCTCTCAGGGAAAAGTGAGAATAGTGTCGGAACCCTAGTACATATCTATGATGAGAAGAATGATTGTGATCCTAGGTAGTTAAGCACAGAGAGATCCATTGTGGGTCAACACATAGTGATCCTGTGTGGGTCAGCACTGATCGATCGTGTGTGGATCAACACCGAACGATCCTATGTGGGTCAGCACTGAGTGATCATCTGTGGTTCAGCAACGAGTGATATTATGTATTTCAGCTCCTAACTATCATGTGTTGGTCTGGTTCTTAATGGGATACGATGATTCATTGGTTATAACTAATCATCATTTCTACTGTACTTACTTTATACCTAGTGTGAGCAAAGTAAGTACCTATTGGGTACCTTACGTCCTGGTAATAACATGGTGGTATTCTTCTATGCGGCGTACCTGTGTGGTACATGCCATCATGGTGTTTATTCATTTGTGGAGAAGTTGAGATTTGTGATTTTGAGTTGGACTATGTGTTTCCCACATGATTAATATGGGTTTAAAAGATAACTTAGGTATATGTATGTGCATATACCTATGTAGGGTTGATAGTTGATTCCTTACTGTATAGTTTATCCTTGGATGATTTTTTGAGACCTTGATGGTCTCGGGGTCCCTACAGAGTATCTTTATACTAACCCCTAGACGGGATTCCCCGCACATTGTTGTGTTTTGTGTTGAATATGGACAATGCTGACTGAGGATGTGGGTACCAGGACTATTGGTAGCTCAGAGGTGGTCCTAGACGAGGCGTACTGCAGTGATTACTGTTCGAGAGCAGTGCCTACACTTTAGGTAGGATCCTTGGTGGGTGATCACAAGAGAAGTTCTAGATAACTTATACCATCAGATGTATTGTACATTCCATTTTTCCCTGCACATTCTAGTTGGGCTTGTATTCTGGCCCCATTTACTTACTGTACTCACTTGGTTTACAACTCAGTTTACTTGAACTAATATATTGATATGTTCTTTGTTATGTGTGATACAGGTTATGAGGGCAATGCCTTCCCATTTTTGGGGAATATTCCTTTGGTGTTAGTATCCATCCACTATCCTATGGATGGCATGATTTGGTAGTCACATCATGGTCCTTGGGGGACGGGTTCTAAATTTTTTTTTCTTAAATATTCATTTCATTTAATATTCAATTTGAGTCACTAATTATAATCTTATTTATTAGTAAGTATTTTCCAAAAAGAACTATTTAGAATGAAAATTTAAACTAGTGGATAATATTATGATATTATTAATATATTTGATTTATTGTTTAATTTAAGGATTGAACATTTTGGAATTACTATGATCGTATTATTTTACCAACTAAATTATATTGTCTAACTTAAAATATATAAATTTATCCATAAAAACATTTCAACAAAAATAAATATTGCAACTAGTTTTTTCAACCCAATTAATGAATGAAAGAGGTTGATATATCCTTATAAAATTGACTTCGAAATTGATCATTTGATTCTACATTTAATTGATTATATTAAAAACACTAAGTTTTTTTTGAACCCTCCAAATTCATATATTTCTATTTAATAATAAGGCCTATGCATTTATATTTTGGATTATATGTATCACTCAAGCGACCTACCTTGGGACTTAACTATTAAACTACATAGTAGAATAATAAAAATCATGAACACTTAATTTTTAATCATTATTACCCACTAGAATTGATAATTCTAGTTGGATAGCCAATGATTTTTGCACAATTGGTAGTGATCCATGGTGAACATATGAGTATAATATTTTTTAAAAACCAAATTATATTCTTAAATTTTTAATATTATTTTTTCTATTAATTCTCTTAATGTTCATGTCTTTTTTTTATTTCAAGAAACATAATTTGTTACCAAGGTCCCAAAAATAATTTTAATGAACCATGATTCACGAGAAATGATTCATTATAACCCTAAGAGCAAGAGGTTCATATGTCCATAAAAATAATTTAACATCCAATAGAACATTCTCTCAACTACCCCCAATTTACATCAGAGAAAAGAATTCAATGAGATCAATCATAATGGAGCACCAAAAATTACCTAATCTTGAGCCACAATGAACTATGATTAATCATCTATTTATGGTTTTTCATATATTTTGGATAATATTTTGATTTAGTTGAACAATTTTAATATCAAACTAAGCCTTATACTAATAAAAACCTGGGAAGATTTAGTGTCATTAAAAATGAATATCTATATAGAAAATTCACTATCCTTAGTGAAATTTGTGATATTTTCAAGAACAATTTATTTACATAAAATTTTATATGATTGAGTGTATTATATTTCACTCTCTATGTCGGAGAAATATAATGGTTAATGACTAACTCCATAGTTACATTAAAACCTAGGATAACATATAAAAATTATTATTAAACATATTCATTCCAATATGGTGGATGTAGATGTTCAGAAATGAAAGCAATATAATTTTAGTGGTAAATTAATATTATATATTTAATACATAGGATAAAATCAAATAGTTAATGAGGAACTTGTTACATAAGAGAATAGATGTTTTCCATTAAATGATTCAATTGATTATTTTTAACATCCTATGACTTGAGTCATGAATGATATACAACCTGTTAAAAGATTAATTATGAATACATTTGATGTGGTAAAAGGCATTCTCTATGAGATTTATAATAATTATAAATTATGATAAATTGAATAGAGTCCATCAAGAAGAGAAATATTTTAATTGGATGATAAGAGCATCATGGATACAAATTAGATTCCTTGTTAAATAAATTCAATAACATATAATTTATAATGGAAATAAATCCATCATAGAATTCATAACCACTAACAGACAATCAAATTTTATAATATAAAAAATAGTATAGAAAAAATTATATAGAAATATATTATAATGAATCTATTTCATAAATGTTTTATTATGATAAAATTTTAAAGTAATTACTATAAAAAAGATAATTCTAGATGTTTTTAGGAGTGTGGTGAATATTTTATTCCCCTATTTGTGTTTTTAAATATGGGATTGGATAATACAAATATGATATTATATTCACTATAACATTTTAGTATATCAATGAAGTTCCCCATTGTATTTTTTAATATTTATTTTCATGGTGTTTAGAATTAGTTTCCCCATATATTTGTTTATCCTCATAATAGAATATGACTGATATATTACTATAATCCTTGGAAGACCATTCATTTAAATGTAAAAATCATTTATAACTGTCAACCAATGGTTAATAATTTCAAATTTAGTGACGAATATGTCATATTTGAAATTATCAAAACTATTAATAATATAATTAAATCATAATATTTTTATATAATATTTACTACTAAATACCACCCATCCATAATGAGTCTATAAATATTAAAGAAGGTAATATAATACTACTAATTGATGATATGGTTGAAACTATCTGGGATAATTTAAAACTAGTGGTTGAGGGTGAAGTTGATGTCATGCATTGGAGAAAACAATTATAAATAGATTCTTATCTGGAATTAATTCTTTCAATATTAAAAATACAAATTCTTTATTTTAATACATTGACCCAAATAATATGGTACATATTCTTGTGATGAAAAGGACTCAATAAAATTGATTATTAATTAATAAATAAGAAATTAATAAGAATAAAAATTGTAATGTCTTTTAGGAAAAAGGAAAAATAATTACTTTGTTGTTTTCAATCCTAAAATGAATTAAACCTGTCATTTACACACAAAACATACAACTAGAAAAATGGTTAAAATAGAAAAAATAGCTTCAAATAAGGTAGATATAACTTTGAAAAACATGGGTGAAATCATTTCGTTTATTTCCATTATCAATGTAGTTAATCCTACCGTTTTGACACAAATATCACAGTTAGAAATGTGAGAAAAATATGATTGTTATAATATGTGAGACTAAACAAACTGTAAATGATTTTTCCAAGGAAATGGTTCATAAAATACAATATTCTAGTATAATTATTTAAATATAAAAATATAAATGGGTGACCCCATTACATGTAATTCTAACTTAGGGTGGCAGACTTGGATAATGAATTATGATAATGAGATGATACCTACAATGATAGATATATGATCTTGGGTATGCATAGACTATAAAATGTTGGAATCATCAATAAGAAATGTCCAATTTCTAAAATTAATCGTGGATTAATTCATAATAGGTTTTCTTAATATGAGTTATTTTTCATTAAATATTGATATTCATTATAGTTCTCTTTCATTATGAATAGAATATGATATATTGGAAACATCCGTAAGAAATGAACAATTTCCATTTTTAATTATGGATCAATTCTTAATAATTTATCACAATATGGGTAACATCCAAATACCAGTTTATCTAAATAACAAAGCAAAAAAAATTTACTTACCCATATCAATCTTTATCCTATCACCTCATGTAATTTGGAATATTTAATGAAAAAGTGAATTTTGAAAGGTGTGTTCCACTTATTTTTAAAAACAAAGTGGAAGAATTTCGAGATATTTAATATATAATTTCTCAGTATATGGGATATTCATTTATTTATTCCCATACAAACATGATTTGCTATTTAAAATAAATCATGAAATATTATTAGTTCTCAATCGGAAAAACATCCACTTTATATTTCAAGGTGATGTCATTATAGTTAATAGAATATCTAAATAGGTATTCATGGATGATCTAGTAAAGAAAACATTCATAAATTATTTCTATTATCATAATACAATGAATGGGATTTAAATAATATATTGAAATCATTGATTTTTACACCACATAGTAAATTATGTTTTCAAGATATATATTCCACCCACCCATATTTTTTCAATGTAAGATTTTTTATATTTTAATCATTATGAAAGGAAGAATTTATTAATATGAAAACAGATTTGGTTTCCACACCATTCATGATATTTCTAAAATGGGAGAAAATGTTTGATATAATTTCATATCGAAGAGATTTAATTATCGGAGACACTCTAAGACAGTTGGTTGATCATATTTTTCATGAAATAAATTTTGACATCCATTCCCATAATAAACCCCAAATAAATTAATCTTTCTCTTTGAAAAAGATTATATTTGACGCCTTATTTGGTGTAACTTCTTACTATAATTGTATTATAAGATTGAAATATAAAAATTGGAATGTATATTGTAGTGTTTTTACATTTATTGAGATCACTCAAAAATAATATAAAAGAGCATGAGAGAGAAATTGATGAGGAGTTCTTGGATGAGAAGATTTTCTAATCTGGTTTTCAATAACATTCATGGTTATTCAGCATTAAAGATTAATCAAAAAAATGGGACAATAAATAATTGCTTTTTGTATTAGTATTGTATAATCTTTTTTGATAATTCATGACATTGATTATTGATGATCACTTATTTTTCATGCAATGTAGTGAATGATTAATTTAGTGATGTGTTCCCAAATAAAAGGTTAATATCATTCTATAATTTTTCTATTTGTCACCAAATATTAGAAACATTTGACCTCATATAATAATGGACATAATAATATAATGTGGATTATTTTTTAGACATTCGTAAAAATGAAATGGATTTTATATGAGGAGATGATTGATTCCTATAAATGGAAAACATTAGTAAAAGAATTGAGATTCCAAAAAAACAAACTCTAAAAGTTGAGGTGTTTAATGTATAGAGATTTGATTTTATTGGGTCCTTCCCAAGATCTATGAGAAGAAAATAAATACATTTTTATTTTATTAACGTGAATAAATGGGTGGAATATGGGGCCACATGGAAGAATATATCCAATATAATGACACAGTTGTTATGAAATAACGAATTCTACCTTGTTGGTATATTGAGGTTACAAATAATTTCTTAAGGAGTGAATTAAATTATATATTATTGTGTGTACTATAAAATTAAAGAGTTTGATACAATACCATCTCCCCTAACCACCCACAATCCCATGAGAAAGTAGAATTATCAAACTATGTAATTATGTAGATTTTGGAGAAAACAACAAGTTACATATTTAATGAATATAGAAAAAATCATGATAATAATTTATAGTATTAAATGATATATTCTAAAATTATGACTTGTATAAACCCATTTATTGTTTTTTATGAATAACTAGGACATTTAATGGTGGATCTCAAGCATAGATAATATTTGGCTATGATGAATTTGGTTTTGGAATAACTTCATTATAGAAAGAGACTACTATATATGGATGAATTACAAGAGATTGAAAGAGATGTATAAAATAATTAAAAGATATATAATTAGAAAATATATATTTGGAATGATATTTGAATAATCCATTTAAAATTAAAACAAGAGATACTATAATTTTGTATAAATCTTTTTTTAGATTGTTTCCAAGAAAAATAATGTCATATTAGTAACGACCCACCATGGAATAAATTCCATTGCACATGGGTCCATTTAGATATAAATAGGGAACCAACCTTCATTAATTTTCAATAAAAATAATAAATCTATGCATGTATAATTTCTCTAATTAAATTTTTTATCTCTCAAATTTTATATAAAATACAAATTTACATGTTGATATTGATATTAATTAAAGTGCTAGGTGTGAAGAAACCTAGGTATGATTTATTTTTTATGATTCTGCAATAATTATATATGGTTTAGAAATTATTAGGTTATATTAGTTTATAAAATCTAGGATTCTCTAGCCTACTCCCCTATTGAAGATCAATTTGAGACAACATAAAATTAGAGAGTAGTAATAACTAATATATTAAAGAAATCATTTTTACAGTGAAGCCAGATATATCATGTCATAACACACTAAACCCCAAGTCATAATTCTTGACCCATGACTGACCACAATTAAGAGCACTATAATAATATAATGTAATTGTATAGAAAATATAATTACCTTGATAGGGTTATTTTACACTGTAACACAACCCCAAAATATCATAATTTGGATTGGTAAATCAGGTTGTGATGGGAAGCAACTTCTCATTCTATAATGCTTCTAGATATTAAAAATTGGAAACATTATTATTTATATGTAAGGATTTATGTCATGATTTCAACCTGAAATAAGTCAAAAAGGGATAAACTTATATGGATTTTGTATAGTGTCTCTCTCATAGGGTTTTATCTCTAGAGGACTAAGGTAAAAAAATACAAGGATTTAGATCTAACGATGTTATTCTGTAACGACTCTGATCATGCCAAAATGTATTACAAAACCTTTAATACTAAAAAAACATAAATTGTGTTATTAATATCCCTCTCCTCATCGCTTAGTGCTCCATATGATTATTTTCACAGCCTTTTGATTTGGTTATGATAAACATCATGAAATAATGTTACACTTCTCCATCCTCTCCTACATGACTTCCACACCTCCTCATAACCATTTCAACCTACTCAGTGAACAGTTTCCCAACCCACACCAAGAAAATTCACCATACAAATATAAACATAATAAATTTTTCAAACCATAATAAAACCCCATTTAAAAACCCTATTATTCCATATTGGATCCATTACACATTCATATCCCTATCCCTCCCACAATGGATAAAACTACGATTGTAATCAACAAATAAAAAGAGAAATACTCATTAACAAAAATAAAACATAATATACCTATGAGACGCAGAGAATATAAAATTGATAAACTAGCCACAAAACCACCTGATCCATCGCTAATACTTTCACCTAACCAATTCCAATATTCATCAACTAACCTAATCCAAACCCACCATTAAACCCATCACTCATCTATTTTTGGGAATTTATACCAAAATCACGTTAACAATATTCAATGGTTCATTGAACCCAAACACTAGAAGATGATGGGGGACATTAAATGTCAGGAATTCATAAAAAATAAAATTTGAAATTCATATTATGGAATATTTTGATATAGACGGTGAAGATATATAATCATTTGGAGCTATGAATTTATATCATATTACTAACATCATGGAACAGGCTTCTATAGAGTGGATCATAGAGTACCTATTAGTATTGGATATGAAATTTGTGTATATTAATTTAAAAATGGTTCAACATAAATGGAGACATTGGTTTTTAGAGTTTGGAGTGGGATAATGTATCAAAAACTATGATTATTTGGAGAGAGTGGATTATAATGATTTTATACTAGAGTGATACAGGAACCTAAACCATTAGAAGTAGATGAAAAAAACACTTATGTACTGAGAAAGAACAAACCAAGAAAAAAATAAGAGAACATTGTTGAGAAGTTATCACTTAATCATTATAAATTGGGAAATCTCTCATGGATGGTTAGCTAAGGGACCATCATAGTTCTATTTTATTTGATTATATGATCTTCTTCATTATAGTATTTATATATGGTAGTTAGGAATCAATAAAATCAAATAATTTTAATTATATTAAGGGGGATTTTTAACAAGATCAAGGGCATTATTATTGCTGGAATTTCAGTACATAACAAGAAAAGAACATAAGATTTTTTTACTAATCATCACACCTATATTCATTGGGGTATATTATGTTATCATAATCCCATTATTAGAAAAATATTCTCCTTTATGATTGATGGAATGTTCTTGAATGGGATGAAAAATATACATATTTAATAGTGGATTATGATTACATTGAGGGACACTCACATGCTTCTTTCACTTCCCAATCAACCCCAACACTGATAGGATGAATAAAAGTTTCACATGCTAAGGAAAAACCACCAAAAATTACTCAAAGGGAGTGGAATTAGTATTTTCCAATGTCATTCATTATATTATTGGGATCGTGAACCATTTATATGAGAATATGGAGGTAGAATATGATCCACCTCTCATTCTACCACATGACCTAACACA
The DNA here is from genome assembly GCA_963277665.1 of Viscum album. Lineage (NCBI taxonomy): Eukaryota > Viridiplantae > Streptophyta > Magnoliopsida > Santalales > Viscaceae > Viscum > Viscum album. The sequence goes on along the minus strand of OY728162.1, from coordinate 793,789,058 downwards.
ACACCAACTTTGTCTACATTATCCACCATAGTGGGAACATGTTAGGATCATCCAAACTCAATATTTTAATCCCACTCATCATTAAAAATATTTAGTCTGTATTTTACCACCAGTGAAAGATCATTTATACCAGTCCTAACCCACACCTCCTTTTCTTTTGACACATGGTACACATGTTATCTTATGGATACTGAAGAATAATGATAGTTCGAGATGAATTCCCAAACTAATGGAAATGTTCCAAAAATTGACACTATAATGGAGGTTCTCTTTATTGACCTAGTCGATAAACACATGACATGCCTAATGATCAAGGAGATATTGACTGAATATAATGAGAATCCACTAACTCCCACTATTATCAATATCACTATAATATCACTTCATAGTGATGCACAAATTAAAACTAAAAATATAGATATATATTTTATAGTTAATCCACTTGTAACCACAAGAAATTCCTATTTTCATGGATTTATGGCTAATATACCTAGTTGTGAACCGGATTCCATAATTAATACATTAGTACGATTATCAATCTTTGATATATTTAATTCAGTAATATCCATGATTGATTATTCATCTGTGTAGTATTTATCATCATCATTAAATGTCACCCCTAATTTATAGGGTGTGATACAGATAGTTTCTAACAATAACTATATTTATACTTCTATACATTCCCTTATAATTCATTCATTGTCAAGAAAATTATTTGGGATAAGTATTAGGTGATTCAGTGTGGGTAAGTATAGTCCATTATAAATTTTGTTATATAATTTAATACATGCTCATTAGAAGAGGATCTCAATGGGGAGATGGGGGATGGAACCAAGGAGTCATAATATTTCCTACCAATAAAAAAAAATTAATGCCTTATTTTTTTTTCTCATATTTTTTAGAATTTACTAAATTTTTGTTCCTTTTGTGTTCATTAATTATCCTTTACATAACATGATAAATGAAAACACATGAAATATTATTTTTTGCATAAATTTAATTTTATCCATAATAAATATATAATTTCCATACATTAATTTTACTTAGTTCAATGTTATCATTTTAGGAAATGATGTCCAAAAAAATCCAACACTATATAAAAATTTAATAAAATAAATTCCATCATGTTATCATGAAAAAATACCATACATAAATCATAGAGGGAATTAATTCATTCTTTACTTTTGATGATTTAATATGATGTATTTAAAACATTATTAATTTTCATATATCTCAAAATTATTTTAAATAGTACAGAGAGTATTTTAAATTAAGAATGTTTGAGGGATTCATGGAAACACATTAATTGTTTCTTGGAATGAATCAAAAAATTGGAATTTTTTGAAGATATCACTCTAGTTTAAAAAAACTATGAACACCCATGTAAATAAAAAAAATATTTTAATTGGTAATTAATGAAAAAAATGTAATTCTTAATTCATAATATGATATCCAATATTATTTCAGAATTATACAGGCAACCAATTTATATTTATTATGTATTATTTATTCAATTATTACATAACATTAATGTTTTGAGTAACTGTTCAATATTTTGAAATTTCATTATTGAGATGTGCTTATTTTTTTTGGTAATATTATTTCTAATAACCTATTTCTTGAGAGAATTCCAAAAAATGATTACTATTTAATCTTTCTCATTAATATTATTAATAATTTTGTTTCTTAAACCCCACTAATTTGATTGAGTAATTTTTTTTACCTTTTTTACCTTTATACCTATACTATATCAAACTAAATATTAATCATACAATATACCTGAAATTTATAGATATGTAATCAATATTTTAGGAAATGTTGTCCTTCATACAAGACATTATTTAGTACAAATATTTGATATTTTTCTTAATGTTTAATGAGCGTGATTGATGATGCATGGAACGACCATGTGAGAATAGCATGCATTATACAGTAGTAGAGTTGTAATTAGTGATTTGGTAGTTGATTCCAATATATTTTATATTTTTATTACTTGAATAATATATTATTATGGAAAAAATTGTAATAATAGATTATATCATGTACATTTTAATTATAACTCAAACATGATCTAATATCTTATTATAACATTTAGATTATCATAAATGAGGAAATCAGACAATGTTATTTTTATTTCTATGATATATGATTTTTGTTAAGTTTCCTTTATAAAAAATTAAATGTAAAGAAAAAGATAGTGAAAAATTAATTTGTTGTTCATGAATTATAATGATATGAATCATTAAGAGAAGTAACGATATATGGGAGATGATGTCATTGAGTAGGATAAGTAGGTCCACATTTCATTTAGATTAAATAAAAAATCCTTATTTTTAATTAAATAATTTTCCCCCTTTTCAAAGCCTTAATTTTTTATTATCACATCATGAACTACCCACATCTAGACTCAATGAAATTAGAACCATTTTAGAATTTCAACATGATTTTTATAGTTTGATTTATATAATGTTATGAATATTATATTATAAAATCCATTAAATACAAGACATTAACTTTAAAATGAAAATAAATCTAGTTTTACATTATTTTTGAGTGTTGAATGTGAAATTTTAAAATGTGGAATATCAATGTATGGGTATGGTAATCTAAGAAATGTTTGAAAAATAATTATGAAATATAATAATAATTTAATAATATTCATAATAAATATATATGATTACTTAGGGAGGATGAGTATATTAGAATTTGAAAAAATTTAGATATTATTTTTTTATATACTTGTTATCTATTTATTTTCATTACTTAAAGGATTGAACTTATTTAGAATCAATGTAAATATATTTTTCTTAAAGATAATAAAATGTTCAATTGTGGGGGATCTTAATAACTATTATTTATGGATATGTTTTTATCATTCCATTTATTTATTATGGGATATAATACCTAAATATTGTGGTACTTTTATTGATTTATAGAAGGATTGTTATTAAGGAAGCATTTGGATACCCCTTGATGTTTTTAGAGGAAATACAGAAATATTACTCCACAATATTATTTTCAATTATGTAGTCAGTTGGAAAAGTGTTTAAATGGTAAACCAAGATGGAAATAACAACAACAAAATGGTATCATTGTGTGGATGAATGTTATTTTTATGATATTTCATGGAAATAAGTGACCTCACTACACAACATGACACAAAACTGGATATATATGTTTACCCATGAAGTAATAATTATATAAGGATTTTTTGCTATTATATAATATTCTTTTTAAAAGTAAAATTAGGAAAATAATTTCATCAGATACTCCTTCTATTTGACACACACCAACTTTTTAACTAGTTTGTGATGTAGTAAAATATCTCAAGGGAATGATACAGTTTAATGATGATGGATGAAATATTGGTTTAGAGGACTCAATTATAGTATTAGTAGAGGATAATGAGTTGTGTTGTCATTATGCACTAGGGGAGAACCATATAATATTGTAAGAGAACTGATAATTATGAAATAGGGTATAAATAATGTAATCTTTTAATATTGGATGAGTCTCATGGGATTTAATTGAGAAATCGTGTAGTGATATTACATATTCATCCAAATCATATTGATTTTAATTATGGATACCCATTTGAGGAGTTATAGAAGATCATTTAATCACATATGACCATTATTCAACGACTTTATGAAGTAATATTGATATATAATACCTATATAATATGTAAATAATATTATAACCTTCTGTATATAATTATAATAAGAAATATAAGGGATGTTAAAGTTACATTTTATGTACTTGGAATGTTATTTCATCACTCATTAATGAATTTTTTGATGGATAAAGATATATCCATGAAACCTAACATAATCCATTGAACCACGATGATGTAATCTTGGAGGAATATAAAATATTTTATATTGAAGGTATATAAATTCATTTCACAATGAAAATAATTATGTCATGATAACGATAAAGTCTATAAATAGGATATTCGATCAAATTATTTGGAATTATTTGCCTTTACATTTAATTATATTACATACGTGGACCATATTATAGACTTTTCTAATCCTAGATGTTATAATTTATAATTCTAATTAATAGTTAAAATAAGGAATACTTTTTTTAAATTGATTTTAATTCCTATGGGATTATTTCAAAATTTTATGTTACTACTTAAGATGGTCAAATAAAACACGATTGATATTCCTTCATCCATTAGAACCTCATCACATAGGGTGTGAGGGATCAATAGTAAATGGATGAGTATTTATATTACCTATAAATATATTTCATGAATTTAAATTTTCCATGAATCACATTAAATATCTAATCCCTATCTTATTTATTAGCAAGTATTTTAAAAAATTATGTGAAGCGATGGACTCAAAAGTGGTTGAAAAAATTAAGCCACCCAAAATTTCATGGAATTTTAATTTATTTTTAATGATTAAAATTACTGAATTTATGTATATATTCTTCTTTCCCCAAGAGATTTAAAAAGGGATATGTATAATTTGGGGAATTTTTAATAATAAAATGCTATAAATAAAAAAATCTTACAACAAATTGATTCAAATAAATTTTGGAATTTGAGAGAGAGTTATCTCTTATACACCCATCCATTGAAGTTAATCATTTAATTTTTTTAATTGAATTTTTTCAAACAATTATATATTATTTTAAATTTTTTATTATAAATTAAAATTAAATATTTCTTTTTAACAATAAGACTGAAGGCTTTACCTTAAGGATCACACATATTTTTCAAGGTGTTGAACACATTCAAGGGATTTAACCCATTCATTTTATGAAATTCATCTGTACCAAAAAAAATAAAAAAATTAATACATGTAGAGATACATAAATTTTACATTGTTTAATCATATTGGGATATATCCATGGATAATACACATGGATCACTACAAATATACCCATATACCCAATCATATAGTATTTATTGGAAGAAATATTAATTCAATGGTCACTCCACACCAAGGGACACTACCGATAAATGAATTTTATAGAACAAGCATTTCTCATACTTGGGATAATTTTATTTACCCCCACTTCATGCATTACTTAATTGAAGGACTAATTAGTATATTTATGTGAGGTACTCTTTAAAATAAAAATAGATGATAATATAATCTATTATAAAAATAAAGATATGATTTGATAATGTCATTCATATTAATCGTTTTATATTTAATGTTATAAGTCATTAAAATCCTTGTTGGGAGGTGAAGATTTTATATTCAAAAATTAATAACAACAACAACAAAAATTCTTCCAATAAGAATTATATATTTCAATAAAACTATATAAATCACAATATTTCCTTAATATTAACACAATATATATGTTTTTTATATCTCTTTCTTAGATCTATAAAAATAAAATAGATCAATAAATGGTGTTAAATATATTTTATTCTCTATTTTCCTCTATATTTTTAATGTTTCCCAAATACCTTAATTTTTTGTTGAATAATATCAATGTGCTTCTAATATCAAAGAATGAAATCAAAGAAAAAGATTTATTTAAGTTATAATGATCTAATAAAATCATTTAATGTGTATTACATTTACATTATCACTCGAAATTATGAAATTATGTCATGTTAACCTCTCTATAGATGAAAAATGAACTTCCATAACATGGGGGCATTGAAAATATCAAATTATTTAAATTTCACCAATATTATAGTGTAATTAATTTCACTATAAAGAAATTCATATTATTTCCATTTCCTCCCAAAAAATTAACATTATATTTCCCCACCAAATAATAAAATAACTACCTACTGTTTCTCTAAATCCCTTATTCTTAATTCATTTTAGGGAAATTAATATAATTCTAGTGATACTCATCAATATATACCATATTTCAGCCTATTTTGGGATAATATAACTTTATTCAGAATAACTTTTCCTCTAAAATAATTCATGAATCTTTTTGTAAAAACCCATCATTGGGACACTTTGTGAATTTATTTATCATTTTCCAAATTATGGTCTATTTCGGTATAATTTCTTCGTAATTACTAACAAAAAAAACCATCATTATATTCCAATCACATTTCCCCAGTATCGTAGTGCAATATAAGGTAATTATAGTATGTATTTTCCAATCTTCATGGTGTAATATTCCCTTCACTAGTGAACTTGTCTTTTACATTTTCCAACAATAAGAAACACGAGTCATGATATAATATTAACTCTTCATGATATAATACATATCAATTTATATAATTAAATAACTATAAAAAATAAAAAAATTATTAATTATTGCATTACTTTTTTAGTATTTTAAAAAATATCTCCACACATTTCCACACATTATCCAATAATCTAAATCATCCCCCTATTCAAAAACCTACTAGACTGACCATTTAGACAGGCTTATATTAGTTATCAAACAAATATAATAGATCATCAAATTAGAAATATTCTTAAACTTTTTTATGATCCTCCATTATATATTCAGTCATACCTTAATTTATCTACTATGTATCAAAATACTAAATTCCTTCATAAATTGAGGCATCTACATATTATGCCCATAGCTAATATCATTCCATGTTTTTCTAGCACCGCCTTGAATTATATATATATATTTGATTATGTTTTATAATCTCCTCATAATGAAAAAATTCTTATAGATTAATAATAATCCTTAGACACAAACATTAAATCACATAACAACATGTTGAAATATTATCCTTTAAATAACTTACCATCAACTTTTCACACTGTTTTTATAACCTTAAACCATTAGTTAACAGACACAAAAAAACTATTAATTGGAATAAACATATGACATATTGTTATTGGATATTTATATACAATAAACCATAGTAATAGTTTAGTAAAGATTGAGTGATTTACATTGTTGTATCATTATTTTATATAAAATTTTTTGGATGAAAAAAAGGTAGTAATTAAATTTTTAAAAAAAATTAAATCCAAAAAATACATTATCATTTATTTAATATTAACAAAAACTATCTTATTTAATAATATTAACTAAATTCATGAATGTAGTACACAATATATAAATTTAAATATCTTAGAATATGTTCTTTATGAATGATGTATAATTATATTAGGTGAACTTAATTTAAAGGAAGACCAAACAAGTATAATGTGAACATTAAGAGAATAATGTTTCAATATTACTTGTCATCCATTCATATTATTGAGACAGTTAAAAATTTATATTAAATAAAATAAATTTTCTTTGATTGAATCAATAATTATAATTTTTTTTGGTTTCAGTCTCCAATTCAAATTCTAAATTGATATATGAGATAATATAGTTCTCAATTAGAATTATTGACCTAATATGTATCGCAAGAATAATTGGTAATATTTAGGTAGAATAGTTAATCTTTTTGGTTTGTAGGGACTCTATTGTATTTGTTTGTGTGGATGATGAGTAGAAGAAGTGTTGAGGAATCTATTTCTCTTATAAGTAGCTATCAAGATTGAACTATGAATAATGAGATAAAGCATAATGCAGGTTCAAAAGTGAAAATCCTAGAGGATGGGGATCCCCAAATTCCTATTACTCAGGCCTCTTAATCCATAAGTAGGATGATTATGGGTAGTTCAAAACCAGTATCCAAAAAATATATACATTTTAAATAAATGTAATGCTGCTCAAAAACAAATTTGAAGACCTAAATGTGGAACATATAAACAAAGAAAACAAAGGGGTGATAACTAGTTGGATATTTTATAGGAAATAAATATCATTGAGCTATATACTTAGATACATGTATGGAATTGGAAGAATTATTGGCACTGTAAAATGATGTATTCATTGAGGATTAGACATGAGTAGATTGAGATTTTCAATTTTCAATATAATATGAAGTTGAACATCACGGTAAATAATATCTATGATAATAATTTAATAAAGAGAAGAAAGTGTTATTGACTCGAGCGAATTTCCACAAACTATATAAAAGATAAACTAAATGAATATTTTACCTTACACACCACTATTAATATGAGATCAACAAAAAAATCAATTTCCCCAGAGAAAAAATATGTAAAACTAGTAAAACTTCCAAGGAGTCGGTGGAGGCTCAATCTCTAGATTGGTGTCTATAACTAGATACATGGGTGATAATGTTCATTGGAATGGGCATAAAAATAATAGCCTTATGAATATTTGTTTTACCCTTCAAACATATCTAAAACTACTAATGGTATCTATGAAATTATAGGAAAGGGTTCCATATATAAATTTACCAAATCCTCAAATAACTAGATTGATATGTAATGAGAGGAGGATATTAAATTTTGGAGATAATGTTTCCCTCATGGGCTCATTAGTGTTTATGAAAATATTATGAAACACATATTAATGATATTTTTATGGAATTGGATTGAATCACTTTATCCCTTAATAAATACCTCAGAGTTGTGTATTTCAAATCATTTATGTTGAATAAAATATAAATATTAACTTAGTGGAAAAAAATGACACCATCATCCTTTTCATGTTGATTATTTATAATTTTAATGAAAAATCCTTTTATTTTACATTATCATGTTAGTTATTATATAAGAAATGTGAAAACTAAATTTTTTAATCCTTATAACATAAGTCATTTAATAAAAGACATGATAATGGTGGTAATTTTTCATTATCATCTAGATTATGTAATAACAAACCAAAAACCATTATTATATTCAAATCACAAGTCCCCAATATCATAGTCCAATATAATGAAAATTTAGTATGATTCAATTTTTTATTAAATATACATTATCCTAGGTAACCACAATTAATATTTGTAAAAAATTTATTTATTATCCAACACAATTATGATGTATTTTCAACTCTTCATGGTGTAATTTAACATTCACTAGTGAACTAGTCTTTTAAAAATTTCAACCATATTATACAAGAGTCATGATATAATATTATCTCCTCATTATGTAATATATATCTCTGTATCTAGAGAAATAACTATATAAAAATAAATTTTTAGGGAAATAATTGTTTCATGATTTTTTAGACATTTAAATTACGTTCTCCACACTTTTCCACACACTACAAAATATTCTTCAAATTACCCTGATTCAAAAATATATTAGAATAAACATTTCTTAACACTTATTTTAGTTATAAAAAAATATTGTAGATCATTAATTTAAGAACAATCATAAAATCATTTACGAGTCTCAATTATGGATTCAATAATATCATAAATTAGCTACTAGGTATCAAAAATCTAAATTCTTTCATAACTATATTCTTATTTAACAATGCTTGATCCATTAATCTCCTTATTAACCTCTTATGAATTATATTTTCTTTTTCTTCTAGCACAATCTTGAATAATAATATATTTTTTCGTCTCATTGATAACCTCCTCATAATGTAAATATTATTCTATATTAATAATAATAGTCAAACAAAAACATTAAACCATATAACATCAGTATGAAATATTCTAATTTAAATCACTTTTCATCTACTTTTCACAATTTTTTACTTACATAGTACCTTTAGTTAATAGAAACCAAATACCACTATTAAATGGGAAAACTATAATATTAAACATATGATTATAGAAAATTTATATATAATAAATCATAATAATTATTTTATAATGATATATTGATTTACTTTATTGTATCATTATGTTATATTAAATTTTTTTGGTTCAATATTTATTGAGTAATTACATTTTACTAAAAATGAAAACCAAAAAATACAATATGGTTTATTTCATACATAAAAAACATGTTTATTTTAATAATATTACCTAAATTTAGTCATTTAGTACACAATATATAAATTTAAAGGTCTCAGAATAAGTTATTTATGATTGATGTGTAATTAAATTTGATGTATTTTATAAAAAGTAATACAAAATAATTATAATGAGAAAATTATGAGAATAATGTTTTTTAATATTACGTAGTTGTCATTCATATTTTTGGGTAAGTTAATAATTTATAAATAAATAAAAATTCTTTGACTGAATCACTAATTTACATGTTTTTTTGGTTTCATCATCTAATTATAATTATAAACAGATAGATGATATAATAAAGACCTCATTTATAATTATTGGCCTATTATGTCTCCCCCCACCAATGGTAATGTTTTAGGTAGTATAGTTTATCTTTTTGGGTTTTATGGTCTTCCTCAAATGTGGTTGTGTTGATGATGAGAAAAATAATTGTTGAGTACTCTAGTTCTTGTGTAAGTTACAATGGAGATTTACCTATGAATCATGAGATGATGCATATTACTAGTTCATAACTGATAATCCTAGAAAATGGGGTTCCCCCAAATGACTATTACTCATGCCTCTTAATCCATAAAGATGAATACTATTGGTGGTTTAAAAGGGATCTGCTAAAAAATAGATAAATTTTAAATCCATGTTTTGGAGCTCAAGAAGAAATTTGAAGAGCTAAATGAGGAACTTCAAAAAAAGATAATATGGGGTGGAAACTAGTGGAATCTATTATATAATAGAAACATGTTTTGGATATTGGGTTAGAGACATGTGTATAATTGGATGAATTGGACGTATTGGATACCAATTTCATCAATTAGGATGAGACATGATTAGATAGACATTTCCAATTTTCATTGTAATATGATGATGACCTCCAGGTTAAATAATATCTCTTTTCATGATTGAGTAATGTAAAAAAAAGGTCTTACTGACTTTAGAAAATTTCAAGTGACTATATAGAAGAGAACCAAAATGACTATTTAAACATACCTAGTCCAATGAAGATGAGATCAATTGGAAAATCATTTTTCCCATTGAACCAATATGTAAAAATAAAAAAATTTCAAGTAGTCATTGGAGGATCCATCATTAGAGTGTTGTTTATCACTATATTCAAGGCTGACAATGTTTAAGGGAAAGGGATTACAAGAATAGGCTCATAGGTATTTTATTTAGCATGCTAACATATCTAATACTATGAAATGTATCGTTAAAAAGTTTTTAAAGGTTTCTATATATGAATTTAAAAAATCAAATAATACTAATATTGATTTTTAATAATGGGAAGATATTTATTTTTTGAGATAATGTTTCCATCATGGACTCAATGGTGATTAAAGAAATGTTTTAAATCACATCTTGTTGTTAATATTCTGGTATTCTATTATGAAATTGTAACCCTTGATAAATAAGTAATTGTTGGTGATTTCACATAATTTTATTATTGAATACAATCTACTTATTCTTTTATTAGAAAAAATAATTACAGGATCAACCTTTTCATGTCAGTTATTTATAACATTAATGAAAAAAGCTATGTATTTTACTTTATCATGTCAGTTATTATATAACAGATGTGAAAATTCCATGTATGATTCTTTATCAAATTTGTCTTTGTATATCCAAAATTAAAAAGGTGGTAGGTTTTCATTATCATCTACATTATATAATAACAAAAAACTCCATTATTATATTCCCATCAAATTTCCCTACTTCATAGATAAATATAAAGTAAATAATAATGATTCCATTTCATATTAAAAATACATTATCATAGGTGATCAAAATTAATATTTGTAGAGAATTAATTTAGTATCCAACACAATTGTGATGTATTTTCCACTATTAAAGGTGTTATTTTCCTTTCACAAGTGAACTTGTCTTTAACATTTTTCAACCATATGACAAAAGAGTCATGATATAATATTAACACTTCAGGATGTAATATTCATCACTTTATCTAAATATATGACTATATAAAAATAAATTTTTAATATAATTATATTTTAATGATTTTTTGAGAATTTTAAAAATAAAGCTCCACACTTATCCACACAATACCAAATATTCTATAAATTTTCCCATTTTAATAATATACTAGACTGAACTTTTCTAAATACTTGTATTAGTTATCAAAAAATATTATAGAACAAAAATTTAAAAACAATCCTAAAATCATTTATGAACCTCCATTATGGATTCAATCATATCCTAATTTATCTACTATGTTCCAATATACGAAATTCCATCATAATTATATTCTTATTTAACCATTCTTGATCGATGAATCTATTTATTAATCTTTTATCTATCATATTACCATGTTCTTCTAACACCACCTTCAATAAAAATATATTTTGCCTTCTTTTTTATAACCTCTGAATGATTAATATATTCTTGTAGATTAATAATAATACTCAAACACAATAATTAAATCAAATAAAAGTGTTTTGAAATATTCTCCTTTAAATCAATTATCATCATCTTTTCACTATGTGTTTCTAACATAAATCCATTAGTTCTCGGAAGCCAAATTCAACTATTAATTGGGAAAATTAAAACATAAAAAATGGTTATAGGAAATTTATATATAATAAATCATAATAAATATTCTATAAATATTTATTGATTTACTCTATTGTGTCTTTATTTTATATTAAACAGTTTTGATAGAATATTTTTTGAGTAAAATATTTTTTTTTAAAATAAACCCAAAAATACATTGATTTATTTTATAATAACATAACATATTTAGTTTAATAATATTAACTAAATTTAGGATTGTAATACACAATATATAAATTTAAAAGTCACAGAGTAAGAAATTTATGATTAATGTATAATTAAATTAGTTATATTTTATTTAAATGAATTCAAAAGAAGTATAATGTGAACATAAATAGAATAATTTTTTTAATATTACTTATAATTCATTCATATTAGTGACTATGTTAATAATGTATAAATATGAAAATAAATATTCTATGATTGAATCAATACTTAACAAAAAAAATGGGTTTTAGCCTCAAATTTTAATTATTAAATGATAGATGAGATAATAAAGTTCTCAATTAGAATTATTGACCTATTATGTCTCCCCAAAATAATTGGAATGATTTAGGTAGTATAGTACAAATTTTTGGTTTTTAGGGTCTCCCCCAAATTTTGTTGTGTTGATGATTGAGAAAAACTATTATTGAGGACTCTAGTTCTCCTGTATGTTGATATGAAGATTGACCTATGAATCATGAGATAAAGCATAGTACATGTTCAATAGTTACAATTATAGAGGATGTGGATCCCATAATGTCTATAAATCTTTCCTTCTAATCAGCAAAGAGTATGATTATGGGTAGTTTAAAACCACAATCATGAAAAATAGATAAATATTAAATACTTGTGTTCAAGCTCAAGAAGAAATGTTATGACCTGAATGAAGAACATAAAAAATATATAACATGGGGAGGAAAATATTGGGATCTGGTATATAATAGAAACATGTTTGGGGTATAAGCATAAAGACATGTGTATAATTCTATTAATTCAACATATTGGATATTGATTTCTTCCTTGAGGACAAGACATGAGTAGATAGAAATTTTCAATTTTTACTCTAATATGAAGATGATATCTAGGTTAAAGAATACCTATGTATATGATTGATTAATGGAAAAAAGGTCTTATTGACTCGAGCAATCATCAAGTGACTTTAGATAAGTGAACCATAAAGACTATCCTAACTTACCAAACCCAATTAAGATGAGATCAACAGAAAAATTCGTTTCCCCATTGAAAAAATATGTAAAATGTGTAAAATTTCCAATTAGTCATTGGAGGATCCATCATTAGAGTTTATTTTTATAACAAGATACAAGGGTGATAATGTTCTAGGTAAATAACATTAACGTATAAGCTCATACATATTTTTTTTACCATGATAAAATCTCAAATACAATGAAAGGTATATTTGAAAGGATTAGAAAGGATTCCATGTGTATATTTAAAAAATACAAGAATATTATGACTGATTGGTCACAATAAGAAGGTATTATATTTTGGAGATAAATTTTCCCTCATGGACTCAATGGTGGTTAGGGAAATGGTTTAATTCACATCTTAATGATAGTATTCTGGTATTGGATTATGTCATTTTGTCCCTTGATAAATTCTTCACAGTTTTTTATTTCATATCATTTATTATTTAATAGAATCTACATGTTCACTTAGTTAAAAAAATATTTATCATATCATCCTTTTCATGTCGGTTATTTATAACTGTAATGAAAACGACATGTATTTTTCATTGTTATGTAAGTTATTATATATCTGATGTGAAAATTCATTGTATTTCTCAATATCAGATTAGTTATTTTATAACCAATATGATAAAGGTCGTAATATTTCATTATCATGTTGGTTATATAATAATAGACCTGAAGAAGAAAAAATACTATCTTTTTAAAATCAGTTATTTGATAACCAACATGATAAAGTGAAATGTTGACATTAGTTAGATAATAAAAAATGTGAAGATAAACTTTTAAAAACATTATAAAATTAGTTTTTATATAAAATATGTTACATTCCATTTAATTTTATATGAATTATAATATTGAATCATTTCAGTGCTATTAAATCTCGTGAATGAAGACATTTTTCTCTCACATTTATGCCCTAATCAATGATTCTTCGATCTGGTGGACTACAATCTTAGATTTCCATATTCATATATCCCCTGGTTTGGTCAAAACTCATTATATATAATCTATCCTAATTGTCTCCAAATTAAATCCTAACAAATTGATCCTCTCTATCAGGGGATAAATGGCACAAATTCCCAAAATTTTTATTTTTTTGATATTGTGGAGTCTAATATCACATTACCATCATCATAAACCATCATGTTTCATCACCCTCATAATTATTCTTTTGAATATTGATATATTAACCTCAAATAATGGATTATTATCTCCGTATACCTTAGATATCAATATTTTTTTATTTGTAATAATTTTTTTATATGAAATTTCTTATCTCATGAATGTTGTTTGCATTTTAATCCACTATAAAAAATATTAATAGAAATATGTCAAGTTTTGTTTAACTAACTTTTTTATTTGATAATTTTTCATTTTTAATTTAAATTACTATGTACCTATTGGTTTTTTATATTTTTGTAAAAACTTTTTGTTGCATTTATTTTTTTTATAAGGAAAGATAAATAGTTTCTTCCACCACTTACTTCTAGATATGATCATAATCATACATACTTGGAGGAATTTACACATGCTTTTATTGATGAGACTCATCATTATTTACAAGATACATATAATTCTATGGGGGAAAATAAGAGTTTGAGGGTTGAGAAATGTGACAACACAAATTTACTAAAATTATTAGTTTCCCATATCTAGGAAAATAGAATATCTATTGAATTTGATGATAATGATATTCTAATAGGTCAAAATTCAAAATAATTCATGAATTTAGTAGCAGTTCATGCTTAAAGAAAATATAGTATATAGATTTATGATTGGAGGGTTTTTTTCAAATTGATAATATATAACTTTTTTGGAGACCATTTTGGTATATTCATTATTAATTATTTTACTTATCTTTCAATTTTTTTTGAAATTCATGTTTTCCACCTTTACTATTAGATGACATATGAGATACCTATTACCAGAGGAGTTAAGAGGAAATGATTATAATTTTATACCAGATGATCGATAGATTTTAAATTAACCCTTAGATAACATTTAATTTTTGGTCATAAAAAAATTATAATCCATGTGATATATATCAATTCATAGATTAATATACACTCAAGATGTTTGTTGAATTTAGAAGATGATACACAATTTTTATTATGATAAATGTCACATTTGGATGTTTTTTAATATTAATGATCTTATTAATGACTTATTTATTCCTAATTTGTAGTAATTGAGGATGTATCATCTCTAGAACTAGTCTAGAAATGTTTACCCTCATACGTTATCTTGAGGAGGGTATACATTATGGATGAAAATATAATGGATGAAAATTTTCAACTACTGAGAGTCGAGTTATCATGTTCTAAACATGTTGATAATCCTTCTTCCATTATAGTCATTAAAAATGCAAGACCTCTTAGATGTGTAACAAAGGAAAATATTATACAATATTTTCAAGGGTTTTACCTGAGAATATTGTATAATGTTTTCATTTTTTATTTATTTATGTTATATAATTTTTTTTAATATTGTTATTAATTTTTTATTTTTTCAATTATTTTATACAATATTATCTTGTGGATAGGATAACACAATCTATCTATATATCTAAGGGTTGGAGGGGTATTTTATCTACAACAATATGAAATCCCAAACACATAGGTCATGTCTGAGGATACCCGAATAGTCTAGCTATGACAAAAGGGTTTCCATGTTCTATAGATTATTCAATAGAGGATGCTTTAAAAAATTGTATCTTTGGAAGATGATGTTCAAGATATTCTTGTAATGATAGAGGACATGATCAGAGCTTCGATACAATCGATGTTTGTAGACATAAAAGGTCAATTTCAGATAGTTGATTCAAATTTTCACCCTCCTCCAGAAGCTCCCACTCGTCCACCTCCACCTGTAGACAACACTTCTTCCTATATTACTATTACACCCATATTTCATAGTTTCCTAGTAGGTTTTAGTTATATGTTAATAATCCCTATCATCTTATTATTTCATATGGGATGATATTTTATATTGGTGATACCATTAATTATCAATATATAGAGATAAAGAATGATAAGGTCACATTATAGGATATTATAGATATATAAATATGAATAAATTTATATATATATGCGGTGATTACAATTGTACAAAGTACTGACATCATTTTATTTAATCCATCTAGTCATTTTGGATATATTACTGTATATATATGTGTATATTTTATCTTTTATTTCATATTTAAATTAAATGATTTTTTAAATTTTAATTTTTCAATATTTATCTAATGTTTATAGTAATACATTAACGTTAAATAAATTATATATTATGAATAACAAATTAAATGTTTTGTGACTTCAGATATAAATTCTACTAGTCTTGATAGATTTTTGACATATCCAATTTTTTTTGGATGTTAATGAAATTTAAATTATAGATAGATTTTATGGTCATGAAATGATTATGGAAATTTTGGAAATTGATATGATATAGCTTTTAATTATATATTAGTTCGGAATCAATATGATGCATGATTTTTCCAAATAATTCTTAACATACATATTTTTGTACTTTTATTTTGTTGAAATTGTATACTTATGTTTGTTTTTTATTTGGTGTCATTATTAAATTTGTAAATATCCTGACAAGTTAAAATTATATGTATTTATTGACCCACTTTAAATTTCACCTATAGAGATGAAAATGATTGATGTAGATATAATAGTTTATATGGCTCAATGATTTGAAATAAAAAATTATTCAGTGAAATATGATTCTTTATATTGCATAGTATTAAACAGATATCTAAAAAATTGTAATATATACATTATCATAATAAACACTCAAATTAAATTTTTATTTTATATCAATGGCCATTTGATGTTGGGTGTTTTTTCAAAGGGATATGGAAATTTACTGGCTATCTTCTATCAATGGTGAATTCTGAGAAAATTTTACAAAGGTATTGAAAACATAATTATTATTTCATTAAATATTTTTTACATTATAATAACACTTAAATTTATTTTATTTATGTTATTATAAAACAGGGAATCGAATATCATTAGAGGGACAATAAGAAATTATAGAACCAAGATCAAAAATGTTAAATAATAGGTGTCCTTTCATTTACAATTAATAAATTTTAATGATATTGCTTAATTTTTTTTAATTGAAAAAATCATTTAATAAACATTTATATAAATAATAACGCTTAATGTTATGTGTAAAATATTTTCTAATGTTTATGTAAGAAATAATTTCATTTGTACAATTATAAAGTTCAATATGGTTAGATTTATTTATAACAATTTCTTTAATATTTCATTCATTCTATTTAGAATATATGTTAAATGAATTGATTTTAATTTTTAACCTTATGATGATCTTCTACCTTATGTTTCATAGGAGGAGAAACACTTATAAATTAAATGGTAGAATCATTTCAGATGTTTTATTGGAATTAAATGTATTTTTATATATATTGTATACTATAATGTTCTAATATTATGTATGTATTTTTTGTTTTTTTCTTGTTTTTATACTTGATTTAAAATTGGTTCTTTTCATATTTTCTTCCCCGTTTCTATTCATGTATAATATGGAGAGTAGGAATAAAATTAAATCATTAATAAATGGATTTTCACATCGGTTATCAAAAAACCGATGTGACGAACCATTCTATTTTTTTTAATATTGGTTATTTCAAATTAGTGATGTTTGATAATGGAATTGAGTCTCTGATATTTTAATTTTATACATTATTTCTATATTTTGTTTTAGAATTTCTATTAGGACATGTTTTTTGAGATTATTTACAATTAACAAAAAAATGTAAATTTATTTGGAAATTCAAAAAAATAGAGTTTGTGGATAATAACTTCCATAGGTTTTTCTTCATAATGGTTTTTTCAACCACATTTCCTTTATTAAAATGATGAGGAATAATTGGTCTATGAAATAATTGTCATGATATTTTTCCTTTTTTATAAAATATATCATTCTATATATTTTTTAATTATGATCAAAATATTTTATAGTTTTTTATATGATATTGAAGACAACCTATTTTATAATCATAAAATAATAAAAAAATAAAAAAAAGTTATTGATTAAATTATTTTTTATGTTTCAAAATTTTAATGACTCGACTAATGTTTTTATATACATCTTATATTATATCTTCTGTGTTTTGATAATAAAAAGCATAATATATAATAATTATATAGATATATAAAATAAATTTCTTAATGATTTTATTTAAAATATTCATTTGTTATAATTTTTAAATGAACATAAAACACTTGTTCGGTTATACCATCCAATATAAATATAACATATTTGCTTCATTTACTATAAATAATTATATATTAATTTACATTATATTATTCACTGTTTGATGTGTGTAAAATGATAATAAAAAATAATGATAAAACATCACTCAATATTCTCTACCAAACAAGAATTGAAAAAATTAAAAATAATATTTCTAGTGAAATATCTTGAAATAATGATTCAAAAAATATAATACACTTCATTTGAATTTATTTCTATGGACTTAAAATATAAAATAGGAGGGTGAGATTAAATAAATACACATTAAGAATAACCTCAATCTATAAATTAGATTGAATTAATCCGAAAAAGATATATCCATCACTATTTAATACTATTTTGACATTCATTACATGTAAAAATTCATAAAATATTAGAGGTCATTTAAAGACCGAATTTAACGATATAAAATTAGCTCTATATATATATTTAATTATATTAAAATATATATACTTATTCATATATTAATATATATATTAATTTATATTTATACATATATTGTTATATTTATATATTTATATACTTATTCTTATATTAATATTTATTAATATCAATTTATTTATATATATTTAGTTATATTTTTTATCTGTATATGATTCGTATATCAATATATATTTATATGACTAGTATTATATACATTTATAATATATGTTTTTTGTGTGTTTATAAATAAATAAATAAAAATATAAATAAATAAACAAATACATATGTACAACACAAACAAACACATATATTATATATGAGTATATGTAAGTATAAGAATATATATTTAAATATATTTACATATATTTTATATTAATTTTTATATACATATTTTAGAATATTTAAGTAATATATCTCAGTTTTTTAATACAGACACACACATATAGACACACACACATGCATTATATATGTATATAAATATTCATATATTTTTAATTTAAATAAAATGAATATTAGTTTTTATTTAGATACTGATTATATGTTGAGAAATATATTTTATATATAAATATGATTATTTAGTTTTTAATAAAATTAAATTTGTATGTGTGAATATACATAAAATAAGTATTCTTAGTTATATATTTGATTATAAATAATAGTATATCATGAAAAACGATAAAATATCCAAGACATAATATCAATATGAATGTAATCCATGTGAATTAATTTATTCCCCACTAATGAAAAAAGATTAAGGGTATCATGTCCTAACATTTATTGGATTTTAATTTATATCTGTATATATTATAAACATTAATGTTCTAATTATATGTGTTTATTTTTTGTTATTTTTTGGGTTTTCAACATGTTTTCTATTTTTTACATATTTTCTTCCTATTTTCTATTCATGTCTACTGTGGAGGGGAGGATCCAAAATAAAATTTATAATAAATAGATTTTCACATCTGTTATCAAATATCCGATGTGATTACCCATTATATATGTATTTTCAGGTCCGTTATTAAAAATTAGTGATTTTTTAATGGATTTGAGTCTTTGATATTCTTAATTTATATTTCTTCCTATATTTAGTTTTTTTCCTATCTATTATGATGGACTTTTTTGTAATTATTCTAACTTATCAAAAAAAATTGTTTTATTTGGAAATATAAAAAAGGGATTTTGGATAATACCATCCATTGGGGTTTCATCATAATGGTTTTTTGAACTAATTTTAATTTTTTGTAATGATGCGGGAATAATTATTTTATGAATTAAGTCTGGTTATATTTTTCATTTTTTTAACATTTCATTCTATAAATTTTTTAATTATGATAAATATATTTTATAGTAGATTATACGACTTTAAAGACAACCTGTTTTATAAATATAAATGACACAAAATTATTATATTTGAAAGAAATTGTTTTAATTATATTTCTTACGTGTCTAATTTTTTGACACACAGGTAATGGTTTTATATATGTATCATATTATATGTTATGATTTTCTTAAAAAGTAAACATGATATTTAATAATCATTTAATTATATAAAATATTCGTCTTAATGATTTTATTAAAATTAATCAAAGGATATATCTCTTAGATGAACATAAAACACTTGTTCAATGATACCATCCAAAATAAATAAAACACATTTGTTTAAAAATATAATTAGCTCAATATATATATATAGTTATAAGAATATGTTTTTATTTATTCATTCATATATATATATATATATATATTAATATATATATATATATTGTTATATTTATATATTTATAGGTTTTTTGTATCTTAATATATATATATATATATATATTTATATTTTTTTAGTTATAATTTTTATCCTTATATGATTCATATATTAATATAAATTTATAAATTTTGTATTAAATACATTGATATAATATGTTTATGTGTGTTTATAAAATAATAAATAAATACATACGTATATACAACACACACAGATATTATATATGTGTATTTGTAAATATAATTATACATATTAATCAGTATTTACATATATTATATATTAATATGTATATACATTTGATAGAATATATATATATTATATCTCAATTTGTTAATACAGACACGAAAAAATAGATACAAAAACACATTATATAGTTATATTAATATTGATATATTTATATTTTAAATAAAATGGACAACAGATTTTATTTAGATCCGGATTATATATTTACTAATATATTTAATATGTAAATATGACTAATTAATTATTTAAAAAATTAAATTTATATGTGTGAATATATAAAAAATAATTATATATGGTTATATATTTGATAAGAAATAATAGTATATTGTGAAAACCGATAATATTTGAAATCTATATTATCAATATGAATTTAATATTTGGTATTAAATTAAATTCCCACTAAAATATGATGATGAATGGGTAATGTTAATTTCACTTTTTTTAGTACTGCTAAAGGGTGGCATTGCAGATACCTGTTTTGTGGTAGTGAAAGAACAATTTTCAAAATAAAGACATCATTATATATAATAATTTAGAAATATCCATAGTTAAACCATAACTATAGGATTTTTCATCCTTAATGAAATAATGTATTATTACATTGGTACCACCTTTAAATATTTTTTTCCTAAAAATAAATCCTCAACATGCATGAAATTAAATGACACGTACACTTCACTGAGATTTTCATTTCAGAAAAAAAATAAATATATTTTTCTATTAAAAAGTAAATAAAAATTAGTAACTATGATAATTAGATTCTGAAATTTTGAATAAATCATTCAACAGTCTCAAGAAAAAAATATAAAACAATTTTACTAATCATTATTGTGAAACACAAGGATTCCAACCCATTTAAAACGAATTTCTAGGGCTTATTGGAATAAAAAAATCAGGTAACCCTAAATAGGTATATAGTGGAACACATGATTATTACATGAGACATCCACATCTATACTACCATATGAATTATTTAAAAAAACTACCACATTCAATTAACCACCAATAAAACAACTTCCCATGAAATATAACCATTTAACCAAATATATGAAAAATAATGGCTTATTAAGAAAGTGAGAAAGAGTAAAAATATGAAATATTCATATATTCACAAGATTCATGTGGGTGTTAATCATCCCATTTAAAATCATAAACATATTTATTCAATATCATACATATCCTCATATATAAATATGAAATTTTTAAATTTCATGACTTTTTACATAGAAAATTTATAAAACTGAGAAGAATTATCATTCAGTATTACCAAGGAATATTTATAAACATAAGTAGGTTAAGAGGCACATTACAATGAGCCAATATATGGATTCCATCGAACCAAATCCCACAAATATATTATTAAAAGGCACAGAAGGCGTCCTAATCCCCATGGTCTAGTGAAAAGCACAAGAAATCATAAAAACTAAGTGGGAATGTCTTTTCCAAAAAAATATATTAAAATTTCAGTGGGAATTTTATCCAAAATTCATCCATCATTCATACATACATTGGATTCCTATTCCATAAAATTAAACGGATAGAATGAGATAATAATCCATTAATAAAAACTCACTCTCACATTTATATCTCTTGTAAGAAACAACCACAATTATATAACATACATAACACCACATGCATAAACACTACACATAACTAAATGGATAGAAATCAAGCATGTATGATGAAATAAGGGACACTGAATAAAAAATATAACCCACACACCTCTATGAGACACTATGAGTCACCATCAAACCTCAAAACAATCATGATCCATGAGCAATCAATATTTGAACAATAAATTGAAATGATAATACGCACAAACGCAAAGTCTCAGTTGTATCATCCCCATTACACATACATAATCTATAAAATGGAAAACAATTTCATTATAGTTTAAAAATACATATTTATAATAATATGGTAGTAGGTGAGAACATGATATATAAATATCATGTCAAATAAATTTTTTAAAACATCGACGTAATTGTTTTTAATGAAACAATCACTTTGAAAATATTATATTGGACCATACGTTTTTTAATTGAATAAATAATTTTTAAATTAATATTAATGTTATTTTATATAAATTAAATAAAGTAAACTCACATTATGTTTTAGAAAAATTCTCATTTAATTTTATAAAATAGGGAATTTTCGGTGCATAAGAAAAATACATAGACCCACATAAAAAGGACAATCACAATTTTTAGTGATCAGACCATAATTTCATAGAAATGGTGCATTATATTATTAAATTGAAAATTAACCAAAGAATATGAATCTCGAAGCCCCAAGTATTTTAGTATATTTAAAAAAAATATAATTATATTAGTTCAACATTACAACCTAAAATGAAAAACAACATTAGATTTTTATTGGGAACATCCATAACTATAAGTTTATACCTGTAGGTCAACCATATTAATCTTAATTATGTCCTTATAAGATGAAACATAAAAAATGGATGATATCAAATTATCAGAAAGGGTATGAAATACATTTGATTTTATCATATTTATAATCATTAGGCTTGGTGAATGTCAAAAAACATATGCCTTTAACAATAAACATGAACACATTATGGTAAAAATAAGAGATGAATAAATAATTCCATAATAAAACAAAATCTTTTTTATTCTAATTTTCGAATAACCACATGAACCATAAATACAATTTTCATAATCAAAGAATGAATAAGGTGGGACATCATAACCATACAGTCAAGGCCTCATACTAAGACCATAAATAACCATTTTGTCAAGGCCTACTGCCAAGGCTCTAGTTTTTCTCATATGAACAAATGATTCAGTGATGAGATATAGCAGGACCCAATAGAAACATAATAATTCAAATTAATTAATAAAATTAATGGGTATAAATATTAACAATATATACATTCATATTGAAACTAACATTTGAAACATAAATAACATTCCCTAAACATTAAGCATAAAAACAAACCATTCAGAGTAACTTTGTGAATGGTTTTAAAAAAGAATATCGAAAATAAAAATAATAATAAACCAATAAATTAAATATGTTAGTTTATAGAATAAAATATTAATCCCATTAATACATATTAATCAACTTTAGTGTTGAACTAGATGAATATACTCTTATAAAATCATCGAGAAATTATTGATATAGATACTATTTTATTTTGAAAAGAAGACATTTTTTTGAAAAATCACTATATATAATAAAAAATTATTTAATATACTATTTAAATAATAATATTATATATTTTGTAAATATTTTTTTTTCGATAAACAGATTATATAGTTCTGTTGAAAATATGTTAGAATTTGACAAATTCCCTTGAATTGGGCATGTAAATTGTACTGAATTTTGAAACATCATTTTAAGACATGCATATATCCATAAAATAAATAACGATTATGGTTGGTAAACATATATAGAAATAGGACACATAATTTTTTAGGATTAAATAATTATAAATAATAATTTATTGATGTAATTAGGCAATAATATTAACCCGAATGAAAATTGAGGTTCGGGTGAAAAACAGCTACATTAAGTATATATGTTCATTTCATGACCTTATAGTCCTGGAATATAAAATTAGACCTATTAATAAATTATTTAGAACATATTAGAAATTTATTTATTTTATCATATTTTTTTTGTTCGTTTATGTCCTTATTGATAAGTTATATTATTGAATTTTGTCATTCTGGTGTGTTCATTTTCTAGATTTTCATAATCAGTTCACTTATTTTTAATTAATGGAGTTCATATGGTATTTATGTAAACATCCAGAATTTAATTTACAAATTATATGGGAACATACATAGTTTTTAGAGGTAATTAGTTTCATTTTTTAATATTTAATGATGATGAATCATTAGATTAACTATTAATGACAATAACATTGTTTATTTTAGACGTATTTTGACTATTAGGATGTGGTTTGATCATATTATTTAATATTATGTACATATACTGGTTACTGAATATTAAATTTGTTATAATGCATATAAAATATTTTTTTATAACATAAAATTGTTTCATGACAATTAATAATGTGGAAATTGAGGAAAGAAAGATTTTCGTCAACGACTGTTCTAAATTGGAACCTGGCGGATGATGACATTATTTATAAAATAAGAGCGAGTAAGGATATGGATGATTGTTCTTCTGTTAAAATAATATACTTCCATTATATTGACTGTATTGTTGTTATCATGGTCATTTGGAAATAGGAGGTGATGATAGGATAACAATATAAAGGACCATGAAAAGAAATTAAATGAAATAGATTGTGAATTTACCAATGGAATACACCTCCTTGATAATCTCTTTAAAGTAATGGTTTTTTGTCTTTTGGTAAGACCAAGAGCTCATGGATGTAGGCAGTGACTATGGAAAGGAATTTTTGAAATAATTTTAGGAACATCAATTCTTAGAATATTGAAGTGAAGAGGGAGTTTGGGGGGTGTTATAGTGCAGGAGAGGAGGGTTTTCTCATTTTATTATAATTTTTTCCAAAGACAACCACCATTATTGATTATTGTTACCAATAACAGTAATATGCGAATTAGAGTTCAAACCAATTATTATTTCATCATCCATGATTCTATGAATAGTGAATTTTAATGATAATTTATGTATATAATAAATTATCATCTATTACTATTCATCCAAAATATGAGTATTTTAGGACAATCCCAAAAATTCACCGTAACCATTTTCAAACATGTAGAATTAAAAAATAAACTCGATTTTTTAAAAATAATTTATTCAAATATGAATAATTTAATTTTTATATAATATCACAATTTATTCAAAAATAGTCAATTTTATGTCTATATTAGTCTTTATATCACCATAAAAAAATTATTAAATATATCATTATATAATATCATTGTGATAATTAAATAAGAATATGATTTACTATTAATATGTGTAATATTAATATTCTTATTACAATTTATTAGGGTATGTTACTAGTCACCAAAAATTATTTTCTCTTATCAAACATTTAATATCTTATAGAACGCAACTATGTATGTCAGTTGTTCGAAATTCAAATCATAGAGGTTGAAAAATTATGTTTATTATTTAGGTTATAACAATGTTTTAATTTTTAGAGAATTAGTGATTCATGAATTAAATATTATATTTATTTTAATGAACATGGGGTGTTACATTATCCCATCCTTACAAAAATTTTCTCCTCAAAATTACCAGAATGTTACCTCACATAACGATTTTGGTAGTTTTTCATAATAAGATCCTCAAAATCCCATGTTCCATCTTAGATTTTTTAATTTTTCAAAAGTATCTTTAACAGTCGATTCGTCTAATTCCTCAGAACTTGTTTTTGAGTGTCTAGAATCTAGATAGGATATTCACAGTCAGATATTTCAGGTTCCAATTATATACATTCATAAGTGAGTACTTGCATTGGGCCTGACATGTACATTAACATCAATGGTACATGGAACACATTGTGTACTATAGAAAGGCTAGGTGGAATATCAAAATGATATTTAATAGCTGAAATTATTTCCATAATTTCATAAGGGCCTATGTTCTTAGGGATCAGTTTCTATTTGTTCTGAAATGTTATAAGACCCTTCCATGGAGATACATTTATGAAAACATGATATCCAAAATGAAACTCCAAATAATTCATTCGAATATAAGAATGGATTTTTTTCAACATTGAGGTGATTTGATATGGACATGAATTGCCTTTACCTTTCTGTTGTTTCCTCTTCATGATTTGGGCCCACAAGCTTCTATTATCCAACATCATCCCAAAAAGTTTTCATACAACATTTTATTACGTACATTGCATTATATGGATCCATTTGAATACTTTAATGGAAAATATTATTCTAATAAAACTATAAAAAATATAAATACTACTCCCACATACCTCAAATGTCTTGTGAACATGATCTTAACATGTCCTATAATTTTTTGATATTCTTTTATGGTTACCAGTTAGTTTGTCGGTGGTATGCATTACTTAGACGAAGAAATACATCCATTCATTTTTGAATAATTATCCATAATTTTTATGTAAATCATGGATCAAATGAAAACAATATTTAAATAAGTGATCCATGGAGCCTTACAAAATCATTTATATAGAGTTTTCTAATCTTCTACCATGGGAAATCCTCCCTTATATAGAGGAAATGTGTAGATTCTGTAATTCGGTTCCCAATTACCCATATTACATCATTATTTTGTGGATTTTTGGGTAATATAGTGTCAAAATACATGGTGATGTCATCCCATTTATATGAGGAAATAGATATATGTTTCATGAATTCTCTATGATATTGTAGTTTAACCTTCAATTTTTGATAAACTAGACATTTGATACATAATCAGAAATTTCCCACTACATGTTGTTCCACCTATACATTACCATCAAATCACTATACATATTAGCACCACTTGGATTTATAGGGAAATGTGATCTATGAGAGTCATCAAATAACTCTATTTTCAGCTCGAGTATAGAGGTAACACATAACCTCTTCCAAAATTTCAAAATTCTATCCACATATAATAAGTCATCCTACTTCCCAAATTTCTACGCATTAACATTATTTTGAAGGTTCTTGTTATTAGGATGAGTTATTTTAATCCTTTTTATAAAATATTGTTGGGAAAACAATTGATAAAGTAACGATGCTTCACCTTATTGATAATTACCATGTCTATCCATATTAGATCCATGAACACATGATCTCTTTCAATACTCATATTGTTTAATACTCTATGATCCTTTCTACTCAATGTATCATATACCTTATTTTCCTTTCATGGGTGGTAGTGTATGAAATAAGCATAATACATGAGTAGTTAAAGGAATATACATTGCCACATATTGAGTTCATTCCATGAGAAAATATACATCAGACTCTTTTGATCCCTATATATCTCACGTATTCACCGTGGAGATAGTGTCTCCATATTTTTATATTGAAGATAAAAAAAATCTAACTCTAGGTCATGTGTAGGATAATTTTTTAATGAATTTTTAAAAACAATGATTCATATTAAATAACTCTATCATTATGTATAAGTACATAACCAAGTCAATTCTTTGATTCAACACTATAGATGAGAAACCCATCAATCCACGATGGTAGAGTTTAGATTAGACAATTACTTAATCTCATATTCAATTCTTCAAAAAATTCCTCACATTCATTTTTCCACATGACGTTAACCCTTTTACGTGTAAGCATGGTCATTGGGTTGAAAAAATGGGAAATGTTATGAATGAAACTTTGATAATAACCTGTTAAACCAATAAAATACATACCTCAGTTCTTTTCATTGGATTAGGCCATTCATAGACTACCTTTTTGTTCATAGGATCAATAGATAGTATATCCTTAGAGACAATGTGGACAAAATGGAAACTGATTAATGAAAAAATTAAAATTTTCTAAGCATCCCTTATATTTCATTTCGAATAAGAGTCTTCTGAATAGTTCATAAGTTATTTTCATGATCTTTATAGCTTTTAGAGTATACCAAGATATCAAAAATAAATACCAACACAAAGTAAATAAGATATTCCATGAAAAATATATTCATTTGATCCATGAAAATAAATAGTTCATTATTCTGTCGAAAAGGAATTACTGTAATCACTTAATGCCCATACCTAGTTTGAAATGCCATTTTTTGTAATGTTTTCCTTCCTCACAATGGAACTGATGATATCTAGATTGTAGGTAAAAATTTTAAATATATTGACCTCCATTAAGTTGATAAAATAAATCATCAATTCAAGTAGGGGATACATGTTCTTTATTGTTATAGAATTGATATCCCTATATTCATTACACAACCACATAGATACATCATTCTTCATAACGAAAAGTATAAGGTCTCCCCATAGAGAAACACTAAGTCGAAGATATCCCATTTCACTCTATTCCACTATTTTTTTATTCAGTAACATTATTTATATAGAGTCCATTCTATAAGGGGTCTTCGATATGGGATATGAATCTGTAATTAAGTCAACGGAAAACAAAATTTCCCACTACGACTGATACCAATGTAAATATTCTAGAAAAAATTCACCGTATACTTGCACATTTGGTATATCCTCTATTTTGAGATTATTTTCATCACCCATAGTTATTTCATTTCCTTCCTCTATAATTATTTAATTTAGTAGATCTACTGGGGGTTCATCTTGATGGGAATCATATGGTGTTGTTTCTTCCCTAACGATAAGGGTATCCACATCGTCCTCAATAACTGTTACTTCCTTATTATTGCAATAAATTTTCACATCATTGTTCTAAATACAATATATATATAGGATTATATCACATTCAATCATGGGTATGACAATAAAATCATTAGATAACACACATTTCCATGCCATAATTTGGACTTCCTCACACAAAGTTTTTGCATTGATACATCCCTTAGGAGTTTTTAATGAAAAATTCCTTATTAAATCAAATTGGAAATATCTAATTTTCTTGGAAAACAAGGATTAATAACAAGAATTTTATGCTCTAGAATCAAATAAACCATTTTCTATGTTCGAGGAAATTCATAAATTACCTACCACCACATCGTTAAGAACTTCATCCTACAAACTTTTGACCGCATATGATTGGCCTTTCTCCCATGGCCTTCATTGGGGAGTGATTCAGTGATTATTAGTAAATTCATGTTCATAATTTCCAATATTATCAAAATTTTATTATTGAATATTGTTATTGTCATTTTCCCCTTACAATCTTGAAACATGTGGCCTTTTTCATTGAACTTTTAAAATAATCTAATTCCCTTCAGAAATGTTCCAGGGTTTTTCTTCCCACAATTACTGTAGGATAGAAGATAAACTATTTCCTTCTTCACCATTTCCTCATTTTCTTTTCTAGTGTTTTTGGTAACCCTATTATTCTCTTGTTTTAATTTAAAACCATAAAACCTAGAAATTTAATTTTCTATCTTGATATCACTTGAGACAATATCTTCAAATGATGAGAATCATTTGGATTCAAGTTCCCTTTAGAGGAATGATTTTAATCCATTAATTAATTGATCAATATTTATCATTGGATTACGTATATAGTCTACATCATAACTTTCTATCATTGTGAAGTTAGCTTCATAAATTTCAACATTTTTATCCTCCATCTACCTCAGAGTCAAGAATTGACATTATATATCCCCTCACTATTCATGGATAAATACTTTTATTTGAATATTTCTATAAAATCCCCCCATTCCATATCATCTATTTATTCCCCCTCTTTTTTTATGGATTAACAATCACCACTGTTGTGTATCTCCTGAAAGATGATAAACACCCATGGAAAACTACCATTATTATGTTACATCCCATAGTGATAAATATCTTCTCTAGGGAATTCATCCACTACTTAGATTTTGATGGTTTTGTAGTCCCATTGAACGATAGAGGTTGTTGAAACATAATGTTATCTATCATAACTCCACCACATTGTGGATCAATTTCACTACCCATCATAGTGGGGCCCTAACGGTGACTCCACAATCCCCCCATCAATAGTACATGGTCTAGTGACTAGAACTATGTAGGAATATCACTACCATGGGAGGCATTACCTATGTATATATAGGCACACACTCATATCCTTACCCACAAATGCAGAAAAGTAAAAACCACTAATGAAAAAATTGCATGCATACAACTAAAACAAGCCAACTGAGTACAATGAATGTAAAGTGAAGAAAGTAAACTGGACTACAATACATGTTCACCAAAAGAAGAAGATTATGCAACTACGAAGTCCCACCTGTACAAAAAAGGTGGTACTACGACTTCAACTCGTAACCATAAGAACAACCCGCCTTACAAGGAATTCAAAAAGCTCAGTTTAGTCCTCATCCAACCTAGACTCCTTCAAAATGAAGCTCATCATCCCAAGATATGAAAAATGTGGTAAAATACTTTAGAAGTATGATTGTAAAAGTACATAGTAGAGGGCCCAAAAAATGACAAAAAAATAAACAATGTAGAGATACAGTTTTCGTCTATACATTATATGTCTAAAAAACCTATAGTAGGAGAAACACATCTATATATACATGAAATTGAGACTCGTTGTCTACAATGACCCATACCCACACTTGGGATTTACTTCAATGATTACACAATACACTAGTCTGGGAGAACTCACTCCATCAGTCTGATAGCTCTGATTACTTTTGTATGAGAAGTAATGTTCCTCATGAAAAGTCATGGGAGAGATAGATGTACTAATAGATCTGAATATAAAACAAATACAATAATTTTATTAGAAACACTCTTGAATGGGGAGAGATCATGATATTCATTTAAGGATCACTGATAGGGCCTTGAAAGATACCGGGTTTCATTCTAATTCTCCTTCTATGTATTTAATCAGATTCACGTTGGATTGATCACATCGATACCAAAAAATACCTAGGGTCAAAAATGGATAAAGAATATCTCTCTAGGCCTCCTGGATGGGAACCTGAATCTATCATAGAAATTCCAACTATAGAGATTATACTCCTGTGGATGGAAACAATACCAGACATTCACGTGAATGAGAAAAGGTTCACTAACACAACTAAACTATCTAAGTAATGATGGAAAAGGGGATCATGCCATTTAATGAGAAGTAAATGGTGTGAAGAAGGGTCACATGTTGTGTCTTTTGACCCTGAGTACTACCCTTGTACAATGGCCCATGTCCAAAGTATTTTAAGGTAGAAGAAGATATACATGGTGTGTAGGAGCATGGCACTTGATGTTCAGCTACCCAGCGAATGCTTAGTGTATGTTGGACTTGTGTCCATACACAACTTCAACACATGTGTTCCAAATCATGTATTGGTACACCAGTATCCCGAATATCCTACCGTGTTTGGCTGTATGGTGGAGTAAAATCCATGTACTCCACCCTATGTTAGTGTATCTTTTGAGATACATTCCAAATATGCATAAGGACCCAAATATCATGTGATGATAGTCACACAACATGTCTACACATCATGTCACCTGGAATTCTAGCCACTATAGGTTGTGGAATACATGCCTTGTTTTCCTAGTGAAACGCCTTGTTCTTCACCATGTGTAGTGTAGAATCCCTAGATGCCACTTGGACAACCCTACACAGCATGTTCTTCGGGATACACGCTATGTTTATTTGTATTAATCATAACATGTAATTCATTGTTGTCATTCCTCAGGTGCTCCTCTGATCATTTATCCACCCTTCTGATCAGTGCGATAATCCAGGTGTCTGGTCCTCCCAACACCCTATTGTTGTTTCTGTTGTTTTTACTCCTTTAATCGTCCCGAAAATTATGTTTTTATCCACCCACATGAAAAATTATTCATGAATGATAGTCCTTGATCCGAGTTGATTCATTTTCAACCTATATCGTCACACCTCCATAAGGTTATCAGGATGCTCAATATCAGATTTGGGATCATTGATTTTCAAAACAGACATTCAATGTTTCGTTGTTCATAACACCACAAAGAATGTGAATAATGTAACGATAAAAATGATGAAGAAAATCAATAAATAATGAAGGAACACACATCCACCATCATTTTTCATGTTATCAATATTCTTCTATTAATTGTTTTAATAAGAGAATTATATGATAATACGAGATTTATAATAAAATTAATTCCCAAATTAAAATCTAAAAAGAAATAGAAAATAATACCCTCCCGCCAGAACACATGATTTGAGGATCATCCTACTCTTGGGCTGATCTTTGTTTGTAATTAAATTGAAGAACATGGAATGAAAAAATCGAAACAAAACCCCTGCATTGATTCGGTTTATGAACGATAGTTGTGTCATGTTCATTGATGAGTTCCGTCGAATAATAGATACATTGATCGATCGCACCATCATCATCCTCCAATGTGTTCTCCTCCAATCCTCCAATTTCATTCCTGAATTCATAGTGTTTTGTAGTTAAACCTATAGACATTACATAGGTAGGTTTTAATAGATTAAGATTATGTAGTTTTTTTTAAGGAAAAAATTAAAATAAATAAAATATTTTCAGTCCATTTAAATGTAAAAAAACTATCTCCTACATCTGACCCACGTCGGTCGTTGGTAGGCCCTTAATAAGGAAATTTCACTATTTTGAATGCATAGGATCCCGATGATTTTTGATCTGGGCACCAAATTAGATGTTAATTCAATTTTTTCTGAAAACCACTCAATTTTGCTATTTTGAGTTTAATTTATTTTAAAAAATAATTCATGGAACTCCATGCCTTGAAATTTCATGTCGTCTCAAATCCTAGTCTTCAAATAATTCTATATTAAATTTAACAATAATACATTTAATATATAAGACATTACATTCTACTAGACTTAGAGATTTACGTCCCCATAAAACCAAAATAGGTGGAAACTCAAACAGATGTTGGTACTTCACATGGATCGTAGACTCCCTCTCCCATGTGCTCTCTTGAAGATTCAAATTCTGCAACTGAACATGCACTAGGGGAATAAATCACCCACAATGGATCCACTCATGTCTATCCTCGATTTCAACTGGATTATCTATGAAGGTTTCTCCATCCTCAATGTACATATGGTCCTCGTCGATGAAATGTGATGGATCATGCACGTACCATCTCAGTTGTGACACATGGAAGACATCACACACCTGGTACAACTGTGGATGTACATTTAGGCTGAATTACACCTTTCTAATTTTGTGTAGTATCTCAAAAGGGCCAATGATCCTTAGAGAACAATTACTGCCCCAAAAAAATCCATTAAACCCTTATTGAGGTGAGACTCTTAGGAAGAAATTGTCTCCCTCCACAAACTCCAATGGTCTTTGTTTTCAGTTATAATAAGACTTATTCCAACTCTGGGCGGTCTTCATCCACTCCTGGTGTAGGACCCCGAGACACCATGAGATGGGATTGGTGAATCAGGGGTCAAATGTTTCTTTTAAAAACATGTCTCATTTTCCCACGGTGGTAGGAACTCATAAAACCTGTAATAATGCTGGGAACAGAAATAAAACAACTATAATAAAAGAGATCACACAACACTTTTTCTCAGTTCACCACTAAGGGATACGTCCAAAGAGCATACACTGACATGTTTCTGATCGCACTTATTTCAACTAAACATCACTAGTTATGGATTCCAATGTTCTGGTACAATTAATATTTCCAAGTAACACTGCCTTTACTAATTTTCAGGGATTGGTCAGTGTGTCCCTCGGGTCACTCCCGTCGACTCACCCTAGATCAATGACAGTAGTGATGTCCCACTCAGTATATTGTCGATAAGGAATATTCAATAGATTTGAAATAATGTATTTTCCTTTTCTCAGCATGAGACCCTGCTTGCATCGAAGTATTATAATTATGCACTTTAAAGAAATGAATAACTAAACCTGATATTTAGAACGAGAAAACAGGTTACACTGATGATTGCATTCAACAACTATCCCTTTCTCGCAAGATATAACTTTTATTGCAAAATATTTCCTTTTCTCGTGGAAAATATTTCACACAACAACCCCCTTTATGAGAAACATTAAATTTTATGAACTGCCTCAAATTTTACATGCAGCATCGACTTTTTCACAAAACATAATCTTTTACCTAAATCCTAAAATATTATACGTTGCTTCTACTTTTTCGCCCAACTTCAACATTTACGCGCAAATCCCCATGTGAAAACCTGACCGTGTCGTGTAAAACTGTCATTCTGTGTGAAATCCTTTTTCCTGTAGCATCCATTTTTGCGTATGTTTCTGTATTTTTCTCTCACTATATGCCTTTGAAAATTTTCCGTGTTTTTATCCCGAAACTCGTTTTGCATGAGAAAACCAACCTTAATTCACTATTGTGTGCAAATCCAATTTATCGCGCAATCCATGTTGTGCGCCCACCACACCAATATTTTGTGCAGCTCATGAAATTTCAATTTTTCGGTGATCTAATCCCAAAACCTGCCTTGTGCGTATGATTCCAACACATCTACCCTTTTGTACGCAAGTTCATTTTTCCAAACACACATTTTCCCATTTCAAAATTTTTAAGCTTAAAAAATCAGAAAACACTAGGATATGACATGATATTCCTTTATTGTTTTCTACACTGACCATTTCTCATGTAGACATAGAGTGTTGGATGAGTTGATTCTGTTGTTTTAGATTTGCATGTGACTGGTGCTCTAGTGATGTTTTTTGCTAATTTCCATGATCATTTGTGCCCTTGTTATAACAGTAAATTAACATTAGATGTTTCACATCATAACCATTATCATTCAGTTGTTTCTTCATCCATAATATTTAAGTGCCTTCATTTGTATCAGATATATACTCATATTCATCAGTACTATGACAAGTAAATTCTTGTTTCATTCTCAACCATATAACACATTTATACCCAATATAGAATGATCCTCCACTAGTGGACATTTTTTCAACTATATCACCAGCCCAGCCAACATCATAAAATGATGATAATTCACTAACAATTCATGCAGCAAAGTATAACATAAAGTTAACAGTAACATGACTGTATCTCATGATTCTTTTTACTACAACCATATCTTCCCACTTTGTATTAATATGAATGTGGGCCTCTAGACATGTAGCAATGATGATATCTAGTCATGTCAATATTAGGTACAATAGGATCCCAATGATCCTCTTATACATGGTGGGATCTACAGAGGTCCCATCATCATGATATTTATGTTTGGTTCACACTGAAATTGGAGTTAACATTGGTTTGGAGTCATGCAGATTAAATTTCTACTGTAGCTCTCTTGCATACATTTCCATAGAGATCAAAGTGTAATATTTCATTTGAATCCAGCTACGAATAAGATGCCCATGGTTCCTGTTTCAAACCATAGAGGTCCTTATCTAGTTTACAAACCTAATCTTCATCCGTACCAAGATGAATACCCATTGGTTGTTCAATATAGTCTTATTCTTCAAGAACACCATTATAGAATCATTTCTTGAAATCCATTTGATATAATGTATGTCATATTTGATTTTCCACAGCATGAAAAAGCCTAATTGACACCAGTCTATCCACTAGTGAAATTCTTTCTTCTACATCGATAGCTTCAATCTGTGAATATCCAATACATACTGGTCATTCATTGTTTCAGATAACACGTTCATTATCATCTAACATGTTTTTTAAAATACATCTTGTATTTATCCCATTATGACATTCAGGTCTCTTGACTAGATCCCAGGTCTGATTATTTTAAATCTAATATAACTCTGCATTCATGGATTTCTCCCATGATTCATCCTTTGCATCATCTTCAAATGAGGATGGTTTCACCAAATATATAAATGCAATTTTTTCATTACTCTTCATTATCCTCGTTTGTGTGGGTTAATTGTAATCCCCAATGATATTGGATTGATCAATTTCGGCACATTGATTACATCTCTGAGGTTCAATTGATTTCTCTATAGGTAGGGTTTCAACATCAAATTCTTCTTCTATGTCAACATCATGATGTGACTCTTGGGTATTTCATACACCTTCCTATATTTCTGTATTTTCATTTATTTCATGTACACATTCTTCCTAATCATCTATCTCATCATCATATTAATTATTTAAAGAATTTGTAGTTTTTTATTTAATTATTTTAACATCATTTCTTTCCACTATCCTCCTCAAGATATTATTGACACACATTTAAGATTTTTTGTTTGTTGTATATCCATGAAATATTCCTTCATCTGCATTGTCACCAAACTTCCCTATACTTCCTTATTTATTTCAAATGAAACATTTTCTTCCAAAAACACTAAGGTATTTCAAATAATGTTTCCTTCCATTCCATAATTCATATGGTGGCTTCATTTTTCCCATATAATTCCCTGTTCGATTTTGAATGTGCACTACAGCTTCAACAGCTTCATTCCAATAATGTCGTGAGATATGACTCTCAATCAGTATAGTCCTAGCCATGTTGTTGACCTATAGATCTCGATGCTCAACATCCCATTTTGTTGTTGAGTTATAACAGCAACTACATCATGTTGTATTCCATGATTTTTCATGTAATTCTTAAACTCAATGGATGTGTATTCCCCTCCATTGTCTGGTCGAGGGACTTTGATTGTTCTTCTTGTATCATTCTTGTAAATCTGGCGATAATTATTCATGCAATAAAGTAGTTGATTCTTCATGTGAATAACCATTACACAATCTATTATACATTAATCATCAATAAAAATAATGAAGTACCAATCTCAACGAGTTCTGGAATCATTCATCAGGACACATATGTATGTGTTAATGAGATCATGAAGGATTTATTCCCTTTTCTTCTTTGTTTAATATTAATTAAAGTCTAGCTTCCCCCATATGAAGGAATCTCAAATCATTTCCCATTCACATTTTAGAATGTGGATATCCATATCTATCTTCATCATAGATATCTTTTCCATGTATTCTTGGTTAATGTACCCTAGCATTCAATTCCACATGTTGTTTTCATCATCAACAAACAGATAAGAACCATTCTATTTACTGTCAAACTGATATAAGTTTCCAACTGTTATGCATACTCTCATAAGAAAATTCCATGTTTTCCCTTTTATGGTGAAACCTATTTGATTGAAAGTGATTATGATCCCTGGGTCACAAAGCTGAATCACAATGAAGAGATTGTGACGTAGACCATCCACATAAATAACTTCAGTCTTCTTCAGCTCTCCATTGGCCATAATAGTATTTACAATTCCTTTAATCTTTAAATAACCATCCTTACCAAACATCACTGTTTTATCAGCATTATTTTTAATTTTTTTCACAAGGTAATCATTTCCACTCATATAGGATGATCATTCACAATTAATAATCCATGTGATTCTTCTTTTTGTACCATTAAGGGCTACTTTTGCAAGATTGGATTTCCCAATTTTATTTTTTTTCTTTCCATGATATATTTTATGGAGTATAAAAAACTAGTGTCCTTCTAATTATTTCTCCCACATAATCAGAATTTTCGAACCCATACTCTTCCCCTAGAGGAGAAAACCTATTTGTGAGAACAACACCATCAGGAGGGTGAGTATAAAACCGTCTCTGAGAGTTTTATCAAAAGCTCTTTTGATCCATTTTCCTGAAATATATAGCATTATGGACAATGTTTGAATATGGAAAATAGTATCAGTAGAAACTATTTCTTCTATATGATGTAGGATATGATATTAGTCTCCTTTTCTGACTTCCAAGATCATCCAAATTCATGTAGCTCTATACATCCTCACAATATTACTAGGTATGGACCAGATAGCCACAAAACTGACACTTCATGAGGGGAAATTTCTTCTCACTTATATTTCCCCTCATGCCTTCTTCTATGGGAAAATAGTTAGACTTAATATAATTTCTGAATGTATGTGGATAATCTTTATTTATTCTTTTATTTTTGATTGATGGTTTATTTTTCATAAATTCAGGAAACATTTCACCATGTCCAAATTTTATCTTTTTTTTCATTTTCTCTCTTCACTTCTAGAAGTTGATGTCTCATCTTCACAACTGATTCCACTATTTCCCATACAACTGGGTCTATGAACACTCGTGATTTTTTCAACCCCATCTGAACCACGAATGGATCTTATAAGTAATTCTAAATCTGAGAATCATCCAATGTGAAATTTTTTCTTACCCTAATCTATTGTTTTTTGACACTCTTGTATACTCCTAAGAGTAATAACTTTTTCATGAATACCCTCAACTGTCTAGGAATTCTCTTCCATTTTGGATGTATGTTCATTTATGACCATTTCTTGTTCTTCAATTCTAAGCGTCACTTCCAAAACATTATTCGTGCATTCAAGGATTGAACACTGAACTCTCACTAGTTCTACTATTCATTCGATTTCAGCTTCAATCTCATCAACATATTTGGTTGATTCTTCCACCATTTCATTCCACTTAAAGCATATCTTAAATTTAATCTCAATCGAGGAAAATGAATCCATAATTTGTAACATTGGATCACTATTAGAATTAATCTGATTATCGTTAACATTATTGATCGAGGGTTCTGACTTTTCAATGGTAACCATCATGGAAACATGTTTCCAATTTATAAATACTAGTACATATTCTTCATAGAATTAAATTTTATCATCTTCCTCTTCAT
Source organism: Viscum album (assembly GCA_963277665.1). NCBI lineage: Eukaryota > Viridiplantae > Streptophyta > Magnoliopsida > Santalales > Viscaceae > Viscum > Viscum album. Next base: position 793,749,665 of record OY728162.1, on the reverse strand, counting down.
AGAAAAAACTACTCATTATAACTTTTTTTCATATTTGAATTCTTCGTATTTGGAAAACTTTTTCATAGGCTTCTCGATGTCTTCTGCTTCTCTCTCATCATCATCAAACATTCTATTGCACTGAGAGTCAATGTCCCCAACTCCTTCTCAATGAAAGCATGCCAGAGATAGATTTCCTTTAAATTTACATTTTTCCTTCATCAGCTTCATGGAAATGAGATAATGAATTTATTTTTCATTATCTTCTTCTCCACCACTATTTAATGAAATTTTCATTCTGACCATGTCTCTGAACTCCATTTCCTTGCTAACACGATTCATAACATCTTCAGGATTGACTCTCATATCATATTCCGAAATACTACTTAGAACATAATCAAGAGATAGTATAGATAGATATCTTGTAACACTAAAATATTTCTTAGTATGTTATTTCTTCAATGTAATTCAATAATATTCACTACACACAACATCAAGTTCTAGTGCACCATGACTTACCAAACAAGTTGTTCTTATATTCCATAGTATGTTATTTCTTCATCTACCTGGCGTTGGGACACTACATGAACTGATGTCCAAATCATCAGTGTAATCCTCAAAAGATGCTATTGGATAATAATCAAGTTGTGATAATACCACATATGAGGAGGAATGATTAGTGTTCGTATATTGTTATTAGAGAATTATGTCATTTAAGTGTTGTATTAAAAATGTACTGGTTATAATAGTTATGGAGTATATAAGAATTGTAATGTAGTACTATTTCATTAAGTACTTGATATTGTGTGGTACTAAGAAATGTGACTCAATAGTAGGTTAAATTTTTGGAAAATATATGATTGAGTGAAAGATATATCATAATATTGTTCTGATTCTGAGGTAGTGATTTTGGAATAATACAAGATTGATTTGGGTAAATTATATTGGATATTAATGATTACCTTGAACCAGATTAATGATTTGTATATTCCATACATGATGGAGTTTACAACTTTTTTGGATAAAAGGAGTATATCCAGTATTCTATAAGGAATAACGGATCATTAATGTAATCAATATGGTTTATGGTTATTTATGATGTTGCATTGTTTTAAAAGAATACATGATGAAGGAGTTCACATGTTATTACACGGAAAAACAGATCATCATTGTGTTTACGTTACTTATAAATATTGGACTATGAGTTTGGAAAAAATTATTTTGGATTATTCTAGTTTTATATTATTTTTGGATTTCCATTAAAGGACAACCCGGAGCTCGGGCGGCTACCAGTCGCATCTGGCAAGGCAGCAAGACTTGAACCTGCTACTGAAGGGTGACAAGGGTGTATCACCTACCACTAGCCCACGTGATGTCTAGTATTGAACAGTGTAGTATTTTTAAAAAAACATCTAGTAGATGAATTATAAATTCATTTTTTAACCCTCTACGAATAGGATAAATAGATTATAATTTTTAATTTCTATTATCTTTTAGAGTGAAAGATGATTATGCGGTAGAAATTAGTTAATGGATGGGACTCTACATGTCATGTATATATTTTTCTTCAACTCTTATTCTATGAAGAAATTAATTCGTATACTTTAGTGAAGGAATCTTAAAACAAAAAATGCGTTATCTAAATACCATATGTTTTGTTGAACCGATGTTATTTTAAATCATCATAGATTGATGAATTTATGGCCCTAAATTTACACTTTTTTATGATTGATGACCTCAATAAATACCAATAAATATTTAAGTTTTTACCCCAATTATATTTCTTTAATTTCCACCAATTCTCTCCTAATTGAGATCATTATTTGGTGGTGACCCTTTAATTTACCTTCTCCTCTTATTAAGACTAAATTTTATTAACCTAATTTTTTATGTCAGTTTTCCCAAAGTATTTCCTATTTTAAAACTTTTATTTTCGAATAATAATTTCAAATTGTGAGGACACAATTTATTGAAGGAGGGAAGAATGGAACACCCCATTATTTCATAGTACATTATTTCTTCATATTAATTCAATAACTTAAACTACATGCAACATCGAGTTCTAGCGCACCATGACTTACCAAATAAGCCGTTCAAAAGAGGTTATCAATAGTATTAACTAAATTTTGAAATTTTCATAATCCTTATAATTTAAGAATCCATATTATGATTTTCATAGACATAATGTATGAAAAAATACATTTTTTTAAATAAAAGAAGTATTTTTAAAAAAATTGAATTTTTATGCCTTTTACTGGCGAAGCCTTTTTAAATCTAATATTTGAAACTCTTATATATTCAATTTTACAAAATAAACTTATTCTTTAGAATCAGGACATAAAAATTTATTTTCAATAATGTTTTGTTGTTTTTCTGATAACATTCATATTTGGATGAACAGTGAAAAATAATATATTTTAACTAAAAACATCTTTTTAAATAAAAATAAATTATATTGATAAATTATAAATTTTAGTGGTTTGGATGTATAAATAGATTTTATTTTTACAATTTAATCCAATTATGGTCATTTCATGTAATTTCATTTTGAAATTAGACATAAACAAGTGACAAACTTTTGGTTGTTATTTTTTCTTAAAAATACACCTTTTGGTTTTGACAGCGGGAATTAATTTTAAATGAATAAATGAAAAATCTATGTTTTGAATTTTGTAAAAAGACTTTATTATTTAATTTTTAATAACAAAATTATCTTATGTTAAATTTATGTTATTCTTCATAAAACTTTTAATTTTTGATGAATAGTTAAAAACATTATGTTCTAGTTTAAAAACAAATTTTTATTTAAATAACTATTTATTTTATCTAAATTTATTTTATGTCAAAATAGATACATAATACCTATATATGTTCAATTTAATTAATTGGAGTTAGATTATAAAAATTTTAGATATATGAAAATATAATTTTACTTTTCACCGTCTTTTATCCACCTCCTAGGAGAATTTGAAAATTCACATAAAAATTAATTTTACCGCTTATGTGAGTGGAATTTAAAAAAATAAAAGATCCACAATTATTATCAAAGAGTAAAATGTGGTTCAATAAGATCAAAATATTTTTTTTGGCGAATAGTGACTTTTTTATTTTATTTACTAGAGTAAAAATAAATAGGGTAATTAAGCGTAAAAATGATATTATTATTTTTTTAACACATGTCCTAATTCTAGTTTATTGTATAATGCGACCAAAAACAGCCTTAGGAATTAAATATGAACATCTTTGTTTCACATTTATTATATTATATCATTTATTATTATTTAATTCAATGAGGAGTAAAAAGAGTTAAAATCAATGTTTAATAACTAAATAATTTTTAATATAGGGTTATACATAAGATAAATCTGATTATAAATATTCATTAATTTATAATTTTTAGACATTAAATAATTTAATTTATTTATGACACAATGATGATTCATTAATTACATTATTAGTGAAATATTAAAACAGTTGATATTATAAATACCCAAATAAATATAATTTGATTCTTTTAATGAATTACACGAATCATATTGGTTTATATGAAATGTTATGAATGATTAAATGAATTTTTTTGAATTAATGAATTTATTAAGACTTTAACAATAATCAATTATTAAATAGGGCCAAAAATGACATAAAGGAGTTTTTAAAATAAATATTATATTATTAATTTATATAATATTAATTAAAATTTTAGTGTCAGTCAAAGGACTTATATGATTATATTTATTTCATTAATTAACCACTTGTGGTTCTCTAGGTAGTTTATAGTATGTTTAGTAACCATATAATTTAAAAATACAAAAAGATGTGGTAAATGTCAAACTGTTTAACTAAGAGTTAAATCTAAATGTTAAGGGTAAATTAGTCACCCAAACTTGTCTAAAACATATTGGTTGAGTAGTTTTAGACGCATAACCACCTTATAATTTAAATAATTTAGTTCGGATCCATTATAAACCAAAAATGAATTTATTATAAAATAATATTTTGTGTTTTTTCTGAAGAGCCCCTCCTCCCCCTTATAAAAGGACACCACTTCTAAAAAATTCATCACACTTATCAAGCTTTTTGGATCGTCCAAACTCTTCCCAATTAAGCTCCCTACATCCCTATATTCCTAATAGAATCCTTAATTTACACATAAGGCACTTCAAGTGTTATTTTTGCTTCAAACCAATGGGAGTTACCCAAATTAAAGGTAACAATTTCTCTTATTTTATTTTATTTTATTTTATTTCTCCAACCCCTAATCTATTCTTTTTCATTTCTTTTCTAACAAAACCAGTATCCTAAATATACTAGTATATTGTTATGAGATGTATTCTAACAACACTTACTCCCACCTCTATCTAATGGGTAATGAACATAAAGTTTCTATGGATGGAAACCTGACGCCTAACGAAACGATGACTGTTCAATTATCTTCTACCGCATCTCATGGTGGACATTATGATGGAACTATAACTAAATATGATGTTAAAGAAATTTATTTCATATATAAGCTTATTTAATTCCATTTTATAGCATACTGTAATTCGTTTCATGTTGTATGTATATACGATAAATTCATTTGAGGAAGTGCAGACTACCGCCCCCTCAAAGTGATATGATTCATTCATACAATACATGGAACGTATAAAGGATGGTGTTAATTAATTTAGGAAACAAATATAAGATATTATATTATATTGTAATATAATATACCTATGTATAATTTGTTTTTGATTCCTTCTAAAATGAAAAATGAAATGGAAGTAGCGTTCGTGCGTACGTACGAACTACCGTTTCCACGAACGCGATGAGATTCATTCCCCATCATATCCATTTAAGTATAATTATAAATTTATGATTAAAAATAATTTTTAAGGACTTGATATAGTTCTGTATATGAATTATATACAAACTTTCTCTAACAAATAAGGATTATGTAACAAAACATATAAATTAAAACGAGTAAGGTAACAACTGAAACGACGATAATACTAAGATATTATTAATAATGAAATGTTAAAAGAACACATATGATATCATATTAACATATATAATTCTTTAAAATTTAATAACAATTATTTCCCCATTATATTATAGGTTAAACTACCCTCAACCAAGAAAAAGTACAAGGTAAGCGTTTATTTCACATTCTCTTCATTATTAGAGGTTGTTTTTTCGGGATTATCTACTGGGAATTCATTATAATCCACATCAATGTTTCTTAAAAATTTATTTCAATACAATTTTAATATTTACTAGACTATGGGTTATAATTTCATTTATACCGTTTTTAGACTTTTTATAAAATGTTTTGAAAGGAATATTTCAGTCGTTTTCCGAACAAGGTCTTTTTTAACCCTTTTGATAAAAATAAGGTAAGAATGTCTTTTTTAACTTATACGGTAGGTGTGAATATTTTCTGCAGTTATAAAATCTTGTAAACATCCCATAAAAGCTTATAAGAATATTTTCATAGTAAAAATTTTCTTTTAAAATTGTCTAACTTTTATATGATTTAAAAAAAATATTTCCATCAAATAGTTATTGTTTCATCTATGTCAACATTTGTTTATGTATTTTATGCTTATTTTAAGTTGATTTCTTTTGATACAAAAATTCCATATTGTATTTAAAGTTTTGTGATATGTTTTAATGTGGATGTGTTATTTTCATACCCATCATGGTTTATGGAGAATGTATTAACATTTCTTATTCTAGTTTTAATAAGAATATTTATGTTATGTTGAAATCTATTCATATGAGGAATGCATTGGACATAGTAAGTCACGGGTGGAGCCCTTTATAGCTCCTCGATGCATCGGTTGGTCTCGTGAGACAAACTAGTGTCTTGGAACAAGGCCTTGAAAAAAAACATATTTGTATTCTTGGCACAAGTCCTTGACTATGTGGTTATAATAGTCTTGAATTATGCATTCCATCATTCTGAAAGTGGTTATTGATATTGCATGTGATTATTTGACTAGTATAATATACACGTGAATACTTAAATTGTATTATTTCATTTTATTTTCTCCATATTATGCTGATGTTCAATTTTAAAAGGATTTTGTTTTAGTTATACATTTCTTTAAATGTTTATGCATATTTCTGACTATTTCTGCTGTATTGTTATCCTTATTGGGCATCTGAGCTCACCTCGTACAATGTTTTATTTTTCTTGGATGTGAAGAAATATTTTATGACTGACCTGTAGGGATTTTATGAAGGGGATATGAGTGTATACCACAAAGACTATATTATTGTAGTATTTTAGTTTATGATGTAATGTACCATTTATAAATGTATCTTATGATTCCAAGGCTCCTAAACTATAATGCTCGGGCCATAAACATTACTTAAGCATGAGTTATTTCAAGAATACATGTTGAGGATATTTTCAGGTTTTGAGTTTTAGTGAATTAGATCATAAATCATGCATTACACTCCACATTTAAATAAAGTGGTTACATAAAAGATAATACTCATTTTTTCCATCATCATAAACATATTCAAAATAAAACATATATTCTTTCTTAACACTTCCTTGACACTATCAATACATCATGTACCATTCCCTTGACCTGTGAAAAACATTTAAAAAACACAGGATGAGCATAAAAAGCTCAGCAAGGGATATAAAAGTAGGAAATGAAAACATTATTACATGTATAAAATCATACTTTACTCGTAAAACATAAGAATTTTAACATACCTCATCAAATCATGAACAAATCATAGAAATCATAAGACATAAAGGTAACTCGAGGCATTCATAACATTCTTACATAGGGAGTAACCCTCGTGGTTACATTTGGAATACCCATCACAGTATATTCCCTAAATCTCTTCAGAGAAACCTTAACATTTAACCCCTTTGCGTTACCCAATGCATTGGAGATCTATATCGGAATCACCCACCCTTAGTTTATCACAGACGCACTTGTCTTCATAACAATTCCCAAGAACAATAACATAATTGTATCACATAAAACATTCATAAAGGTAACATAACATTTCAACATTTCAACCACAAGATATCAATAACACATCGATATAATAAAAAAATTATCAAAACCATTTTCAATACCAAAATAAAATAAAACTAAAAATGGTATTTTTTTTCATTTAAAAAATGTTATGGCTTGTAGAGGAAGTCGAAACTCAAATAATGGTCATGGCGGCGGAGAAGTCGTTGTCGCCTCATGCGTATGAAACAAACATTCCCATTTTTCGTTTAGTAAATGGTTCATATGAAAAATATTCCTTTTGAATAAACATAAAAGTAAAAGGGGTCTATACACCGTATATAATAATGTTGTGTATAAAACAAAATATGCCTCAATGAAAGGAGATTGAGACGAAGTCCCTTATCTTGGGTCCAACTTGAATCTATCATTCTTTAACATCCTGAATAATAAACATGAGTTAATTTATACTTTCTTAAGAACCTTTTTCATGTTCATTATTCCTTTTTATATCACTTATTATCATGTTATGAACACTATGTATCTATTTAAGTTAATAATGGTCGTTTTGTCGATCATTGGAACTGGAGTAAGAAATAAACTTTTTATAATTACAATTTGTTCATGTATCCATAATATCCAGAGTTATATTCATGATTTAGATATCATATATATCATATATATCTAGTATATACATGCATTTATAATATTACATAACATTTAGAGGTAAGAAATGAAATGCAACGTTCATGGAGACGGTAAGTCGTACGTACGCATGAACGCTACTTTCATTTCTATATCATATTAATTGGAATGGAACAATAATTAAATAAAGTTATATTATAATTCCTTTATGATATTATGTATAATATCATTAACTCCATCCTTTATATGTCCCACATATGGCATTAATGAATCAAATCTCTTTGAGGGGTGGTAGACTGCACTTCCTAAAATGATGATATCGCGTTTACCTATAATGGAAACCATAAAGGTATGCCATAAATGAAAAATACAGAAGATTAAGGAAACCATAAACATATTATATATCATATATAAATATAGGTACATCTTAATGGCCATCATTGAAGGTGTTAAAAGAATATTGAACAATCATCATTCTGTGAGGCAGAAATTCGCCATCCCCGGAAACATTATGTTCTTTAACCATTTAATATAGGTGTGTGTTAGTTTAGCTAGAATCGTTATTATAAAAAAATCATAGTATATTGAAGATACTGGTGTGGTTACAAAAGAAATGAATAAAAAGAGTTTAGGGGGTTGGATAAGCAAAATAAAATAAAAGAACATTAGAGAAGACTTTACCTTTAAATCGTGTAACTCCTATTGGTTTGAACCAAAAGGGTTTCTTAAAGAGCTTTCTACCTAAGGTAAGGCTTCGAGGATGAATAGAGGTATGTGGAGAGATAAAATGATCAAATAATGGCCTATCCAAAGGCTTGAGAAGTGTGGGTAAAGAGGTAGAGGTGTGGGCCTTTTCTAAGAGGAGAGGAGGGGCACTCTTGGAATGTAATGAAATGTTACTTTATATTAAAATGAGATTCGGATTTTAAAGGTCCCACATTGATATATTTCTAGGATAAGGTGATAAGGGTTGTAAATATACTCATCCAATAGGTATTTTAAAATTGTAAGTCTTAGATTTTACATTATCTTTTCATTTTATTTAAATCGTTCATTAATGAGGTAATCGCTCCATCATCATGATGTCATAAATAATTTAATTTATTTAATGTATAAAAATTATAAAAAATACAATGTTGATGGAAATATTTTTATCTTTTAAATGACTATTTATATTCAAAGTGATAATTTATGTAGTCAAAATTAAAAATTATTTACTCAGGTGATACATTCTTTAGTGATATTCTCCTTTCTTTAAAAATAAAAATATAACATGTCACTTTAACCCAGAAGTGATTACATGGGGTCCCTAATATTGGAACAAATCATCCCATGGTCGGCCATGACACAAAAAGTATCATTAGGACACATTTTGGGGTCATTTTTTATTATTATGATATTATTTTATTATCCTTAACTACCCGATTACTAATTAATCAATATAATTAAAGACAATTACCCTCATTACTATTCATAATGTCCGAAAAACAAAAGAGTTTTATTCCATAATTTGGTCCTTCGGATTAAAAATACGGAATCCATTTAACCTAATTCCAAACATAGAAATTGAAATAATTAATTTAAAAATAATTCCCATTGTCAAAACAAATACGGGTTTTTTGAAACAATATCTATGAGAAGTTTGGCACTTGTTTATGCCCAATTCCAAAGTGAAATTAATTATAATGAACACTATTGGATTAAATGAAAAAAATATATTCTAATTACACTTTAAAATCAATTAAAAATATAATCTAACCATATAATTAAATTATATGAAAAAGCAATTTTGATGTAAAATGCATCATTTTTCATTATTCATTAAAAAATGAACATGGTCAGAAAAATACAAAAAGTGAACCCAAGGTATATTTCAGTGTACCAATCATAAAAAATAAGTTTATTTTGAAAAGTAGAGATTATAAAATTTTCAAAATATATATTTAATAAAGTTTCTCCATCAAAAGGTGGAAAAACAATCTTTTAAAAATATTAGTGTATTCCATGCTTAAGATTGGATTTATTCTCATTTTAAGCCTCTAAAATACTATATAATTCATAAATAGACAAATATAAGAATATATATTATTCATTACTTACATGGGATGTAGCATCCTTCCCCCTTTAGAATATTGTGTCCCTGCAATTTATTTACTTATCGAATATCTGGGGGTATTTATCCCTCATTGCATTTTCAGATTACCATGTTTCCACTTCAATCATGAGGTTTTTCCACACAAACTTTTACTTGATAAATCACCTTATTCCGTAACAATTGCTCCATGTGGTCAAGAAACTGGACTGGTTTTTCATCATAATATATATTCTTTTCCAGGTGAACTTCCTCTGGACTCAAAACATGAGATGAATCTGGCATGTACTTCATTAACATTGAAACATGAAAAACATTGTCAACCTGAGATAAACTCGGAGGTAAGACCACTCGGTATACAACTAATCCAACTCTCTCCAAAATTTCGTATGGTCTAATGAACCTTGGACTTATCTTTTCTTTTCTTACCAAATCGCATCACACTTTTCCATGGTGATACTTTGAGAAAAACATAATAACCTACCTCAAAAGATAGATCCTTCCCCCCTATTGTCTACATAACACTTCTCTTTGCTCTGAGTTATTGTCATGTGTCTCCGTATCAGCTGAACGTTTTCTTCCAAATCTTCTACCAATTCTGGTCCTATCAACATCCTTTGACCCACTTTATCCCAGAAAGCTGGAGTTTGACACCGCTTCCCATATAATTCCTCAAATGGTGCCATCTATATATTGGAATGAAAAATGTTATTATAAGAAATATAAACCAAAGAAATATGTTGGTCCCAACTTCCCTAATAATCTATCTAACAAACACATAACATATCCTCCAATGTCTGAATCGTTCGTTTTGACTTCCCATCTGATTGAGTATGAAATGTTGTACTAAAATTTAATTCAGTGCCTGATAACTTTTGAAGGCCTTTACAAAAGTTAGAAGTGGACCTAGGATCACAGTCAGATAAAATGGAGAGAGGAACTCCTTGTAAACTGACCATCTCTTTGTGATACACATGGGAAATTTGATCTAGGGAAAACGTATCTCGTATAGAAAGGAAGTGAGCAGTTTTTGTCAAGAGATCAACAATAACCTAGATCACATTATTACCTCGAGGTGTCTTCGACAATACCACACAGATGTCCACAGATATATTCTCTCATTTCCACTCTTTCACTCGTAAAGGCTGAAGCATCCCTTTCGGTAACTACCGCTCTGCTTTAACCTATTGACAAGTCAAACACTAATAGTAAAATTAGCAATATCTTTTTTCATTCCATCCCACCCGCAATACTCCAGAATATCTTTATACATATTAGTACATCCTGGATGAACTGAAAAAGGAGAACTATGAGCTTCACATAACAACTCTCTCTTCAACTTGGAATCAAAAGGCACACACAATCTCTTACCAAATCTAAAAACACAATCATTATCAATTTTGAATTTAGGAAACTTACCCTTCTGAACCAGCTCTATCATTTTCTGCATCTCAATATCTTGCTTCTATGCTTGCATAATTCTGTCTAATATATAATATTTCACTGATACTTGAAACAAAACAGAAGGACATCCTACACCAACAACTTCTATGCAAAATTTCATCAAATCCTTAACCAAAGGATCACGTTCCAAACACAACATTATTAATGAAGAATTAATTTTTCAACTCAAAGCATCAGCCACTTTATTTTCTTTTCCCAGATAGTAATGAATTGTACTATCATAATCCTTGATTATTTCGATCCATATCCAATTTCTCATGTACAAATCATTCTGAGTGAATATATACTTTAAACTATTGTGATTAGTATATATTTCACATTTTACACCATACAAATGATGCATCCAAAATTTTAGACCGAAAATAACATCAGTAAATTCCAAATCATGTGTAAGGTAATTTACCTAATGTGTTTTCAACTGACGTAAAGCATAAGCAATTACCTAATCATTTTACTTTAGGATGCAGCCAATTCCTTTCAATTAAGTATCAATATAGATAACAAACTCCCCATTATAGGGACGTAGTTCCAAAACTGGAGCATTCAACAATTTTCATTTAAGTTCATGAAAACAATCATCAAATTATTTTGTCCAGATAAACTTAACACCCTTCCGAGTTAGCATAGTTATTGGACTAGATAACTGGGAAAAATTTCTAACAAACATTCGGTAATTTCCTTCCAAACCAAGGAGGCTACGAATCTCAGTTACATTTGTGGGTCTTTTCCATTCTTCAAAAACCGTTTTTTTTGCAAGATCAACATTTATTCCATCTTTAGAATCAATATTACCAAAGAAAGAAATTTTTTGCAACCAAAACTCACCCTAGCTGAATTTCCCATACAATTTCTTTTATTTTATGGTTTTCTAAATAACCCTAAAATGACTTTCATGCTCCTCTTTACTTTTATAAAACACCAAAATATCATCAATGATAACAACCACAAACTTATCCAAGAACTCATGGAAAATTCTATTCATAAGGTCCATGAATACAGCAGGTGCATTGGTTAGCCCAAAAGGCATAACTAAAAATTAATAATGGTATTATCTTATACAAAACACAATCTTCGGAATATCTTCTTCCTTTACCATCAACTGATTGTACCCCGATCTCAGGTCAATCTTTGAAAAATACTGAACTCCGTGGAGGTGATCAAACAAAACATCGATATGAGGAAAAAGATATTTGTTCTTAACAGTGATGTCATTCAAGGATCTATAATCAATGAAAAGTCTATTGAACCATCTTTCTTATTAACAAATAAAATAAGAGCACCCCATGGTGATTTTCTAGGTCGAATGAAACCTTTCGCTAATAAGTCTTGTAATTTCTCCTGTAACTCTAAAAGTGAAATTTGAGCAACATGATAAGGGGGTTTTGAAATTGGCTTAGCATTAGGAACTAAATCAATAGTAAATTCAACTTCCCAATCTGGTACTATTCCAGGAAACTCATGAAGAGAAACATCAGGATAATCATTTACCACTGGCACATCATTAATCTGAACAGTTCCTTTGTTTTCAACAATATGTGCAAGGTAACATTCATTCCCATATTTTACAATTTTCACATCATCTTGATATGTTATCAACAGTAAGAGTTCATTGTTGTACACAAAATGAATTTCTTTGTGAAAATAAACTTCCTTACCTCTACAGTCATTCTGTGTATGGTAAACAGAGATCCAATCAATACCCTAGATAAAATCAAACTCTACTAGAGTTAAAACAATAAGGTTTGCAAGTAGGTTTTTTCACAGATAAGGATATGAATATTCTTATAAATTTTTTTTTCCTCAACATTTCCCATTTGTGTTTTTACCACAAGTTTAGGAGTCATTTCTTGAGAAGGTATTACCATTTTAATAGAAAGGTTTTTAGAGATGAAAGAATGTGTAGACCCTGAATCAAACAACACTCTAGAATAATCTGAAAAAACAAAAAATATACATGATACCACTTCATTTGTTGGACCAACAACTACTGAAGTAGTTGCAAATGATTTCACCACCCCTTTCTACTTGTAGTCTAACTTCTTCCCTTCACTCGAGCTCTTTGTCAGATAAACATTTTCATTGTGACCAATCTCATTGCACTTAAAACATTTCACTAATTGTAACTAAAATTTGTTCTTACCATCACCCTGATCTTTTTCAGTGCAATCACAAGCCATATGTACCATGTTACTACATCTGTAGCACTTTCTATAATTCAGAAGACATTCCAAAAAATTCCTTTTACCACATTTATCACAAACTAGAAACTTAGTTTTCTTAACAACATACCTTTTTGATGAATTCTTTTCTTTCTCTTGCCACCTCGGTCTCTTCTTTTGTAGGTTGTTATAAGATACTTGATCTTCAGAAAACTCCATTTCCACCTTCTCACCACATCTAACAAGCTTTTAATAACTTTTCAACTCATGAGAACCTAATACCCTTCGATATTTTGGGTTTAATCCTGAGTAAAAACGATTGATTTTACTATCAACTTCTCATATAAAATATGGTTCATACCTTTCCAATCAAGTGAACCTATCTCCATAAGTATCCACTGAGTCGTCATCTTGCCTCAATTCAAAGAATTTTTTTCCATCCTAAGTCAAATGGCCTTAGGAAAATACTTCTCAAGAAACATAACTTTGAATTCATCCCAGTCGAGAGCATCAATCTCATCAGTGTCCCTGATATTTTTAACAATCGACCATCATTGATCTGCTTCACCCTCCAAATGGTAAATAACAAGACTAAACTTCTGATTTTATGAACACCACATGAAATCTAAAATCTCCACCAGTGATTTAATCCACCCTTTTGCTAGCACAAGGTCAGATGATCCTCTAAATGATGGGGGATGATGCCTCATTAAATGTTCCACCACTGACATGTTGCTATGTGGTTGATCTGGCTGATCTCATGCATCGATACCACCACCATTTATCACATGAGTCAAATGCGCCATTACTCCAACAAACTGTTCAGTTCCAATTCCGACCATCTCAGGATGCCAATTCAGAAGGTCATTTCCTTCTGTATTCCTTCCTAGGATTGCTTCCATGTTTCCTCTGCAGAAAACCATTCTGAAAAAACATGTCTTAGATGATGCAACATGGTAATCTTAAAATTCTATATCATTTGAATTTGACCCAAAAAAAATATTTTTGGATAATCATTTAAAATAATTTGAACTCCTAAATTTAAATAAACTGACCATTGATTCCAACTATAAGGCTTCGGCCTTAAACATTACTTAATATTGAGTTATTTCAAGAAGACACGTTGAGGATCATTTCATGTTTAGAGTTTTTGAGAATTAGATCATAAATCATGCATTACACTCCACATTTAATCAAAGTGGTTACATAAAAGATAGTATTCATTTTTTCCATCATCAGAAACATATTTAAATTAAAACATATATTCTTTCTTAACACTTCCTTGACACTATCATCACATCATGTACCTTTCCTGTGACCTATGAAAAAAATTTAAAAAACATGGGATGAGCATACAATGCTCAGAAAGGGATATAAAAGTATGAAATGAAAACATTATTCCATGTATGAAATCATACTTTACTCATAAAACATAAGCATTTTAACATACCTCATCAAATCATGAATAAATCATAGAAATCATAAGACATACAGGTAATTTGATGCATTCATAACATTCTTAGGTAGGGATTAACCCTCATGGTTACATTTGGAATACCCATCAATGTATATTCCCTAAATCTCTTCGGATAAACCTTAACTTTTAACCCCTTCATGTCACCCAATGCATTGTAGAGCTATATAGGGCTCACCCACCATTAGTTTATCACGAAACCACCCGTAATCATAAGAATCCATATACTAATAATGATGCTCATATAAAAATCTTATAAAATTTACTAATGTTAATTACCAACCACATCATTTCGTCCCAATCATCACATAATAAATTAATAATTATTATTCCAAATCAATTTCATCCAACATAAACCCCTATGAAATTAATAATTATTTTCTATAGATTCAAATATTTTATCGCACCTAAAAATGCATCCTTAAAGAAAATCTTTATCGAAACCAGCAGTCTTAATAAAGTTGGTCATTACATTTTAGTAATACTTCTACCACCCACTACAGTCATTCATAATTGTTGATAGTATATTAAGAACCCATAGCATCATATCAAAAGAAGATAACTTGGATACATGTAACTGACGATGATAAGATAATTAAAAGACCGTGAATTAAAAGTAATAAAACTACATATATTTCAATATCATATATCATAATCACTTTCCACTATTCACCATTACATCCTCATGTTCTTAAAAAAAATAAATAGTAAACATGATATTAATAATTCAATTTCATATTTTTATTATCTATAATTTTTTTATTAACACAAGCGTTCAATGTACCTTTAAGAAGATAACATA
The DNA here is from genome assembly GCA_963277665.1 of Viscum album. Classification (NCBI taxonomy): domain Eukaryota; kingdom Viridiplantae; phylum Streptophyta; class Magnoliopsida; order Santalales; family Viscaceae; genus Viscum; species Viscum album. Next base: position 793,734,085 of record OY728162.1, on the reverse strand, counting down.
ATCCCTTATTAAAAAAATACCTCATGCCTAAATAAGAAATATCATAACCAACCTCATGTAGTATCCCCGTATTTAGATTATTATAAATAATTATACTATAAATACCTCTATTATATAGTTTCACCTCTCTATTAACCATTGATAAATTTCATAAAAAATGAATTAATGAGAAAAAAAATTTCGTTATACGAAAATCATCCACCTGAATCTTTTATGGGTGAATTCCACAACATATCTCAAAAATAAATTTATTTGATGTCTTATCAGGACATCATATCAATGTCATATAAAGTAATAAAATTATAGAATGGTTATAAGTGAGGATGCTCAAACTATGGAGCCAAAATATTAATCATCTCATAATTAACCACATAAAAATCTAAGGATTCAAATTCAGTGATAAAAACACTAAACTACATATAGAAGTCCCTGATGATTGGAATAACACATATTCATTATTTAAAAAATATTACAAAATTAATAAAAAGATGATGTGATAAAAAATATTATATAATGATATATCTCTACATGTATGTAAGAAAATAGTAATCAAAATAAATTTTAGAGAAAACAAAAGGGTTATGTATAAATGTTATAATTTTATTGAACTATTTTTATTTTGAACATAAGATCGGGCATAATAAATCTCAAATTCATTAGTTTTTCACATATGAAAAATTTATGTATGATAAACATAAAATAAAAAATACCACCTTCATTCATGTATACCAAAATACTCTATTCGGTTTCAAATTATTCTATATTTATGGAACCAAATTATTAACACTATAAATCATCCACACACGGATTCGAATATCATATTTTTTATCCTTCAACAAGTTTTTTTATATCGATATGATAATAATAAGAATAAAAACATTATCCAAGAGTTGGAAGTAACGAGATGTCATTTTTCACTATTTGTTTTATCTATATAGTTTGATATAAGTAATGGGAGGACATATATTCATTGAAATTATAAAAAAAATCATTAGTCTTCAAAAATTTGTAAAAGGGATTAATTTTTTTTAGTGGATTACGATCTTTTAAAAAGAATAATCCTTAATCTGAGCCAAAAATGTCATTTATGACATTATTAACATATTATAAATGTAATAATTATTTCAATATTCACATGTAATAAGTTAACATATGAATTGAAGACTTAAGTACTACTATCTTAGCTTCTTCCTCTCAAATATACATAATAAATCATGAATAAAAAATATTCATTCAAAAAACTATATTCATAGATCCAATTATTTAATAAAGAATAAATTAGGTCTATGTTGATAAATATATTCAATTCTAATTATTCTATTCATTAATAAAATATACATGAATTTATTTATTCATTTACTCATGAACATTTAAACAAGAGTATTAACGTAATGATAGACATGAGACCGAATTCATACTAAACTAAAATTCACCAAAATTTCTGGAACAAATCAATACACTTTGTTTGTGAAACTCTTTTACCTTATATAGATAGTGTTTAGTCTTTCTAATAGACTAACTGGTGTTTATAAAAGAACCATGTCCCCTAAAAAGATAGTTGTTTTTTCATATTTAAAAAAACAACCTATTAACACTCACATTTTATTATAACTTCTCTATCTTATAATATATAATAATTATGGAGTGATACATTTCTATATTATCCTATATTAATTTATTAATCATTATTTGACCATACATGATTCACATTCTTTCATCTAGGATGGCCTTGAATTTATTCACAGCACTACCTTCCTAGTCCAATTCCTAGATAAATCATATTACTATATAAAGTTGTGATAAATCCCATCAGGATCATTCAATCAATTTCATAATATTAATAACACACTAGATGATACATAAATAGCCATATACATAAAATTTTGACGGTTTCTTGATGTATAAAAGCATATAATAAATGATATATCTTTAATATTATCTCACATTATGAGATAAATACACATGTTCATATATAGTAATATCCATCGACACCAACAATATGTGGTGTTACAATTTGATGGATTGTCCCCATGATATATAATACTAAATATGAAAGAAGTGTGAACATCAAGAGTAGACTACTCATAGATTAAATTACAAGAAAAAACATCCATATTTATGGTTTATTAGTAGAAGATTCAAAAAACCACCACTAATTAAACACTTAAGCATCTTAGCCATTAATCCAACATTATTATTGGAAATATTATTAAATAAAAATGTATTTAAATATTAGTGTAGATTATTTAAAACCCCAAAATTAATATTTTTCTATTAATAATTATTTAAAAAACATTTAAATTTGAACCCATTTCTCACAGTCACACCACCTCTCCTGCTATTTTTACTATCACATTAATACACATGGCCCTCCATCCCTTGGGAAGAAATCCCCACCACAACATCCCTTATACTACTCCTTTTATACCATGAACCTCCAATCCCCTTTTCCTTCTTCTTGTAATCTCCTCTTATATTTCCCAACCTCCTCCTACCATTATTTTCCTTAACAAATCTTTATTCGATGTGGGTTATCCTTCTATTTAATTTTTCACATGAACCTATTACCCTTCATAGTACATTTATTCTATGTACAAGTCATATCTATGGAAGAAATAATATTATCTTTTCATTATTATTATTTGATATTAACATACCCCATGCGATTTATAGAGTTTTTTAAAAATGAGATTTTTATTGATGGGATAAAAAAGTTTTCATTTAAAATTAATTATGCTTTTCATGATTTATCATGTTGGGATATATATATATATATATATAACCATTTGATTTATTAATAATTTTATTTATTATTTAAAATATAAATAATTTATAGTTTACTATTAGGGGAATTGTTTTTATTTTATTTTTTATATTTTTAATTTTTGATGCATTTATAAATTATGTTTGACTATTTTTAGTTTATTTGTTAATACATTAAAGATTTGTCATTATTTTTTTATTTCAAATATATTTTATACATGTTATTTGATATAATTATATCATAGAATATTAAATTATAAAATCAATTGATTGTAATTATTTTATAATTGTTGAATTTTTATTAATTAAAATTTATAAATTATTATATATTATTCCTTAATATGGTTTATTATTTAAATGAGTTTACTTAATTTGGGTGTGTAATAATTTTTAAAGATAAATTTTTTATTAGGGTGTAAATAAAATAAATAATGATATCATTACATAGAATACAAATAAATATATTAGGGGATTAGATGTGTTTTTTGATTTTGGAGTTGTAAATTTATTTTTATACAGAATAATAATATGTCTACATTCTGATTTTAATTTCATATGATATTTCAAAATAAATGATTTTTTAGAACGTCATATAGTATCAATTTTCTATAGGATATTTTACATATATTTTTTACGGATAACTGATGATTATATAAATCATGACATTATTCCATCAATAGAATAAAAAACAATTTTCCTAATAGTAGAGAAGGAAATTAAACATTGGATTAATTATTAATTTACACGAAGTGTAACAAGATAAATATTTTATAATATTTATGGTGAATTTTTTTATTTTTTATAGATTAAAAAATAGATAAATGGATTTATCAATCAAATGGTTATTATGGATTTTTGGAAGATGTAAGTGGTGATTTATATGAAAGATATAGGAAATATGAAAAATTAACCCTTCTATCAATGTTTTACCATATCAAGTGCTTATGAGTAATTACAAACAATGAAGTGTTGATGATATTTGTGTTCCTATATGATTCATTTATTGATGATGTCATTCAAGATTTATTTTATAAGATGAATAATGTTATTAATAATATATTACTCAATTACACAAGGATATATGCATGTCCCAATTACTGGTTGTTTTTTCAGGGGAAGATTCATTTATAGAAGAGTGTAGATGATGTCATACTTCTAGATGGATGTCGATGAATAATGATAGAAGTTTCAATTAATATAATTAAAAAATTTATACAAATAAAACTTCTATAAAGGAATTACATTAAATTCTATTAAAACCAAGATTTAAAGGATTGATTATGTCTTTTGAAACTGTAAGGAAAATGAAGTGTCAATCCATGTAAAACAATAATGACAAGTTTACACATCATCAAAGAAATTCTAAATCCTAGAAATCATTTTATTATTCAAATAATTTGTTTCCTTATATATTAAAATGTGCGTTTTTTTATTTTTATACTAATGTATTTAATCTATTCAGGACACTATGTAGAACCTGTAATTGATAGTTAGTTCTTCTATTCTTTTAATATATTCTTAAAAAAATGTGTATGGAAATCAATTTTGTAATTAATATGATGATCTTTCGAAGAAAAAAACCCATTAAATGAAATCATGGTATAACATCAACATTTTATAAAATAATTTCATGAGTTTTGGGAAAATGGTTTAGATACATATAATACATCGAAACAAATTGTTCAAAATATTTTTTTCTATAATTTGGATGATTACTAATTTCATAAGATTAGGAAAATGTCTAGTTTGAACACTCACATAGTCCAGGAATGTGTATTATGTAAATTTGAATTCAACCGTATAATTATACCATATATGAGAATGTATTTTGATGTCCATCATAAATTATAAGATTTATAAAATAGATATTAGTTCAATAAGTAATGAATAAATGAAGGAAATTATTTTAGGCCTCACCCAAAATTGTTATTAGGTTCAAATTTCAAGTCACAATTATTAATTTTTGATGATCAATTTAGTAATGTGTATAAGTTAAACATTTATAGGAAAATAATAACATCTTATTAGATGAAGTTGTTAAAAAGGAAATAAACATAATATTTTATTCAAACAACCTTATTGGGAATTTCAATTCTTACATCATATTTGTTATTTTATACACATTGAATATAATATTTGTGATTTTTTTATAATATTGAATGATAATAAAAAATAGATATCTGATACTAATTATCATAAGGAAATATAAGAAATTAATATAAATCATGATAACTGTGAAAATGATAATTTGATGTTTTTGGATGTATTTTTTTCAATGAAATATTAACAAAAGTATGTTCTCAATTGAAGGCTGAAAAATATGAACATACCTCATTGATATTTAAGTAACATATCAATATTCATTTTCTAAAAACATTATATATTATCTGGTATGAAAAGTGAAAACTGACATAATTTTATATGGATATTTATACCTTTTTTATTGTATAAACTACTACCTTCTAAAATTATAGTAGTTGTAATTTTGTTTTTTTGATTCTTGATACAGATTTGTGTGAAATAATTAAACCCCATTAGGTATAAAAAATGTCATGAATTTTTGTAATGATTTTTTTTAATTTAGATATTATATTACATATATCATTTTTCACTATGATGGATCAACTAAATATATATTTAGTTAAGGAACTAAATGTTAGTTGGATCATTCTTTATTGATGGATTTAAACCATAGGGTGGTATTTTCATCTTACTTATTAATCTATATGACATAAAAATTTTCATACTGCAAACATATATGGTTTACTATGCTATTTTACTTTTTTTGGTTTGGTATTTAGGTCATTTGATGTCTTTTATGAGAAATATTGCTCCACCATATGGCTCTATTGTTGATGGTTATATGGTTTATGGTAGTTTTACCTATTGTTAAAGGTATTTGGATAAATTGAAAAATGAATCAGTTTAGATAGAAATGTTTCCGATAACACAAATCAATTATAGTTATATAACATGTCACCAAATCATCCAATGTTTTTTCATATTATTAAGATAATATCTATAATTTTACTAACAATAATTGAGAACATATTAGAACATAGATATGTTTTTCACAATAGGTATTTTGTAAATTATTTAATTAAAGATCTGAATATGACAACAGTGATTCGAATTTGATGTTGGACACTAATGGATAAACAGATAATAAAATACATTAAGAAATACATCATTGAATTTTTTTCACATTTTTGAGGATCATAATCCATTTTATATTAAGAATATTTAAATAAAATTATCTTACCTATTTAAAAATATTTTATATTTATACATATAGATCATGATAATTGGTAATCAACATATAGTTCTTGATTGTTTAAAATATTTGGACTGAGGACCTAGGAAGAAGTGTAGGATATTTTATTGTTATACTATTAATAGCTTCATGTGTTATATAGTTTTTCATGAGGAGGGTTTTAAAATAAAAAATATCAGAAGGTTCATATAATTCTCAAGGATGGTGTAACCTAGAATGTTTATTTTCATTATTGAAATAAATCTTCATGGAAAATTTTCATTTTTGTTATTAAAATTCAACAGTGTATATATTTATTGGGTAATAAGGAATTATTCTATAAAATTTAATTATATTAAATTATCACTATTGATAAATATATGTGATCATATATAACATGATCCATATATTTTGGATTCACATTATAGTATTATCTGAAATGTGGATAATAGATACAAGAAGGGGGTAGTGTGGAAGAGAATGTAAAGCAATGAGAAAATTATGTTATGAGAGATAAAGTTGAAGATATTTTTATGAAAATGAACACTATCAGCAACAAAGTGATTTATATATCAGGATTTTAGGATATCAAAGTAGTTTTTATTGTATGGGATGACAACGATGATGAAATCATGTTAATGATAGAGGTTGAAATAAACATGTTCATTACTGAATAATTTCTTATTTTCTAATTATTCCTTTAACTAATATATTATTTTCTTATTTAGAATAAATATATTCGTTTAAGAATTATACAACAGTTTAAAAATATTTTCATTTTTTATATCGTGTATCATGTTATAGCATATTTTATATTCTTTTTGTCTGAAGGTGTGATTAAACATACAATTTTATGATAAGATGAGTTATTTAACAAATCCTATGTCATCATTGATTGACTATAATAAATTTACAAATAAGATCAAAACATACCACTGCTAAGAAAAATAACTTTCATAACACACTATTAATTTTTTTTCGTAATTAACTCTACCTTATGGATCTCATCACTATATGGTTTCACTTACCACATTATATAGCTTCACTATCTGTTTCTGATGCTTTCGTCGGGACGCGCGCATCCGTCTGTGGGGAGGATACACTACTATTTACCCCTCATTCATGCTTTCCAAAGGCGGGCAGCATCTATTCCTTGCTCAGGGATGTCTGCTCCTTGATCGAAATCGGGATGATGGGATGTCGGTTCATCCTTCCGTGGATTCCTCATCGGATCTCATTACCTAGTCTGATTCTCCCTCATAGATTTAAGTCGGGTTTGTGAAGCACATTCCCGGTGCCATATCTACATGGATTCCAGTTAATTACGCTGCTTCCGTCAAGAAGCTCCAAGCGGTCTTGTCGGGGCAGCAACCTTCGATGAGGAGAATGGTCACGTTTGGGCGTCGTTGGTATGTCTGTCTTCGATCCCTCATAATAGGGCTTCTCGAGGGCGTGGAAGCCCGAGGCATCCCACATCCAACGTGGGGAATGTATAACATCTGAGGTTTTCCTCAGCTTACCATGTTTAACACGGGGTATGCCGCGAGTTTAACGTCTTGTGGAGACGGATCGGGTTGAAGAGCCCCTAGGGGGGAACACCGATATTGGGACCAGCACGTGGGCGGCATCCCGGATGCCATGGAATGGGATGGGGCAGCATGATCTCACCGGGATGTGTCAGCCTGGGTAAGGATCAAGATGGATGGTGGAGTGAGACATGGAGCTTATGTACTAAGATGGCCCAAGAGGGGGAATACAGTTTAACGTCAGGCGTGACAAGATACAGTTTAACATCATGTGGGACGGGATACTATTTAACGTTATGTGGGATGAGATACAGTTTAATGTCATGTTGGATGAGGGGTTCTGGACTTACGCTCTGAGGCAGCCCACGGTGGTTAGGGAACCGACATGGAGAGGTCGGGATGACCAGGTGGTGGGCTTGAACCTCGTGGAGGCTTCCTACGTACCGTGTGTTATCATGGATCAAAGTCCACGTAGTTCGGTGGGATGAGGCTTACGCTATGGGGCGGCCGATAAGAGGACTTCATGGTCGATTCGCGCTCTAAGCCCACGTGAGTCATGCTCGGTGTGGGAAACAAGAGGCAGCAGGGACTAGATGATCACGTCGTGAAGGCTTCATCCGTGAGATGTGGACTGGGTCTTACACGTTGCGCGGCCCAAAGAGGAAACAGGGGCTTATGCGTGGTTAGCGGCCCATGGTGCCAGGGCTTACTCCAGGGTGAAGGCCATGGGGCAAAAAAGCGCAGTGCGAAAAGGACTCCACTAGCCTTGGCAGGTGGGAAGTATGGAGATGCACAGGAGCAATCATCCGCAAGAAAGGCTAAGGGGCTTACGCTCTGGGGAGTCCCTTCCCCCGCGGAAAAACGCCTCTCTGACAAGGAGGATATCATTCCATGTGAGGAAGAGTCCATTACCATGGAGACGAGTGGGCGTAAAAAATGTTCGAGCTGGGGGTACCCTGCGTGCGAAGCACAAGGTCGGACCACAGTTTAACGTCTTGTGTTAAGGACGAAGTGCTTAGCAGTTTAACGTCATGCAGCTTGGATGAGGTGAGTTCGCTTCACACCCCTAGGGCATACATTCCCAATGCCCACTACCCCATGTGGGAGGGAAGGCATCGACAAGGCCATGGCAAAGGGGGGCCACAGGGCGAACCACCGGGGGGTCCACGTTAGTGTGGCTATGCGAAGAAGCAATAACCGTTAGTGTGCCTATGCGGAGAAGAAAAAGGCAAAGAAACGCAACGGGAAACACGGCCCAAGGGACCTTGAGATTACATTGCCCGAGCCTGGAAGGCCGTACGGGAAAACAACGCATGGCGCGCATTCCCGTCAGGGGAGATATCAGGTGTCGGTGCAGGGGGGGCAGCCAAGGGGCGTCAAGATGAAGGATCCTGGGCTTTGCACGGAAAAGAGAATGTTTGCGCGCAAAACTCCGGGACGACGCACAATTGGAGAAAGGGAATTTTGCACGGATAGGGAACCACATGCAGGGTTTTGCGTGCATGGCAGGGTATTGCGCACACGAGACACGAATTGCGTGCAATGGTTGAAACCCTGGGAGGGGGCAAATTCACTGAAGCCGGTGGAGTTTCGTGAAAAGACGAACTCCGGGGCTAGGTTGCGTGAAATGAGGGATTACCTGGAAGTCATCTTGCGCGCGTGGGGAGCCGAATTGCGCGCATGAGAGTCACTTCAGATTCCTCAACCCCCAAACCATTGGGGGTTACCTTCTATTTTAAGGCGACCTCCGGCAAGGAATCCAGGTAGCGCGGGCAATGATTGTGCGAAAGGGGTGGTGGCACGAAATTATCAACTGCGCGGGACAAAGGGTGCAAAATTATTTCGCGCCGGCACCGGGACATTTTTCGCATCCTGGGTTGCCTTTTGCGCGGGACATTTTTTCCACGCACTTCACCCAATTTTTTTTGCACCACTTCCCGGGCCTCCGGATCGGGCCTCTGATTCCGAATATGACTTCGCTTCATCATTTCTAAACTTCCTCCGAGAGTTACAGACTTTTTTCGGCATCAACAAATGCCCCCCCTTGGAATTGGATTGGTGAGAGGTCACAACGACCAGATTCCAAGGGAAACACCGAAACACCGAAGGTCTGAGTCTCCTGGTCAAGTTGCGAGCAAAATTCCAATGGGGCGTGCAAAACCTACGGACGCACGTGAAATCCTCTTTCCTCGCGGCGCAGAACCCTGGACTCACCTATAAAAAGGGGCGCTGGGTCCCAAATCCGTACTTCCACTTTTTCCGCGTGATAAGCTCATCGCTCTCATGCGTGAAATGACTTCCGCGGCTGCGCGTAAAAACGCTCTGGCAGCGCGGAATTCCATACGAAATTCGGTCGTGATTTCACGCATGTTCGGGCTTTTCCGGGCTTCGCATGCCGATTGCGCGTTCATCTCCAGGATTTCGCACAACCCCTTCAGATTTCGCGTAGAACACTCCGATTCCGCACATTGCATCTTGATATCGCCCAACTCTTAAAAGATTCGACATGGCTACAAACCGAATTAATGAGGGGGAAGCCGCTGCCCGTAGGATAGAAATGGAGGGGAACGAGGAGGTTTATGACACCAAGGTGATTGTCTCCAACAATATGACAGTGTTCAATTTGCTGACTCCAGCCCAGAAGACATACCCCTTGTCGTACAACCTCCTGCTCTGGAATATTGGTATACTGGAGGAGGTTCCACTGCCGGGATTCGAGGTGGACATGCCGCGGTCTTGGTGACTCGGGATGATGAACTTCCTTGCTACAACATCACCAACAACGGCCATTGACAGAGAAAATTTATGTGCATATTTTTGACCAAATAATGAGTATTTTATTTACTGTTTTTCAATGATAGAACCCATATATTTCATTGTTTAATTAAAATAATGGGTAATTTGAATTTTATAATGAAAATGGTCATAATTGAAGAAAAGTGCATAATTCTGGATTTTGGACAGATTTTGACCACAAGGGTATTTTTGTCATTTAGCATAAAATATATGTCCAAATTTTGTGATTAAAATTTTATTATAATACCTATTTTATTTCCTTCATTTTTTTCTTCTGGACCAGGAGCTGATTCGGTCATATAAAGGGCTTGACAATTCATTAAAGTTGGAAAATTGTTTCGGGCGGACAACATGGACACCAGCAAAGTAACGGAACCAAAACGCGACCTACATACATCCAACTGAGGTGTTTCCAGCTGGGATGTGACTAGGACATATAGAGCCGACTATAACATAAATTTGGTGGATGTTGGAGGTCATTAAGGAGGCCATTGAACGACATACGTTTGGAGGAACCTTCCTGAAAACTTCATCCAGAAACAGAATCCTTCAATGAAAAATTCATAACTTCTACATACGGAGTCCAAATGTGCTGGAATTTTGAGGGGAGACAGAAAACACATTTATGAACATCTTTTATGAATGAGGAAAAGCGTGAATCGTCCATATATGGGTCCAACAATGCGCAAAGTTTCGGGGGATGGAAATCTGCCTATAAAAGGAGGCCCTCTCCTCCTTCCAAAATCATCAGTTCGGCACCCAAATCCAAGGAGGGATCCCACCAGGGAATGGGCCGCTGCTGCTCCTCTCTTCCCCCATCATTTCTTCTTTTTATTTTTTCTTATATTATTTTTATTTTAGTTTTAATTTTCATTTGTAATTTGAATTTCTTTTCAATTTATCCATGCATTTTTATTTTGGTTTCCACCATTTAATTTCTTCTATAATTATAATAATAATAATAATAATAATTAAAAACTATTATTATTATTATTATTATTATTATCAGTATTTACTATATCTCAATATTAATTTTAAATTATTTTACTTTCTTTCTCTCTCCTTTTTCGAAAACTATTTTCTTAAGTAATAATAATAATAATAAGTTATATTATTATTATTATTATTATTTTCACTTTCATTATAAATTATTTAATCTTCCTCTTTCCCTCTCTCCTCTATCTCCTTCTCTCTCTCTCCTCATCCATCCACCATTGTGATCTCCAACTCTTGGAAATGAGAGGCTAACCCCGAGGCTTGGCTCGGGGGGGGGGGGTCAAGAAGATCATGAGTTTTCATTAATGTTTATTCTAAATTTGTGATAGACTTGAGTTGTATTCATGGGCAAGGTGAATGTCCCTGATTGGGTGACGGTCCCCAATGACATGAAACTCAAGCTATTTCTATTCTGGAAAAGAATAGTAATTCAAAAATGAGATTTCATGTTTCAGTTATCAAATTTGAATCAAACATATAAAGGAGAATAATGATTGAATCCCTGGCCAAACCCCAAACCAAATACTTTCTTCCTAACTTCATTCTGTTTAGACTTGCATCTAAGAATAAATTTTAATTCTTACTTTTCAATTCATTATTTTAAATAATTAAAAAACAACAAAAAGAGATAGATTAGGTGATATAGAATAAATTAAGTGAACCAAATTGAGAAGTCTCCTCAAGAGAGACGACCCTGGTTAGCCATTGTGTTGCACTAGGAAAAAAATATAATTGTTTTTGTCCACGCCCCGCGACAGACGTGCGTCAAAACTGGCGTCGTTGCTGGGGAGCCAATCTGTTATTCATTTACGTTTTCTATTTTCACATCTTAGTTAGATTTCATTTCTTTTTATAAAATTAAAAAAAAATCTTTCCATGATGATTTCAAATGATTATTATTCGACATGGACTGAAAATTACTCACAGGTGCAAGAACACGAGTACACTGAGGAGGCCCTCTAACGAAGAGCTGATGCACTGATGATAATGGTCAAGAAGATGGAATGAGGCTTCACAACATGGATCTCACCTAAAGACTTGATGGCTATGGTCGATGAACTTCAAACAGACTTAAAAAGATTCGAGGCCAAGAAGTAAGTGCCACTAGTCTTACCGGAATTCACATAAGACATCCATGAACTTGAGGCCAAACTCGAGGTGGAGGAGCCTGGCTACCTGCCTTCACCTTCCAACATCATACTACAAGAGGGACTTACCACTGAGGCGGAGATTGATGCTGAACCAACTCAGGGAGTGAAACCTTTCTTTGACCCCATCTCTTCTGATTTTTTTGAAACAGATTTGTATATCACTCCCTCTTGTTTTGATTATACAGAATCAGACATTCTTTGTTATGCCTTGGAGGAAGATGAAGAATACAGTGGACACACACCTGTTGAGGAACACATGGAGCTCCTTGATTTCAATGAACATGCATTGGAGGAGCCCCATCAAGAGATCCAGGTAGATGAGCCTAAGAAAATAAGACAAGAGGCTTCTCTTCATGCAGCCCTCATGAAGCCAGCACTAGAAGATAAGAAGGTTGCACAATTCGCAACCATGGAAGAGGATTTTCCATACTTCATCCTACCCCCACCTTCCAAGGTGTACCATATCTCGAAGGGGGAGGATCTGGCATACTCTATCCTTGGAGTCCTCCTCAAAAAGAAAGAATAAGTGGATTCTGGGAAAAATCACATGTGGTGGTTCATGTCAAAGAAGCCCCAACCACTATCAGACCTTGGATAACAGCTGGTACTACCCTCTGGAGGCAGTAAAAGAAGCCAGGGCCCACTTGGGGGATCGTACCAAGATTTATCTTTAAATTCTTTGTAGGAATTTAGATTTCAATTTCTTTTCTTTTCCTAGATGTAATGCAGCATGCAGCCCCCTCCCTTCTATATTTTCTGAGCTTAAATGACATGATCCTTATGTTTAATTGGGTTTTTTTCTTTTATAGGTTCATAATGGTGGAAGGCAGCCACATACATTGAAGGGGAAGGACCAAGTTTTATTGAAAAAAGGGAGTTCAATTTTAGTGTTTTATCTTTTAAACTCTCCACATTTTAGTCCAAAACATGTTTTCATCTTTAAAGATAAAATTACATGCCCACACTTGAATTAATGTTTTACTCGACTTATCTAGGAGACATGAGTTTCTTAGGAACCCAGTGATTCCATGTTTTAGATTTCAAGGTTGACATGATTAAATGATTGAAATGCAGAATTGAATTTTTAAATATGAAGCATAGATATTGAAATGAGGACTCATGATTCGAAGGAACTAATTAATTCATGTAAATAAAATTTCCTAACCATCTTTCATGCATTGAATTTCTGAAATTTATGTGAATTGATTTATTATTATTATTCATGCCATGAGTGATTGTCTAATGTTATATTTCTTCTTCTCGGGAGGATTTCTAGACCATGTTCTTCCTATTTATTCTTGAGCATATTTCTTCAGTGATCTTGGGACATGTAACTGACCAGAACTTGTATTGAAACTTGTCAAAGCTATGACTATACAAGAACACATTTAAAATGATTGAGGCATCCTTTGAAAAGCCACTTATCCTTAAAATACCTCCTTTAAATGAATCCTTCTTTTAGCCTATAGAGACCATGAATGTCCTTTATAGGGATGAACCATGTTTCAAGCCATTTTTATCCATTCCTACCCTACTCTTGGTATTTGCATGATATTTAAAGTTGAAGTGCGGGGGTAAAGGAAATCATGGTGGACGGGATGATACACATTATAAGGAAGAATTGTGGGGGTGTTATTGTGGAAATTAGAAAAGGTTTTGAAATTAGTCATGATACTCTATTGTTTGCCCCTCTTGAATAAAAAAATGACAAAAATGAAAAAAAAATCCAAAAAAATAGAAAAATGGGTTGTGATTTGGGAAAACCAAAAATCACCATTTTCTAGACCGATGATCTTCTGATCGTATGTGGTTAGGTGATGGATGTGAGGCTTTATCAAATCATAATTTTCGAAAAAAATGGAAAAAAGTACGAAAGTAAAAAAAAATATTCAAGAGTGTGCACAAATCATTCATTATGCATAATTTGATCACAACATTTACTTTGAGTTTTGGGAAGTGGGTGTTGCTACTTTGAAGGTGAGAAGTTCATTACACTTTTACATTTGATATCATGCATTGTAATTAAGAGATTATCCTCCTCCTTGAGCCTTAGTTTTTATAGCATCAAATCCTACCAACCTTAAGCCTCAGAGTCATTTGAACCTTAATTTCAAGTCCTCATGATTTTATGTGTCTTTTGTCTTTTCAAAGTGGAGAAAGTAGTTCATTTACAATCCTATGGATAAGAAGCATGTTTTCATGATATGAGCATAAATCTACTTGAATTATATCATGAGTGATGAGAGAAAAAAAATCAAAAGTGCGGTAAATCATGACATGGCATGTTTAATAATGATGAATCAAGGAGCTTGAAAGAATGAAATGAAATGTTCCATCAATTTTCAATGGGGAAAAGTAAAATATATGAATTATATGTTTCGTTGAAAAATGGGAAATTAAATTGATATTTTCTGTAGATTATTGAATGTTTGATTTTACATGGAAAATTGTTTGATTTTATTGCATTGAAATTTGAATATTGGTAACATTGGTGTCCTCTGATTTCCATGTTGAGATTTTATGCTTGAGGACAAGCATGGTTTAAGTGTGGGGCTATTTGATAGAGCAAATTTACGTGCATATTTTTGACCAAATAATGAGTATTTTTTACTGTTTTTCAATGATAAAACCCATATATTTTATTGTTTTATTAAAATAATGGGTAATTTTAATTTTATAATGAAAATGGTCATAATTGATGAAAACTTCATAATTTTGGATTTTGGACAGATTTTGACCACAAGGGTATTTTTGACATTTAGCATAAAATATATGTCCAAAGTTTGTGATTAAATTTTTTTTATAATCCATATTTTATTTCCTTCATTTTTGTCTTCTGGACCAGGATCTGATTCGGTCATCTAGAGGGTTTGAAAATTCATTGAAGTTGGAGAATTGTTTCGGGCGGACAGCATGGACACCAGCAAAGTAACGGAACCAAAATGCGGCCTAAACACATCCAACTGAGGTGTTTCCACCTGGGATGTGACGAGGAAATCTAGAACCGACTATAACATAAAGTTGGTGGATGTTGGAGGTCATTAAGGAGGCCATTGAACGACATTCTTTTGGAGGAACCTTCCTGAAAACATCGTCCAAAAACAGAATCCTTCAATGAAAAATTCATAACTTCTACATCCTGAGTCCAAATGTGCTGAAATATTTAGGGGAGACAGAAAACACATTTATGAAGATCGTTTATGAAGGAAGAAATGAGTGAATCGACCATTTATGGGTCCAACAACGCGCAATATTTCGGGGGACGGAAATCTCCCTATAGAAGGAGGCCCTCCTCTCCATCCAAAATCATCAGTTCGGCACCCAAATACAAGGAGGGATCCCACCGGGGCATGGGCCGCTGCTGCTCCTCTCTTCCCCCCTCATTTCTTCTTTTTATTTTAATCTTATCTTATTTTTATTTTAGTTTTAATTTTCATTTGTAATTTGAATTTCTTTTCAATTTATCCATGCATTTTTATTTTGGTTTCCACCATTTAATTTCTTCTATAATTATTATAAAAATAATAATAATTAAAAACTATTATTATTATTATTATTATTATTATTATTATCAGTATTTACAATATCTCAATATTTATTTCAAATTATTTTACTTTCTTTCTCTCTCCTTTTTCGAAAACTATTTTCTTAAGTAATAATAATAATAATAAGTTATATTATTATTATTATTATTTTCACTTTCATTATAAATTATCTATTCTTCCTCTTTCCCTCTCTCCTCTCTCTCTTTCTCTCTCTCTCTCCTCATCCATCCACCATTGTGATCTCCAACTCTCGGAAATGAGAGGCTGACCCCGAGGCTTGGCTCGGGGGGTGGTCAAGAAGTTCATGAATTTTCTTTAATGTCTATTCTAAATTTGTGATAGACTTGAGTTGTATTCTTGGGCAAGGAAAATGTCCCCGATTGGGTGACCGTCCCCAACGACATGCAACTCAAGCTATTTCTATTCTGGAAAAGAATAGTAATTCAAAAATGAGATTTCATGTTTGAGTTATCAAATTAGAGTCAAACATATAAAGGAGAATAATGATTGAATCCATGGACAAACCCCAAACCAAGTACTTTCTTCCTAACATCATTCTGTTTAGACTTGCATCTAAGTATAAATTTAGAATTCTTACTTTTCATTTCATTATTTTAAATAATTAAGAAACCAAAAAAAGAGATAGATTAGGTGATATAGAATAAAGTAAGTGAACAAAATTGAGAACGCTCCTCAAGAGAGACGACCCTGGTCTGCTACTGTGCTGCACTAGGAAAAAAATATAATTTTTTTTGTCCACGCCCCACGACAGGCGTGCGTCAGCCATCCTGCTAGGGAATCCAAACATATAGACGTATATGTCCTGAACCCGAGGACTAGGACCATTATTGGGGACGAGCCTGTGGCAGAGGATTCTCCACCCCTCTACACGAGCACGTTCCATCAGAGCATCACTGATGATGCGAAGGGCTGGCTGAAGGATTGGGACCTGTGGTCCAGGGGAAAATTCACCAGCGAATGGGCATGGGCGTTCTGGGTCCGCCATACTTGTGACCTGTTTGGGGATGAACTGCGGTATATCGGCTTGTTCAAGGCGGTATGGAAATCGCAGTTCCACTTCCACCGCCAGCCTGAACTCGGACCGGAGCTATTCACCTGATGGTCTCCTGACACCAACACATTCCACCTTCATCATGGTGAAGTCAGCATCAGTCTTTGGGACGTTCACTACATCAGAGGTACCCCACTGGAGGGTTACCAATACGACGAGTTCGTTCCTCCAAAGAACACCTGGAGAGACAGGTCACGGACGCCTATGATGACGTGGCACCTGTTGGAGCTGGCCAAAGTGAGAATGGGGGTCAAGGACATCCTGAAGGATGTTTCCTTCAAGGGCTGGTTCAGTCTATTCCTCGAGAAGGATCCGACCATCAAGATGCCGGGACGGGTCAAACGGTACCCAACCGTGACTCAGAATAGCAGGGATGGGTCATACTGGAGGACCCTAGAGGTGGGGAAATACCTATCATGGGGATAATGCATCATTGGGGCACGGGACCCGAACGTTCGGTATGCCGGGTTCCTTGCCGCCTTCCTGAGCGGGTGGCTCCTGCCGGTTCCGGACACGAGGATGGGTGTCCGTCCAGCAACATTAGTGATGGAGGGCCCCATGGCCGCCAACAAACGGTTCAACTTGGGCATCCATGTACTGGCCAAGCTTTATACCAATCTGGGGTGCATCTCACAAGGGGGTGGCCTCGGAGAGTATGTGGTCCCTTCCAGATATTCCATGGAAGGGAGGCGGCTCATCTTGGAGGGTACACTTTCCCAAACGTCGTCCATCCTCCAGGAAACGGTCTGCGACCGTCCTTTCTAAACATCATAGGGGTGGCGCCGATGACGCTCAATGAGGAGGGCATGAGGATCCACATCGGCAACCATGCCAACTTCAACATCAGCCCATTCCCCACCCAAGTCGGCCAGCTGTTGGACAACGGTCAAGGATCTTTGGAACAGAAGGAATACTTCCATAGCATTCTGGGTGGGGTGCTCATGACTTGGATCGATTGAAGGTGATCTGTGAGCCTTACGTACCATCCCGATTCGCCAGGCAGTTCGGGTGCCTCCGGCGAATGTCAAAGAAGGTATTCACCTCTGTCTGGCAGGAGAAGAATCCATGCGTCCTATGCCAGATGTGGTTGATGTTTACCACCTTTGGTTCTGGTGATGTCGCCACTCTTCCCCCCACTGGGGTCGATGTCGGCCTTGCAACCGAATACGCCGAACACTGGACCATTGTGTACCCTGAGGGGATATTACGCAAGCGGGTCCGCCAACTCGAGGTTACTCGCGCGGAAACCGGGCGACGGGAAAGAAAGCACGGTGCCATCAGAAGGGGGGAACCAAGGGTGCGTCAGGCCGCGAGGCCTGCGCAGGCCGGGACATCTGCAGCGTGAACATCACATGGTGCTTCCATGTCCTCGTTACCCATAGGGGGGTCACATGAGGTGGCCAGGGAACTACCCGAGAAGTAGATAAGATATCTACTCGAACCTCGCCAAGACACAATTCTCCCAACACTGTGGTCCGCCTGGATGACCCTGAGGCAATCGTTGAGCGTCGAATCCATCTGGCAGAAGATAATGAAAAACGAGATCCAACTGCAAGAGGTCGGGCTCGTTCGAATTACCGACCGAGTAAACTTCCATCGGCGGCATGCTTATTTGACGGCCATAGACGCATACACATTCCATAGGGGGTAGAGTACAGAGCCAACGTTCCTAGTGAAAGTGATGCGCGGCCAGGAGCTTGATCCAGAAGCGATGCCTACTGGAGGAGGCAATAGGGACGAGGAGAAGGAGGGGGAAGATGAAACTGGAGAGGACAAAGGTGAGGGAGAATATGAAGAAGAAGAGCCCGAAGGTGAGGGGTCTCAAGGGGCAACCTACCTAGTGAGTCTCCGAGAGAGCGGCAAGATTTCCAACTCTGATCTCGACATAACTGAGATTCTCGAGGTTTGTCTCTGTCTTCATTAATTTCCCTTATTCATCCATTCTCCTTTACAACTTCTAACCCACTTCACCATCCCACTCAAGAGAAGTTGAGTGTTGTACGGTCGTCCCCACCATAGGAGGGAGGAGAGGAACCAGTGGGACATGAAGGGGATCCGACACCCATCATTGAATTAACAAGCACCGAGGGGTATCCCCTTACGGAGGCTCCTACAGCGGCCAAAACACTGGGGACCGATGCTCTATATTCCTATAAGTCTCACGCTTCACTACTGGTTCTTGTTTTCAAAAGATCCCATCTGACCAGTGTATTCCATGCATAGTGATCTCAACACTGGAGGCATGTTAGGCTGCGGATCCCGGACCGTCCATGAGTGGACCAGCGGCGGACATACCACCTCGTTCAGAACATGCTCCCTGCACTAAGTCGGCCCCAAAAATTGATGAAAAAGGGGCGGCGGACATCAGCGGTGCTGTTCCTGAGATGAGGTCGGAAGCTGGTGGAGGCATCATTGCTGCTGGGGAGAGAGAATATGGTTGCTCGAATGTCGGGGATTCTATTCCTCACGAAGACACCCCTGGGGCGGATCCTGCAGCCAATCTGCTCGCTGCCTTCCCCATATACAGACCCGCTGACCCTGCGGAGATAGATGAATCAGACTCAGAGGCAGCCGAGGAGAGCCGGATGACATGGCGCAAAAGGTGGAAGTGTATCCAGCGCTTCCTTAGGCAGCCCCAGTCAGATTGGCTGAGGCAGGTGGGATCACATAAGACCTAGCTACGCTTCTACTACACCGGAGGGGCTGACGCTCAGCGTCTTCATCTGACGGTCCATGATTACATGGCAGAGAAGATACGCGAGAGCAGTCGGCACACTGACATTTCCCAGTGCCGGGAAGGATCGGCGAGCGCTCAAGTGCTGCTGAGGGCAGATCAGGAAGTCTGGCACCTCTAAGGGTAGGCAGCAGATTAGGAGACCTTCATCGCAACATGCTCTGATCTCGTGGAGCAACTGATGGCCCAACTGGATGATGCACATGAACAACTGGTGGAGTCGAATCACCAGATGACCGTACTTCAAACCGAGTGTGTGCAGGAACATGCTAGGGCTGGCGAGCTGCGCTCTGTGGTGACCGATGAGGAGAGAGTCTTCTAAGTGCAAGAAGTAGACCTAGGGCTACCAGCCAGAGGGTAGTAGTGCTGGAAAGATCGCTTCAGAATGTTGATCCCGAAGGGCCTTGTTTTTTCCATCTCACGAACTTTCTGCTTGTACTTCTCATCGTCTCAATCCAATATATGGACAAATCCACTCATTTGTACTCTTGGTTTAATGCACTCAACCATAGTTTCGAAATGAATAACAACTCATCCCATGGCTTCTGTGGGCGGTTCCCAACGTGAGAAGCAGAACATGCTTGTACCATCATTTCGTTCAACTATGGGGAATTGACCAAGAATCATGCGTCCAAAATTGGGCCTGGACCTCTGAGGAGTCCCTGAGACGATTGATGTGTTGACTTCTCAATGTGCTCTAACACACGAGCGGGGAGATTCCGGGGGAATCAAAATCCATCCGAACACAGTGGGATGGAGAGGAAGAGTGAATCATGTTGTCCAAATTCAGAAACCAATGGGGTGCAACCATAGAGGATAACTGTCAAGAGTGGCAGAAACAAAACATCCATATCAGGTTGGCCTAGAATGGGGACAACAAATGAGGTATGACCGCTGACCATGTTCGCAACAGGTGGCCTAACTCAAATATCGTCGGGCAGTCCTCCGAAATGTTGGCCCAGGACAGTAGGCGGACCATAGGTCAAGAATCCATACTGTTAGGGGGTCCCATTAAACATGACCAGTCCTCCAGAACGTTGGCCCAAGACAGCAGGCAGACCATAGGTCGAGCATCCATACTGTTAGGGGGTCCCGTCAAACATGACCAGTCCTCCGGAACGTTGGCCCAGGATAGTAGGCGGACCAAAGGTCGAGCATCCATACTATTAGGGGGTCCCATCAGACATGACCAGTCCTCCAGAACGGTTTCCCAGGACATTAGGCAGACTATAGGTCGAGCATCCATACTGTCAGGGGGTCCCATCAGATATGAAAGGAAATGAAGATCTGAATAAGGGGGCACGCAAAGCGTGGAAGGCGGAGTGGTGGTTTGTTCGAATAGAGTCCAACACTCCCGATATTGTGCCACCATGGCGAAGGTGCATTAGGCGGACATACCGACCTAATCACGGGTCGTCCTAATTTCCAGGCAGGACTTCTTTAGCAAGAGAACTTATGCTTCCCATTATTACCATGGGGCATCCCAAACCTACTCGGAGTAGATGTCCCGATTACACCACATCCCAAATAGTTGGGGTGAGGGGATGATAATAAGGAAGGACGAGGTTCAGTAATCCCTGGGGCTGGACCCAAGAAAAAATGTTCGGGCGGCTCTACGTATCTCATTTACGATGAGAATCAAGCCACACAGAGTTCATGAAGAACAGTTTAACGTCATGTTGGACGAAATACAGTTTAACGTCATGTTGGACGAAATACAGTTTAATGTCATGCTGGATGGAATATGGATCTTAGTTTTAGGTCTTAGATATTGGAACGTGAATGGATAGGGGGAGAAACAGACACATGGCAAGGCGGTTACAAAACCTGGCGTGAATGAGGACCTTAGCCCTACAAACCATGTGCTCTCCGTGGAAATGCTCGAGTTGAGGGAATGAACACGAAGGTAGGTTGGGCCTACGGGGAAGTGCCCCAGGCACTCCTACGTACCTCATAAGGATGATAATCAAGCCATACGTAGTTTTGGAATGTGACATGGTAAGATACCAGTTCTAGGGGAAAAGGGTAGTGTGGGCATGGCCCTTCCACTAAAAGAAGCGGAATTTGATAAATCTTGGTTTTCCTTTAAGGTGAGTGGTTTTTTTGTGAATAGATAGGCCTAGAGTAGTAGGTCGTGGTGTCGCCACAAGCATCAAGTCGTGATAGGTGTTGACAAGTGGCATGGAACAATACCAATACCCAATGTGATGTCCTCTACAACGAGGTCATCACAATGCAGTGCCGTTTTTTGTCTTGCGGCCAGGACGATAATGTCACAGTTTAGTGTCGTGTGATAGGACCAACAACAGAGTTTAAGGTCGTCTGGTTTGGACCGACACACAGTTTAAGGTCATATCGTTTGGACCCAAAACACAGTTTAAGGTCGTATGGTTTGGACCAGCAACACAGTTTATGGTCGTATGGTTTGTACCTACAACACAGTTTAAGGTCGTATGGTTTGGACCAACAACACAGTTTATGGTCGTATGTTTTGGACCAACAACACAGTTTAACGTCGTATGTTTTGGGTCGACAACACAGTTTAAGGTCGTATGGTTTGGACCGACAACACAGTTTAAGGTCGCATGGTTTGGACCGACAACACAGTTTAAGGTCGTATGGTTTGGACCAACAACACAGATTAAGGTTGTATGGTTTGGACCCACAACACAGTTTAAGGTCATATGGTTTGGAACAATACAAAGTTTAAGGTCGTATGGTTTGGACCAACAACACAATTTAAGGTCGTATGGTTTGGAACGACACACAGTTTAAGGTCGTATGGTTTGGACCGACACACAGTTTAATGTCGTATGGTTTGGACCAAAAACAGAGTTTAAGGTTGTATGGTTTGGACCGACACACAGTTTAAGGTCGTATGGTTTGGACCCACACACAGTTTAAGGTTGTATGGTTTGGACCGACACACAGTTTAAGGTCGTATGGTTTGGACCAACCGAGAGAGGAGCCTCAAGCCAAAGGGGCCTACGAGGGTTCAACAATCAGGGGCAGGAGATGCTAGCAACCAGCTATGCTGGGCCTGAAACGCAATGTTTGGGCGACTTCTCGTTCAACATGGGGATGAGGGTCAAGCTGCACGCAACCCGTAAAGGAGAGACCCAAGCACATACTCTAGCGCTCAGATTGTGGGAGCCCTGCGAGACATCATTATGTAGCTCAGTATTTCTGATGTGTGGGGGTGTACTGAGGGTTAGTACAAGGAGTTTTGAGATTCCACCTTGACACAGTGGGAAGGAACATGACATGAACCATTCCACCAACATTCAGGGCCCGGGGAAGCCGGTGTGACGACTGAGGATTACTTCTTACCACGTTTGCAACACAACAACATGTCGTATTATCCTTGGGGAAAAACAAATGAGCATCAACCGCTGACCATGTTTGCAACGCGGGATTCATATCAATTTGTTGTCTGAAACCCTCAGGGGCGTTGGCCCACGACGGTAGGTGATCCCTTAGGCATTGTATCCAGGCCATTCATGGGGGTCCCTCTGGGTGTGAAGGATGGCAGGGGCCTGAATGAAGGGGAAGACGAAGCTTGGAAAGTGGATGGAACTTGCCTAAGTTTAATCTTCCACTCTAAGTCCTAGACCAGAGTACCCTGAGCACATCAGCAGACCACTGGAAAGGGTCAGAGGGCTCAGTCCGAGAGCGGCCAAAAGATGGCGGATCCCCTGGCAAAAGAGGGGGCATAATGCCAAACACTCTAAGAACCAGCAGATCATGGGATCTCCTAAGAGATGGGGCTGGACCTGACATCTAGTTGTTCAGGCGGTCCTACGTATCCCATAAGGATGGGAATCAAGCCATACATAGTTCTTGAAAGCGTCTTTTAATGCCACTGGACATAGGAGGGCTAAATCCTGAGGACAAGGTGCGCGTGGTGTAGCTATTGTAAACCCGATGTGAATGAGGACATAATCTCACACCACGACATGCGATCATGTGGTCAAGGTCACAAAGGTGAAACAGACGCGACATCGGACCTCAAGCTGGACCCAAAGACGAATGTTCTGGGTGTTCCTACAGATCCCATTAGGATAGGAATCAAGCTAGACGTAGTTCTGACAATACAGTATAACGTCATGTTGGACAAAATATGGATCTTAGTTTTAGGTCTTAGAGCTTGGACCAAGAGGATCTTAGTTTTAGGTCTTAGAAATCAGACCAAAAGGATCTTAGTTTTACGTCTTAGAACTCGGACCAAGAGGAAAGGGCAGAGTTTGGTAACTCATGGGGATGGAACCAAAATGAAACGTCTGGGCGTTCCTACGTATCCCATTAGGATGGGAATCAAGCCACACGTAGTTCTTGAAGCACAGTTTAACGTCATGTTGGATGAAATACGGATCATAGTTTTAGGTCTTAGAACTCGGACCATAAAAAGTGAAGAACCAAAATAGGATATTAGTTTTAGTTCTTAGAGCTCAGACCATGGAGCCCAGATGTAGGGTAGAGTGTAGTTTAAGGTCGTACTGGACTATAGAGTATAAGTTCATGCAGGACAATACAGTTTAAAGTCATGCAGGACCATACAGTTTAAGGTAATACAGGACTATACAGTTTAAGGTCATGTAGGACTATACAGTTTAAGGTCATGCAGGACCATACTGGCTAGGCAATGTACTTCTTGAGTAACCTGGCGTTGGTGGGAGGAGTGATACGCTCACCATCCATAGTCACCAGGGAATACACGCCATTGGGATAGACCATGTGGACAATAAAAGGCCCTTCCCACTTGGGGTCCAACTTGGGTGGTTTCCTTCCGGGAATCATTGGTGCTCTGAGAGCCAACACCAAGTCACCTTGAAGGAAGGAGCAGTGGAAACCCTTATTATCGAATTCTCGAGCCATCCTGATCTGATTCCTGTCATTGTTATGTAATGTGCAAAGGCTACTTCCGTCCAATGCTTCCAATTCAGCTAGATGGATCTCAGCAACTCTATCTGGCGCTTGCTGGTCATAGACCGCCATGCGCAGTGAGGGCAGCTGGTCCTCGATGGGAAGGACGACCTCAGCTCCATATACCAGGGAATACAGAGTCACCTGGGTGGAATAGCGAGTCGTCGTCCTGTAAGCCCAGATGGCGTTGGGGAGCTTGTCCGGTAATCTTCTCTTGTTCTGACCAACCATTTTTTGCAGAATGTTAGAGAGGGTTTTGTTAAATGCCTCAATCTGTCCATTCGCCTTTGCATGATAGTGGGAGGTGTGGTTAAAGAGAATGTTTTACTTGTCGTACATTCTTTTCAGCTTGGCCGCTCGAAAGTTGGTTCCGTTATCCATGAGGAAAGCGTGAGGTATTCCAAACTGGTGGATGATATTAGAGATCACGAAGTCGGTGATAGAACCAGCCTTGACTTCCCTGAGCTGGGTTGCCTCTTCCCACTTTGAGATGAAATCCGTAGCGGTCAAGATGAACTGGCACTGGCAGGCAGTAGCCGGCGGGTAAGGCCCTATGACATCCAACCCCCAGACTGCAATGGGAAAAGAATACATAGTAGTATGGAGAGGCTCTGGTGGCCGATGCAGAAAGTTTGAATGAACTTGGCACGCATGACACCTCTTGGCATACTCGATGCAGTCGTGGATCATGGAGGGCCAGAAGTATCCCAGCATCTGAATCTGGTGGGACAACTTTGACCCGGCCTGGTGGGAACCACAAGAACAAGCGTGCACTTCCTGCATGACCTGTGGGATCTCAACTCCATCAAGACAATGGAGGAGAACACCGTCAAACCCACGCCTGTAAAGGAGCTGCTCACGGCTGGGACCGCTTTGAAGGGTGAACTACGGAACACAGCGCTTGATTCGTTCTTGATCTGCTCGGTCCATCAGAAGATTGTCGTGCCAGAGATATTCAACCAAAGGTTTCCTCCAGTCTGGAACTGTCTCGATCACCACGCGTGACGCCCCGTGGGGGGGGGGGGTCCTGACGCTGGGGCACTAGTGGTGAGATGGTTCACTCACGGGCCACGATCATCCTCTGGGATAACAGGTGCAATGACTCTTCGGTGCGCCGCGTGGATGATTAGGTCATCCTGTTCGGGCACTGCGAGTGATGCGTCCAGTTTGGCCAAAGAATCTGCTCAGCTGTTCTGTGACTGGGGAATGTGAATGACATCTGGCCAGGAGGGGAACTTAGCCATTAGATGGAGGGTGCACTCCAGCAACGACATGAGTTATGGCTTCCTGAAAGCATAGTCACCGTTAACCTGCTTGATGACTATCTCAGATTCCCCTTTAACATACATGTGGGGTACGTTAACCTCTAGAGCCAACTCGAGGCCAGTGCTGAGGGCATGATATTCTGCCTCATTGTTGGTGCAGCCTTCTGACAACAAGAAAGAGTATGGAAGAACGTCTTGCTCCGGGGTGATGAATACGATACCTAGGCCCACTCTGTTAAGCCTAGGATCGTTGAGCCTTCTACCGGTAGGGCTTCGGGAGGCGCCCTCAAAGTGAATCTGCCAGCATGGGGTGGCTTGATCGACAGAGAGGATTGCCTCATCAGGAAATCCCAAATCCAGTGGCTGGTTTGCAGAGGTTGGGTGGGCAGTGAAGAAGTCTGTCAAATCATGTCCTTTGATGGCCTTTTGAGGTACAAACCAAATTTATAACTGCTGGAAGATCACCGCCCAGCGTGCAAATCGGCCAGTCAACATAGGCTGGCTCAGGATGTATTTCAACGGGTCTACCTAAGAGACCAGCTGCACCTCGTGGTGCTGCAAGTAGTGCCGCAATTTCTGTATGGAGAATACGAGCGCCAGGCAGCTCTTCTCGATGGGATAATATCTAATTTCTGCATTGAGGAGCATGTGGCTGAGGTATTAAGGGCTATTCTATGTTCCCTCGTTGTTCTTCTGGGTGAGAAGGGCGCTGAGGGATCACTCCATGTAACGCCCCGACCCCAGTTACCCAGAGTCGGTGCATTAATTACATAACATTGGTATGATCACAAGAAAGATCAAATCTCGAAAGACCGATTGGTTTAGTAGTCTTGGAAACACTAGATATATTCATAAGTCTTACATTACATCATAAAATGAAAAAACTACTACAAAAACATATTGTATCCATAATCCACACTCATATCCCCACATAATATCCCTGTAGGTCATTCATAATTTACTTCTTCACTTCCTGGGAAAAATAAAACATAGAAAAGGGGTGAGCTCAAATGCCCAGTAAGGATAACAATATAGCGGAAACTTTCATAAATAAAAATAAACATTTAAGGCAATGTATAACTAAAACAAAAGCCTTTAAAACATGAACTTTCAACATGGAATGGCATAAATAAAATGAAATAATGCCATTTACTTATTCACAGGGATATTCTAATAATCGAATAATGACATGCAAAAATCAATAACCACTTTCATAATGATGGAATGCATAATGCCAGACTATCATAACCACATAGACAAGGCCTCGTGCCAAGACTACAAATAAGATTTTGTCAAGGCCTTGTGCCAAGACACTAGTTTGTCTCATGAGACCTACCGATGCATCGAGGAGCTACAGCGGGCTCCACCCATCACATATTAAGTCCAATGCATTCCCATATGAAAAGGTTTAAATATAACATAAACATTCGTATTAAAACTAGCATACGAAATGTCAATACTTTCACCATAAACTATGAATGGTATAAAAATAGCACATCCAGAGTCAAACATATCACAAAACCTTCAATACAATATAGAATTTTTCTATCATAATAAATCAACTTCAAATAATCTTAAAATCTATCAAAGGATGTTGACATAGATGAAATCAAAATTCTTTTTAAATAAATATCTCCTTTTATTTTGAAATCATTTAAGATCCATATAAAATAAAACATTTTCTTTGAAAATATTCTTATAAGCTTGTAAGGGATTCATTGAAGATTTTATAACGTCGGAAAATAGCCGCACCCGCCGTATAAGATAAAAAAACATTCTTACCTCAATTCTGTCGCAAAGGTTAAAAAGGACCTTGTTTTGAAAACAACCGAAAGATTCCCTTATAAACCACTTATAAAAGTCAAAAAGGGTATAAATGACTTTAACTCATATTCTAGTAAATAGTAAAAATGTTTTGAAATACATTTTTAAGAAACATGGATGTGGATGATAAAGTGATCCCAGTAGATTATTACGTATAAACAACCTCGGATAATGAAGAGATTGTGAAATAACACTTACCTTGTACTTTTCCTTGGTTGGGGTAGGTTAACCTCCTGTATAATGGTGAAATAATTGTTATTAAATTATACAAGAATCATATATATTAATATGATATCGTATATGATCTTTTAACATTGATTTGTTAATAATATCTTAGAATTATCGGTGTTTCGGGTGTTAACTTACTCATTTTCTTTTATATGTTTTATTACATAAGCCATGTTTGTTGTATCTTATTCATATCCAGAATGATATCAAGTCCTTAAACATCATTTTTAAATCATCAAATGACAATTATACTTTAATGGATATGATGGAGAATGAATCTCATCGCGTTCGTGGAGACGGTAGTCCGTACGTACGCACGAGCGACAATATCATTCTTTTGATATTAAAATAATATATAAATGGATGGTATATCATATATACAGAATCATTAACATGTTATATTTATTATTTACATGAGTTACACATCATTATTATACCCATCCAAATAATAATATATTGAATAACAATTACACCACGACGTGGAGACGGTAAGCTGTACGTACGCACGTATGGTGACATGTTATTCAAAGGGTGGATAGAATACTGAATATGGTTGTACCATATTTATAATAACATCACAGTATATGTGAGATACTGGAGTTATTATTTTAGAATGGTAAGAAAAAAGGAAGAATAAGTGGAAGAAGAAATGAACTTGGAGAAGGGTGGTGAAATCATTACCTCTTCTTCGGGTTCTTCCTTTTGATTTGATCAAAAGGGCTCCATAGGTTGGCTTTCTGATAAAACTAAGGCCTCTAGGTTGTAGTGATGGAAGTTGGGAGAGTATTTGGGCAGAGTTTGACCGAACCAAAAGGCTTTGAAGGTGTGAAGAAATGAGAAGGAGGAGTGCCCTTTTATAAGAGGGGTGAGGGGCACCTTTGGAAAAGCTAGAAATATTAATTTATAATAAATTCATATCCGGTTTGTAATGGCTCCAAAGTTGACTATTCAAAGGGTAAGGTTGGGCTAGGTCGAAAACCACTAAACAAATAGAATTTAGACAGGTTTGGGTACTTATATTAACCTTATCTTTAAGTATTAACTCTAAGTTAATTAGTTTCACTTTTACAATGTCTCTTTGTATTTTTATATAATATGGTTAATAAACTTACTATATACATCCAAACGACCCCCAAGTGGTCCATTAATGATGAACCTATCATGATATAAGTCTCTTGGCCAAAACATAGATTTTTAGTAATTTAATATCAATTAATAATATAATATTTGTTTTAAGAACTCTTTTATGTCAATTTTGACACTATTCAATAGTTGATTTTTGTGAAACTCATAACAGATTGATTACTTCGAACAAAGGCAATTAAATCAATCCTAATATATCATATTATCCTAGAAAATTAGTTTAATTCATTAAAAGTTTCATATTATATTTATTTTGGTATTTATAATATCAATTATTTTAATTTTTTACTATTATAGTAATTAATGCATCATCATTGTGTCATAAATAAAATATAATATTTAAGGTCTAAAAATTATAAATAAAATATCATTATGTAGGAAATCTGTTTATCTTTCTAATGAATATTTATAATCTAAAATACAACATATATAACCCTATTTAATAATTGTTTTTCTAAAAGATATATGCTTGTGTCATTTTTGTATCCATTTTAACTTAATTAAAATAAAGTGTCATTATCACTTACAAGTGGATCCATGGGGTCCCAAAAAAGACCCAAAGATGCCCATGGTCGACCATGTATCATCCAATAGGGTTAAGACACGTTTTAGGGTAATTTAGTATTATTATAATATTATTTTTTTAACCCTTATTTACCGGATTTACCCTTAACCATGGTAAATAAAATATTTACCGCAGTAATTATTCAAAATGTCTAAAAATAAAAGTTACCTATTAACAAAATTTGAACATCCTGATTCCAAATATGGAATCCATTTTCCTAAATTCAAAACACAGAAGTGGCATAAATTAATTTAAAATTAATTCCCGCTGTCAAAACAAAAAGCGTGTTTTTAAGAGATAATAACTATCAAAAGATTGACACTTGTTTATGTTCGGTTTAATTGTAAAATTATGTCCAATGACCAACATTATATTAAATGGTAAAAATATATTCTAAATATACTTTAAAACCACTCAATGTCATAATTTATCAATACTAATTATTTTGATTAAAAAAGTTGTTTTTAATTAAAATTTAGTAATTTTCACTATTCATCAAAATATGAAAGTTATCCGAAAAGTACCAAAATTTCACCGTAGGCTAAATTCGATATTCCGAATCCAAAAATGAAGTCCATTTTAAAATATAAAATATATATAATTTCAAAAATTATGTATTACTATTCATAACGGCTAGTTTGATTGGTTGTGGTGTGTGTTAAAACTCAAGGTTGTGTACAACACACGCTACTGTATTATTCAAAGAAAGCATACCGTGGAAGCTTGGGATGTTTCATTTTAAATTTTTGATGTCCTCATTTTGTCAAAAAGTTTAAAATATTGTATTTAAAAAGGGTTCACTATTAAAAGTTGATAAAAGTGAAATACTGAAAATGAATTTGTTCTTCCATTATGTCTAAGATACTCATAATATGGAAAAATTATAAGGATTATATAAAGTTTAAAATATAGTTATTACTATTCATAACCTCTTTTGAATGGATTTTTGGTAAGTCATGGTGCAATTGAACTCGATTTTGCATGTAGTGCAAGTTATTGAATTATTTTGAAGAAATAACACATTATGAATTCTTGGGGTGTTACATTCTCCCCTCCTTTAATATATTGTGTCCTCGCAATTTGAAATTGTTCTTCGAAAATAAAAGGTTGAAAGTAGAAAATATATTTGTGGGAAAACCCACATCGAAAATTGGGTTACTAAAATTTAGTCTTAATATGAGGAAAAGAGAAATGAAAGGGTCACCACCAAATTATGATCTCGATTAGGAGAACATTGGTGGCAATTAGAGACATATAATTGTAGGAAAAACGTAAATATTTATAGGTAGTGATTGAGGTCATCAATCACAAACAAGTGTAAAATTGAGGTCCTTAAATTCATCAATCTATGATGATTTGAAATACCATCGGTTCAACAAAACATAGGGTATTAGGATAACACATTTTTTGACGTTTCAAAGTATCTTAGTTGAAATCCCACATCGAAAAATGAATTAATGAGGCCTCTATTTAAAATAAAGAGTCGAAAGTATGAAGATTACCGAAAATAACATATACTAGGGTTCCATGTAAGAAAATATGGATATGGAAGAAAAACATAACCATCAATTCGCCGATGGAGAGTGGTAGAGAACATGGCTATGAAAAGGCCAACAATCCCAAAGACATAAATTAGTGATGATTTAAGGTTCCATCTAGGAAAACAGTTTTGTTTTAAGTTGCTTTTCTTAATGTTGAGGAATTTATTTATGAGATTGGCTAAGATCATAAGGAGATATACTTACATTATAATTAGAGTTTTATCCATTAATAAATTTCTACCACAAACTCATCTTTCACTCTAAAAGATAATAGAATGTAAAAAAATTTATTTACACTATTCGTATAGGGTTCCAAAATAAACGAATTTATAATTCATCTACAAGATGTTTTAATAAAAACTACATTATTTAATCCAGGACATCTCGTGGGCCAGTGGTAGGTGATACACCCTTGTCGCCCTTCGGTTGCGGGTTCAAGTCTCGCAGCCTTGCCGGACGCAACGGGTTGCCGCCCGACCTCCAGGTTGTCCTTTTATGGCAATCCAAAATAATCCAAACTAGAACTATCCAAAATAATTCTGTCCAAACTCACAGTCCAACATTTATAAGGAAGGTAAACATAATATAGATCCTTTTTACCCCGTAATAGCATATGAATACCTTCATCATGTATTACCATATTCCTTATTGATTACATTCATGCTCCCTTATTCCATATAGAATGCTGGATATACTTCATTAATCCAAAAAAAATTTAAACCCCAACAATGATGGAATATACAAATCATTAATCAGTTCCAAGGTAGTCAAGAATATCCAATATAATTTATCCAAAACAATCACATATTATTCCAAAATCACTACCTCAGTATCAGAACTATATTATGATTTATCATTCTCTCAACCATATATTTTCCAAAAATTTATCCTGCTGTTGAATCACTTTTCTTTGTTCCACACAAACTCAAGTCCTTAATGAAATAGTACTGCAGTACAATCCTTATATACTCCATAATTATTATAACAAGTACATTGTTGATACAACACTCAATTTACATAATCAACATAAGAACTCTAATCATTCCTCTTCATCTGTGGTAGTATCATAACTTGATTATTATCCAATAACATCATTTGCGGCATAGTCTGATGACTAGGACATAGGTTCACATAGTGTCCAAAATCATTTCAAATGAAGCATTGTACATTTGAAACCATTTTCTTACCCTTGCAGTCACGTACTTTGTGCCCTTTTCCTCCACACTTATAACAAACTCCCATTCCTTTCAGGCAAGTTCCAGGGTGTTTCTTTCCACAGTTACCACATATGGGAAAATTCTTCTTTTCCCTCTTCCCTTTATCCATCTTTCTCTCTTCCATCCTTTTCTTCTCTTGCTTCCCATCAAAGCCATAAGACTCAGTAAACTCTTTACTTATCTTATCAAAACATGATATTATTTCTTCATATGATGATAATACATGGGAGACTATTTATCTTATAAATTCTAGCTTAAGACCATGAAAGATATGATCCTTCCTTCTCTTTGGATCATGTGCATTTCTGGAGTTCTCATTCCTTCTACTGGGTGCCATTTCTAAACAATGGCATACACTAGATCAATTTATGAATCAAAATACATAATCCCATACTTATAAAACACTTAACATAAATTGAACTATTTATGGATATAATTCATAATCATAAGAAGGTTTTCTTTGAGGAAGTATATACTCATAATCCCTTCAAAATGATTTGTAATGAAAAATGAGAGTTATCCTAAGAATATCCCCCGGAAGTGTCGTAACCAAGAGTGCAGCAAGGCCCATTGTCGTGCACCAGTTATCGTTCGAGTCTAGCTCAAAGAGGTGTTTTCGGGTTTTACCCCTAGGTACATATGTGCCAGAGCCGCCTCTACCTACTCGTATCCAGACAGGGATGTATTGCTCGGAAAACTCACAAAATCTCTACAATTCCAAAATTTTAAGAAGTTCCTCTATACTAATCCTCAAATTTCATCTTAGGTCTACGTGCTCTAATCAGAGTTTATCTAAATCTAGATTCCAAGGTTTGTACTAAAATTTCTCTGATACCAACTGTAACTCCCCGACCCCAGTTACCTAGAGTTGGTGCATTAATTACATAACATTGGTATGATCACAAGAAAGATCAAATCTCGAAAGACCGATTGGTTCAGTAGTCTTTGAAACACTAGATATATTCATAAGTCTTACATTACATCATAAAATGAAAAAACTACTACAAAAACATATTGTCTCCATAATCCACACTCATATCCCCACATAATATCCATGTAGGTCATTCATAATTTACTTCTTCACTTCATGGGAAAAATAAAACATAGAAAAGGGGTGACCTCAAATGCCCAGTAAGGATAACAATATAGAGGAAACTTTCATAAATAAGAATAAACATTTAAGGCAATGTATAACTAAAACAAAAGCCTTTCAAACATGAACTTTCAACATGGTATGGCATAAATAAAATGAAATAATGCCATTTACTTATTCACATGGATATTCTACTAATCGAATAATCACATGCAAAAATCAATAACCACTTTCATAATGTTGGAATGCATAATGCCAGACTATCATAACCACATAGCCAAGGCCTCGTGCCAAGACTAAAAATAAGATTTTGTCAATGCTTTGTGCCAAGACACTAGTTTGTCTCATGATACCTACCGATGCATCGAGAAGCTATAGCGGGCTCCACCCGTCACATATTAAGTCCAATGCATTCCCATATGAAAAGGTTTAAATATAACATAAACATTCGTATTAAAACTAGCATACGAAATGTCAATAATTTCACCATAAACTATGAATGGTATAAAAATAGCACATCCACAGTCAAACATATCACAAAACCTTCAATACAATATAAAATATTTGTATCATAATAAATCAACTTCAAATAATCTTAAAATCTATCAAAGGATGTTGACATAGATGAAATCAAAATTCTTTTTAAATAAATATCTCCTTTTATTTTGAAATCATTTAAGATCCATATAAAATAAAACATTTTATTTGAAAATATTCTTATAAGCTTGTAAGGGAAGCTTTGAAGATTTTATAACGGCAGAAAATAGCCGCACCCGCCGTATAAGTTAAAAAAACATTCTTACATTAATTCTGTCGAAAAGGTTAAAAAGGACCTTGTTTTGAAAACGACCGAAAGATTCCTTTATAAACCAATTATAAAAGTAAAAAAAGGTATAAATGACTTTAACTCATATTCTAGTAAATAGTAAAAATGTTTTGAAATACATTTTTAAGAAACATGGATGTGGATGATAAAGAGATCCCAATAGATTATTACGTATAAACAACCTCGGATAATGAAGAGATTGTGAAATAACCCTTACCTTGTACTTTTCCTTGGTTGGGGTAGGTTAAAATCTTGTATAATGGTGAAATAATTGTTATTAAATTATACAAGAATCATATATATTAATATGATATCGTATATGATCTTTTAACATTGATTTGTTAATAATATCTTAGAATTATCGTCATTTCGGGTGTTAACTTACTCATTTTCTTTTATATGATTTGTTACATAAGCCATGTTTGTTGTATCTTATTCATATCCAGAATGATATCAAGTCCTTAAACATCATTTTTAAATCATCAAATGATAATTATACTTGAATGGATATGATGGAGAATGAATCTCATCGAGTTCGTGGAGACGGTAGTCCGTACGTACGCACGAGCGACAATATCATTCTTTTGATATTAAAATAATATATAAATGGATGGTATATCATATTTAAAGAATAATTAACATGGTATATTTATTATTTACATGAGTTACACATCATTATTATACCCATCCAAATAATAATATATTGAACAACAATTACACCACGACGTGGAGACGGTAAGCCGTACGTACGCACGTATGGTGACATGTTATTCAAAGGGTGGATAGAATACTGAATATGGTTGTACCATATTTGTAATAACATCACAGTATATGTGAGATACTGGAGTTATTATTTTAGAATGGTAAGAACAAAGGAAGATGAAGTGGAAGAAGAAATGAACTTGGAGAAGGGTGGTGAAATCATTACCTCTTCTTCGGGTTCTTCCTTTTGATTTGATCAAAAGGGATCTTTAGGTTGGCTTTCTGATCAAACTAAGGCCTCTAGGATGTAGTGAGGGAAGTTGGGAGAGTATTTGGGCAGAGTTTGGCCGAACCAGAAGGCTTTGAAGGTGTGAAGAAATGAGAAGGAGGAGTGCCCTTTTATAAGAGGGGTGAGGGGAACCTTTGGAAAAGCTAGAAATATTAATTTATAATAAATTCATATTCGGTTTCTAATGGCTCCAAAGTTGACTATTAAAAGGTTAAGGTGGGGATAGGTCGAAAAAAACTCAACCAATAGAATTTAGACAGGTTTGGGTACTTATATTAACCTTGTCATTAAGTATTAACTCTAAGTTAATTAGTTTCACTTTTACAATGTCTCTTTGTATTTTTATATAATATGGTTAATAAACTTACTATATACATCCAAACGACCCCCAAGTGGTCCATTAATGATTAAACTATCATGATATAAGTCTCTTGGCCGAAGCTTAGATTTTTAGAAATTTAATATCAATTAATAATATAATATTTGTTTTAAGAACTCTTTTATGTCAATTTTGACACTATTCAATAGTTGATTTCTGTGAAACTCATAACAGATTGATTACTTCAAAAAAAAGTCAATTAAAGCAATCCTAATATATCATATTATCCTAGAAAATTAGTTTAATTCATTAAAAGTTTCATATTATATTTATTTGGGGATTTATAATATCAATTATTTTAATTGTTTACTATTATAGTAATTACTGCATCATCATTGTGTCATAAATAAA
Organism: Viscum album; assembly: GCA_963277665.1. Taxonomy (NCBI): domain Eukaryota; kingdom Viridiplantae; phylum Streptophyta; class Magnoliopsida; order Santalales; family Viscaceae; genus Viscum; species Viscum album. The sequence continues at coordinate 793,697,903 of OY728162.1, read as the reverse complement.
ATATAATATTTAATGTCTAAAAATTATAAATAAAATATCATTATGTAGGAAATCTGTTTATCTTTCTAATGAATATTTATAATCTAAAATCCAACATATATAACCCTTTTTAACAATTGTTTTGCTAAAAGATATATGCTTGTGTCATTTTTTATTTATTTTAACTAAATTAAAATAAAGTGTCATTATCACTTACAACTGGATCCATGGGGTCCCCAAATAGACCCAAAGATTCCCATGGTCGACCATGTATCAACCAATAGGGTTAATACACGTTTTAGGGTAATTTAGTATTATTATAATATTATTTTTTAAACCCTTATTTACCGGATATATCTTTAACAATGGTAAATAAAATATTTACCGCAGTAATTATTCAAAATGTCTAAAAATAAAAGTTACATATTTACACAATTTGAACATACTGATTCCAAATATGGAATCCATTTTCATAAATTCAAAACACATAAGTGGCAGAAATTAATTTAAAATTAATTCCCGCTGTCAAAACAAAAAGAGTGTTTTTAAGAGATAATAACTATCAAAAGATTGACACTTGTTTATGTTCGGTTTAATTGTAAAATTATGTCCAATGACCAACATTATATTAAATGGTAAAAATATATTCTAAATATACTTTAAAACCACTCAAATTCATAATTTCTCAATACTAATTATTTTGATTAAAAAAGTTGTTTTTAATTAAAATTTAGTAATTTTCACTATTCATCAAAATATGAAAGTTATCCGAAAAGTACCAAAATTTCACCTTAGGCTAAATTCGATATTACAAATCCAAAAATGAAGTCCATTTTAAAATATAAAATATATATAATTTCAAAAATTAGGTATTACTATTAATAACGGCTAGTTTGATTGGTTGTGGTGTGTGTTAAAACTCAAGGTTGTGTACAACACACGCTACTGTATTATTCAAAGAAAGAATACCGTGGAATCTTGGGATGTTTCATTTTAAATTTTTGATGTCCTAATTTAGTCAAAAAGTTTAAAATATTGTATTTAAAAAGGGTTCACTATTAAAAGTTGATAAAAGTGCAATACTGAAAATGAATTTGTTCTTGCATTATGTCTAAGATACTCATAATATGGAAAAATTATAAGGATTATATTAAGTTTAAAATTTAGTTAATACTTTTCATAACCTCTTTTGAATGGATTTTTGGTAAGTCATGGTGCAATTGAACTCGGTGTTGCGTGTAGTGCAATTTATTGAATTATTTTGATGAAATAACACATTATGAATTCTTGGGGTTTTACACTCCAGGGTGGTCATGTTAAGGACCAGCGGATTTCCGGGAACAGGTGGCATCAGGACCAGAGGTTGAAGCAGATACTACTTGATTTCCTCAAAAGTGGTCTGACACTCTTCGTCCCACCCATAAGCGGTGCCTTTCTTCATGATCAGGGAGAAGGGCTTACACTTTCCTGTCAGATTCGCAATGAATCGGCGTATATACGCTAAGTGGCCTTGGAGGCCTTGAGGCTCCTGAATATTACTCGGGGGAGGCATCTGACTGATGGGCTTGATCTTCTCGGGGTCGATCTCGATTCCTCGATACCTAATAATGAAGCCAAGAAACTTTTCGGAGGTGACCCCGAAGGCACACTTCAACGGGTTCATCATCAAGTGGCGAGAACGGAGGAAACCGAACACTTTCTCAAGGTATTTCAGATGGTCCTAGAACTGAAGAGATTTAACCACCAGGTCATCTACGTAGAACTCCACCAGTGTCCCGAGGATTGGCTTGAATATGCGGGGCGTAGCCCATTGATAGGTGGAACCCCCATTCTTCAGGCCGAAGGGCATAACCCGGTAGCAGAAAGTGCCCTGGGGGGGCCCTGAAGGCAGTGAACTCTTCATCCTTGGGGGCCATCCGGATCTGGTTGTTCCCGGAGTACCCATCCATGAAGGATATGGCTTGGAACCCAGTCGTTGCATCGATCAATAGCTCTATCATGGGAACCGGAAAGTCATCCTTCGGACAGTGGCGATTAAGATCTCGGAAGTCAATGCAGACCATGATCTTCCCGTTCCTCTTCCGGATGGGAACAATGTTGGCTAGCCACCTGGGGTACTGGACTTCCTTGACGATGTTGTCCTTAATGAGCTTATCAACTTCGGCCTCAACCATGGAACCATGAAAGGGGTTCATTTTCCTGGGAGGCTGCTTGAACCCACGATGGTTTGCTGGGAGGCCAAGGTGGTGAATGGATACCTAGGGATCTAGTCCCGACATCTCGTCATAACTCCATAAAAACACGTCACGGTGCAGTATGAGGAAGTCTATATACTGTTGTCGTTCCTCAGGAGGCATATCGGCACTGACCAAGGTGGGTCTCGGGTCCACCTCACTTCCAAGGTTGACCTGTACAATATCGTCGACCGTGGTGGAGATGCCCTCCTCAAAGGTAAAAGGAAAATCATCCATATCTTCTTCTCTACTTGAGGAAGGATCGTCCATGGGGGGGGCGTTTCGGGGCTGCTCGACCCTGATGGGGAGAAGGCACCGGCTTGGCGGGCAGAGGTCGTCACGATGGGAGACTCATGCACCGCAAATATCATGGCGACGAAGGCGGTTGATCCAATACCATCCGGCCATCCGCCCAAGGCGCCACGCTTTATGACATCAAAGCAGTGGTGACGCGTTGGCTTGAGCCGATCGATTCCGGCTTGGAGAAACAAACACATATGACATACTGTCGTTGCCATGAGCCCAACGTCCCGATATCGTATAGGGGTGGGAGGCTTGGGGATCACCTGAGCCTAGTTGGAATAAGAGTATGAGGTGATTTCCTGCCGTCGCATAGACCCGGAAATATGGCTTCCTCTAGTACCCGAGACAACAAAGCAATCTCCCATATCGGGAGTTGTGGCCTCCAACCGATGGATTGGGAAGACATATGTGTCATCCAAACCTGGCCAGGGATCACTCGCGATAGTGGCGGGCCCAACCTCACCATCTAAGATTTGCTTGTCCTTGCTATTGTAATAGTCAGTGTCCAGGTAACGAGCTTCACAAGAGGAAAACTGAGACGCATCTCCTTGGAGCACACCCACTCGACCCTTAAGGGAGTATTTTGAGGCACTGATGGTATGATGAGGGAACCACTGCGTGAAGATGGACCCACGGCCTGCCCATCAATGCGTTGTAGGCAGTGTCCTGAGAGACAACCATGAATTCAGTATTGGCAATTAAGCCGCCGAACTGGGTCTTTAGATAAATATTGCTGAGTTGAGTTTGCTCGGTCCTGTCATACCCCTAGATTCTGAGGTCGGAGGGAGTTATATAATCCTCGGACAACCCCAGTTTTTGCAGTGTCCTAGTTGGGATCATGTTAATCCCAGAACCCGTGTCGACAGGATAGAGACGGACATCCACGCCATTGAACTAGCCGATGATGTACAATGAGTGGATGTGAACCTATATGGGAAGGTCTTAATCTTCACCAGAAAATGAGATAACCGCATGACATTCGGCGTCTTCAGTCACCTCGGTGTGGAAGGCTTTTGCGGCCGCTACCTCCGTCTCATACTGAAGGGGGGCTCCTTAGAGCCTCAGAGAGTGCCACACGCATTTCAGATGACAGGCAAAGGGCCTCGAGAATTGAAAGCCTTTCAGGAATACCGGCCAGATGCTTCAGGACATCATACTTTCGGCCAAACGAGAGCTTCTGCTTACAGGAGGGCACTCTGTGATTGGTGGCATGACGGGCCCTGCTGGTGGGACCGATGACTAGCTGGTACTAGGCACATCCTGTTGTACACTAGTTGAAGCCCGGGAGGTGGCTTTCATGCTAGGACCGGAAGGTCGTATTCAGCCAGTGGCAGGGCTGGGCTTGTTGTGACGCAGGCAAGGCGGTTCCGTCCGATCCAGCAACACAAACGGTGGTATAACCGAACCTGTTGTCACCGGGCGTGGGAGCCGCGAGTGTTGCTCTCTGTACCAGGCCCGCTGCCTGGTCACGGTAGCGTGTACGATCTGACTGGATTTGACGACTGTCGTGCCCCGGCGATTCATGTAGCCAGGGCTCCGTCGACGTTGGCGATGGCTGGGGACATTGGGGAGGTCCACCTGGCGCTCCTCATCATCGGGAGCCAAAAATTGATTTACCAACTCTACGGTGCTAACCGAAGCGTACTACGGGCTTTCGGGGAGGTCCACCTGGCGCTCCTCATCGTCGGGATCCAAAAAGGGATTTACCAACTCTACGGTGTCAACCGAAGCTTACCCCATGATTTTGGGGAGGTCCACCTGGCGCTCCTCGTCGTCGGGAGCCAAAAAGGGATTTACCAACTCTACGGTGTTAACCGAAGTGTACCCCGGGCTTTTGAGGAGGTCCACCTGGCACTCCTCATCGTCGGGAGTCAAAAAGGGATTTACTAACTCTACGGTGTTAACCGAGGTGTACCCCAGGCTCTCAGGGAGGTCCACTTGGTGCTCCTCATTTTTTGGAGTGAAAAGGGATTTACCAACTCTAAGGTGTTAACCGAAGCATACCCCAGGCTCTCTGGGAGGTCCACCTGGCGCTCCTCATCGTCGGGAGCCAAAAAGGGATTTACCAACTCTAGGGTGTTAACTAAAGCGTACCTCGGGATCTCGGGGAGGACCACCTGGCGCTTCTCAACGTCGGGAGCCAAAAAGGGATTTACCAACTCTACGGTGTTAACCGAAGCGTACCCCAGGCTCTCGGGGAGGTCCACCTGGTTCTCCTCGTCGTCGGGAGCCAAAAAGGGATTTACCAACTTACGGTGTTAATCGAAGCGTACCCTGGGCTCTCACTCGAGGAGTCATCCACTACCGGATGGGGTCTCAGAGGGATCCCCATATTCGGGGGCATGAAATCACCAAGCGTGCGAGAAGATGACGGTAATGGAGGGGTGCGTTGTTTCTTCTTGCACCGCGACATGCTCCTCTGGGAAGAAGTAGGATGGGACGACGAAGCCAAAGCGGCGCTCATAGACTTCAAGGGCTCTGGATGACTTAGGAGGGCACAGATGATTCCATGGGCATGGGTGACCGTCCTGCGGGCCATCCCTTCACTATGCTTCTAGGACCCACGGTCGGAAACCTATTCCCACCCATCCCCATTGTCACTACTACCATCTGAACCTACGAAGACCCTTGCCACATGTGTCGGGGCTGGGCCCAACCTGACTATGTTGTTGTCAATATGTTCTTGGAGCCAGTCCATGAACACATAGCATTGCTAGATGTTGCGTCCCAGGATACGGTGATAAGGGCAGTAGCTAGGGTGATCGGTGAGAGATGCCTCTTCTAGCTTCCCGCACTTAGGCAGTCGCACGATCCCCTACTCCAAGGTGCTACGAAAATAATCGGGGATCTGGGCCTCGCCAAACGAGTAAGTCTGATTCATTCTGTCTGGAAAGGGTACTCTTGGGGGCCAACCATGGCCAGGGGCCAGGGGAGCAAGCCGAGGAGGTGAAGCCGGATTACCTCGCCTAGGTGGTGGCGGTACGTTACTCGGAGGCGTCTGCCGATTTTGAGGCGGTCGATGCTGGGCCGAAGGATGTGGGTGTGGACCCCTATGATCCTGCTGAGCTGGCCTCACTGGCAGCAACTATAGCTATCTGGGGGCCCTTATCTGGGCCACAACAGTGGGCTCGGATCTTGCGGATCTCCATGCAGAGATTAAAGGAGGCAGCGGGCGTGCCTGACTGGCCTGTTGCTGGGCTTCTTAGAGGCGCTGAGCCTTGTCCGAGAAGTCCCGGAACCCTCCAGGGTAATTCTGTGTGATCAAGGAAGGATACAACTACGCTTTGAAGTTCCCTACACACATCGTCAATAATTTCTTCTGAGTTAGTGGCATGTCAAGGGAGTACGTGAGCCCCTTCCACCGGGCAACGAACTCCGCGACCCGCTCATCGGGCCTTTGCTTGCACCAGAAGAGGTCTGCAATTTTTGTCTTCCGGGTTGTGGAACTGAAATGGTAGAGGAATTGCCGGCGAAGTTCCTCCTAGCTAGTCACCGATCCAAAAGGGAGCTGGCTGTACCAGACGAATGCTGGTCCTTCCAGTGTCTGAACGAAGCACCGGAGCTCGGCAGCCTCCTACTGCGCCGGAGTCCCTAACATAGGTCCGCACCTCGAGTTGAAGTGGGCCAAGTGTTGTGGTGGGTCTCTGGTCCCGTTAAAGGGGGCAATAGTGGGGTCCCCAAATCCTGGCGGAGCCAGCATGTCTTCCATCCATGCTGGGTACGGCCTGCCATCTGGTGCGATTGCCACCTGTCGAGTTTCTTGGGCCTCCAAGCAGGCGATTAGTACATCCATCAGATCATCCGGATGTGGATTCCTGTCCTGATGGGGATCTCTAACCACAAGCGCATTTCCAGGCTCTTCGATACAGTATTCGCGCTCAGCGGATCGCGGTGCAGCTGGCGGAGTGACTCTCGGGCGGGGGGAGGAATCCGTGCAGGGTCCCCCAGGTTGTCTCGCCGCTCGGGAGGGTTCATCGAAACATATCGCGCCCTCTTGCCATGGGTTCCCATGTCTCCCCTATCGGCGAACACGACACGGTCACAGTTGCACGGGGGGCTCTATACAAGGGGTAGATGCTCCTGCCCCTGCTGTCCTGGTCTAGGGTCACCGTAGTCAGGTCGCCGCTCTGCAATGCGTTCGGCCAAGAGCTCATCAACCAGCCTATTTTTCTCAGATAGCTGTTAGCACAGCGTGGCCTTCTCGGGATCTTCCTCTACCTTCTGCACTATGGCAGATGGGTCAGCGAGTTTGATAGACCCAACGGGCTCTTTAACCTTGCCGATGATTCGGCCTAGTGTTAGTGCCTCCGTGGGTACAAGAAGACCTAGGAGGCTCCTCTGTTGGCGATTAATACTCTTAGATGGGTCCAGTAAAAGCATTTCCTCGGGGGTTGAGTCCCCATCGAGGGGCTCCATAATGTTTCCCTCATCTGAAAGGTCAGCCATGTTGACTGCGAAGACCCTTGGCGATGTTCCCTCAGGGCCACCCAGTGGATCGGGCTGTCGGTGGATCGCACAAAAGAGAATAGCAGGGTACTGCCCCATCCGCGGACGTGCGCATGGGGGTGGATTCCTCAATAACTCTGCAGAGTACTTGAAAACTCTGGACGCATTGTTGCTGGTGGGCCTCGTGGTGGTCCAGCAACTCGGGGTGCCGGACCGTAGGTAGTGCTGCTAGGTCGAACCGACGACACTGCTCACTGATCTCCTCAAGATGCGTTTGGCTCCTCGGATAAAAGGCTAGCTGATGGCGGAGGTGGGAGTGAGTCACCTGAAGAATCTGGCAGAAGCATTTTTACTCTCCCGGGGTGAGTGACTCTGGCACATAAAAATCCGATTCTGCGACTGGACAAAACATCTTATAGAAGTGGCCCACTACAAGGCTGGTCATGAAACTACAGAGCTCCGGTTCGGGGTCTAGAACCTGCCGCTGCTGCTCTCCACCGAGGAAAGTCGGTGAATTGGAAATGGCGATGAGGCAGGCCGCCGGGGCAGTGGGCTGGCCGGTGGGGAATACGACGAATATGCCGATTGGCCGTTGATCCCTGGGTCATCCTCCAGGGTTTGCAGTGCCCTGGATGCCCCGTCGCGATATGATGGGATGACGAATGGGCCTCTTGTCATAGCACCGGTGCTCGCTAAGGGTGTATCGCCTCGTGATTCTTCCGTCGGTCCCCAGAAAAGTTCCTCACCCTCCCTAACAGGGGTGGGAGGTGATTCCGTGGCGGCCAGTGGAAACTACGGGCTTGACCCTCGGCGGTACGCCAAGTCCTCGTCCTCCTGTATATACCTTTTAAGGCAAGAGGGAATCATATAGATCTCGCATTCGGGGAGTACGAGACTGACGCGCCGCGTCCCCATCCCTTCCCTCAACTCGAAGGGTTGGGGGGGAGGTTCCATCGTCGAGTCGTACTCTAACTCAGAATCTGAGAAACAGACTGGTCTAATTTCCTTCCAGACTCCCCTGACATTCCTCTTACGGTGACGATGCCCGACCTTCCTTCCCTTGGTTAGCTCCTCAGGGTAAGGACGATTTCCGTCATGGGGTCCCCTGGCCACAATAGAGCTGGGGAAGAGGGGATTGAAGGCCGGGGTGCGAGACGCACCAGGACATATGTCGAAATGGACATGGGGAGGACCTCCATGTGAGTGAGCAACCAGATACACAACGGCTCCATGCTCGCGGCCAACAGTAGGGGGAGTGACCTCATACCCCATGCAGTGGGCACTGTAAGGAATCATACGTGGAGAATAGATGTCGCGAAGAAGCTTTCGGCTTCCCTGATCGATGGAACGGAATGAGCCTTCATGGTGAGCAGTGCTACCGTGGATTGGTCCGCAGTGGACATTTCCAGTGTCCGCGACTGGGAGATTCGACCCAACTTGCCTGCAGGGTGGTCGGGGTTTCGATCCCAGTCGAGCACGTGGCTGCCCTTGTTCAACGTGTGCGGGGATCTGGTAACAGGAGTCAGTAGTGGCTCGAGCCATAGTGGTTGCTGATGTTGGTGCCCTCAGACAGTAATTCTCTCCCACCCGCGCCCGATGCTGGCGTCGATTCAGATGGTCCGGAACCGGCGGTGCGGGCATGAAGATTGCTTGCTCCTCGGCTCGAGGAGTCGAGCGGCGGCATCGACGCAGCCTGGCGGGGGTTCTTTTCGTTAACCCCTATGAAGGATCGTCGATCGGGTGGACCTGGACATCCCCCACCTCATTGGCATAGGGGAGGGATGTGTCATGGCGATCCTAGGATAGGCTCTCGAAGCAGTTGAACGTCGGCGTTGGGAGTGGCGGCTCCCTGCGCGGCCCTCGAGGGTGGCGATGGTGGTGAGGCGCAGCCGCCTCTAGATACAAACGGTCCATGCCCCTGGTGGAGATGACCCCTTCCTCGTCATACCTATGAACCAGGTCATTGATCACCCTCCGCTGGATGATTTCTGATTGGGAGAGGGGGCGCAAGCGCCCGGATGCTACGGCGGTCGAAGTCGGAGCATCCGTGGAATAGGTGGGACCACGCGGTGTAGCCGCTTCGGTACTGCCCCTGCCCCTACGCCGGTGGGAAGGTGGCGACCGAGCTTCGAATGCAGTGATCTGATTCCTGGAAGCAGAGAGATGAACCCATTAGTATCAACAGGAAAGGAGATCAACAACCAAGGACCAGTGTCATTCCGTCTTCCATGGTCGGCGAGAGGGATCCATGCTGATGACGTCGCAGAACAGAGTAGTCAATGTCCTGACGGCCTCGACCCCTGGCGGGTTCACATCCCGGTGAGGGTTACCTGGACCTGCTGACATGCTATTCATCTGATGCCCCGATGGCTACAATTCCCCGTATTGAGGAGAAGAGCTTCATGTCGGGTTCACCATTTTTGTGTGACCTGATGCCCCGACGGCTACCATTCCCTGTATTGAGGAGAAGAGATTCACATCAGGTTCACCATTTTTTGTTTCTGACGCTTTCTCTGGGGCGCACACATCCGTTTGTGGGGAGGGTGCACTGCTTGTTACATCGTATTCCCGCTTTCCAAAGGCGGGCAACATCCGTTCCTTGCTCAGGGAAATCTGCTCCTTGATCGAAACCGGGATGATGGGATGTCAGTTCTTCCTTCCGTGGATTCCTCCTCAGAGCTCATTACCTAGTCCGGGTCTCCCTCATAGATTTATGACGAGTTCATGAAGCTCATTCCCGGTGCCATATCTATATGGACGCTAGTTAATTACGCTGCTTCCATCAAGATTCTCCAAGGGGTCTTGTTGGGGCAGCAACCTTCATGTAGGATAATGGTCGTGTTGGGGCGTCGTTGGTATGTCTGTCTTCGGTCCCTCATAACCGGGCTTCTCGAGGGCGCAGAAGCCCGAGGTATCCCACATCGAACGCGAGGAATGTGTACCATCTGAGGTTTTCCTCATCTTCCCAGGTTTAACATGTGGTATTCCACGAGTTTAACGTCTTGTGGAGACGGATCGGGTTGAAGGGCCCCTAGGGGGGAACACTGATGTTGGGGCCAGAATGTGGGCGGCTTCCAGGATTCCATTGAGTGGGATGGGGTGGCATGATCTCACTGGGATGTGGCGGCCCGGGTAAGGATTAGGATGGATGGTGGAGTGAGATATGGGGCTTACGTTCTGAGACGGCCCAAGAGGGGGAATACAGTTTAACGTAATGTGGGACAAGATACATTTTAACGTCATGTGGGACGGGAAACAGTTTAACGTCATGAGGGACGACATACAGTTTAACATCATGTGGGAAGAGGGGTTCGGGGCTTATGCTCTAAGGAGGCCCAAGGTGGTTATGGAACTGACATGGAGAGGTCGGGACGACCTGGTGGTGGGCTTGAACATCGTGGAGGCTTCCTACCTACCATGCATTAGCACAGATCAAAGTCCATGTAGTTCGCTGGGATGGGGATTACGCTTTGGGGCTGCCCATAATAGGATTTCATGGTCGATGCACGCTCTAAGACCATGTGAGTCATGCTCGGTGTGGGAAACAAGAGGCAGAAGGGACCAGACGATCATGTCGCGAAGGGTGCGTCCGTGAGAAGCGGAATGGGGCTTATGCGCTGAGTAGCCAAAGAGGAAAAAATGGATTACATGTGGTTAGCGGCCCTTGGTTCCGGGGCTTACTCCAGGGTGGAGGCCTGTGGTGCAACAAAGCGTAGTGGGAAAAGGACTCCACTGGCCTTGGCAGGGGGGAAGTACGAAGATGCACAGGAGAAATCATCCGCAAGAAAGGCTAAGGGGCTTACGCTCTGGGGTGGCCCTACCCCCGCAGACAAACGCCACTCCGACAAGGAGGATCTCATTCCATGTGAGGAATAATACATTACTGTGGAGACGAGTGGTTGTAAAAAATGTCCGAGCTGGGGGGACCCTGCGTGCGAAGCACGGGGTCGTACCACTGTTTAACGACTTCTGTTAAGGACGAAGTGCTTATCAGTTTAACGTCATACAGCTTGGATGAGGTGGGTTCGCTCCACACCCCTAGGGCTTAAATGCCCAACGCCCTCTACCAATTGTGGGAGGGAAGGCATCGGCAAGGCCATGGCGATGGGGGGCCGCAGGGCGAACCATCGGGGGGTCCACGTTAGTGTGGCTATGCGAAGAAGCAACAGTCGTTAGCGTGCCTATGCGGAGAAGCATAAGGCAAAGAAACACAACGACAAACATGGCACAAGGGACCTTGAGGTTACTTCGCACGAGCCTGGAAGGTCATACGAGAAAACAACGCATGGCGCGCATGCCCGGTAGGGGAGATATTAGGTGCTGGTGCTGGGGGCAGCTTAGGGGCGTCATGGTGAAGGTTCCTGGGCTTTGCGTGCAAAAGGGAAGGTTTGCACGCAAAACACTGGGACGACGTGCAATTGGAGCAAGGGAATTGCGCGCGGACTGGGAGGTGGCAGCCATGCTAGGACCAGAAGGTCGTAGTCGGCCAGTGGCAGGGCTGGGCTTGTTATGACACGGGCAAGGAGGTTTCTTCCGATCCTGCAACACAAACGGTGTTGTAACCGAACCTGCTGTAACCGGACGAGGGATCCGCGAGTGCTGCTCTCTGTACCAGGCCTGCTGCCTGGTCTTGGTAGCATGCACGGCCTGGCTGGAGGTGACGACTGTCATGCCCCGGAGATTCACGTAGCCAGGGCTCCGTCGACGTTGGCGATGGCTGGGGACATTGGGGAGGTCCACCAGGCGCTCCTCATCGCCGGGATCAAAAAATGGATTTACCAACTCTACGGTGTTAAATGAAGCGTACCCTGGGATTTCGGGGAGGTCCACCAGGCGCTCTTCATCATCGGGAGCCAAAAAGGGATTTACCAACACTACGGTGTTAACCGAAGCGTACCCCGAGATTTCGGGGAGGTCCACCTGGCGCCCCTTGTCGTCGGGAGCAAAAAACGGATTTACCAACTCTACGGTGTTAATCGCAGCATACCCCGGGCTTTCGGGGAGGTCCACCTGGCGCTCCTCGCCGTCGGGAGTCAAAAAGGGATTTACCAACTCTACGGTGTTAAACGAAGCGCACCCCAGGATCTTGGGGAGGTCCACCTGGTGCTCCTCGTTGTCGGGAGTGAAAAAGGGATTTACCAACTCTACGATTTTAACCAAAGTGTACCCCAGGCTCTCGTGGAGGTCCACCTTGCGCTCCTCATCATCGGGAACCAAAAAAGGATTTACCAACTCTACGATGTTAACCGAATCGTACCTCGGGATCTCGGGGATGTCCACCTGGCGCTTCTCATCGTCGGGATCCAAAAAGGGATTTACCAACTCTACGGTGTTAACCGAAGCATACCCCAGGCTCTCGGGGAGGTCCACCTGGCGCTCCTCGTCGTCGGGGGCCAAAAAGGGATTTACCAACTCTACGGTGTTAACCGAAGCGTACCTCGGGCTCTCACTCGAAGAGTCATCCACTACCGGATGGGGTCTCGGAGGGATCCCCATCTCCGGGGGCATGAAATCGCCAAGCGTGCGAGAAGATGACGGCAATGGAGGGGCACGTTCATTCTTCTTGCACCGCGACCTGCTTCTCTGGGAAGAAGTAGGTTGGGACGACGAAGCCAAAGTGGCACTCATAGACTCCGAGGGCTGTGGCTGACTCAAGCGGGCACAGATGATTCCATGGGCATGTGAGACCGTCCTGCGGGCCATCCAGTCACTATGCTTCTGGGACCCATGTTCGGAAACCTATTCCCACCCATCCCCGTCGTCACTACTTCCATCTGAACCTACGATGAACCCTACCACCTGTGCCGGGTCTGCGCCCAACATGACTATGTTGTTGTCAATCTGGTCTTCGAGCCAGTCCTTGAACACATAGCATTGTTGGATGGTGTGTCCCAGGATACGGTGATAAGGGCAGTAGTTAGGGTGATCCGTGAGACACGCCTCTTCTGGCTTCCGGCACTCAGGCAGTCGCACGATCCTCTACTCCAAGGTGCTACAGAAATAACCGGGGATCTGGACCTCGCCAAAAGAGTAAGTCCAGTTCCTTTTTGTCTGGAAAGGGGACTCTTGGGGGAAGACCATGGCTAGGGGCCGGAGGAGCAGGCCGAGGAGGCGGAGCCAGATTACCTCGCCTAGGTGGTGGTGGTACGTTACGCGGAGGCGTCTGCCAATTTTGAGGTGGTAGATGCTGGGTCAGAGGCTGTGGGGGTAGACCCCTATGAGCCTGCTGAGCTAGCCTCACTGGCAGCAACACTAGCTGTCTGGGGGCCTCTATCTGGGCCACAGCAGAGGGCTCGGCTCTGGCAGCTCTCCATGAAGAGATTACAGGAGGCAGCGGGCGTGCCTGACTGGCATGTTGCAGGGCTTCTTAGAGGCGTTGAGACTTGTCCGATAAGTCCCGGAACCCTCCAGGGTAATTTTGCATGATCAAGGAAGGATCCAACGCCACCTTGATGTTCCCTACACACAACGTCAATAATTGCTTCTGAGTCAGTGGAATGTCAAGGGTGTACGTGAGCCCCTTCCACCGGGCGACGAACTCCACGACTCGCTCATCAGGCTTTTGCTTGCACCTGAAGAGGTCTGGAATTTTTGTCTTCCTGGTTGTGGAACTGAACTGGTAGTAGAATTGTAGGAGAAGTTCCTCCCATCTAGTCACCAATCCAACAGGGAGCTGGCTGTACCATACGAATGCTAGTCCTTCCAGTGTCTGAGCGAAGCACCAGATCTTGCCATCCTCCTGCTGCACCGGAGTCCCTAACATAGGCCCGCACCTCGAGTTGAAGTGGTACAAGTGTTGTGGCAGGTCTCTGGTCCCGTTAAAGGGGGAAAAGTGGGGTTCTCAAATCCTGGTGGAGCCGGCATGTCATCCACCCATGCTGGGTACGGCTTGCCATCTGGTGGGATTGCCACCTGCCGAGTTTCCCGATCCTGACGGGGATCTCTAACCACAAGCGCATTGCCAGGCTCTTCAATACGGTAGTCGCGCTCAGTGGTTCGTGGGGCATCTGGCGGAGTGACTCTTGGGGCGGTAGGAGGAAACCGTGCAGGGTCCCCCGGGTTGTCTCGCCACTCGGGAGGTTTTGACGAAACATATCGTACCCTCTTGCCCTGGGTTCCCGTGTCTCCCATGTCGGCGAACACGACACGGTCACGGTTTCCCGGGGGGATCTCAGGAAGAGGTAGATGCTCCTGCCCCTGCTATCCTGGTCTATGGTCACCGTAGTCAGGTCGCTGGTCTCTAATGTGTTTGGCCAACAGCTCATCAACCAGCCTCTTTTTCTCAGCTAGTCGTTGCCGCAGCGTGGCCTTCTCGGGATCTTCCTCTACCTTATGCACTGAAGCCGATGGGTCAATGAGTTTGATAGACCCAACGGGCTCTTTACCCTTGTCGATGTTTTGGCCCAGTGTCAGTGCCTTCGTGGGTAAAGGAAGACCTAGGAGGCTCCTCTGTTGGCAAGTAATCCTCCCTGATGGGTCCCGTATCAGCATTTCCTCGGGGGGTGAGTCCCCGTCGAGGGGCTCCACAATGTTTCCCTCATCTGAATGGCCATCCATGTTTACTGCGACTGCGCTTGGCGATGTTCCCTCAGGGCTGCTCGGTGGATCGGGATGTCGGCGGATCACACAGAAGAGAAGTGCAGCGTATTTCCCCCATCTACGGACGTGCGCGTGGGGGGTGGCTTCCTCAATAACTTTGCGGATTACTTGAAAACTTTGGACGCATTGTTTCTGGAGGGCATCGTGGTGGTCCAACGACTCGGGGTGCCGGACCGCAGGGAGTGCTGCTAGTTCAACCCGACGACAATACTCACTGATCTCCTCAAGATGCGTTTGGCTCCTGGGATAAAGTGCTAGCTGATGGTGGAGGTGGGAGTGAGCCACCCGAAGAATCTGGCGGAAGCATTTTTACTCTCCCAGGGTGAGTGACTCTGCCACATCAAAATCTAATTCTACGACTGGCCAAAACATCTCAAGGATGTGGCCCACTGCAAGGACGGTCCTAAAACTCAACGGCTCTAGTTCGGGTTACAGAACCTACCACTCCTACTCGTCCACTGAGGAATGTTGGGGAATTGGCAATGGTGCTGAGGCAGGGAGCCGTGGATGTGGGCTGGCCAGCGGGGAATATGGCGAATAGGCCGATTGGCCGTTGATCCATGGGTCATCCTCTAGGGGTTCTAGTGCCCTGGCTGCCACGTCGCGATAGGATGGGCCGACGAATGAGCCTCTTTTCATAGCGCCGGTGCTCGTCGATGGTGTATCGCTTCGCGATTCTTCTGTCGGTCCCCAAACAAGTTCCTCACCCTCCCTAACAGTGGTGGGAGGTGCTTCTGAGGCGGCCAGTGGAAATGGAGGGCTTGACCCTCGGCGGTACGCCAAGTCCTCGTCCTCCTGGATATACCTTCGAAGGGAGGAGGGAATCATATGTATCTCACATTCGGGGAGTACGATACTGACGCTCCGTGTCCCCATCCCTGCCCTCAACTCGAAGGGTTAGGGGGGAGGTTCCATCATCGAGTCGTACTCTACCTCAGAATCCGAGAAATAGACTGGTCTAATTTCCGTCCGCACTCCCCTGACATTCCTCTTATGGAGACGATGCCCGGCCTTCCTACCCCTGGATAGCTCCTTAGGGTAAGGATGATTTCTGTCATGGGGTCCCCTGGCCACAACAGAGCTGGGGCACAGGGGACTGAATGCCGGGGTGCGAGAAGCACCGGGACAGATGTCGAAATGGACATGGGGAGGACCTCCATGTGAGTGAGAAACTGGATACACAACGGCTCCATGCTCGTGGCCAGCAGTTGGGGGAGTGACCTCATACCCCATGTAGTGGGTGCTGGAAGGAATCATACGTGGAGAATAGCTTTTTCGAAGAATCTTTCGGCTTCCCAGATCGATGGCACGGAATGAGCCTTCATGGTGAGCGGCACAACCGCGGATTGGTCCGCAGTGGCTAATGCCAGTGCCCACGACCAGGAGATTCGACCCAACTTGCCTTGAGGGTGGTCGGGGTTTCGATCCCAGTCGGGAACGTGGCTGCCCCTGCTCAACGTGTGTGGGGATCTGGTAATAGGAGTAAGTAGTGGCCCGGGCCACAGTGGTTGCTGATGTTGGTGCCCCAGGACGGGCATTCTCTCCCGCTCACGCCCGATGCTGGCGTCGAGTCTGATGGGCCAGAACCGGCAGTGCGGGCATGAAGATTGCCTGCTCCTAAGCTAGGGTAGTCGACCGGCGGCATCGACGCAGCCTGGCGGGGGTTCTTGCTGTTAACACCTATGAAGGATCGCCGATCGGGTGGAATTGGACATCCCCCACCTCATTGGCATAGGGGAGGGATGTGTCATGGTGCTCCTGGGATAGGCTCCCGAAGCGGTTGAAAGTCTGCGTGGGGAGTGGCGGGTCCCTCCACGGCCCTCAAGGGTGGTGATGGTGGTGAGGCGCAACCGCCTCTTGATACAAACGAGCCATGCCCCTGGTGGGGATGACCCCTTCCTCTTCATACCTATAAACCAGGTCATTGATCACCCTCCGCTGGATGATTTCTGACGGGGAGAGGGGGAACAAGCTCCCGGATGCTACGACGGTCGAAGTCAGAGCGGCCGTGGAATTGGTGGGACCACGCGGGGTAGCCGGATCGGTACTTCCCCGGACCCTACTCCGGTGGGCAGGTGTCGACTGTGCTCTGAATGCAGTGATCTGATTCTTCGAAGCAGGGAGATGAACCCATTAGTATCAACAGGAAAGGAGATCAACAACCAAGGACCAGCATCATTCTGTCTTCCATGGTCGGTGAGAGGGATCCACGTTGACGACGTCGCAGAACAGAGTAGTCAACGTCATGATGGCCTCGACCCCTGGCGGGGTCACGTCCCGGTGAGGGTTACCTGGACCTGGTGACATGCTATTCTTCCGACGCCCCAACGGCTACAATTCCCCGTATTGAGGAGAAGAACTTCACGTCGGGGTCACCATTTTTGTGTGACCCGACGCCCCGACGGCTACCATTCCCCGTATTGAGGAGAAGAGCTTCACGTCGGGTTCACCATTTTTGTGTGACCCGACACCCCGACGGCTACTATTCCCTGTATTGAGGATAATATATTCACGTCGGGTTCACCATTTTTTGATTCTGACGCTTTCTCCGGGGCAGACGCATCCGTCTGTGGGGAGGACACACTGCTTGTTACCCCATATTCCCACATTCCAAAGGCGGGTGGCATCCGTTCCTTACTCAAGGACATCTACTCCATGATCAAAACCAGGATGATGGGATGTCGGTACTTCCTTATGTGGATTCGTCCTTGGAGCTCATTACCTAGTCCGGGTCTCCCTCATAGATTTATGACGAGTTCGTGAAGCTCATTCCTGGTGCCATATCTACATGGACGTCAGTTAATTACGCTGCTTCCGTCAAGATGCTCCAAGGGTTTTTTTCGGGGCAGCAACCTTTGGTGAGGAGAATGGTCACGTTGGGGAGTCGTTGGAATCTCTGTCTTCGGTCACTCATCACAGGGCTTCTCGAGGGCGCGAAAGCCCGAGGCATCCCACATCAAACGCGGGGAATGTGTACCATCTATGGTTTTCCTCATCTTCCCATGTTTAACATGGGGAATTCCGCTAGTTTAATGTCTTGCTGAGACGGATTGGGTTGAAGGGCCCCTAGGGGTGAACACCAATGTTGGGGCCAGCATGTGGGCGGCTACCCGGATTCCATGGAGTGGGATGGGGAGGCATGATCTCACCGGGATGTGGCGGCCCAGGTAAGGATTATGATGGATGGTGGAGTGAGACATGGGGCTTACTTTCTGAGACAGCCCAAGAGGGGGAATACAGTTTAATGTCATGCGGGACAAGATACAATTTAATGTCATGTGGGAAGGGATACAGTTTAACGTCATGCGGGATGAGATACAGTTTAACGTCATGAGGGACGAGGGTTTTGGGGATTATGCTCTTAGGCGGACCAAGGTGGTCAGAGAACCGACATGGAGATGTCAGGATGACCGTGTGGTGGGATTGAACATCGTGGAGGCTTACTACGTACCGTACGTTAGCACGGATCAAAGTCCACATTGTTCGCTGGGATGGGGCTTATGCTCTGGGGCGGCCCATAAGAAGATGTCATGGTCGATGCGCGCTCTAAGACCACGTGAGTCATGCTCAGTGTGGGAAACAAGAGGTAGCAGGGACCAGACGATCACGTTGCGAAGGGTGCGTCCATGAGAAGCGGAATGGGGATTACGCGTTGAGCGGCCCAAAGTGGAAACAGGGGATTACGTGTGGTTAGCGACCCATGGTGCCGGGGCTTACTCCAGGGTGGAGGCCCATTGTGCGACAAAGCGTAGTGGAAAAAGGACTCCACTGGGCTTGGCAGGGGGGAAGTACGGAGATGCATAGGGGCAATGATCCGCAAGAAAGGCTAAGGGGCTTACGCTCTGGGGCGGCCCTACCCCCGAGGAGAAACGCCGCTCCGACAAGGAGTACCTCATTCCATGTGAGGATGAGTCCATTACCGTGGAGACGAGTGGGTGTAAAAAATGTCCGAGCTGGGGGGACCCTGCGTGCAAAGCACGGGGTTGGACCACTATTTATCGTCTTTTGTAAAAGACTAAGTGCTTATCAGTTTAACGTCCTACAGCTTGGATGAGGTGGGTTCGCTCCACACCCTAGGGCTTAAATTCCCAACACCCTCTACCCCTTGTGGGAGGGAAGGCATCGGCAAGGCCATGGCGAAGGGGGGCTGTAAGGCGAACCATCGGGGGGTCCACGTTAGCGTGGCTATGCGAAGAAGCAATAGTCGTTAGCGTGCCTATGCGGAGAAGCATAAGGAAAAGAAATGCAACGGGAAACACGGCCCAAGGGACCTTGAGGTAACATTGCACGAGCCTGGAAGGCCGTACGGGAAAAAGAACCCATGGCGCGCATGCCCAGTAGGGGAGATATCAGGTGCTGGTGCAGGGGGCATCCAAGGGGCATCAAGGTGAACGGTCCTAGAATTTGCGTGCAAAAGGGAAGGTTTGCACGCAAAACACCGTGACGGTGCACAATTGGAGCGAAGGAATTGCGCCCGGAGAGGGAACTACGCGCAGGGTTTTGCACGCATGACAGGGTATTGTGCACACGAGACACGGATTGCGCGCAAAGGCTGAAACCCTGGGAGTGGGAAAATTCACTGAAGCCGGTGGAGTTGCGCGCAAAGGCGAACTCCGTGGAAAGGTTGGGAAAAATGAGGGATTACCTGGAAGTCATCTTGCCGATGGGGGGAGCTGAATTGCGCGCATGAGAGTTGCTTCGGATTCTCAACCCCCAAACTGTTGGGGGTCACCTTCTATTTATAGACGACCTCTGGCATGGAATTCAGGCGGCGCGCGCAATGATTTCGCGACAGGGGCGGTGGCGCGAAATTATCAACCGCGCGGGATGCCGGTGCGAAATTATTTCGTGCCGGCGCCAGGACTTTTCGCGCATCCCGGGTTTCCTTTTACGCAAGACATTTTTTCCGCGCACTTCACCCAAATTTTTGCGCACCACTTCCCGGGCCTCCGGATTGGGCCTCTGATTCCGAATATGACTTCGCTTCGTCATTTCGAAACTTCCTCCAAGAGTTACGGACATTTTTCGGCGTCAACAATATCATAAACCAAATAAAAATTCATACTCAAAACATCCTATTAAGACAATACACCGATAATTATACCAAATATATCATCTTACATTACATAACATATTATAATATGCCAATAGAATATCTCAATTCCCAATCAAACTAAAAAATTTTATATATTTTTAATAAATTCTAATAAAAATTAAAAATTTCAATATAGTTATCCACTATATACATAGATATTATAATTTATTACAAAATTAGTTTATATCTACAATTAGTGAATTTGAATTTATGATTATAAATATGTACTGAAAAAAAAATCAAATCATAGGTTATTTTTTGAAAAAATTACACTACTTTGATATATTTTTATTCCAGGATGTCAGGGGGATTAGATGGAGTGTCCTTGGAGAAGTCATATACTAGGAATATGGTGTCACTATTACTATCATGAGTGTATTAGATCATGACCATGATTAGTATAAAATTTTAAATGTGAAATAGATTTTTCCATTGGGCATATATTCAGTTATTGAAAATGACTCTAGTGGATTGTACCGGTAGAGATTAGGGAAATTATCTTTGGAGATGATGTTCATTTCCATAATATATCGTGATTGAATTAAATTATAATTACTGAGATGAATAATATCATTTTTAACAAGTAAATATTAGTAAAAATAAAAATTTATAGTGTATTTTATTTTATATTTCAATCAAATTTATTTGTAATTATTTTTTATATCTATTTCCTGGTATAAAAAATAGAACTCATCCAAAAAATTGATCCTTGATATAGGTGGTACTAAATCAAGATCATTTATATTAATAAGTTTATATTATTATGATAATTTTTCTAAATAAATTTTTTATAAAAAATGTGTAATGAAAAATAATTATTATTTTATATTCTATTTAACATAGGAATATGATTTTTTGAAGGCTATTAGTCAATATGATCATGAGTTGTGTAAATCATATGGGGGTAGCCATTATAACTTTTTTTGATATGGTTGATATTTGATACCACTATTCATGTTTTTTATATTTTCATTTTAAACATATAAATCCATCCTTTGTAGTATTTCATTGATACAAATATATTTATGTATTTAAAATTTTTTCTTATATATTTTAAATATTTTCTATTTTATGAAAATTTTTAAAGTAAAATAATTTAATATTATATGTATATATATATTCACACATTAAATTTATAGTAGTAGTGTATATAGATCTCTATTATTTCTAGTTAAAATTTTTTGGATTATAAACACGGATTAAAACAACATGAAATAAATAATTGTTTCAATTTATTCAATATTGGTTTTAATCACCAATACCTACAACTAAACCATCGCCAATTTATGGTATACACAACTAACCCATTTTGATTCATTTTCATGGTGGTTATAAGGGACATTAATATATTAAAATATATATAACTGAGATAACCCCAAGGAAATATTTCCACAATAGTTATATCTAATACTAAATATTATAAAAATACAATAATTTAAATTTAATCATTCATTATAGCAAGGATTTATAGAATCATAAATTTTATCCGTGGCCAAAATTAGAAAAAAATACGTTTAATTAAAATTTGAATTAGTATACAATAGTTGTTTGATAAAATTAAGATAATCAATGATTAGTTTTTTTAAAATTCCTCTATAATCTATTTCTCATGTGGGGTTATGATCCCCCAAAAATTGAAAGTGATAAATCATCTTTGTACAATCTTATTTTATAATCTAGATAATATGTTATTTGTTTAATATTACTGTCATATTTGCATAGGGTTCTCATTATAGATATTTTTTCCAAAAAAAAATTATATAAGATATATTATATGTGAATTACAATATCTTTTACAAAAAAATGATTTTTTATTCTCATGGTATATATTAATAATCAATATCTCATAATCCATGGATTACGTAGTAAAAAAAATTCAATTTTTTGTTCTCTAATGGAAAAAAGCTAATAAAACCCCCAATTTCAGTAGAGCCAACAATTAAAAATTCAAAACATATTATCTATCACATGAAAAATATTATTTACAATAAGATATATAGTAATTCATTCGGTATACCATGTTTTTTTATGTATAGTTCATTGGCTGTAACATCACATTCTTATGTAAAATACCTCAAGAGATGAAATATCTAAAGTATATAACTCTTGAAGTTTATCATAACAGGGGGTTCTTTTCCAGTATCAATAATATAATATTATTATAATATAAATCATGAAAAAATATAATTCCTTTGTATAATACCATCATCTAAGAAAAAGATACATATTTATAATACTTCATTAACTAAGTTAAAAAATGTAATATACTTATATTCTAAAAATTGGTGACCAGAATCTATAATAATCTTATGATTCTAATTTACTTTTATTAACTATAATACTAGATCATATTTATCTCTTTGATTTTCATTTATTATACCTCCTTGGTAACTTTCTCTTGTTATTCTATATATACAATAAACACATCCCATGTACTTCTTATGTACTATCAAATAGTTATAATTACCGAACAATGGAATTATCCTGGGTTATTTTTGATATTTTTTACAATGATTTAAAAATAAAAAATATAAAATCTAGTATATAATATGGTATATTTTTTAATTAAATTACTAAAGGTTATATAGTTTTATTTACTATCTAAATATCCACATATCTCTTTTGAGACGTCACCATGGAATGATTTATGACAGGTGACATTTTTCAAAAAAACATCTTCCAATTGATTCTTCTTTTATTATACAATACCTTTTCAATTTATAAATTTTTAATGAGTATAATAAACCAATAGGATGATCTTAGTAAATATTTTTCCCTAATCATGGTTTTTTAATTCAATTCGTTAATGAGGGAATATTCTCAACCATGCCCTAATGGACTATAAGACTACACTTTTTTCCCTATGTTATCAATATATATCACTAGGGAAACCATTATTATCCCACTAAAATATTTTAGATAGATGAATAAATAATCATTAATTTATTGAATATTTTAATTGATCCTTTAATTTTTCCATGTATATTTTTTAATATATGATGATTTTTAGGTCAGAAGCACTAATAGTTATATATTATAAGATTTTTAAAGGATTCTATTTATAAATATGCTTATTTACAATAAAAAAAATTAATTTAAATAACCAATCTATGTATACATAAAATGTCACTCAAGATGGCCCGCCATAAGGCCTAATGAATGCTCTAGATCACTATTAGATAGAAACATGCCACTGGGTATCAACACATAAAAAATGGTAATGATTTCACCCTAAAAACCACATAACATGAATCATATATAACAAGATAAAGGTAAAAAAACAGAGTGTCTAATGGAAGAAGAAATATGAAACCATGAGACATTACATAAAATCCAAAAGGCTAATCTCAAAAACAACATAAATCAAAGAACAAAACTATGTCTCTATCTGACCATCCTCCACAACTATATGAAATTACCATCAATTGAAATTGTATAAGATATGTTATAATAATACATGATAATCATTCCTTTATTAGGATCTTTCCAAACTATGTATTAATACACACAAATGAAGATGTAGGGTGTGATGGAAACACCTAGTAGGAAACAACCAATAAATTATACAATGACTATCAAATTTGAACCATATTTCGAGATTCAATAATAAATAGGATTTATAAAGCAGTTTATCTGAAAACATTTTACCTAAAAAAAATATTGGTTTTCCTTTAAATTTTTTTTTAATTTCATATGAATATGGATATAAATATGATTGATAACATATAGTGAATTTATCAATATCCTTTATATCTCAAAAGAGAAAAATATAATCATTTAAAGCATGAAACATCACCATCATGACTAAAACCAAGAATAATTGGTCTATATCCTATGAGAATAAATAACTAGGACACACAAGTAATAGCTAGATGAAATATTGTGAATCCTATTGATACTGATTCCTTCCATAATATATCTGTACCATAACAATAACCCCTAGTGGATACACACATAATAAAGTTTTAATATATCCATAACCTGATGCACATGATGCCCCATGTCCCATGTTTTCTCATAATTTTCATGTACAAAATGCAAATAATTTTATAATAAACTTTTAAAAGTAATAAATTATCGCTCACATTATTAAATAACCATTGTAGAGTTAATTCCATATATGAGGTATTTCATCAAACACGTTAAGTTTGTAATACTATTTTAAAATAAAAACCCTTTTATCCCATTTTCTATCCCATTAACGATGCAAAATTATAAATTAGACCAGATTTATATCAAAACCAAACATTTCCATAATCCATACTAATGGAAAAAAATTATAATTTGTTCAATGATAAATAACCATTATCCAGAGACACTTATCTCACTAATTGATGAAACATATCCACCATAAAAAAATTGATTGTAAATGAAGAGATTCAATCCTCACAAGACTAGATCTGTATTAAATTAATTAAATCATCATCCATCGCCTTAGATCTAATTTTTAAGACATATTAGGGATTTAATGAATTAATGGGAATGAGGAATGATAGTAGATATAGAGAAAATATGAGGAATCAAGTTGATATTCATGCATTCTTTGAAGAAATCCATCCAAATAGATATAGATTAACCAATATAAAAAGGGGAGAACATTATTAATTGTCAAGGAATATATGGGTAAATCTATTTAGAGAATTGGGAAACAATTGTGTTAAAAACAACTTAGGTAGTCTCGGTATTTTTCAAATTTTATAAAACCCTTACGAGTCACATAGTTTGGATTCACGGGTATACAATTCCTGAACAAACCGTATTGTCACAACGATCCCTTAAAAACAAATATGTATGGTTACCTAGGAATAGTAACATAGTTAGTCAAATTGTGTGAAATCTGTGAAGTTTCTACTATATCAAAACCATTCCACTTACATAGATTTCTTAGAATTCTCTATTAGTGGGATAAAATGTATCAAAATATTAAAAATTTCATTTTAACCAACAAATATATATAACATGATTATCACATAGTTACTTCTAACTGTTCACAAGCCATGTTCCTCGACGTTTTCTACCAAAAATAAAAATTGTATACCCCTAACTTCTAAAAACAACTTGAACCATTATAGAGACAAAAGTGGTCCCAAAAATAACATACATCTGACCCAAAGTGTGTCGAAATTCTCCCCACCATCTCAATTCTATTCAATAGAATGATCTTATGATTCTAGACATACAATGACAAAAAGTCACTACTATATAATCAACACTTTTTGTCCCCACACCATGTGTCTAACTCTTCCACACTGATATATTACATGAATTAGAGGTAATATTTTACCATAAATGTTATGACCCAGAATTTCCATTTAATTTTTTTAATATGTGGGAATTTTACAAGTTCGAGAAAATTAATGGCACGTGATTTCGAGGACCGGTGTACCCATAATTAATTTCAGAACTTTTTTTGGTACGTTCAACAAATGTTTGACTTGGTTTTTATAACATTTGAAACATTGCTCAAAATTGAAATATGAGGAAACCATTGAACTTTATGCACCAGTATACTATCTAAGGATAACTTCACCACGAACATAGTAGGTCGATTGTGGAATTTAGCTTTTCACATATTTGTGAAATATTAAATAAAAATAAAATTATTGTAGCTTTTATTTTTATTTTTATACCATGTAGATGTTGAGAAGTGTGGACCACAAGACCTAAACCTCACACGAGAGGTTTTAATGGTGGTTACCACTTGAACTAACCTCCCATGAGAGTTTATGGTGGTAGGGACCACACGAGGTATAAACCCCCTTTAAATCCCCTCTAAATGAGAGAGAAATCTACCAACTCCCTCTTTAATGTGGATGAGCCTCTTTATATTCCTCCACATTAATTATTCCCAACTCACAATTAATTAATTGGAACCATCTTAATTAATCCAATTTTAAATTAAACCGATGATTAAATTGGGGAATCATATCAAAATTTGGATGTTTGGCATTTTTGGTTGAATTGGGAGGAAGGAGCTATTAGGAGAAAGCTCTCTAATGAAAAACAAGTTCTTCCATGAAGAATTCTATTCCCTATGATGAATTCCTTTGACTAAAATGAACCAAAAAATGAGCCTAGGATCGGAGGCATGTGACGGGCATGTTGAATGACGATATCCTCAACTTACTTCGAATAGGGACATCTATATCTAAAACGAATTGAATTCTATAGTTCTTTCACGCACCATCATCAATGATCAACCCGATGTAGGGGTTTACTAAAATATGATTATCACTTTCCATGTTTTCCCCTTCTAATTATTTTGAGGAATTGGTAATAGTGATTGGTGAGTATTGTCGGGAGGGTGTTTGATTATTTCTCTTTACCAGTTCTTGATAATCTTGTTCTTGTTGAGACACTTTCTACAACACTAATGTGGGGAGTGCGGGCCAATCTATCATGGACATCCTATCTATAATTCTTTTGATGAAATGTTGGTTTCTTTGCGATGGTGGAGGAAGAAAACCAACCGAAGGGGAACATGAATGTTGGCAGGAAAAATAATTGACCAGAACATAGTAGATGGCGCAACGGTGCCGCTCCACGACAACCGTTGCCGCGACCTCGTCATGTCGCAGCAGCCGAATCATCACTGCGGGTGTGCCGCACCTCCCCATCCAAACTGCCACCACCCCAGTCGAACCCCATGAGTGGACCACCGCCCCGCGGCTGGACTACCGCTCCCAGCCAAACCACTCCCCTCACGACGCCCTCCTTGCTGAACCAGACGTGTGGCGCCCTCCCGGCCGAACCACCCGCACGACACCCTACCGGAAAAACTGCATGCATGACACCCTTTCGGCTGAACCGCCCTCAAAGTGAGGCCCCGAGCTGAACTGCCCTCACCACGGCCCTCCGAGCCAGCCCATGGTAGGGCTACTCCATGGCCAAGCCACCCTCGTGGAACCCCTCCACGGCCTTCAAGGTCCCCTCATAGCCTTACGAGACATACCCAATGGGGCGTACCGCCTAGTGGGCCGGGCCAGGCCGTCATCCACGGCCAAACCATCCTCATGGCTTGCCAGTCCCCTCATCTGACAAGGCTGCACCGTGGGATAGGTTGAGTTAGTCCGACCGAGTAAGACCAGTCAAGGACAAGATGCGATCATAAAATTTACTTTTCCCATAACTTTTCACCTCACTTCTGTTAGACAAACATTCAGCAGCGCTGGAAATCATTGATCAAGATGATCCTTTTGATTATACACCACTGGAGGTTTGGATTAAGATGGGTTATGGTCAGTTTGGATCGAGCATGAATCCAACTGATCCCTCGAGACTAATAGTGTAAGAACTCACAGACCGGGCATCCCACTGATGCACCATATATTGCATTAATACCCCTATTGTGTGTTTGTATATTGAGTTACATCTTCATGGGACTTAATTTAAGGTGGAATATCGACCAGTGGCTTGTGGGGAGGATCCTCTTGAAGGTATGTGAGAATAGTGCGGGAACCATGTAGTTGGCTGTGATGATGTACTAGGATCTTGTGTGGGTCTAACGACATACTGACGATGTACTATTATCATGTGTGGGTCTGACGACCTACTGATGATGTACTAGGATCCTGTGTGAGTCTGATGATGTACTAAAGTATCCTTATGATCCTGTTTGGGTCATCCCCTAGAGATCCTGTGTGGTGTAGCTTCTATGATTGTGATCCCGTGTGGTTCATCACCTAGTGATCTTGTGTGGGTCAGCAACTATGATTGTGAACATGTGTGGGTCATCACGTTGATATCATGTGTGGGTCGGCTCTTATCCTTGTGATCCTGTGTGGGTCAACACCTAGAGACCATGTGTTTGTCCACTCCTATGATTGTGATATTGTGTGGGTTAGCACCTAGTGATCATGTGTGGGTCAGCTTCTATGATTGCGATCCTGTGTGGGTCTGCACCTTGCGATCATGTGTGGGTATTCTTTTGAACAGTGTAAGATGATTCAATAGCTATTACTAATCATCATTAATATTGTATAGAATTTATACCTTATGTGAGCTGAGGCTATACCTATGTGGTACATTCCTTCATGGTTCAACATATTTCGTAGAACAATTGAGCTTCAGACTTTTCAGTCAGACTCTATGTTTTACTCATGACTGATATGAGTTTTTCGATAACTTATCTTAGGTAAACTAGGAAATATAACCTAAGAGGGGGGGGGGTTAATAAATGTATGATAGATTAAAACAACTTCCCCTTTTGATCATGTTTTTCTTTTAGACAAAACCCTCTTCTCTCTCCTTCCCATTGTGGAATATGAATAATCCTTAAAGCATGCA
Source organism: Viscum album (assembly GCA_963277665.1). Taxonomy (NCBI): domain Eukaryota; kingdom Viridiplantae; phylum Streptophyta; class Magnoliopsida; order Santalales; family Viscaceae; genus Viscum; species Viscum album. The sequence goes on along the minus strand of OY728162.1, from coordinate 793,669,961 downwards.
CATGACACAAAAAATTATACTTGGTTCTCCATAAATGTTCTATGTCTGTGGAGAATACACTAGTAGTGTACCGATGTAGAAATTCCAATATATATGCACTGCTGTTTACAAGTTTGAAGTGGACTCACTGTCCGTCCTGCTTTACAACCACTCACAATATGAAAGCTCGATGCTCTCTAAATTGAAGTGTGCTCACTGCTTCTTCCGAAAATCCAATCACAGTTTATAGACCTATAGGTGTCTTCATTATCACTAATTAATGCATTATATACTATACATAGATTCAATATTGAAGTCCAATGTTCAACCACTGATGATTACCCCTTTTCCCCTGAACACTGGGCAATTCCTTTGGAAAACCCATCGCAAATCACCCTACTTAACGATGCTCCAAATATCGTGATGCTCAAACAAGCCTTCGCAAAGCTCCTTACTTTTTGTGAAGCTCAAGAACTCTCAAAGCATAGGCCACTATGAAGCTCTTGACACTTCGTGAAGCACACTCCTTAGAGTACGCAGCCTTACAGAGCGCACATCTTTGCGTATCTAGATTAGCCACCACGAAGCACCTTAATTTTGCAAAGAACACATCCATTGAGAAATACCTTCGCGAACAGAGAGAAAAATATTTTATTTGAAAACTCTATCATTATCATGAGGGGGTCAACCTGTATTTATAGGGGATTTCACAGACCCTAGAACCTTCCATGTGATGTCAGCGCCATGTCATCGACAATCATGAAGCTCCTAAATTTTTTCCATCATTCTCTCAAAATCACGAAGCACCACGACAATTTTTCAATCACGGAGATTGACGTAATTGCGAAGAAACAACATCAATCCTTTCATGCCTTCTTCGCGATGCTCCCTCACTAAGCCCTTCACCACCGCGATGCTCTTCAATTCCATTGCTCAAGAAACTTGACGTAATAGCAATGAATCACCGCCATCATTCTTCTAGTCTTAGCACAACCTTGTACTGTTTTTTTACCACCTCAATATCATCTGTTCATTTTTCATCCTTCTTTGTCAACATGGATTTTCAAAAACATCTATGGAACTCAAAAATTCTACATGGAAACCTGATTTTTACACAAACAAAATCAACCCAAAAATTCTGCAATGTTACCTTGAGGTATTTGTGCCCAAAATTATCCTCCTTTGGGTTTGTTGACAACTCTTCTCAGAATGATCCTCTGAACTTTGATACCACTGTGAAGATCCTTCCAGCCACTACCACCATTCACCTGTTACGATTATGATAGCATTCATGGAATCATTTAATACGTACTCTAAGCCCACATTAGCAATGATCGGTGTTAGAAACAAGAGTAGTATTAAAAGGTCATCAATGAATCACATTATGTCAGAAACCAATTGTCAATTCCAAACTGAGATCAATTGCTAAATTGATACAAATTTTTGAACCACAGTCATTCCTATTAGTGATAGCTGGATACCATCTCTCACCATTTTAGAAAAACTCTACTTCTATTATCACTATTATTAGTTGTCTTGATATCTATTATTTGATCGATCACTTCTAGAATTCTCAGATTGAATACTTACCCCCAATCTCATTTCTCTCCCCCTATCTCGTTGCTCTACCTGTCAGCTTCTCCCTGTGTCTTTGACTTAGACATTTTCTCTCTTCATTAGCCACATATTCTCCCCATTGACGAGTCACTGTTTCTCCCCCTTTGTCAACGATCCCAAAAGGTCACTCCTTTTTTGTTGAGAAATTGGAAAGAACACACATTATCACAATAGTGAAAAACAAACCATACATATAAGAGAAGGGGGTTTCCCACATCTACACGTTTTTAAGTGTAGTGAGTTGACTAGACTCCCAGAGCCAGCTGATGTCTCTTAAAATATTTCTCAAGTAATGCCTTTGTCAGAATGTCTGCAACCTATAGTTTTGTAGGCACATTCTCTAACTTCATGATTCCCTGATCATCCTTCTTCTTGATAAAATGATACTTTATCACATTGTGATTTATACTAGAATGATGTATGAGATTTTCACTGAGATTTATAGCACTTGAGTTATCACACTGGATTCTAATTAGAGAATTCACTTCAACATTCATATCATCATGTTGATGCTTCATCCACAATAGTTGTATGCATGCTTGATTGGAGGCAATATACTCAGCCTCGACGTTTATCAATGAAATGAAATCTTTATTCTTTCATAGCCAAGAAAAACACAATACACCAATATAGAAAGCACCTCCTGATGTTGATTTCTTTTCATCCGATGAACCGGACCTATTTGCATATGTGTATCCAAATAAGTCATGCGGAGATTTGTCAGTATACTTCAAACTGAAATCCACAGTTCCTTTGATTTACTGAATTATTCGTTTCACTACGAGCATGTATATTTCCATGGGATTTCATTGAAATCATGATTCCTGGAATATGGAAAAAATAATGTCAGGTCTTGTCGATTTTGGGGACAATAGACTTCCAATGATTTTCCTATATTCATTGATATTAACTACATTTCCATCTTCATATTTTGATAGTTTCTTCTGGGTAGCAACAAGAGTGTTCATCTCCTTGGAATTTTCCATTCCAAATCTTCTCAGAACCACCTTGGAGTATTTGGATTGAAAAATGAATGTTCTATTACTTCCATGTGTCACCTGTAAACTAAGGAAAAATGTTAGCTCACTAATCAAAGACATTTGTAACTCATGTTTCATGAATTCAAAAAATTGTATGCACTGTGCTTCACCTGATCCAAACAAATATTATGTCATAGACATAAACCAACACCATCATCCTTTGATTACTATTGTTTTTGAAATATATATTGTAATCAACTCCATGATTTTGGAATCCAAGATTCTTGAAACACTGATCAAGCATTGATTAAAATGCTCTCGGTTGTTGTTTCAGCCCATATAATGCCTTCATTATCCCACAAACCTTGTTATCATCTTAATGAATAGGAAAACCATTTGGATGCTTGATATAAACATTTTCCTTCAGAATCCCATTCATGAATGCAGATTTGACATCTATATAGAGCACTTTGAACTTCCATTGCACTATAATGTCTTGGAATAAACTGATTGTCTTTAACCTCCCAACAGGTGGAAATGTTTCATCAACATATATTCCCTCTATATGGGAGTATCCTTTACACACTAATTATTCTTTGTTTCGAATCATTGTGCCATTTCATTCATCTAGTTTTGATAGAACCATTTATTTCCAATGAAATTATTATCTACTAGACTAAAAACAATCACCCATGTCTGATTCTTCTCAATATGATCAAGCTCTTCATTCATTTCCTGATCCCAGTTTACATCTTCAGCAGTATCAACAAATCATTTAAGCTTATCATGTGATATGAAAGATGTATGCTGAAGTGATTTCATTTTTCTTGTCTGAACTGGAACTTATAGATCACCAATGATATTATGCATGTCAATTTCAACTCGACTCCTTGGCTTTTGTAATGATATGGATCTTATTTCCACATCCTCATCATTATTATCTTCCTCTGAATCAACATCTTCTACTTCTTCTCCCTCTACGTTGCTTTTATCCTCATCACTCTCATCAGGAAATTATTCACTGTTCTATTGAATGATCTCTTGATTCTACACTATAGTGACATCATTGCTCTCAAAAACTTTTCCAAGCCTTTTGTTAAAGCATTTACATTCCTTGCTTTTTCTTGAGTAGCCAAGTTATATCCCCTCATCTCCTTTAGAATCATATTTCCTATGTTTTTCCTTATTTAGGATAGAGCAGTCACATAAAAATATTTGGATGTATTTCACTATTGTCTTTTTTCCATACCACCTCTCGTACGTAGTCTTTCCTTCATTCGAACACAATAGAGCCCTATAGAAATGTAGACCGATGTCAAAACTGCTTCCAAAATTGTTCTGGTAGGTCCTTTTGTATGAGCAATGTTCTGGCCATGTAGTTGATGATTTTATTTCACCTTTCAACCATTCCATTATGATGGGAAGTTCAAACAGATGAAACTTGATGCCTTATCCCATGATTCTCAAGGTTGTATTCCACTTGACTGTTTCTGAATTCTGTACCATTATCAGTGCGGAACATCAAAATTTTCTGTCCAAGTATCCTTTCACACTCCCTCCAGTACTGTTTTATGTAGCTAAACACACCAGACTTATGGGAAATGAAAAATACACATAACATTCTGATATATCCATCAATGAAAAGAACATAGTACCTCTTTCAATCAATTGCTCGTGGTGTTATAGGCCCACAGACTGCAGCATGCACCAATTCAAGCACTCTCGTTGACTTCAATTATTTTTCCTTTTATGTGTTTCTGATGAGCTTACCTTGTTGACATGCATCACATGTGTGAGTAAGATCACATGATAGCTTGGGTAGGTCTCTTGCTGAATCACAATTTACTAGATCTTCCATGGATTTCTGACATAGATAACCAAGTTGTTTATGCTATTACTTGATTTCTTCATCTCTAGATAGAAATTACATATCATCTTCTCCACTTACCAGGTAGATATTACCTTTTGTTCTCTTTCCCTGTAGAACCATTTCCCCATCTCTTCCTTTTATTATACACATCTTCTTATTAAACCTTATAGAATGTCTTGAGTCACGTATTTGACTAACATTAAAAAAATTGTGACTAAGGCCTTCTACTATTAAGACATCATCACGTCTCATTTCTTTGCTCCCAAACTTGGACATTCCAAAGCCAATTATCTTCAGATATTCACCATTTCCAAACATGAAAAATACTTCTTTGTCAAATTTTATGCCTATAATGATATCATTATTACCTGTCATGTGAGATGTGCAACAACTGTCAAGGATCCACACACAAGAGCGACCTGATGCTTTAAGGGAAATTTCTGCCACCACTTCCCCATCATCCTTTTTCTTCTTGGTCCATGTTTTTGAATTCATATTTGAGATGTATTGAGACTTATGATATTTCTCAGAGTATGATGGACCTGCTTCATCATGCAAAGATGCAAATCTATTTTGCGTTCTCAACTCACCTGCTGCTTCATCAATCTGCTGCTTGCAAAAATATTGGTTCTGCTTTGGAGCATTCCACTGTATGGTCGAAGTGTAGTACCTAGCCATTTTCCAAAATCCTCCGCACCAAAAATATTGCCCTTTGAAATATGTTCTAAAGATCTTTTCTGTGTTTGGCTTCCACCATTGTTCTTATACCCTTTGATATCTCTTGGCTATGGAACACACATACTTTGAATGTCAGCATTTTTCACAACAATAACACCTGATATAGGGTGTATTCCATTGTGTCACTTTTTTACTCTTAGTTTCCCTTTGGGATCTCTGAATATTATATTTTTTCCTTGTGCCAAAATCCACTTTTAGTATCAGAGTCAGTGCTTGTGGTCTGACCTCCACTTTTACAACTTTCTGTTTTCGATCAAGCACCCCATCAGTCTTAGCATCTAAATAATGTTGATTCTTCTTTTCTGGTGAACCACTATTCTCCACTTTCAGCTTCTTAGTTTTCTGAGTGATCTACTTTCCTGATGACCTAGTAGGAGTCAAGTGTTTTTCTTGAGCAATATCCTTTTTCCGGAAACCGGTAACTTCTCCTTCATGTTATTTAGCATGCTTTATTTGATCTTTCCTTGTGTTATTCAAGATATTGATCTCCCTTTTCTGTTCTTCATTTTTTATTTTATACATTGTAACTGATTCTATGTCATCTGGTGTTGATGACTTGAGTTTCTCTATTTCTTCCATCAACTAACAGATATCTTCTTCTGCTACTATATATAGAATCTGGAGTCACAAACAACTTTGTTGGCTTTCTTTGTTTTTTATCTACATACATCTATCTCATCAATAGAAACCTCCAACTCTTCTTGCATATGAACTCTTACCTCATATTCCTCTTCTTCTTCATCTTCTTAGGTTTCAATCTTATTCTGAGAATTTCTGACATCTTCCACCATAGCATTTTCTCCTCGTTCTCTGCAGTTCCCTATATCTTCATCCTCCTCATCCTTAGACTCTTCTGAACAATCACATTCTTTTCAAAGAAGGTTCGTCTACTTAATGAAATTTCTCTTGAACTTTTTATTTCCTTTCCTAGGGCTGGAAGACTTCTTCTTGGGAATTCCGATTTCATCAACATCATCATCCTCTTGAATCATTTTGGGGCACCTTACCTCAAGATTTCTGACATTTCCCCAATGAAAACAAGAAAGTTGATGTTTCCCTTTAAACATTCATCTTCTTCTTAGAAGGTTTGAGGAGGGGAATGACATCCCCTCATATGTCTCTTATTCTTCCTAAGAATCATCAATGGTCATCTTCTTTATGGCATTGAATGCAACATCTTTGGATTTTCCCTTTTCCACAGTGTAATTATCATCATTTCTCATTTCATATGAGACAAGGGTGCTATTCAGGTTATCTAATGTCATCTCTTTCGGGTAATTATCTTCCAAAACTGAAACATTTTGATTGAACCAAGGATGAATATTCCTCAAGATGTGCTTTACAAGTTTTAGGTCTCCAATAACTTCTCCAAGACCCCACATGTCTTCCACTACAATATTAAACTTGTCGAAGATTGAATTAATAGACTCATTCGGGTTCATTCTCAGATCTCCATGCTTATTTCACAACACTTACAGATTTGCCTCTCTGGCCTTTTTTATCCCCTTCATATGTATTCAATAGGTTTCCCCACATGGCATGTGATGTTTTTCATGACATCAACATTGTATAGATAGGATTGGATAGGGCTCCCCCTAAGGCATTGATTCCTTGGCATCAGCATCCAACTCTCTATGCTTAGCTTCAAATAAAGAACATCTACTAATATTAGCTGTTATGAAATGCATTGATACTGTGAACACATCCATTCCAAATGATTGGAAGTATTGCTGAATTTGATTCCTCCATAGTTATAAATAATTCTCATCAAATATCGGAATCCCATTATGATTACTGACCTCCATTGGAGAGAGAAAAATTGAAATTAAACATTACCTATGATACCAATTTTTAGGTCCACTAGGATATATACCCGGAGAGGGGGGTGAATCTGGGAATGACAGATTAAAACAACTGCCAGTTTTGATCTTGTTTTGTTGTTAGATAAAACCCTCTTCTCTCTCAGTCCAATTGAAAAATATGAATAAACCTTAAAGCATGCACATGTCAAATCAATTTTTACTTGGTTCACCATCAATGGGATATCTCCAAGGACCATACACCAATAGTATACCGATATACCAATTCCACTATAATCGCATAGCTGTTTACAAGTTCATTGTAGACTCACCATCCCTCCTAGTTTACAACCACACACAATATTAAAGCTCACTTCTCTCTCAACTGAAGTGTGCTCACTACTTCATCAAAATATCCACTCACATTTTATAGACCTGTAGGTCTCTTCATTATCACTAATGAATGCATCCTCCACATTACGTAGATTATCTATTGAACTAAAAAGTTCATCCGCTGATGAATACCCCATTTCCCCTAAACACTGGGGGATTCCTTTGAAAAAACCATCTCAAAGAACCCTACATCGCAAAGCTCCCAATTTCGGGAAGCTCAAACAAGGCTTCATGATGCTCTTTCCATTTCACGAAGCTCAAGACTTTGAAAAGCATAGTCCATTGAGAATCTCCTGCCACTTCGTGAAACACACTCCTTAGATTACACAACCTTATGAATCACACTTCATTCGTGGATCTAGATTAGCCACTATGAAGCACCTAACTTTCGCGAATAACACAACCTTCGTGAACCAAGAGAAAAATATTTTCTTCGAAAACACACTTATTATCCCGAGGGGATCGACCTGTATTTATATGATATTTCACCGACCCTCGAACCTTCTGTGCGATGTTATCACCACTTCAACGCCGATCACGAAGATCTAAAATGATCGCCATAATTCTCTCAAAATCGCGAAGCACCACAAAAATTTCCCAATCGCAGAGCATGACGTAATCGCGGAGCAACACTATCAATCCTTTCATGCCTTCACCTCAAATCTCCCCCGCAAATCCTTCCACTACCATGATGCGATTCTACTCTGTCTTTCGTGAAGATTGATGTAATCATGAAGTATCACCTCCATCATTCTTCTGGTCTTCGTGAAATCCAATCCGCAAAGCCTCTATTTTTAAAATTCATTACTTTTCCATATTTAAAAATGATCATCAAAGATTGCAAACAACCTATATGGAACTTATCTTTTGCTTTGTCATAATTATTTTGTACAGCCTCCAGATCATTCGTTCCTTTGTCATCATTATTTGTCAACATGGATTGTCAACAACTTCTATGGATCTCTAAAATTATCCATGGAAACCTACTTTTTCCACAAACAAAATCAACCCAAAAATGTTGTAATGTTACCATGAGAGATTTCTTCCCAACAACATAGGTATATGTATGGGAATATACCTAAGTTGGGTTATCATTTCATTCGTCACTATGTGGTTTATCCATTGTGTTTTTTTGAGACCTTGAGGGTCTCAGAGTCCCTAATGAGTATCATTATACTCACCACTACACGAGATATGCCAGCACCTTGTTGTGATGGATGCAGATGATAGATAGTTTTGACTGAAGCTGAGAGTACCAGGACTAGACACCACCTGGAGTTGGACCATACGACATGTCGGTACATGGAGGACATGTGTGGACATGGAGTTCTCAGGAAGCGATCTGTAGCTACACATCAGGTGGGAACCTAGGAGGATGACCCAATAGCAGTCTTTCTCTTTATTCAATTGTATCTTTTTTAAATTGTACTTGTATCATTATAGTTGGGCTTGTATTTCATCCCATTTTTACTTTCATTACTCTTTTTACATAAAGATGATTTGTGATCGTATCTTGTTGTATGTTTGGTTGCATGTGCTTACAGGATATAAAGGCATTGTCTTCCTGGTTTTAGGGAATATGACTATTGGTGCTAGTCACCAGCCCATGTCCATTGGAAGGCGGGCTTTGGGTAGTCACGCCATGGGCCCCGGGGGATGTGTCATTACAAATTGGTATCAGAGGAATCAGTTCTACCACAGAACATAAGACTCTGAGCATTCATTTAATGGAAATAGTGTTATGTGTATTGAATGTGGTAATCTGTTTAGGGAGGCAAGTTTTAGTACGGCGGCTGACGTATCTATAAACCAGGATGATGACATTAGATTTCTGACTCAGTGCACAAATACACTGATTGCGTCTGTGTTTTCAAGAGTTGTCTTTGAGATATCTTGAGTCACCTCACCAGGTATAACTAATTGATAGTGGTGGACCTATTCATTATCACCATGCCACTGCATTTACAACCATCTTTGGTTCTAAGAGATTACACTATAATGTCCCATCGAGCGACGAGGCTCAGGTGCAGGGCCCTCTTACTATGTAGACACCTTCAGCTAGTGTACCAGCAACTCCACCACCCATTCGGTATAAGATTCTACTAGACACACTGGAAAATGGTGCACGCCGACAGAGTATGTTGCATGATTTCTAGTAGTATAGGCCTTAGAGGTTTCGAGGCGAGAGAGATTCCCACGCATATGAGGGCCGGCTGGAGGCAATTTCTAGATCTTTTTCTCCTAGTTGAGAAACTAGTAGAGCAGATAGCGATCTTAGCTACTAGTCATTTCACGTGACTGACCATGATGATTGTTAGCATAGTGACGAGGCTTCTATTTGTTTACTGTTTCCCAAGATAGTACCTTCAGGTAGTGTGTCATATATATCACTGCTAGTTGGTCAGCAGTTACAACTGGAGTTATATGTAGAGGACACATGTAGTCTTACTACCTTACACAAGTTTCAGCATTAGATACCCCTCGGTTTCTAAGGCATGCTCATCTCATAGGAAGCTGATGACTAGATTGAGGAGGTGGAAGAGATTTCTCTTGATGATCTAAAAAATTGGCAGGATGACATATCTTTAGCTGTGTGTTCATTGAGGTGTACCGATCATTCATGGTGCATGATGAATACGATACGATTAGTGCTTCTGGGATCGAAATTTTGGGAAAATTGCATTTAAAGGACATCAGAGACAACACTATTCATCTATGAACTCCTACTTATTCTAGGGTGCTAGAGAAATTTTTTTTGGTAGAATGTTCTTTGGCCGAGCAGATAAACCCAGTGACTGTTTGCAGTGGGAACGCCAGAAACTAGTGCCAGTCTCAGAGACTTGGGTGTGTTAAAATGTTTCGAGAAGAAGAATTGTTGGGTACAGATGAATCTTCACGGTTGAAGACATGGGAGTAGAGATAGGATAGCATCATGAGGTTGTGTACACTTCCATATTATACAACCACCCCCTTTGTGGACCCCACCAGGCTCAGGGAGCCAAAGGTCATGGGATGGGAGTAGCTTCATGCGGTCAAGGAGTGTGACCCAAGGGCTCTAGGAATGATTCGAGGAATGTTATGTGGCTACTAATAGATTTCGTATAAATAGACATAGGTACCAATCATTCATTCATTCCACGAATCATGTTCAGTCTCTAGAGTTTCCAGTTATGATGTTTCCTTCACCCTCATGCCTAGTGTTAACCATGGGAGGAGACTCGATTATCACACTTACACCGATAGTGTTATCTGACCCTTGAGATGAGAGCTTCGTTTGGAACCTCTTGGTGGAAGCCTCGAGGCCTTCCAAAACTATTTTAGGTATGTACTGGTCAAACATAGTTCATACAAAGATATAATGTGTTAGGAAGAAGGTTATTGTTTCTTTACATCATTGGAATGTGGATTTCCTTAGTCAGTGAAAAGGAATTCCAGACAGTACAGGATGGACTAATGCATAGGAGGGTGCAGCTGATCACTCATAAGTCGGCCAAACATACCCTTGTAGCAGCATGAGTATTGAATTTTTAGTACCCAAGAGGAGTGAAAGAGCATGGTTAAATCTATTAAAATGATGTTTCCAGTATTAACTCCCCAAAGAGAGAGGGACATCTACTTTGGCATGATACTACCAGAGATTTGGTTCATATTTCTCCACAGTTGTAGCACCACATTCAATGTTGACAAAGAAGGGTGAAACCCTTCATGTGGTCGAACAGATATTGGCAGAGCTTTCAGGATCTCAGGAAGAGGATGCCAAGTACCCCCATCTTTAGGATTCCAGAGGAGGGCGTATGTTACATATTCTACTACGACGCATCAGAGAATTGACTTGGATGTGTCCTGATTCAGTAGGGAGCTGTGATCAAATATGGTTCTCGATAGTTGAGACAAAATTAGAAGAACTATGCTACCCATGACCTAGAGTTAGTAGTAGTCGTCTTCTACTTTAATATGTGGTGACAATATCTAATTGGAGAACATTTTATAGTATACTCGGGTCACAAGAGACTCATGTATATCATCTCATAGAATGACCTGAACCTGAGACAGCGATGTTGGTTTGAGTACATCCTGGAATATGACTTCTAGATAGTATATAATCCTTGGAAGATGAACATTTTGTAATATGCACTCAGTTGGGGGAATTTTATACAGCTTCTAGGTGAGGCGACAGGGCAACATTCCGCTTTATAGATATCCTTTGTGGATAGAGATGGAGTAGCTTTTCTATAGTCTCATACAGTAACTCACACACTTCATCAGTGAGTCAGGGAGGCACAACGTGGGGACACTTACTGTGAGACTTGACATACTCATATATCCATAGGACAGGAACCTAAAAGATTTTCTAAAGGTGTAGGGCACGACATCCTATTCAAATGATGTACCATGGTACTAGTGTCACTTCAGGAGGAAATGTTGATGGAGATCCACACATCCCCTCTATCGATATATCCAGTAGTGGTGAGGATGTACTAGGATCTCCAATTACAACAATGGTGGTTGGGAGTGAAGAAAGTAGTAGTAGAGTTTTCCTCATGATGCCTCACTTGTCAGCAATTAAAGGCAGATCATCAGATACCAGAAAAAATGGTTCAACCTTTAGAGGCTCCACAGTGGACTTGGGATGGGATATCCAAGGAAGGGGTTGCATGAGGCATTCGAGACGCAACTTCATTTGAGCACCACCTTCCATCCTCATAAGGATGGCCATACTGAGAGAACCATTATGACCCTAGAAGATATGCTATGTTCAAGTGACCTCGACTTCGGTCGTATTGGGAGAATCACTTTCCTTTGGTATAGTTTTCATACAAAAACAAATATCACTCCACCATTGGGATGGAATCATTTGAGGATTTATACGGGCAACCTTACTGATCACCTTTGTGCTGGACTGACCCAGCAGAGTCAGCACTCATGGGGATAGAGATGGTACGAACTACCACAAAGAAGGAGGAGATCATCTCAGAGAGGATGATGACTACAAAGAGAAGGAATAAGTAGTATGATGATAAGCGGTGAAGACCACTTGAGTTCAAGGAAGGCCACTCTGTATTTTGACAGGTCTCAACTCAAAGAGGTTTCTGGAGGATTGGCTGAGGTGGAAAGGTATCTATATGATTTGTCGGACCATTTTAGGTCCTTATAAGAGTTGGCAAGGTGGCTTAACTCTTAGCCCTTCCACCTCAGTTTCAACGGGTGGACGACATCTTCCATGTATCCCAACTGAGGAGATTTTTTCCTGACTCTTCCAATAACATCGACCACTGAGAGCTGGATGTCGATGATGGGGCCACATTTACAGAGGATCAAATTGATATTGAGGATAAACATGAGCGAGTACTTCATCGGTTGTTGATACCTCTGGTGCGCGTTCACTGACAGCACAAGAACCTACAAGAGAGCACATGGGAGAGGAAGGCTCAGATGCGTGCTCAGTACCCGCACATGTTTACCAAGTTGAGTCGAGGCTTATGGGTATGTATAGTGTAACTCCTCGATCCTAGTTACATAGAGTCGGTGCATTATTACATCAAGTTGTCATGATCACAAAAGATCATTTCTCGAAAGTTCGATTAGTTTATTTGCCTTGGAATCACTAGATACATTCAAAATTTTACCTTACATCATAAAATGAAAACTACAACAATATAGTCTCCATTGTCCACACTCATATCCCCTCATAATATCCATCTAGGTCATTCATAAAATACTACTTCACATCCTGGAAAAAATGAATCATTGAAAGGGGTGATCATAGATTCCAAGAGTGGATAAAAATATAGAGGAAACATTCATAAATAAACATTAACATTTAAGGCAAAGAATAATTAAAACAAAATCCTTTTAAACCATAACTTCAGCATAATATGGAAAAGATAAAATTAAATAATGACATTTAAATATTAAAATGGATATTCTACTAGTCGAATAATCACATGAAATATCAATAACCTCATTCATAATAATGGAATGTAAAATTCCAGACTATCATAAAAACATAGTCAAGGCGTCGTGCCAAGAATACAAATAACATTTTGTCAACGCCTTGTGCTGAGACACTAGACTCTCTCATTAGACCTATCGATGAATCGAGTAGCTATAGAAGGCTCCACCCTTCACATACTAAGTCCAATTCATTCCTCATTTGAAAATGTTGAGACATAACATAAACATTCGTATTGAAAATAGCGTATGAAATGTTAATACATTATCCACAAACCATTAATGGTATAAAAATAACACATCCACAGTCAATCATAACTCATTAAGTAAAATATGGAAGATTGTATTGTGACAGATTAACCTCAGTCAAGAATAATTAATGATATTGACATAGATGAAAATAATCATCAAAACTATTAGAGATAAATATCCAATTTTTCTTGAAATCATTCAAAACTCACACTATTTTTCAATAAGCCATTTAAAAATTGATTTTGGAATCAAAGTGTCCCATACCACATTGATATTTTTAATATGAATTATGATTTGAAAACTTTAATGTCCACATAAATAAATCCTTAAAAACATTTTTAATACATGGACATTAATGAGAATGATTTAGAATAATAAATCATTTAAAAAATTTAAAATGATATTTTAGTTAGAGTTCATAACCCAAAGAGAGACACTTGAATACAAATAATTGAGGTAATAAAAACATTATAATATCATGAGAATAAAGGTATTCTTGATATAACATGTCAAATTACATTATATAAAACATATAAAAGTGATTGGTGTATAACAACAAAGGAGTCTCAATGAAATGTAAAATGAGATAAAATCTCTCATAAAGGAAGTATCCTTAGGTTAAGTATAAATCAATGACATAATTATGTGTGAAAAATATAAATACACTCAATATTATTGGATATTCAGTGTAAAACAATCAGTGGACATTGGCACGTATTCCTGTTAAAACAACACCAATGAATTGGATATTTAACTCAACAAATGGATATTGAGTAAAAAGTACCGTTATCATGTTCATACCAATGACTTGAGAATTTAAAAATGGAGTGATTATGTGTATATAAAGTATATCCACAGAAAGGGGAGTGGGAATTATGACATAATCAAATGAATAGTAATTCCACAAATAATCATGGAGTAAAATAATCAATGAAGAATGCGTAATGCCGAATGTGTGGAAATTTAAATTTTAATTCCCTTATTGATTTGGTATCTTAGGAAACATACACCCATGAAAGAAGGATAATACAATTATGATGTCAATATAAATGAATTAAATAATATTACACAATGAATACAAACATGGGTAGTACACACACCACATGCAATTAATAAGTGGTGAACAATGGAAATCACATAGAATTAAAAGTGAGATAAGAAACCCCTTACATTGTACTTTTTCCATTGTTAAGGGTAGTTTAACCTCTTGTATAATGGTAAAATAATTTTTATTGAATTAAAAAAAATCATATACATTAATATGACATCATATACAATATTTTAACATTGATTTTTCAATAATATCTTAGTATTATCGTCGTTTCGAGTGTTAACATACTCGTTTTCTTTTATAAATTTTGTTACATAAGTCGAGTTTGTTATGGATAGGTTGTATCTTATTCATATACAGAATTATATGAAGTCCATAAACCATATTTTTAATCATAATATGAGAAATAGACTTTTATGGAAATGATGGTGAATGAATCTCATCGGGTTCGTGGAGACGGTAGTCCGTACGTACGCATGAGCGATAATATCATTCTTTTGATATTAAAATAATATATAATTGGATGTTATATCAGATATACAAAATAATTATCATGTTATACTTATTATTTAAATCAATTACACATTATTATTATACCCATCCAAATAATAATGTATTGAATAACAATTACACCTCGATGTGGAGACGGTAGGCCATACGTACACACATATGGTGACATGTCATTCAAAGGATGGATAGAATACAGAATATGGTTGTACCATATATATAATAACATCACAGTATATAAAATATACTGGAGTAATTATTTTAGAATTTAAATAACAATTAATGAAGATGTTGAAGAAGAGAGGAACTTGAAAGAGGATGGTGATATCATTACCTCTTCTGCGGGTTATTTCTATTGATTTGATAAAAAAGGATAATTAAGATAGATTTTTAATCAAACAAAGGCCTCTAGGTTGATTTTAGGGAAGTTAGTAGAATATTTGGGTAGGGTTTGGTTGAGCCAAATGGCTTTGAAGTTGTGAATTTGTGAGAAGGGGTGGTTCATTTTATATGAGGGGTGATTGGCACGTTTGGAAAAACTAAAAATATTATTTTAATGTAAATTTTTATTCGGTTTATAGTGCCTCAAAAGTGGTTTATTTAATGATTAATGTGGGGATCGGTCTACATCCTTTCAAAAAATAGATATTGGATAGGTTTGGGTCGCTGTATTAACCTTATAATTTATATTTAACTCTTAGTTAAATAGTTTGAAATTTACCAAGTATCTTTGTATTTTTTTATTATATAGTTAATAAACATACCATATACCTCCAAGAGAAACCCAAGTGGTACATTAATGATATACCAATAATTATATAAGTCATTTGGCCTATCCATAGATTAGTAGGAATTGAATATCAATTAATAATATAATATTTGTTTTAAAAACTCTTTTATGTCAATTTTGACACTATTTGGTATTTTGTTTTTGATAATTTTATAACAACATTATTACGTCAATAAAAATATATATATACAGTCCTAATATATCATATTAACCTATAAAAATAGTGGATTTCATAAAAAATATCAAATTACATTTATTTTTATATTTATAATATCAATTATTTTAATATCTCATTAATTAGGTAATTACTTCATCACCATTGTGTCAATATTAAATAATATTATTTAACGTCAAAAATTATAAATAAAATACCATTATGTAGGAAATGTTATTATATTTATAATTAATATTTATAATCTAATTTATGTTATTTTTAATGCTATATTAAAAATGATTTAGTTATTAGACATTGATTGTATCACTTTTAACTCTTCTTTCAATTAAATAATAATAAATGTCCTAATCTAATACTAGTGGACCTAAATGCTAATATTTTATTCCTAACATTTTTTTGGTCGAGATGCACTTTTCTAATAGAATCATTACATGAGTTAGGGTAATATAAATATCATTTTTACCCTTAATTACCCAATTTACTTTTAACTATGGTAAATAAAAGTAAAAAGTTATTATTCCCCAAAAATTATTTTCATCTCATTGAACCAAATTTTACTCCTTGATATTAACAGTGTCTCTTGGATTTTCTAAATTATACACATAGAAGATGTAAAATTACGTTTTATGTGAATTTCCAAATTCTCCAAGGAGGTGTTTAAAAAAGACAGTGAAAAGTTCAATAAAATTTCTATATCTCTAAAATTATTCTAAACTAACTCCAATGAATTACATTGAACATATATAGATATTATTTATATATTTTTACCTCAATTAAATAAAAATAATATATATTATTATTTAAATAAAAATTCGGTTTTAAACTATATCTCAGTGTTTTTTCACTATTCATTAAAAATTTAATGTTTTCAGAAAAATACCGAAAATTCACCCTAAGCTAATTTAGATATTCCAAATCCAAAAATAAAGTCCATTTTGAATGGTAAAATTTATAAAATTTCATAATGTGGGTATTAATATTAAAAACAGCTAGTTTGATTGGTTGTGGTGTGTGTTGGAACTCGATGTTGTGTACAACACACACTATTTTATTATTCAAAGAGAATTGTTCCGTGGAAGATTGGGGTGTTACATTCTCCCCAATTTCAAATAATTTTGTCCTCGAAACATTTAAAATTGTTCTTGAGAATATAATGGAAATTCTCACATCGGAAATAGATTCAACAAAACTATCACCGTAAAAGAGAGTAAGAGAAGTACAAAGGTCACCCAAGATAACTCATATAGGATTCCATGTAGAAAAACATGGATATGGAAGATAAAAAAGGTTTCATGTTCATATTGAGAGGGATAGAAAACATGATCATGAGATAGTTAACAAAAACAAAGCCACAAAATTATGATGGGACAAACGATCATTAATTTCCCATTAGAAAAAGTATAGGGACAATATTTTCTTAAGTTACATTACATAAATATGAGGAATTAATTTACAAGATTGACTTTGAAAATAAAGAGACGTACTTACTTTTTAATTAGAGTTTCATTGTTTAATAAATATTCACCACTAACTAATTTTTTTTAAACAATGGGTATTCAAGAAGACTTGTTCACACTGCACGAGCTAAAATAAAATTATATATAATCACATGATCCAAGAAGGATAGATTATATATTTTCCTAGTCTTTAGAGATTAACCAAAACCAAAATAGTTAGTACATGATTTGATGATCCCCCAAAAAGATATTCCTTTTGAGAAAGAAATACTAATCTTAATTTCTAAAATTAATCCAACAATACCCCAATGTTAAATAAATACCATTCAGTAAACAGTTTTCCTTAAACTCCTTCAACATAATCCAAACTAATATTGAAACCCAAAACATAGAAGAATTTTGTTGTGTAGTCTTCCATGTTAAATTGTATCTCCAAATGACATCAACTACTCTTAAAGTCACATACATAAAAGTAATAAACCTAATCATATATTCTCTATTATAGATTAATCATTTCCATAAATAACACAAATCACTATAAATCCAAAATAAAAACATAGATAAAAATCCACCATTACTCCTCAAATGAAATCCCATAGTGTTCTAGTTTCCATGGGCACAGAGTGTTCCCAACAAAGTGAAAATATTCCAAAATAACATTTATCACTTAATCACCAAATCATTTTACTATAATAATGGTATTCATTTTATAAGACATAAGAACCCAAATCAACTTATTTTTGATCTATAAAATTATTTAACGAAAAATAATTAGTCACAGTAACCAGGTACCTCACGTAGTCCAGTGGTAGGCGATAAATCCAAATTGCACATTGGTTGTGGGTTCGATTCCCACTGCTTTATCCAACGTGACAGGTTGTCACACGGTCTGCATGTTGTCTTTTTTCAAAAACTATATTTTATAACATTAATAAATTGAGATATATTCCACAAAATAACGATAAAATAATTTTAACCAGAAATGTTATCTCATAACTTTCATTTTTATCCCAAAATAAAATAACATGTAATTTACTCAAACCAAATGATCATATAAAACAAAATGGTTACTTATAACTATATCCACAATGTAAAAGATAAATCTTCCTAAATTATCATTCTCACATGGAAAACTGAGGGGTTATAAATACAAGACAAAATTATTATAATGTAATATGATTAACAAGGAGCGCTAATAATTTTAAAAATTTCTCCAAAAATTTATTTCCCCATAGCTTATTCATTGAAAAAAAAAATATCCTATATAATAGGGCATTCACTCAGGTAATTTCCAGGTCCCCTACATTTATAGAAAATGACTATAAATGGATTTTTGTATCCATTTTTATTTTCTTCCTTAGTACTATTCATTTTTCATCAGAAATTATCCACATTATTTCTTTCTATCCCACACGTAAATCATTTCTTTGTTCCATTGAGACACTTTCATATGTGTCTCCTTCCACATTTCCTACAATATGAAAATTTAATCTCCATGGTCTCCACTACTGGAGCTCTTATCATTCATCTCCTTTCTCTTCTTTGTTGTGTCTTGGAGTTTGTTAGTAAATATGATATTGACCATATTATTAGAAAATAGATTTGTCATGAACACGATATCTTTTACGCCAATCGAAATTCCATTTTGTTGCTCATTTCCACCATTTTTCCCACCTTTTACATCATTCTCAAAGTTACTATGACTTCCTTGGACTCCATCCATTGACTAAAACAATAAAGAATTGTGTGAGTAACAGTAATCATAAAATCATTTAGAGAATATCATTACACCATATTCTAAATTTGAAACTCCTTAGGATTAACCATTTTCATTTATTCTCATCTTATATTAAAATACTACAAATTGGTTTGTAATGAAAATTTAAATTATCTTAAGCTTGTCCCCTTGGAGTGTCATAACCAAGAGTGCTGCAAGGGCCGTTGTCTTGCACCAGTTCCTGTTTGAGTCTAGCTCAAAGCGGTGTTTTCTGGTTTTCCCCATAGGTACATCTGTGCTAGAGCCACCTCTACCTGCTCGTATCCAAACATGGATGTATTTCATAGAAAAATCACAAAAAGTATACAATAAAAAAATTCTAGAAGGTTCTTCTATACTAGTCCTCAATCTCTATTTTAGGGCTATGTTCTCTAATCAGAGTTTATCTAAATCTATTTACCATGGTTTGTACTAAATTTCCTCTGATAAAAACTATAATTCCCTGATACCAGTTACCCAGAGTCGGTGCATTATTACATTACATTGTCATGATCACAAAATATCATGTCTCAAATGACCTATTTGTTTAGTATTCTTGGAATCACTAGATACATTCATAAATTTTACATTACATCCTAAAATGAAAGCTACAACAACATAGTCTCCATAGTACACACTCATATCCCCTCATACTATCGCTACAGGTCATTCATAAAATACTTCTTCACATCTCGGGAACAACAAAACATAGAAATTAGTGACCTCAGATGCCAAGTAAGGATAACAATATAGCAGAAACAATCATAAAAAAACATAAACATTTAAGGCAATTTATAACTAAAACAAAATCCTTTTAAGCATGAACTTCAGTATAATATGGTAAAGATAAAATTAAATAATGCAATTTACTTATTCACAGGGATATTCTACTAGTCGAATAATCACGTTCAATATCAATAACCACTTTCATAATTATGGAATACATAATTCCATACTATCAAAACCACATAGTAAATGCCTCGTTCCAAGACTACAAAAAAGATTTTGTCAAGTCCTTGTGCCAAGACACTAGTTTGTCTCATGATACCTACCTATGCATAGAGGAGCTATAGTGGGATCCACTTGTCATGTACTATGCCGAATGCATTACTCATATAAAATTTTGAAACATAACATAATCATTAATTTTGAAACTAGCATATGAAATGTAAATACTTTATCCACAAACCATGAATGGTATAGAAATAACACATCGACAGTAAAAAATAACTCATTCAATACAATATGGAATATTGTATTGTAACAGATTAACCACAATCATGAATAATGAAGGATATTGACATAGATGAAAATAATCATCAAAACTATTTCAGATAAATATCCCCTTTTTTTTAAAAAAAACATTTAAAAATCACATTATTTTTCAAGAATCCATTTAAAATAGATTTTTGAATAAAAGTGTCCCATACCACATTGAAAATATTAAAAGTTATTTTCATTTGAAAACATTAATGTCCATAAAAATAAATCCTTAAAACAATTTTTAAAACATTGACATTAATGAGAATGTTTTAGAATAATAAATATTTAAAACATTTTAATATGATATTTTAGTTAGAGTTCCTAACCAAAATAGAGACACTTGAATACAAAAAATTGAGGTAATAAAAACATTATAATATCATGATAATATAGGTATTCATGATATACTATGTCAAAGTACATTATTTACACCATATAAAAGTGATTTGGCGTATAACAACAAAGGAGTCTCAATGGAATGTAAATTGTGATGAAATCTCCCATAATGGCCGTATCCTTAGGTTAATGATAAATAAATGACATAATTATGTGTGAAAAATATAAATACACTCAATATTATAGTATTTCTAGTGTAAAAAAATCAATGTATATTCACACATATTCTTGTAAAAACAACACCAATGAATTGGATGTTTAACTCAACAAATGTAGATTGAGTAAAAAGTACCCTTATCAAGTTCATATAGATGAATTGAGAATTTAAAAATGGAGTTATTATGTGTATAAAAAGTATATAAACTGAAATGTGAGTGGAAATAATGACATAATCAAATGAATAGTGATTCCACACAAAATCTTGGAGTAAAATAATCAATGAAGTATACGTAAAATTGAATGAGTGGAAATTGAAATTGAAAATCCCCTTATTGATTTGGTAACATACGAAACATACACCCATGAAAGAAGGATAATACAATGATGATGTAAATATAAATTAATTAAATTATATTACACAATGAATACAAACATGGGTAGTACACACACCACATGCAACAAATAAGTGGTGAACAATAGATATCTCACAGAATTAAAAGTGAGATAAGAAACCCCTATCATTGTACTTTTTACATGGTAGAGGGAAGGTTAGACTCCTGTATAATGGTAAATAATTGGTATTGAATTATAAAATAATCATATACATTAATATGATATCATATATGATCTTTTAACATTGCATTGTTAATAATATCTTAGTATTATCGTCGTTTCAGGTGTTAACTTACTCGTTTTCTTTTATATGTTTTGTTATATAAGTCGTGTTTGTTATTGATAGGTTGTATATTATTAATATACATAATTATATAAAGTCCTTATAAATTATTTTTAATCATAAACTGAGAAATAGACTTTTATGGATACGATGGGGAATGAATATCATCGTGTTCGTGGAGACGGTAGTCCGTACGTACGCACGAGTGATAATATCATTCATTTGATATTAAAATAATATATAATTTGATGTTATAACATATATAAAGAATAAAGATAATGATATACATATTATTTAGATGAATTACAAATCCTTATTATACCCATCCAAATAATATTGTATTGAATAACAATTACACCATGACGTGGAGATGGTAGGCCGTACGTACCCAAGTATGGTGACATGTCATTCAAGAGATGGATTGTATGCTGAATATGATTCTAACATATATATAATAACATCACAGTATATAATATATACTGGAGTTATTATTTTAGAATGGAAATAAAAATGAAAGAATAATTTTATGAATAAATGAACATGAACGAGGGTGTTGAAAACATTACCTCTTCTTTGGGTTCATCCTTTTGATTTGATCAAAAGGTCTTCTTAAGTTGGGTTTCTAATCAAACTAATTCCACTAGGTTTATGTGAGGGAAGTTGATAGAATATTTGTGAAGGGTTTGGCCGATAAAAAATGCTTGGAAGGTGTGAATAAGTGTGAAGGGAGAGTACCCTTTTATAAGAGGGGTGAGGGTACCCTTTGGAAAAGATAGAAATTTTATTTTATAATAAATTCACACTCTATTTTTTATGGATCCAAAGTGGATTATTTAAAGGATAAGGTGGGTATGGGTCGAAATCCGTTTGACCAATTGATTTTAGATAGGTTTGTGTCACTATATTAACCATATCATTTATATTTTACTCTTAGTTAAATAGTTTGACATTTACCAAGTATCTTAGTATTTTTATATTATATAGTTAATAAACATACTATATACCTCTAATAGACCTCTATGTCATACATTAATGATATAACTATCATTATATACGTCATTTGGCCAAATATTATATTTTTAGGAATAGAATGTCAATTAATAATATAATTATTTAAAAAAACACTTGTATGTAAATTTTCACACTATTGGGTATTTTGTTTTTGATAATTTCATAAAAGAATTATTACTTCGAAAATATTTATATAACCAATCCTAATATGTCATATTAACAAATAAAATTAGTGAAATTCATAAAAAAGTATCAAATTATATTTATTTTTATATCTATAATATCAATTATTTTAGTATTTCATTAATTAGGAAATTTGTGCATCACCATTGTTTCATTAATAAATAAAATTATTTAATGTCTAAAAATTATAAATAAAATACCATCATGTATGAAGTATTTGTAGAATATAATTAATATTTATAATTTAATTTATCTTATGTGTACCCCTATATGAAAAATGACTGAGTTATTAAACATTGATTTTATCTCTTTTAACCATTCTTTGAATTAAATAATAATAAATGTCCTAATCTAATACAAGTGGACCTAAATGATAATATTTTATTCCTAATGTTTTTTTTGGTTGAGATACACTTGTCCAATTGAATTAGGAAATGTTTTAGGGTAATATTAATATCATTTTTACCCTTAATTACCCTATTTACTTTTAACCGTGGTAAATAAAAGTAAAAAAGTTACTATTCACCAAAAATTATTTTCATCTCATTGAAGCACATTTTACTCCTTGATATTAATAGTGACTCTCATGTTTTGGAAATTCCACTCATAGAAGTGGTAAAATTATGTTTTATGTGAATTTCCAAATTTTCCTAGGATCTGGGTAAAAGACGGTAAAAAGTTCAATAAAATTTTTATATATCTAAAATTTTTCTAAACTAACTACAATGAATTACATTGAAATTATATAGTTATTATATATCTATTTTGAACTTAATTAAATTTAAATAAAATAAATAAAAATTTAAATAAAAAATAGTTTATAAACTATAACTCAGTGATTTTTCACTATTCATAAAAAATTGAATGTTTTCATAAAAATACCAAAAATTCAACCTAAGAAAATTTGGGTATTCTGAATCCAAAAATAAAGAACATTTTGAAAAATAAAAATTTTAAAATTTCAAAAATTGGGTATTACTATTCATAATGGCTACTTTGATTGGTTGTGGTGTGTTTTGGAACTCGAAGTTACGTACAACACACACTACTGTATTATTCAATGAAAAGCATTCCGTGGAAGCTCAGGGTGTTACATAGAGACACAAGGTAGTGAGAGTGTAACGACCCATAATTTCAATGTAATTTTTTGTTTTATATATTTTAATTTTACGAGTACACAAAAATTTACGGCACCAGATTCTGAGGCCCGTTTTTTCCAAAATCAATTTCTGAACATTAGTTCGGGTACGTTCAGTAAACATGAGAGTGTGTTTTTCTAACTTTTGAACCAGTCCTTGGAATTAAAATTGGAGGGCACTGTTGAACTCACATCACCGATATTCTCTTAAGGATACATTCACCTTGACTGTAGTAGGTCGAGTGAGGAAGTTATCTTTTCACACAATCGTGAAAGAATAAAATAAAAATAAAAGTTGTGTAGCTTTTATTTTAATTTTTATTCCATATGGAAGTAGAGAAGTGGGGACAAGTAGACCTAAACCATCCATGAGAGGATATGATGGTGGGGACCACCCAAACTAACCTCCCATGAAAGGTTATGGTGGTATGGACCACCTGAGGATTAAACCCCCTTGAACCCCCCCTTAATGATGGAGAAGCCTCCTAACTCCATCTTTAATGTGGAGGAGCCTCTTGAGCTTCCTCCACATTAATTATGCCAACATAAATAATTAAATATGTGGATCTAACATAATTAATCCAATTTGATATTATTCCAATGATTAAATTAGGGAATCATATCTCATTTTGGATACAAGGTATGTTTGGTGGAATTGGAAAGAAAAAGTTCTTGGGAGAAGTCACTTCAACATGTAATGCGTTATTCCACGTAGAATGATCCTGCCAATGAAGAACACCTTCAACTATGAAGAACCAATGAACAAGCCTGGTATCTGAGTCATGTGATGGGTGTGACGAACACCGATATCCTCTACTTCCTCCGACGAGGTACTTCTTCATCTATGATGAATCCACGTCTGTACTTCCTTCTCACACCAACATCAACAAACAACCCGAGGTAGGGTTTATTACTATATGAATATCACATTCCATGTTCTTTCCTTCTATATCATTTGCGGTATTTTTATTTGTGATTGAATAGGATTGTAGGGAGGGTGTTCGATTATTTCTCTTTACCTGTTCTTGAATCTCCTATTCTTGTTGAGCCACTTGCTACCGTACCAATGCAGAGAGTGCCGACCAAACTAACCCGGTCAGCCTCTCTATAATTCTTGTGATGAATTGTGGTGTTCATTGAGATGGAGGATGATGGCGACCAACTGAAGGGGTAGAAGAACTATGGCTGGCAACACCACCAGCTGCGACAAAGATGACGGCGCTGATCCGTGATAACTACCGTCATGTCCTTGTCGCACCACCCCGGACGAACCCCGAGGCCGGACCGCCCCCCACAGAAGAACCACTGCCCCGTGGCCGGGCTGCCAACCCGAGCCGTGACCGCTGACCCACACCCGGACGACCACCCCAAGGAAGAACCACTACCCCGCGGCTAGACTGCCACTCCCAGCTAAACCACACCCCTCAAGGTGCCCTCCCGCCCGAACCACCCGCGCAGCACCCTCACAGCCGAACCACCCGCACAGTGATGTCCCGACCAAACTGCCCTCGTTGTGCCACCCCGATCCAATACCCCCTCACCGCGGCACTCCGAAATGGCCCATGGACAAGATGCACCATTGCCAAGATGCCCTTGTGCCACCCATTCGTGGCCCCTCACTGCATGCCAGGCCGGCAAGGCCGCCGTCCATGGCCGAACCACCCTTGCGGCCTGCCAGTCCTCTCAACGGACCAAGCCGCACCACGGGCAAGACATTACCCATCTAGTCGGGCCGGGTCGACCCAAGCAAGGTCGGGTCAGGTCGTTCCGAGCGGGTTAGACCGGACCCGGTCCCTATACAACCCTATACTATATTTGGGCCATAAAATTGGCACCGAAATTCTATTTGACGAACCGTCAACGGTGCTGGAAATCATGGAGTGAGATGACCCCTATGATTATAACCCACTTGAGGTTTGGATTAAGATGGGGTATAGTCAAGAAGGATCAAGAAAGAATCCAACCGGGCCCCCAAGCCTAAATGGCTAATAACTCACAGACTCGACATCTGAATGATAGGACATATATTTTGTTTTAAACCCAATGATGTGGTGGCACTTTGAGTTACATCTTTGTGGGACTTCATGGTAGTTGGAATATTGACCAGTGGATTTTGGAGCAGATCCTCCCAGAGACATGAGAGATTAGTGAGGGAACCCTGTAGCTAGCTATAACGATGTACTAGGATCCTGTGTGAGTCTAACGACATACTGACAATGTACTAGGATCTTATGTGGTCTGATGACGTATTGACGATGTACTAGGATCCTGTGAGAGTCTGACGACATACTGACGATGTACAAGGTTCTTGTAAGGGTTTGAAGACATAAAAATGATGTACTAGGATCCAGTGTGGGTCTGACGATGTACTTAACTATCATAGTGATCTGGTGTTGGTCAGAACCTAGACATCATGTGTGGGTCATCTCATATGATAACAATCTTGTGTGGGTTCGCCCCTAGATATTTTGTGTGGATCAGATCATATGATTGTGAATGTGTCTGGGTCAGCACCTAGAAATCTCGTGTCGATTTGATTTTATGATTGTGATCATGTGAGGGTCAGCACTTAGCGATCTTGTGTGGGTCAGCTCCTATAATTTTGATCCTGTGTGGTTCAACACCTATCAATCATATGTCGGTCAGCTCCTATCCTTCTGACCCTGGTTGGTTAGCCCCTAGCGATCTTTAGTGGGTCAGCTCATATGATTACGATCCGATGAGGGTCAGCACGTAGCACCCTATATGGGTCAGATCCTATGATTATGATCCTATGTGGTTTAGCACCTAGCAATTTTGTGTGGGTCTACTTATTAATAGAGTAAGATGATTAAGTAGTTATAACTAATCATCATTACTATTGTACCTATATTATACCTTGTGTGAGCTAAGTCCTTATATGTATGGTAAATTATTTCGCAATTCTTTTTCCTTTGTGGAACAGTTGTGCTTCATACCTTTGAGTTGGACTCTATGTTTTCTTCATGATTGAGATATGTTTAATTGATAACTTAGGTATATGTATGGGAATAAACCTATGTAGAGTTATCAATGGTCACATCTCATTTTGGATTATCCTTTGTGGATATTGTGAGACCATGAGGTTCTCAGGGTCCCTACTTAGTATCGTTATACTATCCCATGCACAGGCTATGCATATATGTTATTGGGTTGGATGAAGATTCCGGATAGTGATGACTGAGGGTGGGAGTACCATGATTGGACAGTTCCCAGAGGGGGACCATATGACTTGTTGGTACACAGAGTAGATAGGTGGGTGTGAAATGCTGAGGAGGCGATTTTTACCTACCCTTATGGTAGAAACCTCAAAGGACGAACTGGTAGCAGTCTTTCCTTTTCTTAATTTGTATTGTATTTCAGTTTTACTTGTATCTTTATAGTTGGGTTTTTATTCCAGGCTCTTTTCAACATTTATCACTCATTTTCTATAATGTTGATGCGTGTTCATATCTTTCTGTGTGCTTGGTTTCATGTTCCTATATATTATAATGGCAATGCCATCCCAGTTTTTGGGAATAATCCTTTCAGTGCTAGTCGACATCCCCTGGTCTATAGAAGGTGGGGATGGGGTAGTTATAGATCAGGCCTAGGGGGATGGGTCGTGACAAAAAAAACCTTATTTACATGATCCAAAATCTAAATTGGGATCTCATCCACTAAGGTGTTGTGATTTAGATCAACATCTTCCCTTTGTAGAAATTAAAAAGGGTCTGGTTGATACCTATTTTGTTGGAAAACAGGAATACATCACAGATTGATGTCAATGGAGGTAGTTATTCAAACTAATATCCCACCTTTCCAAATTTTTTATCAATATTTAAATTTCTATTAAAAAACTTTACCATCTTTCCATATCTTCTAAAATGAATATGTCCCAAATGAGGTCAATACATGATACAACCCAATCAAATTCTTCAAACTCTAGTGTGAAATGATGATAATAAACATAAAATTTTTCTCACCTCTAAGATATCTCTAATATATTTCATATAATATCAAAAATATTCTTAAACCATTAATCAAGATATAGTCCAACCAAATAAAACATTCCTAAATCATTCCAAAATAATGTTTATTTTCAATGATTCCTATAACATTATTCAAATGGTTATGTTTTAATCAAAAAAATGGTAATTTTTCTATTGGAAAACTCAACTAAGGACAGATTCATTTCACATGAACCATCAAAATAATGAATGCAAAAGTAAAATATATCCTACTTAATCTGAATGTATTTCTCATTCTGACGATTATTCTGAGTTTGATATACTTTGTTTAACATAAATTAGGTACATATAACCACTTATAATCAAATAAAACCCCAATATTAAAATCACATATCTCTTTTATTAATAATAAGATAAGGTACTTCATAGAGCTTCATGATCCCTCATATATATATGTTCCCAAGATCATGTATATTTTTTGTCAGTTAAATGTGAAGGAAAATAGATTATATTTAAAGTAAATCAATGATCATAAAATAATATTTTTCCCAATAGGATTACATGGTAAACCTACAATGAAGTCTATGGATATCTCATACCAATAACATAATATAATTGGTAAAGGAAACAAGAAATTGTATGGTCTTTTGTGATATAACTTAATATTTTTTAGACAAGGTGTAATGATACAAAATCACCAATTGTCAACCTTGTCCCCAAAAACTAAAACCAATATCTCAATTTATGATTCGTCTTAGTAGTCCAAAGGAGTATGGAAAAATTGGATTAATTTCCACAATCCATCAATTTCTGCTGAAAAGTTATTATAATGAAAAATCAACCTCAGAAATGAGAAACAATATAAGAAGAATGATTCCAATCACCCAATGTCACATTAACAGAAATTATTTAACTCTAATATTGAACATAAATGACTATATCATGTATAGGAGGAAACATATCATAAAATAAGGATTCATCTTTTACACAAGATAAGTACTCCTTCCCATCATCTTCTTCGAAGTCCATGAACATATATGTTAAGAAAATCCCCAAAGATCATTCTTCCATTTATTACTCAATGGTATGTTTATTTATGTTATTTACCAATGAGTTAGTGTCAACATTCTATTTTATAGGTTTGTATGAAATATCAATATAAAAATTGTGAAGATACCCAACCAAACATCTCTCTTATTGATTCAGATGCCTCCAGGAAGAAATATACTTCAAGAACATATAATACAAATATGTAGTAAACAACTCTATGAAAATATAGTGGTTCTAAGTATTTAGAAAATGAATCATGGTAAGATATTGCAGATCATTATTTGGACAAATATTATCATGAGGGTTGAATTATAATCTCCCATATTCCACTACCTGTTTACCCCACATCATAACAAATCCTCATCCTATAACTAAGGTATAAAAAAATATGTGGTAACCAAAACAAATTTCTAAAACAATAAAAACTAAATACAAATTCAACTTCAATTTATTTTATTCAAATGATCATTTATAATTAT
Source organism: Viscum album (assembly GCA_963277665.1). Taxonomy (NCBI): domain Eukaryota; kingdom Viridiplantae; phylum Streptophyta; class Magnoliopsida; order Santalales; family Viscaceae; genus Viscum; species Viscum album. The sequence goes on along the minus strand of OY728162.1, from coordinate 793,640,322 downwards.
CATTCCATTCTGACTCAATACCCTTATGGTTCAACTCTAACATATGAAATAGAATATTTTAATAATGTGGAATGAAATTACTATAATAACCGTACAAAAACATGAAGATATAAATCTCAAATGAATTCTTGGTTGATCCAATGAAATATTTTCTTAAACCTATTTATTATTCTCTTAGATACCTATCTCAGATATAAAATGTCCTAGAAATCTCAATTTTTAGATACAAAACTATAATATAGTTATCTTTCAAAAAATATGATGTTCATTCAATGTTCTTAGAACAATATCAGAATGATCTATATATTATTATTCAGTCTTTAAAATCAACAAAATTTAGTCCACAATAACAACCAGGAAGGAGTCCATCAACCAATAAATAATCAAATTCATCAATGGTGTAATCTCCTCATGAGTGTTCACCAGAACAAATAGAATATCAAAATACAAATAATTTCCATTCCTTTCATAGAATTTAGTCTTCAGAATATCTTACTCTTAGACTCCTAACTGATGCTACCCCTACCACAAAACAATATTAGAAATCTATTAGGAACGCATAAGTTGATAAAAAATATAATAAATCCTAGGAAAAGAGTACCCTTTTTGAATATACATTTGATTAAAATTTTTTGTTGTTATCACACAACTAAAAGCTTCCACATACTTTTTTATTAATATGAATCAGTGAATTACATGGTGAACCACTAATACAAACAAATATTTTGTACTTGATATCCTCAATCTGATCATTACATTCATTCTACTTAGTGGATGACATATGGTAAAAGTGTGAGGAGATAAGGATCATCCATGGAAGCGGGTCAAATGTAAACTCCACCTTTCATTGCGGAATTGACATAGAAAATGGTACTAGGAATGTATTTATGTTACTCATTATTAACAGTAGGAAGAAGGCCACATTACTAATGATAATTGGCCACGATAAACATCTCTAAATGTTTATATGAGATCATTATGACCTCAAGAAAAAATATCCCTACTCACCCAGATATAGGATCTCAGTAACCTTGAATGAAACAAGTTAAACCATTAGGAGATATAATCTAAAGATAAATATGATATTAATTGACTTGGGACATAAAATGAACTATCTAATCTATTTGAATGATATTTTCAAAGATATTAAGATTGAGAACTATGGAATTCCATATAACCTCATAGTCGACGATCATACCCCAACACATGAAATAATTAAAACCATACTCTTTACAAATTAAAAAGAGAGTAGAAAGATCCTTAAAAATTTACATAATATTGAAGAATAATCCAACACATTAAACAAATATGCTTATATAAAAAAATTATATGCACTGGTTCCAAATAGATCTAGGACTATAGAGGATGTAATAAACATTTTAAATCGCATATTAGACAGTCCCACATAATATTACTATCATGCATACTCTAATGTATAAAGGTATCCAAACTTAACCCAAATATGTTATTTATTCATTGACTAATTATGCCCATTATCATTTTAATGAGAGCCACGAACATTGAATAGAATTTAACGGATCACAGGATATTATGGGAATTGTATCCAACTCTACATCCATATGAAACTCTTCTAAAAAACATTTCAGTTAACCATATTGTCCAAAATGATGGATGATATTGGGTGTTACTATAAAATTAGTTTTACTAATATCTATGTTTTCCGCAATGGAAGAAAACCAACTAGTATTTTCCTAAATAACCCTCTATAAAATTTTTTAATGAAAATAAATACCCATTAATGTGTGACTTTTTCAGGATAGGTGAGACACCTTAACTACCCCCTATTATTACATATTCACCACTAAGACATATTTTCCTGTCTATGTCTTCATCGGTTATATCCAAATTATCAACTACATTGGTAAAGCTCATTATGAAAACGATAATAATAATCAATCTAATCTCTATCATTAGACCCATGAAAAAACAAGTATCATTGAGATAGTTTTTAGTGCCATTTTAGGAGATATAATGGTAAAATGAGTGTCTTACACTATTACTAAATGGTCTCCATGATCCAAGTTGAAAAACACCCAAGCTTAATCCACACGTAAGGTCATAGAATTGAACTGCTTATAGATGGAGTTCTTGAAAGATATCTATGTGAGTTCCTTGGGTAATTTATCTACCATAATAGAATCCAACTATTTCATTATAACAAATTAAAGCATATATGTTGGAATTCACAACATATAGTCCTCCATATCCCCAAAAAAAGTGTAAAATATGTTTCATTATGTCAATCTATTCATTTGGTTCTTTTGTTCATTTTTCACTAAGTAATATTGGCGTATTTTCTTAGTAAACACCAAAAGATAATTCTCCATCTATTCTCAGTTTCCAATGCTATATTGACTTTGTTATTGAATAAACTGGATTACTATTTATACTAAAAAGGATTCAATTAAGTTGTTTTGTATGTTATTTTTCCAATAGTTACTTCCCATAGAATAAAATAGAAACTTATAGAGGCATTATCTATTAATCTAAATAGGTAACACCTTATTAACATTAGAATACATATCATAATTATAAAATAAACATCAATAATCCATATTGAATCCCTTAAACAATATGTATTTACGAAACTATTAGGATCCAATAGAGGAAGTTTTTAATGTTCATTTAAATAAACCAAAAATCAATCTTAGAATTTTTATGAGAAAATCATTTACCAATAATTATAACAGATGATTGGATATGAAATTGACTTGACCAGGAACCGTTATGAAGTTACCCAATGAGTCCAGATTGTCGTAACCCTAGTATATAAATAAAAATCAATGAAACCTCCAATCAATGAAATTTTGTAACAAACCAACATAGGTCGACTGACATGTCACATAACCTAGCCTACTACCTCAGAAAAGTGTTTTTGATCACCATGGACTTGTGAAAAGAACCTATGTATTGATACATACAACCACTGTAATTTTTTGAACATGAAATAACAAATTAACATGTATCATATATAATAAAATAATGATATATAACCATTTTTTATAATTGACTAAGAGGTAAATAAAATGATACATTACAAAAATGGATGAAATATAATCCCAGAAATTGGTTATGTTCATGAACAAAACCAATATTTCATGTGACCATCCCTCATGACATTAAAAAATCACCATGAAGAGAAAAAAACCAAAGAGAATTAATCTAGATACATTACTACCAATCCTTTACTTGTATGCTATAGATCCATGTATGTATATTACTAATGGAATATACAAGGTGTGAGATAAATTCTTAATAGTATACCACCATGAATCCATACAATTTCCATTGCTATGTAACCATTAGTTTTTTCTTTAAAATAAGATTTTTTAATAAATAGCATCATTTGAAAATATTTCTAAAAAAATACAAAGTGTTTCATTTAAAACAATCCATATTAAATTCCATAATAATATAGACATAATATCAACTAACACATAAAGGAATGTAATTAAGAGTTTATATATGTTAGAATGTAAACATTTGAGGAATAAAAGTATGAAACCTCACTATCATGAATAAAACCATTTACAACTATGCTCTATCCTATGGGAATACATATATATGAAACACAAGAAACAATAATACAATATAATTTGAATCTTAATGATATATAAACCTACATAAGTCTATCAGTATCACACCTATAACCCTTATTGATTATGTACACACTAAGGTTTGCATATGTTCATAACCTGATGTACCTAAGGTTCCCAAGTGATATGTTTTCATAATAAATTCAATTAAATCATTCCATTAATTTAATAAAATGTTCCAACATGAAAATCCTCACCACTACCATGATGGAAACTCCATTTTATATTCCTAACCATCAATGAGAAATTTCATTAAAAACATGAAGTGTATACATATTTTTTTAACCCAGTATTAGACTATTTTCCATGAAAAATTGTCAATTTTATAAATCAACTGATAAATATATCAAATAAGAATTTTCCGCTACCAAAACGTACGGAGAACAAAATACATATTAATATTTCCATGAAAAATAACTATTATATAGTGACACCCACAACACCAAATGAGTAAACATAGTTTTCTTTGAAAATATTGATTTTAAATTAATACATGTAGTCCTAAAAATTCTATATACATATTAAAAATAATAAATTTCACACAATAAATCTTATATTTTTTTCATCACAACCCATTCAGGTTCCAATGAATCAAGGGGATGAATGATTGAGGGTAAATCTAGATATGAGAGGGGGAATGATGAAGTGATTTACACATACCTTAAATATATACACAAAAATTTATAGAAAATCACTAAGAGATCCAAGAGAGATTATCCTAGAGTGTTATGTATTGTTTGGGTCATGATAATGAGATATTAGGGAGAAATTAGGGTCAAAAATAAAAAAGATATTTGTGGTAATTTTCTAATTTTATGAAATTAATATAGATCAAATGGGTTGAATGCATGGTTATAAAAATTTTACTCTAACCTTGTGGTCTATATTGTCCCTTGAATACTGAAGTGCATGGTTATATAGAAATAACCCCATGGTAAGAAAATTCATTCGAAATTTTTGCAACCACGTGTAGACTCAAATCTAACCGATCACATGGTTTCATACTAAATATTTCACAATTAGAAAACCCATTATCTATATATGAAAAAATCAACTAGAACTAAATAATTCATATAAAATATTTACCACCCAATTACATCTAATCATGTACAAATCATGAACCTATATTTTTCCCCCATAATCCAAAATCTAAACCCGTATATCCTAACACACTACAGAACCAAAATAGAGATAAAAATGGCGCAAATTATATCATAACTATGATGATAAGGGTGTCACAATTTTTTTTGGTACACTTCATTAATAATTATACTATAAATAAATTATAATATATCTATTGATGAAATTTTTTCATTGGATAAACCATATTTATTTAACTTATAACCTTTAAAAACAAATATTTATTTAAATGTATTTTATTTACCATCCTTGTTGAGAGCATTCTTGATAACCCATTTGGACACAGTATGATTCACAATAGTAATAAGTTCTACCAAAATACAAACTTTATTTTCATACAAGTAATCCATTTATTAATTCATAACTACATACCATTTAGAGTATTTTTTTAATATTCACCAATTCCTTGAATTATAAGGAATAATTATCCCCAATTAATATAATATCACCAAAACTGGTTATTATAATCCAGTTAACTTTGGTTCTAACATTCTAACAAATATTGTGTCTCAATAACAATATGTTCCATGAACTATTATGGATCTTATTAATATTTCAAAATCATATAAATCATAAGTACTGACATTAATATATTCTTTATTTCAACCACTGTCAAAATTATATATGTCCCTTTTCTCATGTAAAAAAAGTCCCTCATTTGAATGTTTAGTTTCCACCTAAGGGATTTATAGAATATCCATAGTATCATTTTGATAATTGACAATAACAACCATTATATTCTTGATGATTGTTATTTATAGAATTATTTATGAAAAATGATTCACATCGCAACACAAAAACATGTGACATGATGTATTTCATTCATATTATACCTCATATGAGAACTAATCTATCATTGTACTTGTTATATGATTATGTTTTAATGTGAATATATGTAAATAATATAATAAAACGACAATAAAATTGTTTCTGTACTCATAATCAATCTCTAAATTAAAATAAAGGAGTTATTTATCGATTTAATAACAATATATGTCACATATGGGTAATGAAATGTGATTTTAAAAAAATATACTATATACATAACTATTGGTTAATTCTTGGTTAAGATAATCTCAAACTCACTCTGATTGAATCCTATGTATCTTCTTAACAATACCAATCTATATATACCTTCTATAATACATAAATATTTTAATGGAATATCAATTATGAATTATTGATTATATATTTATACTTATACAATTTATATAATAAAAATGGCAGAAAAAATGAATCTTTATCCCAATATTATACTTGAAATAGTTTAGATTCATATTTGTGATCTGTTTCTAGAAACCATTAAAAATACATCCTTTAATAATGAAAGGAATATTTAACGCATTACCAAATAAAAAATCATGTAAAATATCTATGATTTTTATATTAGAAAGGAAAAAAACTATTATTGGTATATCTTTGATGATAACATAATTATTTAAAAATTGAATGAATCAACCATGTGTCTACAATAGGAATCATTTTCACAGTCACAAGATTCATGAGGAGGATCAATATTTAGTGTGGAATACAACACAAATCATTTACTCTCTTTTATTAGTACTGTGTTCATGTGTATGTACCACTCATGGAAATGTTTTTAGTGAGGATATTTTCATTTTAAATTATTGATTTTTGTGATTACCTAATATCACTTTCTACTTTATACAATATAAAATTTTGATTATAAGTATATATATTGTAATGAAAAATCTTATGATAACATTCACAATAGATCTGATTTATTCATTATCTATCATTTTTATTTAAATTATTTAATCCACACAATTATTATGTAAAATCAAATAATTAATTTTCCAATTATAGTTTTTGACTTATTGTGAAAATATATTAAATCAATGGAATCATGTGTTTTATTCATTTATGAAATTATATTAAAAAGCCATAATTTTAGTGTTAAAGTAGAAAATTCCATTTTATGTCCTATTGGTGAACTCAAAATGATAAATTTTATTTTCTTTGTGTCATATAAGATAATCTATCTCATAAGAAAATTTATAAAATAGGATAATTTTTTTAATTTTTAAGATAATATATCATATAATGTTTTAATTTTAGATATCCTACATTGATGGATATTTTAGTCTTATATATTTGTATATTTACCCCACATTGTATCTTATACCCCATGTATGATAATTTAATTTGATAAAATCTGGTTTTGGAAGATAATTCTGATCTTGTTTGACATTTGAGACCCACATAGGATACGTTTTGGGCACCAATATGATAATTCCTTTTGCTAAAATTTTACCCCATTAATATTTTTCACTAAAAGTATTACTCTTGGTGTCTGAATGGGAGGATTATAGTCTTTTTTTATATTTTAGTGTTTTTGTAGGATACCTTCCTTTACAAAAAAATATGACCCCTCTGAAATTTATAGATCCTCTATGATATTTCTGATTACTATATGAACATTTTCCTATTAATATGAGGTTTTAATTCATATGAATTATATATTCATATAAAATTTGATTCATATTATTCATATGATTTATTAAAATTCAATACATTTTCAACATTTAGGTGAAATGGAACACAAAATTAGTACTGTTTTATGGTCATGAGAGTTAAGGGAAGACTCTTTGATCATTCAGTGCATAATGGTATAATAAAACAGTCATGTCACCATTTAATCTCTACAGATCAAAATTTATTCCAATCAACAAGGATTAATTCAAAGAGAATATGGTGATTTTATGATCAATGGATGATTCTGAGGGGAAATAAAACATTGGTGTGGATGTAATTAATTTTTTACCCATGTGTTTGAAGAAATTTATTATAATGCCACATGTAATAAATAATGATTCTTTATTGTACTCTCTTTAATGATATATATGATCGATTGAATATTTAAATCATTTTAAATTATATTCATATTATTTTATTATAAATACTAGGGAATATTGAATTAAAAAATGATATCATATGTTTAAAGGTTATGGTGTGGTTAATGATCATGTGGGACTGGAAAGAGGATTCTCATATAGTTACTATAGCAATAGGGGGATGAATAATATTTGATTTGATTCCGAATTTCTCATTTAAACACCTAGGAGCCTTTGTTAATGGACATTAATGGGGAAAACCTTATGATTACATTCATTTCACTACATATTTCATTTATTTTTCTTGAAATTGTATTTTTTTAATGAAGAAGATCATTTTACTTATTGAATGATTTTTCTTCTAATCTATTCAATAATATCGTTAAAATTTTTATATTAATTTTATTTTTTATGTTATTTGATCATATTTTGAAATGTCATTCCAACGAGCATAGTGAGATTGGTCTGTTTTAATTTCATGGGGAGTAAACTCATTGACCCTGATCAAACTAAATAGTGCTCCGAGACTAGTTAGCAACATTGCCTCAAGTGTATCTCCTGAAATACCAGAGGATGCTAAATATAAGTGAAGGCCAAGGTTTTGTCAATGTGGAGATGATTCCCCCTTTATGTAGTACAACTGAGTGGTACCCATCATACATGTCAATAGATGAAGCAATATAATAAGGAATAATCACCATTAACAGCCCAGAAGACAACTATACAAGAAAACTGCCTTTGCGGAAGTACATTAATAATCGAATAGGAGATAACATCCAAATATTGATATGTACAACAATTACAAAGTAATTATCATATACCAAAATGATCTATCATTTCATGTGCCTACAAATAATTTAAAAGTTGTATACTGGAATCGATACAATAAATGTATCAAAATTGAAAAAATTAAAAAAGCAATATCTCCTGATAAAATCATAACCCAATGTTTGGTCCTATGATCTCCTTCTCTTAGACATGGAAAAAAGTATATAATGAAACATTTTTTTTCCAATTCCATCCTGCACTCATAAAGTCTATATGGGTACCCAACAGAGGTCCGAGACATGGTGTGATATAAAATACTAGAAGTCCACCACCAACAATGCCTATAACAATCTACAATGTATAATAAAATCTATGAAGTGTTCAACGTATATAATAGGTATTACAATAATACAAAATTAATTGAATTGAAATATAATAAATGCAAGGTTATACTGTCAAGCCTAGAGAGGATTCCTACAAAAATAGGGTCAAGATACTCAAACAAGGCAGTTATAGGGAACAATAGAAATATTCACCATGACCAAATCATATATCAAGTATATCATACCAACCAAAACCATGGCATACAACCATTATATTATATCAAACATGATATAAGAGAAGGCAATGTAAATCAAAAGGAACACCCTGTTTATGGCCTATGTTTGGGAGAAAATCTCCAACTAACATCTTGGAACTAAAGGATATCCATAACATGTTCCATCATGTTCATTTGAATAATTGATTTTATTATTAGGGTGCAACAATAATGTTTTGTGTGTGGGAAACAAATAGGCATATGATGCACCAAAATCCAAGGTATGTGTATATAACACCTACCGTAGGTCCATAATTGAGTTCTCATATTATATCATCTTCTTATTTGGATCATATTAAAAAAAATAAAGATAAAATGAAAAAAACAAAAATAGGGAATATTATATTACACTTAAATAGCACAAATGATTCCAAGACAAACAAAGAAAGGAACAAAGGGAAATGAGTACTCATTGACATTAATCCAACAAGACAAATGATACTAGTGTCCGAGTTTAGATTTAAGAATGTGATCAAAGGCTACAAAATTTGATCAATGGGGATATTTCAAATGAGATTTCTCCACTGTAATGAGAAATAAAAATTAGTTTTTATCTTTTGATAGTTCTTAATGAAAAAAATAATTTTCTCTCAAACCTCTCGGCCATATTGTTTGGATTCATGGTTTTTAAAACTATGCACCAACTGTTCTCCCTTCACTGTCTGGAGGGGAACCTCACATGGTTAGTGAACATAGTTTTTCAAACCATGCCCAAACCATGTAACATCCCACTGTGAAAATTTTATTTTGGCCAACACAATGGTGTTATCATACATCATCATGTATTACTCAAACCATACTTGCTATTACAGTCCATTGTCCAGTACTACATGGTTTTAACAAACCATAAGGCTTGGGTCACACTATTACTCATAACTATGTAACCCATATATTTTTCCCATGAGTTGGGTTCTTGGCTATGAAAAAGCCTGGGAAACCCCCTAATCACCCCATGAAACCAATGTGTAATCACATTATGATGTAATGAAGTATTAAATTAAAACAATTTATACCTCGTAGAGGAAAAAGATCATATAATCATCCACTTTAATGAAATTTGTCCTCATATTTCCCATTTAAAGGTGGTCATGAATTTCTTATTGACAACTCCGGTCAATGATCAAGAACGTTAGCCTCCAGTTCCCAAGTATCTTATTATAAATAGTCATATATCCATAGCACCCATACTAGAGGATCTAACTAGTCTCAAAGAACCTTGTTTCTCTTATAAATTATATAAATCATATGACCCTCAAATAATGAATATACCTATAACTCCACCTCCATTGGATAATAAAATGAGATGGGTCAGAATGATAATGGAATAGGTGAGATACCGGGAAGACATTGTGAAAGTTCTATTAACACTAATTTAACTGAAACTGATAGTCTACCATCCCAAATCTCTACATAATCGTTAATGGCCCATCATTTTGAAAGATTATACTATTTATCAATACACATTTTTCCCAGTCTTGGAGACATACATTAAAACACCCAATACATGTAATCAAACTGTAGGGGTCATCAATGATGATCAATATAATATTTATGTCTAGAAATTACAATATCCATCTATTTCATGATCAACTATAATTTATCATATATCTCCTTCATGATACATTGTACTTTTAAAGATACCTCACGTTCCTTTAACCATCACATGGGAGATCAACATGGTTGACCATATAAATCCTCTTAAATTTTCATTTTTATAATAACATGAAAACTAATATTGTATGAGAACTCAACTATGGTAATGTAATTCTCCTAATATCCCCAAAAAAGTATTCATGATCCATGAATTTCCTCAAGAACATGTATCATATTCTCTAACTAGAGATCAGTTTGAGGGTGTTATGTTGTGCTCTGAATCACCTATGTACCCAATTACCGCTAGAAAATCGACTATAAGAAAGACATATACTAGGAATACCTATATAAAATGATAGTTTAAGGGACCCCATGATGTTTTTCTATCACATAGATAAACAACAAACCAAGATCATCTACACTAATAGTCTCCTTCATCGGATGGAAATGAAAATCCACAGTGATCATATCCACAAAAACCAATAAAAATCACTACATTGAGGTGACCTTGTCAAACTGGTCATAGAATCCATCATGAAATCATTCCATCTCCCCTCAAGATTATGTAACAACTATAATTTTCTCGATCGTAACTAATGTTCTTCACACACCTTCTTACCGGTTTAACAAGACATAACAAAACTAGCTTCCTCACGTTCCATCCCCAACGACTAGTACTGATTAATTAAGTCACAATACATCTTGGTAAAACCGTGATAAACTTCCAAAACTGATGCAAGAAACTATTATATAAGATCCTCACATATATCTCCCAGAACCCATACAAGTCCGTGTATACATAGGATATCATACTCAAATGTAGTCCAAATAAGAGCTGGGTCTTCACCTACCACACACTTTAATAGAACCAGTCCCTATAAATCCAATAGTTTCTCATTCTTACTCAATTTTTATCGATATAGGTCAATTATAAGGATAGATTATAATTTTTCCATAAATATCATGGATTTACAAGTGCATCTTATAGATCAATTTCATAAGATTCCACTCGATATTGGCCTACTATACCACCTATATATGAGTCAACCTTCTTAATGCATCATCCACCACATTACCTTTTTTGGGAGTGTAGTCTAGCTCATATTTAAATGAATATATGTACTACCTTAACCCTAAATGATTAAAATATATATCATGCTATGAATATATCTACATGATACTTTCTTGGAATGTTTACAGAACAAAATTATCTCCCAGTAAAGATTGTATCTAATATTGCAATCCATGTTCAAATGATAATAACTCTAGATCCTGAGTGAGCTATTCCTCTCATGTGTCCTCAACTGCTGAGACCCATACATCTTGAATCTTTAAACCTATATCATAACTACTTCATTACTAATACATGATGAATCAAAATATATAGTGTATCTACTTCCCTACTCTTGAAGATTCAGTACTGGTGCTAAGTGTAGTCTCTAATTCTATTTCTGAAAGCCTATATCACAGGTATTTATCCATTAAAACATCAAATCCTTGTTGTTAATTCCAATAATAGTTGATTCTAAGAATGTTATGTCCTATATTAAATGATTATAATATCCAACTAGACCAAAGAAAATGTATATGTCAAAGAAATTATTGGTCTGCTCCAATGAAACTATAACTCTCACCTTCTCTAGGTTAATTGATTCTACTGTATCGAAGACAATGTGACCCATGTTGTGAATCACATCCTTCATGATATGGATGTAACAACCCAAAATTTTGAATAAATCTTGTTTCCTAATTCCATGTGTTATTTTATTTTATAAAATAGGATAATTTTTTTAATTTTTAAGATAATATATCATATAATGTTTTAATTTTAGATATCCTACATTGATGGATATTTTAGTCTTATATATTTTTATATTTACCCCACATTGTATCTTATACCCCATGTATGATAATTTAATTTGATAAAATCTGGTTTTGGAAGATAATTCTGATCTTGTTTGACATTTGAGACCCACATAGGATACGTTTTGGGCACCAATATGATAATTCATTTTGCTAAAATTTTACCCCCATTAATATTTTTCACTAAAAGTATTACTCTTGGTGTCTGAATGGGAGGATTATAGTCTTTTTTTATATTTTAGTGTTTTTGTAGGATACATTCCTTTACAAAAAAAATATGACCCCTCTGAAATTTATAGATCCTCTATGATATTTCTGATTACTATATGAACATTTTCCTATTAATATGTGGTTTTAATTCATATGAATTATATATTCATATAAAATTTGATTCATATTATTCATATGATTTATTAAAATTCAATACATTTTCAACATTTAGGTGAAATGGAACTCAAAATTAGTACTGTTTTATGGTCATGAGAGTTAAGGGAAGACTCTTTGATCATTCAGTGCATAATGGTATAATAAAATAGCCATATCACCATTTAATCTCTACATATCAAAATTTATTCCAATCAACAAGGATTAATTCAAAGAGAATATGGTGATTTTATGATCAATGGATGATTCTGAGGGGAAATAAAACATTGGTGTGGAAGTAATTAATTTTTTACCCATGTGTTTGAAGAAATTTATTATAATGCCACATGTAATAAATAATGATTCTTTATTGTACACTCTTTAATGTTATATATGATCGATTGAATATTTAAATCATTTTAAATTATTTTCACATTATTTTTTTATAAATACTAGGGAATATTGAATTAAAAAATTATATCATATGTTTAAAGGTTATGGTGTGGTTAATGATCATGTGGGACTGGAAAGAGGATTCTCATATAGTTACTATAGCAATAGGGGGATGAATAATATTTGATTTGATTCCGAATTTCTCATTTAAACACCCAGGAGCCTTTGGTAATAGACATTAATGGGAAAAACCTTATGATTACATTCATTTCACTACATATTTCATTTATTTTTCTTGAAATTGTATTTTTTTAATGAAGAAGATCATTTTACTTATTGAATGATTTTTCTTCTAATCTATTCAATAATATCGTTAAAATTTTTATATTAATTTTATTTTTTATTTTATTTGATCATATTTTGAAATGTCATTCCAACGAGCATAGTGAGATTGGTCTGTTTTAATTTCATGTGGAGTAAACTCATTGACCCTGATCAAACTAAATAGTGCTCCGAGACTAGTTAGCCACATTGCCTCAAGTGTATCTCCCGAAATACCAGAGGATGCTAAATATAAGTGAAGGCCAAGGTTTTGTCAATGTGGAGATGATTCCCCCTTTATGTAGTACAACCGAGTGGTACCCATCATACATGTCAATAGATGAAGCAATATAATAAGGAATAATCACCATTAACAGCCCATAAGACAACTATACAAGAAAACTGCCTTTGTGGAAGTACATTAATAATCGAATAGGAGATAACATCCAAATATTGATATGTACAACAATTACAATGTAATTATCATATACCAAAATGATCTATCATTTCATGTGCCTACAAATAATTTAAAAGTTGTATACTGGAATCGATACAATAAATGTATCAAAATTGAAAAAATTAAAAAAGCAATATCTCCTGATAAAATCATAACCCAATGTTTGGTCCTATGATCTCCTTCTCTTAGACATGGAAACAAGTATATAATGAAACATTTGTTTTTTTCCAATTCCATCCTGCACTCATAATGTCTATATGGGTACCCAACAGAGGTCTGAGACATGGTGTGATATAAAATACTAGAAGTCCACCACCAACAATGCCTATAACAATCTACAATGTATAATAAAATCTATGAAGTATTCAACGTATATATTAGGTATGACAATAATACAAAAATAATTGAATTGAAATATAATAAATGAATGGTTATACTGTCAAGCCTAGAGAGGATTGCTACAAAAATAGGGTCAAGATACTCAAACAAGGCAGTTATAGGGAACAATAGAAATATTCACCATGACCAAATCATATATCAAGTATATCATACCAACCAAAACCATGGCATACAACCATTATATTATATCAAACATGATCTTTCCATATAATCAATAATACAAAAATTACCACAGATGATCTCTATAACATAAGTGTTAGACTCCATGGGGCTGAATCCAATGTATAGTGGACCAAGGCATCCTCATCGGGTCCCAGAAGATTCATGATGGAAACTCTATTAGTCATTGATTTGGGTTCGAGGATAATTTCAACATTCCATTTTCACTATGACACCAAGAAATCCAAATCCAAGGGGTAGCATGGCCCATCGAATCCAAAAAAATCAATACCCAAGGAGTAATCTCGTCGAAGGAATATACTACCCCTATCATGACCCATAGCGTTTAACACCAATGGAATCCTATAGAAACATACATCATCAAATTAAATTATCATTTCATAACATCACACTCTATGAATCCTCACAACTCATATAAAAATTACCAATCAAATACATTCAATGAGTTCCAAACTAATATAACAATTGAAATTTAAATAGATAATAAAATTCACATCATGTATAAGACGGTTAAGGAGGAATAACATTTCCTAAATAATTAATTTAATTCACTTAACATATATGGCATCCTCTAACTATAAATTCTCAACCACTCGCCCTTATGGATTATTAATAATAAGAGAAGGCAATGTAAATCAAAAGGAACACCCTGTTTATGTCCTATGTTTGGGAGAAAATCTCCAACTAACATCTTGGAACTAAAGGATATCCATAACATGTTCCATCATGTTTATTTGAATAATTGAATTTATTATTAGGGTGCAACAATAATGTTTGGTGTGTGGGAAACAAATAGGCATATGATGCACCAAAATCCAAGGTATGTGTATATAACACCTACCGTAGGTCCATAATTGAGTTCTCATATTATATCATCTTCTTATTTGGATCATATTAAAAAAAATAAAGATAAAATGAAAAAAACAAAAATAGGGAATATTATATTACACTTAAATAGCACAAATGATTCCAAGACAAACAAAGAAAGGAACAAAGGGAAATGAGTACTCATTGACATTAATCCAACAAGACAAATGATACTAGTGTCCGAGTTTAGATTTAAGAATGTGATCAAAGGCTACAAAATTTGATCAATGGGGATATTTCAAATGAGATTTCTCCACTATAATAAGAAATAAAAATAAGTTTTTATCTTTTGATAGTTCTTAATGAAAAAAGATAATTTTCTCTCAAACCTCTCGGCCATATTGTTTGGATTCATGGTTTTTAAAACTATGCACCAACTGTTCTCCCTTCACTGTCTGGAGGGGAACCTCACATAATTAGTGAACATAGTTTTTCAAACCATGCCCAAACCATGTAACATCCCACTGTGAAAATTTTATTTTGGCCAACACAATGGTGTTCTCTTACATCATCATGTATTACTCAAAACATACTTGCTATTACAGTCCATTGTCCAGTACTACATGATTTCAACAAACCATAAGGCTTGGGTCACACTATTACTCATAACTATGTAACCCATATATTTTTCCCATGAGTTGGGTTCTTGGCTATGAAAAAGCCTGGGAAACCCCCTAATCACCCCATGAAACCAATGTGTAATCACATTATGATGTAATGAATTATTAAATTAAAACAATTTATACCTCGTAGAGGAAAAAGATCATATAATCATCCACTTTAATGAAATTTGTCCTCATATTTCCCATTTAAAGGTGGTCATGAATTTCTTATTGACAACTCCGGTCAATGATCATGAACGTTAGCCTCCAGTTCCCAAGTATCTTATTATAAATAGTCATACATCTATAGCACCCATACTAGAGGATCTAACTAGTCTCAAAGAACCTTGTTGCTCTTATAAATTATATAAATCATATGACCCTCAAATAATGAATATACCTATAACTCCACCTCCATTGGATAATAAAATGAGATGGGTCAGAATGATAATGGAATAGGTGAGATACCGGGAAGACATTGTGAACGTTCTATTAACACTAATTTAACTGAAACTGATAGTCTACCATCCCAAATCTCTACATAATCATGAATGGCCCATCATTTTGAAAGATTATACTATTTATCAATACACATTTTTCCCAGTCTTGGAGACATACATTAAAACACCCAATACATGTAATCAAACTGTAGGGGTCATCAACGATGATCAATATAATATTTATGTCTAGAAATTACAATATCCATCCATTTCATGATCAACTATAATTTATCATATATCTCCTTCATGATACATTGTACTTTTAAAGATACCTCACCTTCCTTTAACCATCACATGGGAGATCAACATGGTTGACCATATAAATCCTCTTAAAGTTTCATTTTTATAATAACATGAAAACTAATATTGTATGAGAACTCAACTATGGTAATGTAATTCTCCTAATATCCCCAAAAAAGTATTCATGATCCATGAATTTCCTCAATAACATGTATCATATGCTCTAACTAGAGATCAGTTTGAGGGTGTTATGTTGTGCTCTAAATCACCTATATACCCAATTACCGCTAGAAAATCGACTATAAGCAAGACATATACTAGGAATACCTATATAAAATGATAGTTTAAGGGACCCCATGATGTTTTTCTATCACATAGATAAACAAAAAACCAAGATCATCTACACTAATAGTCTCCTTCATCGGATGGAAATGAAAATCCACAGTGATCATATCCACAAAAACCAATAAAAATCACTACATTGAGGTGACCTTGTCAAACTGGTCATAGAATCCATTATGAAATCATTCCATCTCCCCTCAAGATTATGTAACAACTATAATTTTCTAGATCGTAACTAATGTTCTTCACACACCTACTTACCGGTTGAACAAGACATAACAAAACTAGCTTCCTCACGTTCCATCCCCAACGACTAGTACTGATTAATTAAGTCACAAAACATCTTGGTAAAACCGTGATAAACTTCCAAAACTGATGCAAGAAACTATTATATAAGATCCTCACATATATCTCCCAGAACCCATACAAGTCCGTGTATACATAGGATATCATATTCAAATGTAGTCCAAATAGGAGCTGGGTCTTCACCTACCACACACTTTAATAGAACCAGTCCCTATAAATCCAATAGTTTCTCATTCTTACTCAATTTTTATCGATATAGGTCAATTATAAGGATCGATTATAATTTTTCCATAAATATCATGGATTTACAAGTGCATCTTATAGATCAATTTCATAAGATTCCACTCGATATTGGCCTACTATACCACCTATATATGAGTCAACCTTCTTAATGCATCATCCACCACATTAACTTTTTTGGGAGTGTAGTCTAGCTCATATTTAAATGAATATATGTACTCCCTTAACCCTCAATGATTAAAATATATATCATGCTATGAATATATCTACATGATACTTTCTTGGAATGTTTACAGAACAAAATTATCTCCCAGTAAAGATTGTATCTAATATTGCAATCCATGTTCAAATGATAATAACTCTAGATATTGAGTGAGATATTCCTCTCATGTGTCCTCAACTGCTGAGACCCATACATCTTGAATCTTTAAACCTATTTCATAACTACTTCATTACTAATACATGATGAATCAAAATATATAGTGTATCTACTTCCCTACTCTTGAAGATTCAGTACTGGTGCTAAGTGTAGTCTCTAATTATATTACTGAAAGCCTATATTGCAGGTATTTATCCATTAAAACATCAAATCCTTGTTGTTAATTCCAATAATAGGTGATTCTATGAATGTTATGTCCTATATTAAATGATTATAATATCCAACTAGACCAAAGAAAATTTATATGTCAAAGAAATTATTGGTCTGCGCCAATGAAACTATAACTCTCACCTTCTCTAGGTTAATTGATTCTACTGTATCGAAGACAATGTGACCCATGTTGTGAATCACATCATTCATGATATGGATGTAACAACCAAAAATTTTGAATAAATCTTGTTTCCTAATTCCATGTGTTATTTTATTTTATTTTTATACTCAACAAAAATGTTTTATTTGATAAACATGATTATAATTAAAATGAGACCATTGGGTTCGGACTGTTATATGACCATTGGTCAATATGACCGCTTTGAACAAAATGTTTTGATTATTGTCTCTAAATACATCTAATCTTGGTTAATTATTATAGAAAGAAGATTCGATGGCCTCACCTAGTAGTCTTGGACTGATCGAAGCCCATATAACAGAACTTGGGAAGGAGGTAGCACCATTGGGCTTTGCTCTGGACCAAACCCAAGCCGAACTTCATCATGTGAAGCTAGAATGGAATCGCCTTCGCGAGAAGTTCAAACTGATAGAAATTATTACTCGGGCAATGTTGTCCGAGCCTCCCTCGGACTCTCTCACCTTAGCACACCTTACACTTAGGTACTATGCTGGTGTGATAAGGGGCTATGTAAGGAGACCGTAACTGCCTTGTGTAATACATTGTTTTAAATAAAAATTGGGATTTCTTCTTATGATGAAGTTTTGAATTTTCAAATGACCGGATAAATATAGTATGCATATTTTTGATGAATTTTAGAAAAAGGTTATTTTAAAAATGTTTATGCAAAATCTTAAATAATTAAAAATGTGTAATGATTTTCAAAAAATTGTCTTCTACAATTATGTTCAGTAAAAAATTTGAAGTCTAATAAGATCAACTTGACATTTGATGAATAGTAAATTATGAATAGTGATTTTATGATTAGGATTAGTAATATGACCAAATGGATTAGTAATCTCACTTAATGAAAGTTTTAAAATAATCTAGGCACCTTGATTAAGTAATGTGATTCAATAAAATGGTTAAATAACGGTTTCATAAATCATTATTCAAGTATTAGTTTTTTTGGGTGAATAGTGATTTTTAATTAAAAATTAAATTAAAAATATTTAGAAAATTATTTTTATAAAATGGATTTCATTTTTGAACTCAGAGCACCGATATTATGTTATGGTAATTTTTGTGATTTTTTCTGAAAAAATGAATTTTCGGTGAATAGTGTATTTTTTTAAAAAAAATATATATTTAGAAAATTATTTTTATAAAATGGAGTTCATTTTTTAAATCAGATCATTGATATTTGATTAAGGTGAAATTTTGGGATCTTTCTGAGAAAGTTGAATTTTCAGTGAATAGTGAAAATACAGTTTTAGGGTTTCGGTATGTTTAATGACATAATAACTGTGTCATGATGATGTCATGGGATCTTTTGAGGGTTGGCCTGCCAAGGGTAATGAATTATTGTTTTGGGGGCCCCATGTGGCCTAACTCCATGATAAATGCCAAGGGAGAGAACATGGGTTGAGAAAAGCACATGTGAGGTCTCCCTTGGCCATTAATGCCTTGTCCCCTCACTTTCCCTATAAAAACCGAGCCCTCCTCTCATCCATTCGACTCTCCACTCTTACCCAACGAATTTAGGGTCTCATTACCTCCCAATGAGTCCTCCCAAGGTGCCCCCAAGCCCTCAAGGTCCCATCCATTGAGGTTTAAGAGTTACATTTTAAGGTAAGGGATCCGACCTCTCTCTTTCATTTCAAGTAATCTCTTTTATGTAATTCCTTTTCTGCTACATGTTATTATGTTTGAGGATGTTCTTTTATACTCTTCATACTTCCCTTTTTATGTTTAAATAATGATAGATCCCCTCTTACTCTCATTATTTCGTTTTATAAAGTTTTAAGTGGCGTCGTTAGGCTGCCGAAATTTTTATAACGGATTCTTTCTCCCTTCTCATTTTTCAAGATCAATTTTCATGTAAAGTATTTCAAGTTCCTTTTTATTATATTGGGGTATGATATATAAATTTATAATACTGATCTTTTATGATCATATGATGAGATACCCCATTTTATCTCTTCAATTCAGTATTTTGAATATTTAAGTGGCGCTGTTAGGCTGCCGAATTTTTGAGTGGTTCTTCACCCTTCTCATTTTGAAGTTATACTTTCATGTCAATCCCTTCAGGTTCCTTTTTTTTATGTTGGGGTATGATATATATATCTATCATACTGTAATCTTATGTTCATATGATGATAGACCCCATTTGATCTCTTCAATTTAGTATTATGAAGTTTTAAGTGGCGTCGTTAGGCTGGCGAATTTTTAAGTGGTTTTCACCCTTCTCGTTTTGAAGTTCTACTTTCATGTCTATTCTTTCAAGTTACTTTTTGTTATTTTGGGGTATGATCTCTATATCTATCATACTGTACTCTTATGTTCATATGTTGAGAGACCCCATTTTATCTCTTCAATTCAGTATTTTGAAGTTTTAAGTAACATCGTTAGGCTGCCGAACTTTCATAAGAGAAATCTAATTTTTTTTTTGTCTTCCTTCCATGTTTTTCATTTCAAATGGTATGTCCTTTAAATTTCATTACCATTATCATATATCCTTATTATTCTGTCCATCTACTGTTTTATGGTTCATTTATGAATGTTTTACCTTTTTTCCCTCTCCTTGTAATGTCTTCTAAAACCTCGTAACATAGCCGTTATGCTGCAGAATTTCCGTCTCAAAATGTCTCTCTATTTTTCTAAAGTTCTTTTATATTATTAAGTGAATACTCAAAGATCGTTATTATAAAGGGGTATTCACATATATACCAAAATTTTCTATCTTAAATTCTG
Source organism: Viscum album (assembly GCA_963277665.1). Lineage (NCBI taxonomy): Eukaryota > Viridiplantae > Streptophyta > Magnoliopsida > Santalales > Viscaceae > Viscum > Viscum album. The sequence continues at coordinate 793,619,157 of OY728162.1, read as the reverse complement.
TGATTTACATACATGAGACCCACCTTCCTATTCTGTGGGTTTTAATGTGACGTATAGATCATGTCTTTAAAGCAGTTTTTAAAACGTTGTGATTATGAAATGAAACACATTTATTTTATGCTATATGGGTTATTTATGAAATGTTTGATGATGATATATGTGGATCACATGATAATAAAGGTAAATTTAAGGTTGAGCCCTGATAGCGCTCCAATGCATTGGGTAATGATGTAACCACTAGAGATTACAATTTTCACGATACCTTGGTGAATAACCTTGGTAATTTTCAAATGACACCTTGGGGATGGACCTAGGTGATATGTTTATGATTGTCTATGTTAAATTATTTATCCACATATTCATGTTATGAAAATGTTATTTTTATTATGATGTGCCTCATGATTTCATTCTCATGCCTTAAAGTTCATTTCATGACATTATTGAAGTATCTCAAGTTCACATGTAAAATGTTTCTCTTGTTTTCCTTACTGGGCCTTCTGCTCACCCTTTCATTTGATGTATGTCCCCAGGTTCTGAGATGCAGTAATGAACCTAGGATGAACATAAGGAGAAGCCTTTCAAGTATTTAAGAAGAATTTTTTTTGTTGTTTCATGTTTTATGTTCCTGGTTTCCAAGACACTAAACCTTAAAATCCTCGGTTTTTTAAAATGTAATGAATGTTTATGTGATAAAAAGGAAGGATTCTATAGTTGGTATCAAAGGATGGTTTAGTTATTTGTAGAAATTAGGATATGAAAATTTAGGAAGAAGCCTATAGAAAAGTAAAAATATAGGAAATATTCCTGGTATTTTGTTGAGTATTGAGTAAGGGGTTGCCAAGAAAATACATCCTTGTCTGGATACGAGCAGGTAGGGGTGGCTCTAGCACAGATGTACATAGGGGTAAAACCCGAAAACACTGTTTTGAGCTAGACTCGAACGGGAACTGGTACACGACAATGGGCCTTGCTGCACTCTTGGTTACGACACTCCCGGGGGATATGCTTTGGTAAATTCATAAACTTAGTATAAACCATTGTTAAAGGAACAAAGATAAAATAAAATGAAGATTCACATAAGAATATATGATCATGGATAACCTAGATGGGAACCCAGGGGCTCACAATTTAGGGTATACTTTTCAACTACAGGTTATCCTTATATGCTTTAAGTTTCTTTTCTTGATTATTGGATAAGTATTTAAGCCCCTAATTCGAGTTTCTTTTCATAGTTAATGGAGGGAAATGGAAGAACATGTCTCAACAACCAATGTGATAGGAAATGATACGATTGTCGTGTTAATATGACATAGATGATTAGGGGATTAAAATATGATTTTTATTTTGGAAGATGTTCACTATTTTGGGACCCTATATGATCGAGGTAAATAGATTACAACGGCATTTTCATTGAGGAGTAAGGTTGACTTATATTTGAAGAATCAATGAATTTAAGGTGGATTTATAGTAATTTAGGTTACTTATGGGAATGATTAACCTATCTTGGGTTAAATATTGTTAGATTATATACTTTTGTTATAAGATGTTAGGAGTGGTTGATGTTGTTTGGAGATGGACAATGAAGTTTATTTTGGAAGACTATGTTATCAAATCCTTCTTGTATTTGGGTTTCAATCTTAGTTTGGTTTATTTTGAGGAATTTTAAGGACCGTTATTTATGGAATGGACTATGATAATATTTGGGTAGTACCATGGAACCTTGAATATTTAAAAGTAGTTTCCATTCCTATGGAATTGTTCCTTTTTGAAGAGTTGTTTCACCTTACCCTTTCGGTTTTTGGGATAATGTTTAATGATAAAAGAAATAGATAGTTAATCTTTTGTGGATTATGTGATTCTCTAGAAGATGATTCTTGTGTTTTGATGAGACCAAGTAGTTTTGAATGCTCATAGTTTAGAGAAAAGATTAGTTTTGGGTAGAAACTTATTAAAGGATGAAACTCTACATGAAGGTAGATATATTTCCTTATGTTTTTGTTCTATGTTGTAAATGAATTCCTCCAAGTAATGAAAAGGAACGTAAAACAAAAACATTGTTGGTTTACGTTTCATACTAGGTAATCAAAGACCGCTTGCACAAATCATAATTTTGGGATTTTCTGGTGGTTAACTTCCTCCTAATCATGTTTTCTATCACTCTCCTTTAGGACGTGACCCATTGTTTTCTCCTCCATGTCCATGTTTCCTACATGGAATCCTAGTATGAGTAAACTCGGGTGCCCTTTGTACTTCCTTTTCTTTCATTTAAAGTAATGGTGTCACAGACTCTTTTTCCGATGTGGGACTTTCAATGAAATTTCAAAACCCAATTTTTAAAATTGCGAGGACGCAATTTCTTAAAGGGGGAAGATTGTAACAGCCTGAAATTTTGAATAAATCTTGTTTCCTAATTCCATGTGTTATTTTATTTTATTTTTATACTCAACAAAAAAAATTTATTTGATAAACATGATTATAATTCAAATGAGACCATTGGGTTCTGACTGTTATATGACCATTGGTCAATATGACCGCTTTGTACAAAATGTTTTGATTATTGTCTGTAAATACAAGTAATATTGGTTAATTATTATAGAAAGAAGATTTGATGGCCTCACCTAGTAGTCTTGAACCGATCGAAGCCCATCTAACAGAACTTGGGAAAGAGGTAGCACCATTGGGCTTTGCTCTGGACCAAACCCAAGCCGAACTTCATCATGTGAAGCTAGAATGGAATCTCCTTCGCGAGAAGTTCAAACTGATAGAAATTATTACTCGGGCAATGTTGGCCGAGACTCCCTCGGACTCTCTCACCTTAGCACACCTTACACTTAGGTCCTATGCTGGTGTGATAAGGGGCTATGTAAGGAGACCGTAACTGCCTTGTGTAATACTTTGTTTTAAATAAAAATTGGTATTTCTTCTTATGATGATGTTATGAATTTTCAAATGACCGGATAAATATAGTATGCATATTTTTGATGAATTTTAGAAAATGGTTATTTTAAAAATGTTTTTGCAAAACCTTAAATAATTAAAAATGTGTAATGATTTTCAAAAAATGGTCTTCTACAATTATGTTCAGTACAAAATTTGGAGTCTAATAAGATCAACTAGATTTTTTATGAATAGTAAATTATGAATACTGATTTTATGATTAGGATTAGTAATATGACCAAATGAATTAGTAATCTCACTTAAAGAATGTTTTAAAATAATCTAGGCACCTTTATTAAGTAATGTGATTCAATAAAATGGTTAAATAACGGTTTTATAAATAATTATTCAAGTATTAGATTTTTTGGTTGAATAATGTTTTTTAATTAAAAATTAAATTAAAAATATTTATAAAATTATTTTTATAAAATGTATTTCATTTTTGAACTCAGAGCACCGATATTATGTTATGGTAATTTTTGTGGTTTTTTCTGAAAAAATGAATTTTCGGTGAATAGTGTATTTATTTTAAAAAAAATAAATTAAATATATTTAGAAAATTATTTTTATAAAATGGAGTTCATTTTTGAAATCAGAGCATTGATATTTGATTAAGGTGAAATTTTGGGATCTTTCTGAGAAAGTTGAATTTTCAGTGAATAGTGAAAATACAGTTTTAGTGTTTCGGTATGTTTAATGACATCATAACTGTGTCATGATGATTTCATGGGATCTTTTGAGGGTTGGCCGGCCAAGGGTGATGAATTATTGTTTTGGGGGCCCCATGTGGCCTAAATCCATGATAAATTCCAAGGGAGAGCACATGGGTTGAGAAAAGCACATGTGAGGTGTCCCTTGGCCATTAATGCCTTGTCCCCTCACTTTCCCTATAAATACCAAGCCCTCCTATCATCCATTAGACTGCCCACTCTTCCCAAACGAATTTCTGGTCTCATTAGCTCCCATGGAGTCCTCCCAAGGTGCCCCCAAGACCTCAAGGTCCCATCCTTTGATGTTTAAGAGTTACATTTTAAGGTAAGGGATCCGACCTCTCTCTTTCATTTCAAGTAATCTCTTTTATGTCATTCCTTTTCTGCTACATGTTCTTATGTTTTAGGATGTTCTTTTATACTCCTATTACTTCCCTTTTTATGTTCAAATAATGAGAGATCCCCTCATACTCTCATTATTTCGTTTTATGAAATTTTAAGTGGCGTCGTTAGGCTGCCGGAATTTTTATAACAGATTCTCTCTCCTTTCTCATTTTTCAAGATCTATTTTCATGTAAAGTATTTCAAGTTCCTTTTTATTATGTTGGGGTATGATCTATAAATTTATCATACAGATATTTTATGATCATATTATGAGATACCCCATTTTATCTCTTCAATTCAGTATTTTGAAGATTTAAGTGGTGTCGTTAGGCTGCCGAATTTTTAAGTGGTTCTTCACCCTTCTCGTTTGGAAGTTATACTTTCATGTCAATTCCTTCAGGTTATTTTTTTTATGTTGGGGTATGATATATATATCTATCATACTGGACTATTATGTTCATATGATGAGATACCCCATTTGATCTCTTCAATTTAGTATTTTGATGTTTTAAGTGGCGCCGTTAGGCTGCTGAATTTTTATGTGGTTCTTCACCCTTCTTGTTTTGAAGTTCTACTTTCATGTCAAATCTTTCAAGTTACTTTTTGTTATGTTGGGGTATGATCTCTATATCTATCATACTGGACTCTTATGTTCATATTTTGAGATACCCCATTTGATATCTTCAATTCAGTATTTTGATGTTTTATGTAACGTCGTTAGGCTGCCGAACTTTCATAAGAGAAATCTAATTTTTTTGTCCTCCTTCCATGTTTTTCATTTTAAATGGTATGTCCTTGAAATATCATTACTATGATCATGTATCCTTTTTATTCTGTCCATATACTATTTTATGGTTCATTTATGAATGTTTTACCCTTTTTCCCTCTCCTTGTAATGTCTTCTAAAACCTCGTAACATAGCCGTTATGCTGCAGAATTTCCGTCTCAAATTGTCTCTCTCTTTTTCTAAAGTTCTATTATATTATTAAGTGAATACTCAATGATATTTCTTCTAAAGGGGTATTCACATATATACCAAAATGTTCTATTTTAAATTCTGGGATTTACATACATGAGACCCACCTTCCTTTTCTGTGGGTTTTAATGTGACGTAAAGATCATTTCATTAAAGCAGTTTTTAAAACGTTGTGATTATGAAATGAAACCCATTTATTTTATGCTATATGGTTTATTTATGAAATTTTTGATGATGATATATGTGGATGACATGATAATAAAGGCATATTTAAGGGTTCGCCCTGATAGCGCTCCAATGCATTGGGTAATGATGTAACCACTAGAGATTACAATTTTCACGATACCTTGGTGAATAACCTTGGTAATTTTCAAATGACACCTTGGGGATGGACCTTGGTGATATGTTCATGATTTTCTATGTTAAATTATGTAGCCACATATTCAAGTTATGAAAATTTTATTTTTATTATGATGTGCCTCATGATTTCATTCTCATTCCTTAAAGTTCTTTTCATGACTTTATTGAAGTATCTCAAGTTCACATGTAAAATGTTTCTCTTGTTTTCCTTACTGGGCCTTCTGCTCACCCTTTCTTTTGATGTATGTCCCCAGGTTCTGAGATGCAGTAATGAACATAGGATGAACATAAGGAGAATCCTTTCAAGTGTTTAAGAAGAATTTTTTTTTGTTGTTTCATGTTTTATGTTCTGGGTTGCGAAGACACTAAACCTTAAAGATCCTCAGTTTTGTAAAATGTAATGAATGTTTATGTGATAAAAAGGTGGGATGCTATAATCGATGTTTTTGAGATTTTCATATAACTGATTCTCTATCAGTGCATCCAAATTGATCATAAGATGTATTTCTTGGATGTGTCAATTGTGAGAATACACCAAGATATCATCCATGAAAACCGCCATAAAATAATATATATAAATATGTAAACGTAGGTTAATTATCTCTCTACAAACCAATATGATGTTCATGAGGATAATTGACATAAACAGATACTCATACAGATAATACATACTACATAAATATATATGAGGTTTGTCTTCATGTCGAATACATACTATGTGATATCCGGATCTCATATCATTTTTTCGAACACCTTCTATCCTCATAGCTTATGAAAAACTTAATATATCAGTGGAAAGGGATATTTCATCTTAACCATTAGTTGGTTCTATATACAGTAATACAAATATATCCCAAGGGTATTATCAACATTTTTTTCAAAAAGTACTTGAGAACCCCACAGAGATGTACTGGGCCGAATGAACCCCTTTGCCACCAAGTCATCTTGTAACGCCCCGACCCCAGCTACCCATAGTCGGTGCATTACTTCGTAACATTGGCATGATCACGAAAGATCAAGTCTCGAAAGACCGATTAGTTTAGTAGCCTTGGAAACACCAGATATATTCATAAGTTTTACATTACATAATAAAATGAAAAACTACAACAACAACATAATGTCTCCCTAGTCCACACTATTATCCCCTCATAATATCCCTGCAGGTCATTCATAATTTACTTTTTCACTTCCTGGGAAAAATAAAACATAGAAAAGGGGTGAGCTCAAATGCCCAGTAAGGATAACAATATAGCAGAAACTTTTATAAATAAGAATAAACATTTAAGGCAATGTATAACTAAAACAAAAGCCTTTTAAACTTGAACATCAACAAAATATGGCAAAAGTAAAATGAAATAATGCCATTTACTCATTCACATGGATATTCTACTAATCGAATAATCACATGCAAAATCACTAACCACTTTCATAATGTTGGAATGCATAATGCCAGACTATCATAACCACATAGCCAAGGCCTCGTGCCAAGACTACAAATAAGATTTTGTCAAGGCCTTGTGCCAAGACACTAGTTTGTCTCATGAGACCTACCGATGCATCGAGGAGCTATAGCGGGCTCCACCCGTCACATATTAAGTCCAATGCATTCCCATATGAAAAGGTTTAAACATAACATAAACATTCGTATTAAAACTAGCATAAGAAATGTCAATAATTTCACCATAAACTATTAATGGTATAAAAATAGCACATCCACAGTCAAACATATCACAAAAACTTCAATACAATATAGATGTCTTGTATTATAACAAATCAACTTCAAATAAACATAAAATCCATCAAAGGATGTTGACATAGATGAAATCAAAACACTTTTTAGAGAAATATCTCTTTCTATTTTTGAAATAATTTAAGGGCCATATAAAACATAACATTTTCTTGAAAATATTCTTATAAGCTTGTAAGGAGAGCTCTGAAGATTTTATAACGGCGGAAAATAACCGCACCCACCGTATAAGTTAAAAAAAACATTCTTACCTTCATTCTGTTGAAAAGGTTAAAAAGGACCTTGTTTTGAAAACGACGGAAAGATTCCTCTCATAAAAAGTAAAAAAGGGTATAAATGACTTTAACCCATATTCTTGTAAATAATAAAAATGTTTTGAAATACATTTTTAAGAAACATGGATGTGGATGATAAAGAGATCCTAGTAGATTATTACGTATAAACAACCTCGGATAATGAAGAGATTGTGAAATAACCCTTACCTTGTACTTTTACTTGGTTGGGGTAGGTTAACATCCTGTATAATTGTGAAATAATTGTTATTAAATTATACAAGAATCATATACTTTCATATGATATCATATATGATCTTTTAACATTGCTTTGTTAACAATATCTTAGATTTATCATTGTTTCGGGTGTAAACTTACTCGTTTTCTTTTATATGTTTTGTTCCGTAAATAATGTTTTTCATGGATAGGTTGTATCTTTTTCATATCCAGAATGATATCATGTCATTAAACATTATTTTTAAATAATCAAATGATAATTATACTTGAATGGATACGACGGAGAATGAATCTCATCGCGTTCGTGGAGACGGTAGTCCGTACGTACGCACGAGCGACAATATCATTATTTTGATATTAAAATAATATATAATTGGATAGTATATCATATATACATAATAATTATCATGTTATATTTATTATTTACATGAATTACATATCATTATTATACCCACCTAAATAATAATATATTGAATAACAATTACACCACGACGTGGAGACGGTAAGCCGTACGTACGCACGTATGGTGACATGTCATTCAAATGAATGGTAGAATACTGAATATGGTTGTTTCATATTTATAATAACATCACAGTATATAGAAGATACTGGAGTTATAATTTTATAATTGAAATAATAAACAAAGAGGGAGTGGAAGAAGAAAGAAACATGAAAGAGGGTGATGAAAATGTTACCTCTTCTTCGGGTTCTTCCTTTTGATTTGATCAAAAGGACTCCATAGGATGCCTTTCTGACTAATGTAATGCTTCTAGGATGAAGGGAGAGAAGTTGGGAGAGTATTTGGGCAGAGTTTGGGAAAACCAAAAGGCTTGAAAGTGTGAATAAGGTGGTAGAGGTGGGGGCCTTTTATAAGAGGAGAGGAGGGGCTCTTTTGGAAAGATTGAAATGTTACATTATTATACAATGCTTTTCGGATTCTAAAGGTCCCACACTTATATAATTCGTGGATAAGGTGATAAGGGTTCTAAATCTCCTCATCCAATAGGCTTTGGACAAGTCTAAGCCTTGGAATTTCCATTATCTTCTCATTTTATTTAAATCGTTAAATAATGAGGTCATCACTACATCATAATGATGTCATAAATAATTTAATTTATTTAATGTCTAAAAATTATAAAAAAATACTATGATGTAGGAAATCTTTTTATATTTCTAATGAATATTTATATTAAAAATGTGTACTTGTGTAACGTCACTTAAAAACTGTTTTAGTAAAACAACTCATGTTTGTGTCAATTTAATTTTAACATTAAATAAATATATATTAATGTCATTTTACAACTAAAGTGGCTCCTTGGGGTCCCCAAGTTTACCCATGGGTTGTCTTGGTCGGCCATGACTCATCCAGTAGGAGTAGGACAAGTCTCATGCTCATCTCATATTATTAAAACATTATTTGTACCTTAAACTACACTAATTACCTCTAATCGCGATTAAGAACTTAAAAGTTACTATTCACCCAAAATTTATTTTAATCTCATTGAACCACATTTTACTTCTTAATGACAACCATGTATGTCAGATTTTTGAAAATGAAATCACATAAGTGGTAATATATCATTTAAATGAAAAATCAGTTATTTAACTACCACTTAGTGGTTTCACTATTCATCAAAAATTGAAGTTTTTCAGAACAAAGCCAAAATTTCACCCTAAGCTATAATTGATATTCCGAATTAAAAAATGATTTCTATTTTACAAAATTCCAAACATATAAGTTGCATTAATTAATTTTATAATTAATTCCCACTGTTACAACAAATAGTGTGTTTTTAAGAAACAATTTATATCAAAAGATTGGCAATTGTTTATGTCCAATTTCAATGTTAAATTAATTCTAATGACCACCATTTGATAAAATGGTTAAAATATATTATAATTATACTTTAAAACCACTAAATATTATAATTTATGACTATAAATTATTTTGATTAAAAAAGTTGTTTTTAAGTATTTTTCACTATTCATAAAAAATTAGAAGTTCTCAGAAAAATACCAAAAATTCAACATAGGATAACTTAGATATTCCAAATCCAAAAATGAAGTCCATTTTGAAATATAAAATTTCTATAATTTTAAAAAGTGGTTATTACTATTCATAACGGCTACTTTGATTAGTCGCGGTGTTTTAGATCTCGAAGTTGCGTACAATGCAAGCTATTGCATTATTGAATGAGAAGCGTATCGTGGAAGCTCGGGGTGTTACAACTCTAGCTACCTCTTGATGTCCTATATGTCCAGATTAGCCATCATTTATGGTGGAATGGATATCAGTGATGCTACAATAACTAGCTTGATGGAGAAATAAATTTCTATATGAGGAGGCAAAGAATAAAAGTCTTCCATGAAAGAATCCAAGAAATGATAAACCACTGGAGTAAATTCAATAGAACAAGATCCCAAATATCCTGATAAAACATAGCAATCAAGGATATCTTCCCACCCATCCCTTGATGATTTGATCCAAATCATATATTCTAGAATTCCCATTCATACTTTTTAATATAAACTCCCCCCTATGGTTATATGAGTGTAACCCTTTGGTGTGAAAAATAATGGATTTATTGATAAGAAACTATCCATTCAATACCACGTATGAAATCACACATGGTGAACTAGAGGAAAAAAGATCCCAAATGACGTGACACTTCCAAATATCAATGGGGAACTCCACGCATTAACTCAAATAAATTTTCATTATCCAAAATAGATAATTATGTATTATAATTCCTGTAGAAAAATAAACTGTGTGACTAATGAATTCTACCACATTTTTAAATATGAAACTATGTGATGAACCTTTGTAAATAAGTATAGATACCAGAGTAGAGGCTACTAAGATCATACCCCTCACTTTAGATTGTCCAACACCCATCTCCTAGAGGGTAGGATATGAAGAATTTATTTATTCTACAACAAAACCATGAGAAATAACCTAACTACCTAGAGTAGGACCAATCTTTTTTCTAGTTATAACTGGTGCCTGAATTCCTCAACCACAACCACCTCATCCAAAATGGTCGTAATACTCTATCTCCTTACATGATGAAGAGCTACGAACACTTGTTTTGAAACCAGAGTTGAGGCTGACCCTCTTCCACTAACTACTAGTGGGAAGGTCCTGTAGAATATTTTCAAATGGTTCATATTTCCAAAAGATCAACACTACTCTAGGTCACCCTCAAACTGATTACACATGTGTCCACATCTTCATTACTAAGGAAATCAAATGCACAACCAACACTAGTGGTTTGGTTTGGGATCATCTCACAAGAATCCTTAAATCGTCACTTCCTTCCCTTGGAAGCAGAATCATTTGGCCAAGATACTATACTACTCTTCTATAATCCCCAACCTCTCTCAGGATATTCTATATAATTTGTTCCTAATTCATTATCTCAGTAATAGCGGATAAATTGAACGCTTTGAGTTGAGATTGAAAAACATTTTTGTGACCTTTCTCATATCATCTTTCCCTCAATACCTCATCAACAAGTTAAATCGGTGAAAAAATGCATATCAATGTAATGAGTATAGAATATTCCCTAACTATCATCATTCCTTTCTCCAGATAAATTATTTCACTATCTCACTCTTCCCTCAATGTCTTGGGGAATTTTTTTTCATATAATCTATCAATCCATAAGATGGAATTAAAACATAGAGGGGGTGGGTGAATTAGTGGTTTACTTTTTCAAATTTTATCTTTTTAATTCAACCTCCCATACATGTTAAGTTTCTCAATAAATGTGGTGATATCTCACAATCTCACTTTATATGTATAAATTACTAGAAAGATAACAACACATAGTATTTACATGGTTTACTATAAACACCTAATATTTGTTATGTTGGTTAATCCCCCAAAATGGATTCTCCACTATATAAGAAGGTGATTAAAATGAAAAAAATATTTATACACCCAGTATTCGAATATCTAGTTGATCCTGATTCTGCACACCATCATCCAATTTTTTTACCTTGGTTTTGTTAGAAACTAAAACCATATTATATAATCCTTCTTCTAGACTTGTTGGACACCCCATCCCTAATCCTATTCAGGAAATAGTAAGACACCATAGTCCCAAGCTCCTTTTTATCAATGTTCTTGATCTTCAAATAGAAAGATCAATGTTTGCTTCCAATTTCTCCAACAACACTTGGAATAGATCATCCTCCATGGGTGTACTAGATCTGTTATACTCATGTAGTCCGTAATGATCCTCAAAAACATATTGAAATAAGATTTTTTTGTCAAAATCCATTCACTCTATATCATGAATTTTCTAAATCTTCTTAGATTTTTTGATGCACAGAACATACCACCTTCTCAAGAAAGTATGTTCTTGATTCAGTCTATTAAACATATAATAATTATTGATTATTATATACTTCTCAAATTTATTCTTGGTAAATTATTATTCTGTCTTATGATGAATTCCGAACCTCATATAGTATATGTAGGCGGTTAAAAACATTTCACAAATATAATTTTATTAATGATATTTACCTAAAAATTTCAAAATGATATATTTTTTTGGAATATCAACTCATATATAGCATAAAACCTTGTGTTTTTCATGGAAATCCCATTTTAATATCCAATTTTTAATCATCAAACAATATTTCAAATTGATAATACACACATGAAATGATCATAACATAGAATTTATGTTATGTCACATATTTTTGATCCACTTCTTTGATTCCTAGTTTACTGATTCATGGATCATATTGAACATTAATATTCTATTCACTATATATAGAGAAATCAATATTATAAATTATTCCAATGATCATGATATGGCCATATCATATAATTAATGATATGTATCATGTTGGTGGTCCAATTATTTGTTTCATATTGTACTGATGATTGAATCATATTTCACATATGGTTTCTATTTACATTATTCTGTAAAAAATATGATAAATTTTTTCAATGATAATGAAATGATCATAGAATATCATGTATGATATTTACCATATTAATGGTCCAATAATTTCATTATTATCAAACCGATTCTTTCATCGCATAGAAATTCACTTTTCTATTCACTATATATTCTTCAAAATATTATCTAAATTATTCTTATGATTGTTAACTGATCACAACATAACATATATGTTCTGTCACATTCTTTAATATTGAATTTTTTGATGCATTGTGATCAAATGTTTTCATCAAATAGAACTTCAATTCTCTATTCAAATTATACTCTTCAAATAGTTTTTATAATTTTACCTATGATCATGAAATAATCAGAACCTGACATAAATGATAATTTTCAAACTATTGGTAGACTTTATTGATTCTTATGAAAATAATTCTTTAATATTTTTTGAATTATTTTTGAATTTTCTATAGAATAAAAGCTTCATTAAAATATAATTTCAATTAACCACTTATAAAGGAAATCCACATAGAGTAGTGCATCTCCTATAATAGAACCTGACATAACATTTTATCCTTTGCTAAAAGAACAAATGGATTAATAGAACCCAATTGGAGTAGAATAAGAAATTACACTGAAAATAAACACTTACCTCAAATTATTAATGGAATTTGTAGAGATAGTTAGCCGTGTATTTATAGGAAAAGATAGTGATTATCATGCCATTAACACATGATAATTTTTTAATCACATAAATTAGTTTAAATTTGTTCATCTCTTTGTATCTTACATGAGCATGGCTGTCTATAATGGAATTCACCCAAAAATCATCTCATCATTCATTAAGAAATCATCATTTATGATCTTCATGGAAACCCACAAAGTTCCATCACCATATTACTACATGGAAGGTCAAAATGATTTACTACCCATGTGGCCTTTCATTTGTGGAGAGTTTTTTATTCACACACCACTAGAGCATTTTAGTGAAGCAATTCCATTATAGTACACTTCTCAAATATATATTCCACAAATAGAATGCTAAATTGTTCCAATCCACATCTCATGAATATTTCATAGCATCTTTGTCAAACAACATAATGTGGAACTATATTATTGTTGTTTAGCATAATATGCATGGGCATATTAATTTTGTTTTCTCAACCTAATTTTATTTTCCTATGAATGTACCTAAAATAGATTGTTAGATAAGTTATATTCGCAGAAAATGAATATAACATAGCATATATGTAAAGTACCATTCTACAACATCACATTATTGATCATAATCATACTATGAATGGGGATCTCAATTATGTTCTATCAAAGCGGCTTTGATTTTCTACTAAATGTACCTCAAATATTAAGAAAAATTGTTTTTAATCACTCACATTAATATAAAAATGAATCTATTTCAAAAAGAATATTATGCTATCACTTTATTGATGTTTAGTGAATTGATTTATTTTTATATAAAAACTGTGAACCCCCATTTACATGGAAGCCTCATTCGAAAACTTATCATCCCAATTTTTTACAGTTTCCATAAATCTATACATATCTGATTTCAACAATTCTAATGAGCTTTGGATTATCCATCATGGAATCTGATGTTGAAAAAAATCATTTCACATGAAATCCAATCATCAATAAATCATTCCAAATATAGTGATATTACATGGATTTCATATAAAATCCACATGTAAATGAATATTTTCATGATCATCAATAATAATCCATGCAGCATACAACATCTCCCAATTGATACAATTCATTGATCTTTATGATCAGTTTAAATAATTTCTAATTTTATTCATCTTCATGACATATATATTGATACATTTTTCATGTCCATCTTCATTATTTCTTCTTATTAACTTCCTGAAAATAATCATTTAAACGGCATTTCACATTTCATAGATAATGTTACTTCACCATCAAACCTTATCATTCAGTATTTTTAATACCTTCACAAAAATCATCACAATTAATATGAATAATCTCTCAAGCATGAAATCCAATCCCATAATGTGAGTCTGTAACAATTCTTCAGGCTTCACATATTTAATAATCCCAATATCCACATAAATGTATTAAATATATATTTACATAATGATATACTAAAAAAATAAAAATTTCATTCATAAATCATGAAGATGTGTTCATAAAACCCCCTTGGAATTTTTTGTCGGTACTTCCTCACTTTACAAAGTCATTATTTTTATCCCGCTTATCGATACAAAATGCATAGGGTACATGGTGGATCTTCTCATCTCATGTTTTTATAAAAATCATGATCATCTCCCTTATATGAATATTTATTTATCACATCAAATAGATGAACTATATTGTATTATTCTAATAGAAAACGTCCTTTAGTCAGTAATGTCTTATCCAACATTATCTAACCTTGTGTAGAAAATAAGAGAGATGCAACAATGATTTTATAATCCGTCCAAAAATACCCTTCACGTGAAATCATGCTCCGGGAACCTCACATATTATCATATGGTTTAAAAATAATCAAATTCATCAATGAGATACAATATCATGTATATACATAAATTGACATATTAAAAAATCAATGTGAAAATGATATAGATCCCCCTTTTTCCAATCTTAACTGAAATCATGAACTCTTTATTAATTGATTTGATTAACATAATTATCAATGGGTGATAAAAGTGTGATTAGTATAAAAAAACATAAAATTTTATAAATTTGTTTAGATTTACCACATTCAATATGAAATTAAGATTTAATTGTTTAATATCATCAATGCTACCCCACAATTGATACTCAATTTTCTTCTATTTCATGCATTTCAGTGAAATCCATGAATTACAATATTTCCTTGATATCTAGAAGTTATAGCATCAAATATCTACTTCAATTAAAAATATATTTATTTAAAAAAACACAAATATATAAGATAATAAATAGGGTTCTCATGTAAGTCAATATGAAAAGAAAATTTGAGATAGTTTTCTCAACCATGTTGTTTGAATTTCTTCAGAATTTATACTTCCACATGTAATTTTCGAATATGATTTTACCTTTGGTGACATAGAACACATCACACATATCATTTCATTCTATGATATGGTACATCATTCATTATCCACAATTTCATAAACATATTCTAATAAAAGCATAATTCTCATCATGATTTCTTATTGTGATGGAAATGTGGTGAAGAATCCTCTTGCATTATGTGGAAATTTATTGAATTTATCCTACAGAACATTATCAACACATGATTCTTCTATTTATGAAAAACTCTCAAAAATTATCCTTCTTCAAGTGGAATATTTATTTTAAAATTACCATGGGGTTTTTCGTGTTATTCTTATAACTTTCTATATTTATCCAAATCAATTTAAAAAATAACAGGAATATATTAGGAATATTTACATCTAGTTTGTAGTTTCCCCATGGATAAACCTGACTGAATTTTTTAATATCTTTATTCTAAGATGTATCAATCATGTTAATCTTCATAGACCTAGGTTCTTCTGGCCTTTCTTATGTATTGAGTTGATATATTTAATATCACGTAACATCTTCAGCAAAATCTTATTTTCATCATTAACCATATTTTACCCATGGTTTTCATTTTTGTCTCTTGTGGTCCATAATTTCTTAATACATTTTGATATGTGCATTTATCTCTTTTATTTCCACTTTTATTGAAACATAATAGTCATAACCAAGACGTTCAAATGAATTTCAACATGAATTGTTTTCTTATTCGTTAAATGGTGTCGCATCAACTATGGAATTATTCCCCTTTGTATTGGAATATTTTGTGATTCATAATTTAAAATATTTCTCAAATAATCCAAAAAATATATCCAAATCTATTGCAACACCAACATTGAACCAAAAACCATGATCTTATATTATTTTATGACTGTTGTCCAATAATTCCATCATTATGTTTTTTGGTCTTCTTCACCACCTTCTATGATTCTTTTGGGAAACCATCACTTTTCCGTCTTCTTATATAAACCATTGACTTGTTGGTAGGTTCTTCTCCATTTCTCATCTTCCATATTTATAATGATTTTAATCTAAACATAAACTATTTATAAAATAATATTAAAAAAATTATTACATTGGGATATGTATGGTACCATGTTCATTACTTATTCTTTTCAAATATCATTAGATGATGTAATGATATTCTTCCCATGTGATGAAGATTATTTAATAGTATAAACCGATAAATATAATCGTTTTGAGGTAGATAAATATATATTCGGTTATGAGGCCTCAATATATGTATTTTCAAAATTGTAAAATTTAATTTTCAATTCATGATATGTCAGGCTGAGGAAATTCTTATGATAATAAAAAAATCCACTTTATCTTCACAATCATTCCACATATTCTCAGCACCTACTTGATGCAATACAATATTCTCTTGGAAAATTGAGTGAAGATCCCTGATCACCATGGATTTGATATCTATTTGAGAATTTTATAAATCCATTGAATCATTGTTCACACATTCATGTCCATGGAAGGATTCTTTAAAGACAATCTCAAATTCAAAATTCTTACAATTTTACCTTTGAATTTATTCATCAGTAAGAAAAATTCATTTTCCCTTACTTACACTAGGTCTATGAGAGCGATGAACATTCTAACCTTTTTACTTTGTGCATCCTCTTATTCTATAACTTACACTTCTAGTTGTTCTTTCTCAAAAATGATTCCCTTAATAGTCCCACAAATACACATAAACACTTATTTAGAGACATTCTAAATATGTTATTTTAATTCAAAATAAATATCAACATGTGATTCTCTATCCCCATAATAGATCATTAGAATAATCATAATCATAATCATATTTACTTCTTATAAAAATCAAATTACCATTAGCCAATGGTATTTCTCCATTAACTTTTAGATTATTTTTAACTTCATTTCCACACTTATCTTTCTATTTTTTTAAGGAACTCCGAATATTTTCATCCTTATGAGTAAATTATTATATCATTATTTGATATAACTCAAACACTTCTAAAAATCTGAACATCATAATATATTTTAAAACCAATCCAATACTAATTTTGGATCTGTAGTGGGACATGGGATCTGATACCAATTTTAGTTCCCTTGGAAGGATTGAAAAATAGGAGGGGTTGAATCTGTAGTTTATTGTATAATTTTTTTCCTTTTGAATTTTACCACATGAACATTTAAATGTTATTGATCCCCTTTGTCATATTAAAAATTCTTACTTCATATGTAGAAATATTCCATGGGATCATAAAACACAATATTTACAATGTTTGGTAAAATCCATACTATTGCATGTTGGTTAATTCCACAACATGGATTCAACACTATATAATATGGTGATAACAATGTATAAGGAAAAAATTTATTATACAATCCAATAGTATATCCTCCAACTGATCATATTTATACACTAAAACCATATTATGTTCTCTTTATTCTAGAATAGTTAGACACCCTATCCCAAAGCCTCTTTAGCAACTGGGTAGACACCATTGTTCAAAGAAACTTCTTCTAAAATTTCTTGATGAAAAAATAGAAATATATTAGTTTTATTCTAGATTCTCATGAAACACATGAAATAAAACTTCCTCCATGAGTGTACTAGATCTTTTATACTCATGTAGAAATTCAATATCTTCACATGTTTATTTAAATAATCTTTTTGGTCTTGAAACCCATTCACACCAGATAATGAGTTCTCTAGATCTTATAAGATTATTGAATGCTCAGACCTATCTACCTTCTCCTATAAGTATATTATGGATTCAATATCTTCAAATTCTAATATATAGTGATGATAAAATATTTTTAAAATTCCAACTTTTTCAATTATTATTCCTTGTTATGATGAATTCCTGCACTCAAATAATTTGTGCATGTGATGCACATAATTTATTCAATATTATATTAGGAATGATGGAGACTTTCAAAACTCATAATAATCTATCCTATGAAACTCCACTAAATTACATCATGCAAACATTTATATTTTATGAACATCCAATTATCTTATCCACATTGTAAAATTCATATAGTACACAAAATTGACCATGTTCACATGAAATTATAAAAACATATAATGTATGATATGTGTTGTATTGTTGGTCCTTTTATTTGATTCATAGAACACTAATTCTTGGACCATATTCTACATTTATTTTATATTACTTGAATATTGATGAAATGATATGCTTAATTTTTCCAATGATCATAAAATTATCATAGCCTATCACGTATGATTTGTAGCATACTACTGGTCCACTTCATTGATTCATAGATTACTAATTATCTGATCATATTTCAAATAAATTTTATATTCACTATATATTAATCAAATAGTATGCTAAATTATTTAAATGATCCTGAAAAGATCATAGCATAACATGTATTAATTGTTGCCTACTATTTGTCAACTTGTTTGATTCATACTAAATTGATGATTACATCGTAGAACACTTCACTTTTTTATTAATAGTACATTCTTGAAATAGATTTCCAAATTGTCCACATGATCATGAATTGATCAATCCATAGCATGACTGATAAGTCACGTACCATTGGATAAAATGATTAATTCTTAGAAAAATGGTTCTTCTATTGTATAGCACATTACATTTCAATTCATAATATAATATTCCAATAGTTTTCTATATTGTAAATATGATCATGAGATGATTATAATATATCATATTGGAAAATTCACGTACTATTGGTTGAATTTAATAATTATTAGAAAATTTATGCTTGTATATGATTTAAATTATTTTGGATCTTCGCACTGCACTTCACCAGAATGTATGATATAATATTAGTTTACCACATAGTGAATTAATACCCTTAGCATAGAGGACATCTTTGCATTGAACCCCAAATACGATTTTATGATTTGATAAAATAAAAAATTGATTATTGGAATCCAAATTGAGCATAATATGATCTTATGTACAAAATTAACACCTCTCTCAAATTATTTATCACCTTTTGATAGATATTTCCTATTGTATTTATAGCCAACAATTATTTTCTATCAAACCATTGAGTTCATTGAGATTATGTGATCATGATAACTATTTTATAATAGTTTATCTCTTTATATGAACTATTGACATGGCTATCTACAGTGGAAATCACCCACAAATCTACTCATCAAGAATGTAAATTATTCATCTGTCAACTAAATGGAATACTGCAATGGACAATCACTACATATTTCAAGGATGTTCTCAAATCATTATAATCCTCAAAGAACATCATTTGAAAATAATTCTTCATTCATGTACCACCATAGAATTTTATCAAAGCAATTCCCTTATAGTACGCATCTCAAATACATATTGGACATATAGTTTCCTAAATTTTTCCAATCCACTTCATAAGAATTTATCATAGAATCTATGTCAAATATAATATTGTGGAATCATTTTATTGATGTTTTCATACTATTCATTGGAATCTCAATTGTATTCTCTAAACCTTCGTTTCATTTCTAATGAATGTACCCGAAATAGTATGCTTCAATTTTTATATTCACATCACATGAATATATCAAAGAATATTTTCCAAATATCACACTAGAGATTCAAATTATAAATGATTAAGTTAATGTGCTTTGGAATCTCAATTTTGTTCTACCAACCTGCTTTTATTTTCCAATGAATGTACATTAAAAATTATGATAAATTATATATATTAAAATCACATGAAAATAACATAGGATCTATTTCAAATAGTGTACTTTGGAATAAAATTATTAATGTTTAGAAAAATTATGCATTTTAATATGAAAACCGTGAACCATCATTTACATGAAAACCTCATTCAAAAACTAAACATCCAAAACTTTTCATACAATTTGAAACAATACATACCAATATAATTTCATTAAGTCAAATGTGATTTGTATGATCCCACATGGCACCTTACGTTTTACAAACTCATTTGACATGGAATCCCATCATCATTACCTTATGCCAAATAATGGTATATTACTTGGACATAAAATGAAATCCAATAGAATTTGAATTTTTTCATGAACATAAATAATATTCAATGTTAGAAACAATGTGTCACTATTGAAACAAGTCCTTTATCATCATTTATTATTCATTAATTGTCATATTTGTTTCTTATTTATGATATATATACACATAAATTATTAATGTCCATCTTCTTTGATTCGCCGTCTTCATTCCATGACATTAAAAATTTCACGGTATTACACTTTTTGTAGACAATGTTACTTCACTATCAACACTTGTCCTGAATTCCTTTTTTTATTATCACAATTAATATATATAATTTATCATGAGTGACATCCAATTCGATAAAGTGATTCCATAACAATTCTCTAGGAATCATCAATTTACGAATCCCCATATTCTCATATATGTATTCCATATATATTGACTTAATGATATACAAAAAACAAAGAAAACGTAGATTTATAAATTATGAACCTATTCTCTTCAGTATTTAGTTTGTAAATCTCACCAAACCATGTCACATAGTGCATCAGCATGGTTCAAAACATCCAATGAGTTCTTTTTTTCTCCCTGAAGCTTGTATGTCGTTAGCTTCACTCCCTTATCGAAAAGTTTCTCCATCTAATAAAATATTGACAAATTAGTCTCAGGCCACAATTCTAAATCCTATGGACACCCATCCCCAAAAATTGGGCAATGATACAACTATTGGAACACATACTATAGCTCATCCGTAAATGTGGAATGTTAAAATTTATTCTAAAAAGAATTTATATGGATTGTAAATATCTCATAGAAGTGTTCCTCAACACCATTTTCTAGAACAAAAATTGGTTCCTCAAATGTAACTATAAAAGGATCCAATGATAAACCATGGAAAACCACCTCTTGATCATGTTCCACGACACTCTCATGTTGTATGAATGGAGGTATTCATTATGGCATGTCTCTAAAATTCTAATCACACACCTAAAAATAGATCAAAAGAAATAAATTCACAGATATAAGCATAAGAATAGTCAAAATATTCCTATTAAAGATCATACCATATAGTGTTCTCCTAAATCCAGTACTGGTAAAATAAATAGTAACAAAAATCACTAGAGATACTTCCTACTACCCTCTCAAATGTAGGGTCTATTTAATGATTTATATTACATCATTTAAAATTTACATTTTATTACACATTTATTACGCATTTCCTTATATTCATTTAAATAAATGTTTCAGAAATTATGATCCACATGTTCACATACTCATCATGAACCAAAATATGGTGTCCAACTAGTTCACACAATAACACATTCCATTCCATAGGATCAATGGTCCATGAATTAACATGCAATCATTTTCTATTCAGGGTGAATAATTTATCCTAATAAGGAAAATATTATTTAATGTATGATATAACCTCTATATACCAACCATGTTTCCCAATCCCCTACTAAAATACATCTATAAAAACCTTATATATATCGAACAAGGCACATATCACAAAGTCATACAATTAAGCAATGCAGCCTATATTAAATGACATAATGAATTAAATTTGAACTCTAGAAGGTTCTTAGAAAGATGCATGAGATTCAACAGTCATCTCATCTAGAAATAGAAAAAATTAAATAAAAATATAAACATTGAACCAAAAGTTCATTACACAATGGTGTAATCAAATCAAATCTAATTGTCAAATACCTAAAACAACAATTTCCATTTGCGGAAACATTAATTTCTCATGTAAATGGTCTATCTACTCCCTTGAATAACTCATTACCAGATTAATATTCCTTATGAACCCCCATATGTTGTCTCAAAATAGTAAATCCATGAAATAATGTATTTGATACCACTTTGTAATGTCCCAAACTCAAATTACACCGAATGGTGCTCAGAGCCCGTTTGGCCACATGTCCTCAAGCGTCTCTCCCAAAACTCTAGAGGTTTCCATATACTACTTAGATCAAAGGGTGTGTCAATGGGGATACATTTACCTCTTACTAGAGTGTAAAATAATGGTAAAAATCATAAATATAAATAGTGAATGAAAAAAAACAATTAATAAGATGGATGAGTAGACACTAAGATCACTATACTGGTAACCCGCCATAGCAGAAGAACAATAAAAATATAATAAGAGATAGAACCCAAGGATAAATATAAACCTAATGAAAAAATAAATCTCTTATACCATAATGATATTTCATTTCATGTTTCTACAAAAAATCCAAAACAGGTATACATGCATCGGTAAAATACATGTATAATGATACCAAAATGGCCAAAAACCACTATCACATGATAGAATCTTGAGCCTCAAATCTATCTTCTGATCCCATTCTTCTAAAAATGTAAAAACACTATTATAAAACATTTGGAAATTTACTCCATCCTAAAAAATATTCATGACTTCTGTATTGGTACCCAATGACTGCATGAGATTGTGTTTGAGATAAAATCCTAGTATGCGACCACCAATGATGTCTATAACAATCCAAGATGTGCAATACAATATTATTAGTGTGAGAGTAATATAATAGATATGGAAGTAACACATGTAAAATACCCATGTTGAATTAAATAATTGTAAGGTGATATTATCAATCCAATCATTGCTTCCTACAAAACAAGGGTCATTCTTTTCAAACAAAGCATCAATAAAGGACAACTGAAACAAACACCACAACCAACATATATTTCATGTATCTTAACCCAAGCATGGATATGCCATATAATTTTTATACAAAATAAAACATGTACATTACATATAATAAATAATTTTTCAATAGAAATGGATTATCTATATATTAGATGTGTGAACCCGCATGGGGAAATATCCAAGGTAAATTGGACAAAGGCATCATCATCGAAACCAAGGAGCATCCCGATGGAAACTCAGCTAGACTTGGATCCAGGTTCAAGGAGCATGTCCATAGACCCTATATACTTCCAAATTAATGAAGATTACTCTAAGGAGTAGAAAGGCCAAACGTATCCCACAGAATCAAGACCCAAGGATATGTATCATCCAAGACGTCCACTACCGCTATTATGACCTATAGTTTAGCACATCCATGGAATCCTATCGAAAAATTCAGTAATCAATTCAATTATAATTTCATTTCATCACATTACACTAGTGCATACATCTCATATAGAAATTCCCATTAAAATACTTTCATTATATTTACACACTCATATAATAATTCAAATTTACGAAGTTAATTAAATCTCATCATTTATAACATGGAAATTGAAGAAGACCAATTCCTAAAAAATAAAATAAATCCAAATATTTTATAGTTGTTCTTACTCAAACTAGGAAATATAAACCAATCTCCCCATGGATGGTTCACCAATAGGGAAATGAGAAGGAAATCAAAAGGCAGAAACCATTGGTGGCCTTTGTTAGGGAAACAACCTCTAACTAAGCTTAGGGAACTAAAGGTAATCCCTAAAATTTTGAAACACAGTTAATTAAAATATTAAATTAATTTTATGGGAACCTACAAAATGTTTGAAATGGGGAATAATGTCAAACACCGCCTAATGGGGCCTATGCCATGACTACCCCATGCCCGTTTTCCACAGGCTAGCGGCTGGTGACTAGAACAAAAGTCCTAATTCCATAAAAACTGGGAAGGCATTTTAATTATAACCTATAAACAAACAACAGATCCCACACATGGATATGAACGACTAAGTAAATGTTTATATCAAAATGGTTTTGAATGAAAAACGGGCCAGAATACAAGCCCAACTAGAAAGTACAAGTAACTGAAAGTAGAACTGATGAAAAGAAAAACAGTTGTTGGATCATCCTCTGAGGGTCCTACCTAAAGGGTATGTACAGATCACCTCCTCATCACTCGACGTCCGTTTGTCTCCTCCATGTACCGACTCACCGTATGTTCCACCTCTGGGTACCATCCAGTCTTGGTACTCTCAGCCTCGATTAGCACTGTCTATCATCTTCATCCAATAGAACTAGGTGTGGTCTTATCTCGTACAGGGTTGAGTATAATGATACTAAATAGGGACCCCGAGACCCTAAAGGTCTCAAAAAAACCAACAAGGATAATCCAGAGAGTATGAAATCAACGGAAGTCCATTACTTAGGTAAATGCCCATACATATACCTAGATTGTCAAGTAACCCATTTCAATAACGAGGAAAGTAGAAAAAGTACTGGCTCATCTCAACGTTGTTTTTTTCTTGGATTAGTAACATTTTGAACTATTGGCTACTAGTGGAATTCTCCTCTATCGAGTACAGTGGGCCTTTAACAGCTCCATTGCTCCTCTCACTAACCTTGAACTGTTGAGGTACACCTCCTGTCGAGTAATGTGAGTCTGCTGCCTCACACAAAGGCACTCCCTACGTGGGTCTGCCACCATAACTAGGTGCTCTCCCCCATAGCTTGAAGGGAAACCCATCTTCTTGATTACCAGAGGTCTACTACATCACCATGTGCGCTCCTCCATTGTGGGTCTGCCTCCACAACCAGGAGCTCCCCACTGGGCCGTAAGATTCACTCTATGTTTGTCGGTCAACATTCATCAGGTCTCACCAAGCTACTAGGATCCCACATGAATGGTCGCTCGCCTCCAAATGATCTTCTCCACATACTACTGGTCAATGCTCCATCTACGAAAAAGTACCATGATTAACTATCCCAATGGTTCACCACATCATAGAGGTCTCAATTAAACTGATGGTGCATTTATCGGACGCCTGATATGAGAGTTATTATCGTTTTAGTCCCATGGACCTGGTTAGATTTTTGACCAATCAAACCTAACCACATCTAAACAATACACAAAACTGGTGTGGGGTATACTCAAAGGGACCACCATGCTCTAAGATTACCAGTGCCACTGAATGATTGTCAAACGGACATCTCATGAAAAATATATCACCAAAAGAATGGTATAGGGTCGTAGTGGGCCCGAGTCTGATCTGAACAGGTAGGACTGTCACGTCCCGACCCAGTTTGGGCCGAACCGATTCGGTTCGACCCAGCCTGAACTGTTTCGTCTGGCCCGGACAATCGAGTGGGCCATCCCATTAGGTTATGTCTGGTTCACTGGGCCCTGCCCAGCAGACCGGGAGGGCCGCGAGGGGCCACATGGGCGCAGAACAGTCGCAAGGGTGCAAACTGACAGTGGGCCCATGTAAGGTTAGTTCAGCCCATAGGCACCGCGATGGGTGAAGGATGTCGGATCGGGTGGCTCAACCCAGTAGACCAAGGCCGGTTCGGCCAGCCAGCGCTGTGAGGGATGTGACTCAGGCGACTTGGCCGGCTCGTCCTGGAAGACCGAGCCCGGTTCGGCCAGTGTCTGTGCAGGGAAAGAGTGGGGTGCATGGATGGCGGAGTTGCAGGGATCGTGGGGCACGCGGAGGCCAGTGCGAGATCCGGAAGGGCGTATTGCGACTCGGACGGTGGGCGGCGCGGTTCGGCCAGGGGTGCCGAAGCATCATGGGGGTGGCGCAGGTTGCGGAGGCCATGGGTAGCATGGTCATTTCCTTCATTGTGTTATTCACCTCATCTCCCTGTCTCCATTCCGAAAATAAATCACAATAAAGAATGGCGCAGGGGTCATGCCATGTTGGTTATGCCCGCACCCTCTATGTTTAGGGTGGTAGCAAGCTGTATAAAAGAACAGATCACAACAATAACCTCTCAGCATGATTAATCTGGAAGCCTAAAAAAGGTAAAACATATGCGGATCAACTAGTAATAAGATGATTCACATTAGTTTTTTTTGATGGAAAGAATCACGATAATATAATTTCAAACAAAAAACCACATACCTTGATCGTTGTTCATCGACAGAGTCATGGGGATGAAGACGAATTTGTCATCACTCATTGCATCCGCCGCACACTTCCAATCCCAATCTCATGTGTTGGTTCATTGATGATGTTGAGGAGGGACAGTCGGTCGTCAGATACATCTGTCATTGGTTGCCTCTGCAAGATGCTTCAGGGGAAGTAGTTGAAGATTATCCATACCAGAGTTGTTCCTTGGAAGAATGTGTTCTTCATTCTTCATTGGAGAAACTAGTTCTACGTTGGAGATATCATTTCTACCAAGATCTCTAATCCTCCATTGCATCTCATGAATAGATATCCCCTTCAAATAATAGATTGTCTATTATTTTAGATTGTTGGTATTAAAATTACAATTGTGTTTTTTAATAAAATGAGATGGCTCCATTAATTAATGGGGTGTATTTGGCATAATAAATAATGTGTTGTCTCAATACATTAAATGGGAGGTGGTGGAACCATAAATGATATAGGAGGTAAAGGCACTCCCCTCATTAATGAGGGGCATTGAGAGGGTTTCCACAATTAAAATGGGGGTTTAGTTCTGGGTGGTCCCCACAGCTCTAACCTCTCCAAGGAGGATAGGTTTGGTTGGGCACCATCACCATAACCTCTCACATGTGGTTATGGTCGGGTGGTCCCCAAACTTCAAATCCCACATAGAGGTTTAGTTCGGGAGGAACTCACTGCCAAATTCCACTTGGTGGATCAAATAAAATAAACTTTAGTTAATTTTATTTTATTATTTTCCACGAAAAACCCAAAAATTGTCTTTTATTATCGACCCACTACCATCGAGGTGATACTCTCTTTAAGTGAATACTGAAACTGTGAGTTCAACAGTGCCTTCAGTTTTCAATTATTAACACCAATTAAAATTATATAAAAACCCACACGTACATTTACTGAACATACCGAAAGAAAACATCAGAAATTTATTTCGGGCACACCGGGCTTTAGAATCACATGTAGTAATTTTTTTTGGACTCATAATGTTCCCATATATATAAAAAAATACATGGAAATTACTATTCTTTATATTTACCCCACCTTAGGGCTTTACATCCCCGTAAGCTACAATAGGAACTACAGGGTCAAATGGGGGTACTGAGAATGAATCTGACCCTCCAACTTCCATGTGCTCTCCTGGAGGTTCCCGTGCTACCAGTGAATGTGCACAAAAGGAATCGACCATCCATGAAGGACCCGCTCATGTCGTTCCCTAATCTCCACTATATCCTTTTCAAATGTTTCCCCATTGTCAACGTCTAGATCGGCATGGTCGATTATGTGATAAGGGTTTTGCATGTATCTCCTCTATTGGGATATGTGGAAGATGTCAGGCACCCAGTGCAGTTGTGGCATCGAGCTAATTGGTATGAAACCTTTCCAACTCTAAATAGGACATGAAAGGGTCTGATAAACCTCAGAGATAACTTTCTGCCATTGTCAAATCTCTATAGACCTGATCGGGGTGAGACCCGTAGACAGACATGATCGCTATCCTCAAACTCCTGAGGTCTCTATATCCAGTCATCATACAAATCATGCATGCTCTGTCCAGTCTTCATCCACTCTTGGATGATCTTAACCTTCTCTATAGTATCACATACCATATCTGGTCCAACTACTGTTGACTCCCCTAAGACTGTCCAACAGAAGGGTGATCTACATGGTCTCCCTTACAACGGCTCAAAATGTTCCATCACTATAGTGGATTGATAGATGTTGTTGTATGAAAACTATACCAAAGGATAGTGATCCCCCTAGCTATTCCCGAATTAGATGAAACATGCACGAAGCATGTCCTCATGGGTTTGATGGGTCATCTCAGTCTGACTATCATTCTAAGGATGGAAGGCAGTGCTCAAACAACGTTGTGGCCCAAAAGCCTCCTGCAACCCCTTCCGTAGCTGGGAAGTAAATTGCGCATCACGATCAGAAATTATCATAGAGGGTACTCTATGTAGCCTCACAATCTTCTACACCTAGAGGAATTCTATGATCTCTACTGAACCCTTCTCTTTGATTGGTAGGAAGTGGGATGACTTTGTGAGTTGGTCGACGATCATCCAAATAGAGTCATGACCCCTAGATATACGTGGAATTCCTGTAAAAATATCGATGGATATCCCATCCCTATTCCACACTGGGACCTCTAAAGGATGAACCATGACTACTGGCACCTGATGCATTTATTTCACATGCTGACAAGTGAGGCAACAATAGATAAACTCTGTAACAAAATTCTTCATTCCAGAACACATGTGTTTTCATCAGAGGTCACGATACATATTCTCCACTCCTGAATGTACCGCTAGAGGTGAAGTGTGTTACTCCCTCGACACATCCTCTTAATGTGACACTAATACCATGGTATGCCCTCTGAATAGGATTACATTCTCCCCATATTTAGAAAATCCATCAGGTGCATGTCCTGTGGATATCTTGAGCACACAATAACTTGAAGTCAGTGACTCAATGCTGCACCTCCCTGACTCACTGAAGAAGTGGGGAGTAACTGTAATAGATTGTAGAATGTCTACTCTGTCTCTATACACATAGGATATCTGTAAAACAGCCATCTACTATGTCACCTAACCTAGTAGTTGTATACCAGATCTCCTGCTGAGTGCATTTTCTACAATGTTCTCATTCTTATAATTATAGGCTATCTCGAATTCATTGTCATTGAGGAACTCAATCCACCGTCACTATCTTAGGTTCAGGTCCTTCTAAGATACGATATACCTGAGACTCTTGTGATCAGAGTACATAGTAAAACGTTCGCCCATTAGATAGTGCTGCCACATCATCAAGGAGAATACAATTGATGATTACTCTTGGTCATGGGTAGTATATTTCTGCTCATGTTATCTTAGCTATCGAGAACCATATGATATCACCGCTCGATCCTGCATCTGGACTCATCTGATTCTGCTACCTAATGAATCGCAGTAGACTACACACCCTATTCATTCCTCCAGAAGCCTTAGGATGGGGGCGCTAGTCAGCCACTACATCAGCTCCTGAAATCTATGATGGAATCTATCCATCCACACAAAGGTTATACCCTTCTTTGATAAGGATGATAGTGGTGCTGCAGCTCTGGAGAAATCTGGAAAAAATCTCTTGTAGAATCCATCTAATCCCAGGAAACATTGTACCTCTGTCACGGCCTTAGGTGTCTCCCAATCCAGTACTGCCTCAATATTTACTGGATCCACTACAACTCTAGCCTCTGAGATGACATGTCCTAGAAAGTGAATCTCTCAGTTCTCGAAATGGCACTTCAAGTTCTTACCATAAAGATGGTGTTCATGTAGTGTGTCCATTACTACCCGCAAATGATAGGCATTCTCCTCCTCAGTAGTCGAGTAAATCCAAATTTCGTCGATGAATACTATTACAATGTGTTCAAGTAATGGATAGAATATCCTATCGACGAATCCAATGAAAACTACTGGAGCATTTTGTTACACATAAAGGCATAACCATGAAATCATAGTGGTCGTACTGAAACCTGAAAGTCGTATTCTGCAAATCCTCTTCTCAAACACTGAGTAGGTGATGGCCTGATCTGAGGGCTATCCTCAAGAACCACCATTCTCCTTGAACCTGATCATAGAGGTTGTCAATCCTTGGGAGGGGATACTTATTCTTCACAGTCACCTGGTTCAGGTGCTGATAGTCAACACACAGCCTCAATCTCTAATCCACGTTCTTGGTGAACATAATCAGGGCAGCCCAAGGTGAAACACTGGGCCGAATGAATCCTTTCCCCTACAAGTCCTCCAACTGCACCCACAACACACAAGGCTCGGCGGGAGCAATCCGGTATGCTGGTGATGATATCGGTTTCGTCCCAGTGTACATGTCAATGTAAAAGTCTACCTCTCTACAAGGAGGTAGTCTTGGGACATCAAGAGGGAAAACATCTGTGTACTTGTCCACCACTACAGGATAACTCGAACTCTAATCATCAAATTGACCAAGTGTAGGGCTATCCAACTGATGAGTGATCAGTTGCACCCTCCTCCGAGCAATTTTGACCTTTGATGCAAAGGATCACTTCTCACTGGGGAATATAACCTGGTCACATCTCTGAGGACAAACCACATATTTTGCGTCATATAGTCTATCTATGCATGGACTATAGATAAATAGTCCATACCCTAGATGATGTCATATGGCCTCGATGCCGCTACTAAGAGATCCCATCTGAAACAGTCACCTCCTAGAGTATGCGCGCTCTGCCAGTACCAGTGTGCAATCGTCGAATCTGCTCCTTAGAAGTCTCTAGCCTTAAGGATCTATCCAACGTCTCCATCAAATTCTTCATGCTCCGAACGTGTGGATTGGAAATGAAATAGTGACTGGAACCTGTGTCTAGAAAAAATTAATTAAATGTGGACTAGACCCACATATAACCGCGTATCATCTCTGGAGCTCTGTGATTGTAAGCGTCAGCTGTCAGGAGCTGAGCTCTCTACTATCCCACTACTCCCAGCGGTCGAGGTGGACCTCCTTGTGGTGGTGTTGGTAAGACCTCAAAGCGTCGTCCACCACCAGCTGCATGACCGGCTCCTCTGCAATGTCTACCTACTCCCTACAGGCCGCCGCGATCGAATATATTTCTTGTCTGGGGCAGTCTTTCGACCATCTAACGATCATCTGAATGACATTTTCGATACTCATGATCCATGTTACTGTGCCCACCACATGAGTAAGACTTCTCACTCCTGGTATGTATGGCTCTACCTCTTGTTCCCTATACAACTGACCCTTAGTCACGCAGTCGTCCGCCTGTAGGTCTGGTCCTCTTGGACCTCTGTGACCACTATCTACTTCTATCTGTAGAATAATTCACTATATGTTGACTAGTGGTGGATCTCGCTACTGGAGACTACTCATTAAGGAAACTATCCACTATGAGGGGTCTCTATAAAACCCCCACATGCGTCATGATGATGACTGAGATCATCGAAGCTCTAATCTCTAGTCTATGTCCCTACTCGAAGGTATGGGCCCTGAAGAATAGGTCCCACTCCATATCGGTGGAGTAGTGTGAGAGGTCTATAAATATCACTGACTACTAAGCTACAGTCATGCTTCCCTTATGTAGATGATTTTTCCCCTATATGTGCAATGTACAAAGAGTTTTTGGCACAAACTATCCTCAAAACAGTGTCTCGAAATCTGGCCAGAAATGCGGCATCTCATTGTGGACCTAGATCATCAAGTTACACCATCTAGCTGTTGCTGCCTTTAGAAGTCTTGCAGCAAGAATCGCCATGATGTCTGATGTCATCCCTATCAGTCATAAAACTCTCATCGTAGCCTCCATCCAATACTCAGCAGCCTCTGGGTCTGTCCCTCTCCTGAACCTGGGTGACCTATGGCGCTGGAACACAGGCAACGCGCTCAAGAGTTGTGCACTCTCTCTTGATGGGGCCGATGGGATCGGTGGACCAATGGGTAATGGTACCACATGTGACTCCACTAGTACCTCTACTGGAAAAGAGCCCTGCACCGAGGCCTCATCGCTCGATGGGCTATCAGTGTGTACTACTCTCAGAACTCTTGTAGGCTATCTGTAGGGAGGCATTCTGAGTAAAACAGATGTGAAAAGGTCAAAATTCATACATGGGGAGCTGACCTAGTTGAGATGACATAAAGAATACTTTTGAAAACACACACGCAATTAGTGTTTTTTTTGCACTGAGTCACAAATCATAAGTCAGGGTCCTAATGTATGTATACGTCAACCACCACACCAACACTGGACTCCCTGAACTGAGAACCAAACTCACTATACATAACACTATTACTTCATTGAAAAGATCAGAGTTTTATGTTCTGCATTATAACTGAATCCTCTAAAACCAATGTGTCACAACTCATCCCCTGAGGCACGTTCCGTGACTACCCCATGCCCGCATTCCGTTGACCAGGGGCTGGTGACTAGCACCAAAGGCGCAATTCCTTAAAAACCGGGTTGTCATTGCCTTTAAAACCTGTAAACACACAACAGAGCACACAACTAGATACTAACTACTACGTAAGACTATATAAGAAAAGGGATTTGAAAAAAGGGTCCAGAATAAAATCCCAATGGGAATGTATAAGTAACTGAAAGTACAACTGAATAAAATAAAAAAAGCTGATGGATCGTCCTCTGAGGGTCCTTCATGAATGGTAGGTACATATCGCCTCCTTAGCACTCCACGTCTATCCTTCTCCTCAGTGTACCGAATCGCAATATGGTAAACCTCCAGGTACTATCTAGTACTGGTACTCTCACCCCTGATCAGCGTCGTCCGTCTTCTGTATCCATCATAACGAGTTGCGAGCTTAGCTCGTGAAGTACTGAGTATAAATATACTTAGTAGGGACCCCGAGACCCTCAAGGTCTAACAAAAACGAAAATGTAGAATCTAAAGAGTATAAAATCAATGGATAAGCATTAATAAATCATAAATTCATGGTATGGGATACTTTTTCATTATTTTTATATCATTGATATCATTATAATCAATGTATAACCTCATATATCCGTCATTCTTTTTAACAAAAAGAATTCTGGCTCCCCATTGAGAAACCCCTGGGAGAATAAATACCATGTTACTTAATTCCCCTATTTTTTTATTAGTTCCACTAATTCCATATTTCCATACTTTAATGGGTCTTAGATATGGGCCTTGAACCAGAAATTAGGTCAATTGAAAAGTCAATTTCGCGTTCTGCAGGATGTCCAGGTGAATCCTCTAGAAAAAAATCAAAATATTCTTAAACAATTGGTGCATCTTTTATTGGAACATTACTTTCCTCATCCAAAGTTATTTCATATCTTCCTCACCCATAATTGAATTTAGTTGAGCTACTGGGGGTGGATTTAGATAAGGATTAGGTGGTGAAATTTCTCCTCTAAAGATAAGGTACTCATTATCATTATCAAAAATTGTAACATCCTTCTTCTTATAATAAATCATCTCATCATGGACTAAAATCCAAACCATACTGAGGATATATAAAGTTAAATCAAGGGTATTACGATGATATTGATAGATAAGGAACATTTATATTCCCTAATGGGAACTGATTCAAAAAACTTTTTTGCAATGATAATTCCCTTATGAGTTTTTACTGAAAAACCCCTTGTAAAATGTAGAGACCCTAAGCTTTACGTACATGAAAATTACATTACTTTTGCGGAATACTTAGTACATAACAAAAAATACACACACAAGGATCGTAATAGTTTAGTGTCTTTGGAAACTCGTAACGTAATCTTCTAATCGTGGTGAAAGATCTCAAATATCTCCCATAAAGATCTTCCCTTTTTTTACCTAAAACCTTTATTAATATCCTAGGTAAAAGAAAACATAAAAGGGTGATCTCAAATGCTCAGTAAGGGTAAACAAATGAAATATAAATCTCATCGTTTACACAAGAACATAACTTTTGGAAATCTTAACCTACAAAAGAGATCATAATTTCATAACATGGGATAAATCATGGCAGTGAAATGTAATCACAATAATCATAACATAAAACATTAAACATTTTGGAATGCACACATAATCATAGAGAATCATTTCTTGTTATTCAAGACTCATTTCCAAGACTATCTTAGTGGACAAAGTCCCTTTCTGAACCGAGTCACCCTCATTTCAGTCCTGTTTCACTGAACCGGTATAACCTACCATTCCAGCCATGTCTATCTCATGAGATATAAAATCTTTACCCAATATATTGGAGGGAGATATAGGTCCCACCCATCTTATAATGAATACTTTCTTATGTGTGCCACATAATCATAAACCATACATCATAGCGTAACCCATGTAATAAAAATGGGATTCTTAAACAACATGACATCATAAAACAATTCATATAAGATAAATTAATTCATAAAAATATTTCCATCACAACATAATCAAACCAATTTAATAATAGGGATAAAAACAAAACCCTTTTATTATCATAGATGGAAAATAATTTTGATAAAATACTTGAACTCCATTCTTGAGGAAAATATCATTTCTACTTCAAATTTTTTTTTCCATTCATAACATGTCATACGACTTTAAAATAAAATAAGTTGATTAAAAATAAACTTGAAAACTTGTAAAGGAAGCTTCTTGGAAACAATGTTTTCAAAATCCATTCATGCCGTATAAGTTAAAAAAAACATTCTCCGTACTTTTGTCGGAAAAGTCAAAAAGTACCTCGTACGAAAAACGACAAAAGATTCCTTTCATACATATTACTAAAAACTCACCAAAGGGTAAAAATGGATTTTAAAATTGTAGGTGGATGGAAATAATATTACATATTGATGAAACATGGATGTGGATGATAAAATACACCCCAGTCAATACTTACGAATAAACAATCTCGGATAAAAATGAGATTGTGATATTTACCTTACCTTAGATCCGATTTGCTTTGTACGTGTCCGAAGCTCCTGTATAATTATTTAAATAATGTTATTGACTTATTCCAGAATCATAAATATTGATATGATATCATATATGGTTATATTCTAAGCTTCTTGTTAGTAATATTTCATTGTTACTTGTTACTCAGGTCCTTATTGCCTTTTGTTCTTATGAGTGTTTTGCCGAATAAATTCTTATTCTTCTTTTAAGGTTATAGATACCTTATATCCAGAATGGTATTAGTGTAACATATATCATATATATTCATTCAATTCATTTATATAATTATTATGTAATGGTGATCATGTAGAACGAGTCGCATCACATTGTGGAGACGGTATTCCGTACGTACGCACGAGTGATGATATCGTTCCTATGATCGAGGAATTGTATTTGAGTATATATATATTATTTCAGTATCAATATTAAATTATAATAATCATAAATAGTTACTCATTACACCATTATACCCATCCTTGTAAGGTGATGGTGGAAAATAGATTACACCACGGCGTGGAGACGGTATTCCGTACGTACGCACGCGCGTTGATTTCATTTTTCCGTAGGATGAATAGAAGGTGAATTAGGGTTGTTTCATATTTATAATAACAAATAAGTATGTAAGTAATACTGATGTTATTACTTTATAATGAAACAAATAAAGAAGAAGAAGTTGAAGAAGAAAGAAATTGAAAAGATCGGTAATGGATATTACCTCTTCTTTGGAACGCCTCTTTGAATCCTCCACTTAGGGAACTAAGATTGGTCTTTGAAGAAGACCAGGACCTCTAGGTTTATTCTAGGGAAGTGGATAGGAGAAAATGGCAGGTTTTGGCCGAGCTTGAGTTCTCAAATTGGTGTGAGGAGGAGGGGGAGTAGGTGCCTTTTTATAAGGGAGGAGAGGGGCATCTTAGGAAAATCTCAAAATATTATTTTTTATTAAGGTCAAATTCGGTTTATAATGGTTACAAATGGTCTTATTTCCAAGATAAAGTGGGGATGGGTAGAAATCCTCTCATCCAATAGGATTTAGACAAGTTTCGGTTATTTTTTTAACCTTATCAATTAGATTTAACTCTAAGTTAAATAATTTAACTTTTACCGTGTCTTTTTGTTTTCTTACACTATATGTTTAATAAACTTACTATATGAAGCCAAACGAACCCCAAGTTGTTTATTATTAATATATCGTTCCTTATCTATGTCATTTGGTCGAACCTTAGATTTTTAGGAATTAAATAACAATTAATAATATAATATTTGTTTTAAAAACTAATTTATGTCAATGTTGACACTATTTGGTACATGATTTTTATAAAATTTCTAACAGAATGATAAGTTCGAACCAAGTTACTTAAATAAACAATACCATGTCATATTAATCTAGAAAATTATTGTAAGTCATAAAAAGCCTCAAATTACATTTATTTTGGCATTTATAACATCAATTATGTTAATATTTTCTTAAAAAGGTAATTAGTGCATCATCGTTGTGTCATAAATAAATTAAATTATTTAAAGTATAAAAAGTACAAATAAAATACCATTATGTAGTAAATCGTTTTATCTTTCTAAAGAATATTTATAGTCGAAATTATATTATGTATAACCCTATATTACAAATGATTTAGTAAATAAACGTTGATTTTAACTCTTTTAACTCTTCTTTGAATTAAATAATAATAAATGTCCTAGTCTAATCCAAGTGGGCCTAAATGATAATATTTTACACTTAAGGTTGTTTTTGGTCGAGATACACTTGTCCAATAGGATTAGGACATGTGTTAGGGTAATATTAATATCATTTTTACCCTTAATTACCCTATTTACTTTTAACCGTGGTAAATAAAAGTAAAAAGTTACTATTCACCAAAAATTATTTTCATCTCATTGAACCACATTTTACTTACTGATATAAACCGTGTCTCTCGGATATTTGAAATTCCATTTAAATAAGCGGTAAGATTAAGATTTATGGAAAAAATTAATTTTTTTAACTACCACTTAGTAGTTTCACTATTCATCAAAAATTGAAGTTTTTCAGAAAAATGCCAAAATTTCACCCTAATCTATAATTGATATTCCAAATTCAAAAATGATTTCTATTTTACAAAATTACCAATATATAAGTTGCATTAATTAATTTTATAATATATTTCTGTTTTCACAACAAATAGCGTGTTTTTAAGAGATAATAACTATCAAAAGATTAACACTTGTTTATGTCTGGTGTAAATGTGAAATTACATCCAATGACCAACATTGTATTGAATTATAAAAATATATTCTAAATATAATTTAAAACCACTCAAATTAAAAATTTATCACTATTAATTATTTTGATTAAAAATGTTGTTTTTAATTAAAATTTAGTAATTTTCACTATTCATCAGAATATGAAAGTTATCCGAAAAGTACAAAAATTTCACCTTAGGCTAAAATCGATACTATGAATCCAAAAATGAAGTCCATTTTGAGAGCTAAAATTTCTAAAATTTAAAAAGTGGTTATTACTATTCATAACGGCTAGTTTTAATAATATTTTAATAGCATATCGTTGTTTCGTGAAACTCAGTATTGCGTACTACACACGCTATCGAAGAAGGTTGTGATTGCGCGTAATGCAAGGCAAGTCAAAGATGCGTGTTGTGCAAGCTCCTTTTGGTGTAGCATACAACACAAGACATTAATAAAATTAAAAAGAATATTTTTCATAAAATCTCGGGCTGTTACATTCTACCCCCCTTAAAATGAATTTCTCCCTCGAAATTCGTCGGGGTTATAAATGGTTTAATATTCGAAAGTTTCTTTAATCGAAACCCACATCATAAAAAGGAACAACAAAACCAATATTTAAAAACAAAAGTATGAAACGTAACGGTTACCCAAATAAACTAATCACTAGGTTTCCACATAGGTGAAAATATGGATATGGAAGAAAAATATAACCATCATGTTCTGATGGAGAGTGCTAGAGAACATGGCTATGGAAAAGCCAACAATCACAAATACATAAATTTGTGACGATCTGAGGTACCATATGATTAATCAGATATAAGAGCACTAGGACAACATTTTTTTGGTTTTCAAGATCGTTTCCCTAAAGTTGAAGAATTTGAATTAGAATAAATACTTACTTTATTTTGGTACAATCTCACTGTTGTTCATTCCTTGAACAATTTCTACTTCATCTCTTAAATAAATGATGTTGAATTTGTTATTCGTGAAGTGTTAGCAGATCATGTGATAGAATGACGGGCCATTCCATCTGTCTCAAACAAATGGTTAGAAAATGTTATTAAATATACATAAGTCATTCTATAGTGAGATTAATCATATATGGTTCCTAAAATTGACTTATACTTAATATATAATGCTGCTTAATATAATAAAACTAGTTTCTACTAAACAGGGACTTCCTGTAGGCCAGTGGTTGGCGATAAAGGCCAGTCGCACTTCGGTTGTGGGTTCGATTTTCACAGCCTTGTCTGACGCGATGGGATGTCGCCCGTCCTGCATGATGTCCTTTTTCTAAAACTATATTACAATAAAATCCCATCAATAATATCGAGAAAACTTCTATCCTTAAACAATACTAAATTATGTCCAACATAATCCATTCCAATCTTTAGGCTTATCCATAATACTGCAGTCCCCTCTCATAACATAGTTAAAACGATTACCAGAGATTTAACACCATCGTCGATCCCCATATATCATAAGATATGTTTTTTTGGTCACATTCCAAAAATTCAAAGTCCTTAATCATGTATTCTCTTGAATACCTTAGTGAAAACATGAATGCAGTTAAAATTTAACACATTCCACATACCAAAATCCTCAAAATTCTATATACTCAAACAATGATATCACTTAGTCCTTATAGAAATCATGATCTCATGAATACTGTTAAACATTTCGTTTTCTCATTTTCCCTTCATTATGGTCATATCATCTTATTTCCAAAAATATCTCAATCACTTTGAATACCACATTAGACCAATACATAAATATTCCAATACTTTATGATACAACATTATTTTGGAATCACATTACATAAACACTTAATCATTCCACCACATCGTTATCATATTCAACATCGCCAATGGTGATCATATGTGTCTTCCCTTTGTCCATTGCCTTATGCGGTTGCTCATGTCGATCATCACTAACCCTTGGATTAGGGCATTTATTAGCATAATGCCCCATTTCCTTGCACTTGAAGCATTGAAGTGTTGGTGGTGCGTTCACTGTAGTGTTTTCTTTATTCACATCATTAGAATCCCTTTTTCCATTACTTTGACACTCAGCTGCTCGATGAACTTCTTTTCCACACTTAAAACATTTTCTAGTCCTTTAAAGACAATCTCCACCATGCTTCATTCCACACATTGTTCATAAGGAAACATTCATCTTCTTTCCACCATTATTCTGAGATTTCTCCTTGAACTCCATCTTTCGTTTCTTGTCAAAACCATGAGATGGATATGTAACACCAACTTCCATTTATACCTTGATAGCACAACTCACAATTTCTTCATAGCTACTAAAGTCTCTTATATCTAATGCCCTTCGAAGACTTGGTTTTAAGCCACTGAAAAATCAATCAACTTTACTTTCAGGTTGGATGTTAATGCCAGATGCATACCTTGCGAGTCTTGTAAAATTTTCTTCGTATATACCAACAGATTCATCATCCTTCTGCTTCAGCTCAAGAAACTACTTTTCCATCATTGTTCGAAGAATATGAGGGAAGTACTTACTGAAAAACAAGTTCGTGAACTCTTCCCATTCCATGGACTCAATTTCATCTCTTTGCCTCGTATTCTTGATAAGATTCCACCATTGATCAGCTTCACCTTCCAAACGATATAATGCTATGATGACTTTATCATGCTCAGAACATTGAAGAACTGAAAATATCTTTTCAATGGTACTGATCCATTGTTCACGAACAAGTGGATCAGAAGACCCACTGAAAGATGGTGGGCGTTGCCTCATGAAGGACTCAATAGAATATTGTTCCCTTCTCTGCTAATTTGGAAGTCTAGAATGATTCATATCTTGTGTAAGTATAGCAATAAGATT
Organism: Viscum album; assembly: GCA_963277665.1. Classification (NCBI taxonomy): domain Eukaryota; kingdom Viridiplantae; phylum Streptophyta; class Magnoliopsida; order Santalales; family Viscaceae; genus Viscum; species Viscum album. The sequence goes on along the minus strand of OY728162.1, from coordinate 793,579,242 downwards.
TTGCACTCCATATCCCATAACATTTGTTTTTTCAGTAGGGAAAACATTTCATTGTCCATTGCATTGATCAACACGGTTCCTTCGGGTTCCAGCCATCGTCTAAAACACAAAAAGAACAGTGTGAGAAGCAAAAATCATGCTAGGGAAAACAACATAATAAAGAGGAGTACCTTCAATATCTAACATATTAGGTTTAATTCTATGATCGTTAGCGTAATTCTAGTACTATAACCTATACTTATACTTAACCTTAGGGACATCCCTAGACATACCTTAGAAATATCTCTAGGGATCTCACTAAAGTTCTCGCATCGTAGTTTCCAAAGGTTGACTAAACCTTTCCTCTGATACCAACTGTAGAGACCCTAAGCTTTACATACCTGAACATTACATTACTTTTGCAGAATACTTAGTACATAACAAAAAATACACACACAAGGATCGTAATAGTTTAGTGTCGTTTGAAACTCGGAATGTAATCTTCTAATCGTGGTGAATGATCTCCAATATCTCCCATTAAGATCTTACCTTTTTTTACCAAAAAACATTCTTTAAATCCTAGGGAAAAGAAAACATAAAAGGGTGAGCTCAAATGCTCAGTAAGGGTAAACAAAAGAAATATAAATCTCATCGTATACACAAGCACATAACTTTTGGAAATCGTAACCTGCAAAAGAGATTATAATTTCATAACATGGGATAAATCATGGCAGTGAAATGTAATCACAATAATCATAGCATAAAACATTAAACATTGTAGCATGCACACATAATCATAGAGAATCATTTCTTGTTAGTCAAGACTCATTGCCAAGACTATCTTAGTGGACAAAGTCCCTTTCTGAACCGAGTCACCCTCGTTTCAGTCCTGTTTCCCTGAACCAGTATAACCTACCATTCCAGCCATGTCTATCTAATTAGATATAAAATATTTACCCAATGCATTGGAGGGAGATATAGGTACCACCCATCTTATAATGAATTCTTTCTTATGTGTGCCACATAATCATAAACCATACATCATAGCGTAACCCATGTAATAATAATGGGATTCTTAAACAACATGACATCATAAAACAATTCATATAAGATAAATGAATTCATAAAAATATTTCCATCATAACATAATCAAACCAATGTAATAATAGGGATAAAAACAGAACCCTTTTATTATCTTAGATGGAAAATAATTTTGATAAAATACTTGAACTCCATTCTTGAGGAAAATATCCTTTCTACTTCAAAAACATTTTTCCTTTCATAAAATTTCATACGACTTTAAAATAAAAGAATTTGATTAAAAATAATCTTGAAATCTTGTAAAGAATGTTTCTTGGAAATAATGTTTTACAAATCCATTCATGCCGTATAAGTTAAAAAAAACATTCTTCGTACTTTTGTCGGAAAAGTCAAAAAGTACCTCGTATGAAAAACGAAAAAAGATTCCTTTCATACATATTACTAAAAACTCACCAAAGGGTAAAAATGGATTTAAACAATTTTAGGTGGATGGAAATAATATTACATATTGATGAAACATGGATGTGGATGATAAAATACACCCCAGTAAATACTTACGAATAAACAATCTTGGATAAAAATGAGATTGTGATATTTACCTTACCTTAGGTCTGATTTGCTTTGTACGTGTCCGAATCTCCTGTATAATGGTTTAAAAAATGTTATTAACTTATTACAGAATCATAAATATTTATATGATATCATATATGGTTATATTCATATCTTCTTGTTAGTAATATTTCATTGTTACTTGTTACTCGGGTCCTTATTACCTTTTGTTCTTATTCGTGTTTTGCCGAATAAATTCTTATTCTTATTTTAAGGTTATAGATACATTATATCCAGAATGGTATTAGTGTAACATATATCATATTTATTCATTCAATTAATTTATATAATTACTATGTAATGATGATCATGTAGAACGAGTCGCATCACATCGTGGAGACGGTATTCCGTACGTACGCACGAGTGATGATATCGTTCCTGTGATCGTGGAATTGTATTTGAGTATATATATATTATTTCAGTATCAATATTACATTATTATAATCATAAATAGTTACTCATTACACCATTATACCCATCCTTGTAAGGTGATGGTGGAAAATAGATTACACCACAGCGTGGAGACGGTATTCCGTACGTACGCACGCGCGGTTTTTTCATTTTTCCGTAGGATGGATAGAAGTTGAATTAGGGTTTTTTAATATTTATAATAACATATCAGTATGTAAGTAATACTGATGTTATTACTTTATAATTAAAAAACTAAAGAAGAAGAATTTGAAGAAGAAAGAAATTGAAAAGATCGGTAATGGATATTACCTCTTCTTTGGAACGCCTCTTTGAATCCTCCACTTAGGGAACTAAGATTGGTATTTGAAGAAGACCAGGACCTCTAGGATTATTCTAGGGAAGTGGAGAGGAAAAAATGTTAGGGTTTGGCTGAGCTTGAGTGATCAAATTGTTGTGAGGAGGAGGGGGAGGAGGTGCCCTTTTATAAGGGAGGAGAGGGGCATCTTAGGAAAATCTCAAAATATTATTTTATATTAAGGTCAAATTCGGTTTATAATGATTCCAAATGGTCTTATTTCGAAGATAAAGTGGTGATGGGTCAAAATACTCTCATCCAATAAGATTTAGACAAGTTTAGGTTTTTATTTTAACCTTATCAATTAGATTTAACTCTAAGTTAAATAATTTAACTTTTACCATGTCTTTTTGTTTTCTTACACTATATGGTTAATAAACATACTATATGAAGCCAAACGAACCCCAAGTTGTTTATTATTAATATATATATCCTTATCCAAGTCATTTTTCCGAACCTTAAATTTTTAGGAATTAAATAACAATTAATAATATAATATTTATTTTAAAAACTAATTTTTGTCAATTTTGACACTATTTGGTACATGATTTTTATGAAATTTCTAACAGAATGATAATTTCGAAACAAGTTACTTAAATAGACAATAAAATGTCATATTAATCTATAAAATTAGTTTAAGTCATAAAAAGTCTCAAATTACATTTATTTGGGCATTTATAACATCAATTATGTTAATATTTTCTTAAAAAGGTAATTACTGTATCATCGTTGTGTCATAAATAAATTAAATTATTTAAAGTATAAAAATTACAAATAAAATACCATTATGTAGGAAATCGTTTTATCTTTCTAATAAATATTTATAGTCGAAATTATATTATGTATAACCCAATATTAAAAATGTTTTAGTAAATAAAATTTGATTTTAACTCTTTTAACTCTTCATTGAATTAAATAATAATAAATGTCCTAATCTAATCCAAGTGGGCCTAGATGATAATATTTTACACTTAAGGTTGTTTTTGGTCGAGATACACTTGTCCAATAGGATTAGGACATGTGTTAGGGTAATATTAATATCATTTTTACCCTTAATTACCCTATTTACTTTTAACCGTGGTAAATAAAAGTAAAAAGTTACTATTCACCAAAAATTATTTTCATCTCATTGAACCACATTTTACTTACTGATATCAACCGTGTCTCTCTGATTTTTGAAATTCCATTTACAGAAGCGGTAAAATTATGATTTATGAAAAAAATTAATTTTTTTTAACAACCACTTAGTAGTTTCACTATTCATCAAAATTGAAGTTTTTCAGCAAAATGCCAAAATTTCACCCTAAGATATAATTGATATTCTGAATTCAAAAATTATTTCTATTTTACAAAATTCCCAACATATAAGTTGCATTAATTAATTTTATAATCAATTTCCGCTGTCACAACAAATAGCGTGTTTTTAAGAGATAATAACTATCAAAAGATTAACACTTGTTTATGTCTGGTGTAAATGTGAAATTACATCCAATGACCAACATTGTATTGAATTGTAAAAATATATTCTAAATATACTTTAAAACCACTCAAATTAAAAATTTATCACTATTAATTATTTTGATTAAAAAACTTGTTTTTAATTAAAATTTAGTGATTTTCACTATTCATCAGAATATGAAAGTTATCCGAAAAGTACCAAAATTTCACCTTAGGCTAAATTCAATACTCTGAATCCAAAAATGAAGTCCATTTTGAGAGCTAAAATTTATAAAATTTTAAAAGTGGTTATTACTATTAATAACGGCTAGTTTTAATAATATTTTAATAGCATATCGTTGTTTCGTGAAACTCAGTATTGCGTACTACCCACGCTATCGAGGAAGGTTGCGATTGCGTGTAATGCAATGCAACTCAAAGATGAATGTTGTGCAAGCTCCTTTTAGTGTAGCGTACAACACAAGACATTAATAAAATTAAAAAGACTATTTTTCATAAAATCTCGGGCTGTTACATAAAATCAATTTGGAAATATCTAATTTTATTAAAAAACAAGGAAGATATGAAATAATGAGATAATTTATAGTCAAATAATGCATTGTCTAAACTTTAGGAAACCATTAAATAACCCGACACTATGTATTTTTGAGCTTCAACCTCAGTAGTAGTGATAACATATTCTTGGCCTTGATCCCTTGGCCTTTTCTGATGTAATTTTCCATATCACTTAGGAAATTCATTTGAATAATGCCCATTTCTCTACAACTATAGCATTCAACATTGATAGACTCTTTCTATCCCTTGCAATCACAAGAATGGTGGCCTTTTTCACCACACTTATAATAGAATCCCATTCCATTCATGCAAGTACATGGGTGTTTTTTCCAACATTTACTGTAGGAGGGATATAAAAAATTTCCCTTATTCCCTTTATTTCCATTTCTATAGTGATCAAATGATCTCTTCTTATCTGGATTAACTATAAATACATAAGACATTAAGAATTCCTTCTCTGTCTTGATAGCACACGTGACAATATCTTCGTACAACGAGAAGGCTTCTGAGACCAATTCTCTACAGAGAAATGAACATAACCCATCAAAGAAACGATTGATCTTACATCGTGGGTTATGTATATAATCTATGATATGCCTTGCTATCCATGAAATTTTAGCTTCATACAATGCGACATTCTCGACTTACTTTTGCCTTAGAATCAGAAATTGACATTCCATATCCCCTTGATGGTAATAAGGAATGTATTTTTTTTTTAAAATATATTTATACTACCTCCATTACATAATTGATATTTCATCCTCTCCCTTTTTGTTTTGAATCAATGACCACAATTGGTCAGCATCTCCAGTGAGGCGGTAAACTGCCATGACCACTTTTTCCCTTTCACTACTTCCCAATATGTGGAATACTTTTTCTAAGGAATTTATCCAATTTTCAACTACTAGTGGATTTTTACCCCCATTTAATGTTGGTGGTTGTTCCCTCTTAAAAAGATCTGACATTGATCCTCTACGATGCGGATCAGGTTGCTCCATACATGTAATATTATTATTCATAACCTGAGCGAGTTGTCCTAGTATAGGGACAAGCTAATCCGAACAAGTCGTATCCCCAGTTCCAAAAAATTACATTGAGTAGGAGGTAAATCCCTACATGGAGTGTGTGCATTGATACAATTTCCATTATATCCACTAGGTGCCATTTTTAAACCTTGGCATAAACTAGATTAGTTTATGAATCACAGTACATAAATCTTAACCTGTAAAACACTTGACATAAATTGAAACATTTATGGATATAATCCATAATCCAAAAAAATTTAATTGAGAATATATATACTCATAAAATATTCATAATGGTTTGTAAAGTAATTGAGAATTACCCTAAGAAAATCCCCCGTGAGTGTCGTAACCCATAGTTGATCAATGCCCATTGTCGTGTACTGGGATACCCCTAGTAATGCTCAAAACTCCTTATCATAATTTTCACTCCTAGGTACATTTGTTCCTGAGCCGCCTTTACCATCTCGTATCTAGACAAAGATTTATTGCATGGAAAACTCATAAAATCACTACAATACCCAAATTATAGGATGTTCTTCTATAATAATAATCAATGTCTATCTTAGGGTTATGTGCTCTAATCAGAGTTTATCTAAATTTATCTTCCAAGGTTTATTACTAAACTTCCTCATATACCAACTATAACGCCCCAACCAAAGTTACCCAGAGTCAATGTATTGTTACATATCAATTGAATGATCACAAAAGATTAAGTATCAAAAGACCGGTTAGATTAGTATCCTTGGAAACAGAAGACACATTCATAAGGTTTACAATACATCAAGAAATAAAAAAATCAACAACATCTTGTCTCCATAGAGAAGACTCATATCCCCTCATACTATCCATGCATGTCAGTCATAAAAATCTTATTCTCATCCTAGGAAAAATAAAATATAGATAGGGGTGAGATCAGATGTTCAGTAAAGACAACAAAATAGTGGAAACATTAAATAAGAAAAAATATTTTAAGAAATGTACAACTGAAACAAAAACCTTTTAAACTTGAACTTCAGCATAATATATCTTAGAAAAAATGAATTAATTATATTTACTTATTCACAAGGATTTTCTACTATTTGAATAATCACATGCAATATCAATAACCACTTTCATAATAATTGAATGCATAATGCTGGAATTTCATAATCACAATGTCAATGCCTTTTTCAAAGACTAAAAATAAGATTTTTTCAAGGCCTTGTTCCAAGAAACTAGTTTGTCTCATGAGACCTACAGATGCATCGAGAAGCCATAGCAGGATCCACATGTCACTTACATAGTCCAATGCATTCCACATATGAAAAGGTTTAAACATAACATAAAAACTCATATTAAAAATACCATTAAAAATTACAATTCCTTATCCATAAACCATGAATGGTAATAATAAAACACATTCATAGTCAATCATATCAAAAAACCATCAATAAAATTACTATGTTTTGTATCATAATAAATCAACTTCCAAAAAGCATAAAATCCATCAATGGATGTTGACAGAGATGAAATCAATACTGTTTGAGAGAAATATCACTTTTTTGAAAGCATTTAAAAGTAAAATAATTATAAAAGAAAACATTTATTTTGAAAATATTATTATAATATTAAAAGGTAATATTTGACAATTTTATAATGTTGTAAAATTGCCACACCCTCTTTATAAGTTAAAAAACATTATTACCTTAAATTTCTCGAAAGTTTAAAAAGTATCTTTTTGGAAAAATATATAAATATTATTTTCAAAAACGTAAAAGGTAAAATAAGGGTATAAATTACTTTAACCTATTTTATATAAAATAGTAAAATTTGTTTTCAAAGACATAATTATGAAACATGGTTGTGGATGATAAAGAGGTCCCATTAGATAATTACATATAAACAACCTCGGATAATGAAGAGATTGAATAATTAACCCCTACCTTGTACTTTTCCTTTGCTGAGGGTTGGTTATCCTCCTATATATTGGTGAAATAATTGTTATTAAAATTTAAAAGAATCATATACACTAATATGAGATCATATATGTTCTTTAAATATTGCTTTGTTAATAATATTTTAGTATTATCGTCGTTTCGGGTGATAACTGATTCATTCTCCTTATATGATTGGTTACGAAAGCCATGTTTGTTATGAATAGGATTTATATTATTCATATTAATAATTATATTATGTCTTTCCACATTATTTTAAATCATATAATGAAATTTTATATTGAATGGATACGATGGATAACGATTCTCATCGCATTCATGGAGACGGTAGTCTGTACGTATGCACGAACGACAATATCATTATTATGATATTAAAATAATATATAATTTGATGGTATATAACATATAAAGAATTATTATCATGTTATATTTATTATTTACATCAATTACACATCATTATCATACCCATCAAAATAATAATGTATTGAACAACAATTACACCACGGCATGGAGACAGTAAGACGTACATACCCACATATGGTGACATGTCATTCAAAAGATGGATAGAATAATGAATGTGGTTGTACATAATTTATAATAATATCACAGTATATATAAGATAATGGATTTATTATTTTATAATGGAAAAACAAATAAATAAGAAATCAAAGAAGAAAAGAACATGAAAGAGGTGATAAATATTTACCTCTTCTCTGTTTTCTTCCTTTTGATTTGATCAAAAGGGCTCCATTGGTTGGATTAACGACTATATTATGGCCTCTAGGATGAAGGGAGTATAGTTGAGAGGGTATTATTGTAAGGTATTTCTGAGAAAAATGAATTTTATGGTGTGAATTAGGGATAAGGGTGGGTGCCCTTTTATAAGAGGGGTGAGGGAGACCTTAGGAACAGAGTGAAATATTATTTTAAAATAAATTCATATTCGGTTTATAATGGATTTAAAGTGACTTTGATCTATTATAGGGTGGAGATGGATCGAAATCCATTAAACCAATAGATATTAGATAGCATTGTATTAGTATATTAACCATATTTTTTAGATTTAACCCTTGATTAATTAGTTTGACATTAACAATGTCTCTTTGTATTATTATACTATATGGTTAATAAACAGACAATAAAAATGCATGATAACCACAAGTGGTTCACTAATAATATATATAACATTATATACATCATTTAACTGATCCTTATATTTTTATGAATAGAATATCAATGAATAATATAATATTTGTTTTAAAAACTCTTTTATGTCAATTTTGACACTATTTGGAAATTGATTTTTTTGAAAATCATAACTTCATTATTACTGCAAACAATGTTATTTAAATCAATACTAACATGTCATATTAAACTATAAAATTATTTTAAGTCCTAAAAAGTCTCATATTACATTTACTTGGTTATTTATAATATAAATTATTTTAATATTTCATTATTAAGGTAATTACTTCTTCATCATTGTTTCATAAATAAATTAAATTAATTAATGACTAAAAATGATAGATAAAATACCATTATATATGAAATCTTTTTATCTTTCTAATTAATATTTATTTTAAAATGTTTGTTATGTGTAACCCTATATAAAAATGGTTAAGTTGTTAAACATTGAATTTAATACTTTTAACTCTTTTTTGAATAATAATAAATGTCCTATTCTTATCCATGTGAACCATAAGGATCGTATTTTATTCCTATGGTTGTTTTGGTCTAATAACACTTACCCATTTGAATTAGTACATGTTTTAGTGTTTTTATAATATAATTTTTACCCTTTATTACCCTATTTACTTTTAACTGATGTAAATAAAAGTAAAAAGTTACTATTCACCATTAATTATTTTCATCTCATTGAAACAAATTATAATTACTGTTATCAACGATGTCTATAGGATTTTTTTAATTCAATTCATAGAAGTTGTAAAATTATGTTTTATGCAATTTTTCAAATGCTCCTAGTAGGTGGGTAAAAGGCAGTAAAAAGTTCAATAAAAATTTTATATATCTAAAATTTATATAAATTTATCCAATGAATTACATTGAACTTATATATGTATTATGTATCCATTTTTACATAAAATAAATTTAAATAAAAGAAAAAATTATTAAAAAAATGTATGTTTTAGGTAATAACATATTATTTTTCACTATTCATCAAATAATGAATGTTTTTATAAAAATATCAAAAATTCATTCTAGGGTAATTTTGATATTCCGAATCCAAAACTGACGTTCATTTTGAAAAATAAAATTTATTAAATTTCAAAAATTTAGTATTGTTATTTGTAATGCCTAGTTTTATTGGTTGGGGTGTGTTAGAACATGAAGTTGCGCACCACACACGCTATGGTATTATTCAAAGAAAAGTGTACTATGGGAGCATGGGGTGTAATATTTAATGTTGTAGATATTTCAATGAGATAAATAGATCATGTTTTAGTATAGACTAAACATAGTTGATATACATCCTATATGATGGAAAAAATACCATTCCATTATCATCTTGTATGCTGTAATTAATATTTTCTCTTTGTTAATAGTGAATGTATGAAAAATAATATCTTTAGAAAATAAAAAATCATAGGTGAATAACTATGTGTCACCTATTACATTTTTTAAAACAGTAGTTACAATAGTCTCAATACTAGATAACTATGTTACTTAGGGAAATCGGTCAATTTCAGCAAGAAGGCTTAAATGATGAAAGGAAGAGATAGAACAATTGTGATTCAATGGAATCACAAAAAAATCAATGTCTAACTCATTTCTAGGGAATATTATAAGCAATTTATTTTGATGGAATAATTGTAAAGGATATGAAAAACATTTTTATCCAAATCACCCAAAAGACATTGTAAGATGTGACGGAGTATGAAGGAGTTCATAATGTCCTAGAACATAATCATGATGACACTCATAATATGATTATTTTTAAAAATGGAAAATTATTAGAATGTATTATAAGATTAATTAAAAAATGTGAATGATAATCCTTGAGTTAGTGAAGGTGGATGTGTGGGGGAAAATTTCACCCAATTCCATGGATTAATAAAGATATTACACTCAATTTATTGATTATTATGGTATGATTACATTGATTATGAACATATCCTTAAAATATAGAGTGTTTATTTGTATTAAATATTATATGAAATTATTAGAGAAGATATTAGGTATAAAAATTGAAGTTATAAATGGAAAATGTATTTAATTAAGTAACAATAAGGTGGATGAAGATCCCAATAAATAAATGATAATACACCAATATTCGGAGAGAAAGTAAATGGAAATAGTGCTTAATTTAGATTATATCAACAGTAGTGGATTTTTATGTCAACATGAAGAGAAAACTCTACACAAAATATTGTATGTAAAGAATAAAACATTGGAATACTTTTTGGTTTCATTTTGTTAATTTTTTATTATTAACATGGAGAACAACTGAAATATTTATACTCATAGGGATGATGGAATATTTCTTGGGCATTTATCTATATTCAGGGAATACAATTTCAGATAAGATTCTTAAATGGCCATTAAAATTGAATATATATTATTGTGAAAATGAGTTGAAATATCAATCACATGAGGAGTTTCATATAATTATAATCATAATAATTTAGAGGAATGAAGTAATGAATTGATGCTAAAGTGAGCAACCTAGGGGGAGAAGAATGGGATGTAGTATAATCCTCGGAATAAAATATATTATGATGTAGTTAAAGAATGATCAATATCTGTATGAAATGAATGAAGTAGGGATGAATTCAATAAAAAAAATATCACTGGTCATTTAATATCTACAGCATAAACTAGAATGGTAAAGATTCTGCAACAAACTTCTATCTTGTATAACATAGATAATATGTTTTTTCAAATAGTATTCCAAATATGATATTCATCTCACACTGAAATTTTTAATGGACACAATGTTCAATAAATTACACGATATGAAACAACGAGCCTAAAAAAATCGTGAAATATTGTTATTCAAATATGGTAATTTTAACATAGACTTATATTATAATATATAGAAAATTAAATAATTTATGAAATACATATAAGGTTAATAATAAATATAATTATATTGAAAAATATATAGTAAATAACCACTAAATTTTTTGTAAAGTATTTTTATTCTTCAAAGACATACTTTCTTAAAAAATGTTTTTTATTTATTTTTTATTGAAAATATAAAAAATAATTACTAGAGAATTTTTTGATAAAATTTGACTAAAATTTTTACATTTATTAATTAATAATGTAAAAATTATATATGGATGAATTTTTTAGAATTTTCAGAAAAGTATGATTTTTCAATGATTAGTAAAAAGTATAGATTTTTTTAAAAAATATAATTTAATTTCAATAATGTATAGAGTTATAGGTTTTAATAAAATATATTAAAATTAAAATTAGTTCCCCTATGTTAAATTACATTATTTGGAATCAATTTTATGAATTAATTTTAAAAAAATTATACATAAATGAATATTTATTGAAAAACAATATTATTATCTATGTAATGAATTTAATATTTAGTAAATATTTGTGAATGATTTTAATAAATTATAGATATTATATTATATAATTTTTTTATAATTATTAAATATTTTTCAAGGCATGTGATAAAAATCTTAGTGTTATGCATAAAAATGCATATGTATAAAATGTTATTTTCATCACATATTTCATGCTTATTTTGAAATTAATTTCACCCATATATATAAATAGATTTTTATAAAATTGATTACATACTTTTTGATCTATCTATTCAAAATTTTAAAATATTATCCTTTTATAATTGTTCAACATCAATTGTAGTCGTGTTAAAAATTATCTCCATAGTAAGGGTATTTGAAGACAATCAAGATTAAATGTAAGTGATAAGGAAATATTTTTTCATATTAATTATTCTTGGATGAATGATTTTCTACTATTATCAACTTATATTGATCATTATTGGTTTAATAGACACATTTACTATAATATTAGATATATAATATATAATTTAATGAAGGTTATAAAATGTCAATCTCAAAGTATTAAATATATCTTTGATATACCCATAGAGAATAAAATAATTATATGAATAATGAAAATATTTTATTTTAATATTAATTAAATTATTTTCCTGAAATGAATTTATTTATAATTTTCATAAATTATAAAGTTACATTAGATTTTTATACAATGTTATCCTTGTATTTATTCAATGATTAGAAAAATTAATTAAATGGATTTAGGAATTATAAAAGTAATATAATTTTAATGATTTATAGTGTTCCATTATTCATTTCTATGAATATGAATAATTACTGTCATGTTAAATGATTATATTATATTTGAAAGATTATTTATGTATTTTAAATCTAATCAAATGAATTGTGTCAGAATTGGCATTAAGGATATTTTATAAAAATAATATTTCATAAAAATAATTACTAATTATAAAAAACATTTATATTTTAAAAATAAGACAATATATTGTCTAAAATATAATAAATTGGCCATTTATTTTTTAATATTCACTTTACATGTTAAATTATAGTCCTTTTTATGTGAAAAATATGATTCCATGATTTATGTTAAAATGACTTAATTAATTGGTTAAACCAAATGATAAGGATAAAAATGAAACATAAACATGTAAAAATGTAATTGGATATTTTTATTTCAACAAAATTATATATTAAATTATAAAACCTAGTATTTTAGAATAATTTTTACTAGATACTTATTTTTTTATATTTCTATATTTGAGGAAATTCCAAAAGTTCCCCTTAAAATAAATTATAAAAGGGAACCTCCTCCCTTTACTTATTCAGATTTTTATCCTTATATCGCTAAAATATCCTAAAAAATAATTTATAATCATAATTATACCACACTTCATATGTTTATATTCCTATAAGACCTACCTTAGGGTCATTAAACGGATATTTTAAGGAGTTATTTCAAAATAAGTGTCAATCGCCTTAACCAATCCATTTATTTTTAGTTATTTTTTAACTCCCATAAATACAATATAATATTAAAAAAGATACTAAATATAATTAATTTTTATATAAATTATGAAACCACATTAATTCCCCATCTATCAATGAAATATGAACTGAATGTTTCACTCTTGTGTATGTACGACTTATCATCTCCAGATAATGATACAATTCATTTATCATCGCCATATTTTATGGAAGGGTACTAAGATAGGATTAATGTTAATATGTTATAATTACTTAATATTTAAAAATTATTATTTATAATATCATATATACCTTCTTACCTTCCAAACCTTTGGAAAATAATAACATCTATTGTGAGTACATGTGGACTGCCACCACCACAAAGAAATGTGATTCATTTTACATTTCTGGTTTACATGGATAGTAATAAGGATTTATTTATTGAATATATAATAAATTTCTTATATAATAATTCTTCTCTAAATGGTATTTTTTTTTACTTTTCTCTTATTTCATCGGTCAAAAAATGAAAACGTCATTTGTATATGAGAACAACCCACTATCTCCTTGAACAATGTAATACATTTTTCTATCTCTACATTAATGGATGAATATAAATAATTATAAAATAAATATTTAGTATATGTATATAATGATTAATATTATAGATGTTATATGACCATGATCAAATTAAATGGACCAGAACTACTGTACCGAAAGAGACATGAAAAATGAAGTAGATATCTCCCAGAATAGTGATTTTAGTAAAGATTTGTTAACAAATAGATTATAAAAGTTAATAACTAAAGTATATATGTTATTATATATATTATTTTGGTTCATTATTATATTTATAACAAATCTATTTTTATTATATATAAGGTTCTAATTCCAATGAAGGAAGACATACCTAGGGTAACAAATTTTCATCATATTTTTATTCATGGAGGACACATTTCAAATCCACCAATTGTATCTTTTATGTTATTTATATAGTAAACATGTATGTATTTTATGATTATTATTATTAAATTTATGGTAGTATTAATTTCCTTTTATGGTTCTTTATTTCATGGGGTGTACGATTGAATTATTATTAAATAAGTAAGGCATTTGTGTTATAATCACATTATTTATTAGGATTGTTTTTCCTTATGTTATGATGTGTAAATTTTATGATATAAATTTATATAATATCATGGATTTTCTTCTCCTTTGGTTATTTATACAGAATAAATTTGTCATTATATTTTCCTCTCTTCAAATACCCAATATACTAAAATAATGATTTTAAATAAAATTAACTTTATTTATCTCTTTGATGAAAAAAAGAATTTCATCCACATCCATGTTTTAAATAATATTTTTAATATTATAATTTGATTATTTAATGTCATATTTATGAATTTATTAAATTTAGAAAAATTATATCAAAATTAATTTTGTCTTCATTTTCCAAATGAGGTAATTTTTTTGACTTTTTAAAAGTCTGAAAGAAAAGTTTTTTAACTTATACGGATGAAACAAAATTTCAAACCATGAGGACCACTAAATTATTTAATTTTGAATTTATATTTTTATAAATATATTTTTCAATAAATATTTATCCATAATATTTTTAACATTTTAATATTTTTGACATGTCATTTTAAAATAAAGTGGATATTTTCCTCAATAAAATTTTAATTATATTTTAATGTTTTTTATAATCATCAATGACAATAACCCTTTATTACAGTTATAATTTATGGGGGATATGATCCAATGAAACCATACTTATTCTTTTTCTATATGGTTTATGTTTATGAAGAAATTACTTAAACCTTTTTCTTTTCCACAGTTTATTCTATGATTAATGGATGAAATGTATATGAAACCTATTCAATTTATTGGGTTATGTTATGATGAAGGTTTTATGAAATTATGGAGAACATATGAATGATTTTAATTATTTAATTGTTGAGACATATATCTCCCTCCAATAAATCAGGTAATGGTTGATATCCCATGAGATAAGAATGACTGGAATGAGGGGTGAACCCAATTTTGTATGGGACATTGTCGACTATGATAGGATTGGGTTTTAACTGTGACTTTTATGAGGGTTTGGGGAGAAAATATATTCCACTATGATACTCTTTAAAATGATACTTTACTACAAAGGAAATTTTTTTTCTAGGATTATGTGTATTCAATACAACTATGTCTTATGTGTATATTATTCTCTCTTGGCTCATTTTCATTTAATCTTTTATGATTCATGTATTATGAAATTAAAACTTTTATTAAATGACTTAATATTATAATATATGATATGAGGGATATAATATTCTAATGGTACAATCATGTTCTCATAACCTTATTCACTTGTTGAGATCAAGTTATCATTGAAATATCCATTTTTTCCATCTCTGAGCATCTGAGATCATCCTTTCTTTGGTTTCCTTTTATCAATGATTAGAAGATAGTTTTTAGTATTATGTTTCAACGAATAATTATAGTTATGATGAATATTGTGGGAGATTATTTTTATATTTTGTTAACAACATGTTTTTTTGTTCCTGTGTTTCCCAAGTCAATATACCTATAAAAATATAGCATGGATAGTTATGTTATTTAATGGTTATTAACCCGTTAAGAAGTGATATATCTGTATTAAATGTATAGTTACATGTAGTTTGTATCATTAAATATTTTAGATATCCTTTGGAAACTAGGATAAGAAAAATTTACTGAAAACAATAGGTATGAGTCAAATTATATCATAAAATCCAAAAAAATTGGTAATTATTATTGATATATTGGGGTAAATATAAGGTGTCATAGATTGAAATGTTTACCTTCGTGATTTATACATCCTATAAATAATTTAGCATGGATCTTCAATATAACAATTTTTTCACATAATATTCTTTTTGGGTTTAGTTAATGGATGGAACATGTAATTATTGTTTTAACAATGAGAGAAATTGGAATGAATATCCTCATTATTAACCAAATGAAATGGGACCTCTAATACAAAACCTTGGGAGTATTCCTAATAATTTATAATGATATATGATTAATATAATTCACCTTAACCTACTCTTATATTCCCAAATGAACGAAAGGATATATTTCACTAAGATATCAGATGTCAGGATTTTGAAGGAAAGAAGATTCGACCTCCTTTATGGAGAGAATGTTTGAAGAAACACTCTAGTTAATATATCAATGAAAATATAACAATTTTTATGTGTAAATTAATGTTATATAAAATGTAATTACTAAGGAAAAATGCTATGTTATGGGGAGGGAAATTAATATCACACTAAGGTAACATTTATTGTTAATGTATTATATTTAGGGAATATATGGATTATCTAAGATGATTTCCTAATAAAAGGGTTAAATACTAGACCAGTGAAAGACATATGAATTGAATGGTTTAAATTATTTATGCAATATGATTCTGAAATTATGTTATTGATTTTGGTGATCTTTGAATACACAAAAATTTTTCGGTTTATAGAATATATTCAATAGTTTTTGAAGTTATTTAAGGAATACAAATTGAGTTAATTTTTGTAAGAATATATATTTTTATCTAATGTTAACATAATAGTTATGGATTCCATCAGGGGTTTATATGTTTATATTTAATAATATGTTCAATGGAATCAGCAACCCATTTTATGTTTTAAGTGACGTGATTTTGAGTTGATTTGAATATTTTACATGAAATTTTGAAAAAAATTCTAATTTGGTTTAAAAAAATGGATTTATTGTATTATTTTATGTTAATTTTTCTTCAATATATTATGGAATACAAATAATAACCATGGATAAAATGTGATTCATTGATATGATAATATCTTCAGAGATAGTTATGGTAATGTTATGTATTACCTTTTAAGTTAATATATTAATTTTATTCATGCGATTTTGGAAAATTTCACTATATTAAATGAGTATATATTTTTTTATTATGGTGATTATTGATATTTGGGTGATGTTTCATTTGGATGAGGTATATGGTACACTTAGTTTTAATAATTTATTTACAATGAAATATAATTTTGGAAGAATGAAACTAATATTTGAAATATGTATGATGAAGGGTATGATATATCCATTCAGCTTAAAACATTATTTAATGTTGTGGTTGTAAAGGTTATTAAGGATTCGAGAATTATGTTGTATTTCCTCATTTTATGGTTTATCCATTTCGAAAATTTTATTATTCTAATCATTTTTGTTTATGTTTAATGTCAGATGATGGCAGAAATATCTTCATATGCTTTTTTGATTTATTTTATGTCTATTTTAATGATTTATACCTAAAAAATTCATCTTCAATACTCACCATTTTGATTAATAGAATAGATTTTTATGGAAATTTATTAAAGGATGAAAATCTACATTCCAAGTTTTTATATTTTATTTATTTTATTAGTCTGGATGATAAAATAATTCCTCAAAATTATAAAATGTGACTTCAGAATTTTTTTTTCAATAACCATAAATTATGATGAATAGAAGGTATTTAACACCCCTTATTGATTCATGGTTTTGTGGTTTTAATAATTTTCTATACCATGTTCTATATCACCATCAATTACAGCTTGGGAATTAATTTTCTCTTCCATGCCCATATTATCAGTTCACACTAATGTTCAACTATTTGCGGACAAAGATATGTATTATTCTTGATAACCATCATATTTTCCATTCACTATTTTCAAGAGTATGTTTCATTAAACCTTTTTTTGAATAGTGTTTTCAATAAATGAATTTTCAAATAAAAAAACCATGATTAATAATATCATGTTAATATTGTGAGGATGAAATTTATTAAAAAAGGGAGAATATATACACTATTTTTTAAAAAAAACACTATGTTCTATTGAGTACATGATACGCAAGACCAATCCTTAATGAACGATAAAATATTTCTATTTTAATATATCAATTATAATATATGTAGTAAATTAAAGGGTATGAATTGGATTAAATAAATTATGAAATATATATAATTTTCATAAAAATTTAAATTTTATTGATAATTTATTTGTAAATAATCGTTCAATTTTTAATAAACTCATTTTATTCGTTAAATAAAATTTTCATCATAAAATAAATTTTCTTGATTTTTTGAATAACATTTTACAAATAATTTCTATAAAAATTTGAAATTATTTTTGACTAATAGTTTATTTTCCTATCATGGGTTCACCAGCCCAGTACCCCCCACTGGTTAGTTACATGATCTCAGGAACACCTCCCAGTATTCTTGAGGCTTTTGAAAAATAAAGAGGGTCTAATATAAACCACGAGGAGACTATACCCTACCTATCAAATTCGAAAAGATACAAATAAATAAAAAATAACCAATTTTTAATAAAATATATAATAATTCCATTACCAATAAAGAAAAAAATCACATGATAGTAACAAAACATGGATAACAAGAAATAACAAAAATAGAAGGTATGTAATTTGAAAATGTGTCAGGTTTCAATATGAAAAATCAAGAATAGAGACAAAAATAACTCCCAAGCGGGTCCCGAAATCAAATCATGATCCCTAATCCATTGACCATCCCAACTCATCAATATAAAATTATGCATTTTCCCTTATCATTTCCTATAAAAATGAAGTCAAGTTGGGTAACGATTTGGCAGACCGTGCATGGTGTGAAAAAAAAATCAGTAGGACACCACCAATACTCTCTAAACATTATCAATTATATAACATTATTTGTAGTATTATAATGAATAAAATACAATAAATCAAGGAAAAAAATCAAAATTCATTAATCCTTAATTTCAATCATAATTTCCCATGTTCAAGATGATATCAAACCAATCAATACAAACTTTGTCATTTGATAGAGTCTGAACGATATATCATAGAGAATGACAATTAATTATATCATGGGATTTAACTAATCATTTAATTACAATTTTCATACCATGTAAAATAGGAACTCCATTGCAATGGTAATGTGTTGGGATAAGAACATCATGTCTAGCAGCCAATGGATAAGTAGAGCATCAAACTCTTTCCCACACCTCAGTGTTATCACATATGTGTGTTTGAATCACCGGTCCTTGTAACTCAGTTATTATTTGATATAGGTTTAGGAGCATCAATATGTATCCCACACACATTATAAAATATATCACAATATAAAACATATCTCAAAAATATCACATCTATCTATACTATTCACCAATAAACATCTTTTAAAACATTCTCATAATGGTACACCATTTTATTTTATCCCAAAATTGTGGTTCTTTATTTAAATCACATGGAATAATTTGGTAAATTCAATATTAAACCATTTATCCTAATTTAATCATAATATAATTTAGAAAATAAATTTGAAGCCAACGAACCCTTTAATTCCAATTACCAATCCACCCCATAAACACAAATTCCATCATTACTAATTTCATAAATTCATTAATCACATTATTCTACCAACTCCATTAACCAGTTAAATTATTACTTATTTCAATTCTATGATTCAAATACAAAATGTGGAAATTGAAATTAAAATATAAAAGAAACACAATTATAATTCAAGACTATATTAATTGATTTTAAAACCACATACGTCATGATATTTTTATAGAATTACGCTAAACTGGAAATCCGCAAATTTAAGAGGAACATTCAAGATCACAATGACATGAATGATCGTGGACAAAAATCGAAGATCAAGATCAAATAGATTAAGATCTAATAAATGGTAAATCTATACCATTTCCAAAAATGTATAAATCATTTCTCTTGATCTAGAAAGAGAGACGACAACTATATGAATCCAAATAGGTGAGAAATCCTATATAATATGAGAGATGATCCATCAATTGGAATATTGATTCATTAATAATGATATTTGAGGAGCCTTATATCCCTCTAAAATGTTTTATAATTATAAGGAATTGGTTTATGGTAATATTATGTCAGTTTGAGGTTAATACAATGTAGGTAATTTTTTATAATTTTTTTGGTATATAAAATCCACATAGACATTTTTCTAGGTTGGGTTGCATTGTCGTCCAAACTGGGCAATCTAACAATGAGACTCATCCTATTGGTGAATTATTTATAATAAGTGGACAAGTATATTGAAAACATGTGATTCAATAATGATATTCCCCTCTCTTTGTTATTACATTTTATTATTGGGGTAGGTGCAACATTTGCTAAAACCATGTGCTAACCATAAACAACACCTTTTTTTTCCAAAATTTTAAAATTCCACATGAAAGAACCTAAAAATACCCACAATTGATATACAAACATATGGTTAAAAGAGTACATAAAAACAATCATGATGAATCTGAAAAAAATGTCAAGATCATATAATCTCCTCATCTTATAATATCACAACCTTAACCCATACTCTGAACAATCTCTAAGATTATAACGTAAAATGATCAGGAACATGAGCCCATATATCTACTTATCTATCCCAAGTTTCCACCTGAACACATAAATGTCTCCATGATAATTGAATTATCAGCATTTTCCATCCCTATAACACTTTCTCACTACGATCAATAACATGTGTCAGATGATTCTCAAATGACATGAGAGTCTAAAAGTCAACATAATCAACATAAATCACATTATAAGGCTTAGGTTGATACCTCCAATGTTGTGATACATGAAATCATAGTTAATTTCACTATTCCTCTATGTAAGAGAAAATAGGTATTCCATTAGATCAATTCTCTCTACAAACATACAATGTTCAACAAACTTGTGTACTAAATTACATTGTCTCTAAATCCAACAATGACTATATAAAAACCTAGAACCTATTCTATTTTTCATATATTATAATTAATTTATCATTTTCAACCTAAGATCCCATAGGTTTATATTTTTTGAGAGACTGGATACATTGATGAATTCTAATTACAACTCTCAAAAACAGAAATGACAAGATAACTATTATTATTTTTTATAGGGATAAAACACTAACGGGGACTCGAACACTAAATCACATCAATGCATCCTTATTCCATGTGAAAATATATTTAAAAAAATTAGTGAAAAAAAAGAAAAGTGGTTATAAAACATGTCGAAATCAATAATTTTTTTATGTAAATAGAAAAGATAAAACATTAGATAAATTTTGAGAATATATAATTTATAAAATTTGATTACTTTTTAAAAATAATAAAATTTCATTATAAATTGTATTCTATATATGTTACCATTTGAAAAAACCATTTCATTAATTTATAAAATAATAATAATTTATCTTGATAACTCATAAACATTCATAAATTATTCTCAAAGGATCCTTGAATCATAACATCAAGTCACAGTTCACTAATTAGACAAACTAACATAATAAAAAGTATCACATGATTTATTTCCATAACTCCCTAATCCCATAGTGTGCATCAGATACCCCTCTCGTGTACCATAAAAGACATAACATGATATTTGAACATTACCCAATGAAATGTAATACTATATAATTATTTCTATACTAATAAATTTTTTAATAAAAGTACCACAAGGGTTTCGGTTCACTTCCGATTCAATTATTTCATTCACATAATATCCACATGCGATTCTTTGAAATATAAAACATAACAACATTTATTTTATATAATAAGGACCACAATGATTCTATAAAGATTGAGATCTTTGACATTCAGTTTTTGAAAAATTGAATAACATTGTTATACAGTTTTTATGATAAAAATACTTTTTCACAAAATTCTATGTGCAAATATATATTCATATATATATCCATATATAACAGTATTACATAAAAAGACACGTCTATAGATTTATAAAAATATTTTCACATATATATTTAAATAAAACATGATTGCATCTCCGCACACATATGTATAGGTATGAATAATTAAATATATATATATATATTCATTTTTTATTTATATATATTAAATAAATTGTTTTTAAAAATTTAATATGTATATAAATACATACACACACACACACACATATATATATATATATCTATTTATGTCGAATTAAAATTTTATTTCACCATAAAATAATAAATATGCAGGTACATATATATATACATGTTTTGAAAAAATGTTTCATAGTAAATGATATATTTAGGAATATATATATATATATATATAAACATATAATATTTTGAATATAAAACAAATTTATCCTGAGAATATATTTTGAATAATTCGATAATTTCATATGATCCTAATGTGTCCTAATCAATAAATTATTTTTTGGAAGATAAAAACTTGGGAGAACATAATTTGTAACATGAAAAGTGGTAATATATATATACTTACATCTGAATAATTATTAATGAATCCATAATTTTGAAAATATAATTTCATACTATGTATATACATTGGGGAAAAATTAATGTTTTCATAAAAAAATATTAAAAATTAATCGAATGAATTGTTTTGGAAAAACAATATTATAAACTCAAAATGATCCACCAATAAATTTAAAAAAACAATTATAATACTATTAGACAATACTGATGGAAAAACATATTTTTCATATAAGAATATTAAATTCAGAAATAGTTCTAAATATTTTACGAAATATTCCCTTAATATTATACATATATAATTAAAAATTATTTAGAAATATAGAAAATAAATATTTTTAAACCAATTAAACTAGTTGACATAAAATGTTAAATGGAGGACCCACATTAATCATTTGAATAAATATTATTTTAAATATTAAAACATATATTCTCTTGCACCTCAATCGTTTTGAAATAAATTATCTTCATATGAAAAATAATGAAAATATATAAATACAAGAAAAATAGATATTTATATTACATAAATATAAACTTCAAAAAAAAATATATAACTAAACAAATGTTTTATTATTAAATAACCAAAAATAAAATGTTTTAAGTTATTTAAAAAATGAATTCCATGTCATAATTTACCAGAAGGTAAGATAAACTTCTTCTATTACTTTATAAGTTGAAACAACTCCACCTATCTATGTTTCTTCTATTACATAGGGTTTTGTACTTAGGGATGATTCTTAAAAAAGTTAGAAGGTACATATATATCTATTTCATTCATAATGTAAATTAATTAAATATATATTTCTATACTGATATTTCATTGGATTCCATTGTAAGGTGGGTGGTGGTGGAAAATAAAAAACATGAAAATAGATAGTAGTATTATATATATATAAGTAATTTATTGAAAAGAAATATTCCAATCCAGTAGAAAAAGAAAATTGAATGGTTATTGATATATTGATTAGAACCAAAAATAAAAAACAGAGTCAACAACTAGATAAAATATGAAAATAATTTGAATCCATTATTAAATATGGAATACTCATAAAAATTCCCAACAAAATAAAAATTGATCAACAAGTCATAGCCAAATATTACTGAGGAATACATGACACATATATCATCATATTCCA
Organism: Viscum album; assembly: GCA_963277665.1. NCBI lineage: Eukaryota > Viridiplantae > Streptophyta > Magnoliopsida > Santalales > Viscaceae > Viscum > Viscum album. The sequence goes on along the minus strand of OY728162.1, from coordinate 793,555,457 downwards.
AAAGGATTAATGAAAATAGGTCTACATATATATTTTACATAATGAAAATAAAACAAAAAATTTCTATGGTTATGTTGAAGTTGATCGAATATTCATCCAATTCAATCACACATGAAAACGAATCCTTAACTCATGGATTAATCCCTTTTTACAATGCTCGAACTTTGAGGGCCCTAGATAGTGGTCAATGATTTCTCGGACTCCTCACCTTCATTTGTTCTTCCAAGGTCGAAACCCCCATCAGCGAGTCGACCTCCATCGTCCTTGGATCAAACCCTCTCCCTCAGATGCACTCTACGTCTGAACCCTTATTCCCCATATCCAATTTCCTTTCTTGATAAAGGCCTACCCCACCACAATTATCACATTATCTCTCTTCTATACCATTTTCATTTATTATTTTTTAACAAATCAATCCTCATTTTTTTCAATAACATTTTATCTCCATATTATTATTATTTTTAACATTTTTAATATATTATTTTAATAATTTTAATAATTGTTTTATATTTATCAAATTAAATTTAATTCATAATTGAATATAAATATATTTATACTCATAATTCATAAAAATAAATAAATTTAAAATAGTTATGAAATATATTTTTATAATTTATTTATAAAATTAATTATCCAATTTAAGTAAAATTGTTTGTTTTTGTAAAATTAAATTAATATTATTTATTTATTAAAACCACATATTATTTCATGAATAAAATATAAAAAACTATTTTAATAAAATTATATGTTAACAAGTATGTTTCATTAAAAAAAATTAGTTTTAAATTTTTTTATTAAATCATATTTTAGTTTTCAATTTAATATGTAATTCAACAAGATTATTGATATTAATTTCATAAATATTTTATCATTCAAATAATCATTTTATTTTATCATAGAAATTTTTTTTTTTTGAAAATAATAAACTCAAAATATTTAGGTTAATTTATTCTTTTAAACTAGTAAAAATAATTTGTTTATAATTTAAAATCAAATCTTAAAATAATTTATATAAAACATTATATAATATTATCAATAAAAGTATAATTTATAATATAATTTAATAAATTATCACGTATCATAAAGGTATTATTATTATTATTATTATAGAGTAATAACAACTATATTCACAAATGTTATTATTTAATTTTACATATTTAATCTTCTCATATGAACAAAATTTAATTTTATTTATTTTGAAAAAAGAAACATATTAACATAGATTATGTAACAATATTCCTCTTTAATATATTATCATCCTTGAAATTTCATAAGTGTACGTATAGAAAATAGGAATTTATCTATTCAGAATTATGAATACTTGGAGAGCGAGATTTTTCATTAAATTAAAATCCTATAAAATTTACAGATGGACTGTAAATGTTCAAAGGGTTTATCCATATCTTCAATACTAATGTTTTCTAAACCTCATCTCTAACACCAACTATGATGAAAAAAGGAATGTTTGATTATTTTATATAATAAATTTATTATTTATCATTGTGAGATCACAATGGTTTAGTGTTTTAGGCAGTCTGGATAGGTCAATGAATTAGAATTACAACTCTAAAAAAGGTCAAAATAACTATTATTAGGATCTAAAATGGTTAACCACCATTAATGGGCCTTGTCTAGTAACTCGATTTTATTGGTATTTATTCCATATGAAAATTGGATTTGAAAAAATATAGGTTGAGAAAAAGAAGGTCAGTAAGGGGTTTCAAAAAAAGCGGAATCTTGTCCATATTTTTTCACTTCAACATTAAAAGCATAGCATGTGATACATATTGAGAATTCCAATTTATAAAATCATTATTTGGTAAGAAAATATTAATATTTTTTTCAAGTATGGTTTCAAAATATGTATCCTTCATAAAAATACAATTATTTAAATCATGAAATAATAAAAATTTATCTTAATTACTCAAAAAATCATAAATAGTTATAAAAAATACCCCGAATCATAACATGTAGTCACAGTTCACTCTAGAGGAAACATAATATGATGAAAACAGTCCCATGATGGATTAGCTTCACTCTCTAGTCACATAATGTACTTATGATATACATCTCTCACACCATAGATGACTTCTCATGAGATTTCAACATTATATAATGCATTAGAGCGCTATATAATTCCAGGAACACCCATCACATGATTGGACAATGGTTCAAATATTGACTACGTAACTCCCCATTCCATGCCTTAATTTACATAATATCCATCTTCGATTATTTGGAATTAGAAACATTACAACTTCTATTTTTTATAATATGAACCATGAGGTTTCTAAAAAAATTAAGAGCTTTGATATCAAATTCCTAAAAATAAAAATTAAATGGTTATACATGTACCATGATAGATGTAGTTTTTCATGAAATAAAATTCTTATGTATACATTCATATACTTATAAATGTATATAATAGTTTTACATAAAAATATATTCATATATAAAAATTTATTTAAAATATATTAGAATAAAACATTTTTGCATCTCCACACACATATGTACTTGTAAGAATATGTATTCATATTATATATATATATATATATACATTCATTTATTTACACACATATATGAAATCAATAGTTTTATATTAATTGATACATTTAAAAATACATTTATATATAAATGTATCGATTGATGTTAAATTAAATTTCTATTTCACCCAAAAATAATACTCATGTATACTTGTTTTTAAAAAAGGATTCATAAGAAATGATATATTTATGTCTATATGTATACACATATCATTATTCCAAAATTAAATAATGTTAAATTAAACATAAATTTTAAACATTTCAATAAATTTACATGCACATAATGTTTCTTAATCATGAAATTAATTTTATAATGAGAAAATAGTTGGAGGAAATGATTTTTAACATTAAAATCCATATATAAATAGATATATATATATATATATATATTCAATATTATTGTTAAAAAAAGAATTTTTATAACTAAATAACATGCCTTGTATATATATTGGATATCAATTAAGGTTAATTTTTATAAAAAATAATTTCAATAAAATAATTCTCCTGAATCATTTTGGAAGAAATGTTTTAAAAACTCAAAATAACACCATTATCATTTTGGAAATACAATAGAAATAGCATTATACCATTTAAATGGACCCAAAAAAATTTATAATATAAATATCATAATTAAAAAAATACTTTTACATAAATAACCAAATATCCCCTTTTATTATAAATATATAATAAAAAATTATTTATATATATAAATAATAAATATTAATAAACCACTTAAAAATTTAAAATATAAGTTGAAATGGATAACCCAGATGAATAATTTGAGAAGATTTTATATTCAAACAAATTACAGTAGTTCTCTCAAACATCAATATTTCCGAAACAAATCACCTTCTTATTTATAATATAGAAAATAAATAAATGCATGAAAAATATGTAGTTTTCTTAAATAAATATAAATTTGAAAAGAAATTTTTTTAAAATGAAAACATATTAAATTTTCTAAAAAAATAAACAAATGTTTGTATATATTTCCAAAATATGTTCATTTACTTAAATTACAAAAAATCAGAAAACCTTCTTCCGTATATTAACAGCTTCATCGAAAACCCCCTATCTAACTCACTTCTCTAACACATGGTGATATATTTAAGGATTATTATTATTAAAGGAAATATGTTCTTGTATATCGACATACATAAGCATTAATTTACTATTTTCAGTCACTTTAAAAGATAATCATGTAAAATATGGTTCATATTCCCTCAACCATGTGCTGAAATTCACTTAGGATATAGGGGATCCAAAGTATATGTTTGGGTGTTTAAATTATATATCACGTTTATTCATGAATATTTATTTCAATTAGTAATCAATTTGAGTAAATATTTCTAATCCTATTTATTAGTTATTATTTTTTAAAATAAATTATTAAGAAATGAAATAAAAACTAGTTGATAAAATTATTGTTATTATAATATTTTGGATTTATCATTTAATTTAATGATTTAAAATAATGAAAGTAGTCTGCTCTAATTATGATACCAACAGATTTATATTGCCTCAGTTAAAATCAATAAAAATTACCATAAAAACTACTAAACACCAAAAATTTTAATCTATCTTATTAAACTCAATTAATTAATTAAACAGGTTGTTCTCTCTTTCGAAAATATATATTGATATTGATCCTTTCATTCTATATTTAATTGATTATTTTAATACCATTAGACTTTTGTTTTAATTTTGTTTTATCCCTCTAAATTCAAATATTTCTACTAAAAAATATTGCATATTGTTTTATCTTGTAGATTATATGTATCACTCATGGGACCCAACACAGACCATCACTATTATAAGACTCAGTAGAATAACACGAATCATGAACACTTATATTTTAATCATGATTTTCCACTAGAATTGATAATTCCATAGGTATGGAAAATATTTTTGGCACTATTGGTAGTGATCAAGGGTGAACAAATGAGTGTAATGAAAAATATGGTATAGAATAATTATATTTTAAAATTATTAAATAATTTTTATTTTAATTCACCTTATGTGAATGTGTTTTTTTTCATTTCAAGAAACAAAATGCATGGCTAGGATGAAAATAACATGATTAATGATCCTTGATTCATGAGAAATGTCTGTTTATAACACTACGAATAAGAGGCACATATGTCTATACAAATGATTTATTGTCCAATTGAACATGCTCTCAACTACTCCCAATGTACCTCAAGGATATTTATCCAATGTGAACATGAATAAAAGGGAACCACAAATTTCACAACCTAGAGCTACAATAGACATGATATATCATATATTCATGGTTTTCCCTAGTTTTATTCATCATTTTGATAAAGGTGAAAACAATTATGATCAAACTATGCCTAATACTAATAATAAAACATGTGATGATTTAGTGGCATGAAAAATGACGATCTACATAGATATTAGACTATCCTCAATGACATTTTTGATCTATTTAATAAAAATAGATTAACATAAAAATCTATATTATTCAGTGTATTATAATTCTAGTGGTTCAGGCTCTTTCTTGGCATCCAAAAGACCCAGGATCAAATCTAGGCCGGGGAGAATTTTTGAGTTACTATCATAGGGTACTGTAGCGTCACTGTAGAAGGTCAATATAGCGAGACTTTAGCTGCGACAGACTGTAGTAGCGGCAACACTGTAGCGGCGAAGGGACTATATCAGGGTACTATAGCGGCGGTAGTATTGTAGCTGTGCGCGTACTATAGCAGTACTCTTCACCGAGGGGTCCATTGGCCCAAAAATGGGCTTTCTAGCCCTATATGCAGGCCCCTTGGCCTTGGGCCTTCAGGATTTTTAATGGGTCACCCTCTACCTAGTCTAAAGAGTTCTTCGCATTAATAATAAATTGAGGCTTCATCCCCAATCATTAAAAAATATTTATTAACGGGATAACTATATGGTTGCATAAAAACAAATGATAACATTTAAAAATTATTATAATAGAAATACATTCCACAATGAAGGATGTAGATGTACAAAAATGAAATCCTAATTACATCACAAGTTTATCGATAATATATATTTGAAACATCGGAAATAATCAAGTATTCCAAGAGGATGTTGTTATATAAGAGAATCAATGTCTTCCTATAAGAGAATCGATTAATTATTTTTTACATCCTATAAATTTATTTAAGATTGATTACCTATCCATTAAAGGAATTATTATGAAAACATTTGATGGTGTAAAAGGCATTCTCTATGATATTCCTCATAATTATAAATTATGAAAATGTGATTAAAGTCCACTGAGGAGAGAAATATTTTAATGGTATGCCATCACATTTCTGGATACACAATTAGAATCCTTGATATATAAATTAAATAACCTATAATTTATATTGGCACTCACACAATCATATTATTCATACCCACTAACACTAAAAAACATTTTATAATATCGTGATATGTTAATAGGGCCCCACATATACCATATATTCAGTAGTGTTTATAGGATAATAAACCTTTCTATTGTAATTCTGTTAGTTATAATCAATCCACCAAAAAATTAAAAAATACATACAAAGAATGGTTGTGTATTAAAACAAATAAATAAATAGATCTATATAATATCTAATATAAATGAGTCGTAATATTCAATTAATACAATGGTATACACAAATATACACTTCAAACACAATCCTTGTGGCAATTATAACTATTACCACCCCCTAATCCATAATACAACCAGCCTCCACATAAATTTTATTCAAAACCACATTCATATCCCATAAAAATATTTTAAAGGAATGTTCCATAACCTCACAAAATTGTATTCATATTCTATTATTATGCAATAGGACTATATAATGTATTAACAATAAAATAACTAAAACTCTACAAACATGTGGAGAAAATATATCAAATATTATTAGAGATACTACTCATTACCCTACCAAGTAACATAGAGGATACCCATGAGATATGTAAAGGCTATGAAAACTCTTTCAGGTGAGAGATTGAAGAAAATTAGAACAATAGAAAGAAATGTTTTTGTAAATGAAATAATAAAATTTAAGGGTTAATGAGAATAATTGAGATGACATTGAGGATAAAAGAGAATAAGAGAACGAAAATAAAAACATGGAAAATATATAAAATAGGTTTATAAGGAGAAGAATGAAACAAAAAGACAAAACCATATAAAACCCCTCCTAACTCCAAGATAGGATAAGGAAATGCAGTTTAAAAATGAAATACATGAAGATATATATGGTTTCCTAATACATTATATAGACATATCACTAAATTAATATATTTTTTTAAATGGTGGATTATTATAATATTCTAAAATAAATGACTTTTAAAAAATATTATTCGAAATTTCAGTGGTGTTATTTATCTATTAAAAGAGTTTTTAATAGAATCTCAATATATTATACCCCCAAATGAGATAGATATTGGAAAAAATTTCATCTCGTTAACCATTAGTTATTACAAAATCAAGAATACACATTGTGACTTTGGAGTGAGGTGAAAATATTATTCACCTATGTGTGTTTTTAAATATGGGATTGGATAATTCAAATATGATATTATTTTCTCTCTAACATATTAGTATATCGATTATATTCCTAGATGATTTTTAAAAATGTCATTTCATGGTGGAAAAATTAAGGTTCCTTATTGATGTATTGATCTTCATGATCCAATAAGACTGATATATTCCCATAATATTTAGATGACCATTCATTACTCTAATTGCCCGAAGGCCATCTCTTTATTTATTTTTTTATTAACCCCTTTAAAAGGTATGAGGGGGAACCCTTATAAGGACTCTAGTCTTTGAGATTACATAAACTGTAGGTCTTGGAAGAAATATCCAGACTTTAACTATAGTGAACTACTCCTCCCAAGCATCTGCATCATCATATCTGCTCTCCACCTTCGCATCGAAATTCAGCAAGGATTCTGGTGCATGCATAGGATGGTCCCGATGGTAATTCCATACCCTCTCATTCTTCCACATCCATTAGATTCTACTCTGGTTAACAAGCATGCTCTGAATACTCATCTGGAGTCTTCCCCAGGTAGAGTCTTTCTGGTCTGTTAAGCACATTTCAGGTGACTAGAAAGACTTTAGGTATTTAGAAAGCCCTACGATGGCATGAAGGCCTTGAGGAGTCCCAAAATCCTTACTGGCCCGTATGCCTTTGGTGCCCCAAAGTCCTTGATGGACATGAGGTCCAAATTGTTGGGCCGAAATCCCAACTGGAAGAATAGTTCTGTCCTCTATATTACAGAACAATACATGCTACAATAATACTATAATAATTAAATAATATGATTTTTATATAATATTTTATAAAGTACACTCATCCATCATGAGTTTATAAATACTTATTATGTTTACATAATAAATCAAATTGGTGGTTTTGTGGAAACTATGGAGGAAAATTTCAAACCAGAGTGTGAGGAAAAATCTAATGTAATTCAATGGAGAAAACACTTGAAAAGAGATTCCAATCCAAATTTACTTCCATATACAATAAAAATAAAAAATTCTTTAGTTTATTTCATTTTCACTAACACTATGGTACTTATTATTGTATAAAAATGTCTCTTAAAAATTTATTATTAATTCATAGATAAGAAATTAGCAGGAATCAAAATTATTATATGTTATAAGGAAAAGGAAAAAATCATTAACATTGAGTTTTTCAATCATAAAATGAATTAAACCTATCATTTAAAAAAACATACACCTAGAAGAAAGGTAAAATAGAAAAAATAACTAAAAATGATACTTACAACATTGTGAAAAAATGGGATAACTCATGTAGTTTATTTTGTTAATCAATATAATTAATCTTACTATTTTGAAAAAAATATTTTTGTTAGACAATGTGAGAAAACATTGATTTTTTTTATATGTGTGAAGAACACAAAATATAAAAGACTTTTCCATGAAAAAGAAACGTAAACTACATGATGTGGGGATCATCCATTCAATATAAAAAAAGTAAATAGGTCAACACATTACAAATAATTCCAAATAATGGTGGAAGACTATGATAATGAATGATGATAATGTGGTAAAACCTTCAATGATAGTAACATGATATTTGGTATGCATAGACTATAAAATATTGGAAACATCCACAAGAAATAAAAACATTCCATTATTAATAATTGCTCAATTATAAATAGGTTATCTTAATATTAGTTCTTTTTAAATTTCTAATGATACTATAGTTACAAAAAAATATTGGTTAATATAAATAACAATGAGAAGGAAACTTTTACTCAACCATATCAAACATTATCCTATCAACTCAAGTATTTTGGACTTTTTAATTCACAAGTGATGTTTCAAAGGTTCATTCCACTTATTTTTTCAGAACACATTCGATGGATTAATTGATATTTCCCAGGATTATTTATCAGTATATGAGATATCTATTGAAGTATTCTTATAAAAAATTATTTAGCACATAAAATATTTGATGAATGAATTCCTAGTTATCAATTGGGAAAAGTTCCAAATTATTGTTCAAGATGGTTTCAATTAAGTAAATAGAATATCTAAAAAAGGAATCAAGGTTGATCTAGTAATTAAAACATTCCTAAAAGATATCAATGATTACAGAAAACTAAAGTGTATTTAAATATTTCTTGTAAATGATAGATTTTTCCACAACATTAAAAATGAATTTTTCAATATATCTATGCCAATCAAACAGATTTTGACAATGTATGTTTTGTTTATATTTTAATCATCATGAACATAAGTCTTTATTACAATGAAATGGAATTTTTGGCCTCAACAATCATGATATTTATAAATTGGGAGAAAAATTTCAACATTATGTTAAATCCATGATATTTAATTATATAAAATACTCTAAGACATTGGTTTTGTCATATTTTTTAACCTATCTATTATGAAATCCATACCCATAATAATACCCAAATATATTCAACTTTTACTAAGAAGAAACATGTCAATTTTTTTTATAAGTTCAAAAAATATATAGTATTATTTGAGGAGATTGTATACATATATCATGTCTTTTGATTTATTTTCTAAAAAAATGATTCTAATTCATACCTAATTTCATGTATCTTCATACTATAATATTTTTATAGGATTGACCTAGAAAAGTATTTTAGATATTGTAGTGGATTCAAAATTTGTTAGATTACTCCAAAAGAATATAGAATAGGGGGAGGAGATATAAATTTATAATAATTTCTTGGATACAAATCAGTTATATACTCATTTACAATACCTACCATTATTTTTCCACATTGTATATTATTTAGAAAATGGGACCATAAATCATTGTTTTTTATTTCATTAATGAATAATCTATTTTTATAATTAACAAAATCGTTTTTTTATTATTACACATTATTCTGGAAATGTAGTGAATGATTAATTATGTTATTTGTGCCAAAATACATGGTGAATATCATTTTATTATTTTTCTATTCATCGCCAAATAGAGGAAACAATTTTCATGTTATAATAATGGCCATGATAATAAAATGCGGATTATTTTCATTGACATCCACAAAGATGAAATAGAGTTAAAATGAGGATATAAATGATTCTAATAAGTAGATAACATTGGAAAAAGGATTTAGATTAAAAAAACATTCTAAAAGTTTAGGTGTTTGATGTATGGATATTTAATTTTATAGGGCCCTTACCTAGAACCATGAGAAACACATACATTATAATTTTTGTGACTTATATGACTAAATGGGTAGAATCTGAGGCCACATGAATGAATAAACCCAATATAGTGATGAAATTGTTAAGAAGGAACTAATTTTTCTTGTTGGTATGTATATGTTACTCATAATTTCTTGAGGCGTACATTCAATTATACCTCTTTTTGTGCAATAGAAAATTAAATATTTTGATATAATACCATCTCCCCTCCCCACCCACAAACCAATGGGATTGTATAATTATAAATCTGAGAGATTGTGATGATTTTGGAGAAAACTATAAATTCAAAATTAAATGATTATTGAAACAATATTGATAATTATTTATATTAATAAATGATATATTTTAAAATGATGAGTAGTATTACCACATTTAGGATTGTTGATGATAATCTATGCCATTAACTGGTGGATATTGTGAATCGATAATGTAGGTCTAAGAAGAATGAGTCCATAGACTCACCCCAAGATAGAAGTGGCTACTATATTTAAATGAATTATAAGATATTGAAAGAGATGCATATACGAATTAAAATATCTATAAATAGAAAATAAATAATTGGAATGATTGATGAATCAACCATTTAATATTCATACTATGTGATCAATAAAAAAGGATGAATCTATACATGGATAATTTCCATAATTAATTTATTCTATCACTCAAATTTTACTGAAACTATAGAGCTACATCGTGATATTTACTTTAATTAAAGTGATAGGTCTGTAGAAACCTAAGTATGCTTTCTTTTTTAAGAGTCTAATTCAAATTTATATATTTTTAAATTAATACTGTAAATTAGTTTAGAGACTCTAGAGAACTCTCCCTACTCCCCTTATAAATATGCATTTGACACAACAAAAAAACTCAGGGGAGGAATAACCAATGGATAATATGAATAATATATAAGTTGCATCCAGTTATATCATGTCATAACAGACTTCTCATCCAACTCATCATTTGAGAACCATGACACAATATAATTGAGAATGATATAATTATGTAATGTTTTTGTATGAAAAATATCCTTACCATAATAGTGTGGGATTACACTATATCCCAAATCCAAAATGTCATTATATGGTGTGACAAATCAGGTTGCGATGGGATGTAATTTCTCACTATATAATGTTTCAAGATAGCAAAAAAATGTACAATTAATATGTATAGGGTAGGATTCATGTCATGATTTCAACCTAAAATAAATCTTATAGTGATAAACAGATTTGGTTGTTGTAGGGTTTCCCCCACATGGTGTTGCAACTCCAGATGACTATGATTGAAAAATACCATGGTCTAGATCTAATGATTTCAGGTTGTAATGACTTGGGTCATACCACAATGTATTCAATAACATTAAATAATAAACAAAAGAACCTAAATTGTGGTATTAGTATCCCTCCCCCCATCTCTCAGTGATCCAAAATTTTATTTCCATAGACTATTGATCTAGTTATGATCACCATTAAGTAGTAAATCTACAATTTTATATCCTCTCAATGTTGACAATCATATCACTTAATTCCCATTTCATCCTAGTCACTTCACAATTTCACAAACCACACTATGAAAATTCACCATACCCATCTAAATAGAAAAAAATTTATAAACCATGTAAAATACCCATATGAATCAATATTTAGCCATTACCCCTCCATATCTATATCCCTCCCACAATGGATCAAAATATGATGTTTAAAAACAAATAAAATGGAAAATATCCATTATCACATATAAAACATAACATACCGATGAGACCAAAAAAAATATAAAATGGATCAATTACCCACACAACCACATGATCCCTCACTATGAATATAACCTAACCAATTCACATCTTCATCGACTAACCAATTTATAACCAATCAAACAACCCATCACTCATATATGTGTGAGGATTTATCCCAGAATCTCCTTAACTATTTTCTATGGTTCATTGAAACGAAACAATAGAAGCGACTAGTGGGATTTTAAGTTTTCATAATTCAAAAATATTTTAATTTTACATGCATATTAGGGAATATGATGATATATATGATGAAGTGATAAATTCATTCCAAGGTATGAATTTGTAACAAATTTCTCATGTTTAGGGTAGGCTTTTATAGAGAGAATCATAGGGTTCCTATTAGTATTATATATGAAACATGATTATAATAAGTTAAAATTGGTTCAACATAATTAAGTCTCTGGTTTGTATAGTTTAGAGTGGGATAATATATGAAAAAATAAATGTTTATGGAGATAGTGGATTATAATGATTTTTTACTAGAGCTCCGCAACAACACAACCCATTAGTAGTAGGTTAAAACAATAGTTTACCCACTCAGAACGAACAATCCTAAAAAAACTATGAGAAAATAGGTTAGATGTTATTTATTAAGTATTATATATTGGAAAATATATCACGAATGGTTTGCTAAGGGATCATCATAAGGCTCTTTGATTGGATTATATGTTACTCTTCTTTCAAGAATTTATATATGGTAGTTAGTAATCAACAAAACGAAATCGTTTTCATTATATTAAGGGGGAATTTTAACAATACTGAAGTGTATTATTATTAGTGATAATTTCACTACTTAATAGGAAAATCACTTGGGTATTTTTTTACTAATCATTGGACCTCTTCCCATTGGGGTATATTATGTTGTCTAACCTCCCCTTATTTAAAAAGATATTCCCATTGATAATAAAGGGAAAGGGAATGAATGGGATGAAAATTATATTTATTTAGTGTTTGATTATGAGTAAATTGAGTGACAATCACGTGATTCATTCACTTCCCTATAAACCCCAACAACGAGATAATGAATATAAGTTTCACATTCTTAGGAACAACAACAACCCATTCTAAAAAGTTAGTGTAATCGGTATTCTACAAATAAATTCCATATATTATTTGGATCAAGAACCATTTACATAAGAATATGGAGGTAGAAGTTGATCCACCTTCCACAGTACCACAGGACATAACACAAAACCTATTTTTTCTGTAATATCTACCCTTGTAGGAACATGTTAGGATCATCCAATTTAAACATTTTAATCCCAATCATCCATCAATATATATTTTTTGTATTAGAACACCAATAATTGAGCATTTATAACAACCCTAACCCACCCTTTATCATATTTTGACTCATGGTATACTAGTTTTTATATGGATACTGATGAATAATGATATTTTATGTTGGATTCCTAATGTAATGGAAAGGGTCTGATAAATGACCCTATAATGGATGTTCCCTTTATTGACCTAGTTGATCAACAAATAACCTATCTAAGGGAAAAATGGAAACCAACTCAATATATTTTGCATACATAGAATCTAAATGTTATCATAGTCACTATAATATCTCTTCCTATAGATACAAAAATTAAAAATACCAATAAATATATCTATATTTTAGTTAATCCTATCATAATCATTTATGATTCCAAAGCTCATGGATTTTTTTACACTATACCCTGTTGGGAGCCATATAGCCTAACTAATACATATTCACCATTATCGAAATCTATGATATCTATTTCATAAATATCCTTGACTGATCATTCGTATCAGTAGTTTTTATCACTAACATTAAATGTTATTCCTAATTTATGGTGTGTGAAAGAGGCAGTTTCTTACACAACCATAAATTTAGACTACTTTAACCACCCTTAAAAAAATTATTTTTCAATGAAACTATTTTGGATATGTATTCGGTCATTCAATGATGGCATGTGTTGTCCATTAGTGACTTCTTGAATTTTTTGACTATAACCTCTATGGAGGAGGATCCTAATGGGGAGATGGGGTATAAAACCACGGTGTGAAAGGATTTCCTCCCACTTAACAATTTTTAATGCCTTATTTTTTTTATTTTTCATATATTTTATAATTTACTACATTTACTTTTTTTACGTGTTCATTATGTATCCATTATATAAAATGTTGAATGAAAACACATAAAATGATATTTTTTCATAAATTTATTCTTAACCATAAAAAATATAACATTTTCATACAATAAATTTACCTTTTAAAATCTCTTCATTTTAGGAAAATAAATCCAACACAATCCATCAATGCCTAATATTTTTGTACTATACATTTCGTCAAGTAATCAAGGAGAAAAATCATACATAACTAATGGATGAACATAATTATTTAATTACTTTTGATACTTTATTATTATGTATTTAAATTAATATTCATTTTCATCAATATAACAATGATTTTAAATAGTGGAGTTAGTATTTTTAATTAAGTGTCCTGGACGAAATCATGGAAACAAATGAATGTTTTCATGAAATTGATGGAAAAAGAGACATTTTTATGGAGACATATTTGGAATTATGAAAATTATCAACACCCTTGAAAATGAAAGAAAAAATAATAATTTTAAATCATGGAAACAAATTCTTGTTAATTAATGAAATGATATCCAATATAATTATAGAATTATATTTTCCAAAAATTGAATATTTATAAATTTTTTGTTTACTCAATTATTACATATCGTTCATGTTATGAGTGATCATATAATATTTTGAAATTTCATTCTTGATATTTGTTTTAAATTAATTTTTTATATTATTTCTAATAACCTATTTAATAAGATAAGTCATAAAACATTACTATTTAAACATTCTCTTTGATCACTAAAGAAATGTGTTTTTTTCAAACCACACTAATATGATAGAGTATATTTTTTAACCCATTTTACCTTTAGACCTAAACTATACCTTACCCAATTTTAATCTTGTTATATCCAAGAAATTTATAAATAGTGAATCCACATTATATGCAAATTTATCCATCTAACAATACATTATTTAGTACAAATAATTTATTTTTTATTTTATGTTTAATGAGGGGTATTTCTGATGCATGGAACTATAATGTGAGAATACCACATTAGATAAGGTGGTAGAGTTTTAATTATTGATTTGGAAGTTGATTCCATGATATTTTATATTTTTATTACTTGAATCCTATATTATTTTATAAAACAAACAAAAATAATAGATCATATAAGGTGCATTAAAATGATCACTCCAACATGATCTATGATCATATTATAAAAATTACAATTAGATACATTAGATGATAAAACTAATGTTGTTTGATAGGTGTGATACTTGATCATGGAGAAATTTACTTTGAAACAATGGGAAAGGAAAGAAAATTATAATGAAAAATTGTGTCATTAATGTGTAATTTTCATGATTGGAATCATTAAGTGATGTTGACATTGATTGGATATGATGAATTTTTATATGATAATAAGGCCCACATTTCATTAAGATAAAAATAAGAAATATTTATTTGTACATAATTTTTTAATCCCCATTTTTAAATAATTATTTCTTAATGATTACATCCTATATCCTCAATGAAATTTTAATATTTTGGGGATTTACACATGATTTATCTGGTTTTATTTATATAATGTGATGGTTGAGATATTATTAATGTCATGACCCATCCCTTGGGGCCCATGTCGTAAGTACCCCAAGCCTGCCTTCCATAGGCCAGGGGAAGGAGACTTGCACCAAAGGCATAAATCCCTAAAACTGGGAAGGCATTTCCCTTATAAACTATAAGAACACACTATAAGAGTACATAACATGAAGTAATACACTATGTAAAACTGAATAAAAGGGAAGTGCCGGAATGTATAAGGGGCAGAATACAATCCCAACTGTAAAGTACAAGTACAATTCGAAAGGGACAAAACAACAGGAAGTTGAAAGCATCTCCTGGATCGTACACCATGGATCCTACATGAAGGGTAGTTACAGATAGCCTTATATGCGCTCTTGGTCCGTCAATATCCACCATGTACCGACTCGTCGTGAGGTCCACCTCCGAATACCATCCAGTCCTGGTGCTCTCAGCCTCTGTCAGCATTGTTCGTCGTCTACATCCAATACAACAAGGTGCGGGCATAACCCGTGCATGGGTGAGTATAACGATTCTCAGTAAGGACCCTGAGACCCTCAAGGTATCACTAAATCCAACAAGGTTAAACCAAAAAGTATGAATCAACTAATACCCATTACATAGGTATATGCCTATACATATACCTAAGTTATCTAGTGACCCATATCAATCATTAAGATAACACAAACTACATTGACTCAGCTCATACCATGATTTTTAATAATGAAACCATGGATGCTAGAGTACTCCTCCTATATCGAGTACAGTGTGCATGCCATGTCACATAGAGGCACTTCCAACTATCCTAATACTGCTAAAGTATGTCTCCTGTTGAGTATAGTAGGTTAGCTGCGTCACACAAAGGTACTTCCCACCTTGGGTCTGCCACGTCACATAGAGGCACTCCCCATATTAGCCTATAGAGGTACTCCTCCTGTCGAGTACCGTGGGACTGTGAGTCGAGTCGAGACACTCCGAATCGAATCGGTCAAGCAGTCGTCAGTTGTCAGCCATCTACTTGGTCTCTATACTATGCTTGCTCGTCTCCAAGAGGATCCTCTCCATGAGCTACTAGTCGAACTCAAATTTTCACTAATCCATAGGTAGAAGTATCTCAAAGGACAGCCACGTCATAGGGGTCTCAACGTAACTGACATGGCATCAATCCGATGCACGATCAGTTGGTTATTAGTATTTTAGTTACGGGGTCCAGTTGGATTTGTGATCGATCTAACCTCACAGTACTCCATCTCAACCCAAATATCTATTAGGGTATACTCAACGCTCTATCTCTCTACAAGGATTCCAGCACAACTGAAGATTCGTCAAATAGACGTCTGGTTCCAAAGATGTGGAAGTTTTTGCAGTGACGCATGTTCGGCGCAGAGTCTGGACAAACCGTTTGGCCAAGCCGTGCAATGTCCCAAGATGGAATATTAGAAACCGCATGGTTTCCCAAACCATGCATCCAAGTCATGAATGTTCCCCAGGTGGGAGAGTGGCTACCACATTGTTGGCTCACGGTTTCCCAAACCGTGCGTCCAAACCATGCGACCACTTAATATTACAGTTTCATGTTCTGGGCCACTCGGGATTTCCCATATTTCCCCCCATTATTCCTCCCAATCGAAGCTCGTGTGGGATTTCCGTTTATTCAACGGTTGGGGTGCTCCTTAACTAGTTTTGGAGGTAAAATTTTGGAATGTAATTGTGGATCATTGGTCGTTCCACTCAGGTAAGTCCATCCTTTAGAGTGAGGGCTGTAATGGGGAGGGGTCATGGGACCGTCACCTTCATCGCGGTTGATGGTGTGCCAGCTGCTGCATCTGTTCGTCGCCATGGAAAAAAGTTGACTTACCCGATCGTGATGATTACACCATTAGAGAAAAAGGTGAAGGGGTCGGGACATGTTTGTTTTTCTTGCACCCTTCCGCATTAGAACGGTAGCAGGGAGCTCATCAAGGTCATAAATAAAGAATCACCATACTTTACAATTTAATACGAATCTTGGATAAACTCATTTTGGTTGTTCCACATCCCTCATGCATTCCATAAATGGGGGAAATAATCAAGAGAATTCAAGAATTCAATAAACCCCCTACCATGCTTGTCTATTGTTCACAGTTGATGGAGAGGTATAGCAGACATCGATTTTTTGACATCTGGTAGCGTCTGGGGTAGGATACCGAGGAAGAAGCATCATCGACATTCTTCGCAGTCAAATAATTCTATTTTGGCTCGATCAAAGATCAAAGAAAGAGTTTTTCTTTCTTCGGTAGACGATGAAGAGGTGTTCTATTGGTTCTTCGTTGAGAGATATTTCTCCAAGGGTTCTACAAGCTCCACCAAAATTCTAAGACAAAAATAATAGAGGAATTGTCTATTATTTGTTGGCACAACAACCCAAATGTTTTGTTTAATTAAAGGAGACAACTAATTTAATTAATGGGGTGGAATGGATTCGATATCAAATTCCAAATTTAGGGTAGGTGAAGAGATTTAATTAAATAAAGATATGATTGGCACATTTATGGGGGGTGTCCAAGGGTTTACCCTCACACAATTGAGGGTTCCATGGGGTTAAAAACCCCGACTGGTCCCCACTAAACATATACTCCTAAGGGAGGTTATGTGAGGGTGGGACCCACCACCATGACCTCTCATGGGAGGTTATGGTGTGGTGTCCCCCAACCCAAACATCCCCTTAGATATTTTAACCGCCCAAATAAAAATAATCTACACATATTTTTTTATCATTATTCTAAAAAACTCCAAAAACTAACTTCCATTCCTGTTAGAATGCAATTACGGTGAGGGTCTCACAAAGAAATCACCAACGCTGCGAATTTATCGGTGCCCTCAAATTTAAATTCCGAGCATCGATTAAAAAGATATAAAGTCCCGCTCATAAGTTTGCTGAACGTACCTGAACAAAACATTAGAAATTTATTCTGGGAACACTGGGGAATTGAATCAAACACCATAAATTTTCGCAGACTCATAAAATTACCATTTATTTATGAAAACAATTTCCACGGAATTTCCATGTCTTTAAATTCTCTACACCTCAGGGATTTATGTCCCCATAAGATACAACTCACACTAAGGGAACAAATGATGGTACTGAGCACACATCTGAGCCTCTCGCTCCCATGTGCTCTCCTAGAGGTTCATGTGCTACCATCTAACACACACCAGAGGTATCGACCATCCACGTTGGATCCACTACTATTGATTCTCAATCTCCATCGGAACCTCCATGAATTTCTACATGTCCTCGATGTCTAGATCCCCATGGTTGATGATTTGAGAATGATCGTGCACATATCTCTTCAGCTAAGATATGTGAAAGACATCGTGCACCTGCTGCAACTGAGGTGGAAGAGATAAGTGGAAAGCCACCTCGCCAACTCTACTCTGGACTTGGAATGGTCCGATGAATATAGGAGATAACTTTCATCATCGCAAAAATCCCTATAGACCTCATCGAGGTGAGACCCGTAGGAAGATGTGGTCACAATCCTCAAACTCCAGAGGCCTCAATAACTTGTCAGCATACGACTTATAACTGCTCTGTGCAGTCTTCATTGGCTCTTGGATGATATGAACATTCTCTATGGTAGCTCATATCGTCTCTCGTCTAACTAATGATGATGACCCAGGGTCTGTCCAGCGCAATGGTCATATGAATGGTCGACCATAAAAGGCCTTAAAAGGTTCCATACCGATGGTGGAGTGATAGATATTGTTGTAGGAAAACATAAACAAAGGTAAGTGGTACTCCCAAGTGCGACTAAAGTTGAGGAAACAAGACCAGATCATATCCTCGAGTGTCCTAATGGTCCACTAAGTCTGGACATCTGTTTAAAGATGGAAGTCGGTGCTCAGACATAGCTACCTCCCTAAAGTCTCCTACAACCCCTCCCATATCTAGGAAGTAAACCATACATCACATTCGAAGACACAAGAAGAATGTACTCCACGTAAACACACATCCTCCTACACATAGTGGCGTCCAATGAACTCTACTGAGCCCTAGTCTCTTATTGGTATGATGTGGGTTGACTTGGTGAGCTGGTTGACGATCACCCAAATCAAATCATGACTCATGAATGTACATGGAAGACCCATCACAAATTCCATCTATATCTTATCCCACTTCAACTGTGGAACATCTAAAGGGTGAACCAAGCCTGCATTTACCTGGTTCTCCTCCTTCACATTTTTACATGTGAGGAATCATGAGAAAAACTCTTCTACTGCCTTCGTCATACATTGCCATTAGTGTTATCGTCTGAGGTCAAGGTACATCTTCACCACACCTGGATATACCTCTATAGGGGATGTGTGGAACCCTTTAAACACATCCTCCTGAAGTTATACTGGTACCAAGGTACATCCTATGAAGAAGATGACGTGGTCCCCACCTTCATAAAATCCATCAGGTGTCTTCCATGTTTATATCTGAGCACATCATGTCTCACAGTCAGTTTCCCCATGTTGCGCCTCCCTAACTCACAGATGAATTGGAGGAATGAATTTATGATACTGTAGATAGGAAGCTCCAACCCTATACACAAAGGATATCTGTAAGGCAGCCAGTTGCTCTATCGCCTCTCCTAGAAGCTGTATAGCAGTCCTCTTACTGAGTGCATCTACAACAATGTTCACCTTCCAAGCGGTATAGAATATCTCGATGTCATAGTCCTAGATGAACTCAAGAAAATGTCACTATCTCCAGTTCATGTCCTTCTGAAATAATATATACCTAAGACTCTTGTGATCGGAGTACATAATAAAATGTTCTCCAATCAGATATCACTGCCCCATATTCAAGGCGAGGAACACTGCTGGTAACTCCATGTCACGGGTAGTGTAGTTCTGCTCATGTTGTCTCAGGTTCCAAGAGCCATATATGATCATAGCTTTCTCTTGCTTCATGAAACAACCAATTACATTCCCTGATGCATCACAGTAGACTACATTCCCTATGCCTTCCAATGGAAGCCTCAATTTGGGGGGCACTAGTCAACTTATTCCTTAGCTCGTGATAGCTCTCCTGGAATCTCTCCGACCACACGATGGGTGTCCCCTTTTTTGACAACGTTGATAGTGGTTCTGCAACTCTGGAGATGTCTGGAACGAATATCTGTTAATAGCCAACCAAACCCAGGAAACTCTATACCTCCATCGCACTATGGAGTGGCTTCCAAGATAGTACCACATCAATATTCACTGGATCCACTGTCACTCCAACCTACAAGATGACGTGTCCCATGAATTGAACCTCTCCAATCCAAAACTGGCACTTCTAGAGCATACCATAAAGCTACAAGATGACGTGTCCCCTTAGATATTTTAACCACCCAAATAAAAATAATCTACACATATTTTTTATCATTATTCTAAAAAACTCCAAAAACTAACTTCCATTCCTGTTAGAATGCAATTACGGTGAGGGTCTCACAGAGAAATCACCAATGCTGCGAATTTATCAGTGCCCTCAAATTTAAATTCCGAGCATAGATTAAAAAGATATAAAGTCCCGCTCGTACGTTTACTGAACGTACCTGAACAAAACATTAGAAATTTATTCTGGGAACACTGGGGCATTGAATCAAGCACCATAAATTTTCATAGACTCATAAAATTACCATTTATTTATGAAAACAATTTCCACGGAATTTCCATGTCTTTAAATTCTCTACACCTCAGGGATTTATGTCCTCATAAGATACAACTCACACTAAGGGAACAAATGATGGTACTGAGCACACATCTGAGCCTCTCGCTCCCATGTGCTATCCTAGAGGTTCATGTGCTACCATCTAACACACACCAGAGGTATCGACCATCCACGTTGGATCCACTACTATTGGTTCTCAATCTCCACCGGAACCTCCATGAATTTCTACATGTCCTCGATGTCTAGATCCCCATGGTTGATGATTTGAGAATGATCGTGCACATATCTCTTCAGCTAAGATATGTGAAAGACATCGTGCACCCGCAGCAACTATGGTGGAAGAGATAAGTGGAAAGCCACCTCGCCAACTCTACTCTGGATTTGGAATGGTCCGATGAAAATAGGAGATAACTTTCATCATCGGAAAAATCCCTATAGACCTCATCGAGGTGAGACCCGTAGGAAGACGTGGTCACAATCCTCAAACTCCAGAGGCCTCAATCACTTGTCAGCATACGACTTATAACTGCTCTGTGCAGTCTTCATTGGCTCTTGGACGATATGAACATTCTCTATGGTAGCTCATATCGTCTCTCTTCCAACTAATTATGACTCCCCAGGGTCTGTCCAGCGCAATGGTCTTATGAAAGGTCGACCATAAAAGGCCTTAAAAGGTTCCATATCGATGGTGGAGTGATAGATATTGTTGTAGGAAAACTTAAATAAAGGTAAGTGGTACTCCCAAGTGCGACTAAAGTTGAGGAAACAAGACCAGAGCATATCCTTGAGAGTCCTAATGCCTTCGTCATACATTGCCATCAGTGTTATCGTCTGAGGTCCAGGTACATCTTCACCACACCTAGATGTACCTCTAGAGGGGATGTGTGGAACCCTTTAAACACATCCTCCTGAAGTTAAACTGTTACCAAGGTACATCCTATGAAGAAGATGACGTGGTCCCCACCTTCATAAAATCCATCAGGTGTCTTCCCTGTTTATATCTGAGCACATCGTGTCTCACAGTCAGTTTCCACATGTTGCGCCTACCTAACTCACAGATGAATTGGAGGAATGACTGTATGATACTATAGATAGGAAGCTCCAACCCTATACACAAAGGATATCTGTAAGGCAGCCAGCTGCTCTATCGCCTCTCCTAGAAGATGTATAGCAGTCCTCTTACTGAGTGCATCAACAACAATGTTCACCTTCCAAGCGGTATAGAATATCTCGAAGTCATTGTCCTAGATGAACTCAAGACAATGTCACTATCTCCAGTTCATGTCCTTCTGAAAGAAGATATACCTAAGACTCTTGTGATCGGAGTACATAATAAAATTTTCTCCAATCAGATATTACTGCCCCATATTCAAGGCGAGGAACACTGCTGGTAACTCCATGTCACGGGTAGTGTAGTTCTGCTCATGTTGTCTCAGGTTCCAAGAGCCATATGTGATCATATCTTGCTCCTGCTTCATGACACAACCAAGTACATTCCCTGATGCATCACAGTAGACCACATTACCTATGCCTTGCAATGGAAGCCTCAATTTGGGGGGGCACTAGTCATCTTATTCCATTGCTCGTGATAGATCTCCTGGAATCTCTCCGACCACACGATGGGTGTCCCCTTTTTTGACAAGGTTGATAGTGGTTCTGCAACTCTGGAGATGTCTGGAACGAATATCTATTAATATCCAACCAAACCTAGGAAACTCTATACCTCCATAGCACTCTGGAGTGGCTTCCAAGATAGTACCACATCAATATTCACTGGATCCACTGTCACTCCAACCTCCAAGATGACGAGTCCCATGAATTGAACCTCTCCAATCCAAAACTGGAACTTCGAGAGCTTACCATAAAGCTGGTGCTCTCGGAGTGTGTCCAGTACTTCCTAAAAATAGTAGGAATTATCCTCCTCAAAAGTCAAGTAGATTAAAATGTCTTCGATGAAGAGTACGACAAAGTGATCGATGTATGCCTATAATATCCTATTCATGTGACTCATGAAAACTGTTGGAGCGTTGGTTACGGCGAAGGGCATAACTAAGTACTCATAGTGGCTGTAACGACACATGAAGGCTGTCTTCTGCACATCCTCGTCTTGAACTCTGAGATGGTGAATGCCTGATCTATGGTCTATCTTCGATAACCATTGATCTCCCTTCAGTTGATCGAAGAGGATGTTAATCCTCAGAAGTGGATTATTGTTCTTCACAGTCACCTGGATCAGGTGATGATAGTAAACATAAAGCCTCATCCTTCCATCCACCTTCTCGGTGAATGGAATCGGGGCTTCCTAGGGAGAAACACTGGGCCAGATGAATCCATTTCTCGGAAAGTCCTCTAGTTGTACCCGCAGCTCACGAAGCACGGTGGGAGCCATCCGATATGATGGAGTAGATATTTATTCCATACCGGGGTAAATTTCTATATAGATGTCCACCTATCTAAGAGGAGATATACCTGGGAAATCATCAGGGAAAACATTCGCGTACTAGTACACCACTATATGGTACGCCAGAATCTCCACACGAACTACATCGAGGGTCTTGAAGTCCAACTGATGGGTGATCGACTGCACCATCTTCTAAGTAAGATTGTCATGTGCTGCAGAGGCTGCCTTCACAGTAGGGAAGGTGAACCTGGTACCATCCATGCAGACACACCATACTTTTCTCCTAATACAGTCTATCTGATCATGGATTGTAGATAACTAGTCCATACCCACGATGACATCGTAAGGCCTCGACATCACTACTAGGAAATCCCAGTTGAACCTCTCACCTCCTAGAGTTAGCTCACAATGTCGGCACCCGTTCATAATCTTCGAATCATCTCTCGTAAGAGTCTCTAGCTGTAATGATCAATGTAACAACTCCTTCATAATATCTTAGCTCCGAACAAGGGAAGTGGTAATGAAAGAGTGACCTGAACCCATGACTATAATAACTGCAACTAAAGTATAATAGACGCAGATCGTACCTCATATCATCTTTAGCGCATTGTGGTTGTACGCCTTAGCTTCCTGAAGTTGAGCTCTCCACTATCCACATTCTCCCTATGGTCAGGATAGACCTCTGGGTGGTGCTGATAGCACCTTATAACGGCATCCATCACCAGCTACTTGACCATATCCTATTCCAAATCTGCCTACTCCCGGTGGACTGCCTCGATCGATCCTCTGCCTCTACCTTGGAAGTCCCTCAACTGTCTGTTGATCGTCCATATGGCGGGTCAAACAGTAATGAGACATGGGACCATGCCCTCAACATGAGTAACACTGCCTGGTACTCGCATGTATATCTCTACATTGGGTTCCCCACACAACTTATCCTAAGACATGCAGTCCCCTACCTGTAGGTATGGTCCTCTTGGACCCCTACGAAATCTATATTTTTCATACTGCAGAAGACTCCACTGCAGGTTGACTAGTAGTGGGTCTTGCTACTAGTGACTTCTCAGCTAGGAATCTCTCAACTAGGAGGGCTTTCCCCAACACTCCCACATGAGTCAGAATGCTGAGGGATATCATTAATGCCATGATCTCTCTAATGAGCCATTTCTCAAAGGTCTGGGCCCTAAATAATGGGTCTAGTACCATATCAGTGTAGTATCGCGAGGGGTTAGTGAGCCCTGCTGAGTATTGCAGTACTGTCATGATGCCCTATTGCAGATGAAGTAGCTCTTATATCCGCACTGCTTGAAGGGTGTATAGATCAAACTCTTCCCGGAACAGGCTCTCGAAGTCCATCCATAGTACTGTCATCTCATCATGCGCCTGGAGCATTAGGCTCCACCATATTCTTATCGCTTCCTGAAGGAGGCTGGAATTATGTATCACAATGATGTCTCTTGGTGTCCCTACTATCCTGAAGACTCTCACCACAAACTCCATCCAATCCTCAACTGTCTATGGGTCGCTCTCTCCCAAGAACCTGGGTGGCCTCTGGCACTAGAATGCATGCAACCCCCTCAAGCGGTGTACTACGTATGATATTGAGGCTGGTGGTATCAGTGGCCCTACGGGAAGTCATACCGTTGGTGCCTCCACTGGTGCCTCAACTAAAAAGGGGCCCTGCACTAAGGCCTCATTTCTCGGTGGGATGTCAATGCATACAACTCTCGGGGCTCTAACTGGTTTTCTGGAGGGAGGCATCCTGATAGAAACAGATGCGACATGGAAAACAATTATACCTGGTGAGATGAAATAGTTGATCTGACTTAAAGAAAACCTTTGAAAACAAACACGCAATCTTTTTTTGTGAAATGATTCATAAATCAGATGTCAGGGTCCTGGTGTATTGATACGTTGGCTTCCCGCACCAACACTGGACTCTCTGAACTGAAAACCACACATAGTACCCTTAACACTATTTCTTCATAGAAATTAATTATCAAAGTCATATGTTATGTGGTAGAATCGATTCCTCAGATACCAACTTGTCACGACCCAACCCACGAGGCCAGTTTCGAAACTACCCCAAACCCGCCCTCCATAGGCCAGGGCCTGGCGACTCGCCCCAAAGGCGTAAATCCCTAAAACGTTGAAGTCATTGCCTTTATAAACTACAAAAACACACAATCATAGTACCCAAATAGATGCAATACACTATGTAAATCTGAATAAAAGGTAAGATATGGAATTTATATGGGAAAAAATACAAGACCAACTATAAAGTAAAAGTACAACTAGATAGGGAAAAAATAGACAGAAGATGAAATAAACTTAGGGATTGTCCACCACAGACCCTACATGAAGGGTATGTACAGATAGACTACTATGCACTCATGGTCCGTCAATCTCAGCCAGGTTTCGACACTTCGTTATGTCACCTTCGGGTACCGTGCAGTCCTTGTGCACTTGGCCTCCGTCAGCATTGTCCATCATCTTCATCCAACATAATGAGGTGTGGGAATTTCACGATCATGAGAGATAATAACGATACTAAGTAGGGACCCTGAGACCCTCATGGTCTCACTAAATCCAACATGGATTAACCGAAAAGTATGAAATATATGGATATCCATTACTTAGGTATATTCCCATACATATACCTATGTTATCTAGTGACCCATCTCAATTAGTAGGAAAACACAAAAGTCATTGACTAATCTCAAACCTGTTTTTTTATCAAAACCATGGATGGTGTCGTACACCTTCCCTTTCGAGTAGAGTGGGACCGCCGTGTCACACATAGGAACATTACACTATCATTAGACTGCTGAGGTACTCCTCCAATGGAGTACAATGGGTCAGCTGCGTCACATAGAGGCACTTCCCACCATGTGTTTTCCACTACACACAGAGGGGATTCCCCTATTAGCCGATGAATGTACTCCTCCTATCGTGTACCATGGGTCTACCATGTCACACAGAGGCTCTCCTCCTCCATGGATTTGCTGCGTCACACATTTGCGCTCCCCACTGGGCCCATCGAGTCACTAAGAATCAAATCAGTCAACCAGTCATCCGGTCTCATCCAGCTACTAGGTCTCTGTAATCTACTCGCTCGTCTCCCTGAGGATCCGCTCCACAAGCTACTAGTTGATACTCCATGTGTCACGAAGTGTCACATAGAAGTATCTCAAAGGACCGCCATATCATAGGGGTATCAATACAATTGAAGACACTCCAATCGGATTCCTGGTCTTTTTATTATTAGTCTTTTAGTTTTGGGGACTAGTTGGATTCGTGATGGATCCACCCTGATCATACTCCATATCAACCCAATTCTCTAGTGGGGTATACTCAAGGCACCGTCTCTCTACAAGGATTCCAGCGCCATTGACGGTTCGTCGAACTAATGACTGGTGAAAATGTTATGGAGGTTTGTGCAGGGACGCATGGTTGGCGCACGGTCTGGAAAACCCGTGCGGCCATGCCATGCGATGTCCCTGGACAGGATAGTTGCAACCACAGGGTTTGTGCACGGTTTCCCAAACTATGTGGCCAAGCCGTGCGAGGTCCCTTTATTGGACAGTGGCTACCACCCGGTAGGTGCAAAGCTTCCCAATGTAGGCGGCCAAGCCTTGCGATGTAACAAGGTGGGACAGTGGCTACCACACGGTTGGTGCACGTTTTCCCAAACCATGCATCCAATCCATGAGACCACATAAAATTAGGGTTTCATGTTCTTGGACACTCGGGATTTCACATCGTTTCCCCTATTATTCCTCCCCCTCGAGTCTCACAAAATATTTATGGTTTTTCAGAGATTGGGGGAGCTCCTTAACTCAGTTTCAAAGAAAATTGAAAGAATTTCATTGTAGATCGTTGGGCGTTCCCCTCAGGTACGTCCCTCATTTTGTGTGAGGGACTCGGTGTGGAGGGGCCACATGACCATCGCCTTCGTCACGCTCGATGGTGTGTTGGACACTGTATCTATTCATCGTAGTCGCACAAAGCCGCCTTCCCCCATCATGAAGTATACACCATTTAGGAAAATCGATGAGGGGTCAGGCCATATATTTTTGGCTCGCATGCTTCTTCTTTAGAGAGTTAGGAAGCATCACATGAAGGTAATATATCAATAATCTTCAAATGTTACAATTTAAAATAAACCTTTTATCAACTAATTTTGGTTTATCCTCATCCTTCATTCTTTCCAAGAATGGGGAAAATAATCTATAGAACTGAAGAATTAAATAAACCCCCTACATTACATGTCGATTGATAACGATGGAAGGAGAGGAATGGTAGGCGTCAATTTTTTGACGTCGGGAAGCGTCCATGGTATGAGACTGGGGAAGAAGCATCTTCATCATTCTTCATGGTCATCTCTTTCTCTTTTGGCTTAGTAAAAGATTGAAGAATGTGTTTTTAATTCTTCGCTGGATGATGAGGAGGTGTTCTTCGTGTTCTTCGTTAACAGATATTTCTCTAAGAGTTCTCCAAGCTCCACCAAAAGGCTAAGCCAAAAATAATAGAGGAATTTTCTATTATTTTTTGTCACAATATTAAAAAGGTTGTGTTTAATTAAATGAGACAACTCTTTTAATTAATGGGGTGGAATGAATTAAAATTGAAATTCAAAAAATAGGTGAGGTGGAGAGTTTTAATTAAATTAAGAGAGGATTGGCACATTTATGAGGGAAGTCCAAGGGTTTCTCATCACTTAATTGTGGGTTCCAAGGGGTTACAACCCATAGGTGGTCCCCATTAAAGATAGCCTCCCAAGGGAGGTTATGTGAATGTGGGCCCCACCACCATAACCTTTCATGGGAGGTTATGGTGTGGTGGCCCCCACCCCCACCCCCCGTAGAGAATTTATCCACCCAAATAAAAAAATCTGCACTTAATTTTATTTAACAATAATCTTAAAAACTCCAAAAACGATCATCCATTCTTGTAAGAATGCAACTATGGTGAGGCTCTCACTAAGCAGTCACCGACGTTTCCAGTTCATCGGTGCCCTCAGATTTGATTTTTTGGGCACCAGCTCAAATTTTATAAAATCACACTTGTATGTTTACTGAATGTACCTAAACAATATATCAGAAATTGAATCCGGGCACACCAGGCCTCATAATCAAGTGCCGTAAATTTTTGTGGACTCATAAAATTCCCATGTATTTAAAAAAAATTCCACGGAATTTAAAGGTCTTTACAATTAAATCCAATAAATATATGACATGAACTTTAGAATGACCTAGTCTCTAGTTTTACATTATTTATGACTATGGAATGTGAAATTTTATAAAGTGGTATATCATTGAATGGGAATGGATGTCTAAGGAATGGTTGAAAAATAAATATGGATGGGAAGAAGAATTGAAGTATAAACTAAATAAGAATGATTGATTATGGAGGGAGGATGAGTAAATTATAAATTGAATATATTCAGCTAATATTTGTTTTATTTAAATGTTATATATTTATATTCTTTAATTAATGGCTTGAACTTATTTGGGTTTTTTGAAAATATATTATCCATATGGAAAATAAAATGCTCAATTGTGTGGAAATTTTATAACAATAATTTGTACATTTGTTTTTATCATTATTTTAATTGATTGTGGGACATAATACTACAATGTTTTAGTATTTTTATTTGTTTATTAAATGATAGACCTTATATATGATTTTGGATACTCCCTTAATGTCTTTAGAGTAACTGTAGAGAGATTACTCCAAAAAAAGTTTTTTTAATTATGTATTTAGTTGGAAGGGAGATAAAATAGTAAACCAAGAAGAAATAATTCCAAAAAAATGGTTTCACGATGTGAATGAATGTGATTTTGAAGATATTGAACCAAAATAAGAGGCATCACCCCACAACCTAACAAAAAAGTGGACTCATACGATTACCCATGATGTACTTATATTGTAACGATTTTATTATATTCTATAATACATTTTTGTTAAAAAGTAAAAGTTGAAAAACAATTCCATCAAATTCGCTTATGAATTGATGCACACCATGGTTGTATGTAGTCAATGAATTATGAAATCAATATTTAGGACATGAATCAATTTAATGATGAAGGTTGATGTGTTGGTTGAGGGGACAACATTACTGGATGAGTAGAAGAGAAAGAGTTGTGGTGTCATTCAAAAGAATGGGAGAACCTTATAATATATTAAGAGAAATCATACTTATGAAACACGATAGAAACAATGTAATGTTTTAATATGGGATGATTCTCATGGAATCTAATAGAGAAATCATGTATTATTATTACAGATTAATCCACATCATATTGAATATAAATATCGATAACCCATTAAGGTGTTGTAAAATATCATTTTATAACATATGATAATTATTCAATGACATTATGATGTAATATTGATATATAATAATTTTATAATTAAGAAATAATATTTTCCAATATTGGATATAATGATTCCAAGAAATATAATGGAAGATAATGTTACATTTTAATTACTTGGAATGTAATTTCATGACCCAAGGGAGTTTTTTATTTTGAAGTAAAATGATATATCCATGACACACCATCATCATCCCTTTAACCATTATTATGTATCCTCAGAAGAATAGATAATGGTTAATATTTAAGGTATATAAATTTATTCAATAATGAAAACAATTATTTTATTATGAATTTGTGGTATATAAATAAGATATTCCTGTCAAATGTTTCAAATTATTACACATTATGACGCAAGCTTGTCATATGGCCTTGAAAAATAAAATTTCTTATATTCCCTAGTGTATTGTATTGATTAACACTAGAAGATCTCCTGAAGAGGAGTGCACACAAAATAATTTGTCACATTAAAATGAGGATAAAAATGTGGTTTTTTAAGAATAAATAAATAAGATAATGATTGAAATGAAAATTGAAATTCAAATGATTTAAAATTGGTGATTAGTTCAAGGTCATTTTCCCCAATGTAATGCATTCCTTATTCAATTTTATTCAATCATCTTCTTCATAGTTGATTAAAGTGAGTTTCCATAATCGTTTCTCTCACTTCCTTGGTGAAATTATGATGGTGTGACAAAATATTACCAAGATAACGGTTCGGTGAACTCTACTTCAATGTAAATAATAGTTCTATTGAAGGTCCTCAATTGACATGGGAAATATAAAATCAGGAATTTTTTATCACAAATAATCAAGAACATTCACTACTCCTTTTACACATAATGAGATCATCGAGTACTTCACCACTAATCACTGGTCTATTCCATCGTATAGAAACTAGAAATTACTGGAGGGAGATAATGAATATTTTACCAAGGCAAAAATATATAGAAGAATTAAAATTCAATAACAATCGCACTTGATAATAAAATCCGCAATATTAAATTGAAATCAACTATGAAAAAGAAATAAATATCATTAAACTATGTCCATGATCTCATGCATTTCAAGATAGAAAACCAACATTTCCCAAATCACCCAAAATGTTTACCCCACCATGGTAAGGGTAATCGAGGGTAATAGGTAAGACTAAGGCACTACAATACTATGGAGATGAAAATATATAAAAGAGAAAGCTGAAATGCTTCCTCCATGGTGTCCTAGAACGAATGGGATGGAGAATTATAGATTCTTTGATAGGGAGTAGATCCCCACCATTTATAGCTAGAATTCGTCCCCTGAATGTTGACGCATTGTAGACCATTAAATTACATCTTCATGTGTTGCATCCTTATTGAATGTTGTTCATAATTATCATCGGTGTAATCGCAAAATCCCAGTGGATTTGGACATGTATTCTGAGTGTAATGACTTTTTTACTCTAACCATTTATTCCTTCCAGTTATACTCGCCAAATCATAATCCTCCATATTAGGATGATTTAGTGACCCCATAAACAGCCAATTCATGTGGCCTTGCATTCAGTAATGATTCTCCAAAACTCATTTCTTGTTCCCCCACTGAATTTCACAACAATTAGGCCCACCATGGATGAGTTATGGACCCCACCCCAAAACTAGGCAGAACTGAAAACTAATTTCTTAAGCCATCATGTGGGCTTCTTTTCAGCTTCTATATGGTCGATTCAGATTTTCTTCCAAATAGATGAAATGAAGACCTTGATTTTTGGAATCTGGAAAATAAAGAAGTTATCAATTTTGATTAGTTTAGAAAATGATATGACCAAACTATAGAAGGAAGTTAAAATAGAAAAAACACTAAAATGGGCAATTTTTTCTCTTCAACTCAATATAACACCAATATCATAAAACTATAGCTATTCATCATAGTGAATAACATTGGTGGGTTTAAAGCAAATAAATTAAATTTAAATTGATTTGACAATATTTTCTCTATCAATTCCCCCACACTTTGCACTTGGACTCCTACAATAGTAAACAACAAAATCAAATCGAATAATATCCAATACACATACCAATGAGATCATCCAAATCAAAAACATGAAGCAAAAAGATATCATGCCACATAGAAAACAATTATTTAATTTTCTCCATTTTATATTATTTAAAATATTTCCACTTCATTTCTAATCCCATTCACACAAAACAACTACTTCACATTAAATTTCTCTCATCGCACAAATGTATATGCTCAAAAAGTCTTTACTCATCCAAAATCACACAATAGTCACCATAGTCATGATAAATTCATACTTTTACAACCGATGTGAGTCAAGGAAATAGGTTTCTCACAAGGACTTTTCAGTGTTGTTCTGTAGCTTTTAGTTGGTAGGATTTATATGTTAAAATATTTGAGGCTGAAAAAGGAGGGGTTGGCACTTTTTGAAGAAAAAATTCACGATTCTAAGTATCACTCAAACATTGTCTCATTCTAATCCCCTTTGTAGAAAATAGGCACTGTCATCATTCAATCAGCTGTGGATTTTGGAAGAAAAAATATCAATATTTTCAAACATGATTTTTCTTGAAATGTCCGTATAGGCGCAACATTCTTTTTTTACATTAGTAGATAGAGAAAGTCACAACTTCTCTTATCATGAAACCTCCTGAAAGGAAAAACATTAAAAAATTACATTTTAAATAGAAACATCAGCTTTTCAACATTTTATTTTCCACTCAAAATATCACCAAATGAGGTAGTACACCCCAAGACATCTTCCTCCACACTCAAGTTCAACAAGATCATGCAATTCCACTTCAACAGCATGTTGGATTTCGAAAATTGGCATGTAATGTGGACTAAACCTATAAAGAAATTCTAGGAATCTAATGTCTTATAAAGGATAAATGTAAAGGTGGGCCATAATGAAAAGGATTATTTTGAAAAGGGGGATTAAAACCAAAAAATTCATCAATAATTTAAGAAACTGCACCCCAAACAATCATGTTTCTAAAAGAATAAATCAAATTCTGGTTAAAGAAAACATGTACTTGTTCTCTCAATAAATGATGAGAATGAAAATAATATGACAAAAATAGTGTAGAAGCCTCAAAGAAAATTGATTTCAATGATATAGACAGTGCAATATGGACTGAGATTCAAAAATCAGTGTACTTTTCATTTAATTTCAAAAGATTTGATCTTGAACCAAATTCATTTCAGTATTCATCTAAGCTCAATTTCACTCAATAGATTGGTTCACTCATTGAAATAGGGTTCAAAAAATGGTAATGATAATCATTTCATCTCAAAAGTATCAAATACACACCATATATTGAAAAATAAACACACACAAATATGAAATCACTATGTTTTTTTAGAAAAACATAAAATAAAAACCCTAAACTACAATGATTACCTCCCCCAAACTTATATGTTAAAATTTCATCAATCCATTCAACTGGATTTAACAAGTATGTCAATTTTAAAATGAATCACCACCACAAGAAAGTGAGAAAGATAGGTACAACCTGATGGATCTTATTGATAAAGACATTGGAGGACCATGATCTCCTCCATTGGTTCTGGTGGAATGGTCCCATGGAATTTCTTCAACCTATGTCCATTAATAGTGAATGGCTGTTGATCTCCATGCTTCGAAATCTCCACATCTCCACATGGATATACAAGAGTAACTATAAATTGACCCAACCATCTGGAATGAAGATTACCTAGCATTAGCTTGAGTCTTGAGTTGAATAACACCACTTTATCTCCAGAATGGATGTCTTTCGGTTGAATCATCATTTCATGAGCCACTATTGTCCTCTCTTTGTAAATCATGGAATTTTAAAATTCTTCCCTTCTTATATCCTCCTGCTCCTACCACTTAAATTTTCTTTCCTTCCTAGCACATTCAATATCCAAATTCTTTTTCTTCATAGCCCAATACACCTTATGATCTAATTTTACAGATAGGTGGAAGCATTACCCATAAATCAACCTATATGGACTCATTCCAATCAGGGTTTTGTAAGCTTTCCAGTAAGCCCATAAGGTATATTCCAACCTTAGGCTCCAATATATACTATTTGGATTAATAGTCTTTTCCAAAATTCCATTGATTCCCCTATTGGAAACATCATCTCCCCCATTAGTCTATGGATGACAGGGATTTGATGTTTTATGATGCACCAAATAATTCTTCAGCAAAGTATTAAATATCAAATTGCAGAAGTGGGTCATGGGATCACTGAGGAGTTATCTGTTCACTCCAAACCTACAAAATATTTTAGACCTACCAAAATAAGAAACAACTTTAGCATCATCAGTCCTTCTGGATTTTTCTTCCATCCATTTGGAATCATAATAAACTGCAAGAAAGATATAAGAATTTCCAAATGACATCGGAAATGGTCCTATAAAATCTATCCCACAATCTTCAAAAATGTCTCAAAAATTCAATGGATTTTGAGCAATTTCTTGTATCTTTGAAATATTTCATGGAAACTGAAATTTTTCACATATTTTTCAAAATTCATAAGCATCTTTAAAAATGTTGGGCTAATATATTCTATATTCTGAAACCTTCCGTAATATCTTCTGAGGTCCAATGTGGCCTCCACAAGCGAATGTGTGAAAAAATTAACAAAATAGATTTAACTTCACTTTTAGGAAAACATCTCCTTATTACATGATCATTAAAAATCATCCAAAGGAATGGATCATCCCAAATGTAATACCTTGATTCAACATTCAGTTTTTGAATTTTCTAAGAATTGAAATGAGATGGGACCTGAGATGTTACCATAAAATTGAACATTTCAGCATACCATGGAACATCTCCTTCAATAAATTACCAATGCTCCACTATAATTTGATCATTCAGTGGGTCTCATTCTAGAATGTCAATTTCAGGTGTGTTTGGCTGTATACATAAGTTATCATCCACTTGGTTCACAGATCCCTTCTTGTCCTTGATTTCAATATTGAACTCTTGTAGTAGTATCATCCATCTCACTATCCTCGATTTAGCACAACCATTCTTCATCATGTACCATAATTCTACATGATCAGAAAAGACAATGATATTTGTTCCCATAAGATATGATCTAAATCATTATAAATCAAAAACAACTTCTAAGGACTCTTTTTGTGGGTTTGTAATTGAATTGGTATACATCTATGGTTCTGGAGGCATATGAAATGACTTGTGGTCTGCCCTCAATTTGCTGAGAAAGGACTGCTCCAACTAATTGGTTAGAGGCACCACAAAG
The DNA here is from genome assembly GCA_963277665.1 of Viscum album. NCBI lineage: Eukaryota > Viridiplantae > Streptophyta > Magnoliopsida > Santalales > Viscaceae > Viscum > Viscum album. The sequence goes on along the minus strand of OY728162.1, from coordinate 793,520,056 downwards.
TTGCTCAAATGGTTCTTCCCAATTTGGTTGTTGCATCACGGGTGGTGAAATCTATCTCTTCTTCAACTCATCAAATGATTCCCAATATGCACCATTGAAATCAACATCAGCATCATTCAAAATTAATCTACATAGAGGGAGATAAATCTTAATGAAATCATTAATATACCTCCGGTAGAATCTATTATGTCCTAAAAATGATCTAACATGTTTCACACAAGTAGGGTAAGGCATTGAATTTATCACTTCAATTTTGGATTTACCGACTTCAATTCCATTTTGGGAAGTGACATGACCAATTAAAATTACTATTTTATCAATGAAATTACATTTTTTTTAAATTTAAAACCATATTTTTTGTTCATTATATGAATTCAATCATTTTCTAGAATTTTCAAACAATGAACAATTGAATCTCTAAAAACTGTGAAATAATCTAAGAAAACATCCAAGAAATTTTCAATGTGTTCAGAAAATATACTCACCATGCACCTATGAAATCTAACCGGATCATTACATAATCGAAATTTCGTTCTTTTATATGAAAAAGTATTAAAATGAAATTTCAATGTCGTCTTCTCTTGATCCTTAGGAGCAATGGGTTCCTGGAAGTAACATGAAAATCCATCCAAAAAGAAATAATGAGTTCTTTCTTCCAATATCTCAAACATTTGGTTAATGAAGGGGATAGAGAAATGATCTTTTTGAGTGACCTGGTTCAATTTCCTAAAATCAATGCATACTCTCCTGGTGTTTTTAATTATCAAAGGGATTAACTCATTCTTTACATTCCTCATAGTGGTCAGGCAAGGTTTTTTTGGAACAACATGAATAGGGCTAACCCAATGTGAATCTGAAATGGGATAGATGATCCTAGCTTCCAAGATATTCTCTATCACCTTCTCCACAACCTCCATCATGGTGGTATTCAACATAATTTGGGGTTGTCTAAAAGGTTTGAGAATCTCTATAAAGAAAAATTCTTTGTGAGCATATTTTTCGGTTTATTCCAGGGATATCACCTAAGGTACAACCTATTGCCCGATCATTTCCTCTCAAAATATAAATCAATGATTTTTCTTCGATCTTATATAGACGATTTTCAATTATCACTGGAAATTTATCTCCTCACATAAGAAAAACATATTTCAATAATTGGGATGTTTTTTTAACTCATGTTCAGGGGGATTCTCAAGAGAATAAATTATGTTGACATTCCCCACTTCGAATGTGTGGACCACCTGCACAAAATAAACCATATCACATTCCTCATCAATCAAAAAATCATCAATGAAATTTTTTTTACCTCTTCTTCCCACATTAACTCATAATGTCTAGTGTTTTAGGAATTTACATGTTCATTAATGGAAAAATTATCCCATAAGTCTAAGAATTCCTGGAACATACATGATTATTCAATGTGCTTAGTATTAACTTCTTGGGAGAGTGAAATAGGGAGTGATCATCTGATGAGTACCTCATGGATTCAATAATGTTGAAGTGCATAGTTCTATCTCCGAATTTAAAGATGAGCGTACCATCATGGACATTGATGATGGTTTTGGCTATCTTCAAGAATAGTCTCCCCAAAATGATGGGTGATTGTGGTGGGTTTTTATCTTTTCAATGTTTAGCACATAGAAGTCTGCTGGGAATAAGAGATCTTTGAATTTCACCAGGACATCCTCCAGAACTCTAGTTGGGAAATCTATGGATCTGTTTGCAAGCTGGGCCACCACTCTTGTGAGCTTTAAGTCTCCCATATGAAAAGAAGTGTATACAAAGTGAGGCAATAAATTAATTAAAACACCTAGATCACACAAATCATTAGAAAAAATTAATGAACTAGTGGATCATGGAATGGAAAATGTCCCTGGATCTTGAAATTTGGTTGGAATATGCAGTGTGATAAGGCCTGAGACACTTCTCCCCATGTTCATTCATTCATTCAAATGATGTTTACCTTTTTGGTTCAAAGATCAGTAAAAAAAATTCATACCTTGGAATTTGTTTGATAGTTTCTAGTAAATGGATATTTATTTCCACTTTCTGAAAAGTGTCTAGAATTTCGTTTTGAAGTGTTTCCTCTTGTAATTTAATTGATTTGAGCATCCTTGTTAGAAATGGTGTGGGTAGGTCTTTATTATCCCTTTGTTTCCTTTGCATTGGTGTTTCTTTTCTCTTATTATGTGGCCTCTCCTTCTCCTCCTTCTCTTTATTTTCTCCAAGGAGGATTTTCACATGAATTTGTTTAGTTTTCAATATCATTCTTCCCTAGAATATGTGGTAATTTTTCAAGTTATTGTTCGGATGGTGGTGGGAATTAATTTCCACTTCATGTTATGATTTCAATTAACATTCCCTTTAGGATTTGGAACTTTTTGGGATGGAAGCTTCCTTGGATTCTGGGTTAGAATTTCCAAAAAATATTAACTGGTTGGATAAGCCTTTAACATATTCATTAAGCCTGTCAACATCTGACTGTAGCTATTGGTTCTCACATGATGGTTGTGAACTGGTGGACGGTTTCTCATATGTATTTATTTGGAATGGTTGTGGATGAAAGGTTTGTTGTTTTTTAAAGGGTTGTTTATAGGAATGTTGGAATGGAGGGGGGTTTTGGTTTTGGTGTTTAAAATGAGGTTTATTATGGGTCTGTTGGAATCCTTACCCAGGTTGGTTTTGGGGATTATGTGGTGGATTTGGTTGGAATTTCCTTTGTTGATATGTAGTAGCACACAGTTCTGTTTCATGCAATTCAGGACACTGGTCAGTGAAATGTTAATTAGAAGAGTATAAACCACATACCTAATTTGGTTATTTTTATTCCTTCACTTGTTTCACAACCATATGTCACCCTAACCTGGTGAGTTCACCCATCTCTCTTCTAATTATTCGTATTGAATCCGATGTTCTAACCTCATGGATTCCTCTTGTCGTCGACCCTCTTATTCCAAATTTTTGTGAGTTTTGATAAATAATTTCAATTAGTAAAAATATATATGCATGCGAATTTTCAATCACAGATCCAGCAGATGAGGAATCTAGAATATTCCAATCATTTTCCATATGTACTTGGTAGAATAACACAAGGAATTGGTGTTCCTACATTTCATGATTTGGGTAGCTGGAACATAGCTTCTAGAAATGCTCCCAGTACTCATAGTGGGTTTCTCCAGATGATTGTCATATGATTTAAATTTCATTATTGATGGTTGTGCTCCTAGATGTGGTAAAGAATTATTTCATGAAACACCATTTTATAGCTTCCAAATAATTGATCTCCCATGGTTTTAGATTTTACAACCATTATTTAGAAGCTCCTTCGACTAAGAAGGGGAATTCCGTCGACCAAAATTGGTCTTTGGGTCCTCCTCCTGGCCTGAAGCTTGAAAAAATGTATCTTAATTCGTGCATGTGCTGATTTGGGTCTTCTCCTTCAAGACCATGAAACTATGGAAGCACAATAATCGTATTGACACGTAATTCAAAATCATTTGGTTTAGTGGGTGCTATTAGTTGGTTAATTTGAATGGAAAATTGAGGTGCACATAGATCACGTAGGGTTCAGTTGGGATTTCGAGCCATTATTTCAGGTTCACCGTGAACACTAAGAGTTTCACATGAATCTGAGAGATCTATTTTTTATATATTTCTAGTTGATTTCTTTTTCTTAGTTGTGTTAATTTTATATCTATTTCTGGGTAAAATTCTATTAATGTTTCTTTTGAGATTCAGGTCATTCAATTTAGAATATCTTTTTTTTGTTGTACTGCCTCCCCGGAAATGATGCCATGTTTGACGCACGCCTAACATAGGAAATTGAAAAATGTTTATTTATATATTACCTATTGTAGTCTAGTGATTAACCCTAGGACGTCTCCCAAAGAGGAGTGCACAAATCATAGTTTGTCAATTTAAAATGAGGGTAAAAATTCGGTGTTTTAGATTAAATTAATAATATAATTATTTAAATGAAAATTTAAATTCAAATGATTAAAAATTGGTTATTAGTTAAGGGTCTGTTTCCCAATTGTAACGATTTCCTTGTTCAATTTAATTCAAGACACTTCTTCTTATTTGATTAAAGTGAGTTTCCTCAATTCTTTCCTCTCATTTCCTTGGTGAAATTATGATGGTGAGACAAAAACTTACCAATATATTGTTTTGGTCAACTCTCATTCCATGTGAAAAACAGTTTTATTGAATGTACTCAATTGACATGGGAAATACCCGATCGGGTCTTGTTTATCCTAAACAATCAAGATCATTGATTAACCCTTTTACACCTACTGACGATCAATGAATACTTCACCACTAATCCCTGTTATATTCCATCGTATATAAACCATAAATTAGTCGAGGGAGATAATGACTATTTTCCAAGGAAAAAATATATAATAGAATTAAAATTTATGAATGATCGCACTTGATAATAAATCCACATTATGAAATTGAAAACTATAGGACCCCAGGACACCCTGCGAGGGGAGGGGTGAATCAGGGTGTCATCTTTTTCTTTTAAAGTGATAGATCTTGTTCCTAAATTGTTAGTATATTATTAAACATGAATGATTGAAATGAACAAAAAAAATTCACATACAGAGAGATAAAATGTCACTTTTTACTGGTTCACCACTAAGGGATACATCCGAGGATCATACGCCGAAAGTTTTTCAGTCATAACAAATTCCACTAATCTTAACTATCTATGGATTACAAAGGTTTGGAGAAATTCACTCTGTCCTAGGCTCACTAACATTACAAAATTTTAGGGATAACTCACTACGTCCCTCAGGTCACTCTCGGTGACTCCCCCAGGCTTGCTGCCCTTAGAGAAGTCACACACAGTTTATAGATGTGAAGGTCTATTAATCATTGCAAAAGAATGCATCCACAGTTAAATGTAGATGCTTTGTTGAAGTCCATGTTCCACTCATATACTAATTGCACTTTCCACCAAAGGTATTTTGAAATCTTTTAGTTTTTTTGCAGCTCCAAAGGACCGACATACAACATCCTCACCTGACGCGCTTCACTATGTATGGAGTGAAAGTTTCAGTAATGGCGCGCAAGTCACTTGCGTGGTACAAAATTTTATTTTAGGAGACACCAACACAGTTGGGTGAAACAACCTCCTTCATCTCCAGACATGTGCGACAATGAACCTTCAACTCCCAAACTTCCTTGGTCGTGAAGCCAACAACAGGCGTGCAACCTTCTCTTGCGCGACCAAACTACCATATGCGCGACACAAACCACTTGCGTGACACAACCACTTGCGTGACGAGAGCTCGGAAAATTTCTAAGACTTGAACTTAGTTCAAAATTAGGAGAGGTGGTACTCTATTTAAAGAAAAACTGGACCCCCTATGCGGTGGCACGCAAGAGTCCTCACAGTGCGCAAGTCCCAGTGCACAGCTCCAACTGCCCTAGCCTCTGTCGCACAATTTACTTGTGAGACCACACCAATACTTGTGCACCCTACTTTATATTGCCATATTTTAATGTGATGATCTTGAAGAACATATGGCACACAATTTTCCAAACCTCATAGGCATCGGCGTGCATGTCCTTTCTCGGCACGCAGGTCCCTTACGCGACCAGCCCAAAACATGCACGACCCTTATCCCTTTTCCAATTTTCAATGTTCTGATCTTGAAAAACATATGGCATACATGTTTCCACTCTTTCATGTACACAACACGCATGTATCATCTCCAAAAACACATTTCTCCATTTGTCAATTTTCAAGACAAAAAATTTGGCAAACACTTGGAAACGACTCCACCTTCAATATTGTTGTCTGCATGAACTGTATGATCACATTGCTGGTACACATTCTGAACATCCACTCAGGATTGAAAACAAACACAAAACATACTCAAATTCATGCATAGAAGACCACGGAATCAACAAAAACAACTTTTTTGATCAATGAAACTTCATTCAATTACGTCTAGGAACTCAGGCATTAAAAAATAGAAAACCGACCCTTCCCCAATCACTCAAAATGTTTACCCCACCATGGTCAGTATAATCAAGATTAATGGTGAAGAATAAAGAATTAAAAAACTATTGAAAAGAAAATAAATAAAAGAGAAATCAAAAAAGTTTTCTTCTTGGTGTCCCAGAAGGAATGGGATATAGAAAGAGATATGTTTTGAGAGGGAGGAGCTCTCCTCCTTTTATATCCAGAATTCGTCCACAGAATGATTATAGGTTGTAGACCCATTAAATTACATCTTCACGTGTTTCACCCTTCTTAAATGTTGTTCATAATTTTCCTAGGTGGTTCTTCTCAAAATCTCAGCCGATTTTTACATGTATTCTGAGAGTTATGCCCGTTTATCTCTGAATATTTATTCTATCTAGTCAGACTCTGCAAATCCTGACCATTCAGATTAGAATTCTTTAATGACCCCTTAAATGGTGAATTCAAGCGGCCTTTCCTTCGTGATAGATTCTCCAAAACTCATTTCCCGTTCCTCCACTTAATTTCTCAACAATAGAGCTGACAATTAACGGGTTATGGACCCCACACCCAAACAAGGAAAAACAGAAAAGAGTTTTCTAGAGCCAACTTTTGAGCTTCTGTCCAGCTTCTATATGGTCGATTTAGCTTTTGGTCCAATGAAATGAAATGAATCCCTGAATGTGTATAATATGGAAAATAAATCATGTTTCAATTTGTATTAGTTTAGAAAATGTTGTGGGAAAACTACAAAAATAAGTAAAAATAGATAAAAAACCAAAATGAACCATTTTTACTGTGCAGCTCAAACAAAAAGAAATATCTTAACAATATAGCAATTCATCATAGGGAAAAACTTTTTTGGGTTTAAAAATAAAATTCATTGTAATTTGAATTGAAAATATTTTCTCTATCACTTTACATCTAATATTATTATATCTTGATCTTTATTAAACTCTTATTGATCATAGAAGTTAACAATTATTATTTAAATATTTAATTAAATTAAGTAATCTTATTTTATTGATATCATTTAATGCTTCTAAAATTCTTTTACAATTTTCAGTAACTTTTTTGATGGTAAAATAATACACGATTGATTTTCCTTCAATAATTACCACATCATCACATAAGAGGTGTGGGATCAAGAGTAAAAGAATGAGTTTTTATATTATCTATTAATTTCCTTCATGAATCAAAATATTTTATGAATCACATTTAATATCTAATCCTGATCTTATTTATCAGCATGTATTTGAAAAAGAGTCTTTTGAAGGGATAAACACATCATTAGTTAACACAATGAAGCAATCTAAAATTTCATGGAATTATATTTGGTTTTAAAGATTAAAATTAGTGAATTGAGGTCGATATTCTTCTTTGACCATGAAATTTATATAAAGTTAGGTAGAATTTCAGGAATGTTTTATAATAAATTCGTTCCCTTTGAAAAATATTACAACTAATTGATTCAAAGAAATTTAAGAATTAGAGAGATAGTTTTCTTTTATGAACCCATCCATTGAAATTAATACTTTGATTTTTCTTAATTGAAAATTTTCAAACAAATAGATTTCAGTTTCATTTTATTGTTATTATTGAGAATTAAAATGTATTTTGTTAAGAATAATTTCAATTCATATATCTTACATATAATACATATTCATCAAGGGATTTAAATCATTCATTAAATTTTCTATACCCTAGTATTTTGATACAAATTAATTATAGTAAATTTTCAAAATTGATTACCCATTTGAATTAATGTTGTTTGTGTAATGATAGATCCTTTTTGTGGGAAGGTTTTAAAAATTATAATATATTGATCATAAAATCATATCCTTTAGAATCTAGAACCATATGTTTAAAAAATCAGTATATGATATTAGTCTCATGACCCCTAGAGGGGTGTGAACAATGGTAATGACATCTGTAATGTTCTTCAAACATTAACCCTCTTCGATAAAAAAATTCATTACCCTTGCTAGAAGGAACACATTTCAAAATATCATTTAATCAAATGAATATGTATGAAAAATTATAATACAACTATATTTACATAGATTTTAATATATTTAGTTATACAAGGATATATCCATGAATCATAAACATGGATCACAACTAGTATACCAGAATACTCCGTCATATAATCTTCAATTGAAAATGATGTTTAGCCAATGGTCACTTCACACAATGGGAAACTACCCATACCTGATTTTTATAGATCAATAATTGATCATCCATGGGATACTCCAATTTATACACACTACATGAATTGCATCAATGAATGAATCATTTTTTAATAGATGTTTGATACTCTTGAAAATCATCATATGTGTAAAAATAATCTTTTAGAAAATTAAAGATATTATGTTACAATGTCAATCATATTATTTAATCTACTTTTAATGTTATAAGATTGAAATAATAATTATTGAGAGATGAAAATTGGATCTTCAATAGAAGCATCACAACAATAACAAAAAATAAATTTTTTAATTGAGAATGTTATATTGTAAAAAAACTCCATAATACACAATATTTCATTAATATAAACCTAATATATATTTTAATATGCCTTTCTTGGATCTGTAACAATCGAATAGATCTGTAGATAATAATCAATATATTTTAATCAATATTTTCCTATTATTTTTTTAATATTTCTCCTCGCCATTAGTTTTTTTATTGAATAATTTCAATGTTCATTTAATCTCAGAAAAAAATAAAACAAATATTGATTTAAGTTATCATGATCATATAAATTCATTTCATGTGTATAAAATTTAAATATTCATTAAATATCATCCATCTTTTTAATGTTATCTTATTTAAAATAGAGCCATGACCTTATAGAACATGGGGGAATTAAAACTATCAAAATATAAAAATTTCACCAATATTATAGTGTAATTACGATCACTATAAAAAATTTATATAATTTTCATATCCTCCAAAAAAATGGCTTGATATGTCCCCCAAAATTTTAAAATTAATACCTAACAATTCTCTAAAACATCCTAATTAATTCCTTATAGTGTAATAAATAAAATTGTAGTAATTTAGATTCTAATAAACCTAATTTCATCATATTTTGTTGATCATATATCATTATTCATAAAAATCATTCGTTTGTAATTATTCATGAAACATTATTCACAAACCCATGATTGTTTCACATTGGAAATTTTTTTATCATTCCCCAAATTAGTGTATATTTTGGTATTATTTCATAGTCATTTCATACAAACCAAAAACCATTATTATATTCAAATCACAAGTCCCTGTATAATAGTGAAATAAAAGGTAATTTTATCATGATTCCTTTTCATGTTAAATACAAATTAACCTAGGTTACCACAATTAATATTTTGAACAAATGTATTTAGTATCCAACTGAATTATTATGATTTTTTCACTCTTCAAGGTGGTGTATCCTTTCACTAGTGAACATGTCTCTTACATATTTCAACCATATGACACAAGAGTCTTGATATAATATTAAATATGCATGATTTAATATTTAGTCTTTTATCTAGAGAAATAACTATATAAAACTTAATGTTTACTTTAATAATTTTATCATGAATTTTTTATCCTTTTAAAAAAATAAATCCACACTTGTCCACCCACTACCAAATATTATTAAAATTCCTCCAATTCAAAAACATATTAGACTGATCATTTTTAAATACTTATATCACTTATCAAAAAGTATTACAGATCATAAATTTTAAAACAATGTTAAAAATCCAAATATTAATCCATTGTGGATTCAATAATATCATAATTTATTTACTATGTATAAAAATAATAAATTTCATCATAATTCCAATAATCTCCTTATTAAGCTCTTAGATATTATCTTTACATGTTATTCTAGCACCACCTTGAATAATAATACATTTTTCCTTATCTTTTATAAATTCCACATGATGACAATATTCTTAATTGTTAATAATAATCCTTAGAAAAAAACATTAAATCACATAACAAAATGTTGAAATTTTATCCTTTAGATCAATTATCATCATATTTTCATAATGTTTTTCTAAACATAAACCATTTTTAACTAACACCAAACACAAATATTTATTGGAAAATAAACATATGACATATATTTATTGAAATTTACATTTAATAAATCATAATAATCATTTTATGAAGATTTAGTGATTTATATTGTGGTATTTTTATTTTATATTTAATTTTTTGGATTAAAAAAATTGAGTAATTATATTTTATTGAAAATTGAATCCAAAAACATACAATATGGTTTATTTAATGCAAAAAAAACGTGTTTTGTTTTATAATATTAACTAAATTCATTCATTAAAAAACAATATATAAATTTAATAGTCTTAGAATAAGTTATTTATGATTTATGTATAATTAAATTACTGTTTTTTATTTAAAATAATAAAAAAATTATATTTTAAAAATTAAGAGAATAATGATTTTTAATATTACATATCTTTCATTTATATTATTGAAAAAGTGAATAATTAATAAAAAATAAAAAAATATTCTATGATTGAATCACTAATTATAATTTTGTGTTGTTTCGGCATAAAATTCAAATTCTAAAATGATAGATGAGATAATATAGTTCTAAATTAGAATTATTGACATAATATGTATCCCATCACTAATGGGAATAATTTTTTAAGTAGATTTTAACTTTTTTGTATCTATGGTCTCCATCATATGTGGTTGTGTTGAAGATGAGTAGAAGAAGGGTTGAGGACACTAGTTCTCGTGTAAGTAGCAATCACAATTAGACTATGAATAATGAGATGAAGGATAGTGAAGGTTAAAAAGTGACATTCCTAGAGGATGGATTTCCCAAAATTCATATTACTCATGCCTCTTCGTCCATAAGGAGGATGATTTTTTGTATTTCAAATCATCTCTCCTTAGAAATAGATAAATATTAAATCAATGTGTTGGAGATCAAAAAGATATTTGATGAAATTAATGGGGAACATCAATACATAGATAACATTGGGTGAAAAATATAAGGATTTTTTATAAAAATGAATCATTATTGTTATATAGTCTTTGATACGTGTATATAATTGGAGGATTTTGAGGTAGTGTACATCGATTCCATCATTGATGATGAGACAAGAGAAGGTTGAGATTTAAAATTTTCACTATATCATGAAGATGAAAATCACTTTAAATAATATTTATGTTAATGATTTAATAAATGAAAAAAGGTTATATTGAATCGGGAAAATATCCACTGACTATAGAGAGGAGAACCTGAAGGATTATTCAAACATACCAAAACCAACTTATATAAGATAAATAAAAAATATATTTCCCCAATGAACCAGTTTGTAAAAATAGTAAAATATCCAAGGTGAAGGTGGAGGCTCCGTCACTAGAGTGGTGACAATAAAGAGATAAAAGGATGAAAATGTTCAAGGGAATACAGTTACAAGAATAGGATAATATGGAATTTTTACCCCACTAACTTCTATAAAACTATGAAATGTATCTATGAAATGTTTGGAAAGGGTTCCATATATAAATTTACCAAATCCATGAATACTAGGATTGTTATTTCACATGTGGTGGATATTAAATCTTGTAGATAATGTTTCCATAATGGAATCAGTGGTGGTTAAAAAAATGTTTCGAAACAAATATTGATGTTATTATTATTGAATTGGATTAAAAAAATTTCTCCAGTAATAATTAACAAACAATTGGTGATTTCTAATAATTTATGATTGAATACAATCCATATATTGACATAGAAGAAAAAATTATAACAACATTGGCCTGTTCATATTAGTTATTTATAACTATAATGATAAATTCATGTATTTTACTTTATCATGTATGTTATTATATAACAGATGGAAAAATTCCATGAATATTTCTTTATCACATAAGTCAGTCTATAATATACATGATAAAGGTGGTAACTTTTAATTATCATAATGAATATATAATAACTGACATGAAAAAGAAAAAATACCATCTTTTTTCACATTATTTATTTAGTAACACACTTGATAAAGAGGGTTTTTCAAATCAGTTAGATAATCACCGATGTGAAAATGAAATTTTCACTAATATATCACAGTCCTTTATTATATATACGAAGTTACATACCATTAAAATTTATATGAATAATCAGTTTGAATCATATCAATGCTATTCAATTTCATGAAAGAAGACTTGTTTCCCTTGCATGTAATCCCTAACCCATGATACATAGATCTACTAGACTCCAATATTATATTTCAATATTCAAACATCCTTAGGTTATTTCAAAAATAATTATCATGCATCCAATATTCTTGTCTCCATATTTAATCCTAAAAAGTTGATCCTCACTTTTAGAGGTTCAATGTTTTATATTCCATCAAATGTTAATTTTTTTTATTAAAACCACAAGCACTTTTAAGGGGAAAGTGGGAACCCTCCCAGCTCAGTATTTCCAATACCAAAGGACACAACGAATTTGTTAAAGAAGAGATTGAGTTGTCTGGAATCATTTTCCCAAAATAAAACCCAGGGAATAGAATTTACCTGAGTGACAGGTGGGTCTTTCAATGTACCCTCAAATTATTGTTCCATGTTGTCCCACGCTTTCTTCTATTCACCCATGCTAATCTTCCCAATGTTGAGACCTCTACGTAGGATGCGAGCCTGTATATCAGCCCACTCGCCTTGCCCCTTTTTAGTGGCCACCTGGATGGGTCTCATCTTCTTCAATTCCTTAATATCCAAAGTAGATTCAACCATTTATTCATCCAAATGAAAGAGTTAATCCCTATGTTTCAGCACTGAGGTCATAAGGTATTTCTGCACCTGACCACCCAACATCACACCACCTATAGGAGGAACGGGAGAAACATCCTCACATCCTGCCCTAACTAGGGCCTTGGTAATGGTTTTCACCTCCTTTTGGCTATGGTCTTTGGGCCTGTTCCAGTTTGAGGTGTCAACCATAGTAAAGTAATTCGACGATGGATTTTCCCTACATGCAGATCGTGTAATGGTAAGATAAGGGAGGTTGGTGTAATACTTCCTTCAACATGCCATTTGATTTTTTGACATGAATCCATCTGAATCCATTGTTTTGTTCTTGACCTTTCATAGAGGGGATCTAAAGTATTCCTCTTCTATAGAATGTTCCTTGACTCACCATGGTCCGAAATCTCAACCATTTCCTCTTGGGATACATTAGTTTTAGCAAGAGTGACATGTCCAAGACCCCCTATGTTTCTTATTTGTAGAAATTACAGTGTTCATTACCCAGAACTACAATGCAATTTTGAGAGGTACCGATTGTCCCCCTTGAATTGAGATTCTCAGTATAAGTGGAGACCTACGGGTCCTATCTTGGATTGACCAGAACATCATTCTGCTCAAGACCACAGCCCATGAATTGAAGATCGTTGGGGCTGTATCTGGAAACCAATCTATGTGCCTCCTCACTAGTGTCAACACCCATAACCTTGTCCATCAAGAAAACTCCATCTTTTGATGATGGAGTGACAACCGGTAATACCTCAGAAAGATCAATCGGAACCTCCCTATCTGCCTGCCCATCCCTTTGCCTATCCTGATTAGCATCCATGGGAGAGGGCCTCTCGTCACAAACCCTTTCATCCTTCATGTCTTTGCCCGCACTGCTTGGGAAGGGGTTTCAACCCAGGTCATGACGCAACCGTTCCAAAACCTCAAAAACATGTTGAACTTAAATCTCTGTAGCTCCTTTTTCAACTACAACCGAGCACCTCTCTGGCTTGTATCCTCTGGGTCATTCCAGGAATATTCCTCACCGATGGAGATAGGGGCGCCCCTATTCTAGAAATTCGGTAAATCCTCCAGGAATGCATCCCATGAAGCCTCCTCCTGTGAAATGGGTCTTGTAGAAACACCAGGTAGAGCGATCTTGTGATATCCTGAAGCCATCTTCCTGTAGTCGAGATGGATATGGCCCTGTCTATTTTAGAAGGAGAAAAGTGTGGTCTAGGATTCATAAATAATCGGTTGGCAATACCTTTACTCCCCCTCTATCACAATCCACAATACATCGGGAGGCGGTCGGGAGATATCAATTTCAACACCAAACCCTTCCACCATCGGTTTCTTTAGTGAGGAAGTCCGCCGATCAGCATAGAGTAAATTCCCAATGGAGTTCCCTATATAATGGAGTAATGCCGGATTCTGGAAATGTAACGAGATTCCAGGAAGCTGAATCCAAATTTCAATGGTGGAAGGGTCTCACTCCATGTAATGATCAAATGACCAACGAAGCAGATGAAATTTGAAGCGTGGAACATATCATCCTAGTCTAGATCAGACCGGCACCAAATCATCCTCGCATGAGAAATTGAGCAGAATCTGTCATGGACATTGCATCCTGAAAACCTCACATTGTGCTAAACCACATTCTTCATTCACAAGCCTATCAAACTAATCAACTTGTGGTCGTCATCAAATGCACTGAGCCACTAGAGACAACAAGAAGAGCACAGAGCCTGCAGTGAACTCTTGCAGATAACTCAGAACCATGGGTTGTCCATGGAGGAACCCCAGAACCATTGGGGAGATTAGAATACCTAGGAAGAACATAAATTCCTCTGCTGGAATAAATGAACCAGAAACCCAACCTCTTACATGAGATCCCTACTGCGGAGCATCACATGAATGTGACCCCACCCCCGCTAGAGGGGGGCCACCATATCTTCCGTCATTTCTTGGAAAACGTCTCAGGGCGCCAGAGCTCTCTAAGGCTGATGAAACAAGAATACTACATGAAGCAATTAATGCTATAGATTCTCCGACAATCTATTTCTTTAATTTTTGAGTAAAATCTCACATTACAATCATCATAAACCCTCTGGATTCATCGGCCTTGTAATTATGATTTTGAATATAGATCTATTAACCAAAAATCAATGATAAACATCCTCATATACCTTTGTAATCAATTGATTTATGTCCAATGGTCTTTGGATTTCAATATAAATTAGTGTTCTATGTTAGATTAAAAATTTACTAATTATATATTAATGATTTGGTGATTCTACTATATAGAAATGTGTTTTCACTATATTGTTTCAAAGAAGTTTATACCACATTACATCTTAAATTATTTACTTTGAATCTCTAAATTATTCTTATTTGGATGATGTTTTTTAAAAAATTCATTATGTATGGATACACTACCATGTATAAGGATTAATCTCAATCATTTTTTTTCATTTATTAGTGGCTTAGTAATCATAAAATTCAATGTTTACATACATTTTACTTTTCATAGAGTTCAAATACAATATCATATATGTAGGGAACCAAATCGTGAATTACATAGACATTACATTACTTTTGCAGAATACATAAAACATAACAAAAACCGACTCCAAAGGACCGTAATAGTTTAGTGTCTTTGGAATAGTGGAACATAATCTTATATAAATGGTGAAAGATCTTCAACATCTCCAATAATGATCTTCCTTTTTTATCATACCTAAAATCTTTCTTTATATACTGGGGAAAAGGAAACATATAAAGGGTGATATAAAATGCTCTATAAGGGTATGAATGAAGAAAATAAAACAAACCTTATAAATTTTAACTTCAAAACATGAACATAACTTTTAAACATCAAAATCTTGAGTTTTGAAAAATATCATGGAAGTACGTAAGGCATTGACCATAATGGAACATGATTCATGATAAAATTATTTGGGAATAATACATTTAATTGTGGAAAACCATTAATCACATGATATGATTTCCATAGTAGCCAAGGCATTTCTTCTAAGATCATCTTAGTGGAAAAAGTCCCTTTCTGAATCGAGTTCACTCCTCGTTCCAGTCCAGTATCACTGAACCTGATTAACATACCATTCCAGCAATGTCTATCTCATGAGATATAAATCATTACCCAATGCATTAAAGTATGATATTGGTCCCACCCATCTCATAATGAAATAATTCATACTTGTGCAACAAAATAATCATAATTCATTTTTCACTACCCAACGAATAAAATGGGTTTCATAAACATCATCCCATCATAACATAATACATATAAAACAAATGTATATCATTTCATAATAAGAAAGTAAACCATGTATATTATGGAGATATTATACTTGAAAGATACACATATGAAATAATGTAATCATAAATGGAAAATGGTTTTGATAAAACACTTGAAAAGAATTCATGAAGAAAATATTCATTCTTTTTAAAAATCATTTTTTTCGCAAAATGCCACAAAATTTTAAAAGAAAATGATTTAATTGAAAATAACCATGAAAACATATAGATTATGCTTTTTGAAAATTATGTGATATGAAGCCGTAAAAATCTTTTCATGCCGTATAAGATAAAAAAACATTCTCCTTATACTTTTTTCAAAACAGTCAAAAAGTTCCTCATATGGTAAAAAAAGACAGATTTCCTTCCATAACATGTGGTAAAAATAAAAAATGGGTAAAAAGGACATCAAAAATACATGAAACCATTTTTATAAAATATGTACATGGATGAGAAATATAACCCCAGTAAATACTTATGAATAATCAATCTCAGAGAAAAATGAGAATGGATAAGTTATCCTTTACCTTATGTTCGATATGCTTTGAATATATCATAACCTCCTCTATAATGATTTAAATAATGTCATTGAATTTTTAAATAATAATATTCATTGTTATGATATCATATATGGTTCTCTTATGATATTAAATTACCCGTTCTTTTGTAAATTAATGTCAAATTAGTGTTTTGGTTAAAATCGTTTCATTTATCTTACGTGTTTCGACTTGTTGTTCTTGATATTATTACATATATCCTGATTTACATAATTCCAAAATGTAAAACATGATTTATATATAATATATATTCACAATATAAATATATATGATAGATGGCTAAATGGAATGAAATACACCGTTCATGGAGACAACAGTCCCTACGTACACATGAACGATATTTTCATTTCCTTATTGAATTGAATTGAATTAACTAAATGAATCATATATGTACATAAATCAAAAATAATTATTATGACATGTTTATTAATTATATATACTTCATAATCAATGTTGAATGGTTAACATGGAGAATGAATCTGATCGCGTCGTGGAGACAGTAATCTGTACGTACGGACAAGTGATGATATCATTTCCATAATTATTGAATGGAATTGGAGTGGATGATATAATATCTCAGAATAAATATGATGTTATAATAACCATATATTTTTATTAATTACACCATTATACCCATCTATGTAAGGAGGTGGTGGAAAACAAATAACACCACATTGTGGAGACGGTATTCCGTACGTACGCACGTGCGGTGATTTCGTTTTCTATAGGATGGATAGAAGGAGAAATGGGGTTATTTAATATTTATCATAATATATCAGTATATTATTGAAACTGATGTTACAACATTATAATGAAACAACTAACGAAGAAGATGTTTAAGGAGAAAGTAACTTGCAAGAATCGGTAGAAGAAATTACCTCTTCTTCGACACACCTCTTTTAAGCATCCTTTTAAGGAACTATAGATGATATTTTGAGAAGACCATAACCTCTAGAATGTTTCTGGGGAAGTGTAGAAATAAAATGGGAAGGGTTTTTCCGAGATTTGAGGCACAATGTGTTGTGAATAGGAGAGGGAGGATGTGCCCTTTTATAATGGAGGAGAGGGGCACTTTTGGAAATATAAGAAATATTAATTTATAATAAATTTAAACCCTACATAAAAACATTCAAAATTACCCAAATCCAAAGATCATATGGTATAGGGTGGTAATATAAATAACCAATAAAATTTAGACATTTTTTGAATTTATTTTAAACATTATCAACTTGATTTATCCTTATTTAATCTATTTAATTTTATTTGATGTAATAAAATTATAAATTATAAATTGTTATAAATAATTACTTAAGTATTGTAAATTTTCAATAATTGGATAAATAATGACATTTTGGACCATATAAATTTTAATTTATAATTTTTAATTATTTTTGTGATTTTTAAACAATTTTATATTATGTTTTTTTATAAAATAACAATAGTGTCAATTTTGACACTATTCATTTATTTGAATTTAAATAAAATAATAACATAAGAAATGTTCGAAATAAAAGCCTTAATAGATTCATAACATGTCATATTTATCTAGAATGTTAGTGGAGCACATTTAGTAGTTCATATAATATTTATTTTAATATTTTTAAATCCTTTTATTTGATATTTCAATAAATAAAATAATTTCAACATCACTATTGTTTCACCTTTAATGATAATTATTAAATACCTAAAAAATCTAAATAAATTTACATGATGTATATAATTTTATTATCTTTTTGTAGAATATTTATTTTTGATGTTTCATGAAGTTTTTCACTAAAATAAAATTATTATATTTATAAGATTTAAGAGAGTAACATGTTGACACTTTCTTTGGTTTTAATAACAAATAAATTATTTTAATGGTCAAAATTCCATAAAATCAATTTATTCTGACCCTTATCTGATAGGGGTCTACTTTTAGTCATGCAATAGAAATTTGGCAGTTTTTAGAGAAATATTATAATCTTATTTTTTCCCTTAATTACCCGATTCACCTTTAACTGCAGTAAATAAAAATTACAATAGTTACTATTCATAATAACAAAAAAATATAAGTAACATATTAACATAATTTGGACCCACTATATTCAAATATGGAATCAATTTTTGAAAATTAAAAACATTGATGTTGCAGAAATTAATTTAAAATTAATTCCGTCATTAAGAAAATGAGTTTTAAATGTTAAAACATTACAAAAGATTGAAATGATTTTACCTATAAATTCAATGTAAAATCAATTAAAATGACATAAATTATATTAAATCGAAAAAATATATTCTATTTATACTTTAAAACCATTTTGTATTATAATTTAACAATATAGATTATTACGATGAAAAATTTGTTTTTAATTAAAATATAGAGTGTTTTTACGATTTATTAAATTATGAATGTTATTAGAATAATATGAAAAATTTATCCAAAGTTAATTTTTATATCCCGATTCCAAAAAAGAATAATATTTTCTCAAATTGAAATTATAAACTTTTAAAATACTAGATTTAAGGTTGGTGCACCATCAAAATGTGGTAAAACTACATTTTTTAAAAAAATAATTATTTTACAAAAAAAATTATTTTCATCTCACACGATATTATAGAAAATGTGTAAGATGAATAATAATGTTATAACATTTGATATTTAGTTACAATTATTCATAATGGGAAGTCCATAATAATATTATAACAATATATCGTTGTTTAGTGAAACCTGGTATTGCGTACTGCATATGCTATCAAGGATGGTTGTGATTGTGTGTAATGCAAGCCATGTCAAGGTTGTGGGTAGTGCAAGCTCCATTTGTTGTTTCTTATAACATAATAAAAACATATTTCATTAATACATTAAACAAAATCTATACATAATTACGCATAGAATAATTTCTACAAAACGAATTTGAAATTGTGTGTAACACAAGCCAAGAATTGTGTTGTGTATTCTGAAACCTAATACAGTGTTGTGTATAGAACAAACTAATTTTGGTGTAGCGTACAAAAAAACACATCAATGAAATTAAACAAAATAATTCTCATAAAATCTTAGGTTGTTACATTCTAACCCCCTAAAAATGAATGTTTCCCTCGAAAATCGTCACGGTTATAAATTGTTTACTACTTGATAGTTTCTTTCAAATAAACCGACATTGTAAAAATGAATACTAAAACGAAATTTTAAATAGTGAAGTACGAAACATTACTATTACCCAAATAAACTAATCACTAGGATTCCACATAGGAGAAAATAGGTGAATATATGGATATGGGAGAGAAATCTAACCATCATGTTCCGATGGAAAGTGGTAGAGAACATGGATATGAAAAATACAACAATCACATAGCCATGAATTTGTGATGATCTAAGGTACCATCTGATTCATCAGATATGAGGACATTAGTACAATATTTTTGGTTTTCAAGATCATTCCCCTAAATTTGATGAATATTTAAAAGAAATACTTAATTGATTTTGGTACAATATCACTGTTGTTCATTCGTTGAACAATTTCCAAATAATGTTTAAAAGAAACGAAGTTTAATTTGTCTTCTGTGAAGTGCCAGAATATCATTTTATAGAATGTTGGTTCATTCCATCTTTCTCATGAAAAACGGTAGTAAAAGTTATCAAATATACATAAGTACATCTATGGTGAGGTTAATCGTATATAATTTCAAAACAATGGACATATACATCATCAATCATACCGATTATTATAATAAAACTAGTTTCTAATAACCAGGGTATTCTTGTAGGCCATTGGTTGGAGATAAAGGCATGTCACACTTCAGTTGTTGTTTCGATTCCCACATCCATGTCCAATGCGACGGGTTGTCACCTGTCCTGCAGGTTTTCCTTTTTCTAAAACTACATTTTTATAACATCCTGTAAATAATAATGAAAATTGTTCAATCCTTATACAATACTAACTTATGATCAACATAATCCATTAAATCTTTAGGGTTATCTAAAATACTTCTATCAAAGCTCATATTATAAAGAAAACAATTACTAGAAATGTAATTTACTGAGCATGTGAATACCATCATTAAATTCCATATATCAAATGATATATCTTGATGGTCACATTCTATACATGTGAATACAATAATCATGTATTCACGTGACAAGTTAATACCCATTGATCCTTATTGTAAACATGAATGTGGTTAAAATTTAACACTTCCCACATACCAAAATCCAGAAATTTAAATATACTCAAATCATGATATAACTTTTTCCTTATATCAGTCATGAGCTCATTTCATTTTGTTCTTTATCCCTTCATTATGCGCATATCATCATCATTACAAAAATATTTTAATCACTTTTCATGGTTACCAGTACAATATAATTATTGAAAACCAATACATAGATATTCCAAAACTCCAGGACACTATAAATGAGATTCCATTATACTATTTTGAAATCCCATTAAATAAACAGTTAATCATTACACAACATCATTGTCATACTCAACATCACAAATAGTGATCACATTTGACTTCCCATTATCCTTTTCCTTAAGAGGTTTCTCACATTGATCATCATTAACCCTTGGATTAGGGCAATGATTAGCATAATTCCCCATTTCGTTGCACTTGAGGCATTGAAGTGCTTTTGGTACATTCTCAATAGTATTTTATTTATTCACAAAAATAACAGCCCTTTTTCCATTACATCGACACTCAGCTGCTCAATGAACTTCTTTTCCACACAAAAATCATTTTCCAGTCCCTTTAATACAATCTCCACCATTCTTCTGTCCACAATTTGAGCATAAATAAACATTCAAATTATTTTCACCTTTATTCTGAGATTTATCATAGAACTCCATATTTCGTTTCTTGTCAAAAACATGAGATGGATATGTAACACAAACTTCCATTTATACCTTTAGAGAACAACACCCAATTTCTTCATATCTACTGAAGTCTCTTATAGATAATTCCCTTTGAATACTTGTATTTAATCCTCTGATCAACTTTACATTCAGGTGGGATAATAAATCTAGATGCTTACTTTGAAAACCTTGTAAAATTTGCATCATATATACCAACAGATTCAACATTCGTTTGCTTTAGCTCAAGGAAATTATTCTCCATCATTGTTCAAATATTATGAGGGATGTAATTATTGAAAAACAAGTTCATGAACTCATTCCATTCCATGAATTCAATTTCATATTGGGGCCTTGTATTTTTAACTAGAGTCCACCACTGGTTTGCTCCCCCTTCTAACCGGTAAAGAGCCAAAATGAATTTTTCATGCTCTTAATACTGATGTATTTAATATATATTTTCAATGGTACTAATCCATTGTTCAGCAAAAAGTGGATCAGAAGACCCACTGAAATATGGTGGATGTTGCCTCATGAAGAACTCAATAGAATATTGTTCCCTTATCTGCTCATTTGGATGTCTAGAATGATTCATTTCTTGTGTAAGTATAGAAATAAAATTTTACCCTCCATCTCCCATAACCTCTGTCTATTCAGAAGGACTATAATTTCATTGTCCATTACATTGATCAACACAGTTCTTTCGGGTTCCAGCAATCATCTAAAACACAAAAAGAGTAGTGTGAGAGGAACAAATCATGCTAGGTAAAAAAACATAATAAAGGGGGGTACCTTCAATATATAACATATTAGGATTAATTGTATTATTGTTACAATAATTCTATGAATATAAACTATAGTTATACTAAACCTTTGAACATCCGTAGACATACCATAGAAATATCTCTAGGTATCTCACTAAATTTATCGCATCCTAAATTTCAATGGATGACTAATCCTTTCCTCTGATACCAACTATAGAGACCCAAATCATGACGTTCATAGACATTACATTAAATTATCAGAATACATAATACATAATAAAAATAGACACCAAAGGACTCTAATAGTTTAGTGTCTTTGGATACATGGAACATAATCTTCTAATCTTCATGAAAGAAATTCAACATCTCCCATAAAGATCATCCCTTTTTTTCTTACCTAAATCGTTTCGTTATATCAAGGGGGAAATAAATCATATAAAGGGTGATCTCAAATGCTCAGCAAGGGTAAGCATGGAGAAAATAAATCAAACCATATACATTTGAACATCAAAACATGAACTTAACGTTTAAACATCAAAATATTGAGTTGTGAAAAAAATCATGGAAGTACGTAATGAAAATATCATAATGGAACATAAATCATGATAAAATAGCATGGGAAAAAAATTAATATTCGAAAACCATTAATCACATCATATGATTTCTATAGTAGCCAATGCATTGCTGCAAAGACCATCATAGTGGACAATGTCCCTTTCTAAATAGAGTTCACTCCTCGTTCATGTCCGGTATCACTTAACCTTATTAACATACCATTCCATCCATGTCAATATCCTGAGATATAAATCATTACCCAGTGCATTGTAGGGAGATACAGGTCCCACCCATCTCATAATGAAATCATTCATAATTGATCCACAAAACAATCATAAATCATTCATCATAACCCAAAGAATAAAATGAGTTTCATAAACATCATCCCATCATAACATAATCCATATAAAACAAATTGATATCATTTCATCATAAAATAGTGAAACCATGTAAATCATAGATATATTATACTTGAAAAAAACACAAATGAAATAATTTTCATCATAAATGGAAAATGGTTTTGATAAAACACGTGAAAAGAATTCTTGAGGAAAATATCATTTCTTCTAAAAAATCATATACTTTTCATAAAATTCCACAAAATTATAAAGTAAAACGATTTTATTTTAAATAAAAAAGAAAATATGTACAATATTCTTCTTTAAATTATGTGATATGAACCCATAAAAATCGGTTCATGCCATATAAGATAATAGAACATTCTCCTCGTAATATTGTCATAATAGTCAAAAAGTTCTTTATATGGTAAACAAACGAATGATTCCATTCCATAACATGTGGTAAAATTAAAAAATGGGTAAAAACGACTTGAAACATTCAAGAAACAATTTTTAGAAAACTGTTACATGAATGATAAATATAACCCCAGTAAATACTTATGAATAATCAATCACAGATAAAAACGAGATTGGAAAATTTATCAATTACCATATGTCTGATATGCATCATATGTATCCAATCCTCCTGTATAATAATTTATATAATTACATTGACTTATTATAGAATCATATTAATCGTTATGATATCATATATGGTTCACTTATGACTTTATATTACCCGTTATTTTGTATATTCATGTTAAAGTAGTGTATTGGGTAAAATCGTTTCATTTATCATATGTGTTTTGACTTGTTGTTCTTGATATTATTACTTATATCCGGATTTACATAATTCCAGAATTTAAAACATGATTTATATATAATATATATTCTACATATAATACATATGATAGATCTATAAATGGAATGAAATACACTATTCATGGAGACGGTAGGCCGTACGTACCCCTGAATGCTATTTTCGTTTCCTTATTGAATTGAATGGAATTATGTAAATGAAACATATATGTATATAAATACAATAGCATTATTATGTCATATTTATTCATTATATATAAATTATAATCATTCTTTAATTATTAACTTTGAGAATGAATCTCATCGCGTCATGGAGACGGTAATCTCTATATACGAACAACCGATTATATCATTCCCAAAATTATTGAATTGAATAGTAGTGGATGATATAATATATCAGAATTAGTATGATGTTATAATAGACATATATGTTTAATATTTACACGCTTATACCAATCCAAGTATGATGATGGTGGAAAAATAGATTACACCACGGCAAAGAGAAGATATTCCGTATGTACGCACCCGTGATGATTTCATTTTCCTTAGGATGTATAGAAGATGAAATGTCATTGTTTCATATTTATAATAACAAATAATATATTTTTTATACTTGTACTATTAATTTATAATGAAACAACAAAAGATGAAAAAGTTAAAGGAGAAGGAAACGTGATAGAATCGGTAGAAGAAATTACCTCTTCTTCGACACACCTCCTTTAAGATTCCACTTAAGGAACTAGAGATGGTCCTCTAAGAAGACCCGAACCTCCAGAATGTATTTATGGATGTGGGGAAGAGAAATGGGTAGAGGTTGGCCGATCATGAAGGATCAATGTGTTGTGAAGTGGAGAGGGAGTATGTGCCATTTTATAATGGAGGAGAGGTGCACCTTGGGAATTATAAGAAATATTAATTTATAATAAATTCAAACACCAAAAAAAACATCCAAAATGACTCAAATACGAATATTAGATTAGATAGGATTGTAATATCATCATAAAATAAAATTTATACATGTTTTGAATTAATTTAAAACATTATCAACTTTATTTGTCTGTATTTAATCAGTTTAATTTTATTGGTGGTAATAAGATCTAAATTTTAAATTGTTATAAATAATTACTTATGTGTTGTATATTGTCAATAATTGGATATTTTATGTCATTTTCGACTATATAATTTTTAAATTATAATTTATATATTTTTTATGATTTTTAAATAATTTTATATTATGTTATTTTTATAAAGTAACAATAGTTTCAATTATGACAATATTCATTTATTTGAATTTAAATAAAATCCTCACAGATGATATGTTGAAACTAAAATATTTAATAGATTCGAAACATGCGATATATATCTAGAAAATTAGTGGATGACATTAAATATTTGATATAATATATATTTTAATATTTTAAAATCCATTTTTTTTAATATTTCAATCAATAAAATAATGTCAACATCCTTATTGTGTCACTTTTATTGATAATTATTTAATCCATAAAAATTATAAACAAATTTACATGATGTAAATAATTTATTTATCTTTCTGGTTATTATTCATTTTCGATGTTTCATGAAGTTTATAACTAAATTAAAATTATTATACTTATAATATTTAAGAGAGTTACATGTTGTCACTTTCATTGGATTTAATAACAATTAAATTATATTAATGGTCAAAAGTCCATAAAATGAATTTATTCCCGCCCTTAGGTGATTAGGATCGACATTTAGTCAACTTATATAATTTTGATAGGTGTTAGGGTAATTTTATAATTTTTGTTTACCATTAATTAACATATTTACCTATAACTACAGTAAAAAAATTGTCGTAGTTACTATTCATAATATCAAAAAAAAGTAACCTATTAAAATAATTTGGACCCACTAAATTCAAATATTGAATCTATTTTTCAAAATTCAAAACACAAAGGTTGCATTAATTAATTTTAAAATTAATTCTGTTTTTAAGAAAACGAGTTTTAAAAGATAAAACATTGCAAACCATTGAAATGATTTTACCTATGAATTCAATGTAAAATTAATGAAAATGACATTAAATAGATCAAATGAAAAAAAATATATTCTATTTATACTTTAAAACCTTTAAATATTATAATTTAACCATATACATTATTACGATTAAAAAGAGATGTTTTTAATTACAATATAGCGTGTTTTAGCTATTTATTAAAATATAAAAATTATCAGAATAATATGAAAAATTTACCCAATGTAAATTTTTATATCCTAATTCCCAAGAAAAATTTTATTTTGTCAAATTTATCTTATAAAGATGTCAAAACCTAGATTTAATGTGGGTGTTCCATTAAAATGCGGCCAAACTGCATTTTTTTACAAATACATATTTTACTCGAAAAATTTATTTTGTTCTCACACGATGTTAAAAAAATATGTTAGATGAATAATAATGTGATAACATTCCAATTTTTTTTAATAATATTCATAACGGATAGTATATAATAATATTATAACAATATATTTTTGTTTAGTGAAACATGGTATTGTGTACAACATATGATATCAAAGAAATCCGTCATTGCGTGTAATGCGAGCCAAGTCAATGCTGCGTGTAGTGAAAGCTCCCTTTGTTGTTGCGTATAACATAATAAAAACTTATTTAATTTATACATTAAACAAAATCTATACTTAATCTTGCATAGAATAATTTATGCAAAATGAACTTGAAATTTTGGGTAATACAAACCAAGAATAGTGTTGCGTATACTACAAGCTAATATGGTGTTACATATATAACATGCTAATTTTGGTGTAGTGTACAACACAAGATATAAATGAAATTAAAAAGAATAATTATCATTAAATCTCAGGTTGTTACAATATAAGTGTTTTTATGTATATGAACACTATTCTTATGATTTAATCATATTATTATCATAAAAATCATATATTATATATATAGTCTCTATATTATGAGATATTTTCAATATAATGATAACATGTTTGGTGAGTACACAATAGTAATTTTTAATTGGTTCCATCAAATATATTTGATATTTTCTGATATATATATATATGATTGATTTTGACTCTGTTTGGACTAATTTTCCCATTTATTAAAAATGATAACATTGATTGATACACTTTATATCCCAAGTCATAATTTAAGTCACATTAATTTAAAATTTTATATATTTATTAATAATTATAGGTATATTTTTTCAATGTTATATTATTAGGGAATTACACATGCATCACATGGTATTCTCTCTAAATGCATTTTTCTCTCCATAAATTATGATTTTAATTGTATCAATTAAAGTAATCTGAATTATTTAATATTTGTCTTGTTAGTGTGTTACATTCAAATAAAACAACTTCTCATATAATAAATTTTACGTAATATACACTTCACATATTACATAGTACTCTAGACATAAATAATATATACTATTATTTTATACATTTATATATATGTGTGTGTGTGTGTACTTCATTACCAATTATACATTGTGTTGTTTGAACTCTACTATATGATTATATTATAGTATGAATCTATGTTACTTATAATAATGAATTTCATCATCATAAAAGCATGTTAAAAAAATTGATGAAAAATATTCAAATCAAAATTGAAAATTCGCACTTTATTTTAATTCTATTTAATATTATTCACTTTCATTTTTCATCTAATTTCATTACGAAGAAAATGAAAAATGGGAGAATGGTATAACTATATTTTATTTTTTCAATGACTTCCAAACATTACTTTTTTGTATTTACTAACAGTATTTAAAATTATATTTCCTTATTAACTTGAATTTATAATTATACTTTTCAACTCATGCATTTTTTTAATGTATTAATATTTTATTACATTCAATTTAAGGAAAATTTTATATAAACATACACTATTTTTAATTTTATTGGTGTGTAATAATTCCAAATAACATTTAATATAATCTCCAATGTTATTAACTTTTAAAAATTATATTCGCTATTGGTGAAAATAATAGAATCATTTTTCTGATGAATTGTACCACAAGTGTGTCTTACAGATTATCATTGAAATAATCTATTGATTCCCATATTAATCACTTGTATCACAACTATATTATTTTAAAAATATATTGATTTTTGAAATTTAATATATATAATAGTGAGTTTTAGTTGGATTATGGAACATATAATATGTTATGAATATTAGGATGGTGTTGATTATATATTATAACTTTCTATATGAAATTATCCAAACAATGACATGTCTTCAAGTACATGACTCAAATGTTTAGATAGGAATAATTTAAAAAGAACAGAGATAAAATATCATTTAATTTTATTAGGGTTTTAATCCGAGTTACACCCCTTTTTTGGCATAGTGAAAGTAAAAAGAATTTCGAATCAATTGATGATGGTTCTTTGAAAGATGATAACCAAGATCGAATTCTGGAAATGATGCATAATATTTAAGAAGAGATAATTGATAAAGAGTAAAAAATTAAGCATCTATATAGTGACTCTGAAAATCCATTATATTTGGGTCGTATTGATTTTACATTTCTCATTCATGGTTTTATGATTTATTAAAATGAAGAAGAAACATTGATGGAGTGAACCGAGTTTTATAGAGTTTCCATAATCATTGAAAGATATTTTTACTGAAGACAATGATCATCTATATTCACATTTTAAGGTGAATAAAATATAATGTCCAATTGGATTAGGGAATAAAAAAACATACAACCAAATTATTTCTATTTTATATAGGAAGTAATATGAATTTATATTAGGGTTTCCTGAATATTGGACGTCACAGTATATGTTGAAAGAAAAATCATAGACATATGTTTTAGTTATAGAGACCCATTCAAAGGTATATTTTTATCTTCATGTAAATCATCATTTGAAACATTAATTTCAAATTAACATTATTCAAAAAGGTAAATATTGAATCGGGATGAGTGGATATGTGATTGAAAATTATTGTATCAAGTTGATTTTCCACATTGGATGAAAATTTATTAGTAGATTACTACATTTGGAAGTGATGTTTGAAATTTCATACTTGGATAATGCATGGATGAAATAAATTTATATCAAAGACTTATTAAAACACATATTTAATGGCCTCTTTAATTGGTAAATTATAGTTCATATCATGAATTTTGCATGAAGTGAGAATATGACTTGTAGAGATTAATGATCTCTGGACCAAAACATCCTGAAAATGATATTGATGTTTTCATATCATAATTAATGGATGATTTGAAACATTTCTTGTAGGAAGGTAATAGTGTTTATAATTATTATAAAATAAAATATTTTTAACAACATGCAATGATTACGTTTTCTATAATTAACATCCCAAAATATTGAAATTTGTCTTGATATAGAGTTAAGGTGCACAAATCATGTCAAATTTTCAATCAACAGACTTCATATTAACAACTATATAATGAGGGAATAATATTATACACATACGATTGAAATTTTATGTCTATTTATGACTTTTATACAAGATTAAAAAAGATATTAAATGGATCTCTATAATTTGATATTTATCCAAAATCATAATCCACAAATAAATATTTTGGTAGGGAGAAAAACATTTTTATGAAATTAGGAATGAAACATAATTATGGTAATGATAGAAATACTTGGAAGGAACATTCAGTTGTTTTTGAGATACCATATTGGAGATTTCTGGAGCTAAAACATAATATTTATTTCAGGTAAGCATAGAATAACATATATGACATCTTGATTATAAAATTTTGAGATATTAAAGAAAGTATAATGATTGGATGAATGAAATATCGAACATACTCTAAATGAGAATACAATTGGAGTTAGTTCCCACAGCTCATGGAAGGAGAACATTCCTTCCTGTATATTTTCATACTTTAATAGAAGTAAAAAACTAGATATTTTAGTATCAACCTGATATCAATGTTTCACATAATTATTCTTCAAATGTAAAAAAATTTCTATCTTTAATGAATTTGAAGATGACAGGTATGAAATATCATTATTATAACATCATGATGCAATAGATCCTACCATTTTCATTTTGTGAAATTTTTCTCATCGTTGTTATAAAGACTATCATGATGGGGTGCTAATTTTTCAATACAATTTTCAATAAGTTTATTGATATGAATTATCTTATCTATTTTGATAATGAAGTTGTTTTTATTCTTTTTCTATTGGAAATGTATTTTCTTCCATATTTTAAGAATATCATGGTCCATTTAATGGTTAGTTTATTGTGGGGAATAATGAGTTGAAGTCCTATATATCTAAATTAGATGTATCCTTTTGAAGTATATATGAATATATTTAAGGGTTATGATAAGAATCCATATATACCTGGATCTTACATTGTCGAGAACTATATTTTTGACGTTGATATGGAGTTTTTTACAAGCAACTTATCTGTAGTAGAGCACATTAGTTTGACAACATCTAAGCACAAATGAGTAAATTACGAGAGAAATTGGAACTGTTGATAGAATGTTAACTCTTTAACAAGTGAATAGATAAAGAATGTAAATTTATAAATCTTTATTAACATAGCTGGTGCTCAATCATATATAAAATTTCATATTAATATGTTGAGTCAATGTTATCGAATGAAGAATGATATGTGGATTTTGAATGTGAATTTAAAAACATATTTTCAATTACTTAATGGGAACGTTCATGGTAGATCATATGCATCAGAAACATTGATATGGTTAGTGGATGGTCCATGTCTAAATTTGATAACTGTATTTGGGTATGACATTAATGGAAGGACATTTCATATGAAATATTAGGACAATAGAAGTTTAATTTATAATAATAGTGTATTTGTGTTCATATAATCAATACATTTATCGAGTGCCAAATACAAAAAACCAATTTTCACATGATTTTTAGAATAAGTATTCATTGAAAAAATTTGGGAGTTTGATTAAAATAAATTTTATGTTCCATTTTTTAACTGAAAATGGTTAATAACTAAAAATAGTGTCATGGAGGATGATTTTTAATAACACTAGTTAATCTAAATAGATTAGAATACACATATTATCCTGTATTAATATATACTAATGTTAAATAAGCATCCTTTGTTCTTGATCAATCTAATATGTAGTGGTATATTTTTTTGAAAGGAAAATATAGTATGTTAGTGATGATAAAATTAATGAAGATGATGATTTATGTGAGATCCATACATCCATGTAAATATTAATATATAATATTGATATACATTACGTAGACATGGTTTGTTCTATATGGAATGATCTGGATGATGGAATTTGGGGAAATAATCCATTAGTGAAATCCTAATATTATTTGAAACATTTGTTTATTTATCATTTACATTTGATAATCTAATAAAATCTTATATATATTAAATTTATCTTATTTATTAAAACACGTATTGTAACTAATATGTTAAATTTTTTGTTTAGAATAGTTTAATTTTGATTATTTATCCATGATTACCCTTACATAACTTATATATTAATTAATTTTGATGAAAAAGGGTATTTTAAATCTAAAATGTAAAATAGAAACAAAAATATTCTATAAGAGTATATTAAATTTTTTAAAAAAAATTAATTATTAGTTTGGAGCATTTTTATTATTTAGAAAAGATTTTTATGAATTGTTTTCCATCATTTATATGTCATTTAATATATCATTATTATTGTTTTCATTTTAGTTGACTATAAAAAATATGAATACTAATTCATAAGGTTTAATTTTGTTTATTTTTTGGATAATTTTTAGTTATTATTTAAATAAGTATGTAAGAGTTGATTTTTTATTTGTGTATTAACGTTTTGATGCAATGATTTTTTCGATAATGAAACATCAATAATATGATCCCCAACATACTTCTGGAGATGATCATACTCCTACCACGTGGGAGGAATGTACACATGCTTTTATGGATTAGAATCATCCTTATTTACAAGATACATCTACATCTATGTTTCCAAATTAGAGTTTTAGGGTTGATATGTAATGTCCCAGGATTTCCATATAATTTTTTTATTATTTGGAATTATTTCAAGATCGTGAAATATTATGGCTCATAATTCACAGGACGACAATGCCCAAATTCATTCATCCAAAAATGTTCTATTTAAAATAGCGCACTTGAGTGGATTTCTAGAAAAATTTAAATAACTCATAATCGGGTTCCCAAAGAAGAAATCTAAGGGAACTATTCTGTTCCGAATGGTGCGATTACCCTAGTCATGACATAAATTTAGTCTGCGTAAGCTTATTGTGAGAAAACACTAATATGGAATAATTGTAAATAAAATAATAAAATAATAATATTTCATTTTTCAAATGATTATATCCCACCAATGATGTATCAGATTAAAAATCTGAGACCACCACTAAACACGTGATGGTATGCTTTCCTTAGTCAGACCTTAACATTGGTCAGCACTAGAAAATAGTGGAAGCTGGTTTTTTGCTATAAATAAAATTATTAGGTGACAATTATTTTATTTCTAAATTTAGTAACATCTAAATTGTAACTCATATTTAAAATCTGAGAGTAATGTTGGATTCGTAGGGACGTTTTCCCTTATGATGAGCCTATCCTTAATCGGCACATGTAGAGGGTGACTATTAATAATTATTTATGTTTTTATGGTACGTTCAGTAAAAGTAAGAGCGGTGTTTACTAACTTTTGTGCCAGTTCTCATAATAGAAATATGAGGGAACCATTGAATACATAGTCCCAAGATTCTCTTAAAGAAAGCTCCACATCGACCAAAGTAGTTCAAGTGAAAACGTTATCTTTTTTAACATTAAAAATTTTAATAAAAAATGTTATTTTATTTTATCATACCACCTTTTGAGAGATGACATGGTCCATGGAGGTGGTCAAACATTTAATATGGGATATTAAATGTCTGTTACAGTTTAGTTTTGTAAACACACCTCGTTTAATTAATTTGAATGACTAATTAATTCAATTATTTATCCACATTAAATACTCAGTGTGTTACTCACCCTTTCTCCCATATATTTATGTGAGGCTTGGGTTGGAGTTTTGGAATGACTTCACCAAGAGAGGATCCTCTGGAAAAGTGATGTGACATCTTCCACCGATGGAGATAGAAGCTCAGGAGACAAAGAATTGGGATCCACGAATGTGGAAAAATTCATTAAATGAGGAATCTCCTTCCACCACCGTGATGTCTCCAAAGAATATCGAGGTAGAGGTTGTCTTTTAAATAAATAAATACTCTTGATTATTCTCCTTATACATGTATTTGTTTATGTTCATTGAGGGGTATTTGAACAAGATTTGAAATTAATTTAACGTGATGTTTAAAATAACACCACTTTTTATAATGCTTTCACAGAGGGAGCGGGCCAATCTAACAAGGCATGGAACCTTCACCGTGGAAGATTCACCATTGTAGCACCAGCACGGCAGCACCAGCGGTGAAGACGGTAGCCAGTAGCTGCTGAATATAGAAGATGGATGTGCCACTCAGTGACGTGGAAAAATGAAGTGGCGGACTCAATGGGCCAGCCACGGTGACGGCGAGCTAGTGCGTCCTCTCACGCCACAGTGAGCATGCCTGGCTTTGAAGCTGCAAAAAAGGTTGGGACCCCCTCCTTGTGCATCCTGCAGATGAAAAGGTGGCCCCACCAAGCATCACCAATCAAGGAGTCCAACGTATCCTTTGTGCAATTCAGTCTGCCGACCGCGGAACCCCACACGGTTCGTGCATGCCGTGGCCCCGCCAAACCATCACAGCCTAGGCTGGTTTAAGCTAGGCCAGGTCAGACGCATGCTAGGTCTAGTCGACCCAAGCCAGGTCAGATCAGCCCTTGCAGGGTCAGACCGGACCCAGACCCATTCGGGCTCAGTTGGTCTTAAATGACCGAATCATGCTAATCAGACATCTGTCTGAAAAACCATCTACTACGATTGGATCCTTGGAGCAAGACAATGCTTTTGACATACTCCACATTGTGTTTGGAGAATGTTGGAATACAGATGTTTTGGATCAACTCCAAATATAGTCGGGACCTCGGCACTAAAATGCCAATAAAATACAAAACGGGCATATAGTTGACAGGTTGTCTATTGCTTTGGAACCCATGTGACATTATAGATCATCGTGTTACTTCCTTATGAAACTTTTTGTCAATTGAGGTATGACTAATTACCGAACGAGTAGAACTATGATGTTTCTTGTAGTGAGTGTTAGGATGGATACTCCCTTGATGACAAAAGTTGTCGGTATTCCTTACCCCTCTTCTTCAGAAGAGATGAGACTCCCCATGTCATGAGTGTGGGTTTCATTTCAGTCTGTTTGGTTTTTCTATCATTGGAGTTGGTACTCCCATATTGGACTTGGGTGAGGGTCCTCCATACTTAACTCACATAGATTCATGTACTCCCCTACCAGGTGTGGTATAGATCCACTATGTTAGGTGTACTCCTTTGTCAATCCATGGTGTAGGTACTCCTTATGAAGTGCTACAACATAGTCGGTACTCCCCTACTATGCCAGGGTGCAGGTCATCTAGTCTGGGGTCGGTACTCCCATGATGTAATCGGGCGTGGGTCCCCAATAAAAAACTAACTATCAGTGTTTTACTCCCCTACCTGGTAGTGTGCAAGTCCTCACATATAGTGATGGTACTACACTGTCATGCCAGGGTGAGAGTCCTCTAGTTGGGGGGTCAGTACGCCCCTGAAGTCCTAGAAAGAGGGTCCCCCACATTAAACAAACTACAAGAGTTTTACTCCCCTACCAGGTATGGTGGAATTCCTTACATATGGATTAGTACTCCCCTATCTCCGAGTAGTGGTGGGGAGGGGGTCCTATAGGGTATTTGGATCACCCTTGACAATAGGACACATTGTTGAGGAGTGGGCCACTTCACTTTGTTTACCTTGGTCTTTCCTCAGGCAAAAGACTATGACTGCATGACTTCTTGTTTCGGCACTAGAGGCTGTTCTAGAAGAATGTTTCTGATGGTTCACATCCTTTTTGTCATTCCATTAATGATTGTAGAGTTTTATCTAATATAGTACATCTCACATACGGGTTCCATCAGGGATGGCCAGTTTATGGGGCGCATACTCTTGATCCATGAGTTACCCATAGAGCCTTTTTTGGAAATCCTTGAAATGCCTTTAGGTCGGGAACTTCTGTTTATTTGTTGGTGAGAGGAGTATATCTGGTTTTAGCTAAATATTTTTCATTTTGATTGTAATAAATATCTTGTTTTGTGGGTTTCATTTTTGGAATTTATATTGACCTTCATGGGTCTCAGGGTCCCTAGTGGGTATTGTTATACTCACCCCTACATGGGCTTCGCCCGCACCTTGTTCTGTCTTATGTTGATTCTGGGCAGCCTTGACTGAGACTTGGGGATCCAAGACATGATGTGGATGGAGGAAATCCATGAAAAAGGAGAGCCACATGACTATATGTACACAAGATTCATATAGTATCCTTGGTGGATGATTGCTAGAGATTTTTTTTTTTTCAGTCATAGTTATACATTTTCAGTTTGTCTTATATTCTAGTCCCTTCTACTTTTTATACACACTTTTACTACTACAGTTTCACTTTGTTATTTCATTTTTTTTGTTCATTGAATTTGTTCTTGTACATTATTAAAGGATATTCCTTCCCTTTTTAGGGATATTCTTTTCCTCTCCTTGTCACCAACCCCTGGCCTATGGAAGGTAGGATTGAGGGAGTCACAACACGGGCCCTGATGGATGGGTCGTGACAAACTGGTATCAGTGGAGTCAGTTCTATAAAAGATGCAAGACATTGATATTTCAAATGGTGTAATAGTTTTATGTGTTTTTAGTGTGGTTCTACATTTGGGGATTCCAGGGTGGGTGTGGTGGATGACATATTCAGACACCGGGACCCGGAATTTGGATTTCACACTCAGAGCATGAATGCATAGATAACTTGTGTTTTTGAAATGTTTTACATTTGATCTCATTTGATTTATCTCACCAGACATAACTTTATGATTGTGGTCTATTTTGATTCTCTTTCAAGATGAATTCTTGCAGAACTCCATCCAGTATTCCAATGTGTTACCATGTGGTGGTTCCACAATGTGATGAGGCATTAGTATAAGGATTGTTGCCCCATATGGTACATTCGGGTGGTTTCCTAGTGATTCCACTACCAGTTGTCCAACTATTACTAGTAGTTATACTAGTAGTGAAAACATGTAGGATAAGTGCCTTACATGTGTTTCAGTGACTGGTTTCCCTTAGGTTACGAGGTGAGCCTGCCTAATAAGAAGAAAAGGACTATCCTAAGGTGGTGAATGAGTTTCCATCTAGTCAGGGAACCATACGATCTGATGATGTACCTGTCAGTGAGAATTCTACATGGCTTAGTAGGGTGATGGAAGGGTTTTGATTACCCCTATCATAATGTGATGTGACCTTTTCATGGACAGAGCATGAGAACCACCCTCATAGAAGGGGATCCCTTTCCAAAAAAATCCATATGTATTCTGTTTCCAATAGATTTTACAATTTCGATAGGATTACATGATCATAACTGAGTATTCATCGATGTGTATAATCCATTACAAGTACTCATGAACACAATACGACTGGTACATATAGGAAAGGACCTCCGAGCGAGATGTGTATATGGAAATCGGAGCTAGAACATTTCCTAAGTTCATTCATACTTATGTTTGGGTTCTAGTGAGATCCTTTTTTGTTGAAAATTATTTGGATGAGCAGATACAACCATCGAGTTTTATTTGTCCAAAAGGAGGAATATTGACGTCAGTTTGGGAGACCTGGAATTGGATTTTTTTTTGGTAGAGAATGTGATAGGGACAAATGAATCAGAAAGGAAACAGAAATGGAAGAGTAGTTAGGAGATAGAAAGAAGGTGGTATACAGTTATCTATGTTACAACATGAATCCCAATGTGGCCTCCCCCAGATCTCAGGGAGCTATAGGACAGTGGAAGGGAGTAGCTTCATGATATCAAGGATTGAGACACGAGTGCTTAATGAATTATTAGAGATATGACTGTGTCTACGACTATATTTCATATTAATAGACATAGGTACTAATCATTCCTTCTTTTCACAACTATTTTCCCAGACCTAGAGATTCCAGTTAAACCATTGACATTACCCTAGTGTGTGGATATACATTTGGGAGGAGACTGGATAATAACACTTATGGTGATAGTGTGATATAACCATTGAGTGGGAAGTTTCTTTTGGAACCTCTTGGTGGCAACATCAAGGACATACAACATTAGTATTGGTATAGAATGGACACCCATAGTTCATACATAGATTGAGTATTTTAGGTAAAATTATGTGATATACCAACAATGTTGGAATGAGCTTTTCCTTGGAAGACGAAAAAATAACCCCATGCAGCAGGGAATAAACACATGCATAGGAGGGTGAAACCAATTACTCTTGAGCCGGTCCGCCATTCCCTTATGGCAGGATGAGTTTTGGGTTTTCCATTCCCAAAATTAGAGGTAGAGTGTGGGAACATATTTTCAAATGATGTTTCAAGTATTACCTCCACGATGGGAGAGGTACTTATGAATATGATTATAACCAGCGATGAAACTGATATCTACAACTCTATATCATATGGCTCCCATAGAGCTCTGAGAGCTGAGTGTTTAGAAGGCATACATGGTGGAAGATTCAGTTAGTAGGAGGTATGATTTAAAGCTTCGTAGTGTGGCGTCAATGAAGCTAGACACATTTTAGAAACCCTTCATGGAATGTGATGGTGTATCATACCTTCAGTCTATAACTGTTACTCCCTCTCACCTGCAGCGAGTTCGAAAGGATTAGCTTGTGGATATATACTGTGAGTCCCGATATGTTATGATATCCTCATGATAGGCTCCTAATGGATTTTATGATGTTGGGGATCACCTCATCCTTTTCATATGATGCACTATGGTGCCAGTGACACTACCAAAGGAGATGTTGATGGAGTTCCACACATTCCCTTTGGCCGCATATCCTGGTGTGGCGAAGATGTACCAGGACCTTCAGCGTAAGTACTAATGGCCAATAATAAAGACTGTGTATAGACTGCAGATATCTAAGGGTGACATGAGATGAATACCTTAAAAATAGTGTAGGGAGTCCCTGTATTACTATAGGACTCACCCCGATGGGGATTGCAGTGATTTGGTTGGGGAAAGAAGCTATCTTTGAGGTTCATTAGACCACACCAGTTTCTCAGCTTACTATGCGAGGTGGCATACCATCTTGATCAACCCCCTCAGATACATCAGCTACATAATGTTTTCCATTTTTCACAGCTAAATTGATGTCTTCATAATCCATTGCATGTTTTCATCTATAATATGTTAGACTTTGATGGTTTGGAGACTTTTACCGAGATATTGAAAGATATAGTGGATCGATAAGAGTGAGTCCTTAGTGGATGGTGGATCCATCCAGTCACGACGATAGTGAGTCCACATGCCATCACACACCATTGGGAGAGATATACATCCACAAAGATATGATGAAGTCTTGGTCCCACTCGCTATGGGTACCGCATGTGACGACATGGCCCC
Organism: Viscum album; assembly: GCA_963277665.1. NCBI lineage: Eukaryota > Viridiplantae > Streptophyta > Magnoliopsida > Santalales > Viscaceae > Viscum > Viscum album. The sequence goes on along the minus strand of OY728162.1, from coordinate 793,481,539 downwards.
ACCTGGCACTGGTAATCATTGAGGTGAATAGCTCCTTTGAGTTATTCGGTATGCAAACCATGCGACCCCCGCACGGGTCGCACCATCCAGCGGGCCACGCCTTGCCTATGGTTTGGGCCTGTCCATGGCCCATCCCAACTGGGCCAGGTGAGTCCGACCGGGTCGGATAGGACTCAGACCCATTCTGGCCTAGTTATGCATAAATGACATTATGCTACGAACTAGACGTATGTTTGACGAACCTTCTATGGTGTTGGGATCTTTGGAGTGAGAAGAAACATTTTAATTTAATCAATTGGGTTTTGGGGAATGTTGGTGTATGGAATTGTTGGATAAAATCTGAATCTGATCGGGTCATTGTCACTAATATTCTAATAACTCACAGGCCGAGTTTTTGGTTGATGCGTCTTTTGTTTTGTTGGAACCCTTTTGACATGACGGATCATTGGGATAATTCCTTTTGTAACATTGTGGTAGTTTATGTATGATCGACAACTGGAGTAGTAAAACCAATGTGTTTTTGTAGTTAGAGTTATTATGGATACATTGTTGAAAACTAAAGGCACAATTATTCCCCACTCATCTACTCTTGTAGATATGAGACACCCCATGTCATGAGTGTGGGTTCATTTCCATTTTTTCTTGTTTATCTATCATTGGAGTTGGTACTCCCCTATTAGACTGGGAAAAATATACCCCATAATTAACTCACATATAGTTAGGTAATATCTTATTGGGTATGGTGCATGTCCTCTATGTTAGGATTAGAAACTCCCTTATCAATCCAAGGTGTGATTCCCCCTTATGAAGTACTACAACAGAGTCAGTAGTCCCCTGTCATGCAATGGTGTAGGTCCTCTAGTCTGGGGTCAGTAATCCTATGATGTACTTGGGTAAAGGTCGCCCACAGAGAATAAACTACCAGAGTTGTACTCATCTACTTGGTAGGGTGAGGGTAAACAGATATTGAGTCGGTTCTCCCCAGTCGTGACAGGGTGCAGGACCTATAACCTTTGTCTGTAATCCCCTGACATACTAGGTCATGGATCCCCCACAACAGAAAGACTGCTATATTTTTAAAACCCTAACGGGTAGCATGTGGGTCATCACATATAGAGTAGTAATCCCCCGTATCCGAGTTATGATGGGGAGAGGTAACTCTATGGGTGTTGGATATCCATCAACTGAAGGACACAATATTGAAGAGTGGAAATCATAACACAGTATCCCTTGTTATTGTCTCGGGTGAATGTCTATGTCTGTGAGACCTCGAGTGACGGGCACTAGAGGCAGTTTTATCATAATGTTCTTGATGATGAATGTCCTTATGGATGATCCATTATGAATAATTGAGTTTTAGCTGGTGGAGTACATCTCTCAGACGAGTTCCATTAGGGATGGCTAGATCGTGGAGCGTGTACTCTTGATCCCTGAGTTACTCTCTGAGCCTTCTTTGGAAGGCTTGGAAATGGCCTGAGGATGATACCTTGTGTTTCATTGTGGATGAGACAAGTATATCTAGGATGAGTTGAGACTTTCAATTTTTTCTTGTGATCATGATCATGATTGCTGGTTTTCCATTGTGTAATTATGAGAGTCCTTCGGGTGTCGTATGGTCTATACTGTGTATTGTTATACTCACCCATATACGGGATTAGCCTACACCATGTTGTGTCTTGTGTAGACAACGAACAACCTTGACTGACACTTGGGGACTCAAGACATTATGTTGATGGAGGAAACCATTGAATGAATAGATTCATGTGATGAGCATTACCTACCTACCAGGTAGGATCATTGGTGGTTTATCTTGAGAGTAGTTTTCTATTTTCAGTAATAGTTTTACATTTTGTTTTGGCCCTGTATTCCCACCCCCTCAACTATTTATACAAACTATTACTAATACAGTTTAATTTGTGGTTGGATTTTTGTGTGTTCATGGACTGTGTGATTATAAGTATTAAAAGGAATGACTTACCATTTTAGGGATATGTCGTTCCTATGCTAGTCGCCAACTCCTGGCCTATGGAAGGTTGGCTTAGGGTAGTCACAGCATGGGCCCCATGGGACGGGCCATGACATGATAAATGTGACAGAAATCATTTACCAAAATTATTGGTTTCCCAAAGCTAGGACAAGATGATATCGATATAATTTTATGATAATGATATTCCAAAAGGATAAAATTCAAATCAATTCAATAATTTTATAGCAGTTCTTGCTAAAATGAATCTTATTTTTTTGATTAATGATTATACATGTTCTGAATAGTTGAAAATATGTCTGATTTGGGAGAAATTTTTTGTATGTTGGTTTATTATTGTTTTACATATCTTGAAATGTTTTTATTAATACAATTTCCACCCTTTCCTATAAAATATCATATGATATACCTGATACCAGTTGAGTTAATATGAAATTTTTATCCTTGTTTGCATGAATAAGGATATATTTTAAATTAACACTCACATAATATTTCATTTTTGGGAATATACAATATCATAATCCATGTGATATATATTAATTTTTAGAAGAAATTACATAGAATAAATTTAATGAAATTAAAATATGAAAAACTATTTGGTAAGTAAAATGATACATTTTGATGTTTTTTATATTGATGATCTTTTTAATGAATAATTTATTCATAATTTGAAGTAATCAAGGATATATAATTTGGAGATCCAATATAGAAATGTATACCATCATACCTTATCTTGCGGAGGGTATGCATTATTGGAAGAAAAAAATCAAGGCTGAAAATTTTCTAACACTGAGAGTTGTTTTATCAAGTTCTATATGGGTTGACATTCCTTCCCCAATTTAGACATAGAATATGTTTGAAGTCTCATAAGAGTAATAATTAAAAATATCATACATATTATTCGATGGTTGTACCTCAAAGGATTGTAAGTTGTTTACATTATTTATTTAGATATGTAAAAACAATTATTTATATATTGTGGTTCATTAATTATTTTTTTAAATATTTCATATAGTATTCTCTTGATGAGAAGAGAACACTAGGTGTCTCTATAGCTAATGTTAGGAAGGATATTTTATCTTCATCACTGGGAAAATCCAAACATTTAGGTCATGTATGTGAATACTCGGAAAGTGTATGAGTGAAAAAATGCTATCAATGTTCTAAATAATCATTAATAGAGGTTGTTTTAACAATAGAATATTTTGAAGATGAAGTTATAGATATTCATGTGATGATGGAGGACATGAATAGATCTTTGATACAATCAATGTTTGTAGACATGGAATTTATGTTTCAGATAGCATATCAAACTCCTCACCCTCCTCTAGTAGCTCCCACTCATCCTCCGCCACCTGTATACCACACATCTTCTTACCCTACTCTTACATGCATCCTTCACAACTTTTCAGTTGTCATGATTTATATGTTGATGATCCCCAACATCACATTTATTAATATGAGATGATATTTTATATTTGAAATACCATTCATTATCCACAGATTGAGATGCAGCATCATATGGCCTCTGTATATGATATTATAGATAGATCAAAAATAATAATATTACATTTAGATGTTGTGATTACATTTGTATAATGTATCTAAAACATTGTAAATTATCTATCTAATCTATTTCTATATATTACCATTGTGGTATGTGTATATTTTATCATTTATTTCATTTTTAAATAAATTTTTAAATAATATTTTAATATATATATATATATAATTTTTATAGCTCTAAATTAATGCTAAATAAATATTATATTGGGAATAACAAATAAAACGTATTATGAATTCAGATTCAAATTCTATTACTTTTTATAGACATTCGATATATTCAAATTTTTTGTTGGATGTTTATGAGAACCCAATTGAAGCTAGAATTTATGGGTGTGAAATGATTATGGAAATTTTTTAAAATGATATTATAGAGCTTCTAACTATATATTATTTACGATAAACATCATGCATGTTTTTTCTAGGTAATTCATAACATAAATATTGTTGTACATTTAATGTATTGTAAATTTATACTTATTTTTGTTTTTATATTTGGCATGTTTATACAGTTTTTCAAGATCATGGAAAGACAAATGTATACGTATTTAGTTACCCACTGTATATATCACCTATAGCAAGGACAATGAATGTTGTATATATAAAAGTTTATATGGATCAGTGATTTAAAAAGAATGTAATTATTCTGTGCCTAATGTGTTTTTATCATCAAGAGTATTAAACCTATATTTCACAAAGTGTAATATATACATTATAATAATAACCAATTACATAAAATTTTATTTTATATAAATGTCCATTGGATTTTGGGTGGTTTTTTCTTAATGATATGGATCTTTACTGGCTATGTTCTATCCATGGTGAAGTGTGAGAAAATTTTATAACCGTATTGGAAATGTGAATCTTCATTAAAAATTACAAAATTTTGGATATATTGCATAACACTGTTATTTTGAATTGAAAAAAAAATTTAAACTAAAATTTCATAATAAATAAGACAAAAAAGTAATTTGTTTCTTATTTTTTATTGTTAATTTAGGATATATTATAAATTGGTAAAATTACAAAGTTAATGTTGGTTATATTTGTTTATTAACTTTTCCTCAAAATTTCATTCGACTTATTTAGAATACATGTTAAATTAATTCCTTTTCATTTTTAGATTTTTGATGATCTTATCCATTATATAGCATGTGATTTGAGACACTGATAAATTACATGGGAGAATACTTTCACTAAATTTATTGGGTTATAATTAATTTGACTATATATTGTAAAAATCAAATATTTAATTGTATGTGTTTTTTGTTGTTTATTTTTCTGGTTATTCTACTGGTTTTATACTTGTTTTTTTAATTTTATTCTATATTTATATTCATGTATACTATGGAGAGTAGTAATCAGAATAGAATTATTAAAAAATATATTTTCACATCTTTCATTAAATAACTGAGGTGAAAAACCATTCTATATTTGTTTATCATGTCGATTATTTGAAATTAGAGATTTTTTTGATGGATTTGAGTCTTTGATATATACATTTTATTGTTTATTTCTATATTTAATTATTTGGGTGTTTATTTGTATTTTTTTCTGTTAATATTATCACTTAACCCAAAAAAATTCTATTTGGAATAAAAATAGGGTTTCTTGGATAAACCCATTCATAAGTGTTTATTCATAATTGTTTTTTGAAATTTTTTTCAGTTGTTGAAATGATGAGATAATAATTATTTTATTAATTATTTAGGGGAATATTTTCCATTTTTTCAAAAAAAAATCATTTTATAGATATTATATTTATGATCAACATATTTCATAGTTGTTTATATGACATTAAATACATCATGTTTTATATAAATAATATAACCAAAATTATTTTTTTGAAAGTAAAAAAATTTAATAGTTTTCACATGTTTCTAATTTTTTAACACTCAATTAATTGTTCGATATACATCTCAAATTATATGTTATTTTTTATAAAAAAATAATCATGGCATATATTAATCCTTTAAATATATAAAATAAAATTCATACTGATTTAATTACAAATAATCAAAGGATATATGTTTTAAATGAACATAAAACACTTGTTCAATGATACCATCTGAAATAAATAAAACACATGTGATTATAAATAAATTTAGCTCAATATATATATGTATAATTATATTTATTTTTATATATTTATATATTTATTCATATATATATATATACATATATATTTTTATTTATTCATATATTAATATATATTAATATATATTTATTTTTATATATATTTTGTTATATATTTGTATTCGTATATGATTTGTATATTAATATAGATTTATAATACTATTATTATATACATTTATAAAATATGATTTTTTGTATGATTATAAATAAATCAATACATAAATACATATATAAAAAAACACACACACACAAATATATATATATTATGTGTATATATTAGTGTAATTATACATATATTTATGTACATATATTATATATAAGTATATATATTCAAATGTTAGAATATATAGATAATAAATGTCATTATGTTAATAAAGAAACACACAACTAGACAGATAGACGCATTATATAAGTGTATAAATATTAACATTTTTTTATTTTAAATAAAATAGATTTTTTTATTTACATAAGATTTATATTTTGAGAAATATATTTCATATGTAAATATTTTTAATTATAAATTAATAATTTTTTATGTATGAATATGTAAAAAAATGTATATATTATAATATATTAGATTATAAAAAATATAATAATGTGAGAAACGATAATATTTCAATTACAAAATTTCAAAATTAATGTAATACCTGATACTAAATTCAGTCCCCACCAAAAAAATGCTGATAAATGGGTACTGTTAATGGCGCCTTTTTTAGTGGTGTTAAAAGTACCCTTTATAAGTGCTTTTTTAGTGATGTTGAAGGGTTTTGTTTCGAATACCCATTATTGTGGTCGTGAAAGAACCATATAATAAATAAAGAAATAAATAAAAATAATAATAAAAAAATAATTGTAGTCACACAATAGTTATATGAATTTTCATCCTCAATAAATATTTTTATTATTACAGTAGCAGAACCATTAATTTTTTTATAGTGAAATAAAATCCACAACAAGTATGATATTTAAAATAAAATATTCTTTGATGATATATTCATTTTATAATGAATATAAATTTATTTTTTATATAAAAAAATTAAATCAAAATTAGTAAATGGAAAATGTTGATTCTTATATTTTGTATAAATAATTGAACAATCTAAAAAAATATCAAACTATGTTACCAATCATAATTGTGTAACACAAGGATTCCAACCCATTCATAACCTATTTCCATGGTTTATTTGAATTAAAATACTAGGTAACCCTAAATAAGTATATAGTGGAACACATGATTATTACATGACTCATCCACAAATATACTACAATACAAATTGTTTCCAAAAACACTGGCATTCAATTAACCACCAATCAAAAAACATCCCATGAAATTAAACATTTACACATATATATTCAATATAGTTTCTTAATAATAAAGAGATAAAAGATAAAAAATATTAAATATTCATATAAACTCATGATTTAACTAGCTATTAATCATCCCATTTAAATTCATGAACATATTTATTCATTCTCAAAAATATCGTCATATATAAATACTAGTTTATAATATTACTAGAAAGTTGACTTAGAAAATTTATAAAAATGATTAGAATTATCATTCTCTTATACCAAGGAATATTCATAAACATAACAAGGATATGAGGCACATTACCATGAACAAACTTGTGTTTGGTATCTATTGAACACCCCAAAATTCTTATTAAAATCCCCATAGGGCATCGTATGCTCCATGGTCTGGTAAAAAGAAAAAAAAAGATTCATTAAAAACTCTTTGGGAATGATATTTCAAATAAAATAAATTAAAATAACAGTTGTAATTTTATGGAAAATTTTTCCATGATGTATATATATATATATATATATATTAGATTCCCATGCTAGAAAAATAAACATGTATAAAGGCATAAGAATCCATGAATAAAAACTCACTGTCACATTTATCTCCCTTGTAAGAAAAAACCACAATTATTCAACATCCATAACACAACATTCATAAACACCGCCCATAAAGGAATGGAAGGAAAACAAGAAAAAAATATTAAACAGTGGAATATAAAAAAAAATATCCCACATACCTCCATGTGACTATATAAGTCACCATCAAACCTTAAAACATGCATTATCCTTGAGAAATCAATAATTGAACAATAAACTAAAATGCTAATATTCACGAATGTAATGTATTAGTAGGTATCCTCCATGTTACCCATTTATAATCATTAAAAAAGATATATATTTCATTCTATATTTTGAAATCATATTTAAAATAATTTTTTGGTATGTGATAACACAAAATATAAATATCATCTCTAATCAATTTTGAAAAACATCCACTTTATTTTTATTAAATGAAATAGTCACATTCAGATGATTTTTGTGGACTATAACTTATTTAACTGAATCAATAACTTTTAATTTCACATTAAATATGTTTTATATAAATTAAAAATAGAAAATTCAAAATATTTTTTTATAAAATGTATCATTGAATTTTAAAATATGCGTAATTTTGGTGCATAAGAAAAATACACACAGAAGCATAAAAAAAGATGGTCACAATTTGTAAGGATCAGACCCCAGTTCCCCAGAGCCGATGCGTTATTTAATTACATTGGAATATAAAAATGGAATATGCATCTAAAAGGACTGAGTACTTTATAATATTTGGAAAACAATATTCTCACATATGTTCATCAATACAACATGAAATTAAGAACACCATGTATGTTTTATTTGGAACATCCACAACTATAAGTTTATCCCTACATGTCATCCATAAGAAAAATTTTTATGTTATGAGAAAATGAATCATAATAAAGGGATGAGATAAAATTCTCAGTAATTTTAATTAATAGTATATAATATATCACGAACATAAACATTAGGCATGATAAATAACTAATAACACATGGCATCAACAACAAACTTGAACACACTATGGTTGGAAAATAGATGAATAAATTATTCCATAATAAGAAATAACCATGAGTATTATACTCATGGAATACCCACATGAACCATCAATATTATTTTCATAATTATTGAACTTATAATGGGGGACATCTTAACCATACCATCAAGGCCTCATGTTAAGACCATAAATAACCATTTTGTCCAAGCATTGTGCCAAAACCATATTTTGTTTCATAAGACATATTGATGAACTGTGGGGATATATTAGGACCCAATCTATTCATATTAAGTCTAATTAATTACTAATATGAATGGGTATAAAAATAAACATTCATATTGAATCTAATGAAATAAATATAAATAACTTTCGCCAAACAATAAACATAAACATTATCCATTTAGAGTGAATTGTTGAATGGTTTTAAGATAACATATCAACTGTAAAAAATATCACAAACCATTAAATTAAATATGGTATATGATATAATAAATTATTAATCCCAATAATACATTATAATAAACATTAGTGTTTAAATATATGAACATACTATTATAAAATCATCGAGTAATCCATGAGATAGATATTTTGTACATCGAAAACAAGTGGTCATTTAGAAAATTAATTTTATAAAATCATAAATGATTTAAGGTATAATTTTCATAATTTTAATAATATATTATATAAATATAATTGTTTCCAAAAACATGTTATATAGTGACCTTTAAAACAGGTAAGAATTTGCGGAATTCCCTTGAATCAGGCTTGTATTATGGAAATAATTTTGAATGTTCCTTATAAGAGGTGTATATACCCATAAAATAAAGAAGGAATATGGTTGGTAAAAATATATAACATTCAAAAATAATTTATTAGGAGTATGTAATAATACATAAGAATTTAATTTATTTAATATGGAAAGAAAAGTATCCCAAACGAAAATGGAGGTTCTGGTGGAAAATCCTTATCTTAAATCTGAATGTTCTTCTCTTGATATTATGGTTCTAAAATAGAAAATTAGAATAATTAATATCTTAATATATAACATATTAGAAATTTATTTACTTTATAATTAGTTTTTATCGTGAATTTATGTCCTTATTGATAAGTATTAATTTTGAATTTCATTGTTTCTGAGTGATCATTTTCTTGATTTTTATAATCAGTTCACTTGTTTTTATGTAATGGTGTTCATGTCGTATGGATATAAATCACTATAATTAATGTTACACATCATTAATGAGCTTCAATAGGTATTAATGATCATTTATATCATTTGGTTACATGGAATTAGGATGTGTCATTAGATGAAATATTATTGATAATCACATAGATTATTTTAGCGGTATTTTGATTATTATAAAGAAGTTTTTTACTATTGTTTAATATAATTTACATATATTTTTTCAGAAAATTAAATAGATAATAAAAAATATTTTATATCCTTTTAAATCATAAAAATGGTTTCATAACCAGTATTAATATGGAAATTGAAGAACAAAACATTTTTATCCACGAATGTTTTAAATTGGGACCTCACAGATGATGATTTCTTTTATAAAATAAAATAGAGAGAGCAAGTATATTGATGTGTTTCTTCAATTAAAATTATATAATTCCATTTAATATAGTATACTAGAGTTATCATAGTTATTTGAACATAAGAGGAGTGGATAGGATAACAATAGAATGGAAATAGAAATGAAAATTAATGAAATAGAATGTGAATTTAACTCATGGATCCACCTCCATGAGAATCCCATTAAGGGAAGGGGTTATGGTATTTTTGAAACACAAATAGATCATTGAAGTGTGGAGTAACTAGGGAAGGATATTTGGTATGATAATCGAGGATCATAAATCCTTAGAGGAGTGAATTGAGGAGGGAGTGAGGGGGGGGGGGGTTATAGTGGAGGATATGAGGGTTTTCCTAGTATTTTACACATTATTTTTTGATTTTACCAAAGATAGCCATTAGTATTGAATCTTGTGACCATGAATAGTAATATGCTAATTTGAGTTCAAACCAGTTGTGAATACATCATACATGGTTCTAGGAAATATGAATTTAACTGATAATGTATATATAGGGTAAATTGTCATATTTTACTATTCATCCAAAATTCGAGTATTTCAGAAATATGCAAAAATTTCACCATAACCATTTAAAGACAGGTACAATTAAAAAATTAACTCATTTTTGGAAAATAATTTTCTAAATATTAATAATTTTTTTAAAATCATAATTTATTCAAATAATAACAATTTCAAATCGATATTTCATTTTATATCACCTCGAAAATTTAATCAAGATCTCATTATATTATATTAACAAGAAAAACTAATAATAATATGATTTATTATTCATAAGGTTAATATTACTATTCATATGTTTATGTTAATAATCACAAAAAAAACTCATGTTTGGATTTTAAGAATATAAGTATTCTACAGAACAGAAACGTGTATGTCAGTTTTTTGAAATTCAAATCTCAGACGCGGAAAACTATTGTTTACTAGATAGTTTATACCAAACTAGTGTTCGGTTAAGACATAGTGTTTCATTCATTCAATATTAAATTTATTTTCAAAAACATGTTGTCATTCATTATCCCCTCCTTTCAAAAATTTTATCCTCAAAATTACAAGAATGTTACCTCGTAAAAAGATTTAGGTAGTTCTTCATCAAATTATTTTTAGACTCCTCTATTGCCTCTACAATTTTATGATATTTCCAATGTATCTTTACCAGTCGAGTCATCAGATTTATCAACACCTTTTCTTTAGTGTCCAGAATCATGATAAGATCTTCACAGTAAGATATTTTAGTATCTAATTCAATACCTTCAAAAGTAAAGGCATGTGTTGGGTCTGGCATGTACTTTCTTAGAAAAGAGACATCGAACACATTTTGTACTTTAGAAAGGAAAGTGAGAATATCCCAATGATATTCAATTGCTCTAATTCAATCCATCAATTAAAAATTCCCTAATTACCTATGGTTATGTTTCCATTTCATCCCTAATATTATAACATACTTAAATGGTGATACTTTTAAGAAAACATGATATCCCACTTGAAACTCCAAATCCATCCATCGATTATCAACTTATATTTTTTGACTACTTTGATATTTGTTGATATGTCCTTGAATATTCATTTCCTTCATTTTTTATTCCTCAATATGATCAGGGCCCACAATCTTCCTTTTTCCATCTTCATCCTAAAAAGTTTGTGTACAACATCTCTTTTAGTACAATGCTTCATATAGTGCCATTAGAATGCATGAATGAAAACAATCATTGTAGAAGATCTTCACTGAAGGAAAGTATTTATCCCACATACCATGAAAGTCAAGTGAAAATGATCTCAACATGAATTCTATGGTTTGGATATTCCTTTCTAATTGCATGTCAGTTTTTGGGTTGCATGAAGAACTCAAACGAAGCTCAGTGACAAAATATTACGATAGACATTTCCAGAATTTTGATGTACATCATATATAATGGTCATAGAATATTTTGAAATAGGTGCTCCTTGACATCTTACATTTTCATTTATATAGAGTAGTGTAAGACAGAACATATTAAAATCATCTCTTATATTGAGGAAATGTAATGATTTTATATGTCTGTCCAAAATTACCCATATTGCATCATTATTTCTTTTATTTTTGTGTAATAAATTAAAAATACATTGTGATTTCATCACATATCCATGTATGAATATGTAGGGGTTGAATGACTGCTCTAGTATATTATCGTTCAACCATCACTTGTTGATAGACTAGACATACTAATACAGAATAAACAATTTTCAACTTCATGTTGTCCCACCATAAACCTTCCATCAAATATATATACATTTTATTGATACCAGGATGTATTTAGAAATCTGAGCTATGAGCATAGTCCATAAAATCTGTTTTCAGCTACGGTATATAGGGGTCACCTTGGCTCTTCCAGAATTTCATAATGTTTTCTTCATGTATGAAGTCATCGAACATCTCATATTTCACCGCATTAACTTTCTTTTGAGTGTTCTCATAACGAGGATGAGATATTTTAATCATTTCAAATAAATATGGTTGGGAAACCAATTGAAAAATTAATTATGTATCTCATTCTATGATAATTCCAATGTCCATCCTTTTTAGATGCACGAACATAGGATCTCATTCAATCCACAATTTATTTAAAAATCCATGACCATTCTTTACAAATGCGTTAGATTATTTATTTGCCTTTCCTATGTGGAATAGTATGAAACAATCATAATCCTTGAGTAGTTCAAGCCATCACTGTTTCCACATGTTGTGTTCTTTCTATGATAAGATATATTTCAGACTCTCCCGATCCATATATAACTCATAAATTTCACCATAGAGATAGTATCTCCATATTTTTAGAGAAAAGATCAGCATAACTAAATCAAGATCATCAATTAGATAGTTTTGTTCCTGAATTTTTAACTTCCTTGATTCTTAGTAAATAACTCTATCATTATACATAAAGAAGCAACAACGTCCTTTCATTGATTCTTCATTATAGATCAAAAACCCATCATTCCACATTGGTAGTGTTAGGATTAGATCATTCACTAATATCCACTTCAATTGCAAGGACCCAAAATTTTGAACAAATCTCGTTTCCTAATTTTGTGTTTTGTTTTATTATTATACTCAACAAAATTGTTTCATTTGATAACATGAATATAATTAAAATGATACCATTGGGTTTTGACTATTATATGACCATTGGTCAATATGACCGCTGGAAACTATACATTTCGATTATTGTCTCTAAATACATGTTATCATGGTTAATTAATATAAAAAGAAGATTTGATGGCCTCACCGAGTAGTCTTGGACTGATCGAAGCCCATATAACATTACTTGGGAAGGAGGTAGCACCATTGGGCTTTTCTCTGGACCAAACCCAAGTCGAACATCATCGTGTGATGCTAGAACAGAATCAACTTCATGAGAAGTTTAAACTGATAGAAATTACTACTTGTGCGATGTGGGTCGAGCCGCCCTCAGATTATCTCACCATAGCACACCTTACACTTATGTCCTATGCTGGGGTTATAAAGGGTTGTGTTAGGAGACCTTAACTGCCTTGTGTGATCCTTTGTATTAAATAAAATTTCAAATTTCTTCTTATGATGAAGTTTATGAATTTTCAAATGACCAGATAAATATAGTATGCATATTTTTGATGAATTTTAGAAAAAGGTATTTTAAAAATGTTTATGTAAACCATAAATAATTAAAATGTGTACTGATTTTCAAAAAATTGTCTTCCACAATTATGTTCAGTATGAAATCTGAAGTCTAATATGATCAACATAAATTTTGATGAATAGTAAATTATGAATAGTGATTTCACGCTTAGGATTAATAATGTGACCAAATGGATTAGTAATCTCACTTAAAGAAAGTTTTAATATAATTTAGACACTTTGATTAAGTAATGTGATTCAATAAAATCAGTAAATAAGGGTTTCATAATTTATTAGTGAAGTATTATTTTTTTAGGTGAATAGTGTTTTTCAATTAAATTAAAAATATGTATAAAATTATTTTTATAAAATTGATTTAATTTTTGAACTCAGAACATCGATATTATGTTAAGGTAATTTTTGGGGATATTTTTGGAAAAAATGGATTTTCGTTGAATAGTGTATTTATATAAAAATTAAATTAAAAATATTTAGAAAATTGTTTTTATAAAAAGGAGTTCATTTTTGAAATCAGAGCATCGATATTTGGTTAAGGTGAAATTTTGTGATTTTTCTGAGAAAAATAAATTTTCGATGAATAGTGTAAGTACAGTTTTAAAGTTACCAGTGTTTAATGACATCATTAAATGATGTATCAAGTATGTAATCAATATGGTCGACTTATGAATAGTAAGATAAGGTATGAGGTGTCCCATGTGACCAATTCCATGGGAAAATACCATAGGAAATCCCATGGTTTTGCCAAAGCCACCAATAAGGTGTCCCTTGGCCATTAATGCCTTGTCCCCTCACATTCCCTATAAATTCCAAGCCATCCTCTCATCCATTCGACTCCCAACTCTTCCCCAGAGAAGCTCTAGTCTTATTACCTCTCATGGAGTCCTCCGAAGCTGCCCCAAAGCCCTCAAGGTCCACACTATAGAGTTTTAAGAGTTACGTTTTAAGGTAGGGGATCCGACCTCTCTCTATCTTTTCAAGTAAACTCTTTTATGTCATTTATTTTATGCTCCATCCACTTATGTTGAAGGATGTTATTTTATATCCATCATAATTACCTTTTCATGTTCATATGATGATAAACCCCCTCTTTCTCTCATAATTTCATTTTAAGAATGTTAAAGTGCTGTCGTTAGGTTGTCAAATTGTTTAGGGATTCTTTCACCCTTCTCATTTTCAAGATCTATTTTCATGTCAAGTGTTTCATGTTCCTTTTTATTCTTTTGGGGTATGATATCTAAATATTTCATACTGGTATTTTATGTTCATATGATGAGATAACCTATTTGATCTCTTCAATTCATTTTTGTTGAAGTTTAAGTGGCAATGTTAGGCTGCCGAATTTTTAAGGGATTTTTTCACCCTTCTAATTTTCAAGATCTATTTTCATGTCAAGTCCTTCATGTTACTTTTTATTATTTTGAGGTTTGATCTCTAAATCTCTCATAATGAACTGTTATTTTCATATTATGAGATACCCTATTTGATCTCATCAATTCATTTTTGTTGATGTTTATGTGACATCGTTAGGCTGCCGAATTTTCATAAGATAAATCTTATTTTTGTCATCCTTTCATGTTCTTCATTTCATATGGTATGTCTTTCAAATATCATTAACATATTCTTAAATCCATTATATTCTCTTCCCCTACTGTTTTATGGATCATTTATGAGTGGGTGACCCATGTCCCCTCTCTATTCAATGTTTTCTAAGACCACATAACATAGCCTTTATGCGGAAGAATTTCCATCCCAAAATGTCTCTCTCTTTTTCTAAAGTTCTTTTATTTTATTATGTGAATACTCAAAGCTCTCTCTTCTATAAGGGCATTCATATATATTCCATGTTGTTATATTTTAAATACTGGGATTTACATACATGAGACCCACCTTCCTTTTATGTGGGTTTTAAAGTGACACAAAGATCATGTCTTTAAAGCAGATTTTAAAATGTTATGATTATGAAATGAAACCCATTTAATTTATGCTATATGGGTTGATTATGAAATGATTTATGATGATATATGTTTCTCACATGATGATAAATACAAATTTAAGGGTGCACCCTGATAGCGCTCCAATGCATTGGGTAAAGACTTAATCTTTAGAGATGACCTTTTATACTAATACCTTGGTGAATAACCATGGTAATTTTTATTGACACCTTGGGGATGGACCTTGGTGAAACAGAAATAATTTCCTTTTTAAAATGTTGTAGCCACATCTTCACATTATGAAATACGTTATTTTTATTATTATATGTCTCATGATTTCATTCCCATGACTTAAAGTTATTTTTCAGGACTTTATTGATGTATCTCATGTTCACATGTTAAATGTTTCCCTTGTCCCCCTTACTCGACCTTTTTCTCACCCTTTCCATTGATGTATTATCCCAGGTCATGAGATGCTGTAATGAACATAGGATGAACAAAGGAATAATCATTTCAAGTGTTTAAGAAGATTGCTTTTTTCCTCATGTAATATGTTCTTGGTTTCCAAGATACTAAAAATTAAAGATCCTCGGTTTTGTAAAATGTAATGAAAAGTTATGTTATATAAACGGCAGGATGATATAGTTGGTATCAATTGATCGTTTAGTTATTTGTGGAAATTAGGATATTAAAAAATTTGGATAAATCCTATAGAAAAGTTTATATATAGGAAATATTCCTGGTATTTTGGTGAGTATTGGGTAAGGGGTTGACAAGCAAATACATCCCTATCTGTATATGAGCAGGTAGAGGTATATCTGGCACAGATGTATATAGGGATAAGACACGAAAACACCGATTTGAGCTAGACTCAAACGAGAACTGGTATACGACAAGGGGCCTTGCTGCACTCTTGGTTACGACACTCCCGTGGGATATGCTTTGGTAAATTCATAAGCTTAGTGTGAACCATTATTAATGGAACAAAGATAAAATAAAATAAAGATTCACATAAGAATATATGATCATGGAAAACCTAGATTGGAACCTAGGGGATCACATATTAGGATATAATTTAATTCTACGTGTTAATATTTCTATGCTTAAAGTTTCCTTTTAATGATAATTGGCTATGTATTAAATCCCCTAATTATACTTTCTTTTCTTAGTTAATGGCGGGAAAATGGAAGAAAATCCCCAAACAACCAATATGATAGTAAATGTGATTATTTCCCTATTGATTTGAAAGAGATGATGACATATCAAGTTTTACATATTGTGATTATGCCAAACCCGCTATCAAAAATCACAATTAATAATTTCTACCTAGTTGAATTCCCAAATACGTCAAGAATGAAAAAGATGATGTCTCAAGGAGGTTCATCGAATAAAGTTGATAAGGGAAAGAAGACCCAATTTCTTTTGTGAAAAAAGTGTGTAAAGGGGCACCACGGAGAATGTCAAAAAGGAAATGGGAGATGTTTTATGTGTGGTAAGATAGGGTATAATGTATCCAATTTCTTTAAAAAATGGATAATGTGATGAATAGAGATAAGGTTCGATCTAATGTACCTTATACATTTCGATTTCGTAAATGTGGAGAAGTTAGACATTATCCAAGGAAATGCTCTCTTGAAATGGGTGAGAATCATGATGGGCATCAAAAATCTTTGAGGAATAGGGAACAATGCATGTCATATGCTGAGATGGATCTTGATGACTGAAGTACATGTAAGTTCTTCGCAATAATTGTATATGTCATGTTGTGTTATAGTTCATGCTCCATGAGCATATCTATAAATTTTTCTATGAACATAGAGTCACTACCTAAGATGGTTTTATATCATTAAGGAAAACATCTATTGTTATGTACCACATGTGGATATAATGATGTTGTTCTTCTTAAAAAAGGGTGATTGGGGGATTAAAAGATGATTATTATTTTGGGAGAAGTTCACTATTTTGGGAACCCTATTTGATCAAGGTAAATAGATTACTATGGTATTTTATTTGAGGAGTAATGGTTGAATTATATTTTTATGAATCAATGAATTTAAGGCATACGTATTGTAATTTAGGTTACATATGGAAATGATTAACCTATCTTGGGGGAAATCTGACTAGGTAAGTTACTTTTGTTATAAGATGATAAGAATGGTTGATGTTGTTTGGAGATGAACGATAAATTATAACTTGGAAGACTATGTTATGAGATCATTCTTATAATTGGGTTTCAATCTTAGTTTGGTTTATTTTGAGTTATTTTAAGGACAACTATTTATGGAATGGTCTATAATGAACTTTGGGTAGTACCATGGAACTTTGAAGATTTATAAGTAGTTTCCCTTCCTATGAGATTCTTTATTTTTGAAGAGTAATTTTATCTTACCCTTTATGTTTTTGTGATAATGTTTAAAGATAGAAGAAATTGATAGTTAATCTTTTGTGGATTATGTGACTCTAATGAAGATGATTCTTGTGTTTTGATGAGACTGAGTGGTTTTGAATGCTCATCATTGGAGAAAAGATAAGTTTTGGTAGAAACATATTAAAGTATTAAAATCTACTTGATGGTAGGTATATTTCCTTATGTTTTTATTCTATGTAGTAAATTATTTCATTTAAATTATGAATAGGAACGTAAAACAAAAACGTTGTTGGTTTACGTTTCCTACTGGGAAATCAAAGACCATTTACACACATCATAAGTTTGTGATTTTATTGCGGTTAACTTTATAATAATCATGTTTTCTGTCACTCTTCCACAGAACATGACCCTTTGTTTTATCCTCCATGTCCATGTTTTCTTACATGGAATCCTAGTGTGGGTTAACTCGGGTGACCTTTTTACTTCCCTTTCTTTCTTTTAAAGTTATATTTTTACTGACTCATTTCTTGATGTGGGACCTTCAATGATATTTCCAAAACCAATTCTAAAAATTGCGAGGACACAATTTCTTAAGGGGAGAAGATTGTAACGACCCGAAATTTTGAAAAAAAACTTGTTTTCTAATTTTGTGTGTTATTTTATTTTTATACTCAACAAAACTGTTTCCTTTGATAACATGAGTATAATTAAAATAAGACCGTTGGGTTTTGACTTTTATATGACCATTGGTCAATATGACCGCTGGAAACTAAACGTTTCAATTATTGTCTCTAAATACAAGTTATCTTGGTTAATTAATATAGAAAGAAGATTTTATGGCATCACCCAGTAGTCTTGGACTAATCGAAGCCCATCTAACAGAACATGGGAAGAAGGTAGCACCACTGGGCTATGCTCTGGACCAAACCCAAGTCGAACTTTATCATGTGAACCTAGAATGGAATCAACTTTGCAAAAAGTTCTAACTGATAGAAATTACTACTCATGCATTATTGGCTGGGCCGCCATCAGATTCTCTCAACTTAGCACACCTTACACTTAAGTCCTATGTTGGGGTTATAAGTGTTTATGCAAGGAGACTGTAATTGCCTTGTGTAATCCTTTTTTTTAAATAAAAATTGGGATTTCTTCTTATGATGAAGTTTATGAATTTTCAAATGACAGGATAAATATAGTATGCTTATTTTTGATGAATTTTAGAAAAAGGATATTTTAGAAATGATTATGTAAACAATAAATAATTAAAATGGGTAATGATTTTAAAAAATTGGTCTTCTACAATTATCTTCAGTACGAAATTTGGAGTCTAATATGATCAACTTAAATTATGATGAATAGTAAATTATGAATAGTGATTTTATGCTTAGGATTAGTAATGTGACAAAATGGATTATTAATCTCACTTAATGAAAGTTTAAATATAATTTATTCACCATGATTAAGTAATGTGATTCAATAAATTGGTTAAATAACGGTTTCATAAACTCTTAGTCAATTATTAGTTTTTTCGAGTGAATAGTGTTTTTTAATTAAATTAAAAATATTTAAAAATTTATTTTTATAAAATTGATTTCATTTGTGAACTCAGAGCATCGATATTATGTGATGGTAATTTTTTAGGATTTTTCTGAAAAAATGGATTTTCGGTGAATAGTGTATTTATTTAAAAATGAAATTAAAAATATTTAGAAAAATATTTTTATAAAATTGAGTTCATATTTGAAATCAGAGCATCGTTATTTGGTTAAGGTGAAATTTTGGGATTTTTCTGAGAAAGTTGAATTTTCGATAAATACTGTAAATACAGTTCTTAAGTTACAGGTGTTTAATGACATCATTAAATGATGTATTAAGTATGTAATCAATATTGTAGACTTATTAATAGTATGATAAGGAATGAGGTGTCCCAAGTGGCCAATACCATTGTAAAATACCATGGGAATGCCAACGATTTTGCCAAAACCACCAATGAGGTGTCCCTTGGCCATTAATGTCGTGTCCCCTTACTTTCTCTGTAAATACCAAGCCATCCTCTAATACATTCAACTCCCAACTCTCCCCAACAAATCTATTGTCTCATTACCACTCTAGGAGTCCTCTAAAGGTTCCCCCAATCCCTAAATGTCCAAAATGATGAGTTTTAAGAGTTACGTTTTAATGTAAGGGATCTGACCTCTCTCTTTCTTTTCAAGTAATCTCTTTTATGTGATTTCATTTATGCTCCATGATCACATGATTAAGTATGTTCTTTTATATTATTCTTACATTCCTTTTCATGTTCATATGATGAGATAACCACTCTTTCTCTCATCATTTCTTTTTCATAATGTTAATGTGGCACCGTTAGGCTGCCGAATTTTTTTATGGATTCTTTCACCCTTCTCGTTTTTAAGATCTATTTTCATGTCAATTTGTTCATGTCCCTTTTTATTATGTTGGGGTATGATCTCTAAATCTGTAATAATGATATTAAATGTTCATATGATGAGATACCCTATTTGATTTGGTCAATTCATTTTTGTTGAATTTTAAGTGGCATCGTTAGGCTGCTGAATTTTTAAGGTATTCTTTCACCCTTATCATTTTCAAGATATATTTTCTTGTCAAGTTTTTCATGTTCCTTTTTATTATGTTGTGGAATGATCTCTAAATCTATCATAATGAACTTTTATGTTCATATGATGAGATACCCTATTTGATCTCGTCAACTAATTTTTGTTGAAGTTTAAGTGACGCCGTTAGGCTGCCGAATATTCATTAGAGAAATCTTATTTGTGTCTTTCTTTAATGTTCTTCATTTCATATGGTATGTCTTTCAAATTTCATTACCATGTTCTTAATTCTTATATATTCTGTTCCACTACTATTTTATGGATCATTTATGAGTGGGTTACACACGTCCCGTCTCTTTTCAATGTTTTCTTAAAACCTCGTAACATTGCCTTTATGCTGCAGAATTTCCGTCTCAAAATGTCTCTCTATTTTTCTAAAGTTATTTTATTTTATTAAGTGAATACTCAAAGATCTATCTTCTATAGGGGTATTCACATATATACCAAGTTGTTCTATTTTATATTCTGGGATTTACAAACATGAGACCCACCTTGATTTTCTGTGGGTTTTAAAGTGACACAAAGATCATGTCTTTAAAGTAGTTTTTTAATCGTTATGATTATGAAATGAAACCCATTTCTTTTATGATATATGGGTTGTTTATGAAATAATTTATGATGATATATGTGGATCACATGATGATAAAGACAAATTTAAGGGTGCACCCTGATAGCGCTCCAATGCATTGGGTAAAGAATTAATCTCTAGAGATGACCTTTTAGACTGATACCTTGGTGAATAACCTTGGAAATTTTTATTGACACCACGGGGATGGGCCTTGGTGAAACAGAAATAACTATCATTGTAAAATGTTCTATCCACATATCCATGTTATGAAATACGTTATTTTTATTATGATTTGCCTCATTATTTATTTCTCAGGCCTTAAAGTTCTTTTTCCGGACTTTATTGATGTATCTCATGTTTACATGTTATATGTTTCCCTTGTTTCCCTTACTGGGATTTTTTCCCACCCATTCCTTTGATGTATTCTCCCTGGTTATGAGATGTTTTAATGAACTTAGGATGAAAATATAAATAATCCTTTAAAATGTTTAAGAATAATGTTTTTTTTCTCATGTAACTGTTGAGTCAAAAGTCCTATTTTGACTTATATATCATGTTTTGGAAATCACAAATATATTCTATCATATTCAGGAAATTACAACTGTCTTCTATCATGTTTATCGTATCGTACAATGATGATCATACTGACCATATCGTATCGTACGATACTGATCGAACTGAATGTACTGATCATGCTGAGCGTACTGACCATATCGTATCGTACGATATTGATCGAACTGAATGTACTGATCATGCTGACCGTACTGACCATATCGTATCCTACAATGCCGATCGTACTGACCATATCGTATCGTACAATACTGATCGTACTTATCATTTCAATCGTACAATTATGATCATTCTTGTTACAATACTTAGTCAAAAACACTAATTGTTTATAAATCGTACTCATGTTTTTCATATCTATATATCTTATGTCCTAACTAAACGATGTTGTTGAGTTAGTTACAAACTAATCAAAATGATGTCGTGATTTCTGTTTCAATATGACCGTTGGAGGCAATATGACCATTGGAACCCTAGGCCTATAAATAGGAGGTCATTTGAAGCTGAGAAAAGAACGATGTATGGTGAAATGAATGAAGAGACTTCGTGAACTACCAAGATTCTAGAGAGAGACACTACGACTTCTCTCATCTGCCTTGTGCGTCTGATCATCGTATCGAGGGCTGTCGGGGATAGGAAGACAGACGTGCCGATAATCGTATCGAGGGCTTCCAGGGATAGGTAGACAGACATACCGATCATCGTATCGAGGGCTGCCGGGGATAGGCAGTCAGATGTGCTGATCATCGTATCGAGGGCTCACCAAGGTGTTGTTGAGACAGACCTTTTATCCTAGGTGAAAGGATAACCCTTCACATTGGGATAAAAGAATTGTAATTCTTTTACATTTCGGCTGTTACTTGTATTAGAAAGGAATTTGTATTGATTCCTTTATTCTTTAAATTTTCAATTGTAATTGTTTCAATTACAGCCATTCTATTACATATTGTTTTGATTGATTTTATAGCCTTTTAGGTAGAATCATTCATCTGTGTATTACTCTGATTATTGTATTCACCTTGAATACAATTGTTTTACATTATATTAGTATTACAATACATCATACCTTTTTTTATTCAATACAATTTTGGGTGTTTGTATTTGTATTAGTTTAAGATCATTTAAACTAATCTCTTAGTTGCTAAAACTCAAAGGTTTTTAAGCCTACAATTCACCCCCCTCTTGTATTGTTCCATCTAATAAAAATATATATCTATATATTCGATCCAACAATTGGTATCAGAGGAGGTCTTCCACTGATTTGTATTACTAGCTTTATTTCTTTCATATTATTATCTTGAATATTTACTACACTAACATGTGGAGTGGAAAAGTTTTTTTTATTAGATGGTAGGAATGAATATTGGGTCAATAGACAATCTGAATCCTTCTAGACCACCAATCTTTGACGGGAATGAATATGAGTATTGGAGAGTTCGTATGAAGACATTCGTTATCAATACTGAAGTAGACAACATTATAATTCTTACTGGAGGTTACAAAATTCATGAGAAAGAAGTCAGTACTTTCACCAACCAGAGAAGCAAGAATATCAACTGAATTACAAGGTACGCAATACTTTATTATTCTCTATGAACAGGAATATATACAGTCAGATATCTTCATGTGAAGCAACCAATTGTATTTGGAAGAGATTAGAAGTTACTCATTTTGGTACATCCAATGTTATAGAAACAAGGAGAGCAATGCTTCGAGCAGAGTATCATGGATTTGTTTTTCCTTATAGAGAGCCTCTATGTAAAGTGAAACAAAGGTTTATGACAATTGTCAACAGATTACAATCTATGGGAGAAAATGGTCTTGATGATGAAGCTTTTTTTGATAAGATTGTAGATATAATGCCTAATGAATGGGTGTCAAAAATAACAGCTATTGATGAAAATAGAAAAGTTTCCCAGATTACACTTGATGCAATTTTTGGAACTCTTCTACAGAACAAGACAAGAATGAAGAGAGATGTTGATTTCAACAAGAATAAGAATTGGAATGGAAGTGTAGATTTTGCGACTAAAGCTAAAACACCTGAAAGGCTTACAAGGTCTAAATCCAAAAAGGTTGTTATATCTAATTCAAGTGATTATAATCTTTCGGATAATGAGTTAGCCAATCTTGCTCGAAGGATGAACAAGATTGTGGGAAAGAAAGATTTCCAATATAGATTCAAAAAGAGAGACAGGAATGATATGAAAGATTCAGAGGTAACTAGTTATGAATGTAAGAAAATAGGACATATAAGGCCTAATTTTACTTTACTTAAGAAGAAAGATAGAAAGGAGAAACACTCTGAAAGAAACAAGAAAAGTTTTTATAAGAAAAATAAAGTCTTGAAAGAAAATGATACGTGGAGTGCAAGTGGTAGTGATTCCTCAGATGATTCATCAGAATATGAGATATCAGGATAAAGGAATATCAGACTCTTAGCCAAACTACTAATTAAAGATCATTGTCTCATGGCTAAGGTACATAATGTTGAAGCTATTACAAATGTCTCATTGACTGCAAATTATACTGATAATAGATATTATGAATTTTCAAATGATGAATCCTCATCATCAAAAGATGATACATTGCCTTCTTTTGAAGAAGTTTCTAGATTTGCTAAATTACATGAAAATGAAAATTCTAAACTCAAGAAGAGGATTGAAAAAGCAAATTCTAGAATTTCAGTCTTGACTAAAGAAGTATCAGATCTTTCTAAAGATCTTGATGTGAAAACTTCAGATTTTGAAGGTATTTAAAAAACCCTTGAGAAAGTTAAATCTGATAAGGAAAAACTTTATAAGGATCTTGAAACTGTAATTTCAAAGAAAAATATTTTATAGTCTAACTCTAGTTCAAATTCAAATGTTTTGGAAAATAATAATTTGGTTTTAAAACTAAAGTCAGAGATTTTATCCTTGAAAAAATGTTTCTCAAACATTACTCATGGATAAGAAAACATTGACAATATGTATTCTCAAATTAGACCTTTGAGAAATCGTTCTGGTCTTGGTTATACTTATTCCAAACCGGTTTTTAGTAACAACTATTTTGTTCTTCAAAAAACCTCTTTTTGTTCTAAATTTCAATGTGGAGGACACTGGAGAAGAGATTGTTCTCTTAAAAAAACCCAATCTTTAGGATTTCATAAATCTCATTTTGAAAAACAAATGTGGATTCCTAAAATTCATTAATCTAACCCTTCTGGATCCAAATAAGTTTGGATTCTGAAAAACTAATTGTTTCTTTTTCAGGAAAATGAGAAGTGTAACAATAAGAATATTTGGTACATGGATAGTGGTTGTTCTCGGGACATGACTCGAAACAAAGATCTCTTTGAAAAGGTTATCAAAACAAAAGGTGGAAAAGTTACCTTCGGAGATAATTGTCAAGGAAAGATTGTTGGTATAGGTAATATTTTTTTTCATGGAAAAGTTCTTATCTCAAATGTTTTGTTTGTTAAAGGTCTTAGGCACAATATCATCTGCATAAGTCAATTATGTGATGAAGGTTACCTTGTGAATTTTATAAATGATAAGTGTCTTGTTCACAATTCCAAGGATGAGTTCATTCTTTCTTCCCATAGGCAAGATAATGTTTACACTATTAACATAGAAGACCTTAGGAACCAAAACCTACCTTGCTCAAGTGTAATATAAGACCAATCGTGGCTATGGCATAGATGACTAGGACACTGTAATCTGATAAAACTTAGTAAACTCTCAAAGAAAAGACTTGTTAAAGGGCTACCAAACCATAGATATGATTCTTCAAAAGTCTGTGATCCTTGTCAATTTGGAAAGCAACATAAAACTAGCTTGAAATCAATTAATGAAGTTTCAACTTCTAATGCATTACAGCTAGTGCATAGGGATCTATTTGGTCCTTCACAATCTGGAAGTATTGGAGGAAAATACTATGTATTTGTTTTAGTTGATGAGTTTACTAGATTTACATGGGTCTAATTTCTCACAAAGAAATCTAAAGCCTTTTCCTATTTCAAAACTTTTAGATCCCAAGTTAAAAATGAGAATAACCTACAATTGATAACTATTCATAGTGATCATGGTGGTGAATTTCAAAATACATATTTTGAAACTTTTTGTAGTAAGAAATGTATTACTCACAATTTCTCAGCTCCAAGAACTCCTCAACAAGATGGTGTTGTTGAAAGAAGAAATCGTATTCTTCAGGAGATGACTCGAACCATGTTGAGTGAATACTCAATTTCTAATCACTTTTGGGTCAAATCTGATAGTACTGCCTGTTATACTATAAATCGTGTTTTAACTATACCATTTCATAATAAAACCCCTTATGAGTTATGGACTGGCCGAAAACCAAAAGTTTCATACTTCAATGTTTTTGGATGCAAAGCATTCATTTTGAATACAAAAGATAATCTACACAAATTTTCACCAAAATCTGATGAAGGAATCTTTCTAGGCTATTCTACAACTTCTAAGGCTTATAGAGTTTTCAATAAAAACACTTGTACTGTTGAAGAAACAGTACATGTAATGTTTGATGGATCTAATCCTTTTATTTTCATCCAACTAAATCCTACATCCTCGAATGTGTTTTCTAAAAATGTTTATCAACCTTCATTAGAATATCATTCTGATAAAGAAAATGTTCAAGAAAGAATTCCTGAAATATTTACCACATAAGATTTTCAATCATACGTTGATGAACAGGTTTTACAAACCCCAAATCAATTGTTTCTTAGAAATCATCCCAGTGATAACATCATTGGTGATGTAAATCAACCTATAAGGACCATAAATTTCTTAATAAATGAAATAGAACATCTTGCTTTTCTTTCTCAATTTGAACCTAAAAGCCCAAGTGAGGCCATAGGTTATGATGATTGGATCAAAGCAATGCAAGATGAACTAAATGAATTTGAAAGGAATCAATTCTGGACATTAGTTGATAGACCAAAATAAACAACTGTAATTGGTGTAAAATGGGTTTTCATAAACAAATGAGATGAAAATGGAATCATTGTAAGAAATAAAGCATGACTTGTTTCTAAAGGCTATAATCAACAAGAGGGAATAGACTATGAAGAAACATATGCTTCTGTAGCTAGACATGAATCTATTCGTATTCTATTAGCCTTTGCAACATTTTTCAATTTCAAATTATTTCAAATGGATGTCAAATGTGCTTTTCTAAATGTTTTTGTTCAAGAAGAAGTATTTGTCGAACAACCTCTTGGTTTTGAAGATCCAAAACATCCTGATCATGTTTTTAAACTTACCAAGGCTCTATTCGGTCTAAAACAAGCCCCTAGAGCATGGTATGATAGACTTACATGATTTATTTTAAAAAACAATTACACAAAAGGTACATTAGATCCAACCCATTTTATCAAAATGGAAAACAAAAATGTTTTGATTGTCAAAATCTATGTTGATGACATTATATTGGGATAAACTCAGAAATCTTTAACTGATTCTTTTGCAAACTTAATGAAATCTGATTTTGAAATGAGTATGATGGGTGAGTTTACATTCTTTCTAGGTTTTCAAATTTCTCAAAAACCAGAAGGAACTTATATATCCCAACATAAGTATATAAAATATTTACTCAAAAATTATGGATTTGAAAAAACAAAAAGTATTAGTACCCCAATTGGTACCTCAAATACTCTTGATCTTGATGAAGCTGGGAAACCAGTAGATCAAACAATATTTAGACGTATGATAGGAAGTTTGCAATACCTGACAGCTAGTCGACCAGACTTGATGTTTCCTTTATGCTTATGTGCAAGATATCAATCTAATCCAAAAGAGTCTCATTTAAAAGACGTAAAGAGATTCTTTCGGTATTTAAAAACACTATGGATTTAGGTCTTTTTTACTCTTTTGTGAATGATTTTGTTTTAAAATGTTTTTCAGATGATGACTTCGGTGGCTGTAGAATGGATAGAAAAATTACATCTAGAACATGTCATTTCATAGGAGATTCTCTGGTTTCTTGGTCCTGCAAGAAACAACACTCAGTAGCACTATCCACTACTGAAGCTGAATATGTAGCAGCTGGAAGTTGTTGTGCTCAAGTTTTGTGGATGCAACACACACTCACTGACTATGGATTGAGTATCTCCAAAAATCAAATTCTTTGTGATAATACAAGTGCCATTGCTCTTAGTAAGAACCCAGCACATCACTCACGTGCAAAACACATAGATGTTAGGCATCACTTTCTTAGGGATCACACAACAAAAAGGAGATATTATTTTACAATTTATCAGAATGCAAGAACAACTTGCTGACATTTTTACCCAACCTTTACCTTCTGATAGATTTGAATATATAAAACAGAAGCTAGGAATGATTACATTAAAATAATCATTCATATCTACTTCTTGTTTCACATCTCTCCTAATAGTAAGAAACACCACGTAGAAAGGGGGAGAACATTTCTTTCTATGTTTTTTCCTTTATTTCATTTTATCTTATGATTCTCATTTTTCCCTTGCTATGACTTTTATATTTATCGTATTGAAAATTTTAGTTTTCTGTTTATCGTATTGATAATTCTAGTTTTCTGTTTATCGTATTGACAATTCTAGTTTTCTGTTTATCATATTGATAATTCTGGTTTTCTTTTTATCGTATTGACAATTTTAGTTTTCTGTTTATCATATTGATAATTATAGTTTTCTGTTTATCGTATTGATAATTCTAGTTTTCTTTTTATCGTATTGATAATTCTAGTTTTCTGTTTATCGTATTGATAATTCTAGTTTTCTTTTTATCGTATTGAGAATTCTAGTTTTCTATTTATCGTATTTATAATTATGGTTTTCTATTTATCGTATTGACAATTTTAGTTTTCTGTTTATCGTATTGATAATTCTAGTTTTCTGTTTATCGTATTGACAGTTTTATCGTATCAATCAATCATCGTATTGAATCGACCGATGATGGTATTGAATTTCTTTTCCATCGTATCAATCAATCATGGTATTGAATCGACCGATGATGGTATTGAATTTATTTTCCATCATATCAATCAATCATGGTATTAAATCGACCAATGATGGTAATGATTTTCTTTTCCATCGTATCGAACGATGATGGTAATAATTTTCTTTTCCATCGTATCAAACGATGATGGTAATGATTTTATTTTCCATTATATCGGCCAATGATAGTATTGAATTTGTTTTCCATCGGCACGTCGTTTGATACTTCTATTGTATTTTATTTCGTACGTTTGTATATTCTTTTGAAATCTACCAAAACCAAAAATTACCTTACGATCTCCGTCAATTTTTTTTTTAAATTTTTTTTCTTTGTTCAAATCCTAACCATTGATATGGTTTTCTCTAATCATGACCCTATAAGATCAGCGTTCATACCTTTTTTGACCGTAGAAGATCAACGGTCACCCCTTTATCGCTTATAAATAGCCCCCTCCCCTCCCCAAACCCACATTGTTTTTTCAGGATTTGAGGCGAAGCTCTGCTCCACCAGATAAAAATCATCGTATGATCTTCTCATCTGCAGAACCTTTATGTCTCAATCCTCTGCTAACACTCACGCTGAAATTTCTTAAAAGACTTTAACAGATAAAGACTTTAAGAGAGAAACGTTAGTATCTCAGGATTTTTTCGATACGTACGATTCCACAATCAGGTGGATCATATTGTTTCAAGGGTGGGAACATCTGTGTGTTGAAAAGCCTGATTCTCAAGATCCGGTTCTTTTTGATGAAGTTTGTCAATTTTACAAAACTATTTCTTTCGAAAAAGACATGACTATAAACAATGATGTGTACGATAGAATGTTATCTATGTCTGTGAAACAAGAAGCACATTTTCTGAATGTTTCTGTAGAAGGGGATTCATTCTTTCCATCTCAGAAACTACCCGAGGAAGTTGGTACATTTAATAGAGAAAGTGCTGAAAAGTCTTTTTTTGTTATTAATGAAGAAAATAGAAAAGTGTCTCATCTTTCTTCGGAAAATTGTTTTGTGACTTTATGGATGCAAGGTTTTCTTATTCCAAGAAAAGGGGATAGAGAGACTCTGAAAGTTTCTGATATTTTAATGCTTATCTATCTTGTAAATATGATAAAAGTAAATCTCATGGGGTATGTTTTTGAAACCATTAAGAATGTCAAGACATGAGGGATTATGTCCCAGATGATTATGTATCCAGCCATCCTTACGAAGTTCATTCTTGAGAGTATGAAGTTTTGTAACATTCCATTGAAAGGAAACCCCATAGATTTGTAGCCTTCTTGGATTAGCAAAAGCACTATGAAAAAGTTGAATGATTGTTTTGATCACAATTCAAGAAATTTGTCAGAGATGTAGAAGATGAATTGGCTCAGAATCAATCGGCACCTATGCCAGCCAAAGACATTCAATCTACTGGTGTTACTCAAAAGTCTGATCTGCAAACCAGTTCAAAGCCCAAGAAGAAGCCGAGGTATGGTAAGGAGGTTGTAGAAAAATGGAGAAAGGATAAGGAACAGAGAAAGGAAGGTGATCCAACGTTCGGTCTTGATCCTGCTGAGGCTTTTGCAGAAAGAATAAGGGTAGAAGAAACCCTTAAGGCTGAGAAGAAAAAGAAAACTGTGTTAAAAAGAAAGGCTCAAGATTTTGATATCTCTAAAGTCTTGAAAATGGTTGAGGATGCTAGTGCTCAACTAACAGAAGAAGTGCACCAATAACCCATCGTACAGAGTCTCCCTAAGAAAGGGAAACAAAAACAAGTGATGGAAGAGATAGAAGAAGTTTAATAAGAAGGATATTTTCTTTTAGAATTTCTTCAATGTTCAAAGAAGAGTAGGGAGGAATCAGTTCAAAATCTGAGTGAAGGTGTTCAACAAACTCCTCATGCCGATCAAGCACGAACTCCGGACAGAATGTCATCTCAAGAAAAGAAAGGTGCTCAATCCTCTCACACTGATAAACTGGTTGTCATTAGTGACAGAGTGGAATAAGAAAGAAATCATAAAGAGAAAGCAAAAGGAAAACAGCCAGTTGTTGACTCAAGCAAATCGTATGAACTAGCATCGTACGATGAAGATACTGATTCAAAACATACAATTTCTCTCAAGAAGATTGATTACATTGTTCATGTTTTGAGAAGGGTTGAGGAGACCATTCCATATTTCCCGAGGCTGGAAGTGAAGATTGATTTTATTACTGATAATCAAAAGAAGATGTTTGGCTATGTAAAAGAATTGAGAAAGACTGCATTGTCTGTTGAAGCCGATTTGATTGTTCTATCAGAAAGTTCTGTTTCTCAAAAAAAGCCCTGTAACATGATGAACAAGTGGTCGTATAAAAAAGAGAGCTTGATCAATGATCATGAGATAGCAATTGAAGATATAAGAAGGTTTTCAAATGATCTTGCAGTTTCTTTCAATATGCTTGATAGAGAAATTGTTGAAAGGTTGAATCTTTTGTCTTATCAACGAGCCGATGTTCCTTCAGTGAAAGATTTGCAAGAAAGAGTGAATGCTTTCCAATCTAAATTCACGAAGGATTCATCTTTCAAGGATGAAATGGTCTTTTTGAAGAATCAAAATTCTGTGTTATCCAAAGATAAAAAGAATTTACAAAACAGAATTGATACTCTTGAAGAAGTAATCAGAGTCCAGGAAGAGACTATCAAGAATCAAGATCATATTTTTTCGGACCAACAAGAGATTCTCAGAACTCATGGCGAATCTATTTCTGAAGACAAGAAAGAAATCAAAAAGATGAAAGCTGTTCTTCATGAGCTCATAAAGAAGGAGAAGGAATGGGAAAACAAATGACTTGTATTCGTTTTCCATTGAAAGCTGTCTTTGTTTTGTAATAACTTTTATAATCCTTTTTCTTTTATCTATTGTCTTGTGTTTATTTTATAACTCCCTCAGACAATTCAAGATTACTCATTTCTTTTTGTAAATCACAAAGGGGGAGAATTTTCACAAAGGGGGAGAATTTTCAAAGGGGGAGAATTTTAACAAAGGGGGAGAATATTTTATAAAAGGGGATAATGCTTTACAACACTCTTAAGGAAATATACGAATACAATCCTGAGGAAAGACCATACCTAAGGGGGAGTTAGTTGTATTCAATTTCTTATTCAGAAGAGTTTCCAATAACTTAGTGGGAGATAAGTATTTCTTGTTACATTTACTTTGTGTGTTGTGCCTTGAAAAAAGGGGATATTGTTGAGTCAAAAGTCCTCTTTTGACTTCTATATCATGTTTTGGAAATCACAAATATATTCTATCATATTCTAGAAATTACAACTGTCTTCTATCATGTTTTTCGTATCGTAGAATGATGATCATACTGACCATATCGTATCGTACGATACTGATCGAACTGAATGTACTGATCATGTTGATCGTACTAACCATATCGTATCGTAAGATACTGATCGAACTGAATGTACTGATCATGCTGATCGTATTGACCATATCGTATCGTACAATGCTGATCGTACTGACCATATCGTATCGTACAATATTGATCGTACTTACCATTCCAATCGTACAATTCTGATCATTCTTGTTTCAATACTTAGTCAAAAACACTTATTGTTTATATATCGTACTCATGTTTTTTATATCTATATATCTTATGTCCTAACAAAACGATGTCGTTGAGTTAGTTACAAACTAATCAAAACGATGTTGTACTTTCTGTTTCAATATGACCGTTGGAGGCAATATGACTGTTGGAACCCGAGGCCTATAAATACGAGGTCATTTGAAGCCGAGAAAAGAACGATGTATGGTGAAATGAATGAATAGACTTTGTGAACTACCAAGATTCTAGAGAGAGACACTGCGAGATCTCTCGTCTGCCTTGTGCGTCCGATCATCGTATCGAGGGCTGCCGGGGATAGGCAGACAGACGTGCCGATCATCGTATCGAGGGGTGCCGGGGATAGGCAGACAGACGTACCAATCATCGTATCGAGGGCTGCCGGGGATAGGCAGACAGACGTGTCGATCATCGTATCGAGGGCTCACCAAGGTGTTGGTGAGACAGACCTTTTATCCTAGGTGAAATTATAACCCTTCTCTTTGGGTTAAATGAATTGTAATTCTTTTACATTTCTGTTGTTACTTGTAGTAGAAAAGAATTTGTATTAATTACTTTCTTCTTTACATTTTCAATTGTAATTGTTTCAATTACAATCATTCTATTACATATTGTTTTGATTGATTCTATACGCATTAATGTAGAATCATTCATATGTGTACTAGTCTGATTATTGTATTCATCTTGAATACAATTGTTTTACATTATATTAGTATTACAATACATCATATCTTTTTATATTCAATACAATTGTGGGTGTTTGTTTTTGTATTAGTTTAAGATCATTTAAACTAATCTCTTAGTTGCTAAAACTCAATGTTTTTTAACCTACAATTCACCCCCCCTCTTGTATTGTTCCATCTAATAAACATATATATCTACATATTCCATCCAGCAGAAATAAGTTCCTGGTTTCCACGACAATAAACCTTAATTATCCTTAGTTTTGTATAAAGTAATGAAAGGTTATGTTATAAAAAGGGAGGGATGTTATATCAATTATTTGAAGAAGTACTGACATTTTTTTTCATATGATGATAACCCCTTTACATGTATTCTTGGTGATTGAGTATGATAAAAATGTGATGTTCTGAATTAAACTCTGAAAATAACCTAATAAACCAATAAAACTATATTCATCAATAATTATTGATGGATTATGACATTCTAGAATAGAGTTTGTCTTCACAGGATCACCATATATTCCATCCATAGAGACAATGATTCTAAGAAAGGAAACTGATTGAAGTCAAACTTAAAACCGGATAAGCATCACATTGATTCATTTCATATAAGATTCTTCAG
Source organism: Viscum album (assembly GCA_963277665.1). NCBI lineage: Eukaryota > Viridiplantae > Streptophyta > Magnoliopsida > Santalales > Viscaceae > Viscum > Viscum album. The sequence continues at coordinate 793,447,792 of OY728162.1, read as the reverse complement.
AATATTTCACATGTTATATTCCTGATCATCATTGCTTTTAGGTATACCAAGAAGTCATCAGTAAATACCAACATAATGCCATCAACATATTCCTTGAAAACTATATTCATTAGATCCATCAAAATATGGTGTTCATTAATAAGACCAAAAATCATTAATGTAAACTTGTAATTGTAACACCCCGAGATTTTATGAAAAATATTATTTTAATTTCATTAATGTCTTATGTTGTATTCTACACCAAGATTACCCTGCGCTATACGCAACACCGTATTAGCTTGCAGTATACGCAACAATATTCTTGGACCATGTTACACATAATTTTGATAATAGTTATTCTACGAAACATTGAGTATATATATATATATATTAAGTGTATAAATGAAATATGGTTGGATTCTGTTATACGAAACAATGAAGGATTCTTTCACAACATGCAACCCTGACTTGGCTTGCATTACACGCAATCGCGACCTTCCTCGATAGCATGTGTTGTACGCAATACCGGGTTTTAATAAACAATGTTATATTATTATAATATTGTCATGAACTAGCCGTTATGAATAGTATTAACTAAATTTTTTATTTTATAACATTATTATTCATCTTACACATTTATAGAACATTGTATAAGAACAAAATAAATTTTTCGGGTAAAATAAGTATTTTTAAAAAAATGCAGTTTTACCGCCTTTTGATGGCACACCCACTTTATTAATAGTTTTTGACATGTTTATATGTTCAATATGACAAAATAATATTCTTCTTTTGAATCAGGATATAAAAATTTACATTTGATAATGTTTTGATATTTTTCTGATAACATTCATATTTTAATGAATAGTAAAAACACGCTATATTTTAATTAAAAAACAACTTTTTTCATCATAATATCTTATGTGGTTAAAATATAATATTGAATGGTTTTAAAGTATAAATAGAATATATTTTTACCATTTAGTATAATGTATGTCATTAGCATTGATTTTACCTTGAATTCGTAGGTTAAATCAATTCAATCTTTTGCAATGTTTTAAAGAAAAACCCGTTTTCTTTCGACAACGGGATTAATTTTAATTTAATTTCTGCATCTTTTGTGTATTGAATTTGGAAAAATGGATTCCATATTTGGAATCAGTGGGTCCAAATTATGTTAATAAGCTACTTTTTATTTTTGGGAATTATGAATAGTAACTACAGTAAATTTTATTTACCATAGTTAAAGATAAATCGGGTAATTAAGGGTAATTATAATATTTTAAAATTACCCTAACAAATGTCAAAATCCTATTGGATGACTAAAAGTCGACCCATATCACCTAAGGGTCGGATTAGAATCATTTAATGGACATTTGTCCACGAAAATAACTTAATTATTATTAAAACCAAAGAAAGTGACAACATGTCACTCTCTTAAATTTTATAAGTATATTAATTTTAATTTAGTGATAAACTTCATGAAACTTCGAACATGAATAGTCTCAAGAAAGATAATGAAATTATCTACATCATATAAATTTATTTATAATTTTTAGGGATTAAATAATTATCATTAATTATTACACAATAGTGATGCAGAAATTGTTTATCTAGTGAAAAATCAAGAATATTGTTTTTATTAAACTAATAGTGACCATAAAATGCACAAATACCTAACCAAAACTTATTGGACATGTAAATGTAAACCATAAGCATCCAATGGTCGAATATTTGACCATTTGGATCCTTATAGAAGCAGTTATGACACTTATATTATTTTATTTTAAATGATGCCAAAGTTGTCACCTTCATAATTTAATAAATATAACAATTTAAATATTGTGATTTTAAGATGATAAATTCGAGTAAAATTATTATTGTGAAAGGTAATAGATTTATTTTAATCATCGGATTTTATTTTTAATTTTTATGCAACAAATAAGTATATTAAATAGTTATACAAAAATGTTGTAGTATTTATTTTATTAAGAGATAACCCAAATAAATGGTTTCAAAAATAATAAAATAAATATTATATGAACTATTTAATGTGCTCCAATAATTTTTAAGATACATATGACATATTATAAATCTATTAAAACTTTTAGTTTTAACATATCTTCTGTATTTATTTTATTTAAATTCAAATAAATGAATAGTGTCAAAATTGACACTATTGTTATTTTATAAAACAAAACATATTATAAAATTAATTAAAAATCACAAAATATTTCAAAATTATAAATTTAAATTTATATGATCTAAAATGTTATTAAGAATCCATTTATGGACAATTCACAACAAATACGTAATTATTTTTTATAATTTAAAAATTACAATGTTATTACCACAAATAAAATTAAATTGATTAAATAAGGATAAATCATGTTGATAATGTTTAAAATAAATTCCTAACATGTCTAAATTCTATTGGTTGATGATATTACAACCTTATATTATCTAATATTCGAATATGAGTCATTTTTATGTGGGGTTAGATTTATTATAAATTAATATTTTTAAGAATTCCAAATGTGCCCCTCTCCTCCCTTATAAAAGGGCACCTCCTCCCCCTCCTCCTCACACTAATTTGAGCACTCAGGCTCGGCCAACCCCTGCCATTTTCTCTTCTCCACTTCCCTAGAATAATCCTAGAGGTCCTGGTATTCTTCAAAGACCAATCATAGTTCCCTATGTGGAGGATTCAAAGAGGCGTTCCAAAGAAGAGGTAATATCCATTACTGATCTTTTCAATTTCTTTCTTCTTCAACTTCTTCTTCTTTAGTTGTTTCATTATAAAGTAATAACATAAGTATTACTTACATACTGATATGTTATTATAAATATGAAACAACTCTAATTAACCTTCTATCCATCCTACGGAGAAAGGAAATCACCGTGCGTGTGTACGTACGGAATACCGTCTCCACGCCGTGGTGTAATCTATTTTCCGTCACCACCTTAATTGGAAGGGTATAATGATGTAATGAGTAACTATACATGATTATTATAAATTTATATTGATACTGAAATAGTATACATACACTTCAACACAATTCCACGACCATGGGAACGATATCATCGCTCGTGCGTACGTACGGAATACCGTCTCCACGACGCGATGAGATTCATTCTCCATGTTAACCATTTAAGAATGATTATAAAGTATATATAAGAAATAATAATGAAATATATGACATTATAAAGCTACTGGATTTATGTATATATATATATGTATGTCATCTACTTACTTCCATTCAAGACAACAAGGAAAGGAAAACAGCGTTCATTCGTACGTACGGACTACCGTCTCCATGAACGGTGTTTTTCATTTCATTTATATATCTATTATATATATATATATACTGAATATATATGATATATATATCATATTTTATATTCTGGAAGTAAGTAAATCATGATATAAGTAATAATAATTTCAAGAACAACAAGTCAAAACACCTACGATAAATGAAACGATTTTACCCAAAACGCTTCTTTAACATGGAATTTACAAAAGAACGGGTAATATAATGTCATAAGTGAACCATATATGATATCATAACAATGAATATGATTCTGTAATAAGTCAATGACATTATTTAAATCATTATACAGGAGGTTCGGACACTTATAAAGCAAATCGGACCTAAGGTAAGGGAAATATCACAATATCATTTTTATCCGAGATTTTTTTACTGGGGTGTATCATCCACATCCATGTTTCATCAATATTTGATATTATTTCCATCCACCGACAATTTTTTAAATCCATTTTTACCCTTCGGTGAGTTTTTAGTAATATGTATGAAAGGAATCTTTTGTCATTTTTCGTACGAGGTACTTTTTGACTTTTCCGACAAAAGTACGAAGAATGTTTTTTTAACTTATACGGCATGAATGGATTTCTAGAACATTATTTCCAAGAAGCTTCCTTTACAAGTATTCAAGTTTATTTTTAATCAACTTCTTTTAGTTATAATTTTATGACATGTTAAGAAATGAAAAGTGTTTTTGAAGTAGAAAGGATATTTTCCTCAAGAATGGAGTTCAAGTGTTTTATCAAAATTATTTTCCATCTAAGATAATAAAGGGTTCTGTTTTTATCCCTATTATTAAATTGAGTTGATCATGTTGTGATGGAATTATTTTTATGAATTCCTTTATCTTATATGAATTGATTTATGATGTCATGATGTTTCAAGAATCCCATTTTTGTTACATGTGTTATGCGATGATGTATGTTTTATGATTATGTGGCACACATAAGAAAGGATTCATTATAAGATAGGTGGGACCTATATCTCCCTCCAATGCATTGGGTAATGATTTTATATCTCATGAGACAGACAGGGCTGGAATGGTAGGTTATACCGGTTCAGTGAAACAGGACTGAAACGAGGGTTACTAGATTCAGAAAGGGACTTTGTCCACTAAGATAGTCTTGGTAATGAGTCTTGACTAACAAGAAATGATTCTCTATGATTATGTGTGTATGCCACAAAGTTTCATGTTTTAAGTTGTAACACCCCAAGATTTTATAGTGTGTTATTTCTTCAAAACAATTCAATAACTTTCACTACACGCAACACCAAGTTCAATCGCACCATGACTTACCAAACAAGCTGTTCAAAAGAGGTTATGAATTGTGTTAAATAAATTTTAAACTTTATATAATCCTTATAATTTTAGAATCCATATTATGAGTTTCTTAGACATGATGTAAGAACAAATTCATTTTCAGTATTTCACTCTTACCAAATTTTAATAGTGAACCCTTTTTAGATACTATATTTTAAACTTTTTGACTAAATGGGGACATCAAAAATTTAAAATGAAACATCCCAAGCTTACACGGTACGCTAGCGTGTGTTGTACACAACACCGAGTTCTAACACACCGTAACCAATCAAACTAGCCGCTATGAATAGTAATACCTACTTTTTGAAATTATATATATTTTATATTTGAAAATGGACTTCATTTTTGGATTCGGAATATCGAATTTAGCCTAAGGTGAAATTTTGGTACATTTCGGATAACTTTCATATTTTGATGAATAGTGAAAATTACTAAATATTAATTAAAAACAACTTTTTTAATCAAAATAATTAATAGTGATAAATTATGAATTTGAGTAGTTTTAAAGTATATTTAGAATATATTTTTACCATTTAATATAATGTTGGTCATTGGACATAATTATACAATTAAACCGAACACAAACGAGTGTCAATCTTTTGATAGTTATTATCTCTTAAAAACACGCTTTTTGTTTTGACAGCGGGAATTAATTTTAAATTAATTTCTGCCACTTCTGTGTTTTTAATTTAGGAAAATGGATTCCATATTTGGAATCAGGATGTTCAAATTGTGTAAATAGGTAACTTTGTTTTTAGACATTTTGAATAATTACTGCGGTAAATATTTTATTTACCATGGTAAAGGGTAAATCCGGTAAATAAGGGTTAAAAAATAATATTATAATAATACTAAATTACCCTAAAACGTGTCTTAACACTATTGGTTGATACATGGTCGACCATGGGCATCTTTGTGTCAATTTTGGGACCCCATGGATCCACTTGTAAGTGATAATGACACTTTATTTTAATTAAGTCAAAATGAATACAAAAATGACACAAGCATATATCTTTTAGAAAAACAATTGTTACATAGGGTTATATAAGTTGTATTTTAGATTATAAATATTAATTAGAAATATAAAAAGATTTCCTACATAATGATATTTTATTTATAATTTTTAGACATTAAATAATTTATTTTATATATGACACAATGATGATGCAGTAATTACTATAATAGTGAAAAATTAAAATAATTGATATTATAAATACCCAAAAAAATATAATATGAAACTTTTAATGAATTAAACTAATTTTATAGGATAATATGATATATTAGGATTGATTTAATTTACTTTGTTCGAAGTAATAAATCTGTTATGAGTTTCACAAAAATCAACTATTTAATAGTGTCAAAATTGACATAAAAGAGTTTTTAAAACAAATATTATATTATTAATTGATATTAAATTCCTAATAATCTAAGGATCGGCCAAGAGACTTATATAAGGATAGGTTCATCATTAATGGACCACTTGGGGGTCGCTTGGATGTATATAGTAAGTTTATTAACAATATTATATAAAAATACAAAGAGACATTGTAAAAGTGAAACTAATTAACTTAGAGTTAATACTTAAAGATAAGGTTAATATAAGTACCCAAACCTGTCTAAATTCTATTGGTTGAGTGGTTTTCGACCTATCCCCACCTTAACCTTTGAATAATCAACTTTTGAGCCATTAGAAACCGAATATGAATTTATTATAAATTAATATTTCTAGCTTTTCCAAAGGTGCCCCTCACCCCTCTTATAAAAGGGCACTCCTCCTTCTCATTTCTTCACACCTTCAAAGCCTTTTGGCTCGGCCAAACTCTGCCCAAATACTCTCCCAAGATCTCTCAATACAACCTAGAGGCCTTAGTTTGATCAGAAAGCCAACCTAAGGAGCCCTTTTGATCAAATCAAAAGGAAGAACCCGAAGAAGAGGTAATGATTTCACCACCCTTCTCCAAGTTCATTTCTTCTTCCACTTCTTCTTCCTTTGTTCTTACCATTCTAAAATAATAACTCCAGTATCTCACATATACTGTGATGTTATTATAAATATGGTACAATCATATTCAGTATTCTATCCACCCTTTGAATAACATGTCACCATACGTGCGTACGTACGGCTTACCGTCTCCACGTCGTGGTGTAATTGTTATTCAATATAATATTATTTGGATGGGTATAATAATGATGTGTAACTCATGTAAATAATAAATATAACATGTTAATGATTCTTTATATATGATATACCATCCATTTATATATTATTTTAATATCAAAAGAATGATATTGTCGCTCGTGCGTACGTACGGACTACCGTCTCCACGAACGCGATGAGATTCATTCTCTATCGTATCCATTCAAGTATAATTATCATTTGATGATTTAAAAATGATGTTTAAGGACTGGATATCATTCTGGATATGAATAAGATACAACAACCATGGCTTATGTAACAAAACATATAAAAGAAAATGAGTAAGTTAACTCCCGAAACGACGATAATTCTAAGATATTATTAACAAATCAATGTTAAAAGATCATATATGATATCATATTAATATATCTGATTCTTGTATAATTTAATAACAATTATTTCACCATTATACAGTAGGTTAACCTACCCCAACCAAGGAAAAGTACAAGGTAAGGGTTATTTCACAATCTCTTCATTATCCGAGGTTGTATTATACGTAATAATCTACTGGGATCTCTTTATCATCCACATCCATGTTTTCTTTGAAATATATTTCAAAACATTTTTACTATTTACATGAATATGGGTTAAAGTCATTTATAACCTTGTTTGACTTTTTATAAGAGGTTTATAAAGGAATCTTTCCGTCGTTTTCAAAACAAGGTCCTTTTTAACCTTTTCGACTGAATTGAGGTAAGAATGTTTTTTTTAACTTATACGGCGGGTGCGGTTATTTTCCGCCGTTATAAAATCGTCGAAGATTTCCATACAAGCTTATTAGAATATTTTCAAAGAAAATGTTTTATTTTATATGGATCTTAAATGATTTCAAAATAAAAGGAGATACTTCTTTAAAAAGAATTTTTGATTTCATCTATGTCAACATCCTTTGATGGATTTTAAGATTATTTGAAGTTGATTTATTATGATACAAAACTTCTATATTGTATTGAAGTTTTTCTGATATGTTTTACTGTGGATGTGCTATTTTTATACCATTCATAGTTTATGGTGAAATTATTGACATTTCGTATGCTAGTTTTAATACGAATGTTTATGTTATGTTTAAACCTTTTCATATGGGAATGCATTGGACTTAATAAGTGACGGGTGGATCCCGCTATAGCTCCTCGATGCATCGGTAGGTCTCATGAGACAAACTAGTGTCTTGGCACAAGGCCTTGACAAAATGTTATTTGCAGTCTTGGCACGAGGCCTTGGCTATGTAGTTATGATAGTCTGGCATTATGCATTCCAACATTATGAAAGTGGTTATTGATATTGCATGTGATTATTCGATTAGTAGAATATCCATGTGAACAAGTAAATGGCATTATTTAATTTTACTTTTGCCATACTATGTTGAAGTTCAATTTTAAAAGGATTTTGTTTTAGTAATTCATTGCCTTAAATGTTTATGCTTATTTTGAATGTTCCGCTATATTGTTATCCTTACTGGGCATTTGAGCTCACCCCTTTTCTATGTTTTATTTTTCCCAGGTAGTGATGAAGTAATTTATGAATGACTTGCAGGGATATTATGAGGGGTTAATAGTGTGGATATGAAGACTTTGTTGTTGTAGTAGTTTTTCACTTTGAAATGTAATGTAAAACTTTTTTATTATATCTAGTGTTTCCAAGGCTACTAAACCAATCGGTCTTTCGGGATTTGATCTTTCTTGTGACCATGCCAATGTTATGTAATAATGCACCGACTCTGGGTAGCTGGGGTCGGGGCGTTACAGTTGGTATCAGAGGAAGTTTAGTACAAACCATCGAAGCTAGATTTAGATAAACTCTGATTAGAGCTCGTAGACCTAAGATTAACTTTGAGGATTAGTATAGAAGAACTTCCTAGAATTTTGGTATTGTAGAGATTTTGTGAGTTTTCCGAGCAATACATCCCTGTCTGGATACGAGCAGGTAGAGGCGGCTCTGGCACAGATGTACCTAGGGGTAAAACCCGAAAACACCGCTTTGAGCTAGACTCGAACGGGAACTGGTGCACGACAACGGGCCTTGCTGCACTCTTGGTTACGACACTCCCGGGGGATATGCATATGATAACTCTCATTTTCTTTACAAATCATTTTGAAGGGATTATGAGTATATACTTCCTCAAAGAAAACATTCTTATGATTATGGATTATATCCATAAATAGTTCAATTTATGTTAAGTGTTTTATAAGTATGGGATTATGTATTTTGATTCATAAACTGATCTAGTGTATGCCATTGTTTAGAAATGGCGCCCAGTAGAAGGAATGAGAACTCCAGAAATGCACATGATCCAAAGAGAAGGAAGGATCATATCTTTCATGGTCTTATGCTAGAATTTATAAGAGAAATAGTCTCCCATGTATTATCATCATATGAAGAAATAATATCATGTGTTGATAAGATAAGTAAAGAGTTTACTGAGTCCTATGGCTTTGAAGGGAAGCAAGAGAAGAAAAGGATGGAAGAGAGAAAGATGGATAAAAGTAAGAGGGAAAAGCAGAATTTTCACATATGTGGTAACTGTGGAAAGAAACACCCTGGAACTTGCCTGAAAGGAATGGGAGTTTGTTATAAGTGTGGAGGAAAAGGGCACAAAGTACGTGACTGCAAGGGTAAGAAAATGGTTTCAAATGTACAATGCTTCATTTGCAAGGAGTTTGGACACTACGCGAACCTATGTCCCAGTCATCAGACTATGCCGCAAATGATGCTATTGGATAATAATCAAGTTATGATACTACCATAGATGAAGAGGAATGATTAGAGTTCTTAGGTTGATTATGTCAATTGAGTGTTGTATCAACAATGTAATTGTTATAATAATTATGGAGTATATAAGGATTGTACTGCAGTACTATTTCATTAAGGACTTGAGATTGTGTGGAACAAAGAAAAGTGACTCATTAGCAGGATAGATTTTTGGAAAATATATGGTTGAGAGAATGATAAACCATAATATAGTTCTGATACTGAGGTAGTGATTTTGGAATAATATGTGATTGTTTTGAATAAATTATATTGGATATTCTTGACTACCTTAGAACTAATTAATGATTTGTATATTCCATCATTGTTGGGGTTTAAAACATTTTTGGATTAATAAAGTATATCCAGCATTCTATATAGAATAAGGGAGCATGAATGTAATCAATAAGGAATATGGTAATACATGATGAAGGTATTCATATGCTATTACGGGGTAAAAAGGATCTATATTATGTTTACCTTCCGTATAAATGTTGGACTGTGAGTTTAGACAGAAGTATTTTGGATAGTTCTACTTTGGATTATTTTGGATTGCCATAAAAGGACAACCCGGAGGTCGGGCGGCAACCCGTCGCGTCCGGTAAGGCTGCGAGACTTGAACCCGCAACCGAAGGGCGACAAGGGTGTATCACCTACCACTGTCCCACGAGATGTCCTGAATTAAATAATGTAGTTTTTTTAAAAGATCTGGTAGATGAATTATAATTCATTTATTTTGGAACCCTTTACGAATGGTATAAATAGAAAATAAAAATTTACGTTCTATTATCTTTTAGAATGAAAGATGAGTTTGTGGTAGAAATTTATTAATGGGTAAAATTCTAATTATAAAGTAATTATATCTCCTTATTATCTTATCCAATCTCATAAATAAATTCCTCAACATTAATAATAGAAACTTAGAACAAAAATGTTGTCCTAGATGGTACCTTAAATCATCACAAATTTATGGCTTTGGGATTGTTGGCCTTTTCATAGCCATGTTCTCTACCACTCTCCATCAGATAATTGATGGTTAGATTTCTCTTCCATATCCATATTTTCCTACATGGAACCCTAGTATGTGTTATTTTCGGTAATCTTCATACTTTCCACTCTTTATTTTAAATAGAGGCCTCATTAATTCATTTTTCGATGTGGGATTTCAACTAAGATATTTTGAAATGTCAAAAATGTGTTGTCCCAATACCATATATTTTGTTGAACCGATGGTACTTCAAATCATCATGGATTGATGAGTTTAAGGACCTCAATTTTATACTTGTTTGTGATTGATGACCTCAATCACTACCTATAAATATTTACGTTTTTCCTCCAATTATATGTCTCTAATTGCCACCAATGTTCTCTTAATCGAGATCATAATTTGGTGGTGACCCTTTGATTTCTCTTTTCCTCATATTAAGACTAAATTTTAGTAACCCAATTTCCGATGTGGGTTTTCCCACAAATATATTTTCTATTTTCAACCTTTTATTTTCGAAGAAAAATTTCAAATTGCGAGGACACAATTTATTGAAGGAGGGGAGAATGTAACACCCCAAGATTTTATAGTGTGTTATTTCTTCAAAACAATTCAATAACATTCACTACACGCAACACCAAGTTCAATCGCACCATGACTTACCAAACAAGCTGTTCAAAAGAGGTTATGAATAGTGTTAACTAAATTTTAAACTTTATATAATCCTTATAATTTTAGAATCCATATTATGAGTTTCTTAGACATAATGTAAGAACAAATTCATTTTCAGTATTTCACTTTTACCAAATTTTAATAGTGAACCCTTTTTAGATACTATATTTTAAACTTTTTGACTAAATGGGGACATCAAAAATTTAAAATGAAACATCCCAAGCTTACACGGTACGCTAGCGTGTGTTGTACGCAACACCGAGTTCTAACACACCGTAACCAATCAAACTAGCCGCTATTAATAGTAATACCTACTTTTTGAAATTATATATATTTTATATTTGAAAATGGACTTCATTTTTGGATTCGGAATATCGAATTTAGCCTAAGGTGAAATTTTGGTACATTTCGGATAACTTTCATATTTTGATGAATAGTGAAAATTACTAAATTTTAATTAAAAACAACTTTTGTAATCAAAATAATTAATAGTGATAAATTATGAATTTGAGTGGTTTTAAAGTATATTTAGAATATATTTTTACCATTTAATATAATGTTGGTCATTGGACATAATTTTACAATTAAACCGAACATAAACGAGTGTCAATCTTTTGATAGTTATTATCTCTTAAAAACACGCTTTTTGTTTTGACAGCGGGAATTAATTTTAAATTAATTTCTGCCACTTCTGTGTTTTGAATTTAAGAAAATGGATTCCATATTTGGAATCAGGATGTTCAAATTGTGTAAATAGGTAACTTTTATTTTTAGACCTTTTAATAATTACTGCGGTAAATATTTTATTTACCATGGTAAAGGGTAAATCCTGTAAATAAGGGTTAAAAAATAATATTATAATAACACTAAATTACCCTAAAACGTGTCTTAACACTATTTGTTGATACATGGTCGACCATGGGAATCTTTGTGTCAATTTTGGGACCCCATGGATCCACTTGTAAGTGATAATGACACTTTATTTTAATTAAGTCAAAATAAATACAAAAATGACACAAGCATATATCTTTTAGAAAAACAAATGTTACATAGGGTTATATAAGTTGGATTTTAGATTATAAATATTCCTTAGAAAGATAAAAAGATTTCCTACATAATGATATTTTATTTATAATTTTTAGACATTATATAATTTATTTTATATTTGACACAATGATGATGTAGTAATTACTATAATAGTGAAAAATTAAAATAATTGATATTATAAATACCCAAAAAAATATAATATGAAACTTTTAATGAATTAAACTAATTTTATAGGATAATATGATATATTAGGATTGATTTAATTTACTTTTTTCGAGGTAATCAATCTGTTATGAGTTTCACAAAAATCAACTATTGAATAGTGTCAAAATTGACATAAAAGAGTTTTTAAAACAAATATTATATTATTAATTGATATTAAATTCCTAAAAATCTAAGGTTCGGCCAAGAGACTTATATAAGGATATTTTCATCATTAATGGACCACTTGGGGGGTCTCTTGGATGTATATAGTAAGTTTATTAACCATATTATATAAAAATACAAAGAGACATTGTAAAAGTGAAACTAATTAACTTAGAGTTAATACTTAATGATAAGGTTAATATAAGTACCCAAACCTGTCTAAATTATATTGGTTGAGTGGTTTTCGACCTATCCCCACCTTAAACTTTGAATAATCAACTTTGGAGCCATTAGAAACCGAATATGAATTTATTATAAATTAATATTTCTAGCTTTTCCAAAGGTGCCCCCCACCCCTCTTATAAAAGGGAACTCCTCCTTCTCATTTCTTCACACCTTCAAAGCCTTTTGGCTCGGCCAAAATCTGCCCAAATACTCTCCCAACATCCCTCAATACAACCTAGATGCCTTAGTTTGATCAGAAAGCCAACCTATGGAGCCCTTTTGATCAAATCAAAAGGAAGAACCCGAAGAAGAGGTAATGATTTCACCACCCTTCTCCAAGTTCATTTCTTCTTCCACTTCTTCTTCCTTTGTTCTTACCATTCTAAAATAATAACTCCAGTATCTCACATATACTGTGATGTTATTATAAATATGGTACAATCATATTCAGTATTTTATCCACCCTTTGAATAACATGTCACCATACGTGCGTACGTACGGCTTACCGTCTCCACGTTGTGGTGTAATTGTTATTCAATATAATATTATTTGGATGGGTATAATAATGATGTGTAACTCATGTAAATAATAAATATAACATGTTAATGATTCTGTATATATGATATACCATCCATTTATATATTATTTTAATATCAAAAGAATGATATTGTCGCTCGTGCGTACGTACGGACTACCGTCTCCACGAACGCGATGAGATTCATTCTCCATCGTATCCATTCAAGTATAATTATCATTTGATGATTTAAAAATGATGTTTAAGGACTGGATATCATTCTGGATATGAATAAGATACAACAACCATGGCTTATGTAACAAAACATATAAAATAAAATGAGTAAGTTAACTCCCGAAACGACGATAATTCTAAGATATTATTAACAAATCAATGTTAAAAGATCATATATGATATCATATTAATATATATGATTCTTGTATAATTTAATAACAATTATTTCACCATTATACAGGAGGTTAACCTACCCCAACCAAGGAAAAGTACAAGGTAATGGTTATTTCACAATCTCTTCATTATCCGAGGTTGTATTATACGTAATAATCTACTGGGATCTCTTTATCATCCACATCCATGTTTTCTTTGAAATATATTTCAAAACATTTTTACTATTTACAAGAATATGGGTTAAAGTCATTTATACCCTTGTTTGACTTTTTATAAGAGGTTTATAAAGGAATCTTTCCGTCGTTTTCAAAACAAGGTCCTTTTTAACCTTTTCGACTGAATTGAGGTAAGAATGTTTTTTTTAACTTATACAGCGGGTGCGGTTATTTTCCGCCGTTATAAAATCGTCGAAGCTTTCCATACAAGCTTATAAGAATATTTTCAAAGAAAATGTTTTATTTTATATGGATCTTAAATGATTTCAAAATAAAAGGAGATACTTCTTTAAAAAGAATTTTTGATTTCATCTATGTCAACATCCTTTGATGGATTTTAAGATTATTTGAAGTTGATTTATTATGATACAAAACCTCTATATTATATTGAAGTTTTTGTGATATGTTTGACTGTGGATGTGCTATTTTTATACCATTCATAGTTTATGGTGAAATTATTGACATTTCGTATGCTAGTTTTAATACGAATGTTTATGTTATGATTAAACCTTTTCATATGGGAATGCATTGGACTTAATAAGTGACGGGTGGAGCCCGCTATAGCTCCTCGATGCATCGGTAGGTCTCATGAGACAATCTAATGTCTTGGCACAAGGCCTTGACAAAATCTTATTTGTAGTCTTGGCACGAGGCCTTGGCTATGTAGTTATGATAGTCTGGCATTATGCATTCCAACATTATGAAAGTGGTTATTGATATTGCATGTGATTATTCGATTAGTAGAATATCAATGTGAACAAGTAAATGGCATTATTTCATTTTACTTTTTCCATACTATGTTCAAGTTCAATTTTAAAAGGCTTTTGTTTTAGTAATTCATTGCCTTAAATGTTTATGCTTATTTTGAATGTTCCGCTATATTGTAATCCTTACTGGGCATTTGAGCTCACCCCTTTTCTATGTTTTATTTTTCCCAGGTAGTGAAGAAGTAATTTATGAATGACTTGAAGGGATATTATGAGGGGGTAATAGTGTGGATATGAAGACATTGTTGTTGTAGTAGTTTTTCACTTTGAAATGTAATGTAAAACTTTATGATTATATCTAGTGTTTCCAAGGCTACTAAACCAATCGGTCTTTCGGGATTTGATCTTTCTTGTGACCATGCCAATGTTATGTAATAATGCACCGACTCTGGGTAGCTGGGGTCGGGGCGTTACATAAGTTATGATTATTGGGATTACTTTTTCACTGCCATGATTTATCCCATGATTATGAAATTATGATCTCTTTTGCAGGTTATGATTTCAAAAATGTTATGTTCTTATGAATATGATGTGATTGATATTTATTTTGTTGACCCTTATTGAGAATTTGAGCTCACCCTTTTATGTTTTCTTTTCCCCAGGATATAAAGAAAGGTTTTAGGTAAAAAAAAGGAAGATCATTATGGGAGATTTTGAAGATCTTTCACCACGATTAGAAGATTATAGTCTGAGTTTCCAAAGACACTAAACTATTAAGGTCCTTGTGTGTGTGTTTTTGTAATGTACTAAGTATTCCGGAAAAGTAATGTAATGTCCATGTATGTCAAGATACGGGTCTCTACAGTTGGTATCAGAGGAAAGGTTTAGTCAACCTTTGGAAACTAGGATGCGAAAACGTTAGTGAGATCCCTAGAGATATTTCTAAGGTATGTCTAGGGATGCCCCAAAGGATAAGTATACATATAGGATATAGTCCTAGAACTATGGTAACGATATTAGATTAAACCAAAGATGTTAGATATTTAAGTTACTCCCCCTTTATTATGATTTTTACCTCTCACACTATTCTTTTTGGGTTTTAGAAAATGGCTGGAAACAAGGTTATTCACGATAATGGAGGATATGATGGACAATGGAATGATATTCTTCATGAGAAACCAAATGAAATGGGATTTGGAAGTCAAAACATCATCATTATGCCGAATCAGCAATCTCATAATATGATCAATAAAGTAAAATTTGGTAAGTTTCCTGACTCGGCTAATAAGAGAAAGATGGAGTTTCATGATGATCATAGAGGAAAGAAAGTTCAATTCCCCTATGTAAATCATGTGGGAAGAGGCATCAAGGAGAATGTTTCAAAGGAACTGGAAGATGATTTGGGTGTGGAAAAGAAGGACACAAAGCCAGTAAGTGCAAAAGAAAAGGTTCAGTTAACACCATGGATGAGGATAATGGTTTTGCTATGACATCAACAATGGTTAAATGTTTTAAATGTGGAATGTACGGGCATTATGCAAACCAATGCCCTAATGGAATGTCTCATGAAGAGAATCAGTATGGTCGTATGGGTAGTATTTATGTTGATGATGATGATGAGACTACAAATGATATGTGAGATGAAAGAATTGTTGAAGCTCGGTCAATGGTTTAAGAATGTAGTGGAATGATTACATGTTTATCAAGTGTAATGTTGTATAAGTAATCTCATGGTACTATGGGATAAAGAGACATCTAAGGATTGTTACATTGTTGTCTTTCCTTAAGTTTTGAAAGTATGTGATGAATGATATCAATATTTTTGGAAAGTAGATGATATGTGCATAATGAAGGGATAAGACGATAATGAGATGTTTGATTGTATGCATGAGCTCATGATTGATATAAGGACTAAGTTTGAGTATATAGAATTTTGAGGATTTTGGTATGTGAAAAGTCTTAACATTTAACTACATTCATGTTTTCACTAAGGTATTCAAGAGAATACATGATTAAGGACTTTGAATGTTTGGAATGTGACCAACAAAACATATCTTATGATATATGGGGATCAAAGATGGTATTAAATCTCTGGTAATCATTTTCACTATGTTATGGACTACAGTATTATGGATAAGCCTAAAGAATAGAATGGATTATGTTGGACATAAGTTAGGATAAAACGTTTTTTGATATTATTGATGGGATGTTATATTAATATAGATTTAGAAAAAGGACAACCTGCAGGACGGGCGACAACCCATCGCTTCAGACGAGGCTGTGGGAATCTTACCCACAACCGAAGTGGACTGACCTTTATCGCCTACCACTGACCTACAGGAAGTCCCTGTTTAGTAGAAACTAGTTTTATTATATTAAGCAGTATGATATGTGAAGTATAAGTTCATTTTAGGAACCATATATGATTAATCTCACTATAGAATGACTTGTGAATGACCCGTCATTCTATCACATGATCTGATAACACTTCACGAATAACAAATTCGACTTCATTTATTTAAGAGATGAAGTGGAAATTGTACAAGGCACGAACAAAAGTGACATTGTACCAAAATAAAGTAAGTATTTATTCTAATTCAAATTCTTCAACTTTAGGGAAACGATCTTGAAAACCAAAAATGTTGTCCTAGTGATCTTATATCTGATGAATCATATGGTACCTTAGATCGTCACAAATTTATGGATTTATGATTACTGGCTTTTCCATAGCCATGTTCTCTACCACTCTCCATCAGAACATGATGGTTAGATTTCTCTTCCATATCCATATTTTCACCTATGTGGAAACCCAGTGATTAGTTTATTTGGGTAACCGTTACGTTTCATACTTTTTTTTTTAAAGATAAGTTTTGGTATTCATTTTTACGATATGGGTTTCTATCAATGAAACTTTCAAATAGTAAACCATTTATAACCTCGACGAATTTCGAGGGCGAAATTCATTTTAAGGGGGGTAGAATGTAACACCCCGAGATTTTATGAAACATATTATTTTAATTTCATTAATTTCTTATGTTTTATTCTACACCAAGATTACCCTGCGCTATACGCAACACCGTATTAGCTTGCAGTATACGCAACACTATTCTTGGACCATGTTACACATAATTTTGATAAGAGTTATTCTACACAACATTGAGTATATATATATATATATTAAGTGTATAAATGAAATATGGTTGGATTCTGTTATACGAAACAACGAAGGATTCTTTCACAACACGCAACCCTGACTTGGCTTGCATTACACACAATCGCGACCTTCCTCGATAGCATGTGTTGTACGCAATACCGGGTTTTATTAAACAATGTTATATTATTATAATATTGTCATGAACTAGCCGTTATGAATAGTATTAACTAAATTTTTAATTTTATAACATTATTATTCATCTTACACATTTCTAGATCATGGTATAAGAACAAAATAAATTTTTCAGGTAAAATAAGTATTTTTAAAAAAATGGAGTTTTACCGCCTTTTGATGGCGCACCCACTTTAAATATAGTTTTTGACATGTTTATATGTTCAATTTGAAAAAATAATATTCTTCTTTTGAATCAGGATATAAAAATTTACATTAGATAATGTTTTGATATTTTTCCGAGAACTTTCATATTTTAATGAATAGTAAAAACATGCTATATTTTAATTAAAAAACAACTTTTTTCATCGTAATATCTTATGTGGTTAAATTATAATATTGAATGGTTTTAAAGTATAAATAGAATATATTTTTACCATTTAATATAATGTATGTCATTAGCATTGATTTTACCTTGAATTCGTAGGTTAAATCAATTCAATCTTTTGCAATGTTTTAAAGAAAAACCCGTTTTCTTTCGACAACAGGATTAATTTTAATTTAATTTCTGCATCTTTTGTGTATTGAATTTGGAAAAATGGATTCCATATTTGGAATCAGTGGGTCCAAATTATGTTAATAAGCTACTTTTTATTTTTGGGAATTATGAATAGTAACTACGGTAAATTTTATTTACCATAGTTAAAGATAAATCGGGTAATTAAGGGTAATTATAATATTTTAAAATTACCCTAACAAATGTAAAAATACTATTGGATGACTAAAAGTCGACCCATATCACATAAGGGTCGGATTAGAATCATTTAATGGACATTTGTCCACGAAAATAACTTAATTATTATTAAAACCAAAGAAAGTGACAACATGTCACTCTCTTAAATTTTATAAGTATATTAATTTTAATTTAGTGATAAACTTCATGAAACTTCGAACATGAATAGTCTCCAAAAATCTAATGAAATTATCTACATCATATAAATTTATTTATAATTTTTAGGGATTAAATAATTATCATTAATTATTACACAATAGTGATGCAGAAATTGTTTATCTAGTGAAAAATCAAGAATATTGTTTTTATTAAACTAATAGTGACCATAAAATGCACAAATACCTAACCAAAACTTATTGTACATGTAAATGTAAACCATAAGCATCCAATGGTCGAATATTTGACCATTTGGATCCTTATAGAAGCGATTATGACACTTATATTATTTTATTTTAAATGATGCCAAAGTTGTCACCTTCATAATTTAATAAATATAACAATTTAAATATTGTGATTTTAAGATGATAAATTAGAGTAAAAGTATTATTGTGAAAGGTAATATATTTATTTTAATCATAGGATTTTATTTTTAATTTTTATGCAACAAATAAGTATATTAAATAATTATACAAAAATGTTGTAGTATTTATTTTATTAAGAGATAAACCAAAAAAATGGTTTCAAAAATAATAAAATAAATATTATATGAACTATTTAATGTGCTCCAATAATTTTTAAGATACATATGACATTTTATAAATCAATTAAAACTTTTAGTTAGAACATATCTTCTGTATTTATTTTATTTAAATTCAAATAAATGAATAGTGTCAAAGTTGACACTATTGTTATTTTATAAAACAAAACATATTATAAAATTAATTAAAAAACACAAAATATTTCAAAATTATAAATTTATATTTATATCATCTAAAATGTTATTAAGAATCCAATTATGGACAATTCACAACAAATAAGTAATTATTTGTTATAATTTAAAAATTAGAATGTTATTACCACAAATAAAATTAAATTGATTAAATAAAGATAAATCATGTTGATAATTTTTAAAATAAATTCCTAACATGTCTAAATTCTATTGGTTGATGATATTACAACATTATATTATCTAATATTTGAATATGAGTCATTTTTATGTGGGGTTAGATTTATTATAAATTAATATTTTTAAGAATTCCAAAGGTGCCCCTCTCCTCCCTTATAAAAGGGCACCTCCTCCCCCTCCTCCTCACACTAATTTGAGCACTCAGGCTCGGCCAACCCCTGCCATTTTCTCTTCTCCACTTCCCTAGAATAATCCTAGAGGTCCTGGTCTTCTTCAAAGACCAATCATAGTTCCCTAAGTGGAGGATTCAAAGATGCGTTCCAAAGAAGAGGTAATATCCATTACTGATCATTTCAATTTCTTTCTTCTTCAACTTCTTCTTCTTTAGTTGTTTCATTATAAAGTAATAACATAAGTATTACTTACATACTTATATGTTATTATAAATATGAAACAACTCTAAATAACCTTCTATCCATCCTACGTAGAAAGGAAATCACCGTGCGTGCGTACGTACGGAATACCGTCTCCACGCCGTGGTGTAATCTATTTTCCATCACCACCTTAATTGGAAGGGTATAATGATGTAATGAGTAACTATACATGATTATTATAAAGTTATATTGATACTGAAATAGTATACATACACTTCAACACAATTCCACGACCATGTGAACGATATCATCGCTCGTGCGTACGTACGGAATACCGTCTCCACGACGCGATGAGATTCATTCTCCATGTTAACCATTTAAGAATGATTATAAAGTATATATAAGAAATAATAATGAAATATATGACATTATGAAGCTACTGGATTTATGTATATATATATATGTATGTCACCTACTTACTTCCATTCAAGACAATAAGGAATGGAAAACAGCGTTCATGCGTACGTACGGACTACCGTCTCCATGAACGGTGTTTTTCATTTCATTTATCTATCTATTATATATATATATATATACTGAATATATATGATATATATATATCATATTTTATATTCTGGAAGTAAGTAAATCATGATATAAGTAATAATATTGTCAAGAACAACTAGTCAAAACACCTACGATAAATGAAACGATTTTACCCAAAACGCTTCTTTAACATGGAATTTACAAAAGAACGGGTAATATAATGTCATAAGTGAACCATATATGATATCATAACAATGAATATGATTCTGTAAAAAGTCAATGACATTATTTAAATCATTATACAGGAGGTTCGGACACTTATAAAGCAAATCGGACCTAAGGTAAGGGAAATATCACAATCTCATTTTTATCCGAGATTGTTTTACTGGGGTGTATCATCCACATCCATGTTTCATCAATATGTGATATTATTTCGATCCACCTAAAAATTTTAAAATCCATTTTTACACTTCGGTGAGTTTTTAGTAATATGTATGAAAGGAATCTTTTGTCGTTTTTCGTACGAGGTACTTTTTGACTTTTCCGACAAAAGTACGAAGAATGTTTTTTTTAACTTATACGGCATGAATGGATTTCTAGAACATTATTTCCAAGAAGATTCCTTTACAAGTATTCAAGTATATTTTTAATCAACTTCTTTTAGTTATAATTTTATGACATTTTAAGAAATGAAAAGTGTTTTTGAAGTAGAGAGGATATTTTCCTCAAGAATGGAGTTCAAGTGTTTTATCAAAATTATTTTCCATCTAAGATAATAAAGGGTTCTGTTTTTATGCCTATTATTAAATTGATTTGATCATGTTGTGATTGAATTATTTTTATGAATTCCTTTATCTTATATGAATTGATTTATGATGTCATGATGTATCAAGAATCCCATTTTTGTTACATGTGTTATGCGATGATGTATGTTTTATGATCATGTGGCACACATAAGAAAGGATTCATTATAAGATGGGTGGGACATATATCTCCCTCCAATGCATTGGGTAAAGATTTTATATCTCATGAGATAGACAGGGCTGGAATGGTAGGTTATACCGGTTCAGTGAAACAGGACTGAAACGAGGGTTACTCGATTCAGAAAGGGACTTTGTCCACTAAGATAGTCTTGGCAATGAGTCTTGACTAACAAGAAATGATTCTCTATGATTATGTGTGTATGCCACAAAGTTTCATGTTTTAAGTTATGATTATTGGGATTACTTTTTCACTTCCATGATTTATCCCATGATTTTGAAATTATGCTCTCTTTTGCAGGTTATGATTTCCAAAATGTTATGTTCTTATGAATATGATGTGATTGATATTTATTTTGTTTACCCTTACTGATCATTTGAGCTCACCCTTTTATGTTTTCTTTTCCCCAGGATATAAAGAAAGGTTTTAGGTAAAAAAAAGGAAGATCTTTATGGGAGATTTTGAAGATCTTTCACCACGATTAGAAGATTATAGTCCGAGTTTCCAAAGACACTAAACTATTACGGTCCTTGTGTGTGTGTTTTTGTAATGTACTAAGTATTCCGCAAAAGTAATGTAATGTCCATGTATGTCAAGATACGGGTCTCTACAGTAATCCTCATACATATTTTAATATGTTATTTTTGAAATGTATTCCTTCCTCACAAGCAATTTATGATATCTATTTCGAAGATTAATCTTAAAAAAATATAAATCTCCATGAAGTTGATTAAATAAATCCACAATGGGAGGTAGGGGATACATGTTCTTTATTATAATAGTGTTGATCTCACTATTTTCAATGCACATCTTCATAGATCTATCTTTATTATTAACAAAAAAGAATAGGGGATCCCCATAGAGATACACTAGAGATAATAAATACCTTATCATTAATTCCTCTAGTTGTTTCTTAAATTGCATTAGTACCACAATAGCCATTCTATAAGAGGCATTTGATATGGGTCTTGAATCAGGAATTAAGTGAATGGAAAACTCAATTTCACAATATGGAGGATGTCATGGTAAATCCATTGGAAAGACATCAACATATTCTTGAACAATAGTTATGTACTATATTTGAACATTTTTTCCCTCACCAATAGTTATTTCATTCCATTATTCTACAATAATGGAATTTAAGAGAGCTACTGGGGGTGGATCTGGATGAGAATCATATGGTGATATGTTTTCCCTAATAATAAGGGATTCCACAACATCCTCATAACATATAACCTCCTTTTTCATACAATTAATTATCACATCATTGTTTGAAATCTAGTGCATACCATGGATTATATCAACGTCAATCATGGGTATGATAATAAAATCACAGATAAAGAACGTTTATATTCTATAATGGGTGCTTCCTGACACAAAATTTTTTCATTGATACATCCCTTAAGTGTTTTGACTGAAAACTCACTTATTAAATAAAATTGTAAATATCTTATTTTCTTTGAAAATCGGGATGATATGAAAGAATACGATGATCTAGAATCAAATAAATCATTGTCCAAGTTCGAGGAAATGATTAATATACCTGCAACCGCATCTTTAGAAACTTCAACCTCTGTATTTGTGACCACATATGGTTGGCCTTGATCAATTTTCCTTCATTGGAGAATGTTTCCCTGATTCATAATAAATTCATGTATATAATGTCACATCTCCATGAAATTTTAGAATTGAACAAGGTAGCAACATTCTTCCCTTTATAATCAAAAGACATATGGAATTTTTCTCCACACTTGTCACAGACTATGATTCTATTATTTCATTTACCAGGGTGTTTCTTCTAATAATTACTACAGTGTTTTAGTTGAACTCTCCCATCATTACCATTTCCTTATTTAATTTTCCATTGTTATCCATATTCTTCTCTTGTTTTATTTTAAATTCAGTAGACATAGAGAATTCGTTTATTTTTCTTGAGAAAACATGATATTATGTCATTATATGATGTGAAACATTGGGAGACCAGTTCCATTTAGAGTAATAATTTTAAACCATCAAAAAATCGATCACTCTTGATCCTTGTATTATGTATCTAGTCTATGCCATTACTTTATTACCATGGGATTTTAGCTTCATACTTTCAAACATATGCATCATCCTTTTTCCTTAGATTCAATATTTCCCTTTCCATATCCACAAGTTTTTCCTAGAGAAAATATTTTCTAGGAAGGCTTTCATAATATTTCAACATTTAATATCTTTTATTTTCCCCCCATCCAATGGGTTTAGTATTAACGACCAAAACTAATCTTCATCTCCTGATATACAATAAACTACCATGACAACATTCTCTATTTTGTTACATCCCAAAGTGAGAAATATATTCTCTATGAAACTTATCCAATGATCAGATACAAAGGGTTTTATAATCCCATCGAATTATAGAGGTTATTGTCACATGAATTTATCTATCATAGATCCTCCATGTTGTGGATCAGTGTCACAACCCGTCCCAGTGGGGCCCTTGTTGTGACTCCCAAATCCTGCCACCAATAGGGAAGGGACTAATGACTATCACCAAGTAGGCATATCACAATCAAGGGAAGCAATGACTATGTACTCGTACATATTCACACATTTCCAAACACATAATTTCTGAAGACTAAAAACCATGATGGGAAAAAATACATGCTAACAATTAAACACGACCAACAATGTACAATGGTAGTAAAGTGAAAAAAGTACAATGACCCAGAATAAAAGCCAACCAAATGAAAAAAAGTATATAACCACAAATTAATACTCATAAGTAAAATTAGGCACTAGGAATTCCACTCGTAGCCATAGGATCTCCTCAGCCTTCAGAAACATTAGAATGATCAGTCTGGTCCGAGTCCTCCCTAGACTCTGTCAAAAGGACGCCATCTGCAAAATAATGAAATGTGCGGACAAAGCCTTTGCAAGGTTGAGTATAACAATACTCAGTAGAGAACCCAAAATCCCGAAAATCATTACACACAGTAATGGTACATAAATATAATAAATAGTTTATGTATAGTAATGATACAAAAAAAGGAAGACATCTAGATATACTAGAAAAGAAGAATCTTTGTTTATGAAAACTCTATACCCTCATTAGTTAGTTAGTTTGAAGATACCCAAAAGCACTCATCTAGGAGAACTCACTTCACGAGTCTAATAGCTGGGATGAAATCCCTCAGAGATGTACATTTCATTGAAGAAATTATTTAGAAATATAGATGTACTGATAGATCTGAAGAGAGAATTGATACACTCATTCTAGAAGAACAAACTCCTCACTGTGGAAAGAATATGATACACATATTATGACAACTTCCAGGGCCTTGACGTACACCCCAAATCATCTGGATTCTCCGACTGAGTAGAGTATTAACGTACTGTGGATTGGTCATGTCGATACCAGACTCTACCTAGGGCCCTGAATAGATAGAGGATCTCACTCTGGGCCACTTGGAGGGATATCTGACTCTATCTCAATAATTCAAGCTAATGTGATCATACTCCTATGGATGGAAATTATACATGTCTTTCTGGGGAATGATAAAAGGAGAACTATCCAAATGAATGTTTTCAAAGGAATGGAGGACAAGAGGTTCAAACCATTTATTGAGAAGTACATGGAATGTATAAAGGTCACACAACATGTCCTCTGACCTTGTGTTCTGCATGTGTAGAATAACCCATGTCATAGGGCCAGTCATGTAGAAGAATTTATACACACCATGTAAGAGCATGACACCTAGTTATTTTCTACCTGGGGAAGGCTCCATGTACACTATCTATGTTCCCAAACAAGGCATCAACCCATGTGTCCTAGACCGTGTACCTGTACACAGGGTATCCTATGTATCCAACCATGCAAGGATGTGTGCTGGACTACATGCCGTGTACTCCAACTTGTTTTTGTGTATCTTAAAAGATACGTGTCATGTCTATGTAATGACCCATATGTCTTGTGATGATCGACACACATAGTGTCTACACATCTTGTCACCGAGAACTCCTGTCGATGAATGGTGAGGCCCACACATTGTGTCATCACAGAGGAAAATCATGTTAATCGATATGTGCAGTGCTAAAACACATGTCGCCACTATGCCGAACCTACAGAGATTGTTATTTGGGATACATGTCGTGTTGATCAGAATTTTACAGAATGTGTCACTCTTCATCATCACACATTTGGTTCTCCTATAATCCTCGTTCTGGTAATCCAATCATCAGGATACACCATGTTTGATGTTTTATGAACACTACAAAACTTCTTCCATTGTTTCTAGACCTCATATCGACCCTAGTAATTTTTTTTCATCTTCCCACATGAAGGAAGCTGGAATAATGATCCTCCTCAATTCGAGTTGATTCTTTTACTACTATAGTCGTATGACCTCCACTAGTTTTTCATGATGCTTGATATTCAATTTGGAATCATTTCATTATGAAACAGATGCACATCAATCCATTGTTCAGATCCCCGTGAAGAACGAGAAGAACGCACGATTAAAAATGAGAAAAAATTCAATAAATAAAGGAGGAATCCACCTTCACCTTCATTATTCAGTACACCAATCTACTAATCTAAATTTTTTAATAGGAGAATCAAATAATAATACAATAATTATTATAAAACGGATTCCCAAATCAAATCCGAAAATGAAATGTAATATAACACCCTCTCACAATAATGCATGATCTGTGGATCAACCTATTCATGGAATGATCCACAATATTCGTTAAATTGATGAATATGAAAAGAAAAAAATAAACAAAACCCCAACCTCGATTTGGTTTAATAAATATTTACATGGCTCATTCGTTGCCAAACTTCATTTATTATGAACTACGTCGATTAATCATGCTGCCGTCGTCCGACAATGGTTTCTCCTCCAAACCACCAATGGAAATCCTAAATTTTGCAGGTTATGAAAATAATCCTACCAAAAATGCATAATAAGGTATTGATAAAGGATTATTATGTCACTGCATTGAAGGAAGATTCTAAAATAAATAAAATAAAATAATTTATATTATTTCCCTTTAAAGATCCAAAAAACCAACTCCTGCAGCTAGCCCGGACCGGTTGCTATTACGCCCCACCTGATTAAAATTTCACTAATTTGAACTCAATGGTTCCATCATATTTCGGATCTATGAACCCATTTAAATATTATTTAACTATTTCAGTAAAACATCTCGCACACATTATTTAGTGTTTATATTATTTCAATAATTTATTCAAGGCACTCCAGGCCTCTGAATCATAAATCGTCAGAAATTATTGTCACGAAATAATTCAATATAATATTTCAAAATATTACATGTAATATCAGAGGGATTACATTATCCCCTCTCTAGGGTAGTACTTCCCCAAAAAGACAAATAAAATTTCTACTCAAACATATGTGGCTACTGCATATGAATATAATCCGCCTACTCACACGTGCTCTCCTGATGATTCATGTTCTACCACCCAACAATAACATGAGGAATAACTCATCCATAAATGATCCCCTCATGTTGATCCTTATTCTCTACTAGATACTCTACGAAGGTCGCTCCATCCTCGATGTCCAGATCACCTCAGTTGATGATGTGCAATCATTCATGCACGTAACTCCTCAGCTACGACACATGGAATGCATCACGGACCTGGTGAAACTATTGTTGTATATCTAGGAATTATTTCACATCTCCAACCCTACACAGTATCTAAAAATTTCATATGAACCTTAAAGGCAACTACTCGCCCCGACCAACTCTCGGAAACCCTCATCATCGTGAGACTCAAAAAAAATATGGTCTCCCTCCTCGAATTATGGAGGTCTATGTCATCTTTCAGCATAAGACTTATTCAGAATATATGAAGTATTCATCCACTCGTGGATGATCTGCAACTTATCGGTGGTGGTTCGCACCAACATTGGACCTATGACTGCTAACTATCTGGGGGTGGTCCATAAAAACGGTGGTGGGAATGGTCACCTATATAAGGCCTAGAAGGGTTCCATGCTAATGGTGGAGTCATATCTTTTATTGTACGGAAACTCCACCATTGGAAGGTTGTCCTCCCAACTATTTCCAATTTCTATGCTACATGCCCAGAACATATCGTCCAGATCATGAATGGTCCTCTAGTTATGATAATCAGTCTAGGGATGGAACATTGTTCATAAGCATAGAAAAGTCCCAGAAGCCTCCTGAAATACCTTCCACAAATGGAATGTAAAGTTTGAATCAAGATTATAGACTATAGTCAAGGGGATACTATAAATTAGAACTATCTCTGACATGTAGAGTCATCCCAATCTCCCTATGTAACTATGATCCCTGATAGCTAGGACGTGGGATGAATCGGTGAGTCAATCGATGATCACCTATATAGAATCATGTCCTGTGGAAATCCGTGGAAATACATTCACAATGTCTATCTATATTCCATCCCACCTCCAATCTGGCACTTATAGGGGTGAGACAACCCTACTCAAACATGGTCCTCAGGCTTTACATTCTGGCATGGAAGGCATCGAGAAATTAACTATGATACTCTCTTCTTCATACCATCCCATGAAAACTGATGCCAATGGTTCTACAACATTTTCAGTAGTCCATGATATACCAGTAAGGGGGATGTATTAAACTCCCTCATAACCTCCTCTAGTAATTCCACTGGCCTAAATATGCCTACTAGGAATTGAACTGTGATTTTCCTACCTTTCGAATATTCATCAAGAGCCTTTCATGAGGATAACTGAGCACGTAAAGTCTCACAGTTGACATCCCCTATTTTTTCATCCCTGATTGACTGTAAGAGTGGATGGGTGATAACCATTTAGTGACGATAAGATGCATCATCGTCATCCACGAAAGATAATTTTAGCCAGGTCAACTACTCTTTCTCATCACTCAGCAGTTGTGAACTCAGTCTTTATTGAGACCCACTTCCACAGTGTTCCCCTTCCTAGTGGTACAGATGATCTAAAAATCATAATTCTAGAGAAATCTAACAATCGACTCTATATCTAATTTATATCTTTTTGTGAGAATATTAACTTTTGTATCTTGTTATTAGAGTAAATTATTATATGTTTTCCCATCAGGTATTGTCGCCACATTTTTATTGCGAAGATTACTGCTACCAAATTGAGATCATGGGTCACGTAGTTATGCTAATGCAGCCTTAACTGGCATAAAACATAATCAATATATAATTATCTCTGCAATAGGACACAACCAATTGTGGTCCCTAATGTGTCACTGAAAACTATGTAACTAAAACCCTACTCGAGAAATCTCATGATCGGTGCACTCTTCAATGGTAACACCACCTCAACCATGGTTGGGTCCACTACTACCATGTATTCTGATATAACATGTCATATAATGTGGAACTAATTATCTAGAACTAGATCTTATAGGGCTTACCATAAATCTGGTTCTATCATAATTTGTCGAGAACATTCCACAGGTGTCCCACATGCTCCTCCTCTAACACCAATTACACAAGGATTTCATCAATTAATGACACTATGAACATGTCTATGTTAGTCTAAATGATCATGTTCTTATGTCCATGAACACATAAGTGGTGTTCTTTATTCCTAAAGGCATCACCAAGTAATCGTAGTGACCTTAGCGACAACTGGAATCCGCCTTTGGCATGTCGTCGTCCCGTACTCGAAGCTAGTTATAACCCAGCCTGGGGGAACCTTTGAAAACCAAAGTGCCCATATTAGATGACCGAATAGGTATTAAAACCATAGTAATGGATTCTTTTTCTTCATCATACCCTGGTTCAGGGGCCGGTAATCCACACACTTCCTCGAACTCGCGTCTACCTTTTTGAAAAAAAACACTGGGGCCGCCCATGGTAAAACACTGGGTTTTATGAAGCCCTAACAATGAAAATACACCAAATAAAACAACAACATGTGATTGTATGTGGGAACCATCCGATATTATGGTGATGATATGACTGTCTTCCTTGGTTGTATGTTAATGCAGATGTCGATCTCCCATCAGGAATGTAATCCTAGAACATCTTCTGGAATGAAGTCATCATACTCTGCCAGTACCACCAGGAACTAAAAGATGATGACATTTAATCCTTTGATGGTATTTATAGCCAGATCAAGAGTTATTGACTTAACCCTCCTATAAATAATCCCATTTTGTGCTTCCTTATTTTCCTTTTCACAAACACAATAAACCCCCGTACCATCTCTGCAGACACACCACACTCATTGCCAAAAGATGTAAAGCTGGGCATAGACCAATGATAACCAATTCATACCAAGAAATATTTCATAATCCTCGAAACTACCACCAAGTGGTTTAAAAAAACCTATCATCCAATTGAAATATCACACTATCTGAAATAATGCATGATCATCAAGTCGCCACCCTTAGGTGTCTCTAAGAATAATGGTCAAGTCAACGACTCTACCATAATCTCATGGTTTCTCAAAAGATATGTGGTGGGGAATGATTGACCAGAACCTGTGTCTATAAGTATAGAAGCTAATTTAGAAAATTCATAGGTCATACATCGGATCATCCCTAAAGTCCATGGGTCATACGCTTCGACTGCAAGAAGCTGTCCCAACCATTATCCACATACTCCCTGAGCCTGGTGCAGACCTCCTAGGGGTGGTGGTGGAAGTAGATAAAATTGCCTTCCACCACCTACAACACTCCCTATTCATATTCCACGTCCACCGCCTAGTGGGTCTACCTTCTCTACCCTATGCCTCTACCTCGGTGGTCCATCCACCACCTCCCTGTTAGCAGCTTGATGGGTTAGACAGTCTCTAGAGAGATGTCGTCTACCATCACACGATTAGAATCACCTCCCCCAAAGATAACTGGATCTATCCTGATATCCCTAGATGGTCTATCCCCTATCATGGGACCTCTTGTGACCTATCCCAAATCCCAAACACTATTCTTGATACCATATTCATGCTGTCAATCTCTTTGCACCAATCTGCTTCCTGCTGACTACCACTGGCGGTCTATGCTTCACCAATAATCTCTCGATCACCAAGGACCTATCAATCACTCCAGAATATCTAGAAATTAATAGATTCAAGACACTACATTGGATATCTATCCACAGACCCCAGTCGAACATCTAAATTC
This sequence comes from Viscum album, assembly GCA_963277665.1. Lineage (NCBI taxonomy): Eukaryota > Viridiplantae > Streptophyta > Magnoliopsida > Santalales > Viscaceae > Viscum > Viscum album. The sequence continues at coordinate 793,416,868 of OY728162.1, read as the reverse complement.
TGAAGTGTGGATCGCTGACCATATCCATAGAGTACCTAGATAGGATGGTGAACCTCAATGAATAGTAATCAACTGCCAAACTTCCTCGTTAGAGCTGGAGAAGCTCCTGGATACATACTTCTCTTATTTTAACTAGAGATAAACCCTTCATAGATTGCTGCTTGATCTCCGTCCACGAAAGTTTATCCTCGTCATGAGTTTGTGTGGTCAAACTCAACCAACATCAAACAGAACCCCGAAGAAGGATCACTCCTAGGATCAACATCAGGTCTTCTTCTGTCCAAAGTAGAAAAAAATATGGAAATCACTTTATGCCAGTCCTCAACTACCGGAGCATTGGGATCACCTCAGAACCTGAGGGGTCTCTGTCTCTAAAACACATTGAGAATGCTTATCATGTCCTCCTCGTCTGTTGGTACTGCAGGTACCCTGTGTTACTCCACTAGATGTGCTATAGAAGGTTCCACCTTGAGTTAATTCCTGGGGAACTGGTCACTATATCAAAGCCTCATCACTAATGGGGGAATCTTTGTGATCAAGCTACTGAATCCTAGTAGGTATATTTCAGAGAGTCATCTTGGAAAGAAACAATATATACCATGGTCTTTTATTATATTCGAATAGCTGACATAAAGGATATGTAAAATAACCCCCATTCGTATATGTTGACTGTACCATTATTTTATTTCCCCAAAACTAGTGTTTTCATGTTCCATGTCAAAAAGATGGTAGGAGAGTCCTAATGTACAAATACATCAATTGCCCTCACCAATAATAGAGTCTCTGACCTGAATATTGAGATCAAAACACTTAACAGTATTTCCCCAAATAAATTTCAGAGACTCTTGGTCCTAACGTAGAACTGAACACCACTAACACCACACTCTCTTGACCTCTCTAAAAGAGCCTCTTGCTTCATATTCTGAAAACTACCTCCAATAGGCTCGAAGATGGTGACTAGTAGCGAGTAGGCATATCACAAACATGGGAGGCATTTGTTAAGTACCCGTAATCACACACATCTCAATGACCACAAATGAAGAAACGTAGAAACCACTAAGGATCAACACAGACACAAACAAATAAACATATCCAACAGATTATAAGGGATATAATGTGAGGAATGTAATCTAGTCTAGAATACAAGCCCACCAAAAAAATATTATCTAATTGTAAAGTCATAAATTTAAGAAAAATTATGTACTAGGTCTTTCACTCATTACCATAGGAACACCTTGTCGTTCAATGAACTCCGAAATCTAGTTATAGTCCGTGTTCACCCTAGAATCATTCAAAATTCAACTCATCTTCACAATACATGACACACAGATGAAAATCCCATGTATGGGTGACTATTACATTACTTATTAGAAGACCCTGATAACAAAAAAATAATACACAATGTAAAGGTACAGTCAGCTTCTAGGTAGTATATGTCTACCAGACATATATCAATAGTAACATATCTCAATATAACCGAAACCCTGACCCGTATCCTACAAAGATTCCATTCCCAGACTAGAGATTCAGTTCAAAGATTCCACAATGCACTCGTCCAAGAGAACAAGATCCATGAGTCTGTTATCTCGAATGAATTCCATCTAATAAGTACCATTAGTGGGGGAAATCCATGAGGGAGATAGATTTACAGATAGATCTGAAGAGAGAACAGATAAAATCATTCTAGGAAAGCACACTCTAGAGTGGGGAATGATCATGATACACATATGAGGATCACATCGAAGTCCTTGATATATACAATGACTCATACATATTCTCCAGCTAGTTATAGGATCAGTGTCATGTAGTATTGGTCATGTCGATAACTAACTCTAAAAAGGGTCAAGATTAGATATAGGATCTCGCTTTGGGACTCTTGAAGGGCTACCTGACTCAATCTCAAAAAGTCTAGCTGAAGGTATCACACTATTGTGGGTAGAAATCATAGTTGAAATTCAAGGGAATGAGAAAAGGGGCAGTAACCCAATGAAACTGATCTACGGAATGGTGGAAAAATGGATCAATCCCTGTACTATGAAGTACATGACATGTAGAATTGTCACATGTTGTGTCCTCTGACCCCAGGTGATGACCGTATAAAATATCTTGTGTCATAAGTCTTATCGTGCAGAAGATGGTTTACATGGAATGCAAGGGAGTGACACACTATGTTCTACTACTGATGGAAAGCTTCAGGTATACTGGTCTGGTGCCCGTACATGGATTCAAACTTTGGGTCCCAGAACTTGTGCTGATACACATGGTATCCCACATATCCATCTATGTCTGGCCATGTGGTTGAGTACATTCTATTTACTCCAACGAGTGTCTATGTAACTTTCAAGATACAGGCTGATTCCAGGTAAAGACCCCCACACCATGTGACGATGGTCACATGCTGTTTCTACACTTCATATCACTCAGAACTCCAGCCATCGCTGGTTAGGGCCCACTCATCATGTCTTCCCAAAGGCACATTGTGTTCATCACCATGTGCAGTGCAGAAACCCTAGCCTCCTTCATGAGGACCCAAGTAGGAATGTTCTACAAGATACATGTTGTGTTGATTAAAAATTTACAGAAAGGAACATTCCTCATAACCGCACCTTGTGTGGTCCTCTGATCGTCGATTTGGCCATCCGATCATTGTGATACTCCATGTTTAAGGTTTTCCTGATTCCCTATAGTTTTTTCTGTTGTTTTTGGACCTCTATTTGTCCTCAAAAACAAGGTTCAAAATGCCTAAATGAAGAACGCTTGATGAATGATCATCCTCAATCTATGATGATTAATTTCCCATTGTCTCCATCCTACCCCTTTTAGTTTTTTTTGATGCTCAATAAATCATTTGGGATCTTTAAATTGTTAAATGGACATTCAACGATCTATTGTTCATAACCCCACGAAGAACGTAACGAACGTGGGGTTAAAATGGAGGATGATATTCAACAAAAAAAGGAGGAGTGCACCTCCACCACCATTCATCTGGGAGTAAATCCTCTACCATTAATAGTCTTAATAGGAGAATCGGATAATATTTCAATAATTATCAAAAAATCATTTCCTGAATAATAAACCCAAAATAAACAATAAATAACAAACTCTCATAAGAATGCACGATCCGCAGATCAACATTTTTTGTTGGTTAATACGATTTCATCGTTAAATCAAAGAATGTGGAATGATGAAATTGAAACAAAAACCCTACCTCGATTCAGTTGAACAATGATTATCGCTTTACATTCATTAGAATGGTTCGATGAATCCCTGATGCATTGATTGATCGCATTGTTGTTGTCTACCAACATGTTCTCCTCCAAAACACCAATGGAAATCCCCAATTGGCAGTGTTATGTGGATAACTCTATGGAATTTCCCTACCAAGGTATTAATAGGGGAGGATTATGTTGATACACTTATCGAAACATTTAATATAAATAAAATAAAATGCATTATTTTTTTTAGTCTTCTAAAATCATAATCTTGCAGATGACCATTGTCGGTCATTGTATAGCCTCGTCTAAGCCAACATTGCTTCTCGAATTGCAATGGTGCCCTCGTATTTATTATTTTATAACTCGTTTTAAAATTAATTTACTTTTTTGGGAAAACAGCAGTGGGATCTATTTAGAGTTTCATTTATTTAAAACATTTAATATGTGATGTCTGGGCCTCAGAATCTCATTTTTTCACAAAGCCTCAGCACGAAATAAATCCATATAATATTTAAAAATAATATATGGAATATTTGAGATATTATAATAATGATTATATATTCATTTATTGTTATTGGTCATAACCGGAGTCATTTATCTTAGTATAGTTATGTGATTCTCAGCACCAGTTGTAGCTGTATATCCAACATTATTATCTTGCTTAATAAGAAAATCCCTACATGGGATATGCGTGTTCTTGTGGATTCCATTCCTTCTTCTAGGAAAAATTTCTTATTAACGAAAAACACCATATAATGTTACGAATCATAATTTATAATCTCAATGTAGAATAATACATAGAATAAATTGAAATTCTATATATAGCTAATCTCGTAATCATAAACACGGTTTCATTGAGGAAAAATTAAAAAATAAATCCATTATAATGTAGTATAATGAAAATGAAAATTAACCTAATCATATACTGCTGGAGTGTCGAACCATGTTCATAGTAAGGCCTGTTGTCATGTTCATGGATATATCAGGTTAAGCTCGAAACCTGTTGTCGGAGTTTTCACACCTAGGTGCATCTGTGGCAGAACCACGTCCACTTGTAGTATCCAGACAGGGATGTATTTTTCAGAAATATTCACATAATATATTCCTTACCAAAATACCAAGATGTCCTTGTATATTTATCCTCAAAATCTATTTTATGGTTTTATTTCCTAATCTAAATTTTCTAAATCTAGTTTTTATGTTTTATAATAAATGTCCTCTGATAGAAACTGTAAGGACAGGACACCAGTTTCCCAGAGCGGGTACTTAATTTAATATTAGTGGCATATAAAGATGGTATATGTATTACAATGGACAGAGTAGTTTAGTATCATTGGAAAAAAGATACTTACATAAGTTTAATATTAAGACATGAAATGAAAAACAACATATAATTTTTATTGGGAACATCCATAACTACAAGTTTATCCCTTTAGGTCATCCATAATAAAATTCATCATGTCCTGAAAAAATGAAACATAATAAAGGGGTGACCTCAAATGCTCAATAAGGTTATGTAAAACAACATATGATATCATAAATATAAAAATTAGGGATGGTGAATAAATAAAAACAAATTCCTTTAACAATAAACATTAACACATAATGAATGAATAAGAGATTAATAAATAATTCAATAATAAAACATAATTTTGAGTACTCTACTCATCGAATAACGTAATGAACAATCAATACTATTTTCATAATGAGTGAATGAATAAAGTGGGACATCATTACCATACCATCAAGGCCTCCTTCCAAGACAAAAAATATCTATTTGGAAAAGCCTTGTGCCCAGATCGTAGTTTGTATCGTGAGACCTACTGATGCACCGAGGGGTTATAGTAGGTCCCAAATGACACATACGAAGTCAAATTCATTCATAATATGAATGGTGATTAACATAAACCTAACATACATTAATATTGAAACTATCATATGAAATGTAAAAAACATTCCTCAAACGTTATGTGTAAACATTAACCCTTCGGTGTAAATTAGTTAATGGGATTAAGTTAGAATATCCACAAAAAAGATTATAATAAAATATTCATTTATATGTGTTAGATGATATCATAATATATTAATTCCAATAATACAATGTAATCAATATTACTGTTGAAGTATATGAAGATACTCTTATAAAACCATCATGTAATTGTTGTGAAAAATACTCTTTTACATTAAAAAGAATATTTATTTTGGAATAATCATTGAATAAATTTAGAAACTATGTATTCTAGTGTTATTATTAAAAATTTTAGATTTTATAAAGTTGATGGTTTCCGAAAAATAGGTTATATTTTTCTCTTGAATATAGGTTAAAATTTGAGAAATTCCTTGGATCGGGATTGAATTTATGAAAGAATTTGTAATGTTCTTTTGAATACGTGTATCTACCCTTATAATAAAGAAGGATTCTAGTTGGTAAAAATATATTTTTCACTCAAACAGAATTTATGAGGAGTAAAAAACAATTCATATGAATCTCATTGAGGTGTGTAGGCAATAAAATTAAACCAAATGAAAATGGAGGTTCGGGTGGAAAACCCTTACTTTATTTATGGATGTTCTTCTCGTCTCCTTAATGTCCTGCAATATGAAATTAGACAGATTAATAACATAATTCATAAACTATAAGAAATTTATTTAGTTTATAATATTTTATTTTGTCCATTTATATCTTTAATGATAAGTTATAATATATATTTTTTGTTATTCGAGAGTGTTTATTTTCATGATTTTCATAATTTGTTCACTTGTTTTTTAGTAATGGAGTTCATGTGGAATGGATGAAAATGTCCAAAATTTAATTTACTATTTTTTATGAACATATAAAAGTTTTAAATTTCATTTATATAATTTGATTTCAAGGAATGAGGATTTATCATTAGATGAAATATTAGTGACAAACAATTTTATTATTTTAGCTCTATTTTGATTATTATAAATTAGTTTGATCATCAGATTTAATATTATGTACATAAACTTGTTATTGAATATTATATTGGTTATAATATATATATAATTGCATGTTTAGACCATAAAAATAGTTTATTGACTAGTATTGAATAGAAAATTGAATAATGAAACATCATCGTCCACGAAGGTTGTAAATTGGCATATCACAGAAGATGTTTTCGTTTATAAAATAAAAGAGAGTATGTATATTGATGATCATTCATCCATTCACATTATATTATTCCATTACATAGATTATAATGGAGTTATCAGGTTTATTTTAACATAGGAGGGGTGGAGAGGATAACAATAAGAAGGAAATTTAAATGAAAATGAATGAAATGGAATGTGAATTCACCTATTGAATCCACCGCCTTCAGAATCTCTTTAAGGGAAAGGGTTTTGGTATTATTGTAACATCAAGAGCTATTGGATATGGGGATTGACTATGGAAGGGTGTTAGGGATGAAAATTGAGGATCTTCAAGGAATATATGAGTGTAGAGAAGGGGGAGTGAGGGGAGATTTTGAGTGGAGGAGAGGAGGGTTTCAACAATATTTTACTCATTAATTTATTATTTTTTCATAGACAACCAATATTGTCAATTATTTAGACCATGAATAGTAATATGTCCATGTGAGTTCAAAATATGTGTGCTTACATAAGCAAATAATTCTAGGAATAGTAAATTTAACTGATAATGTATATACATATTTTATTATTCATCAAAAATTCGAGTATTTTAGAATAATCCCTAAAATTCACCTTAACTATTTTCTGACATGTTGAATTCCAAAATTCACTCCATTTATTTTAAATAATATCCTAATTATTATTAATTTAAATCTAAAATAAAATAATAATTTATTCAATAAATAAAAATAATAATTCTATATTTCCTTTAACATCATATTTAAAAATTAATCTGGATATCATTATCATACATCTATACAAAAATATAATAAAAATATGAATTAATAATCATAAGGGTCATATTACTATTCATATTACTATTCATAATGAAATGTTTTTATTCAAGAAAAACTATGTTTTTCTTATCAGGCTCTAAATATCATACTAAAATCAACTGTGTGTGTCAATTTTTCAAAATTAAAATAACATAGGTTGGAAATTTTATGATTACTTTATAGAGTATAAAAAAGTGGTTTCTTTATGAGGCATAGTGTTTCATGCATTCAATATTAAATTTATTTTCAAAAACATTGTATGTTACAATATTATCATTGGATCTTATTGAAGTGCATTGTGTTGCATTTGTTGTCAATGAGGCATGAAGTTGTCTTGAAATGAATGGGAGTCAAGGAATTGTCAAGATGTGAATGCCAAAGGGTGTGATGGTGTTGGTGGTGAAGGAGAATGGCCATGGTACTAAGATGCATGTCACTTAGGAGATTCACTAAGTGGTATTGGAAATTGTGGTTGAAACATTCTCCATGAATATCTGACGATTGTTGAGCTGTTCTTAAAGTTCCAAGAACTTGTATCAAGATGATACAATGTCACAACATGATTAGAAGACCATGCATTGTAGTGACAATGCATGAGGAGTTGAAGAAGATCCATCCACAAGTACTAAGTGGATGAAGTGAGCTGAAGAAATCCATGCACTAACACTTAGTGCATGTGAATGTGAAGAAGAACCAATTGATCTCTGATTAGATCAATGAATCACATTGGATATTTCATGTTGATTCAGGAGTTCGGTTGAAGATGAAGAACCTTCATGAATTCCATTCTTAAATGATGATTATATGTTGAAGAAGGATGATGAATTCTTATGAAGAAGAAATGAAGAAATGGAAGAAATGGAGATGAAGAATAATAATTTGAAGTGGAATTTGGCTTAGAAGAAGGAATGGCATTTGAACTTGGTTACTTTGTTTTTAACAAAGTCCTTGTTCTATTTACTTGCAAAAAATTAGCCATCTCAAGCCAGCCTTAAGGGTCAACCCCCAAGGCACATGTGGGCCTAAGGTGCCACGCCCAAGGGGGGATCCCATTTGGCCAGCCCGAGAGGCAGGGGGGCCGTGTATAAGCCCCCGAGGACACGCGGTGGTGAAGCCCGCGCGCCCGGAGGATGCATGGTGGGCGCTAGGAGCGCGCCCGCAGGAGCAATAGTGGGCGCAGAGCGCGCCCGCAGAGAGAACCCGGTGCGGGGCGGCACCGGGAGGGAGGAGATTCAATTGCCGGGTTGAGGGAGCGGCATATTGATAAACCGCGTGAAAAATGGCCGGCGTTTCGATGTGGGACGCAGATTTTCTCCGCGGGAGTGATCCTGGCCGCACGATTGATCGCGCGCCAGATCTGAGCCGCTCATCTAATCGCGCTGCTCCGGTTCAAATCCAGGCCGTCCGATGTCCTTCATTCGCCCGATCGAACGGCTCCCGGTCCATCTCCTACCTCGAGCTCGAGCCGAAGCCACCCGCGAGCAGCCGCTGAACCAGAGCCTCCCCGACGACCTATTTCGAGTTCCCGGCCACCATATTCGAAACCGAGACCTCCATTCGGCTCGTCTGGTCACACTGAACACAACCATGCACAAAAATAGACTTGCATGCGACAAATGAGAAAATTTGATGAAAGCCGAGGCAAACGGAGTTGCCGAGGCCATGAGGTGTTCATGTTTTGCATGGGATGGGCCAAACAGAGGCCATGCATGCGGTTTCATGTGCATGCACGAGGAGGAGGAGAAAATAAACGATCTCGTGTGAAACAGAAAATAAAAAATGGGATTTGCGGCTCGTTTAAAGATTTCAAAGATCCGAAATCTTCGGGAATTTATGTTGGAAACACGCGGATCATGTGAGGCATCTCTTGCCTATAAAAGGAGCATCCGAGGCTCTCAAAAGGCTTGCTGATGCGCTGAATTTTTGAAGTCCCGTGAGCGCATCTCTCTGCCTCGCGAAGGTTTGAAGCCCCGCGCAAAGAAGTTGCGCGGCTGTGTTCCTTTTGCGCACTCCTTGCGCGAAAGAAGAAAGGAGGAGGAGGAGATCCCCTGCGCGCCTCTCTTGCGCGACAGGAAGGAGCCGAGCCGCATATTTGCGCGCTCGAGACTCTTGTTCCCTCTCTGCCCGCACCCTTGCGCGGCAGGAGGAAGATCCCGCGGGTGTTGCACTTGTGCGCCCCGCGGCAGGAGGAACTTGCGCGCCTTGCCACTGCACCCTTGTGCGGCTGTTGAAGAAGAGAAGGCCACGGCTCATCAAGCCCTTGCACGCCTTGTTTGAATTCGGGTGATGAGAATTACACACCAAGTGTGTGTGTGCTAAAAGGAGAAAACACCCACGCCATGGACAGTGTGTGTGCATAGTGTTGAGAAGTTTGGCCGCAACCCTTGCGCGCGCGCACACAAGTGGGGTTCGGGTTGTGTGTGCAAAAGAAGGCCGAGGCATAGCCTTGTGTGTGCATCACGTGAAGACCACACCTTTTGTGTGTGCAAAACAAGAAGAGGACCTACGGGCAGTGTGTGCACAAGAAGTGGAAGACCACACTTTGTGTGTGTGTGCATTTGAACGGAAGGCCGAGGCATAGCTTGGGGTGTGCAGAAATAGTGAAGGCCAAATACACACTCATTGTGTGTGTGCAAAGCAAAGAACAAAGTTGTGTGTGCAAAACAACAAAGTGAAGTGGCTGAACCTATGTGTGTGCTCTAGGAGGAGTGGACACACTTAGAAGAATAAGAAGACTCACACAAAGTATAACACACATTTAAGTGTGTAAAAACATTGAACAAAAGTGTGATGTTGAAGTAAGAAGGTGTGTGCGTAAAGTGACAACACCCTTTGTGGGTTTATTTCACCAAGAGAAGAAAGGGAAAGTGCATGCATGCATTCATGCACATGCGCACGTAATTAAAGTTCAAATCAGTGAGTGTGCATTTGAGCTGACAAAGTCCAGAAGATCTTGATGATATTGTGATGCCATGCATTCAGTGCATGATGTTGAAGTGAACTGAGACTGAGCCAGACTGAAGTTAAAAAAATTGGTTTTCTGAGTTTTCAGTAAATTGAGAAGACCCTGATCATCACAAGTGATCAGAGGTACAGAGCAAGGCCAGCAGTCTTTATCCCAGACTGCTGAGGATACATGAAGAAGCATAAAGAGAAGAAGAGCTACTCGTGTGACTCGAGGAGCCAGGAGAAGACCCTGTGGGACTCAGGGAGAAGAAGTTTTCAGTGGGATTCTGGAGCAGGCCAGTGGGACTCTGGTAACACTGTGGGACGCAGTATAAAGACCCTCCTGTGGGACTCAGGAGAGATACGGTGGGAAGCTGTATCGACCATTGTAATACTAACAGATTATAATGGGAGAATCCATGCTTGGAGAGCATGGCAAGGATGTAGGCCTTTGGTGCCGAACCTTGTAAATCCTTGTGTCCTGTGCCTTTTCATTACTGCATTATCCGGAAAAGGTTGAGAGATACAAGAAGAGTGGATCGAGGCTTTAACCATCCATAGAGGTTTAATTGATTAAGAATCAATTAGTAAAAAGTTTTAAAGGATCACTGATTCACCCCCTCCCCCTCTCAGTGATTCACACTGATCTGGGCACTTCAATTGGTATCAGAGCCAGGTTACCTCTAAAATATCCAGGGGAGTCTTTATGAAGTGCAGATTTGAGGAAATGAATGACCAGCCTCAAATGGAGATATCTGCCAAGACTCAGAAAAATAGAATGAAGAAACAGGCAAAGAAGATGAGGAAGAAGGTTGCTGCAATCAGAGAAACTCCTTCTATGGAAAGAAATGTGAAAGTCACATCATATGACAATTCCTTTTATCATTCTTCTGATGAAGCCTGCTCTAGCTGTGATGAAGATGGAAGAAACAATGATCTTCTAAATGCAATCAAATATCTTCAGAAGAGAGTCCCCAAGGAAGTTGCAATGTGTATAGCTACAGGCCTCCTTGATCTTCAAGAAGAAAAATAACAGCTAGAAGATGAAGCCAATTCTCTGGAAGTCCAATTGGCAAAAAGGGTTGGCATAACCAACACTCTCAGAAAGCTGGTGAAGGCCAAAGATGAAACTGTTTCCCTTTGCAATGAAAGATATGAAGATACCTGTGAAGAATTGCAAAGGAGCTCTTATGAGAAAGAAATATTTTTGATAATGATCAAAGATGTTTTCCATGCACTGGAAAAATTCCACAGAGTGTCAATGAATGTCAGAGATGCTCAATTCAAAGACAATGTCAAAATGGTGAAGGAGCTGGACAATTCATTGCAAGAATTGAAGAAGGTGCATGAAGACCAGTTAGAACAGCTGAAAGAAAATTGGGAAGGAAGGCTAAGAACTATTGAGGATGAGAAGAACTCCCTCAATATGAAATGCTTAGAATTAGAGGTGATATTGAAAAATCAGCAATCACCCAAAGCCAAAGCCTCCCAGTCAACTGAAAGGAGAAATGTTGCTACTCAAGTATGCTTTGAGAAGGATGATTCTAAAAGAAAGACATCCTCTAATGAAAGAGCAACATCTTCTAAAAAGAAGGTACCATCCATACCATCTTGTACTGATGCTTCTAATTGTGTTTCAACACAAAGTGCAGGATGGAAGAATAGTTCCAAACAAGTATGGATGAAGACAATGAAGAATGATAGCTCTCCTGAAGCAGCACAACAATTCAAGACAAGTACCCTAAAATCAGAAGGACTGAAGAAGTCAAGATTTGTGGGTCAATGTTGGTGTTGTAATAAGTATGGGCACTGTGCTAAGGATTGTTGGCACAATCCACTAAATGTCAAAGCACAAAGGAAGCTCATGCCAAGGGGGAGCAAGCCAGAAGGAAATAAGCAACATCCACAGGTGCAGAGACATCTGTTTACTGCAAATAGATTTGGATTACTTGACAACATCTGGGATGATTGCAAAAGTGGTCAAATAGATACATGTCAATCTCCAACTGTATCCAGAGCTCAAAAGAAGAAAAGATCACAGAACCTGGCTAAGAGAGATTCCTTGGGAAGCAAGAAGAAAGTAGAAAATTCTCCCAAGAAGTGTTTTAGAAATGAAGATAAGTCCTTGGAGTCTGAGTCCAAGAAGGGTGATGCATCCAGAAGGACCACCAAGAAAACATGCTTCTACTGTGGAAAGAAAGGCCATACCATGGATCTTTGTAAAGAAGCCATGAAATTCAATAGAGGCAGACTGGACTCAAACAGACAATCAATCCAGAAGATGCAGAAGGGATTGGTTGAAAATAAGTTGCCTAAGAAAGGTAGCTTAACAGCATCAAAAGAACCATGTGGAATATCCAGAACTGAGGCCACACTTCCAAGTGACTTACTAGTCATATGGCCACATCAGTTGCAACTTGCCAGAGAACTGCAAAAAGCTGAAGATGAAGTTCTGGCAATTGCTAAGGCAAAAGGAAAAAAGAATATTTCACATGAAGATGTATTGAGATCCACACCAGCACCAACATCATTGAAGATCAAATGTGCAAGTGTGAAGACTGGTGAAAATGGGACATCTCGGTTGAGAGAATCTTCTCAACCTTGTTGTTCACATTGATGAACCAAGGAGGTTCCATCTTATTCCCTTATACTATTGGTATTTACATGTGCTAACATTACAGGGAATTGAAGATGATGATCATTATCAACTGGAAAGTGGTTTGGACAGAATGGAGTGCACCCCTTGAGGGGGAGCCAATCTGAAGAAGATGGGATTCTGAGATTAATACCATCTTGAGAAAAGTGAAGGTATTCCAATCATACTTTCATCCCTTGTTTCTTAATTGTATTCATCATGACAATTAAGGGGGAGTATGGATTGAAGACAAATGGATGAAAGGGGGAGCTTTATCATTGCACTGAACATTCTAATGAGTTTTGTGATGTATGTGCAGGATTTAGCAATTCATTGTTATATCTGAAAAATTTTCAAACCCCTGAAGCATGATCTCACATGTATAGTGAATGTTGGAAAGCATTGAGTACCTTGGTTACATCACTCTTGTTTTCTACACCGGGTTAGCCCAAGTAGACTTAGAGTTGATCTACTAAAGGTTCTTTGCTAAAGAAGAACATGTGGCATCATCCCTCTCTCAGTGTTTTTCAAGAGAATACTATTCAATGGGAGGAAGTGATATTTTGAAGAGAACCACACCACACCTTTGCATTTGATTTCCAATAAGGGGGAGAAATATTGGCACACATATTGACCCATTCATATGTGCTGAAGTGGTGTATTGACAACAAATACAAAGGGGGAGATTGAAGTGCATTGTGTTGCATTTGTTGTCAATGAGGCATGAAGTTGTCTTGGAATGAATGGGAGTCAAGGAATTGTCAAGATGTGAATGCCAAAGGGTGTGATGGTGTTGGTGGTGAAGGAGAATGGCCATGGTACTAAGATGCATGTCACTTAGGAGATTCACTAAGTGGTATTGGAAATTTTGGTTGAAACATTCTCCATGAATATCTGACGATTGTTGAGCTGTTCTTAAAGTTCCAAGAACTTGTATCAAGATGATACAATGTCACAACATGATTAGAAGACCATGCATTGTAGTGACAATGCATGAGGAGTTGAAGAAGATCCATCCACAAGTACTAAGTGGATGAAGTGAGCTGAAGAAGTCCATGCACTAACACTTAGTGCATGTGAATGTGAACAAGAACCAATTGATCTCTGATTAGATCAATGAAGCACATTAGAGATTTCATGTTGATTCAGGAGTTCGGTTGAAGATGAAGAACCTTCAAGAATTCTATTCTTAAATGATGATTATATGTTGAAGAAGGATGATGAATTCTTATGAAGAAGAAATGAAGAAATGGAAGAAATGGAGAAGAAGGATAATAATTTGAAGTGGAATTTGGCTTAGAAGAAGGAATGGCATTTGAACTTGGTTACTTTGTTTTTAACAAAGTCCTTGTTCTATTTACTTGCAAAAAATTAGCCATCTCAAGACAGCCTTAAGGGTTCAACCCCCAAGGCACATGTGGGCCTAAGGCGCCACGCCCAAGGGGTGATCCCATGTGGCCAGCCCGAGAGGCAGGGGGGCCGTGTATAAGCCCCCGAGGACACGCGGTGGTGAAGCCCGCGCGCCCGGAGGATGCATGGTGGGCGCTAGGAGCGCGCCCGCAGGAGCAAGAGTGGGCGCAGAGCGCGCCCGCAGAGAGAACCCGGTGCAGGGCGGCACCGGGAGGGAGGAGATTCAATTGCCGGGTTGAGGGAGCGGCATATTGATAAACCGCGTAAAAAATGGCCGGCGTTTCGATGTGGGACGCGGATTTTCTCCGCGGGAGTGATCCTGGCCACACGATTGATCGCGCGCCAGATCTGAGCCGCTCATCTAATCGCGCCGCTCTGGTTCAAATCCAGGCCATCCGATGTCCTTCATTCGCCCGATCGAACGGCTCCCGGTCCATCTCCTACCTCGAGCTCGAGCCGAAGACAACCGCGAGCAGCCGCTGAACCAGAGCCTCCCCGACGACCTATTTCGAGTTCTCGGCCACCATTTTCGAAACCGAGACCTCCATTTGGCTCGTCTGGCCACACTGAACACAACCATGCACAAAAATAGACTTGCATGCGACAAATGAGAAAATTTGATGAAAGCCGAGGCAAACGGAGTTGCCGAGGCCATGAGGTGTTCATGTTTTGCATGGGATGGGCCAAACAGAGGCCATGCATGCAGTTTCATGTGCATGCACGAGGAGGAGGAGAAAATAAACGATCTCGCGTGAAACAAAAAATAAAAAATGGGATTTGCGGCTCGTTTAAAGATTTCAAAGATCCGAAATCTTCGGGAATTTAAGTTGGAAACACGCGGATCATGTGAGGCATCTCTTGCCTATAAAAGGAGCATCCGAGGCTCTCAAAAGGCTTGCTGATGCGCTGAATTTTTGAAGTCCCGTGAGCGCATCTCTCTCCCTCGCGAAGGTTTGAAGCCCCGCGCAAAGAAGTTGCGCGGCTGTGTTCCTTTTGCGCACTCCTTGCATGAAAGAAGAAAGGAGGAGGAGGAGATCCCCTGCGCGCCTCTCTTGCGCGACAGGAAGGAGCCGAGCCGCATATTTGCGCGCTCGAGACTCTTGTTCCCTCTCTGCCCGCACCCTTGCGCGGCAGGAGGATGATCCCGCGGGTGTTGCACTTGTGCGCCCCGCGGAAGGAGGAACTTGCGCGCCTTGCCACTGCACCCTTGTGCGGCTGTTGAAGAAGAGAAGCCCACGGCTCATCAGGCCCTTGCACGCCTTGTTTGAATTCGGGTGATGAGAATTACACACCAAGTGTGTGTGTGCTAAAAGGAGAAAACACCCACGCCATGGACAATGTGTGTGCATAGTGTTGAGAAGTTTGGCCGCAAACCTTGCGCGCCCGCACACAAGTGGGGTTCGGGTTGTGTGTGCAAAAGAAGGCCGAGGCATAGCCTTGTGTGTGCATCACGTGAAGACCACACCTTTTGTGTGTGCAAAACAAGAAGAGGACCTACGGGCAGTGTGTCCACAAGAAGTGGAAGACCACACTTTGTGTGTGTGTGCATTTGAAAGGAAGGCCGAGGCATAGCTTGGGGTGTGCAGAAATAGTGAAGGCCAAATACACACTCATTGTGTGTGTGCAAAGCAACGAACAAAGTTGTGTGTGCAAAACAACAAAGTGAAGTGGCCGAACCTATGTGTGTGCTCTAAGAGGAGTGGACACACTTAGAATAAAAAGAAGACTCACACAAAGTATAACACACATTTAAGTGTGTAAACACATTGAACAAAAGTGTGAAGTTCAAGTAAGAAGGTGTGTGCGTAAAGTGACTACACCCTTTGTGGGTTTATTGCACCAAGAGAAGAAAGGGAAAGTGCATGCATGCATGCATGCACATGCGCACGTAATTAAAGTTCAAATCAGTGAGTGTGCTTTTGAGCTGACCAAGTCCAGAAGATCTTGAAGATATTGTGATGCCATGAATTCAGTGCATGATGTTGAAGTGAACTGAGACTGAGCCAGACTGAAGTTAAAGAAAATGGTTGTCTGTGTTTTCAGTAGATTGAGAAGACCCTGATCATCACAAGTGATCAGAGGTACAGAGCAAGGCCAGCAGTCTTTATCCCAGACTGCTGAGGATACATGAAGAAGCATAAAGAGAAGAAGAGCTACTCGTGTGACTCGAGGAGCCAGGAGAAGACCCTGTGGGACTCAGGGAGAAGAAGTTTTCAGTGGGATTCTGGAGCAGGCCAGTGGGACTCTGGTAACACTGTGGGACGCAGTATAAAGACCCTCCTGTGGGACTCAGGAGAGATACGGTGGGAAGCTGTATCGACCATTGTAATACTAACAGATTATAATGGGAGAATCCATGCTTGGAGAGCATGGCAAGGATGTTGGCCTTTGGTGCCGAACCTTGTAAATCCTTGTGTCCTGTGCCTTTTCATTACTGCATTATCCGGGAAAGGTTGAGAGATACAAGAAGAGTGGATCGAGGCTTTAACCAGCCATAGAGGTTTAATTGATTAAGAATCAATTATTAAAAGGTTTTAAAGGATCACTGATTCACCCCCTCCCCCTCTCAGTGATTCACACTGATCTGGGCACTTCACTTATGATCATTGAGGAAAAACTAGGGCACAATTATAAAAAAAAATCAGACTAATTTCAAATAAAAACTGGTTATCCAAACACTAGATATTGTTACACAAGTCCAAGATATGTTGCACAGTCTCACAAGAAGATTATAGTATATCTATAGTCAAATAGTCAGAGTGTGATTGGGACCTAGTAGATCCTATTTACCAAGATTTCCTTCCTACCAATGAATGGATTCCTATGAAATAAAAGTGGATTCGTGCTTATTAATCATAAAAAAAGAACATAAAATAGAAAAAAATTCACTTGATCCTACGAAAAACCTTCACTGAAACAACCCCCTCTCTTTCATTAAGAATAACAATAAAAACGAAACTTCCTCTCTTAGGGGAAATAAATTCATAACCCATATCCTTTTTGAAAATAAAGGAATGATTCAAGGTTGACCATTTAAACCATTTAAACTAGTTCCTTCCAATATTTCAAATATCGAAATGTGAAAAAATATTATTAGTACACACATTGAAAATCATACATAAAACCAACAAGAAATATCAACATCCAAAAAACTCTAAAAAAACTATTTATATACTATGAACAATAATAAAAACTATGAGTTACCATTGAAAATTATTTTATAGATCTAACAAATATTTTAAAAACTGAAATACATTAATAGAATAAATTAGAGAATTTTTTCATACATTTTTTATGTCCGACTGTGGAAAAAGATAAATATAACAATTTTTTAGAAGAAAATCTCGTGGTATTATTTTGAAACCAACGAAAAATTTGTTTCTATTTTTAATATATTCATATACATATATATTATTAGTCATTTGGGATTTTAAACCTATGTTAAAGATAATAAATCATGTTTCAATAATTTTAAATAGTTATAAAAAAGAGACAACAATCCTTAATCCGGATAAAATCACATCCCTTGAAAAGTACCAGTGTAAAGGTTTCATGGAATGAGTATCATGTTCTATGTATAAAAAATCACTATTAAGAAACACCCCTTCCAATTAGGTCTTAGTAAATGTGCCAAAAAACAATTGGATGAAGTGGAAACTGGTAAAAATGAGGAACAAGAATGAAGTAGATGAGATAGGAGGTTCTACCTTAATGATCCAAAATAAAATGATAAATAAATCCGATGATGTCACTATGAGAGGATAACAAAAAAATTAGAAGAGGTGAGTAAGGGGTTACCCTAGTTAGTGCATCAAATTTATATAGTGGTGGGTGAGGATTTAATTTATGATGGGAAAATATAAATTCCCAAAAATTAAAACCCAGTTTATCTCACTGTAAGAAAAACCATGTTCCGACTAAGATTGTGTCACAAGAGGATTTTGATCATCGATTATAGATAATTCATATAATTAATCGTACCACTTTATAACTGTGCAATTTGAACTTTTAATATTGGTAGAACAATCACTAAATTTCTACATTGTTAATAATAAATATGTGCCAAACCATGAAACATGCACTAAACACAAAAAAAAATATCAGAATTAAATATAATTGATCATATAGAGTGAAGGAAATAATAGATACTAAAAAAATAATAAAAATAATAAAATTATTTAAAAAATACAATTATAGAAGAATCCAATGTCATGGTGTGACCATTCTCCCCACATAAGGATTTCATCCTTAGAGAGACATGAGTTAGTTGGTATATTAAAAAAGAAATGGATTCAAACCACAACAAAAAGGTCATGATTTTAGAAACATAAATATTAACAGATATTACCATAATTTATTTATGACTCTATTCTCAATGTTGAAATTGGATACACAAAAATATTTTAATTCCCTCATCATAGGTATACATAATGGAATTTAATAGAATTAAACAGCCACTCCAAAAATATGGAAGGTATTCCAAAGTGGTAAAAATATTCACATTATAAACCACAACATCAAATCCCATGGAATAACCCATCTCAAAGGGCATGATGTAACAATGAAAAAAATCAAAAAAATCTGGACGATGCAACCCAAGACACAAACAGAGACCAATGATCAAAAACATTCTTTTCGTCGGAGTTCTTGGGACTGAATCAAAACATAGTCCCCCACCCAATACAATAGATTCATCAAAATATAAAAGGGACATGCTTGGTAAAATACATTAAAAAACCCACAAAAAGATTATCAATCTACATATCACATAGAATTCCAATAATACACATACTATCCAAAACGACCATCCCTTCCAAAAAAAACAATAATGATTAAAATCATTACATGGGATGTAATATTCTCAAAAAAGAAGGAAAAATTACCAAGGACGCCATTAAAATTTAGATTTACAATAATAGTATTCCACTTCTATTAAATCTAAAATATTCCAATATAAACAATATCTCGTGATAGATATCACCTTAATCATTGAAAACCAAGCCATCCCATTTGGGATAATACATTAATTGACTATAATTACATCAAAAATACCAGATTAGAATAAAATATTTTATACTTTTATTAGTGGATGAAGTGGATGTTACTTGGGTAATCTATCCCAAAACTCCAAAACCTAGTGAAACCATCTGAATAAAAAAAGGAACCATCTAGGATTTAACCTACTATAGGGGTGACAATCATCGATACTACCATGGAACACACCTATTTCTTCCAAATAACAACACCTATAAAATGAGAAAAATAAAAAGTCCAACATCCTTGTGGGAAAAAGGCATCTAGGATTAGTAAAGAAAAACTATATCTAAAATTATCAAAACTACACCAACAGAATGCATGTAAAAATACTTGGAAAATTATTAATCATGTATCACTTCAGAAACTCCCAAAGATACAAGGATTGAGATGAAAAAATAAAAACAGAAAAAACCATCAACATTCTAATACTGCAATACACCTAAAATGTGGAAAGAAGTCATTATGCTGTTATGAAACTCACCATTTTAATCCAAAACCTAATGGGAGGTAAATGAAATTTAGGATATTTAATAGGCCATGAAAAACAATATTTATGAACTAAAATAAAAAAAACACATCAAAAGATGTTTCTAGAAAGATACATACCAAATTTCATGATACCTTTTTAAAAAATTTCCACATTCATCTTTAAAACCCATCAATTTCATGTCAAATATTTGACACATGTTTCCAAAAAACATGCACACCATAAAAGAACATCCCCTATTTTAAAAAAAATAACTCAGGATACTTTTTTAAATTATAAATTCAAAAAAATTAATTTGATATAACCTCAATGATTTAATCTCCCACATTCCCACATAACAAGAAACATATTGTTTTTCTAAATCCTATATTAAAACTTTTAATACAGTTTTCAATCAAAATGATCTTTATATAACATTTTTAAAGTTATGATTACCAAAATTAAAAATTAAATTTTTCTTCTAAGATTATATTCTAATTAAAAACTCAATAAATTTTTTTCAAAATACCATTGAACATTCATTATATTTTCACATAATTAATTTTAAAACCACCTTTAATCACTAAAAATAAAATCCCCATTTATTTAAGAACTTTAGTTATTAAAATTAATATCAAATATCTTTGGGAAAAACAACCCTTCAAAACCATTAAAAATCAATCATTACATACAATGTTGGAAAATATTTAAAATATAAAAATCATTTTGTCTCAACAAAATACACCAAAAATGATTATTTCCAAAAGCAATATTTCGTAATTTAACCCACCCTTCAACATAAAAACCATTAAAAACATTATAAATACATATAATTTTTTTAAAAATTGGGGTCTCCCAACAAAATTATATAAGAAGGAACCACCTTGTTATCAATGTATTTTTTTCAGAAAACCAAAGACCCAGTTTATCATTTAATAAATTTAGGTAAAAAAATTTATTAAATTCAAAAACAATAACCTAAATAATTAAAAAAATGATTTGAAAATTAAAAATGATGTTATATACAAAAAAATGATAATGACGTGATAATAAATGTAATACAAACAAAATAATTCCAATTCATAATTGGATGGTGTACTAGTGTCTATTTGAAACGTGTAAACATGGATTTGTGGGCCATGTTCCTACTACACATCCAGTACTAGGATTCATAATGATTCATGTACTCCGGATTAAAATTCCTTTACAAGACCTGGGATCTCAACATATACCACAAGTTCACTCTCTTATCATCCCCCAAAACATAAACAAAAACAAAAAAAATCACATATCATAATTAAATGTCAGAAACATAAAATTCACCGCTAAAAAATGAATTCCTTTCACAAATCAAGGAATCAAATGTCAAAGAGATTGGAGACTAATTATTTAATTACATATGGGGTTCCAGTAGTCATATCTTCTATATAATTGGTACACCTAAATAATAAAGGGTTATCCATGAACATAGTCCCATATAAGAACCTAGGATCTAATATTATTTTTTTAAGAACCAACCCTTATTTCTCATCATTCAGACACCCAAACCATCCCATAGAAATTCCAAAGGTATGTTCATGATCCACTTATGTTTAAAATAAGAACTAGTGATTATGAAAAAATGTGAATGAATTATTCCATAAAATAACTTAAATTAATAGCGTAAAACTTACTCATAATTCTAGAATGATTCATATATACATTGGATGATAAGGAAGAATCAAATAAATGGGCACACATATAAAATAAATCACAAAAAACTAACCATTTCCAATAAATCATGAGAATGAAACAACCCCATTTACTTAAAATTCATAATACCATAGTCATAAAAACCACCCATAAGAGAAAGGAAAGAAAACACGGATGAATGATTTCACGGATGAAACAATGGAAACCAAATAAAAAAATAACAAACATATCTCTATGTGACTCCATGAGTAACCATCCAACCACATCCCATGAATACTCTTTAAAATATCATGTCATGAAATAGAACATAAAATGTAAAAATGTGTGATCATGGATTCCTAGTCGGTATCCTCCCTAAAAAATATGCATAACAATTATAAAAAATATTTCAATCTATTTTGAAAATGGATTTATAAAATATGTTTTGGGAATTTGGGCAGAAGAAATATAAATATCATATATAATGCATTTTATAAAACATTCACATAGAATTTACTAAATGAAACAATATATTATAAAATTTTTACCTTACATTTTCTTTTAATACAACCATTAATATTAAATTCATTTTAAAGGAGCATGTTTTAATGAAATTAAATTAGTTCAAAACATTGTTTATGAAATAATCATTGAATTTTAGAAAAACATGTAATATTTTGGGAATAAAAAAAACACACAGCTACATCGAATGGAAAATAAAAATTGTCACCAGAACCTAGGCTCACAGGGGATAATATAGGACATGACAATAAAAATACTAAATTTGAATGATTCTTCCGAAAAACAACCTTTAATAAAACTCAACATTTCCTTATTTGTCATAATAGAGGGATAAAATAGAAAAATTATAGAATAGTCTATAACAGTGTTATTTTATAGGTCATGATATTGAACTAGTTTTGAATGCTTACTTGGAGGTGTCACCTAACAATCCATTAATTATTTTAACATAAAAATAAAGGTGATAATATCAATCATTACAAAATGACACAAACAAGATTATTAAACTCACCATCACCGAGAAAAACAATTAAAAAAACACTTCTCTTTCCTATAGAATAAGAACCAATAATAATATATCCCATTTAGGCATATATATATATATATATATATATTCCTTAAAAAATATCATAACATAAAATGGTAATTCTTTATGTTTCCCATTAAAAGTATTTAATAACGTTTTGAAAGGGATTTCTAAAATAATTTGGGGAACATGGTTATAAAAAATTCATTAAAAACAAAACACACAAATAACATGAAATATCGACATAATTAACTCAACCATACATTTATTAATGGTCAATAACACCCTTAAAAACCAAATTTATCTTTTATTAATTAGTTTAAAGAACTATAATACCTTTTATAATATGAAATCCATTAATAAAATACATAGTGTGATTTCTTAAAAAAATTGAGAGTGGTAGTTGATAATGATATTTAGGTCACATATATTAAATTATAGACCCTTGAAATTCAATTTAAACAAAGTGAAATGATGTTTCCATTTTCAAAAATATCATAGACATGTATTTTACTTGTCATTAGTCATTTAATATTTGGGTTAAAACCATGAACTCATAGTTTAAAATTATTAAATAGTTATGTAACATAGAGAACATACCTTAATCAAGATAAACTCATCTTCCTTGTTGAATTTTGATAAAAAAAACCATAGAGAGCCACTTAATACCTAGGTAATAATGGAAAACAATTAGATATACCCTTTTGATTAAGGCTGATCCAAAGAGAAACAAAATAAGGGGGATATGATTATACATTATGAAATAGGAAATGATTGGAAAATTAAAGGAAAAAAAGTTCAAAAATTGAAAATTCATAATCAAATCATGAATAAACCCCATGTAATTTCATTGGTAAATAGGGGAAAGTAGGGAAAGTTGAATTAATTAGGATCCCTATGTGTTTTATCATGATAATAATTTTATGTGGTTTGAGGGAGATGATTTAATATAAAGGAGGTACAAAAGATTTTCTAAAAAATAAAACATGGCGATATCACATGTAGTGGATGCACGATTGTCCAATCCATGCATGACACACTAGAGTACCTAGATAATGGATAATGGCCAGACTAATTATATACCGACCATTTAATTGGATCATAAAAAATATGCATTCATATCACATGGTTGGTATAATATTAGTAATTATTGTCTCTGGAACTATTAAATACGAAGTAGAAACTCAAAAATAAAAAAATTACCTTAAATTTTTCCCAGAGGGGGAGAGAAACAATAGAGACACCATAATAAATAATGAAAATATATTATGGTAAAATTGAGGTTGTAGTGTGACACACATATATTACTAAAAATATTTTTGTTTCAGCTATAGAATGTAAAATGATCTATCACCAATCCAAAAAAATTCACATCGTACATTTTCTCTAATAGATGAGGAAATATATTATTAATACACTAATACATACCATTATAAAAAAACATAATAATTGAATCAAAATTACATTTTCAAAATTTTAATAATTCCATTGTTAGAAAGTAAGATTTTAATCATATTTTTATCTATTTATTCGTAGAAAAAAGAATAAATATACCAAAATTAAATATTTAATTAAAGTAATTTCACCTAAAAACATTTAATATATCACATATAATCAATTGAGATATTATAATAGATCAAAACACATCATGAATATAAAAAACTACATATTGACTTACTTTTCATAACCTCACCTTCAATAACTCACAAACATATCTCTAGTTTAAGACCTAGAAAATCATATAAAAAATCAGTATTATCTTTGAGTAATCTAACAACTAATTGAAATTTATTAAGATCACACAATAGATCACTACCAAATCTGTTTCATTAATTAATCACTTGAAACTGTCAATCTCACTGGTAGTTCCCATTTGAAAAGAATTTTTATTTAAGGAAAAACAAACTCTATATCATAACTAAAATACCACTAATCAAAGTTTAATATATAAATAAATAATTCACTTAATATTATCAAAATTAATGTAATTTTTTAAATATTTCAATTCCATATGGAGAGGATTAATTAAATAATCATGTTGTCATTTAAATTATTTTATCACCTATTCATTTCATCATTGCAATAAAATACTAATTTCATGTATTATCTCTCTATATTAGAGTTGAAATATATTTAACCCTCTAATTTATATGAATACATCATAAAACTAAATATATAACACTATAACACCTAGGTTTCTATCTATATGATTATTATGAACATCATTATCTAATAATAATTATAGATCTTAAGAATATTCTAATAATATTATCAATTAACTCCTCCTGGAATATAATAGAAATTTATATCATAATAAATATGTTCTTATAAAATAATAAAAAATTAACTAAAGTGAATTACCACAGACATAATTTCATCCAATTCATAAGATAATATTTTACTAATTATTATTCCAAATAAATTTCTTCCAACATAAATATATATGAAATTAATTAATTATGGTCTATAGTTTGACAAAATTTTATCACACCTAACAAATGCATCAATAAAGACACAATTGCTTGATTTAAGAAGCCATTATAAATTAGACATTTAAATGTTTGTAATACTTATACAACCCACTACAACCATTCATAATGGTTGATAGTAAATTGGGAACCCATACCTTCATATCAAAAGTAGATTGTCTTGAATACATGTAACTCACCCTGATCAGATTAGTCCAAGAACATGATTTAATCCTAATAAAACTAGAGCGAAATTAATATCATATATCATAATCATATTAAACTATTCATTATTACATCATAAATATATTAAAAAATATACTTAATAATCATTATAATAAAAATTATATTTATTATCTATATACTCTATAATGAATTGACTATCACAAGTCATCACTATACATCAAAAAAATAACATAATACCATATCAAAAAATGCATCACGCATAAACTAGAAGAATCACAACCAACCACATGTAGTGTCCCAATAATTGTAATATTAAGAATAATTAAACTATATACATCTTTATTAGATAGTATCACCTCTATGTTAACCATTGAGAAATATCATAAAAAATGAATTTATGATAAAAATATATTTCATTATTAGAAAATAAACCATCGAAATATTATATGGGTAAATTCCACTACGTATCTAAAAAATTACTATATGTATTATTATCAAAACATGTCCATTTCATATAACTTAATATTCTAACAGAATGGTTATAGGTTAGGTTACTCAAAGTATAGTCTGAAAATATTCATTATATCATAATCAACCACAAATAAAACTCTAACTGATGGAAATTCATTAAAACAAACAGTAATCTACTTATATAAGTCCTTGTTTGAATAACATATTAAAATGATTTATCAATTATTATCTAAATCATAATAAGAATATGAGATAAACGTAATGATATAAATATATCTATCAACTTTTATGAATCCAATTAATAATCAAACTAATGTTTTAAGAAAAGTGAATGGTTCAGTATCATTTTTTTTAAATTTTTTAAGTAGATATGTTTTGAAAATAAGAACGTGCATAATAATTCTCAAAATAATCAATGGATAAGAAATGAAATATTTAAGTATGATAACAATAAACTGAAGAATACTACAGTAATTCATGTAATACCAACAAACTCTAATTGGTTTCAATGTATATTAGATGGAACGAACAAATTGATGAAACTAATAAATCCTCCACACACGAACCAATAAATATTATTTTATTCTCATTTATCTAGTTTTTTTTCATAACAAATTATGGTTTTTATGATACATGTACAATACTCATAAGAATACAAACATTATATGAGAGGGGGAAGTATCCTGATGTTATTTTTTTAAATTGTTTTTCTCTCTATAGTTTGATTGATGTTATGGGAGGAATCAGATTCATGGAAATTAACTAAATAAAAATTCATGGGTCTTAAATAAATATATATAAGGGGGATTATGTTTTCCTTCAGTGGCATATTAAATATTAAGAAGAATAATCATTAATCCTGACCCAATATGTCATTTATGAATTTGTTATCTTATTGTAAATGTAAAATTTATTTATATAGTAACATGTAATAATTTAAAATACCATGTGATGAAATAAGTACCAATAACTTATCTTTTTAATCTTAAATATACATAATAAAACGTGAATAATTAATATTCTTTCAAAAAAATATATTCTGATATCCACTTCTTTATTACTGAATAAATTATGGCTACATTGATACATATATTCCATTCTAATTATTATAAACTTGAATAATATATAAATTAAATAATTTTATTCATTTACTTATGATCAGTCATACTCATCAATTAACCAACTTATAGACATAGGACCCACTTCACCTTAAAAAAAATTCACTAGAATTTCTGATACTTATCGATACACATTGTCTATGAAACTCGTGTACCTTATATAGATAGTCTCTAGTGTTTATCATAGACTAAGGGTTTTTTCTAAAAAACATTGCCCCTAATGAGTTATTTTTTTCATATCTATAAAAACATCCTATTAACTCTTACATTATATTATAATGTCTTCATCTTACAATATATCATTAATATGGTTGGATATTTTGTTTCCCTATCATATATTTGTTTATTTATCATTATTTGACAATAAATGATTCACTTTATGTCATTTATAATGTCCATGAACTTATTCATGGGACTACCTTCTTAGTCGAAGTCCTAGATATATCATATTACTATATAAATATGTGATAAACCCCATCTTGATCATTCAATATCTTTTTTAATATTAATAACATAATAAATGATACATACCTACCCAAAAACATAAAATTTTGTGGTTTTAATGATGTATCAATGTATATAATCAAAGGTATATATTTAAATTTTTATAATATTAATAGATAAATAGACATGATCATATATAGGAATATCCAGCAACACCCAAACTATGTGGTGTTCCAAATTGGATGGATTTTACTCATGATCATGAATACTCAAAATAAAAAAGGGTGAAAATCATGAGTAGAATACTAAATTATTAGACTACATGAAAAAAGATCCATTGTGATGGTTTGTCAGCTAAAGTTTAAAAAAACCACAACTAACTAAACACCCATGTATCTTACAAGTTCATCCAACATTATTAGTGGTAGTTAACTAGAATAAACATTTAATAAAATATTATTGTCTATTATTTTAAAACTGAAAACATTTATTTTTATATCAATAGATATTTAAATATCCTTGTTATTTAAACCCATTTATCACAGTCACCCCACCACTCCTCCTCTTTGTTCTATCACATGAATCCCTATGGTCTTCTATCCCTTCAAAAAATATCCCCACAATGTAATCCCCTATCCCCCTCATTTTATCCCATGAACCTCCCAACCCCTTTTCCTTCTTCCAATAATCCCTTCTTATATTTGTCAATATCCTAATATAATTATTTCCATAACAACTCTTTATTAAGTATGGGTTGACCTTCTATATCATATGTCACTTGGAACTATTACCCTTTTATGTACATTTATTCTAGGTACAATGTATGTTTTTGGAAGAACAAATCTTACATTTTCATTATTATTATTTTATTTCAACAAACTCTATGGGATTTAGAGAGGTATTTAAAATTGTGCTTTTTTGTCTTGTTGAGATATACATTTATTTTAATGAATTGGGGATTTCATGATTTATCATATTGGAATATGTATAACTTTTTAATTTTATTTATTATATAAAATATAGTGAATTTTTTCTGATTATTAGGGAAACTTTTTTTCTGTTAGCTTCCTATTTAAACAGTTTTTATGAATTTATAAATTTTATTTTATTTTTGGTTTTTCATGTGTTAATACATTAGAGATTAATCATTATTTTATTATTTTACATATATTTTTATACATGTTATTTGATATATTTATATCATAGAATATAAAATTATTAATTAAATTGATTTTAATTATATTGTATTTGAAGAGTTTTTTTAATTTAATTTTATAAATTAGTATATATTATTACTTTATATGTATTATTTCTAACATTAGTTTATTTAATTAGGGTGTGTTATATTTTTTATTGAGATATTTATTATTAGGGTAAAAATTGAATAAATCAAGATTAAATTAACCAACATACATTTCAGTATATAAAGGGATTTGATGTGTTTTTTTATTTGGAATTGTAAATTGATTTTTTAACGGATGAATAAGATATCTAGATTATAATTGTAATTTCAGACAATAGTTGAAAATGAATGAAGTTTTTTAGAACATGATGATGTAACAATTTTGTATTGGATATGTTAGATATATTATCATGAGGAAATGACGATTATATAAATCAAGACATTATTACATCAATAGAATAAAAAAGCTATTGGCCTAATAGTTTAGAATAAAATTAAAAACATGATTAATTATTCTTTGATACTTTGAATAAAAATATAATGATATTATCACATTAATGGTGTATATTTTTTTATAGATTAATGCAATAGAGATGTGGATGGAATAATAAATATAAATTTTATGAATTTTTTGATAATTGATGCACTGATTTGTATAAAATATATAATAAAAATAAAAAATTGTCTCTTATAATGATGTTTTACCATATCAAATGATAATAAAAATTTAAAAATAAAGAAATTTTGATGATATTGGTGTTCCTACATGATTCATTTATTGAAGATATGATTCATGATTTATTTTTTAAGATGCAAACAGTTATTAACAATATCATTCTAAATTACACATGGATACATATTGGACCTAAAGAATGGTTGTTTTATCATGAGGAATATTCTAATAGAGAAGTGTGTAAAATATGTCATACTTCTTGTTGGAAGTCGATGAATAATCATAAAATATTGAATTAATAGAATTAAAATTATAAATAATTTAAAATACAATAACAGGTTTACATTGTATTCCATTAGAACCATGATTTAAAGGATTGTTTATGTTTTTTAAACTATAATTAAAATGAAATGTAATAACATATATAAGAATAATGATAGGTTTACATGCATCTATGAGATTTTAGATCTTATTAATTATTTCATTATTCAAATAAAAATTTCTGTTTATATCATAGTAATGTGTTTTTGGTATTTTATACTAATGGATTTAATCTTTTCAGGAAATTATGTATATCATATAATAGATGGTTAGTTATACCGATCTCTTAAAATCTTATTAGGAAGATGTGCATGAAAAAATCATTTATTTTTTTATGATCATTCCAAGATAAAATTCTTAGAAATGACATCAAAGTATATCTTCATCCTCTTATAAAATAATTTCAATAGTATAGGAAAATTGTGTAGATATATATTGATTCATCGATAACAAACATGTTCAAAATATTTATTGGTCTAATGGGAATGTTTAATGATTTCATAAGATTAAAAAACTGTCTAGTTTTAATACTCACATTGTCCAGGAATGTCCAGTATGTAAATTTTACTACAACACTAGAATACTCCCATAGAGAATAAGATTTAATTTCTTGTCTCATCATAAATTAGTAGATTTACCTCAATGATATCAGTTTAATAAGTAATGAATCTATGAATTAAATAATTTGAGGCCCCCACCAAAATTATTATCATATTCAAATTAGAAATAACAATTATTAATTTTTGATGAACAATTTATTAATGTTTACATTTTGAAAATTTCTTGGTAAATATTCTCTTCTCTTCAGATGTAGTTTGAAAAAAATGGAAGAAACATAGTTTTTTTATTCAAACCACCTTATTGAGAATTTCAATTATTTCGTCAAAGTCATGATTTTATTCACATTGAAAATAATATATTGGAATTTTTTTATAATATTGAATGATTAGGTAAAATAATAATATAATCAAAATTATCAT
The DNA here is from genome assembly GCA_963277665.1 of Viscum album. Lineage (NCBI taxonomy): Eukaryota > Viridiplantae > Streptophyta > Magnoliopsida > Santalales > Viscaceae > Viscum > Viscum album. The sequence continues at coordinate 793,386,667 of OY728162.1, read as the reverse complement.
ATGGATGTAGAATAAATTAATTCAGAGATAGATTTATGACAAAAAAATTTTATAAACACTTTTGAAGTAGTATTTTCATTGAAAATATAATAAAAGTAATTTTTAAATTGAAGACTGAAAAATGTGAAAGTACATAATTGACATTAATGTAATATATCATATGAATTTACTAAAATAAATTATATATTACCTGTTATTAAAATTGAAGACTCACATGATTTTACAGAGATATTTATATCATTGGTATTAAATAAACCATTACATAATAAAATATTAGCAGTTGTAATTATATTTTTCAGATTCTTCAAATAGATTTATGTGAAAAAATTAAATCCCATTGAGCTAGAAAAACATCATTAAAATTTTTAATGATTTTTTAATTAAGAATTTATATTCCCTCTACCATTTTTCACTGTGACGTTTGTCTAGCTGTGAATTTGGTAGAGGATGTTAATGTTAGAAGGAAAATTATTTATCAATGGATATATACCATAGGGTGGTATTTTAATTATACTTATTAATCATTACAACATTTAAATTTTCATACTCATTACATATGTGGTTTATTATGCTATGATACTTTTTCAGATTATGAATTTAGTACATTTGATGTATTTTATAAGAAATAATGGTCAACAATATGGCTCCATTGATGAAGGTTATATGGTTTAAGGGTGTAATACCATTTGTTCAAGGTGATTGATTAACATTGAAACTTGATTCAGTTGAGTTAGAAATGTTTTTGATAATAGAAATCAATTGCAGTCAAATAACATCTAATCACATAATCATGTGAAACAACATATTTTTAGGATAATATCCTTAATTTAATTAACATAAATAGTTACCATATAAGTACATAGACATGTGATTCTCAATATGGATATTGTAAAGCCTTTAAATAAATTATTTAATATGAAAAAATATATAAATTTGAATATGAACACTATTGTATATAGAGTCAATCAAATTCATTAACAAATACATTATTCATTGTTTTAACATCATCAATGATCATAATCAAGTTTATATTCATAATATTTCAATAAAATTATGTTATTAATCTAAAAATAGTTTATATTTATTCATACAGATCACGATTATGGTTAATCAATCTATAGTGATTGATGGTTTATATATTTGCATTGAGGACCATTCAAGAAGTGTAGCATATTTTATGATTATAATATTAATGGCTCCAAGTGTTATATAATTTTTCATGATGAAGGTTTTAAAATAAAAAATATAGGAATGTTCATATAATTCTCATGGATGTTATACCCTAGGACGATGATTATCATTATTGAATTAAATTATCATGGACAATTCTCATTTCTGTTATTAAAAACATACACTTTGATGATAACATGAGGTCTTTAAAAAATCTTATATCATCAGAACCATGTGATATTCTCCCACCACCATCATTTATGCTCCTTATTTTAATTATATCTTGGTTCTATTTTCATTACATTAATCTAATAAATTTAAAATTAAGATCAACACATACCACTCCATAGTGAAATAACTCTCATAACACGCTAATAACTAATATTCTTAATTTACTCTACCCTATAGATATGTACACAAAAATGTTTCGCATAACACATTATATAACCCCACATCCATCAACTAAATACTAAATCCAACTCTAAGCATCCTATTATGACTACACACTTAAAATTATACCAATTATTTCAACTTACATTACATAACATAGAATAATATTCAAATAGAATATCTGAATTCCTAACCAATCAATCAATTTTAGATATTTGTAAAAAATTCTAATAAAAAAATTTCAATATACATGTCCACTATAGATATATGTATTATAATATTCCACAAAATGGTTTTATATCTAAAAAAGTGCATTTTAATTTATGATTATAAATATGTACTCACAAAATTCAAACGTACGTTATTTTTGAAGAAAATCCACTATATTGATGAAATTTGATTCAAGGGGGGAAGGGGTTTATATGGAATTTATTTGGAGTTGACTTATACTGTGAATATGATTTCATAATTACAATCATGACGGAATTAGAGCATGAAAATGATTAGAATGAAAATTTTCATGTAAAACATATATTTTAATTTGATATATATGGGGTACATTCAGATGACTCTAAAGGATTTTACCAGTAAGTATAAAATAAATTAGCATCTAACATGATGTCAATTTATATCATATATCATTATTTGAGTAAAATTCTAATTGTACAGAAGAATTATATATTTTTTATAAAGAAGAATGTGTAAGTCAAAATAAATTTTTATAGTTTATTTTATTTCATATTTCTATCAAATGTATGTCTAATTATTGTTCATATCTATTTCAGTTTAGTAAAAAGAGAACTCCTACTAAAATTTGAACCTTGATATGGGTTGAATTATATATGATACATTTATATTAATATGTTTATATTATTATGATATCTTTTATAAATTTATTTTGTATAGAAAATATCCAATGAAAAATAATTTATATTTTAAAATTTATTTATCATAGGAATTAGATGTGTCTGAATGGAATATAGGGGAAGCCAACCTAACTTTTTGGGATGGAGTTGATATTATATCTCTATATTAAGGTTTTGTATATTTTATTTTAAAATATATATATGGTTGTATTTTAGTTTTTCAATAATAAAAATATATTAATGTTTTTAAAATGTATTATTATATAATGTTTATAATGATTAACTAATTTTTTTATTGAACTTTTGAATGGAAAAAAATCAATAAGTTATAGATATGCCCACACATTAAATTCATGTTAGTAGAATATATATATATCTCCCTTATTTTCTATTATATTTTTATTGTGTATAAAATCTGATTAAACCACAATTAAATACAAATGTATTGTAATTTATTCATCATTGGTTATACCAACCACAACCTACTAATAAATCTTCTTTAATCCATGGTTATAACTAATAAACTATCATGCACTATTTTTATAGAGGTTATAAGGTACATTAATATATTAGAATATATATAATTCAGATATCCCAAAGGAAATATTTCCACAACAGTTATAACTACCACTAAATATTATAAAAATACAATAATTTAAATATACACATTCATTATAAAAACGACTTATAGATAAAAAAATGTTCTCCAAGAACAAAATTAGTAAAAAAATTGAGTTTAATTAATATTTGACTTATTATACCACAGTGGTTTGAGAAAATTAAGAGAACCGATTATTGGTATTTTAAAAGAATTGTATAATCCATTTCTCATGTAGTGTCATGATCCCCCAGTAAGTGATATTGATATATCATCTTTGTAAAATCATATTTTTTAATATAGATAATTCGTCATATGTTTAATATTACTATCATGTTTTCATGGGGATCTCATTATAGATATGTTTCCCTACAAATATTTTATACATAATTGTATATATTTGTATTACCATATCTATTACATAAAAATATTTTTTTACTCTCATTTTACATAAAAAATATGAATAAATCATAATACATGCATTACATAGTAATAATTTTTTTAAAATTTTTTGTTGTGTAATGAAAAAAATAGCTAATAAAACCCCGAGTTTCACTAGATCCAAACATTAACTATTCAAAATGTATTAACTCCCTTATGAAAAATATTTTTCCAACTACGGTATATTATTACTCCTTCAGTATACCATGTTTTCGTATGTATATTTAACTATCTGTATCTTCACCTTCTTATGTACAAAAAATCAAGAGATGATAACTCAGAAGTATAAAAGTAATGACCTTTATAATATCCTAGAGTTCTTTTCCTGTATCACTAATATAATATTATTATATTTTTAATAATGAAAAATATACTTCCTTGGTATAATACTATGATCTAGGATAAAGATTCATATTTGTACTACTTCACTAACTGAATTTGAAAATGTAATATATTCATATTCTATAAAATATGTTACCACTATCTATAATGATCTTATGATTCTCATTTACATTTCAAAACACTAATACTAGATCATATTGATCTATTTAGAGGGTAGTTATTATACCCCCTTGATAACATTATTTTATTATTCTATATGTATCTTAAACACATCCCTTGTAATTTTTAAATACTATTGGATAGTTATGATTACTGACCAATGGGATTCTCATGGAATTTATTAATATTTGTTTACCATGATTTAAAGGTGAGAAATATAAAATCTATATTTAGTATGGATTCTGTGATAATTCTATCATTAAAAAATATAATATTTTATTTATTTTCTTAATATCTACACATTTCTTCTGATACATCACCATGGAATAATTTATGACATGTGAAATTTTCAAAAAATATCCCCTAATTTCTCCATCATTTATTTTTCAATACATTTTAAATTTATGAATATTGATTTAGTCCAAGAAAACAATTGGCCAATATCTATAAATATTGTTTCCAAAACATGGGTTGTTATATTAAGTCATTCGTGTTGAAAATCTTGCAACCAAGACTTAAAAAACTATACGACTACACTTTTTTTCATATTCTATAAATATATATCAAATAGAAAAATATAATTCACCCACTAAACTCTTTTAGACACATGGTGAAATAAACATTCCATGATTCAATGTTTTATTTGATCCTTTATGGGATCCTTTTATCTCTATTGATATATTAGTGATTCTTAAGTCAAAAACCATTAGAGTTATATATTATAATATATTTAAAAGGTTTCTATTTACAAAAAAAAATTACATTTAACCATTAAATATGTTAATGTAATGAACCAACACTGGTAGACCTGACAGGTCACCCTATATGGCCCACCAAAAGGCCTAAAGCACGCTCCAGATCACCGCTAGTTGGAAACACAAGCCGGGGTATCATCACATACAATAATGATAAAGATTTATTCATAAAAAACAACACAACATGTATCATATATAAAAAGAATAAGATAAAAAATCAGAATGTGTCGTGGAAGAATAAGTATGAAAACATGAGACATAACAAAAAAATTCAATAGTTTAATCCCCAAAACAACATAAATCAAAGACAAAAACTATGTCTCTATGTGACTGTCCTACACAATTATCTAAAACCACTATGAAGTTAGATTTTATAATATAAGTTAAAAAATTCATGATAAAAATTCCATTATATATCTCCTTCAAAACTATGTTTGTATACACCCTAAAGAAAATTCAGGATGTGAGGTTTACACCTAGAAGGATACAATTTTTAATATATAAAAAGACTATGAAAATGAAACCATAAGTATTAGATTCAATAAAAAATAAGTTAAATAAATAATTTTATTTGTAAAATTTTTTCATAAATCAACATTACTGTTTACCTTAAAACAATCCATATTCCATTTCATATGTATATGGGATGAAATATGAATTATAACATAGAGAAAATTGATCAAGATCCTTCAAATTTATAAAAAATAAACATGCATGATTTTAAAGAATGAAACTTCAATATCATAAATAAAATCAATAATAATTGGGAATTAGACTAAGAGAATGCATAATTAAGAAATAAAAGTAATTGTAATATGACATAATGAGAATCCTAGTGATACTAATTTCATCCACAATATATCAGTTCCATAACCATTACAACTAGTAATTATACACTTACTAAGGTATTCATATGTCCATAACCTGAACCACATGAGGTCCCCTGGTCCCACGTTTTCCAATGAAATTCAAGAAAATAATTACAATAATTTTTTAAATATCTTTTAAAAGAAATAAATTACCACTCCCATTCAAGAATAACCATTTTTGAGTCAATAATATATTTAAGGGATTTCATAAAATAGAAGATGTTTTTAAAAAAAATATATAAAAAATATATTAGACAATATTCCATGCCATTAAAGATGAAACTATTTAAATTAGACCTGATTGATATCAATCCAAACATTTACATAATCCAAACCAAAGGTAAATAAAAATAATTATAATTTTTTCAATGAGAAATAACCATTTTCTAGTGACACAAATCTCACTAATGCATAAAAAATTGTCTCCTTTAAAAAACATGATAATAAATGAAGAGATTCAATCCTCACAATCCAAGATCTATATGAAAAATAACTAATTACTCAATCATCACCATAGATCATTTATTCAAGACACATATGAGATTTAATTATTTAAGGGGAATATAGAATAAGGGAAGATCCATAGAAAAGACAAGGAATCAAGTTGATATTCTTGAATAACATGAAAATACACAACCAAATAGAAAAACATTCACCAAGATAAAAAGGGAACATTATAGAGTGTAAAAGAAAGGTACGGGTCAAACTAATGGGAGAATACAGATGCAATTGGGTTTAAAATGACTAAGCATGTCAGTGTATTTTTCTAATTTTATAAAACTCATATGTGTCACATAGATTGGAATAAAAGTTAAAAAATCCATGAACAAACAATGTAGTCAAATTTATCCCTTAAAATAAATTTTGTGATTTCCTAGGAATAGTCACATAGTTTGAAAAATTGTGTGAAATCCATGAAGTTTCCATAATATCCAAACCAATCCTCTAACATGGTTATATTAGAATTCTCTATCAGTTTGAAAAACTAATATAATAAGATTCAAAATTTCATTGGAAAAAACAAATAATTATTTAATGATTATCGCATGGTTACTACTAACTGTTCATAAGCAATGTACCAAACCTTTTTCTCCCAAAAATAAAAATTATAGATCCCTAGCTTCTAAAAACATTTATAGTAATGATAGTGACAAAAAGGCCCAGAACATAACATACATTTGACCAGGAGGGTGCCAAATTCTCCCCAACATGTCAATTTATTTACCTAGAATGATATAATGATTCTAAACTCAAAAAGAAAAATGGAAATTTATGTATCATTAATGCTTCATGTCCCCGTTCCATATGACTATCCCATCCACACTTCCATATTACACAGATCAAGGGAAACATGTTACGAGAAAAATCCTTATTCATATGAGCTATAACCTTATATGGGATGTCATACAATAAGGTGTTGGGATTCCGATCACTATTTTCCCTTTGTAAAAATTAAGAAGGGTCCGGTTGATACCTCATTAGTTGGAAAATAGGGAAGACATAACAGATTGATGTCAACTGTGATATTAGGTCCAACAAATATCCAAACCTTCCAATATGTTTGTTGATTTTCAAATTTCCAATAAACCTTTTTCACAACATTCAATATCATAAAAAATGAATAATTACCAAATGAGTATAATCATTGTGAAAACCCGATCAAATACTCCAAACTCTATTCGGAAATGATGATAGTACCCTTATGATTTTTGTTGAATCATAGATATAGTAAACATATTTCATGTAAACTCCGAAATATTCTTAATCTTTTGAACAAGATTTGGTCCAACCAGAGAATATTTTTTTAAATATTCCCAAAAAAATTATATTTTCAAAACCAATCATCCACTTGAACGTCCCTCTCGACATTACAAAATCCCCATGAAGAGACATCAACCTAGAGAATTTATCTAGATACATGACACCAAACCATTACCCGGGTCCTATAAATCAATGTATGTATATTACTAATGGAATATAAATGGTGTGAGGTAAATTCCTAATAGAATACAACCATGAATCCATATTCTATGTAATGATTAGTTACTTCATTAATACATTTTTTCTAGATAATTCCATTTTAAAACAATTTTGGTAAAAACACATTGAATTTCATTTAAAACAATCAATATTCAAATCCATAAGAATATGGAAATAAGTATGAATGATTTCATAAAGGGATGTAGTGAATATTTTCCATACGTCAAAATGTAAAAATTTGGGGAATCAAAGCATGAAACATCAGTATCATGAAAAAACAATACACAATTGGGATCTACCATATAGTAATATGTATCTAGGAAACACAAAAAACACTAATCCAATATAAATTGAATCATAATGATATTAAAACTAGAAATAGTATATCAATATCACAATTGTAACCCTTAGTGGTTCCAGACTCATTGAGGCTTTCATATGTCCATAACCTGTTGTAAGTAAGGTTCCCATGTGATAGTTGTTCATAATAAATTAAAGTAAATCATTCCGATAATTTAATAAAATATTTCAATAAAAAAAATTATTACCAATCCTTTGATGGAAAACCCATTTCATACTCCAAATCATTAATGACACAATTCATCAAAAACATTAAGCCTATAAAACTATTTTTAATGAAAACCCACTTTTAAAAAAATTTCCTTGAAAAATATACAATTTCTTAAATCAACCCTAATAGATATCAAATAATACATTTCCACTAGATAAAATAGTTTGTATGTATGGTTAGAAAAATGGTGTTCTAACCATGTGGTCTCTACTGTCAAATTACAGCTGATGTGAATTGTTACCTAGAAATAACAACATTGTTAGGGAATTCATGGGAATGCCATGAAACGACCTCTAGACCCAAACCTAACCTATCACATGGTTTAGAATGAAATATTGACAATTCAACAAACCATTCTAAAACTGTGAAAAAAATACACTAGAACCAAATAATCCCAACCACATAGTTAAAACCCAATTACTACTAAAAATTAACAAATCATACAAATATATATTTACCCATGTAATACAAAATCTAAACCCCTACCTCTTGAAATACTATAGTACAAAAATAGTGATAAAGTAGGGCCAAAGTTTAGTATACCTATGACGTGTAGCATGTCACAAATTATCATTGAACACTTCTATAATATTTTAATTTAAATAAATTATAGTATATCTATTGATGAAAATGTTTCATAATATCCAACATCATGACTTAACTTACAAAATTAATCAAATTTTTTTATTTATAGGTATATATTTTCCATCATTGTTGAGAAAATTCTTGAAAACAAATTTGGACCATGTGGGATTCACAATTGTTGTAACACCACAAGCATCCACGGTACCTTTCTCTTTGAATAATACAATATAGTGTGTCTTACGCAACTTCGAGTTCTAACACACCACAACGAATCAAAATCGATGTTAGGAACAGTAATACCTAATTTTTAAAATTTTTAAAATTTTATTTCTCAAAATGGACTTAATTTTTGGATTTGGAATATCAAATTTAGCCTAGGGTGATGTTTAGATATTTTTCTGAAAACATACAATTTTTGATGAATAGTGAAAACACTAAGTTATTAGTTAATACTGACTTTTTATTTAAATAATTTTTTATTTATTTAATTAAGGTTTTGGTCAAAATTGATACTTAATACCTATATATGTTCAATTTAATTCATCGGAGTCAATTTATATTAATTTTTAAAATATAAAAAAGTTATTGAACTTTTTACCGTCTTTTACCCACCTCTTAAGAGCTTCTTAAAATTCGCATAAATCATAATTTTACCACTTATTTGATTTGAATTTAAAAAATATGGGACATGGTTGATATTTTTATGTAAAATGTGGCTCAATGAGATGATAATAATTGTTGGTGAATAGTTACTTTTAACTATTAATTACCAGTGTAAAATGTAAATAGGTTAATTATGTTTAAAAAGGATATTATTATTTCCCTAACACAAGTCCTAATTATATTGGATATGTGTTATTTGACCAAAAAAAACCTTAGGAATAAAATCTGATTCTTTAGGTCGACATCGATTTGATTAGGGCATTTATTATTATTTAATTCAAAGAAGAGTTAAAAGTGTTAAATTCAATGTTTAATAAGTAAACCATTTTTTATATAGGGTTAAAATAAGATAAATTAGACTATAAATATACATAAGAAATATAAAAGTATTTACTAAATAATTGTATTTTATATATAATTTTTTTAAATTATATAATTTAATTTATTTATAACACATTAATGATGTAGTAATTAACTTAATAATGAAATATAAAAATAATTGACATTATAACTACCCAAGAAAATGTAATTTGAAACATTTTATGAATTACACTAATTTTATAGCTTAATATTATATGTTATTATTGATTAAATTATATTTTTTAGAAGTAATCAAGCAGCTATGATTTTCACAAAAATCAATTTCCAAATAGTGTCAAAATTTACATAAAAGTGTTTTTAAAACGAATATTATATTATTAATTTATATTATATTCCTAAAAATCTAAGGATCAGCCAAATGACTTAGATAAGGTTATATATATTAATAATGAACCACTTGGGGTTTGATTGGCTTGTTATAGTATGTTTATTAACCATATAGTATAATAATACAAAAAGACATGGTAAATGTCAAACTAATTAACTAAGAGTTAAATCTAATAGATAAGGTTTATATTGTGACCCCAACCTGTCTAAAATATATTGGTTGAATGTATTGCAACACATAACAAACCTATCATCGAAATATGTCACATTGGAGCCATTATAAACCGAATATTAATTTATTATAAAATAATATTTCACTATTTCCTAAGTTTCCCATCAACCCTCTTATAAAAGGGCACTCACCCTTTAATGTAATTCACACTTTCAATGCCATTTTGATCTGGGAAAACCTGACCAAATACTCTATAAACGGTCCTAACATCATCCTAGAGGCCCTCCATTATTCATAAATCTAACCTATGGAGCCCTTTTAATAAAATCAAATGGAAGAACATGAAGAAGAGGTAAATATTTCAACACCACTTTCAAGTTCCTTGTTCTTCCACATCTTCTTTTGTCGTTGTTTAAATTATAAAATAAGAAATCCAGTATACTATATATATTGTGATGTTATTATAAATATGGCACAACCATATTCATTATTCTATCCAACCTTGGAATGACATGTCATCATATGTGCGTACGTACGACTTACCGTCTCCACGTCGTGGTGTAATAGTTATTCAATACATTATTATTTGGATGGGTATGATAATGGTGTTTAATTTATGTAAATATTAAATATAACATGATAAAGATTCTGTATATATGATATACCATCCAATTATATAATATTTCAATACCAGAATAATGTTATTATCGCTCGTGCGTACGTACGGACTACCGTCTCCATGAATGCGATGAGATTCATTCCCCATCTTATACATTTAAGAATAATTTTCATTATATGATTAAAATTAATGTTTAAAGACATAATATCATTATTAATATTAATAACATACATCCTACTCATAAAAACCATTGCTTACATAACCAAACATATAAGGATGACGAATCACGTATCACCCGAAAGGACTATAATACTAAAATATTATTAATAATGCAATATTAAAAGAATATATATGACATCATATTAATGTATATGATTTATGTATAATTTAATAACAATTATTTTACCATTATACAGAAGGTGAACCTACCCTCGACCAAGGAAACGTACAAGGTGAGGTTTAATTCTACAATATCTTCATTATCCAAGGTTGATCATGTATAACTAACTACTGGGACCTCTTTATCATACACATCCATGTTTTTTACCAATGTCTTTAAAACATTTTTACTATTAAATAGACAATGGTTTAATGTAATTTATACCCTTATTTGACCGTATACAATTTTGAATGGAATATTTCTATAATTTTCCAATGAATGTACTTTTTAACCTTTAGACAAATTTAAGGTAAAAATGTTTTTTAACTTATGTGGATGTTGTGGCTATATTCCACCATTTTAAATTGTCTAAGCTTCCTTTAAAAGAATATAAGTATATTTTCAATATAAAGGTTTTCTTTTATAATTATTTGACTTTTAAATGTTTTTAGAAGAGCGATATTTCTCTCAAATAGTTTTGATTTCATCTATGTCAACATCCATTGATGTATTTTAACATTATTTGAAGTTGATTTTTTATGATAAAAAACATCCATATTTTATTGAAGGTTTTGTTATATGTATGACTATGGATGTTTTATTTTTACACCATTCATGTTTTATGGATAATTTATTGACATTTCTTATTTTATTTTTAATATGAATATTTATGTTCCCTTTAAAACTTTTCATATGAGAAATGCATTGGACTTAGTAAGGGGCGGTTGGAGACCGGTATAGCTCCTTGATGCATATGTAGGTCTCATTAGACAAACTAGTGTCTTGGGATAAGGCCTTTACAAAATCATATTTGAATTCATGGCACAAGGCATTGACTATGTGGTTATGAAAGTACAAGATTATGTATCCCATTATTATAAAGGTGGTTAATGTTATTTTATGTGATTATTAGACTAGTAGAATATCCATTTAAATGTAAATGGAAATATTTTATTTTTTCTTTTCCATATTATGATACAGTTCATGTTTAAAAGTCTTATGTTTTAGTTATATATTGCCTTAAATGTTTATACTTATTAATGAATGTTTCTGCTGTATTGTTATCCTTACTGAGCATCTGAGCTCAGCCCTTTCTATGTTTTATTTTTCCCATGATGTGAAGAAATATTTTCTGACTAACCTGTAGGGATAGTATGAGGTGATATGAGTGTGGTCCATGGAGACAAGATGTTGTTTTTGTTTTTATTTTTCATGTAATGTAAACCTTATTATTGTATCTAGTGTTTCCCAGGCTACTATACTACTCAGTCTTTCGAGATTCGATCTTTTGGGATCATTCAAATGATACGTAATAATGCACTGACTCTAGGTAACTATGGTCAGGGCATTACAATTGGTATCAATGGAGGTTTTTTAATAATATTTATAATCTAGATTCAGATATACCCTGATTAGGGCACTTAGCCCTAAGAAATACATGGAGTATTATCATAGAAGAACATCCTAGAATTTTGGTATTGTAGAGACTTTTTGAGTTTTCCAAGTGATACATCCCAATCTAGATATGAGTAGGTAGAGGCATCTCTGGAAAAAATGTACCTAGGAGTGAAATCTCTGACCATGTGGTTTGGGCTTGACCCATGGTACCCTGGTACATGGAAACCGGCCTTGCTGCACTGTTGGTTAGGACACTCCTGGGGGATATGATTAGGATAATTCTCATTTTCATTATAAACCATTATGAAGGGTTTATGAGTATATACTTCCTCAAAGAATAATTTTTATTTTTATCAATTATATCCATTAATGGATAAATTTATTTCAAGTATTTTACAATATTAGATTTATGTATTGTGATTAATAAACTAATCAAGATTATGCCATTGCTTAAAAATGGAACCTAATGAATGTAATGGAAATAGTATCAATTCATGCACTCTGTGTAGGGATTTCCCTCCAGATCATGTTAATTATATTGAAGATTGTGATACAACTGGTGCTGATCAGTTTATCACTATACTGGGAAAACTCACTCTGGTTATTAATAATAACCATACCCATATAGAGCACCCAGATCTGCAGCATGGAGGATCAATGTTATATCGCTTAATGAAGAAACAACCACCAATATTCAATGGGGGGGGGGGGTACAAATCCACTATTAGCTGAGAAATTGATAAATTGCATTGAAAAATTATTCCATGCCTTGGGATGTAGCGAAAGGGAAAAAATGATATGGCAGTTTACTGCCTCACTAGAGATGGTGATCAATGGTGGTCATTAATTAATAACCCAATGGAAGAAGATGAAGCATCAATTATGGAATGGATGGGGTTTAAAAATATGGTTATAGAAAAATACATTCCTTATGACCATCGAGTGGATATGGATTGTCAATTTATGAGTCTAAGGAAAAAGAAGGATTGGAATGTCACAAAGTAAAAAAGCTAAATTTACAAGGATTTCATGGAATGTTGTAGATTATATATGTAACCGAAGAAGTAAGATCTATCATTTCATTTATGGGTTAAAATGATTTCTTCGTCGAGCATTGGTCTCACAATCTATATCATCGTACGAAGATATTGTCTCATGTGCAGTCAAGACAAAAACAGAATTTTCTAAGACTTATGACATTAAATAAAAGGGGGAGATGGAGACATTTGTTGATCACTCTGGAAATATAAATAATGGGAGGAAGAGAAAATTTGAATATCCATGCTGTAGTAAATGTGGGAAGAAACACTCTGGTACTTTTTTTATGGGAATGGGAGTCTGTTAAATATAAGGTGAAAAAGGCCACCAAGCTAGTGATTATAAGGTGAACAAAGATGATGTCGATGTTGAATGCTAATGTTGTAGATAATGGGGCATTTTAAAAATGAATGTCTTACGAGTCAGAGAAACATATCTCAGAAATGGACAAGGGATTACTTCCAAGCTTATTTTATCACTATTACTAAGGATTATGCTCCAAAAGATGTAGTGTATTGTAATTTTATGGTATCCTCAAGTTTATACAATGCTTTATTTGATTTTTGATCATTTCATTGTTTCATATCCTCCCAGATTTCTAAGAAAATCAGATATTTCCAATTTTATTTAACAAGGGAGTTGTCAGTCAAAACTATTAAGGGAAGTATCATTGCAACAATGTTTTGTGAATCATTCCCCATTAAGGCATATAAATGGTATTTATCTGCTGATCTTATCATCATACCAATGATTTAATTTAATATAATCCTTAGTATGGATTGGATTTCAGACCATGATGGGAAAAATTATTCTAAGATGAAGGATGTTACAATTTTTTTTGATGATAAGGAGTACCATATCATTAGAGATGAAATGTCACCACCTAATTCTTATCTAGATCAACCCCCATTAGATCAACTAAAATCAATTAATAGGGAGGATGATAATAAAATAACGTTGGGTGAGGAAATGAATGCTCTAATAGAGGATGCACCTATTGTGCATTAATATGTTGATGTTTTCCATTGGATTTACAAGGAAATCATCTAGAGCAAGAAATTTAGTTTTCCATTGACCTAATTCTTGGTTCAAGGCCCATGTCGATGACCCCTTATAGAATTTCCATTGTGTAATTAGTGGAACTAATGAAACAACTAGAGGAATTGTGTAATAAGGGATTTTTTGTCCTAGTGTTTCTCCATGGGGATCCCTAGTTCTTTTTGTTAAAAATAAATATGCATCTATGAGGTTGTGCATTGACTATAGGGGTATCAATGCTATAAAAATAAGGAACAAGTATCCCCTACCTCACATTAATGATTAATTAGACCAAAATCATGGAGCTCAATACTTTTCAAATATTGACGTTCGATCTGGATATCATCAGTTGTGTGTGAAGAAGGAAGACATTCTGAAAAAACATATCGAACATGGTATGGGCATTATGAGTTTACAACAATTAATTTTGGATTAACTAATGCATTGTATGTCGTCATGTATCTAATGAATAGATTTCTCATGAAATATCTTGATGAATTTTTAGAGGTATTTATTGATGATATCTTGGTATACTCCAAAATCTATGAAGATATTGAAAATCACATGCGCATTATTCTAAAGACTCTTAGAAGACATGAATTATATGGGGTGTTTATCAAGTGTGAATTATGGCATCAATAGATTTCTTTTCTTGACCATACTGTCTCTACGGATGGACTATCTATTGATCCTTCTAATAGAAGATGAATCAATGAATGGCCAACACTAATAAATATAACAAAGGTACACAGTTTTATTGGATTAACAGGTTATTATCTATGTTTTGTCAAAAACATTTCCTGATTGGCTAACCCATTAACCAAGCTCACACATAAAGGGGTTAAATTTGTTTGGACAAAAGATTTTGATGAATTTTTTGAAGAATATAATAGAAGACTTTTCAATTCAACTATATTTAATATACCATTAGGGAATGATGGGTTTGTTATTTATAGTGACTCTTCAAAGAAAGCACATGGTTGTGTGCTTATGCAGAATGATAATGTTATTGGTTATGCACCACGACAGCTAAAAAATTACGAAAAAATACTATCTTACACATGATCTTGAGTTAAAAGTTTTGATATTTTCTTTGAATATATTAAGACACTATATCTACGGTGATAAATTCTAGATATATACCAATATAAAGATTTTGAAGTATATTTTCTCGCAGAATGATCTCAACATGAGGAAAAGGAGATGGATTGAACTACTCAAGAATTATGATTGCACCATACACTACCACCTGGGTAAGGAAAATAAGGTGGTAGATGCATTGAGTAGAATGCATCATGGAGTTCTAAACAAGTTGAGAGTTGAATAATATCCTATATACCAGGATCTAGTAATGTTGTATATCGGGATAACCATGGAAGGTGAAACATCAATAATTTTTCAAATGGTTGCCTAACCATCATTACTAGAATTGTTAAAGACTTCTCTGACAGATGATGAAGAGATTTAAAAGAATATTAAAGCTATGAATAATGGGAGATTGAGTGACTTTGTGTACGACGATATAATTTTTAAATTTTAGAAGAGACTTTGTGTTCCCGATATACGTAATCTAAAAAGATAATTTTTGGATGATGCTCATTGTTCCAATTTCTCTATACACCATGGTATCACTAAGATGTATAGATATTTGAAGGAACATTTTTGGTGGGACAACATGAAGAGGGAGACTTCCGATTATGTGTCAAGATTTATGGTCTGTCAACAAGTGAAAGCTGGAAGGAAACAGCCTCAAGGAGTCATGCATCCTCTTCCTATACATGAGTGGAAATGAAATAATATTAGAATGTACTTTTTCATCGGGATACCAAAGGCTCCTAGAAGGAATGACACAATTTGTGTCATTATTGATCTTCTTACCATGATAGCACATTTTCTTGCTCAATGAGAAGATTTATGACTTTATCATTTAGAAAGAATATATATTAATGAAATTTTAAGATTCCATGGTGCACCCCAATCGATTGTTTCTGATCATGATCCACCTTTTACATCAATATTCTGGAAAAGTACTCTGAAATCCATGGATACTGAACATCATTTGAACACTTCCTACCTCCCTCAAACTGATGGACAATCAGAAAGAACATTACAAACATTAGAAGACATGTTGACACCCTGCTCTCTTAAAATTCAGGGTAAGTGGGATCAATATTTACCTCTGGTAGAATTTTCCTATAATAATCGCTTACATTCAAGTATACTAATGGCACCATATGAAGAGTTATACGAAAATAGATTTCACACACCAACCTTCTAGAATGATGTTGGTGAAACAAATCCCGTAGGCCCGGAACATGTGGAGGAAACGATGGAACAGGTGGTGGTAATCCAAACACACATCACAGTAGCTCAAAGTGGTCAGTAGAGCTATGTTGATAATCGAACGAATGATTTGGAATTTCATTTTATTGATCATTTTTACATGAAGGTCATTATGAAAGGGAGTTATACATTTAGTTAAGAAAGGTAGATTGAGTCCCAGGTACATCACACCTTCTGAAATTCTAGAAAAAATTTGGGATGTAGCTTACCATTTGGAAATGCCACCAAGTATCTCAAATGTTCATGATGTATTACATATATCACTATTGAGAATATACATGCTTGACCCAATGCATGTAATCACCTATGATGAATTAGAACGGAAACCTGATCTGTCTTATTGCGAAGAGCCCGTAAGGAGTATTGATACTAGAGAACATGTGCTGAGAAATTGGATTACTCGTCTGGTAAAAGTTCTATCGAGAAACCATAAGATGGAAGAGGCAACATGGGATCCCGAAGAACATATGATGTAGAACCACCAGAGTCTTATTATTCTGTAATATTCTAAAAATTTTGAGGACCAAATTATTTTAAATTGGGGAGAATGTAACACCCCAACGTTCCACGGTCAACTTCTCTTTAAATAATGCAATATCGTTTGTTGTACGCAACATCGAGTACTAACACACCATAACCAATCAAACTACCCGTTATGAATAGTATTACACAATTTTTAAAATTTAATAAATTATAATTTTCAAAGTGGACTTAATTTTAGGATTCGGAATATCAAAATTAGTATAGGGTGATTTTTTGTTATTTTTCTGAAACCATTCAATTTTTGATGAATAGTGAAAAACACCGAGTTATTAGTTAAAACTGAAATTTTATATAAATAATTATTTATTTTATTTAAATTTGTTTTAGTAAAAAATAGATACATAATACCAATATATGTTCAATTTAATTCATTGGAGACAGTTTATATGAAATTTAGATATATAAAAATTTTATTGAACTTTTTACTGTTTTTTACACACCGCATAGGAGCTTTTGATAATTTGAATAAAACGTAATGTTACCACTTATTTGAAATTAATTTCAAAAGTCGGAGAGGCACAGTTGATATCATTAAGTGAAATGTGGTTCAATAAGATGAAAATAATTTTTTTTTGAATGGAACGTTTTTCTTTTATATACCGTGGTTAAAAGTAAATAGGGTAACTAAGGGTAAAAATTGTATTATTATAACCCTAACAAATGTCCTAATTATATTTTATAATTTTTATTTTACCAAAAACAACCTTAGGAATAAAATATGATCATTTAGGTCCACTTGGATTAGATTAGTACATTTATTATTATTTAATTCAAAGAAGTGTTAAATGTGTTAAATTCAATGTTTAATAACTAATTTTTTTTATATAGGTGTACACATAAGATAAATTAAACTATAAATATTAATTACAAAGCTAAAATAATTTCCTACATAGTTTTATTTTATATAATATATTTACACGTTATATAATTTAATTTATTTATGACACAATGATGATGTAGTAATTATCATAATAATGAAATATTAAAATAATTTATATTATAAATACCCATGTAATTGTAATTTTAAACATTTTATGAATTACACTAATTTTATATGTTAATATGACATTTTAAGATTGTTTTAATTAACTCTATTCTAATTAATCATGCATTTATAATTTTCTCAAAAATCAATTTTCCAAATAGTGTCAAAATTGACAAAAAAGAGGTTTGTAAAAAATTATTATATTATTAATTGATATTATATTCATACAAATCTATGTTTTGTCCAAATGACTTAGATAAAGTTATATATATTAATAAAAAACCACATGGTCTCCTCTTGTCTTGTAATAGTATGTTTATTAACCATATAATAAAATAATACAAAGAGACAAGGTAAATGTCAATCTAACTAACTAAGGGTTAAATCTAAAAGATAAGGTTAATACAGTGACACATACCTATCTAAAATAAATTTTCTGAATGAATATCAACCCATACCCACCATAGACTCAAAATAAGTCACATTGGAGCCATTATTAACCTAATATTTATTTATTATAAAATAATATTTCACTCTTTTCCTAAGGTTCCCCTCAACCCTCTTATAAAATGGCACTACCCCTTGTCTCTAATTCACACCTTCAAAACCATTTTTCATGTCCAAACCCTGCCCAAATACCCTCTGAACTATCCTACCTTCATCCTAGAGGCCCACCATTTTTCAGAAAGCAATCCTATGGAGCCCTTTTGATCAAATCAAAATGAAGAACGATAAGAAGAGGTAAATATTTCAAAACCTTTTTCATGTTCCTTTCTTCTTCCACTTCATCTTTGTTTGTTTCTTATATTCTAAAATAATAACTACATAATCTTATATATAATGTGAATTTTTTATAAATATGGTAATACAATATTCATTATTCTATCCATTCATTGAATGACATGTCACCATACGTGCGTAAGTACAGCTTACCGTCTCCACGTCGTGGTGTAATTGTTATTCAATACATTATTAGTTATATAAGTATGATAATGATTTGTAATTTATGTAAATAATAAATATAACATCATAATTATTATATTTATATGATATAAAATACAATTATATATTATTTTAATATAATAATAATGATATTTTCGCGTGTGCGTACGTACGACTACCGTCTCCACAAACGAGATGAGACTCATTCCCCATCATATCCATTCAAGAATAAATTCATTAGAAGATTAAAAATAATTTTTAGAGACTTAATATCATTGTGAATATGAATAATATACATCATTTTCATAACAAACATGTCTTACGTTACAAAACATATAAGGAGAATGAATCAGTTATCACCTAAAACGACGATAATACTAAAATATTATTAGCAAGGAAATATTAATATATCATATATGATATAATATTAATCTATAAGATTCTTGTTTAATTTAATAATTATGAGTTCACCATTATACCAGAGGTTAACATACACTCAACCAAGGGAAAGTAATTCGTAAGGGTTAATTCTACAATCTCTTCATCATTCGATGTTGTTCATATGTAATTATCTATAGGGACATCTTTATCATCCACATCAATTTTTCAAAAATATGTCTTTAAAAACATTTTTAATATTTAATAGATAATGGGATGAAGTCATTTATACCCTTATTTGATCTTATACATTTTTTAAAGGAATTTTCAATCATTTTCCAAACAAGGTACTTTTTGACATTTCGTGAAATTTATGGTCTGAATGTTTTTTTAACTTATACAATGGGTGAAGCTACTTTCCACTTTTATAATATTGTAGAAGCATCCATTAAAATATTATAAAAATATTTTAAATATAATTTTTTTCTTTTATAATTATGTAACTTTTAAAAGATTTCAAAAAAGATACATTTCTCTCAAATATTTTTGATTTCATCTTTGTAAACATCCTTTTATGGATTTTAATCTTATATGAAGTTGATTTTTTATGATACAAAACTTCCATATTATAATGAAGGTTTTGTGATATGTTTGACTATGGATTTGTTATTTTTACCCCATTCATGGTTTATTGATAATGTATTGACATTTCGTAATCTAATTTTAATACGAATGTTTATGTTATGTTTAAAAATATTCATATGAGGAATGCATTGGACATAGTAAGTGACAGGTGGAGCCCGCTATAACTCCTCGATGCATCAGTAGGTCTAATGACAAAAACGTGTGACTTGAAACAAGTCCTTGAAAAAATATTATTTGTATTCTTGGCACAACACACTGACTATGGGGTTATAAAAGTCTGGCATTATGAATTCCATTATTATGAAAGTGATTATTGATATTGCATGTGATTATTAGACTATTATAATATCCATGTGAATATGTTAATGAAATTATTTAATTTTATATTTTCCATATTAAGATGATGTTCATGTTTAAAATGATTTTGTTTAATTATACATTTACTTAAATGTTTATTCTTATTTATGAATGTTTTGGCTATATTTATATCCTTAATGAGCCTCTACACTCTCTCCATTCTATGTTTTATTTTTACCAGAATGTGAAGAATTATTTTATGACTAAACATCAGGGATAGAATGATGGGATATGAGAGTGGTCTATAGAGAAAAGATGTTGTTATTGTTTTTATTTCATTATGTAATGTAAAATATTTGAATGTATCTATTGTTTGTAAGGATACTAAACCAATCGTTCTTTATAGACATGTTATTTTGTGATCATTCCAATGATACTTAATAATGAACTAACTCTAGGTAACTACTGTCTGGGCATGGTAATAGTAATAAGTTCAACCAAAATACTAACTTTAGTTTTATTCAAGGAATCAATTTTTGAATTCAAAGCTACTTTCCATTTACAATATTAATTTAAATATACCGCTTACATGAAAGATAAGGATTAATTATCATCAATAAATAAAATATCTCCTAAAATAGTGATTATAAACCATTTATCAATGTTTCTATCATTCCATTAAATAGTGTGTCTCACGTTCATTATTTTCCAAGAAATATTATGGAACTTATTACTGAATAAAAATCATATTCATTTTAAGACATGACTTTTACTTATTATTTATTTCTGCAACTATTACAATTATAGACGGCCCCTTTCACATATAAAAAAAATATCTCATTTGATTGTTTAGTTTCCATCTTTAGGATTTATATAATATTGTTACTAACTGTTTTTATAATTCATAACAAGACAATTTGTATTACTGATGAATGTTTTTTTATAGAATTGTCCTTGAAAAATGATTCTCATCGTAACAAAAAAGAAATTATGAAATGGTGTCTGTATATTATATTATAACTCATATGAAATAAAATCTATCATTTTATTTGTAATATGGATAGGCTTTAATGCTGTTATTTTTAAATAATATCATAAAAAGAAAAAACATATTTCAAGACTCATAATCAATGTCACTTTGAAAATAAATGTGTAATTAATCCTTTTAATAACACTATAAATCATATGTGTATATGGAAATGTGAGTTTAGAAAAAATATATAATATACAATTAATTATTTATGAATTCATGACTAAGGTACTCTAAAACTCACCCTAATTGAATCCTCATTTATCATACTACCAATATCGATATTTATTTAAGTTTTATAATACATATATATTTTAATGGAATATCATGTATTAATTATCGAATATATATTTCTATTTATAATATTTACATCATCAAAATGTCATGAACAATGAAATTTTACCCCTATCTTATACTAGAAATAGTTTAGCTTCCACATTTTAATCTATTTATAGAATCATTCGGCACTATAACCTGCAATAATTAAGGAAGGATTAAAAAGATACAAAATAAGAAATCATTTAAAACACATAATAGTTTTATCTTAGAAATGGAAAACAATTATTGGTATATCATTGATTATAACATAATGATATAAACATTGAATGTGTCATCTGAGTGATTGCAATAGGAATAATATTTACGCTGACTAGTTTCTTAAGGCAGGGTATTAGTGAGTGGGGAATCCAACACATTATATTTACTCTAATATGTTGGTTTTATCTTCATGTTTCTATGCCACTATTGTAAATTATTGTTAGTGAGGATATGTTAATTTTAAATTACTGATTTTAGTGATTTCTTAAAATCACATTCAACATTATACAAAATAAAACATAGATTATAAGTATATTTATTGTAATGATACAACATAGTTTATACTTCAGATATATTTGATATATTCATGATATATCAATTGTATTTAAATGAATTTATCCAAAATATTCTTAATTAAAATCAAATAATTTTTTGTATCTAAGTATAGTTATTGAATTATTATTAAATGGATTAATTCATTGTTTTTATGTGTTTTTGTCAATAAGGAAATTGTTTTACAAAGCCATTATTTTAGTGTCAATGTATAAAATTCATTTTTATTTATTACTATTGAACACAAAATGAGTTAATTTTTGATATGTTTTTTTTCATAATAGTATATATATATCATAAGAAAATTTATCATGTAGGATAATTTTCTCTACTTCATAAGATAATATTTCATTTGTTGTATTACTGTATATATCATGACTTGAAGGATATTTTAGTATTCAATATAGGTAAATTCTCACTCATAAGATAATTTAACCCATGTATGATAAATTACTTTAAGAAAATTTGTTTTTTGAAGATAATTCATATCTCGTATGTCTTTTGATACCCTTATAAAATAAATATTTAGCCCCAAAATGATAACTATTTTTTCTAAATTTTAACTCCAATGATATTTATCTCTAAGAGTACGACTATTGGTTACTGCATGGGAGAATTATAGAATTATTTTATATTTTAATGATATTATAGTATATTTTACTTTAAAATTAATTATGAACCCCTATGATATTATTAAATCATGTAAGATATTTCTGAGTCCTATATGATGTTTTTCCTGATCATATGATGTATTGTTTATATGAAATATAAAGTCATAAGAAATGGAAATTATATTATTCATATTAATTATTAAAATTCAATAAATTGTGAATCTTTATGTGTTATTGAAATCAAAATGGACCCTAGGTTAATGCCATGGGAGATAATGATAGAGACATGGATCATTCACTGCAAAAGCGTAAGAAGAAAATATGATTTAACCATTTAATCTCCACACATCAAAATATATTACAATCAACATGGATTTATTCAAAGAGGAGATTATTATTTTATGATAATGGGAATATTCAAATGGGAAATAAAACATAGGTGTGCATGGATGTAATATTTCACACATGTTATTAATGAAATTTATACTACCACCACCTTAAAAAATCAGGATTATTTTTTTTACTCTCAGGAAGGTTATATATGATTGATTTAATATTGAAATCATTTAAAATCATGTTTCAAGTATTTTTTTAGAAATATGAAGGAAATTTTAATTAGATAAAATTATATCATAATTTTAGAGTTGATGTTGTTTTTCATGATCAAGTGGTACTGGATGGAGGATTCTCATATATTTACAATAGAAAATGGATGAGGAGTCATATGGGGGTTGATTTATACATGCTCAGAAAAACCCCTAGGATCCTATGGTGGTGGATATAAATGGAATAACCTCACGAGTCCTTTTATTTCACATTATATTTAATTTATTTTTCAAGAGATTGTATTTTTTAATGAACAATATATTTTTCCTTCATGAATGATTTTCAATCTAATATAATAGAAATTATAATTAACATTTTAACATTAAAGTAATTTTTTTAATTATTTATAATTCATTAGAACTGTTGTTCAATTGACAATAGTGAGTTTAGTCAGTTTTAATTTCATTGAGTGTAACATCTTGGACCCCGATGCCACTAAACTGTGCTCTGAGAATGGTTATCCATGTGGCCTCAAGCACATCATTTCGAAATCCCAAAATTGATGACTATAAGCGAGGGATGATGGTGAGTCAGTGGGGATATAATCCCCTTACTATAGTACCTAAAATTGGTAGTATTCAACCATGTCAATAATGGAAGAAATAAAACAATTAATAAGAAGCATAAATAGACACATATACCACTAAAGTAGAAACAAGCCATAGCCGAAGTACATTAATAATTGAATAGGATATAACATCAAAATACAGATATATAAAATAATTAAAAAAGAAATATCATATACCTAAATGACATGTCATGTCATGTGACTTGAAATAATACAAAATAGGTCTATATGAATCAATATAATACATTTATCAATATCATAAACCAAAATGATATATAATTTCATGTGCCTAAAAATAATCTAAAACTTTTATATATGCATTGATATAATACATTTATCAAAATAGAAAAAAAAACTATCTTCCAATAACATCATAAGCCACATTTTGGTTGTGTTTTCCCCTACTATTAGACATAGAATAAATTCAAGAAAAAAACATTAAGTGTTTTAACCAATCCAAACCTTTATTTATAAACTCTATATGGGTACCAAATGGATTCTCAAGATAGGGTGTAATGTAAAATAGTAGAAGGAAACAACCAACAGTGTCTATGAAAATCAGATATGTATAATAAAATATAACAAATGGGAAGGGTATATAACATATATGATAGTAATACATGTAAATGTTAAATGAAAAAAGTCATAACCGTAAGGGTTTACTGTCAAGCCTATTATGGATTCATTCAAAACATGGGTATATATCCTCTAACAAGGTAGTTATAAGGTACAATAGAAATAACACCATGAATAAGCTATATATATAGTATCCCATAACAACTACAACAATTACATATAACTTTTGTATTATATCAAACACGACTGTGCTATATAATAAAAAATAAAACAATTACCAAAGCTGAGTTATACAAAATAAGTGTTAAACCCCTTGGGGTTGGACCAAAGGTATTGTAGAACATGTCATCCTTGTTGGTTCCAAGGATAATCTCATTGGAAACTCTATTAGGTTTGTATTTGGGTCCACGGATCATTTCAACATAACATGTTCACTATAAGCCCAATAAATCAAAATCCAGGGGGTAGAAAGGCCAAAGGCTTCCCATAAAATCAAGACCCAAGTAGAAATATCATTCAAGGAATCTACTACCAATATCATGTCTCATGGTGTAACACACCCATGAAATCCTATAGAAATATCCATCATTCAATTCAATTGTCATTTCATAAAATCAATATCTTCAAGTCCTTCCAACTAATATAAAAATTCTCATTCATATACATTCAATAAATTCTACCACACATATAAAAATTCAAATTTAAAAAGTTAATAAATTCACATCATGTATATCATGGTGAATTTGGTAGACCATTTCCAAGATAATAAATTTAAATTTATTCACATATAATAGGTGTAAGAACTTGGATCTTCTATTCACGTATGAATCTTGTTTCTAGTGTATTCAGGAAAATGCGGGGTTTCTGAAAATTTCAGGAGTACATGTCATATACTTATAAGACCCATTGTGTACCCCATTTCCATAGGAGACGGTGAATTGGACATGTAATTTCTGAGTACATTCCTGTGTGTGGTGACCGGGATACCTCTTAAAGAGGTTGCCCAAAATGGAATGTAAATGCTATGTACCTTTAAACAACACGTCGTGTACTTTATTTTTATTTCATTAAACGGACCAGGGTAAAGTCAGATAGATAGAACACACTTTCTATCAACCTATTCCATCCAAGATAATTCGTATGGTTGTTTATCTTCTCTGAGTCCTTGAATCACTATGCTATCTTCGAATCTACAGTCGTCGATTTCATTCAAATCGCGTCGGTGAGTTCTCATTTCTTCTTGAACGTCATCTCTTAATTTATCCTCTTTCACTAGTTATCCATGGTTGAATGTTTTTAATTTTTTTGTAGATATATGATGTTTTATGCTGAATCTAGGCATGTTGTTCACGTATATTGTTGTCATGATGCTGAGGTAGGTGGTTTGTGCCTTTTCGTAGATAGTCTTCAAATTTTAGGTGCAAAAGTGCCCAATACCCAAGAACGGTGTATTGATGGTTTTTGGTTTTTAGACCTTTTTTCCTGATACACCTTATATATATATATATATAGATTAATTTTTTCTGAATAGGGTTAAAATTTCCCTACTATGGTGGTCTTTCCAATAATTGCTCGTTTCAACCTTTTGGTCTAGCTTGCCAGTTAGGCTGCTTTTCTATCCATGCCATGTATTATTAGGATAGAGTGATTATTATATGACATGATATGAAATGATTTACATTATATAGCCATGTAGTTCTTGGGGTATACTTTGGATTCTATATATCGTTGTACATGATTGACTTACACAGGCCTATATAAACATTGTGTAGTAGCCCATACGAAAAATTAACGTTGAGGGATTCTATAGAGTGTTTGTTTACATTTATATTGTGAGACCATAGGGAGGATGTAAATAATTTCTCCCTCAAAGTATCTTTAATTTTCTTGATATGAGACAGATGTGGAATTGGACATTGACTATTTCCACAGAGTGGTTTTTATTTACCGATACAGGACTACATGGGGAATTGACAGTGAGTTATTCCTTAGAGAGTCATTGCTAAAGTTGATCCAGAGAATTTAGACTGTGTGTACATCTTATAGGGTTTCTTTTGTATATACGGTTGACCCAGAGGAGTTATACTATCAGTACATAACATAGGGTTACCTACTTTTGATAAGTTGTTTACTTGATACATGAAATTGAATGCAATTGAATTTGTAGTATTTTTACTATTTGTACATCATTGTTTAATTTTTCTTTTTGATTATTTACTACAATATATATTAACTAACTGTATGGAATATATATTGTGGTGGATACCTACCGTGATTGTATGAGACCCTTTTTGTATCATTCTTTTAGGCCTAATCAAACTATAATACGGTACATATATATAAGGAAAAGTGCCCTTATACTTCAAGTACTTGATTAATGTGGAGCTGGAGTGCATGGGACCAAGATGAGGATTGTGATGCTACAGGAGTATATGTTTTTTATTTTTGCATTGGTTTAGAACTATATTCCTTAATTTTGAATTTTTTGGCTGCTTTCCTAGATATGTATCGTTCATCATTTATATATGCGTGCTTCATATGTATTTACTTGCATCCTTGAAATGCTTACTCTTGTATGTTATTATTACTAATTCTGATAATTTTATCTTTTTTACATACATTTTGTTACTCTTCTAATGAGGGAATAATTTCCCCATTATCAAACCCAGGGGCTTCACTGCTAGTATGTACACTGTCATTCAGGGAAATTATCACGAGGCCTTGTGACCAACCAAGTACATGGCGCCCCTAGGCAGCTTTCAGAATCAGGATGTCACAAAGAGGTATCTGAGGAATTCTTTTCTTCTTTACATACTATTTAGATCCTATATACAGAGATATTAATAAATAGGTACTTGGTAATAATCTATTCCAATGAGTATTTAACCCATGTACCAGGATAATCCAATTTTCCTCATTACTGAAATTTTTCTGGATTTGTAATTATTAATGTTGATTTGATTTCACTGTTGGGTGATTCACATATTTTGTGCGGTTATCATTGATATTATTAAGGTTCTATTTCTGATTCAACCTAATGAGATGAGTTTATTCCATCTCATTCATCATATGAGAACTTATAGAGATCACATTCCCCACATTCTTTCCATGCAATTTAGGGTAAATTAATGATTTCTTGTTGTTGTTATAGATGTTTTACTAGTTATGCATTTTGTTGAGATAGATTCCTAGATAGAATACCTGTAATGTTATAGGGTATTGAATTGTGTAATTTTTTTAATGAACGCCAAGATTTGGTTCTTGAGGTGTTATTGGCCTCATATATCTGAATTTGGTGGATCATTTCCTTGTTTTCTTTGTTCATGAAATGTATATGGTGAAAAGCATTGATTCGCAGGACATATGTCCCCTCACGGATAAGAATTTTTCAAGTAAATGTTTGTGTCATTGTTTTTCTAGATTTTGTAGTAGGTTCTGAGGCATAGTATTAGGAAAAACCCATAATAAACAATGTGTAATGATGAATATGTTCTATATGTCCTTCTGTTCGGGAAGGAGTTTTTTTCCTTGAGTACTCACCCTGTACTATATGTACACGCTGTTTAGTCTCTAACCGTGTTACTGAATATGTGGGATGAGAAATGGGGTTGGGTGTAACACCCCGATATTTCAGGAGAAGTATTATTTTTAATTTCTTTGATTTCTTTTGTTGTACACTTCACAAAGAATAACTTGTACTATACGTAAGACCGTATTGGAATGCGGTATATGCAAAACTATTCTTGGATCGTGTTACACAAATCTTCATGTTCATTTGATAGAAGTTATTCTACTCAACATTTAGTGTATATATATATATACATATTCATTGTATAAATGAAATATAGTTGGATTCTGTTATATGCAACAACAATGGAAGCTCCAATTACAAGCAACAATGTCATGGATTGCATTATGTGCAAGAGCGACCTTCCTTGATAGCGTGTGTTGTACGCAATACTCGTTTTCACTAAACAACAATATATTGTTATAATATTGTTATGAACTAGCCATTATTAATAGTATTAAATACATATTTATGTTTATAACATTATTATTCATCTTATACGTTTTCTAGAATACGGTTTAAGAACAATATAATTTTTTTGGGTAAAATAAGTATTTTTTAAAAAATGATGTTTTTCCTCCTTTTGATGGCACACCAATATTAAATAATATTTTTTACATGTTGATAAGTTCTATATGACAAAATAAAACTCTTCTTTGGAATCAGGATATAAAAAATTACTTTGGATAAATGTTTCATATTATTCTGATGAATTTCATATTTTAATGAATAGTAAGAACCCTATATATTTAAATTAAAAACAAATTTTTTCATCATAATAATTTAGATGGTTAAATAATAAAATTGAATGGTTTT
The DNA here is from genome assembly GCA_963277665.1 of Viscum album. Classification (NCBI taxonomy): domain Eukaryota; kingdom Viridiplantae; phylum Streptophyta; class Magnoliopsida; order Santalales; family Viscaceae; genus Viscum; species Viscum album. The sequence goes on along the minus strand of OY728162.1, from coordinate 793,357,148 downwards.
AAAGTATGAATATATTATATTTTTACCATTTAATATAATTTATTTCATTAGCATTGAATTTAAATTGAATTTTTAGGTTAGATCAATTCAATATTTTGCAATGTTTTAAACAAAAACCTGTTATCTGTCAGCAATGTGATTAATTGTAATTTAATTTCTAAAAATTATGTGTATTTGAATTGAAAAAATTGTTCCATATTTGGAAATAGTGGTTCTGAATCATGTTAATAGGCTACTTATTAATTTTCGGCATTACGAATAGTAACTATGGTAAATATTATTTTTCATTGTTAAAGTTAAATCAGGTAATTAAGGGTAAATATAACATTATTAAATTACCCTAACACCTATAAAAACTCTATTTGATGAATAAATTTCGACCCATATCACATATGTGTCGGACAAGATTCATTTCATGGACATTGCACTGTGAAATTATATAATTATTATTTAATCCAATTAAAGTGACAACATGTCACTCTCTTAAATCTTATCTTTGTAATGATTTTAATTTAGTGATAAACATCATAAAACATCGAACATTAATGGAATACAGAATGAAAATAAAATTATCTACAACATTTTAATTTGTTTTGGATTTTTATGGATTATATAAATATCATTATGGATGACACAATAGTAATGTTGAAATTATTTTATTAAGAGAAATATCAAATAAATAGATTTAAAAATATTAAAATAAATATTATATGCATTATTTAATGTGCCCCACGAATTTTCTAGATGCATATGAAATTTTAAAAATCTATTAAATATTTTGGATCGAATATATATTCTCTTTGGATTTTATTTAAATTCAAATAATTGAATAGTGTCAAAATTGACACTATTGATACTTTATTAAAATAACATATCAATAAAATGTTTAAAAATCACAAAAATATTAAAAAATTAAAAATATAAAATAATATTTTCAAAAATTTAATATTGTATCTAATTATGGATGATTCAAAACACATACGTAATTATTTATAACAATTCATAAATTAGAATATTATTAAAATAAATAAAATTAAATTGATTAAATAAGGATAAATCAATTTGATAAGGTTTAAAATAAATTAACAACATGTCTAAATTTTATTGAATGATGCGATTAAAACCCAATCTCATCTCACCTTATAATTGAGTCATTTTTTGGAGGTTTTTATGTGTGGTTTGAATTTATATTAAATTAATATTTTTAGTTTTCCAAAGGTGCCCCTATCATCCCATATAAAAGGGAACCTCCTCCCTCTCCTCATTACACTATTTTGAGCGTCCATGATCGACCAACCACTACCAATTCCTCTTCTAAACCTATCTAGTTATGTCATAGAGGTTCTGGTCTTCTCAAAATACCTACTCTAGTTCCCTAAGAGGATGTTTAAAATAAGCACGTTGAGGAAGAGGTAATCTCTTCTACCGATTCATTCATGTTTTTTTCCTCTTTTAATTCCTCTTATTTAGTAGTTTCAATATCAATTAATAACATTATTATTAATTATATACTTATATTTTATTATAAATATGAAGCAACCCTATTTCACCTTCATTCCATCCTATGGAAAATTAAACCACCGCACGTGCGTACGTACGGAATACCGTCTCCACACCATGGTGTAATCTGTTTTCCACCACCACCATACAAGGATGGGTATAATTAAGTAAAGAATAACTATATATGATTATTGTAAAATCATACTAATTCTGATATATTATACCATCCACTCCAATTCTATTCAATAATTATGGAAACAATATCATCGCTCGCACGTACATACGGATTATCGTCTCCACGACATGATGACATTCATCTCCATGTTAACCATTAAAGAATGATTATGAGTTATATATAATGAATATTAATGAGATATATGACATAATAATGATACTTTATTTTTGTATATGTTATTTACTTACATAAATTAAATTTAATAAGGAAATGATAACAATGTTCATGTGTACATACGGTCTACCATCTCCATGGACGGTGCATTTTGTTCCATTTATCGATCTATTATATATATTTATATTCATAATATATATTATATATAAATAATTTTTTACATTCTGGAATTACGTAATCTTGATCTATGTAATCATATTAATAATTTCACGTCAAAACAAGTACGACAAATTAAATGATTTTACCCAAAACGATGCATTAACATAGAATTGACAAATGAACGAGTAATTTAAAGTTATAAGTGAATCATATATGATAACATAAAAATCATTATGGTTATTTTTCAAGTTAATAATATGTTTAAACCCACTATAGAGGAGTCTTAGACACATATGGATAAATTGGACATAAGGTAAGGGATAATGTTGCAATCTCATCTATTTTATCCGAGATTGCTTATACATAAGTATTTGCTATGATTATATTTATCATTCATTACATGTTTTAAAAAAATGTTTTCATAAAGTATTTAATATTTATCGATGTATGTTTAATGTCATGTTTTCCCATTTTTGTATTTTAGTATGTGGTAAGAATGGAATCTTTATATTATTTACACTACGGGGTACTTTTTATACTTTTCCTGAAAATGTACAAGGATAATGTTTTTTTAACTTATAGAGAATGAATTAATTTTTATGATTTCATAATGCCTTATTTTCATGAATCATAATCTACATAATTTCATGATTATTTTAAACAAAATCATTTTCATTAAAATTTTCATGACATTATGAGAAAAGAAAATGATTTCGAAGAAGAAATAATATTTTCCTAAAGAATTAATTTCAATTTATTTATCAATACTATTTTCCATCTATGATGAAATTATTTAATTTGTTTATGTTTCAAGAATAATGTCTCTATTATTTACATTGTTTGATTTTTATGAAGAAAATATATCCATTTGTTTTATATAGACTGTGTAATGATGGGATGATGTTTATGAAACCCATTTTTTTCATTTGGTTATGATTAATGATTTATGTTTATTTTTTGGCATACGTAAGAATGATTTTATTATGAGATGGGTGGGACATATATCTCCCTCAAATTAATTGAGTAAAGATTTATATTTCATGAGACAAACATGGTTGGAATGACGATTAAATCTTGTTCAGTAATATAGGGCTGGAACAACATATAAATCTGGTTCAGTAATGGACATTGTCCACTGTGATGGTCTTCTCCGCAATACCTTGTCAATTATAGAAAAAATATCATGAAATTAATGGTTTTCCACAATTACATGTTTTATTCCCATGCCATTTTAATGTTTCTTTATGATATAAACCATAAGTACTGCCAAGATTTATGTCATTGCTCAAGATTTTTATGTTTTATGTTTATGTTTTAACATTCAAATGTTTGTGGATTGTATTTATGTTCTCCATGTTTAACCTTACTGAGAATTTGATCCAACCCTTTATATGTTATCTTTTCTCCAGGGTATAAAGACAGGTATTAGGTAAGAAAACAAAAGGTGAATAACTTGTTGGGAGATGTTGATGATCTTTCACCCTGATTAGAATATTATGTTCCTTGTTTCCAAAGACACTAAACTAATACGGTCTTTCAGCATCTGTTTTTGTCTTGTATTAATTATTCCAGAAAAGTAATGTAAGGTCTATGTACGTTATGATTTGGGTCACTATAGTTGGTATGAGTGTGACAGATTACTTAACCATTGGAATCAAGGAGGCGAAAACTTTAGTGAGATCCCTAGAGGAATTTCAAAGGCATGTATAAGGATGTACCTAAGGTTATGTGTATGTATAGGTTACAGTCCAAGAATTATGATAACGATCATGAATACCCAATTATTAATCCTAAGAGGTTAGAAATAGAAGGTAATCCCCCTTTATTATGTAGTTTTCCTATTATGATTTTTTCCTCTCACAATATTCTTTTTAGGTTTTACAAAAATGGATGGAAACATGAAGATTCATGATAATGGATGATATGATGGACAATGGAATTATATTATTAATGGGTAACCAAATGAAATGGGATTTGTATGTTCAAACATCATTATTAATCCTAATCAGTAATCTCATAATATGATCAATAATATCAACTTTGATAAGTTTCCAGACTCAACTAATAAGAGAAATATGTTGATTCATGATGATCATAGAGAAAAGAAAGTTAAATTTCCCTCATGTAAATAATTTGGGAAGAGGTATCAAGTAGAATGATTCAAAAGAACTGGAAGATGCTTTGGGTGTGTAAAATAAGTACACAATTCAAGTAATTTCAATGGAAAAGGTTCGGTAAACACAATGGACAAGGATAATGGTATTCCTATGAAATCAACAATGGTTAAATGTTTTAAATGTGGAATGAGTGGGAATTATGGAGACCAATTCCCCAAGGGAAAATATCATAATAAGAATCATCATGGTTGTATGGGTAGTATTTATGTTGATAATGATGAAGAGAATAAAAATGATATATGAGATGAAAGAAGTGTTGAGGAATAAAATTATGAAGTGTGGCCAATGGTTTAAGAAGGTAGTAAAATGATTTCATGTTAATTGAGAATAATGTATGGTGCTATGGAATAAATAAAACTATAAGTATTATTACACTATTGTTTTCCTTGAGTATTTGAATATGTTGAATGGTACCGGTAACAATGAAAATTGATTAGAATATTTTTGGAAAGCCGATGATATGCGCATAATGAAGGGATAAAGAGAAAATAAAATGTTTTATAGTATTAATGACCTCATGATTGATATAATGAAAAATTGATATCATGGTTTGAGTATATAGAAATTATTGGATTTTTGTATGTGGAAAGAATTAACTTTTGACAGTATTCATGTTTTCACTACAGTTCTATGGTAATTTATGATTCAAGAGAATACATGAATATGGTATTAATATGTTTGTAATTGGGAAAAAAAATACATCATAATATAAATTCACAAACTTGTTATATGACCTTTCTAGTAATCTTTTTCATTAAAATATTGGTTTATAATGAAGTATTTTGGATATGCCTATAGATTGGAATGGATTATGATGGACATTAGAAAATATTTTTTAATTCCAGAAATTGTTTTCTATATTATTTCTGTAATGTTATAATAGTTTAGTTTTAGAAAAAGGACAACTTATAGGACGGGTGACAACCCGTCGCATCAGAAAATGTTGTGGGAATCAAACCAACAACCGAAGTGCAAAAAACCTTTATCTCTTACCACTGGCCTATAGTAAGTCCATGGTTAGTAGAAACTAGTTTCATTTTGTTATGTAGGATGATAGATGAAGTATAAGTCAATTTTTGAACCATATACGATTAATCTCACAATTGGTGGACTTATGTATATAAATTTTGCTAACCTTATGTTTGAGAAAGATGGAATGTACTATATTTCTACGGCATGATCTGATAACACATCACAAACGAAAAATTCTACTTCATTTCATTAAGATATGAATTATAAATTGTTCAAGGCACGAGAAACTGTGAGATTGTACCAAAATCAAGTATTTATTTTATTTAATTCAAAAATTCATCAACATTTGGGAAATGATCTTGAAAACCAAAAATGGTGTCCTATTTCCCTCATATCTGATGAATCATATGGTACCTTAGAGCATCACAAATTTATGCCTTTATGATTGTTGTATTTTTCATACCCATGTCCTCTACCACTCATCATCATGAGTTGATGGTTATATTTCACTTCCATATCCATATTTTCAACTATGTTATCTTATGTGGAAACCCAATGATGAGTAAATTGGTGTAACCATTAAATTTCATACTTCACATTAAAAATTATTTTTTAGTATTGCTTTTTACGATGTGGGTTTCTATGAAATAAACTATCAAGTAGTAAATGATTTATAACCCCAACGAATTACGAGGGCGAAATTCCTTTTATGTGAGGTAGAATGTAACAACCCAAGATTTTATGGGAAGTATTATTTTTAACATCATTGATTTCATTTTTTGTACACTTCACCAATATTATCTTGAACTATACGTAACATCGTATTAACTTAAAGTATACGCAACACTATTCATGGATCGTGTTACACACAACTACAAGTTCGTTTGTTAGAAATTATTCTATACAACATTGAGTTTATATATATATATATATATATTAAATGTATAAATGAAATATGGATGGATTCTGTTATATGAAACAACAAATGAATCTTCTATTACAAGCAAACACGGTCATGGCTTTCATTACACGCAAGAGCGACCATCCTCGATAGTGTGTGTTGTACGCAATACCGGGTTTCAAAAAACAACGATATATTGTTATAATATTTTTACTAACTAGCCGTTATTAATATTATTAACTATATTTTGAATTTTATAACATTATTATTCAACTTAAACATTTTCTAGAACATGGTATGAGAAAAATTATATTTTTTGGGTAAGATATCTTTTTTTTCAAAAAATGAAGTTTTGCCTCATTTTGAGGGAGCACCCATTTTAAAACTAGATTTTGAAATGCATATAAGTACAATATGACAAGATAAAATTCTTCTATAGAATTAGGATATAAAAAGTTACTTTGGATAAATTATTCATATTATTTTAGTAACTTTCTTATTTTAATAAATAGTAAAAACACACTATATTTTAATTAAAAACAACTTTTTCACCGTAATAATTTATAATGTTAAATTATAAGATTGAATGTTTTTAAATTATTAATATTATATATTTTTACCATTTAATATAATTTATTTCATTATCATTGAATTTTCAATGAATTTGTAGGTATGATCAATTCAATCTTTTTCAATGTTTTAAACAAAAAACTGTTTTCTTTCGACAACGAGATTAATTTGAATTTAATTTGTGCTACTTATGTGTATTGAATTTGAAAAATGTATTCCATATTTGGAATCAGTGGGTCCAAATTATGTTAATAGGATAAATTTTATTTTTGGGCATTATGAATAGTAACTACGATATATTTTATTTACCATAATAAATGTTGACCTATATAACCTAAGGGTCAGAATAGATTAATTTCATGGACCTTTTACCATGAAATAATATAATAAGTATTAAAACAAATGAAAGCGACAACATGTAACTCTATTAAATATTATAAGTGTAATAATTATAATTTCGTGATAAACTTCCTAAAACATCGAACATGAATAGAATCCATAAATCTAATAAGATTATCTATAACATGTGAATTTATATAAAATTTTTATGGATTAAATAATTATCATTAAGGATGATACAATAGTATTGTTGAAATTATTTTGTTATGAGAAATATAAAATAAATGGTTTAAAAAATATTAAAATAAATACTATATGAACTATTTAATGTGCTCAATGAATTTTCTAGATGAATATGAATTGTTAGTAATCTATTAAATATTTTGGATCAAATATATATTCTCAATGGATTTTAATTAAATTCAAATAATTCAATAGTGTCAAAATTGACAGTATTGATATTTTATAAAAATAACATATTATTAAACGGTTTAAAAATCACAAAAGTATTTAAAAATTACGAATTCAAACTTATATGTTAGAAAATGTAATAATGTATATAATTATGGATAATTCTCAACACATAAGTAAGTATTTATAACAATTTAAAAATTAGAATATTATTACAATAAATAAAATTATATATATTAAATAAGGATAATTAAATTTGTACGGTTAAAAATAAATTCACAACACGTCTAAATTTTATTGTTTGATAATATTACCACCATATCCCATCTAATAATTTAATTGGGTAAATTTTGGATGTTTTTTAGTGGGGTTTGAATTTATATTAAATTAATATTTTTAGGTTTCCAAAGGTGCCCCTCTCCTTCCTTATAAAAGGGCACCTCCTCCCTATAATATTTACCCAATTTTGATCTTTCAAGCTCAGCAAACCCCTAAAAATTACTCATCTGAACCTCTATAGTTATATCATAGAGGTTCTAGTCTTCTCAAAAGACCAACTCTAGTGACCTAAGAGGAAGTTTAAAAGAGGCACATCGAGAGAGAGATAATCCCTTTTACCGATAATTTCAAAATTATTTCTTTTTCTACTTACTTTTATTTAGCAATTTCATTATAAAGTAATAACATTAGTATTAATTATATACTGATATGTTTTTCTATATATTAAACACCCCTATTGCAGCTTCTATCCATTTTATGAAAAGGGAAATCACCAAGCGTGCCTACGTACGGAATATCGTCTCCACACCGTGGTGTAATCTGTTTTCCACGACTACCTTATGTGGATGGGTATACTGGTGTAAAGAATAAATATATATGATTACTATATCATCATACTAATTCTGATATGTTCTATCATCCACTCTAATTCCATTCCATAATTATGAGAACAATACCATCGATCGTGCGTACGTACGGATTACCGTCTCCGTGACGCGATGACATTCATTCTACAAGATAACCATCCATTAATTATTATGAAGTATAAATAATGAATAATAATGAGATATATGACATAATAATAATACTGGATTTTTGTATATGTTATTTACTTACAACCATTCAATTTAATAAGGAAACGAAAACTGTATTCATGCGTACGCACAATCTACTATCTCCATGAATTGTGTATTTGGTTACATTTATTGATCTATTATATATATTTATATTCTGAATATATATATTATATAAATCATGTTTTACATTATGTATGTATGTAATAATGATCAATGTAATCAAATTAAAAATTTGAAGTCAATACACGTACGTCAAATGAAATAATTTTACATGAAATGTTGCATTAACATTGAATTGACATATGAACGAATAATATAATGTTGTAAGTCAATCATATATGATATCATAAATATTATTATGGTTCTGTTACAAGTTAATAATTTGTTTAAAACCACTATAAATGTAAAGACCCATAAATTTCAAAGAATTTTTTTTCTTAATTTTCTTTGGAATTTTACAAGAGCGCAGTTTCTGATGGCACCTGATTCTGAGGCCCGGTGTGCCCGGAATCATTTTCCAAAGTTTGGATCGGTTACGTTCAGTGAACGGAAAAGCGGGTTTTTCTAACTTTTGAACCGGTGCTCGGAATCAAATTCGGAGGGCACCGATTGAATCGAAGTGTCGGTACTTGCTGAGAAACGCCTCTTCTGGAGTTGCGTTTGCTCGGGTGTGGTTTTTAATTTTCGGGCTTAAAGTTAAGAAAGATAAAATAATTGTACAACAAACTTTATTTTATTTCACTTAAGACACATGGAAGCCACTTGAAGCCACTTAAAGTGGCTTAAGCTGAGTTGATGCGAATAGGGTGCTATCCAAAAATATCCTACCCTCTTGGTAGGATATTTGTGAGGTGGGACCCGCACGAGCCCCACCGTTTCTTTTCCGCTAAGTAACGCACCCCGAAAACCCATCATTATGAATGTCAACAGACACGTTTTCTTAATTTCTTAATGCACCAATTAATTGGGAGATTTTCTTCGTTTAATTAAATGGGCGGTTTATTCGTTGAAATTAATTCTTTAAAATAATTTCATTTGTTTCTTAACCTGTTTGAAATCCGTTGGCGTAATAATAAAATAAGACCAACGCACGACATCTAGAAAAATGCTCTTTGAGATGTTTTGACAAGTTTTGTGCCTTCACCCACCTTCACGAAGAACACGAAGAATGCGAAGAACGTGAAGAACGCGAAGAACGCGAAGAACGCCGTCACCCTCGGAGATTGACGACGCTTCATCCGAGACGTCCTTCCCCACCATGATCTCCGATCACCTACTGTAAGAGGTAAGAGATTTCAGGTTTCTTTTAAATCTAAATTGTGGTTTTTAACAAATCACAGATTTAATTATTTATAATTAAATCTGTTTTTTCTTGGTCCTCGGAATTCGTCGACGCAACACCGGATACCACGACGACGTGACGGTCCCCTCCTTCCACGACGATCAATTTCCGCGAAGAACGCGCGTGCGACGACATGACGAGGTAGTTATTTTATTTTTGAAAATATCTTTTTATATCCCCGTGATTGTTTCTTTTGAAACAAGAACCTGGATCAGGTTCAATTTTAAATTATTAAAATTGTTTTGATAGGTTTGTCATGTGTTGATTTATCCTCCCGATTGATACCGTCTAACGCGGAGGGTGCGGGGCAAACAAACACGGTCCGAAAACCCTCCGCCATTCTTCGTTGTTGTGTGGATTTGGAGGGAGATGAAAAAACGTGCCGCAAAGGCAATTTGATGATTCCGCAGAGAAGAACGGGTCACGGGAGGAGCAGCGGCGAAGACGGGAAGGAAAACGGACCACCGGATCCACTCCGGTGGCCCGTGGAAGTCTATGGCGGCGCCCTGGCGCACCACCAGACAGGGCAGCCGCAGCTGAAGCCGCAGAGGCGGCGGCCGCGTGGTTCCGGCTCGCCCGCACGGGACTCGGCAGAAGCCACGTCTGCTGATGTCCAGCGTGGCCCCTCGAGGGTCGCGTCATCCTCATCCCGCGGGGGCGGCGCCCCGCCGCTGCCACGCTCGGCCGCGCGGCCGAGCCGAGCCAGGCCGGCCGGGCTGGGCCGCGCCCTGGCCGGACCGGACCTGGTCCAGACGGGTCAGGTCAGACCGGGTCGGGAGACCCGGTTCGGCCGACCTAGGGGTGGTCGGGCCGGGTCGGCCCGGTCCCAGACACCCCGTCTTCGGACCGTTTTCTGTCTTTTGCCTGTAACAAGAGCTACGGGCCTCCGAATGACGCACCATCAATGGAAACGCGATCCTTGGATCGAGACAGTCGTTTCAGTATATCGCACTTAGGGTTTCGGAATAATTTGGGTTCGGCCAGGTTGGTTCGTACACGAAACCAACCGGGCCCTCGGAGCGGAAACACTAATATATTGCGCTACGGACGTCCGATTGACGTGATGTCGGATTTGGTGGATTCCTCTATGTGAGACAGATCTTTTGGAATACTCCTCCTGAGGTTTGGATGTAGGTGGAGTACGGTCGGGTTGGTTTTTCTTTAAAAACCAACTGGGCCCCTTGGATGAAAAAGCCAATAACTCTTAGACTGGGCGTCTGATTAACGCGCCATCTACGACGTTGAGTTCCTATTGGCGAGACAGAACATTTAGATACATCAACTGCGGAATATTTGTTAGTTGATGTATCATCCTCTCAGCTCGTGGAGCGGACCCTCCCGAACGAGCTTGTTGTGTGCGGAAACCCTAGAGCTGGCTGCGACTGCTACTGTAATGACGACTACTGTGCAGAGATCCTCAGTGGACTGTGACGACGACTGTGCAGGGATCCTCAGTGGACTGAAATGACTACTGCACTCAGCGATCCGACGTGGATCAGTGCTACCGATCCTGTGTGGATCTGATCCTGTCTGGGTCAGCGCTCAGCGGTTCTGTGTGAGCCAGCGCCTACAGGTCCTGTGTGTGCCCGATCCTGTGTGGGTCTTTGCGGGGGTTAGTTATCTATCGATCCTTTGTGGGTCATATCCTTTGTGGGTCATTTCGGGGGTTATTACCTATCGATCCGTTTTGGGTCCTATGACTTAGATGGATCAGTGATCATCTCTATCATCATTTGAAGAAGTATACTTGTGCAGATCTATCCTCTGTGGATTTACTGTTTACTCTCCTTTGTGGATTGTGTTGAGCTATCCTATGTGGATTAATTTTGCTCTCCTTCGTGGATTGTGTTGTGCTATCCTGTGTGGGATTACGTTTTGCTTTCCCGTGTGGACTGGGTTATGCTTGGGCTCGGATGTTGGAGCCGAGCGGGAATTCATGACTTAGGTATATGTATGGGCATATACCTAAGCAGTTTCAGTAGTTACTTCTTGATTGTATCTATCCTTTGTGGATTCTGGGAGACCTTCAGGGGCCTTGGGGTCCCTACTTAGTAGCTTATACTCACCCCTGCATGGGATATGCACGCACTTCGTTGTGTTGGTTGCAGACGACGGACATCGTTGATCATGGTGGAGGCTTACGGAGCAGGACGGTACCTGGAGGTGGACCACTGGGCGGAACGTACTCGGAGTGGCCAGGTGGACCCGAGGAGCAGTGGAGGCTATCTGTACCCACCCTTCAGGTGGGACTTCCAGAGGACGCCTCGACGATATGTCTTTTCTATTCAGTTTCTGTTTTCCCCTTTCAGTTGTACATTACAATTGAGCTTGTATTTCCGGCCCCTTTCACTTTCAGCACAGCTTGTTACAGTTTTTACTTAGTGTTTACTTTTCCTCTTGCTTACTCAGTGGTTCTTGTTTACATATCAAAGGCAATGCCTTCCCTTTTTCCGGGATTCACGCCTTTGTGCTAGTCTCCAACCCCTGGCCTATGGAAGGCGGGCTTTGGGTAGTCACGACACGGGCCCCGAGGACGGGTCGTGACAAATATGTATCAGAGGTGGTCGGTTATACCGCAGAATCTGATCTTTCTTCTATGTGAAGCAATAGTGTTTAGCATATTGGGTGTGGTTATCAGTCCAGGGAGTCCAGTGTTGGTGCGGTGGCCGACGTATCCGTACACCAGGACCCTGACTTCTGATTTCCGACTTAATGCAAGAAAACATTGATTGCATGTGTGTTTCAAGTATTCATTGTGATTACTTGTGTCTACTCACCAGGTATACTGTTCTGACCGTGGCGCACTTATTTCCTTTTCAGGATGGTCCCACGACGGCAGCCAGCTAGGGTTCCGAGAGTAGAGCGTGATGACAGCCCGTCGAGCGACGAGGCCTCGGTACAGGGACCTTTGACGGTGGAGGCACCGACGGTACCTCTACCCACCGAGCCCCCGATGCTACCAGCACCGACTAATGATGATGCACGTCGCCTCAGAGCTCTGCACGAGTTCCAGCGCCAGCGACCACCCAGGCTTCGTGGGGAGACGGACCCCCAGGCAACCGAGGACTAGCTGGAGGCGGTCGTACGAGTTTTCAGGCTAGTGAGGACACCAGCAGATCTCATGGTGATCCTCGCGGCGAGCCTACTGCACGCAGTAGCAGGACGATGTTGGAGCTTGATGCTCCAGGTGCAAAATGAGGCCTCTATCATCTGGACAGACTTTGAGGTCCTTTTACGCTCAGAGTTCATCCCGGCCACCATCTGTGCAGTGTGCATCCAGGAGCTTCTTCAGCTGCGGCAGGGCAGCTTGACGGTGCCCAGTACTCAGCGAGATTCACCGATCTTTCTCGCTACTCGACAGATATGTTACTGGACCCATTCTTCTGGGCTCGGACCTTTGAGCAGGGTTTGAGACACTATATTAGGGCATCGCTGATCTCCCTCAGCATTCCGACTCAGGAAGGAGTACTGGAGCAGGCCCTTCTGATCGAGAGCTTTCTGGCTGAGTCCAGAGTGAGACCTACAATAGGGCGGCAGGTAGCGGAGTCTTCAGCAGCAGGTAGCCGACGAATGACTCAGGGTTCCAGGAAGACCAGACCCTCTCGTAGACGACCTCATGACACTGTCTTAGCAGTTCAGGGCACACAGCGCGAAACCAGTATTCCGAGAGGCAGGCAGTGCTACGCCTGCGGTGGGCAGGGCCACATGGCTCGTGACTGCCTAACCCGTCGTACCGAGGAGCAGCAGACGGTGGAGGGGCCACCCAGGAAGAGGCAGAGGGTCGAACGTGGCGGTCCGCAGGGAGAAGGCGTACGAGGCAGAGGAGCTAGCCGAGCAGCAGGTGGTGGGCGACGCATTGAGGCTCTGCCACCACCACCACCAGGAGGGCCACCCCGACCACCGGGAGATGGCGGGTAGAGACAGGCACAGCTCCAGGCAGTGGAGGCCTACGACCATGGCGCTCCAGAGATGATTCGAGGTATGATCTGTGTCTATTCCACCCTTGTAGCAGTTCTTATAGAAACAGGAGCGAGTCACTCTTTCATAGCTGCTGCCCTTGTTCGGAGCTCGGAGATTCAGACAGAGCTGTTGGCTCGATCCTTAGGGCTAGAGACTCATACGGGAGCATACTCGATGATTACACACTGGTGCCGGCAGTGTGATCTTACTCTAGGAGGCGATAGCTTCAGCTAGGATCTTCATGTAGCAGCATCGAGGCCTTACGATGTCATCTTGGGCATGGATTGGTTATCTATAGTCCATGCACAGATTGACTATTTTAGGCGCAAGGTGCGATGTGTACGCACCGACGGGAGTAGGTTCACCTTCACCGGCGATAAGGGAGCCTTCGCAGCATATGATGGAATTTCGCAGAGGAGGGGACAACCCATCACTCATCAGTTGGCTAGTCTCATCCTAGGTGTAGTGGACGTGTGGGGTCCTAGTATTCCTGCAGTGGTGGATCAGTACGCATACGTCTTTCCCGATGACGTTCCAGGGCTACCTCCCCGCAGAGAGGTAGACTTTTATATTGATATGTACCGCGAGACAGCCCCGATATCAACTCCAGCGTATCGGATGGCCCCTGCTGAGCTTCGAGAGATGCGGGTACAGTTGGAGGACTTGCCGGGAAAGGGGTTCATCCGACCCAGTGTTTCAACCTGCGCTTCCCCGATATTGTTTTCCAAGAAGGCAGACGGGAGCTTGCGACTGTGTGTCGACTATTGTCGCATGAACCAGGTGACAGTGAGGAACAAGTATCCGCTACTGAGGATTTATGACCTCTTCGATCAGCTCAAGGGAGCACAATGGTTTTCGAAGATAGAACGCAGGTCGAGCTATCATTGGCTCAGAGATCGAGACGAGGACGTGCAGAAGACGGCCTTCAGGTGTCGGTATGGCCACTATGAGTTCTTGGTTATGACTTTCGGCGTAACCAATGCTCCATTAGTGTTCATGAGCCTCATGAACAGGATCATCCATCCATACCTCGATCGATTTGTCATGGTCTTCATCGACGACATTTTGGTGTACTCGACGACGGAGGAGGAGCACGCCTACCACTTGCAGGTTCTGCTAGACACGCTCCGAGAGCACCAGATTTATGGAAAGCTCTCGAATTTCCAGTTCTGGTTTCATGAGTTCCACTTCTTGGGGCACGTCATTTCTAAGGCGGGAGTTTCGGTGGATCCCGCGAAGATCGAGGCGGTGCTAGCTTGGGAGCCACCCAAGAGCGTGACAGAGGTGCAGATTTTCATGGAACTAGCTGGATATTATTGGAGATTTGTGCCAGACTTCTCCAGAGTTGCAGAACCACTCTCAGTTTGACGAAGAAGGGGAAACCCTTTTTTTGGTCAGACAGATGTCAGCAGAGATTCCAGGAGCTTAGACAGAGATTGACTAGCGCACTTATCATGAGGTTGCCTAAGGATGGAGTTGTAATATATAGTCTACTACGATGCATTAGGGACCGGACTCGGGTGTGTCCTGATGTAGGAGCGGGCCGTGATTGCCTATCGATCATGTCAGTTGAGGCTTCATGAGCAGAACTACGCTACCCATGACCTGGAGTTAGCAGCAGTGGTCTTCGCTCTGAAGACACGGCGACACTACCTGATGGGAGAGTGATTTACAATCTTTTCTGACCACCAGAGTCTCAGGTACATCTTCTCGCAGAAGGAACTGAACCTGAGACTACGACGATGGCTCGAGTTCCTCCAGGACTATGACTTTGAGATAGTCTATAATCCTGGGGAAGGGGAACGTGGTAGCAGATGCCCTCAGTAGGAGGACAGGCATCCAGCTACTTGAGGAGGCGACAGAGTATCTAGCCGCTTTGCAGATATCCGTCGTGTATAGAGATGGAGTAGCCTTCCTTCAGTATCTCACACTCACCCCTCCACTACTGTAGCAGGTCAGAGAGGCACAGCGTGAGGACGCTAACTGTGAGATGCAGCATGCACAGTTATCCTCAGGACATGCACCTGATGGCTTCTCCTTTGGAGTAGGGCACAACATCCTTTTCAGAGGAGGTACCTTGGTACTAGTCGCTTTACGAGAGGAGGTGCTGAGAGAGTTTCACACTTCTCCTTTGGCGTCACATCCTGGAGTGGTGAAGATGTACCAGGACCTCAGACGACAGCACTGGTGCCCAGGCATGAAGAAGGCTGTGGCAGAGTTCGTTTCTCGATGCCTCACATGCCAGCAGGTGAAGGTAGAGCATCAAGTACAAGTAGGCTTGGTACAACCCTTGGAGGTCATGACTCCAGCTGGGTGATTATCGACCGACTCACCAAGTCGGCTCACTTCTTACCCATTCGAGAGCAGGGCTCAGTGGAGAGCTTGGGGCCTCTCTACGTTTAGGAGATTGTACAGCTTCACGGTGTGCCATCGTCTATCGTCTCCGATCGAGATGCTCGCATTACTTCCCGGCTTTGGAAGGGGTTGCAGGAGGCGTTCGGGACGCGGCTATGTCTGAGCACTGCCTTTCACCCTCAGACGGATTGTCAGATGGAGAGGACCATTTAGACTCTCAAGGAAATGCTCTGCGCATGTTTCCTCGACTTTGGTCGTAGCTGGAGGATCACCTACCCTTGGTGGAGTTCGCGTACAACAACAGCACCACTCCACCATCAGGATGGCACCATACTAGGAGTTATACAGCAGACCTTGCAGATCTCCTTTGTGTTGGACAGACCCTGGGGAGTCAGCACTTGTGGGACCAGAGATGGTCCGGGCCACGACAGAGAAGGTCCAAGTCATCCAGGAGCGGATGAGGACAGCTCAGAGCCGGTAGAATTCTTATGCTGACAGGAGGCGGAGGCCACTAGAGTTCAAGGATAGCGACCACATCCATTTACGTGTCTCACCTCGATGTGGTTTGCAGAGATTTTCCCTAGGCGGAAAGTTGTCTCCACTCGTCATTGGACCATTCCAGGTCCTCAGCAGGATTGGAAAGGTGGCTTATCACCTGGCTCTACCACCTCAGTTGCACAGGGTGCACGACGTCTACCACGTATCTCAGCTGAGGAGATACGTGCACGACCCGACGCACATCATTGACCATGGGGAGCTAGACGTGGATGATGGGGCCACTTTTACGGAGGTTTCGGTGGAGATAGAGGATCTACAGGAGTGGGTCCTATGTGGTCGATCGATTCCTCTTGTGTTCTTCAGATGGCAACACAGGAACCTCCAGGAGAGCACATGGGAGCGGGTGGCTCTGATGCGTGGTCAGTAGCCACATTTGTTTCCCTAGTTTATGATATATCTTTACAGTGACGTAAATTCCTGAGGTGGGAGTAATGTAAAGACCTGTTAATTTAATGGAAATTTTTTTCTTAATTTTCTTTGGAATTTTACAAGAGCGCATTTTAGGACGGCACCTGATTCCGAGGCCCGGTGTGCCTGGAATCATTTTCCGAATTTTGGCTCGGGTAAGTTCAGGGAACGGACGAGCGGGTTTTTATAACTTTTGAACCGGTGCTCGGAATCGAATTCTGAGGGCACCAATGGAATCGCAGCGCCGATACTTGATTAAAAATGACTCTTCCGGAGTTGCGTTTGATCGGGTGTGGTTTTTAATTTTCGGGCTTAAAGTTAAGAAATAAAATAATTGTACAACAAACCTTATTTTATTTCACTTAAGCCACTTTGAATCCACATGAAGCCACATAAAGATGCTTAAGCTGAGTTGATTCAGATATGGTGCTATCCAAAAATATCCTACCATCTTGGTAGGATATTTGTGAGGTGGGACCCACACGAGCCCCACCGTTTCTTTTCCGCTAAGTAACTCACCCGTGAAAACCCGTCATTATGAAAGTCAACTGATGCGTTTTCTTAATTTCTTAACGCACCAATTAATTGGGCAATTTTCTTCATTGAATTAAATGGGAGGTTTATTCGTTGAAATTAATTCTATGAATTATTTTCATTCGTTTCTTAACCGGTTTGAAATCCGATGGCGTAACAATAAAATAAGACCAACGCACGACATCTGAAAAAATGCTCGTTGAGAAGTTTTGACAAGTTTTGTGCCTTCACCCACCTTCACGAAGAACACGTAGAACGCGAAGAATGCAAAGAACGCGAAGAACATGAAGAACGTGAAGAACACTGTCACCCTCGGATATTGAAGACGCTTCATCCGAGACATCCTTCCCCGCCCCGATCTCCGATCACCTACTGCTGGAGGTAAGAGATTTCAGGTTTCTTTTAAATCTCTTTTGTGGTTTTTAACAACACACGGATTTAATTATTTATAATGAAATCGGTTGTTTCTTGGTCCTCAGAGTTCGTCGACGCAACGCCGGATACCACGACGACGCGACGACCCCCTCATTCCGTGACGATCAATTTCCGTGATGAACGCACGTGCAATGACTTGAAGAGGTAGGGATTTTTTTTGGAAATACATTTTTATATCCCCGTGATTGTTTCTTTTATAACAAGAACCTGGATCAAGTGCAATTTTAAATTATTAAAATTATTTTGATACATATGTCATGTGTTGATTTATCCTCCCGATTGATACCGTCTAACGTAGAGGGTGCGGGCCAAACAAACACGTCCCGACAACCCTCCACCGTTCTTCGTTGTTGTGCAGATTTGGTGGGCGATGACAAAACGTGCTGCAAAGGAAATTTGATGATTTCGCAGAGAAGAACGAGTCCCGGGAGGAGCAGCATCATAGACGGGAAGGAAAACGGACCACCGGAGCATCTCCGGTGGCCTGTGGAAGTCTCCGGCGGTGCGGGTCGCCGGCGCCCCAGCGCGCCGCCGGACAGGGAGGCCGCGGCATCAGCCACGACTGCGGCGGCCAGCGGACCCGCGGCCGCATAGGTCCGGATCGCCCGCAAGGGACGCGGCAGAAGCCACGTCCACTGATGTCCAGCACAGCACCTCGAGGGCCACAACATCCTCATCCGGCGGGGGCGGCGCCCCGCGGCTGCCGCGCTCGACCGCTCGGCCGAGCCGAGCCGGGCCGCACCCTGGCCGGACCGGGTCGGGTCGAACTGGTTCGGGTCGACCCGGTACGGCCGACCCAGGTGGGGTCGGTCCAAGTCGGCATGGGCCCAGACCCCCCCGCATTTGGACCGTTTTCGGTCTTTTGCCCATAACATGAGCTATGGTCCTCTGAACGACGCTCCGTCAGCGGAATAACGATCCTTGGATCGAGACAGTCATGTCGGTATATCACACTCAAGGTTTCGGAATACTTTGGGTTCGGCCAGGTTGGTTCGTACACGAAACCAACCGGGCCCTCGGAGCGAAAACACTCATATCTTGATCTAGATATGTACGATTGATGTGTCGTCATCATTGGTGGATTCCTCTATGTGAGATGGATCTTTTGGAATACTACTCCCGAGATTTGGACGCAGGTGGAGTATGGTCGGGTTGGTCTTTCCTTAAAAATCAACTGGGCTCCTGGGACGAAAAAGCCAATAACTCTCAGACCGGGCGTCCGATTGACGCGCCGTCTGCGAAGATGAGTTCCTGTTGACAAGTCGGAACTTTTGGATACATGAGATCTGTACTATGTGTCAGTTGATGTATCAGCCTCTCGGCTCGTGGAGCAGACCCTCCTGAATGAGCTTACTGTGTGCGGAAACCATAGAGCTGGCTGCGATTGCTACTATAACGACGACGTCTGTGCAGAGATCCTCAGTGGAATGCGACGAAGACTGTGCGGGGATCCTCAGTTGACTGCAATGACTACTACACTCAGTGATCCTACATGGATCAGTGCTACCGATCCTGTGTGGATCCGATCCTATGTGGGTCAGCGCTCAGCGGTTCTGTGTGAGCCAGCGCCTACAGGTCCTGTGTGGGCCCGATCCTGTGTGGTACTTTGCGGGGGTTAGGTACCTATCGATCCTTTGTGGGTCAGATCCTTTTTGGGTCATTTTAGAGGTTAGTACCTATAGATCCTTTGTGAGTCTGAGGACTTAGATGGATCAGTTATCATCTCTATCAACATTAGATGAAGTATACATGTGCTGAGCTAACCTGTGTGGATTTACTATATACACTCCTTTGTGGATTGCGTTGAGCTATCCTATGTGGATTAATTTTTCTCTCCTTCATGGATTCTGTTGTGCTATCCTATGTGGGTTTACCTTTTTCTTTCCTGTGTGGACTGGGTTGTGCTTGGGCTCGGATGTTGGAGCTGAACGAGAATTGATGACTTTGGTATATGTATGGGCATATACCTAAGCAGTGTCGGTTGTTACTTCGTGATTTTATCTATCCTTTGTGGATTATGGGAGACCTTCGGGGGCCTCGGGGTCCCTACTGAGTAGCTTATACTCACCCCTACACGGCCTATGCCCGCACTTCGTTGTGTTGGTTGTAGACGACGGACAACGCTGATCGTGGTGGAGGCTTACGGAGCAGGACGATACCTGGAGGTGGACCACTGGGCGGAACGTACTCGGAGTGGCCAGGTGGATCCGAGGAGAAGTGGAGGCTATCTGTACCCATCTTTCTGGTGGGAATTCTAGAGGACGGCTCGACGCTATGTCTTCTCTTTTCAGTTGTTATTTTCCCCTTTCAGTTGTACTTTACAGTTGGGATTTTATTTCCGCCCCCATTCACTTTCAGCACAGCTTGTTACAGTTTTTACTTAGTGTTTACTTTTCTGCTTGCTTACTTTGTGGTGCTTGTTTACATTTCAAATGCAATTCCTTCCCTTTTTCCGGGACTCACGCCTTGGTGCTAGTCGCCAGCCCCTGGCCTCTGGAAGGCGGGCTTGGGGTAGTCATGACATGGGCCCCGAGGACGGGTCGTGAAAATAAAGGATTATCAGACACATATGTATGAAATTGGACATAATGTAAGGGATAATGTAGCAATATCATCATTTTTTCCGAGATTACTTATACATAAGTATTTACTGGGGTTATATTTATCATTCATTCCTAGTTTTATAAAAATAATTTCCTAAAGTATTTAATATTCTTCCATGTATTTTTAAAGTCATGTTTACCCATTTTTAACTTTGAGTATTTGGTAAGAAAGGAATATATCTTTTGTTTACCCTACGATGTACTTTTTTGACTTTTCCAACAAAAGTATGAGGAGATTGTATTTTATCTTATACAACAAGAATGGATTTTTATGGTTTTATAACTTCTTATTTTCATGGTTCTTCCTCTATAATATTTCATGATTATTTTCAACCAAATCCTTTTCATTAAAAATTTCATGGAATTTTGAAAAAAGAAAATGATTTTGAAGAAGAAAGGATATTTTCCTAAAGAATTCATTTCAAGTGTTTTATGAAAACTATTTTCTATCTAAGATTAATTTATTTAATATGCTTATGTTTCATGTATAAGGTCTCTATTATTTACATGGTTTGATTATTATAATGAAATGATATCCATTTGTTTTATATGGATTATGTAATGATGGTATGACGTTAAGGAAACCCATTTTATTCTTTGGGTTATGATGAATAGTTTATATTTATTTTGTGGAACACGTAAGAATGATTTCAATATGAGATGGGTGGGACCTATATCTCCCTCCAATGCATTAGGTAAAGATTAATTTCTCATGAGATAGACATGGCTGGAATGACTAGTAAATATGGTTTAGTAATACAAGGATGGAATGGCAGGTAAACCCAGTTCAGTAATGGACATTTCCACTATGATGGCCTTGGAACCAATTCCTTCCCTACTATGGAAATCATATCATTTGATTAATTGTTTTCCACAATTACATATTTTATTCCCATGCTATTTTAATTTTTCTTTATGATCTAGGCCTTATGTACTGCCATGATTTATGGCATTGCTCATGATTTTGATGTTTTATGTTCATGTTTTTAGGATCAAATGTTTATGGATTGTATTTATGTTAACCAATTTACCCTTACTAAGAATTTGAGATCACCCTTTATATGATTTATTTTCCCCAGAGTATAAATAACGGTTTTCGGTAAGAAAATAAAAGGTGAATATCATTATGGGAGAAGTTGATTATCTTTCATCATGATTAGAAGATTATGTTCCTAGTTTCCAAATACACTAAACTAATACAGTCTTAGGGCATCATTTTTTTCAGGTATTAAGTATTCTGAAAAAGTAATGTATTGTCCATGTACGTTATGATTTGGGTATCTACATTGGGAACGCATTAGTGGGACATGTTGTGTACCAGATGTACATTTCATGTTGTGTCGACCATGTGTCCACTCATGTACCTAACGACATGGATGGATGAAAGTAAAGTTATACATGATGTACCAAGATTCAACACACTGTGTATTATAACCCATGTATTTAGACATGTGCCTAACAACATGGGTCGATGAAATCCTTCATGTGCATGTCATTTCAATGTGGAACACGCTGTATAGTGTGAGATGTGTAACCAATAGTGTGACTAACAACACATTTCGGTGATTTTTTTCTTGTAGAGACCGTGTCTATCACTAACATTTAGTGTATACCTATTCTAGGGAAATTTTGTGGATTATCGGTGTAGAAGAACTCAATAAGGGGAATAGGATTCATGTAAACATCGTGTGTTTGGGAAACACAACGTGTCTATGGGGTGCTATGTGGCCTATTTTGGGAGAAGTAGAAGCCCATCTGAAGTCTGATGGGAAGACACTGTGTATGAATAATACACCTCGTGTATCCATGTTTTTATAAACTTGAATGATTTCATTCTCTTGTTCCCTTATAAAAATATTATGTTATAGTCCTTGATGATGTTGATCTATGGGGTATGCTTGACCTTGCGGATTCATGCCTCCGAGACGTCCTCTGGTTGACAACCAGTAACATGGCAGTGATCAGACATCAGATATAGCTGATCAGGGACTAATAGAAAATACTCTAGTTGTGCTAGTCTTAGTAGTAGATGTTATCCCAGATACAGGTGCTGATGTATAGATATGAGAAGGATTTATGAGGTTAAAGTAGACCTTCTAGGGAGCACTGCATCCTACCCCATCAATGGAAGAGCTGATGTGGGTCTTCCAGCAGAAGAATCCTCCCAAGTTCATTGGGGAAGGTGGAACTCAGGATATAGGGTCATAGTGAGAAGCCACACATACTATCTTCGAGCATCTGGAGACCACTCCACAGAGGAGGTTGAATCTTGCTACATATATGCTTTGTGATTCATCTAAGAGATGGTGGAATGTGATCTCATGGGCATGGTTTCACAATGTTGATGCCTGGGATGAGTTACTGCATAACTTCTATGATTATATATACCCTGAGACATTGAGGCCAATCACTCCATAGTGTTCATGATTTTGGAGCTGGGTACTCGATAGGTCAGGGAGTACTCTTCTTGTTTCATTGAGAAGCATCACTTCACCCCCATTCCAGGAGTTTATGAGTTATTTCTTTCAACGATGTTTGATGATGGTATCAAGAACGAAATAAAATATTAGTCGAACATCTATAGGATAACTTCCATCACTTTTATAGTTAACCAGGTGTAGATCACATAGCTGAATCTGAGGGAATATGGAGTGGCGAGAAAGGGTGGTTCAACATCCTGAGTTGGTATCCCTCTTTATGATATCAGGTAGCACCACAAGGAGACAACACACAGTGATCCGAGGAGATGAGAGATACCCTCTAGGATCCAGGTGGTGTGCGACTAGTGAAGGAAGAGTTGTAATACGAGGACACATTTCCAAGTGACCTAGTGGAGTGATGATATTGTAGCAATATGAGATATATTCATCACATATATTAGTTCTTATCACAACCAGCAGGTGATTGGTGTTTTCTATGACTCCACGTTAAGTATAATTACCACAAGGTTCTTTTCAGTCTTGAAAATAGAGTTCTTCCGGTCATTCTGGCCTAGGGGTAGGTAGTGGTTGTGGTAGTATGTTTTCAGGCATTTGGTGAAAACAGGGTGGATCCGCTCATAGTGGTTAGGCAAGGTTACAAGGCTGCAGTGCAGTTTATACATTTTCATTGGAGCAGACCCACAATGTGCAGGATCTGGGAACCTCTATAGTATGGGGTACGATCCTAATTGCCTCGTTTTTAGATTCTTCCCTTATCAATAAAGGGGATTCTTATAGCTTTATATCTGTTTATATTTTGGATATCCTTGGATTCATTATATTATCTTATACTAGTATCTTGATGTAAGACACACTATTGGGGGAAAAACAGCTACTGTACGTTAGTGCATGGACTTCCCTCTTCATGTTGGTGGGTTCCACTTCTTATTGGACTTCTACGTCTTATAGATGATATGATATGATTTCATTCAAGGAATGGACTGGATAGTCCCATTCCATTATATTTTCAATTTCTATCACTGTAGGGTGAGTATCAACTCACCATAGGGAGGATTGTTTCATCATAAGGGTGAATGGGATGTCTTGGAGAGAATGGGACCTGTACATCAAGGGTTTGGAGGAGTTATGACCTAGATTTCTATTCTTTATTTGTATGACCAGGGGAATTCACATATATTCATTCCTCTAGTGGTGGATTGTTTCATGTATTTCCTTCCAGATGACTTTTTAGGTTTTCCTCTGGACCGATAGGTGTAATTTTTGATTGAGAATGTTCTAGGAGCGGCACTGGTGTCATTTCCTCTTTATAGGATGGATAAACTAGAGTTACAGGAACTCAGAAATGTAACACCCCAACCCCAAAATCAATGAGATGTTCCACTATTTTAATACATTAACATGATTACAAGGATTCATGACCGTATGTATTGATTAATTTAACACTCTTGGAAAATAAATTACATAAATGAATGTTACATTACTTTTCATAAGATACATAAAAAATAAATAATCCTTTTATAACAACAATATTCCCTTAGCATAACTATGCAATAAAATCACATTACACTTCATCGAATCCAGGAAAAATAAAACATAATAAATGGGTGATCTCAGATTCTTAGTGAGGGTAAATAATTTAGAAGAAGCTATAAAAATTTAAGGAAATATGTGTCATAAAAATAGAAGACTTATTAACATAATCTAGAATATAATATGGAAAAACTAAATAAAACATTACCATATAAACAAGCACATGAAAATTATAAAATTCAAATAATGACATGTAGTAACACATTTCACAATGAGGGAATGTCTAACACCAAACATCATTACCACAAAGTCAAGACCTCATACCAAGTCTAAAAATAAAAGTTTTTTAAGGCCATGGGCCAAAAAACTAGTTTGTCACATGATAACTACTGATTAATTGAGGAGATATAGTGGGATACCCCCATCATATACTATGTCCACATCATTCCTCATATGAAAATGATTAAACATAACATAAACATTCGTATTAAAACTAGCATATGAAATGTCAATACATTAACCATAAACAAAAAGTGTAATAAAAATATAACATTCATAGTAATACATATCATAACAGATTCAATACAATATTGAAGATTTTATTAATAATAAATAAACCTCAAGCAAGAATAATATCCAAAACATATGTTGACAATGTTGAAAATAATCATTAAAATCATTTGAGAGATATATACTTTCTTGTAAAATGATTTAAAATTCACATATTTTTAAATAATTTATTTAAAATATATTTTTTATTCAATGTTTCCCATAACAGTTTGAAACATTTGAATAGAATTATCATTTCCAAACATTCATTTTCATATAAATAAATCCTAAAAATCATTTTGAAAACATGGACATTAATTAAAAATATTTAGATAGATAAATCATTAAAACATTTAAAATGTTGATCATGAAAAAGCATAACTTCCAAAAATCCTTAAAATATTCATTTTGAAATAATTTTTATGAAAAATGTACATGGATGATAAAATTTTCCTATTAAATACTCACACATAAACAATCTCAGATAATAATGAGATTGAGGAATTAACCTTTACCTTCCACATTTGTTGGTCATGGGTACATTTAACCTCTTATATAATGATCATAGTATGTTATTAAAAAATAACATAACAATATTCATATTCATTATGTCATTAATTATTCATTTATGACATTATACTACCCATTTAATAATGATTTGTAATTTAAATTATCATTTCTAGTGATAATATATTTCTTTATCATACGTGAATTAACTTTTTATTCTTGATCACATCAAATAGATAATGATTTATATAATTAAAAAATATAAAAAATGATTTCAATATCATATATAATTAGAATATAAATATGTATAATAGATAGATATATGAAATGGAAAACAACATTTATAAAGACGGTAGGCTGTAAATACGCGTAAACGCAGTTTCCCTTATCATATCGTATTGAACGGAAATAAATGAAAAAGATATATGTAAATAGATATATATATATATATTAAGTTTAATTATAATGTAATATATTAAATTATTATTAATAATATATGTTTTTATAATCATTGTTTAATGGTGAATGTGGAAATTAATCTCATCGCGTCTTGGAGACGGTAAGCTCTATGTACAAACGAGCGATGATATCATATCCTAAATGATTAAAAGGTATGTATTTGGATGCTATATTAATTTTAAAGATTCATTATAATGTTATTTTAATTATTTATATACATATTACTCATAATTATATCCATCCAAATAACATATTGTTGAATAACAAATTACACAATGGAGAAGAGACGATAAGCATTATATATGCACGTAGGGTGACATTATCATTAATAGGATGGATTGAATAATGAATATTATTGTAACATATTTATAACGACATCACATTACGTATAAAGTAATGGTTTTGTTAATATTTGTGTTAATAACAAGGAAGTATAATGTGGAAGAAGAATTTTTTTTGAAAGAACTGATAATATAATTTCCTATTCATTGGTTATTTCCTTTTGATTTGAATAAAAGGGCTCAATAGGTTGGCATTATTCTCAAGGGAAGGCCTATAGGTTGAATTTAAGGAATTTTGGAGGTGATTTGGGTAGGTTTTGGAATATCCAAATGGCTTTGATGTGGTTATTTTGAGGGAAGGGGAAGTACCCTTTTATAAGAGGGGTGAGGGACACTTTAGGTAATGTTTGAATTATTATTTAATTATTAAATAATATTCGATTTATAATGGATCCAAATAAATTTATTTTGAGTCTTAGGTGGTTATGGGTTTAAATTCTCAAGCCAATATTTTTATACATTTTTAGGTTACAATATTAACCCTTCGATTTATATTTAACTCTTCGTTATATATTATAATGATTACCATGTCTCGTTGTATTTTTATATTATATGGTTAATACAATCACAATAAAATCCAAAGAGAAATCCAAGTGGTTTATTATTGATATATATAATTGTATCTATGTCCTTTGTCCAAATCTTATATTTTTAGGGCTATTGCATATTTTAATAATATAGTATTTGTTTTAAAAAAAAAATTATGTCAATTTTGATAATATTTAGTATTTGATTTTTGTTAATGTTATAAAAAAAATTTCACATTGAAAAAAATAATTATTTAATAAACTCTCAAAGAACTTATTAGCCTTTAAAATTAGTTTATTTAATCAAAAAATTCAATATATATTTAGATTAATATTTATAATATAATTAATTCGATACTTTTATTAATATGGTAATTACTCCATCATCAGTGTGTCATAAAAAATATAATTATTTAATTTCTAAAAATTATAAATAAAATACCATGATGGAGGAAATAATTTTATATTTATAATGAATATTTATAGTCTAATTCATCGTATATATGACCCTATATTAAAAATTGTTTAGTTATTAAACATAGACTTTAACACATTTAACTATTCTTTAAATAAAATAATAATAAATGTACTAATCTAATCCACGTGGTTCAAAAAGATCTTATTTTATACCTAAGGTTTATTTTGGTCGAAATAAGCTTATCCAAAATAATTAGTACATGTGTTAGGGTAATAATAATATCATTTACCTTTAATTACCAAATTTACTTTTAACCGTAGTAAATAAAAGTGAAATGTTAATATTCATAACAAATTATTTGCATCATATTGAAAAAAAATTTACTTAATGATGTTAGCAATGTCTCTCGTAATTTTAAAATTCAATTCACAGAATCAGTTAAATTTTGTTTTATGCAAATTTGAAAATTATCCTAGAAGGTGGGTAAATGACATTAAATAGTTCAATAAAATTTTACATATCTATAAATATTATAAAATGAATCCAATGAATTAAATTTAACATATATAGGTATTCTGTATCAATTTTTTCATAACCAAAATTTATATAAAATAAATAATTATTTAAAAAAGTACCTTTAAAACAATAACATAGTGTCAATCAATATTTTAGAAAAATTAAATGTTATTATAAAATAGAAAAAATTCACCCTAAGAGAAATTTGATTTTACGAATCCAAAAATGAAGTGAATTTTGAAAAATAATATTTATAAAATTTTAATAAGTTGGTATTACTATTAATAACATATAGTTTTATTAGTTGTGGCTTGTTAGAACTTGAAGTTTTGTACAGTGCATGCAATTTCATTATTCAAAAGGGAAACATACCATGGAAGCATGGGGTGTTAAATTTTCTCATCCTTCAATAAATTGCTTCCTCTCATTTTGAAATTTTTATTTGAATATAAAATGTTTAAAATATAAAAATCCATTTCTGGAAGACCCACATTGGAAATTAGGATAATAAAATTTTATCTTAATAAGAGGGAAAGGGAAATAATAATGTCACCACAAAATTATGATCTCGATTAGGATAACATTTGTTGAAATTAGAGACACATAATTAGATGGAGAACATACATATTTATTGGGAGTGATTGAGGTCATAAATTTTAAACAAGTATAAAATTGAGGGACTCAATGCCATCAATCATTGACAATATAATATATCATCAGTTCAACAAAACATAATGTATTAGGATAATAGATTTATGGTTTTAATATATCTTCCCTAATATTTAAGAATTAATTTAGTCATCGAATAAGAGGGAAAAAATATATACTAGAAAGTAGAGTTCCATCTTTTAACTATTTCCTACCACAAACTCATCTTTCACTCCAAAAGATAAAAGAAATCAAAAATATTCTATTTATCCTAATCGTATAGGGTTCCAAAAATAATGAATTTATAATTTTTTTTGTCACCCTATTTAAAAAATCAACGTTATAAAAACTAGGAAATCACGTAGTCTAGTGGTACGTGATGCACCATTGTAGATCTTCGGTTGTCAGTTCATGTCAAGCGGCATTGCCAGATGCGACAGGTTGTCACCCGACTTCCAGGTTGTATTTTTTTAAATCATTCCAAAAATAATCTCAAGAAATGATTCATACTTATCAATAGTATCCAATGTAAAACGTAATACTTTCCAAAATTTAGTCATATAAAAAATATTTGTATCAAAACACATATTATAAAATTTATAAGGAAGATAAAAATAATGAAGTTCTTTTATTCATGTAATAACATGTGAATACCATCATCGTGTATTCTTTAACAACATGGTAACACCATAAATTACCATAAAACCCTATTGATTACATTAATTATTCCTTATTCCATATAGAATAATAGATATACTCCTTATATCCAAAATTTTTTAAACTCAAACAATAAAAGAATAAAAAATTTATTTGGTTCCAAAGTAGTCATGAATATCGAATATAATTTATCCAAATCAATCATTTCTAATTCCTAAATAACTACCTCGGTATAAAAACAATATTAAGGTTTATTATTCCTTCAAAAATATATTTTTTAAAATTCATAACTTTTTATTGAGTAACTTGACTTAGAATCATATAATCTCAAATCCTCAATTAAATAGTAATGCAGTACAATCCTTATTTATTTCTATAATCCATATAACCAGTACATCATTGAAACAACACTCAAATGAAATAAATATTTAACAAAAAAATAAGAACACAAGTCATTACTCTTCATATATAGTAGTATCATAACATGATTATAATCCAATATCATCATTTTTAATCACGTACATGGTGTTCTTTTTTCTACACACTTATAACAAACATCCATTACCATCAAGAATTTACCAAGATGATTCTTTCTACAATTATCACATATATGATAATCCCTCTTTCCATTCTTCCCATTATCAATATTTATCTCTAAAATTCATTTCTTCTCTGACATCTCTTCAAAGCCATAAGACTCAGATAATTATTTACATATCCTCTTAACAGATGATATTATTTCTTCACATGATAAGAATATGTGGGAGACTATTTCCGGTTAAAATTTTGTCTTAATACCATGAAATATATGATCCTTATAACTCTTTGGATCATTCATATTGCAAGAGTTCTTTTTTCCTTCTACTGGGTGCCATTTTTAGAAATTGTCATACACTTGGTTAGTTTATGAATCACAATGCATAATTACAAACTTTTAAAAAACATAACGTTAATTGAAAATATTATTCATATAATCTATAATCATAAGAAAATATTTTCATTGAGAATTATTTACTCGTAAATCATTCATGAAGGATTGTAATGATAAAGTGAGTTATCATAAGCATATCTCTTGGTAGTGTCATAACCAAGAGAGTAGTAAGACCGGTTGTGTCATAATATTTATTCTTATTTTAGAATAACATTAACATGTCAAATTAACCTATATAACTAGGTTAATGAATCATAACATTTAAATTATATTTATTTTAACATTTATAATATCATTTATTTGATTCAGTTTTTAATAATGTAGTTACTACATCATCATTGTTTCATAAATAAATTTTATTATTTAATTTATAATAATTATAATTAAAATACAATGATGTAGGAAATATCTGTTTATTTATAATGAATATTTATAGATGAATTTACCTTATGTATAACCCTATATTAAAAATGGTTATGTTATTAGACATTTAATATGTCATTTTTAACTCTTCTTAAAATAAAATAATAAAAAAGATCTAATCAAATCCAATTGGGTCAAATGGATCATATTTTTTCCTAAGGTTGAATTTGGTCGAAATACACTTATCTAATAGAATTATCACATGTGTTAATGTAATAATAATATCATTTTTACTATTAATTACCCTATTTACTTTTAACCGTGTTATATAAAAGTCAAATGTTACTATTCACCAAAATTTATTTTCATCTTATTTAACAACATATTACATACTAATATCAACTGTGTCTCAGAGTTTTTTGAAATTCAAATAACAGAAGCGGTCAAATTATGTTATATAAAAATTTTTAAATGCGCTTAGAATGTGGGTAAAAGACGGTAAAAAGTTCAATAAAATTTTATATATCTAAAATATTATAAAATGAATCTGAAAAATTACATTGAACGTATTTAGGTATTATTTAAATTATTTCATCTAAAATAATTTAAAATAAAATAAAAAATTATTTAAATAAAATGTTACTTTTAAACAATAACATAGTGTTTTTCACTATTCATAAAAAATTTAATGTTTTCATAAAAATACCATAAATTCACTCTAATATAATTATGATATTTCCAATCCAAAAAATGAAGTCCATTTTGAACATTAAAATTTATAAAATTTCATAAAGTTTGTATTACTATTCATAATAGATAACATGATTGGTTGTGGTGTTTCAGAACTTGAATTTCCATACAACGGAAGATATTAAATTAATCATAGTGGGAACATACCATGAAATCTTGTGTTGATACAAAGGATGAGTTGGAGAGGTTACATGAAAAGGGTTTCAACTAGCCCATTAATTCTCCTTGGGGTTCACATGTCTTGTTTTTGAAGAAGGAGGATGGTACCTATAGACATTGTGTGGATTTCCAGAATATGATCAAGTTGACAATAATGAACTAATATCCTTTACCATGTATTGATGATCTCATTGATCTGCATCGTGGAGCCCGTGTGTTCTTGATGATTGAATGGATATCCAGTTACCATCTTTTCCATGTTAGATCATCTAATATACCCCTCATAACCTTTGGGAGCAGGTACAATCTATATGAGTATGTGGTTATTCTGTTCGGTCTCATGAACACGTCTACAATCTTTATGAAACTGATGAACTGAGTGTTCCATCCATATTTGGATTCTTTGGTGGTGGTCTTCATGGATGATATCTTGGTGTACTCCCACACACGATATGATCATGACATAGATCTTGATATCATTTTGTGTACACTGAGAGAACATTAGTTATGTTCTATGAACTCAAAATTCCACTTTTGTATGGGCCAAATTCACTTCTTTGGTCATGATATCATAGATATAGGAGTATATGTAGAGCGAGAGAAAGTGAGATAAGTAGTTTCTTGTTAGTAGACAAAGAACATCATTGAGGTACTATGTTTTTAGGGATGGATGGTGAGTACATACATTTCATATAGGACATATCATTCATAGCAGTGCCACTGATGGATCTTACTAAGAATGGGGTTAAGTACTTGTGGTCAGATTCTAGTGAGTCAACATTTTAAGAGATGAATGGGAGGTAGAATTAGACACCTATACAAGATTTTATAGAATGAGGAAAGGGTTATAGTGTATATTATGATGAATCAAGTATAGGGATGGGTGAAGTGCTTATTCATGGTGAAGGATTCATTGCATATCGGTCTCAGAAGCTGAAGCACGATGAGTGCAACTACCTGACACATGATCTCGAGTTGGCTATGGATTTTCATGATTTACGATGTTGGGGAAATTATCTTCTAGGAGAGAATTTGTTGGTTTTCACTGATTACACAATTCTCAAATATATCTTAACTCAATACAATCTGAATTTGATACAGTGAATGGGGGTAAGTACCTTCAGTCCTTTGAAATTTAACTTGCCTACATACATGTGAAAGGATACGTAGTTGCTGCTGCATTGAGCAGAAGAACTCAGATACAGGCAATTCAGGATGGCAACAGTGAGTGGCAGCTTATGGCTATGTTCTCTGAGATTCATTTGGAGTTTAATGATCGATAGGGGTATACATTACATTATCTTATAGATTTTACATCTACTCAACTTGATCGGGTGCGAATGAGGCAGTTATGATATTCTGAATCACTAGTCCTACGGAATAGTCTGTCAAGAGAAGACCCAATTCCTGGATAAACCATAGGCGAGGATGAGATCATTCATTTTAATGGGTGTGTATGGGTGTAATAATACATATGTGAGGATATGAGGTGAGACATCTATTTCTATGTTTGGTCAGTTCATCCTTGTGTCCCGAAGATGTATCGAGATATACACAGTTAGTATTAAGGTCTTGGTATGAAAAGGAATGTTGTATGTTTTTGCATGAGGGGTTCCACCTTCCATTAGTTGAAGGTCGGGCATCAGAGACCAGCATGGTTTTATAGAAGTTATCCCTTCCTAAGTGGATGTGGAATGAAGTCACGATGGACTTCGTGACGGCTTTACCTAGTCCTCCTCGATGTAATGATGCATTTTGGGTTGTCCTTGATAGACACATGATGGTTGAACACATCTTGCCAATCAATGAGACCTTCAGTGTTGATGAGTTTGGAAAGTTGTATATCTGAATGATTATATGTCTACATGGAGTTCAACACACCATTGTTTCATATATGGACGTATTTTTTACATTTAGGGTCTAGTAGGGGTTGCATAGGTCTTCGGGTAGAAGGGTACTTCAGTGTACAACATACGATACCCAGATAGATGGCCGGTCTGAGAGTATGATTCAGGTGCTCGAGGACATTCATCAAGCATGCATCCTAGATTATGGAGTTCAATGGGAGAACAACATACCTCATGTGGATCTTCATTGAGCCCCTGACGCACTACCCTTATAGTAATTGATTGTCGTTAATTTAATTAGAATCACATCAGTGAGTTCTCCATTCTTTTCGATCCTCATATCTTGATTTTTCTTCTTCTACGATTTAACCACGGTCGAATGTTTTTAACTTTTTTGTAGAACTATATAATTTTAGGAGGATTCAATGGAATAGGTTCAGATATATTGATCTCATGACATCGAGGTAGGTGGTTTGTGTAGTTCTGTAGATTGTCTTTGAATTTTATGAACAATATACCCCAACACCCAAGAACAACGTATTGTGTTTTTAGGGGTTTTGGAAATGTTTTTTATGTTATGAATTTCCTGTATTGATATAGGTTAATTTTTTATGAATAGGGTTAAATTTCCCATGCTATGGAGGTTATTTCCATTTTTTCTTATATGATATCACATTCGTGATTTGCATTCCAATCAGGATGAAGTATTCCACTAAAAATGTAATTTTTTATCATTATGCGTGTGTATTGGTAGAAGTGGATTTAAGTTATACACTAATTGATCGAGTTTCTCTTTCCACTCAACATTGATCACAAGACTCATGGAATACTATCACTACGAACCACATCAGGGTGTCATCCTAGAGTAGGGTCAAATCACGGCGTGACCGCATCGTGACTGCAGCATGACCGCAACGTCACCGCGGCGTCACTGCGGCGTGACCACGGCATGACCGCAACATGACCGTGGTGTGACCGCAGTGTGACCGCTGCATGACCGCGGCATGACTGCGGCAGGACCGTAGCGCGACCGCATTGTGACCGCGACATGACCGTGGCGTGTTGGCTCGGTCCAGTGACATTTGTGGGGCAACAGCTTCAGTCCATGGAAGGAGTAAAGAAGTGATTTCAAAATAGATGCATGTTGAACCCCAGGAAAAAAGTCGTACAGGAAGAAGGTAAATGTGTATCATTTGATCGAGGACTTTTTGACTTTAAGTTCCCCTCAAAAAATCTAAAAGGATGATCCTGGGGCATTGGATCGCTCAACCTAAGGCCCGGTAACTTGCGGGTTTATGACCGGAAGCTACAATTTAGTTCTAATGACAAGAAACTTGTGCACATATCTAGTTTAAAATTCATAAACTTAATTGCGTACTATGGCACTAGGAAATCTTATATGATATCACATTCGTGATTTTCATTCCAATCCGGATGAACAATTCCACTAAAAATGTAATGTTTGGTCATTATTCGTGTGTATTGGTAGAAGTGGATTTAATTTATACACTAAAAATGTGGGACCAACTAAACAATTGAGGTTCAGGCTCAACATCTTGCATTTGAAAATTTAGGGAATGTCCATGTTTTATCCCTAGAGGATCATGTTACTTCTAATGATAGGTCTATTATTGCTCAAAATAAATCTACTATGTGTTTTATTGCTAGAGGCTTTGATTATCCTGTTCATGGATCATCCTCCCATTATAGAGAATCTTGTATTTCTGTTTCTCCTAATAAGTTCCAAGTGAAGTGTTCATGGGCTGATATAGAAGAGAAATCTCATGCTACCATCCTTCCCCCTCCCCCTACCCTGCAGACCTCCCCCCTATCCCTCCCCCCTGCCCCCTACCCCCTCCACCTAAATCGTGCCCCATGCCCCTTTCCCCCTCCACACTCCCCCTACCCCCTGTCCCCTACCCTACAGGCCTGCCCCTTCCCCCATGCCCTCTTCCCCCTGCCCCCTGCCACCCGCCCCCCTACCCCATGCTCTAACTTATTAATTCAGTTTGAATCTCTGAAAAATAAGATAGTCTTGGTTGTGGTATTTTAGAATTGAGTCCTAGAGTTCCCAGATAATAATATAATTATTAATAGTTTGATAAATTAATGAGTTTGGGCACCCACCATGCACCCCCGAACAGCCCCCCCTGTACACCCCCAGACAGCCCCCATGGACAGCCACCCGAGATCCACCCATGCCCCCCCCCCGACAGCCCCCACGTGCCCCTCGGACAGCCCCCCGTGCACCCACGGACAACCCCACGTGCACCCCCGGACATCCCCCACGTGCACCCCCAGACAGACCCCACGCAGCCCCCCTCCCCCATGCACAGAACCCCGGACAGCCCCCCGTGCCCCCCCCAGATAGCCCCTTCCCCCCCCCCCCGAACAGCCCCCCGTGCACCCCCGGACAGCCCTCTAGCCCTACAAGAGCCACCAGACAGCCCTGCGAGATCCACTAGACATAACCCCGGTTGGCATGAACATCTACCTGATATTTTAAGATTAAATAATAGAGGGAATAAACATCTACTTGATCTGAGATGATTCAAATTGAGATGAACATGATCCATGGGAGATAAAAAACTACCTGCACAGAACCCCAGACAGCCCTACCTGAGCCACCAGACAACTCTGTGAGAGCCACCAGACATCCCCCTACGAAACCTATTCTAAAAATATAGATAATATTTATAACCCACTCTTTTGTGGGTGGTTTTCAAAACCACATCAATAGATTAAGAAATGATTTTAAATGGAATTGGACCCTGTGTGTATGATTAGTAAGGTAAAACATGGATATCCTGATGGTTCTTTATTCGTTGAGTGTCACACACCTTTATCTTTAACTCATATAATGTAATCAGAGTGGGGTTTATATTATGTTAATTAAGGAAAAGTACATGGTGTATAATTTATAGGCGCTAAAAAACACACCCTCATAATCAAATTTATTTAGAATGAAAATAATCTGACCATGAGAACCTGAATCAATCTTATGAGAACATGAATCAATCCAGACAGAGTTCGTAATAGGGGAATTTTATTCTGATATTGGATCATAACCAAAAAATATCCATGGGGTTGTTTAGGATATGAGATTTGGGATTATTCAAAGTGTCCTAGTGTATGAAAAATATTTAAAACCTGAAATGAATTGGTAAAATTATCAATTCCAAATATAGTACAGAGACAAAAAAAATGTAACACAAAAATTAACCTCTCCACTACCCCGATCTCCCTCCCCTGAAAAAAAAAACGGTGTTGCTGCCTCCAGTGCCCTTCTGTCCCCCTTCGTAGAATATAACTACCCTCCTTCCGAAGAAATCAATAAAAGCCTAAGTGGCCAATGCGATAAAGAAAACAACATAAAAATTAAACAACAACATATATGATTCATGTAAATAATTATACCTCTAGTTTATTGCATTTTTCTATAGAAACTTAATGATCTTATGGTAACCCAATTTGATTGCTGCAAGTTAGGATAATTATTGACAATAATTAATACCTTTCATGGTAAAAAAAAGAAAGAGAGGATAATCATACCTTTTTCAATGATTTCTATATTCAGTATGATGTTTTGAAAAGTCTAGCCTCTTGAACTTCCCTCTTTCCCACTGCACATCCCCCCTGCCCATTGCACACCCCCCAGACACTGCACTTCCTCCCCAGCCCACTGCACACCCCCCATCCCACTGCACTTCCCCCCCACCCCACTGCACACACCCTCTGCCCACTGCAACCCCTAGACCACATGAAAAATTCATCAATTACCTACAACTATAACACAATATTCCAATGTTAATTATATACATGCATGAATACCACTGAGGACTAGTTCTTGGATGGTGTTCTTATAATGTGGGTAGCTAGGGCAAGTGCAGATGTAGTGTGACCAGACATAGATGGAGTTCCGAGCATGTGTCCAGATCAGTCATCTCAATAGATTATACAAGAAGCCTTGTCATACTACCACTAGCTAGGGACTGCGGTAGACCCAGGGATCTGGGGTCAGGTTAGGAGCAATATGAGGAGATAGTAGCAAAGATTTAGTATCACATGGGGGACGTGGTATAGATAGTGGGAACCAGTTGCAGGGTTAGTGTCCGGTATTTGATGTTATATCCTTTGTTGACTAGTCTCAAAAAATTGTTTACTGGGTATGTATGTTCAATATCTTATGCAGAAATGTAACATAGAAAACAAAATAGAAACTAGATGAATGAAATATAAAGATATAATGCATTGATTCTGATGCTGTTCAGGTTCAAGTATATCTTACGTATAAATAAATGCACAAGCATCACACTAGCTGATTTTTGAAAACAACTACAGGTTAACTATTTAAAATGTAGAAAAATAATATATGGTAATCAAAATATATAATAATTACCATTGTGCTGAAAATCAAGGCTCTGGTCAGAAGCTTATATGAATGTAGGATATGAAACAACAGGTGTTTCCATTCCATCACAATCCTCAGCTAATAATGGTCGCACTCTGAAAAATACACATATTTTCCCTTTCAGTTCATATAGTAACCATGAATTAAAAACCATCAAACCGCAACTAAAAATATGATATGAGAGTCCTACCAAAATGGTATTGTGAAGATTTTTTTCAGCTTCTCTCCTACAAAAATTCGAAGGTCAGCATCGGCCAACTGATCGTGCATCTCACCCACTGTTTTCCTTTGATTTTCATATTGTGTCATTGCATCTAAAGTAGACATATCAACCATCTGAAAATA
Source organism: Viscum album (assembly GCA_963277665.1). NCBI lineage: Eukaryota > Viridiplantae > Streptophyta > Magnoliopsida > Santalales > Viscaceae > Viscum > Viscum album. The sequence goes on along the minus strand of OY728162.1, from coordinate 793,319,100 downwards.
TAAATTAACATCATCATAGAACATAAATCATGGCTAGTGTCATTTTAAGTAATCATACCTTTAGTTTTTCATTTGTAGCAGCTTGTATTCCATGTACATGGACTAGTTTTGTTTTATTTTTCCCTAGAAATTTTCATATGAATGTATATTGTTGGTAAACATGATAAACACGAATAATTATCAAACATAACAGGTCCTAGTTAGTTTGTTGGAATTGGATCATATTCATGATATATATATATACACACACAAGGTACATAGAACAAGTATTTGTTATTGGTATTTATGGATGCATGACTTTTTTTAGTGCATTGACATTTGGGAATCAATTAGATATGTGTTTTATTTGAGGTGTGAGGAATGGTGAATGATTTAGGGAATTTAATGGGATGAGTGACATATATATTCAGAGGTGGAACATTTAATTTGGACCATCTGTTGCGATAAAATATTTTTGGGAGTTCCCTGGACAGAAGCCCCCCCTACAGGACAACAACACCCCCTGCTGGACAGCATCCCCCCTGCACATCAAATGTCATTTAGAGAAATCAACACATTAAAGGGGAAATTTCTATCATAAAATTTAATGAGTATGGTCGAAAATATCAAAAACATTGAAAACAATTTATAAACAAAAACCTGGATATTTGGTTATGCTTCTAACAACAATATGATTCGATATTCAAGAGGAGGTTGGAGTGTTGTTTTGTTTTTTTTCCTTCCTAGAAAACAGAAAGAAAATGTTATTAAATACTAAAACAACTAATGGAAAGAAAATAAATTAAAAGGGACAAACATATGCACAGTGAAAATGAAATATCACAAACGACATTGATCACAACCAAAAAACATCCCAAAAAATAGAAAATAATTACAATGATATATTTAATTTTTAATTTGGATTCTCAAAAGATAAATATAGAAACGGACATCAACATCCCTTGTCTGGGAAATAATCCTCATGTCCCACATTCAGAAATAATTATTTCTGGCCCCAAAAATTTTGAATGTGAATGTAGGGAAGAGCTCTTCAATCAAGATGAAGGAATTTAATATGAAAACATAGCAGAAAATGGGGGAAAATATATAATTAGTTCATATGCAGCACCCATGTTAAGAAATAGACTTCTAAAAAATCATAAGATTGATGTATCTAAAAAAATAAAATTAAAACAAAAATATTCAAGCTGTTTTATTTTTTCCCAATCAAACTCGTGAGTATGCACTTAAATTGGGAAATAGGAATCCCATGATACACCATATGGGGTTTCAAAGGCATAGAGATCCATAAATGTTCCACCATGGGCCTTTCTAACCTTCTCAAGAGATTAAATGGAGTTTTATGTCAGTAACAGTTATAACATATATATAGTTAAAACACATATACATTGTCTTCCCACATAACATGGAAGATATATAATTCACATAGCCACCAATAACTGGTTCTATGTAATGAAAGTGAATAGAAACACATAATAATAAAGATAATATTATGTAAATCATCATTCTATAATTGTGATTTCAAGTTGGCAAGAATGGAAAATGGATCATAAGTAAAAAATGAAAATGGATTCGAACACATATACAAAAGGAATACAGTATAAAATGCACATTGTCTAATTGATACTATTTCATATTCCATTGATGGGTAATTGTTGTAATTGAAAATATAGATAATCAAATACAAAGTAATACATTTCATTCCAGATTATGAATCATCAAATAGAGATGAACAACAACTCCTTATGATAGTTTTCGATTTTCCAGTGTGTAGTGAATGGGTTATAGGGGATAGTTTTATAATCCATCCAAGAGAATAATTTTAAAGAGGGAAAATAAGGAATTATACTAACCAAGAAAATGAAAAGATACAAATAAAGATTCTAAAACAAAATGATGTATTATTTCAATATATGCATAATTAATATAAATAATTAAACATCAGTAATTAGTAAACAAACCACCATATATATTATATCCAAATTTAAAAACAATGACTTTAGAGGGTAGTTTTTTCATTTTAAAATCTAACATAATGGATTCAGTCATTTTTCTCTACTGGGAAATTACACTATTACCGTGATTCTATAGCCATGGTCAGCACATCTATGTCCATAAGTAAGAATATAGTCCTTAACTAATATAGATTGTGGTAGTATTCCTCACCATGTTTGTATACAACTATAGTGTATATGGAATATGGATATAGGTATATTTGGGAAGGACATACGACTATCTTCCATGATAGACAGTGGAAGTATGTATGCGCGGTAACTATAGGAAATGAAAGGGAAGGGTATGGGAAAGGGATATAGTTACGGTACATGTAAATCATGGTAGTTGATTAGTACATAAAAATTGTCCACATTTACCATTATATTAGGTGACCTAGATATGACCATGAGATTAGTGGTATGTGGAAGAATTGTGGGCGCCTATTGATCAAGTGAAAACACCCCCACATATAAATTAAGTCGAGTGAAGCCTACTGACTCCTTGTTATAATGATTACCTCCACTCAATCAATTTTGAGGAACTTGAATGCTTACTATACAATGATTTCATCCATTCAATTTTTCATTATGATATTGTTTACATGTTTTAAAACATCGATCTAATCAGCCCTCAATAATTTATCCTTGTATTTGAAAATACATAATAACTTTTTCATACAAGTGACTTCAGGGAAATATATTATACATCATCTATACCATATTTCATCATATAATAATTTATTTAATTTTATTTTATAAAATTAATTTCAATTTTTAAAATGTTGTTTCTACACCCTCTTCCTCATATCATTTCATGTCTTTCTCTTCAATTTTATTCTCATTGAAATAGTTTTCTAGACTGCTTTTAAAAGAGTTCGTGACCTATTTTGTCACTCTTTTGATTTTGAATTAATAATTTCCTAGCCAAACATATATCTAAAAAAATTATTTTTATCATAGTATTCTACAATATTATTTCAGAATATATTAATTCAACATTCGCTTCTTACTTGAAACCACCTTTAGAAATAATTTAAAATTGTCTTTCTTAATTTGAACCCAAATATTCCTAGTTTTTAATCCCCCTACCTAATAGAATTCCAATTTAAAACACATGTAACTGAACTCATTCTAAATTTCATAACCACTTCCAATCAATTACCCCATTGAATATAGACACTTTGAAATGAAACAAAACTGATACAAACATAACCCATATTTGAAAAATTCAATTCGTTTCATGTGATGAATAATAAAGGATAAAAAATACAGGGGATTACCTATGGTGTTGAGGGTTGTGGGGGAGAACCATCGGGAATGGAGGATGAGGGGAGGCAGCTCGAAGCAGCTTCGCTGGAGGAGGGAGGGTCATGACAAGGAGGGTCAAGGGTTTTGAGGGTTGCTAATGAAAAGGTGTCGGGAAGGTGATGGGGGTGTCGACCTCAGCATCAAAAGAGAGGCGTTGGGGAGGAGGTGTTGGGGAAGAGGGTCATGGTGAGTAGGGTCGCGATGATGAGGCGTCAATGAGGAGGGTCATGGCAATGAGGAGGGCACGGCGAGGAGTCGTCGGGGAGGAGGATAGCATGACGAGGAAGAGGTCGTGGCGAGGAGTAGGGCATGACGAGGAGGAGATCAAGGGGAGGAGGAATAGTGAGGGATGGAGTCGCTAATCGGGAGAATGGAGGAGGAGCCCATTGGATTTAGGGGGAATAAAGGGCAAGGCAAAATTTAGGCAGGATTTTTTAATTGAACTGTGGCTATAGCCTAAATTTCCAATATTGAATATGCTAAATTTTTCCAATGATCATGAAATGATCAGAACAAATCATGTGTGATAGTAGCATTCTGTTTGTCCAATTCTTTGATTATTAGTGTACTGATTCTCAAATCATATTTAATATCTTTTTTATTATTCACATTATATTGCTCAAAAAATATGCTAAATTTTTCAATGATCAAGGTATGATCATAGCCTAGAAAGTATGATATGTAGCTTACTACTGATCCACTTCATTGATTCATTTTGAACCGATTCTTTTATCGTATAAAACTTCACTTTCTTTTCACTATACAATATTCAAAAAAATTAAATTTTTCTCATGACCATTTAATGATCACAAAAAATAATATATGATAGTTCACATACTTTTGGTTGACTTTATTATTCATAGTGAGCTTATTTTTGTGTCACATAACACATCACTTTTTTATTTACATTATATGCTTCAATTGTTTTTCAAATATTTTCCTGTGATCTTGAAAATATCATAGCATAGCATATATGAAAATTTGTGTACATTCGAATGAATATTGATTCTTAGGTAACTGATTCATGAATATGCATTGAATTATTTTTTATCTTTTCATTGAAAATCACCTTCATAGAAAATAACATAGCAGTTCACCACATAGAAAAGAAATACACATTACTTAGTGGGTATATTATAATAGAACCTCACAAAACATTTTATCCTTTGGTAAAATATAAAATTGTTTTATTGAACCCACAAATGGAGGAATAACAAATTCTTCTCAAAATAAACACTTCTCTGAAATTATCTATTTTCTTTAGCGAGAGAGTTACCATTTTATTTATGTGCAAAAAATAGAGATTATAAAGTCATTTAAGACATGATGATTTTTAAATCATGCAATGATGTTTAAATAGGTTCAACTATTAATATTTTCCATCAGTATTGAAATCTGCAAAGGACTTCATCCACAAATCATATCCTCATTCACGATGAAATCATCATCTATAAACTACATAGAAAACCTAAAAAACCATCACTACATAATGCATGGTAGTTCTCGAATCATTACTACCCATGAAGCATGTTATTTGTGGGGCATTCATCATTCACATACCACCATAGAATTTTATAAAAGAAACTCCCTTGAAGTAAAATTCTAAAAAATATATTTCATAAATAGTATGCGTAATTGTTCTAATACAAATATCATAAATATAGAATAGCATCTATTTCAAATAGCGTACTATGGAATCAAGTTATTATTGTTTAGAATAATTTTCATGGGAATCTCAATTGTGTTCTATCAACCTGATTTTATTTTCCACTAAATATACCTCTAATATAATATTGAATTTATTATATTTACATCACACAAATATTTAATAGAATAAATGTAGAATATTATAATATAACATCACATTATTGATTATTAGCATACTATTCATGTGAATATATGTTGTATTCAATTAAACTTCTTTTATTTTCCACTGAATGTACCTAAAATAGTATTCAAAATTGTTTCTAATCAGTCAAATGAATATAAAATTGAATATATATCAAATAGCATACTATGGTATCATTTTATTGATGTTTAGTTCACTATTTTATTTATATATGAAAACTATGAAACCCAATTTAGCTGGATGCTTAATTCGCAAAATCAACTTCTCAAAAATTTATTACAGTTTCCAGAAATCCATATTTATCTGACTTCAATACTTCCTATGAGTTTTCTATGATCCCTCATGGGACATGATGTATTAAAAATAAATTTAAAATGAAATCCCATCATCAAGTCCTCATCCCAAAAATAGTGATATTACATTGCCTTCAAATCGAATCCGCATGAAAATGAATATTTTCAGGAACATCAATAATCATCAATGTAGAAATAAATGTCTCGCTATTGAAAAAGGTTCTTGATTTTTAAGATCATTTAAACAATCTTCAATTTTTATTCTTCTTCATGAAATATATATACATAAATTTTTCATGACCATCTTCTTTAATTCTTCTTATCATCATCATAAAAATAAATATTATCACGGTATTTTTCTTGTCGTAGATATTATTCCTTCACCATCAACACTTTTCTTGAATTCCTTTTAATACCATAAAAGAATAATCACAATTAATTTGGATAGTCTATATTTCATGACATTAAATTCCATCAAGTGAGTCTATAACAATTCTCCAGGCATCGCCACTTCAAGTATCCCCAACTCCTCATATATGTCCGCATCATATATTGACATTATGATATAATAACATAAAATAAATAATTAATTCATCAATCATGGACGTGTTTTATTAAATCCCTACATTAAAATTTCTTTATATACTACTACACATTACAAAGAAAATGTATTTCTCCCCCATTATAGAAAATAAACGCAATGGGTATGTGGTGGATCTTCTCATAACACATTTTTCTCAAACACATGATCACCCCTCTTATTTTAAAATTTCTTGATCACATAAAATAGATGATTTATATCATATTATTCTCTTATATATGTGACTTTAGTTAATCAACTAGATGTCTACATCAGCTAACCTAGTGTAAAAAACAAGAGTGATTCAACCATGATTTTACAATCATTCCATAAATACCATGCATGTGAAATCATGTTCATAATATTCAACTCATATTATAGGGTTTTTAAATAATCTAATTCATGAATGAAATACTATATCCTACACATACTTCAAAAAAACATCAATCATCCAACTGCAAAGGATATTGACCCCCCCCCCCATTTTCTTATCTTTTTATCATAACATCAAACAAGCACTCCCCATTATGTGATATTATTAATATAATTAGGCAAAAAAGATGAATGTTTGATTGGAATACCAAAACATAATACTTAAAAAAAATTTGATGTACCTCATTCACTATGAAATGAAGATATAACAATTTTATCTCATCAATGCTCACGCTTAAGGGATATACACTTTTTGTCCATTTCATGGAAGTCAATAACCTCCATGAAGTACAATATAATCATGATGTACCGAAGTCATAGACTCAAACATATCCTTCAATTAAAAATATATTTTATTCAAAAAGACACAAATATATAAGGTAATATGGAGGGGTCACTTGTTCCTAATTTTCAAAAGCAACGTTTAGATAGTTTTCTCGACCATGTGTCTCCACTTTCTCCAGAATTCATGCTTCCACATCTAATGTTCAAACCTGATTTATCCTTTGGTGGAATGGATAATATCACACCAATCATTCCATCGTGTTATATGTTTATTATTTAATTATCATTAATGTATTGTACATATTCAATTTCAGGATTAATTCTCCTTAAGACTTCTTATTGTGCTAGAAATATAGTTAATAATCCTCTTGTATTTTGTCCAAATTTATTACGTCTCCCACAAAAAACATTATAATCACATGAGTTTTATATTTATGAAATATCTCATGAAATCAACCTTATTTAAGTGGAATCATAATTTTATCTATAGCATGATCCTTTTTTTGTTCTTCTTATAAATTTATAAATATATATAAATGAGCTGATAAGATCACAAGAAAATAATTAGGCAATTTTTTTGCTTGTTTGGATTTTCCTCATGGATTTAAATGATTGACTTTACTAATATCTTTATTCTATGATTTAGAACTCATGCTCATCTTAATGGACCTAGTTTTTTTATCTTCCATATGTATTGAGTCCATGGATATCATCTCTTGAATATTATTAGGACTAATATTATTTATATCATTTTATTGATTTATACCAAAGGTTTTCATTTATTTTCCATGTATTCCATAGTTTATTAGTAAAATTTGAGATGTACATGTATAACTTTTCTCGCCACTTTTATTGACAGCCTAATAGAAAAAACCATGAAGTTGAAATTAGTTTGAATATGAATATGTGTTCTTAGTCTGTAAATGTTTTTTCATCATATCCGTAATTATTCCCCTATGTATAGGACTATGTTGTGCCTTGAATTTAAAATATTAAACAAAAAATTAACAAAAAAATTAACAAATCTATTTCACCACCAACATTGATCCAAGAACAATGATCTTGTTTTATTTTAGGATTCTTGTCCAATATTTCCATAATAATATGTCTGGTTCTTCTTTACCACCTACTAAGAATCCATTTGAGATTAAGAAGTTATAAATATTCTTATATCCACCATTTACATGGTGGTGGGTTCTCCTCCATTTCTCATCATCCATATTTTTAAAGAGTTTTTTTTAACCCTGATATTTTTATAGAAACAGATTAAAATTAATTATTACATTAGAATATAAATGGTATATCTTTCATTACATTTTATTTGGAATGATCATTAGATGATGTAATCATCTTCATCCCATGTGAAGAATAGTATTTAATAGTATAACACATGAAAGATAATTGTGTTGTATTATATAATTACAGCAATGTTTGTGAGGTATCAACATAAGTCTTTCCAAAATTGGGCATTTTAATTTTCAATTCATGATATCTCATATTAAGGAAATTTTTATTATCCTTAGAAAATTCCACATTTTCTTCACAATCATTACTCATATTCTTAACACCCACATGATGCAATATATTATTCTCTTTTATCATTGAGTCAAACACCTTGATCCTCTTGGATTTTATATCTAGATTTATAATTATTTACATCCATATAAACATTTTTCAAATTTTCATGTCTAGGAAATAATACTTTGAAATAATCTCAAATACAACATTATTACAATTATACATTTGAAATTATTTTTCAATTTTTCAAATGGATTTTCCCCTTTATTCCATTAGGTCTGTATGAGTGAAGGACTTTCTAAACTTCTTATTTAGTGTATCCTCTAATTATTCAACTAAAACTTGTAGTTTTGGTTTATAAAAACGGAGTCCCTTGATAGTGCTAAAAATACACTTATCCACGAATTTGAGAATACTATTAAGATATTATATTAATTCAAAATATATATCACTATGTGATTTATTGTCCCCACATCAGTTCATTGGAAGAATCATAATCATAATAATAATAACTTCTTGTTAAAATATGATTACCATTTGTTATTGGTATTTCTCCATTATCCATTGGATCCTTTTTTAAATTCATTTCTACTCTGCTCTTTGTATTCATATACATTTTTTAAGAACTCCAAATTATTTCATCCATAAATGTAAATTCTAATCTCTCCACTCGATGTAGTTCAAATTCATCCTGAAATACTCACTTCATAATGGCTTTAGAATAATCCACAATAACTTTTTGATCATTAGAGAGACACGAGGTCTCATACCAATTATAGTGCCCTAATACAAATTCAAAACTAGGGGGTGAATCAATGGTTTACTTTTTTGTATTTTTATTTTGAATTTAACCTCTTAAACATGTAATGTTTTTTAATCTACTCAGTTATATCTAACAATATCACTTCATGTGTAGAAATAATTAATTATATCATAGAACCCAATATGTACAAGGATTAGTAAAGATACATACTCATTTTTATGTTGATTAATCCCCCAACATGGATTCGACACTATTTAAGAAGGTCATTGGAATAAATAAGGTAACAAATAGTTATACACCCAAATAGTCAGTACTCCAAATGATCACAACAATACATCCCATCCATCTTATCGTATGTTTATTCTAGACTGGATAGACTCCCTAGTCCCAAGTCACTTTAGTAACTGGGTAGAAACCACGGTTCTAAGACCCTTCTTATAAATTTGTATGATCCACAGGTAGAAATATATACATTTTATTCTTGTTTCTCTTGAAACACTATAATAGACTTTCCTCCTTGAGTGAACAAGATATATTATGCTAATATATAAATTAAAGTTCTTATAAGGGTTCTTGAAAGAATATTTTTTCATGAAAACCATTCTCACTGGATAATTAATTATCTTGATCTTCTCAGCTTACTGAATTTTAAGACCAGGCTACCTTCTCCTAGAAGTATATTCTGGCTTCTATATATTCAAATTCTGATCTCGAGTGATGATCATTATTTATTATATTTATTATTTTTCAAATATTTATCCTTATTATGATGAATTCCCAAACTCAAATAATGTGTTCATCTAATGAATACAATTTCTTAAATATTATATTATGATTGATAGAGTCATGAACAGCTTAGAATAGTATTTCCTATGAATCTCAACTAAAATACATCATGAAATCATGTGTGTTTCATGAACTTCCCATTTTCTTATCCACTTCTTCAATTATTATGAAAATGATTTTTGATAATATAACACCTCACTTTTCTATTCATAGTACATTGATCAAATAGTTTTCAAAATTCACTACATGATCATGAAATTATCATAGCATAGCATATATGATAAGTCATGTACTGTTGGATAAGTCTATTAAATCTTAGAAAACTGGATCTTTCATTATATAACACATCACATTTCTATTCTTATTATATTATTCTAAAATATCGCTAAATTGTTCCTATGATCATGAAATCATCATAGCATATCATATACAAAAAATTCACATAATGTTGGTTGAATTTATTGATTATTAGAAAAAAAATTCTTGAATATTAATTACATTATTTTAGAAGTTCACATTGTACATATAGTAAAAATAAAATAGTATAGTATTCGAACAAATATAGAATAAAATTACTTATCATAGTGAAACTCTTAGTATTTTACCTCACATACCATTTTATCCTTCTCTAAAATATCAATTTGCTTTGTGGAATCCAAATGGCTCATAAAAATATCTTATGAAAGAAATGAACACTTCTGTCAAATTATTGATCACATTTGGAGAGAGAGTAATCCTTGCATTTATAGAAAACAAATAGTGGTTACCAAACCATTGAGAGAAAGAAGATTATGTGATCATGAAAAATATTTTATAGTGATTTATCTCTACATATCCACTATCAATATGGAAATCCCAAAATGACATCAACCATAATGCTACTCATCATCCATGAAAAAGTATTAATATATGAACAATATGGTAACCCATAATGGACTATCACTATGTACATCATCGATGTTCTAAAAGCATTAAAATACGTGAAGCACATCATTTGAAAAGAATTCATCATTCAGACAACATCATATAATTTTTTTAATCAATTCCCATATAGTATGATTCTCACATAAATATTGGACATTAGTATGAATTTTTTTTAAAATTACAATTCTATGTAATATAGAATAGAATCTATGTGAAATATAATATTACAGAATAACTTTTTTTATGTTTAAATTACTATTCAATTGAATCTAAATTGTATTCTATCAACCATCATTTATTTTTCCTGAATGTACCACAAACAATATGATAAATTTTTAATATTCACTTCACATTAATATAGTATAACATATATGTCAAATAGAATATTCTAGAATCAAATTATTAAAGTTTAGTGTACTGTGAATGAGAATCTAAATTGTGTTCAATCTGCCTTCTATTAGTTTCCCATGAATTTAATATAAATAATTTGATAAATTTTTGTATTCACAAATCATGAATATTACATGGGATCATTTTCTAATAGATTATTGTGGCATCACATTATTGATCAATTTAAAAGTGTTTTATTAATATATATAAACCATGAACCCTCATTTACATGAAAACCTCATTCGTAGAGTCAACATCACAAACATTTCATATTGTTTTCAAAAATCCTTAGATAATTTCATTAATTCCAATGAGCTTTTGGATGATCCCACTTGGATCCTGACATTGTACAAACACGATCAACATGAAAACCCATTATCAATACCTCATTCCAAATATGGGGATATAAATTTTCCTTCAAATTAATTTCAACCGAATATGAAAAATTTCATGAACATAAAAAATATCACATATTAGAAACAATGTTTCACTATTGAAACAAGTAATTGCGCATTACGATTAGTTCAATTATCGCTTTATTTTCTTCTTCTTAAATATATATATATATACAAATATTTTTTCAATGTCATATTCTTTAATTCATCTTCTTCACTTCTTGAAAAAAAATCATGGTATTCCACTTATTGTAGAAAATGATCCTTTACCAAAATCACATGACTTGAATTCATTTTGTGATCAGCACAATGATCATGAAAATTAATATAAAGAAATTCTCAGGAGTTTTATCCAATGACATTACATGAGTCCATAGAAACTGTCCAGGAATCATTACATCATGAATCCCCATCTCCCAATATAGTCATTTTATATATACTGATTTAATGATATAATAAAAAATGTAAACATCTATTCATCAATTATAAAATCTGTGTTATTCATAACAGGTTTTGTAAATCTCTCCAAACCATTTCATGTAGTTCATCATCTTTGTTCAAAACATCCCATGAGCACTTTTCTTCTTCACGAAGCATGTATGTCGCAAGCTTCACTCCGCTATCAAAAAGTGTCTCCAGATAGAAAAATATTGATAGAGTAGTCTCAAGACACAAATATGAATCTTGTGGACAACCATCACCTAAAAACATTGGAGGATGAAGCTGTAGGAACACACACTTCCGCTCATCCAAAGACGTTTCATGCTCTGGTGTTTTCAGAAAAATATTTATAAAGGATATAAATCTCTCATAGATGCCTTCTTAAATACTTGTTTCAAGAAGAATAGATGGTTCCTCAGAAGGAAATGTATATTTATCTACTGATAGACCATGGCCTATGACATCAAGATCATGTTCCATAGCACCCTCCTAGTGCATGGCCTAAGGTATTCATGGTGTCATGTCTCTATAATTCCAATCTGACACATCTAAATGGATCAAAAGAATCAAATTCACAACTAGAAGCATATGATTGGTAAAAACATCCTATAAAATATCATACCACAAATTATTCACCTAAATCCAGGACTGCTAAAATTAATAGTCAAAAAAATCACCAGAGAGACTACCTACTACCCACTCAAATGTTGGGGCTATGTCAAGATCTCTATTTCATCATTTCCATTTTCCATTTTATATCACATTTATTCAACATTTAATTTTAATATATTTAACTAAATGGTAAAAAAATTATCATCAAAAGGGAACATACTCCTCATGAACCAGAATATAGTGTATGCCTAATTCACACCATAACACCGTATAATCCATGTAATCAATGGTCTGGGAATCAATGTGAAAAAATTGGCATTTCATGGTGTGTACATTATCCTAGTAAGGAAAACGTTGTTTAAGAAATGAATGTGACTCAATGTACCAACCATGTTTTGTAATCCCCTTCAAAAAATATCTATAAAAATATTAGGTATTTCACACAAGGCACATATCAAAAAGTTAGTTATTCAAGAAATACATCCTATAAACAATGACGCAATGCATGGAATTTAAATTCTAGAAGGTGCATAAAATGAAGCATGAGATGAAACCCATTTCTCACTAGGAAATATAAAATCCATAATGTGACAAAACATCAAACCATAACTGCATTACCCTGTGGTGGAATCAAATGAACTCTAATAGTGGAATCCAGAAAAAAATAATTTCCATTTGAGACCATTTGGATTTTTCATATACATGGGTAAAATAATACCTTGAACAACTAATTACCAAATTAATATTCTTTATTAACCATTATATATTGTCTCAATGTTGTAAAACCATGAAATGAAGGCTCTAATACCACTTTTTGATGTCCTGAACCCAAATTCCTCTAATTGGTGCTTATAGCCTGGTTGGCCACATAGCCTCATGTGTGTATCCCGAACTCCAAAGGCTACCAAATAGTAGAGAGGGTCTATCATTAGTCTATGTGGATATAATTCACTCTTACTATAGTGTAAAAAAATCTTAAACATACCACAAAACAATATAAAAAGAAATAAAACAATGAATAAGTAACATGAATTTCCACTATGACCACTGGACTAGTAACCCGCCTTAGCGGCACAATAATATCTGAATAGGAGGTAGCACCCAATGATAAAAATACACAAAAATGAAATTATAAATATCATGTACTAAAAATACATTTCAATTAATGTTTCTATAAAGCTTCCAAAATAGGTTTACATAAATTAGTATAATATTTGTATCGAAATAAAAAAATGCCAAAAAGTAATATATAATTATAGCATCACAATCTTCATCTATATCCAGGGCTACCATGATCTTAAGCATGTAAAAACACTATAATTGAACTGTGGGAACATTACTCTATCCCAAACTATATCCATAAATTTTTTCTAGGAGCCCAAAATCTTTCTAAGACAAGCTGTGAGATAAAATCTCAATAGGCCAACACCAATGATGTCAATAACAATACAGGATATGAAATACAAGATAATTAGTGTGAAAGATATATAATCGATATGAAGGTATCAAAAGTAAAATCCTCTTGGAAAAATTAATAATTTAAAGGTGATATTTTCAATCCTCACAAGTATTCATTCAAAACAAGGGTCTCACTTTTTACACATGGAAACTATAAAGAACAATTGAAATTAACTCCATGGCCAAAATCTATATCTAGTATCTCATACCAACCATGGATAGTTGCATAACATGAATATCCAATAAAAAAAATCCATTTTTTATAATCAATAATGTCACCATTTCAATGGATATGACATATAATTGAAATGTCAAACCCCATGGGGCCAAATCCAATGTATATTATACCAATTCATTATCATCGTGTCTTAGGAGAATCTTGATGGAAACTCCATTAGACATAGATCCAGATAGAAGGGGCATGTTAATATAACAAGTCTATTATATACCTAAGTGCAATGAATTCAAAGGGTATCATGTCCAAACGTATCACATGGAATCAAGACCCGAATATCTATCTCATCCAAGGAATCCTCTACTGCTATCAAGACATATGGTTTCATGCACATATGGAATCCTATGGATACACCAATCATTAAATTAAATTATCAGTTCATACAATCAATTTCCATGTTTCCATTAAACTCGTATAGCAATTACAATTCAAATACATTCAACATGTTTACCCACTCATATTAAAATTCATATTTAAGCAGGTAAATAAATCACATCATGTATAACATTAAAAAGGTCTAAGACCATTCCCTAAACAATCAGTTAAATTAAAATCATGTATAACAGTGATTCCTCTATATAGGGAAGTTCACCAAATCACCCATTATGTGGTTAATAAAAAGGAAAAGTCAAAGTAAATAACAAGGCACTCCCCATGGATGGCCTTGTATATAGAAACAATCTCCAAATAAGATCACAAAACAAAAGTTAATCCTTAAAATTTTCAAACACATTAAATTAAATTATTAAATTAATTATACATGAACCTTCAGAATGTATTACATTCCACACAATGATCACATGGCATATAAATAACCAAACACCAAGGGACTATTATTAACAACCTACCATAGGTCTATAGTAGAGTGATTGTCCAGTCTCCCTTTGTGATTCATCTTATACAAGAATTAAAATTAATAATGTATGAAAAACCTAGAAATAAGGCATATTAACTTGCACCAAAATATCTTATCTACTACTAAAAAGATAATAAGGACATAGAAGGAAAAAAGTAGTCACTGGTGTGAATTCAACAGGACCTGTGACACTCGATTATGTGTTCAGATTGGAGAACGAGATAAAAATATTCCAAACTAGCTCAAAGGGTAGCTCTCAAATGATTTTTGTATACAAGAATGAGAAATTAAAAAATTATGTTTTATTATTTTTTAGTGGGAACAGTTTTATTTTCCCTCAAAATACACTACCTCAAGGTTTGGTTGTCTAGTTGAAAAAACTGTGAACCAATCATGTGCGCTTAATTGTATAGAGAGATTCCTCACATGGTTAGTGTGAATGATTTTCTAAACCAAGCACTATCCATGTATCAATCCACAATAAAAAATTATTTTGACTATCATATAAGAGTGGGACAATATCTACACAGTTTACTCAAATTATACATACTCTTGAGGACCTCTTTCTAACACTGCATGATCTCATCAAAACCATGTGGCTTTACTGTATAGTAAAAACCACACTTTTGGTCCATCTATATTTCATCAACATTTGGGTTTTGGGCTCAGAAAATTCCATCGACACAGTAGATACCCCCATGAACTCAACGAGTATTAATATTTTGATGTAATTAATCATTTAAACAAAAATAATCCTTACATCATAGTAAAACTTGAGATGTTACATGGAGTTCTTGGAGTATTTGAATAACTTTTATATGAGTATCAACCTCATTATCAATGAATTGGTATGGTATCAATGAATATTTATGTGTTATGATAGATATCACTAGGTTTTCCTTGAGAAATACAATTAGTTGATTATCGTAATTAAAAAAGAAGTGAGAGTCCAAAGGATCAACACTTTTCCCATGTTTCTATTTTTTCTAAAATATTTTCACACACATTTTTTATCGAAATTGATCATATTTTAATAAAATTATATCTTTTTATTTAATTATTTTATATTCCTTTAATTTTTCTTGAAAAACATTAAAATCACCAATTTGGCACAAATATATATGTATAAACAAAATATTAACTTGATAAGTAGAAACATTATACAAAACACCTCGTCGAGAGACAACCTATGGAAATTGTCTAGAATATTCTTATTGGGGATAAAATTATTGATAATGGATATCATTTAATATCTCTCTCATCACTAATAATTCCCCATAATAAAAACGTAATATTATAAAATGAATATTCTAGATATCCATTGGATGACAACAAGTGATCTGGGTATTGAACACATACCATTGTGAAAAATTTCACATCAAAATAAAATAAACAAAATAAATAACAATTATATAATGTATTAACACATTGAATTATAATGATAAAAAAAATAATTCACAAAAAAATTCATCCAAACAAGGAAAAAAATAAAAAACCAAAATGGACTTCCAAAAATGCCTCCATAAGAAAAATATATATGTTAATAGATTAAATATATAATACAAGAGTGGTTAAAATGAGGATGAAACAACGAGACCAAAACATATACATCCAAAGATAAACCAAAATACTCAAAATATTGAAACATACCAACTCCACGTAATCCAAGGTCACTTGAAAATCATTGTTCCATTAAAAATTTATTATTGTGTATATGGTATAATCCCAAAGGATGTATCTCCCAACACATTAATTGTATTATCCATAAAAGACTTCATGAACGAAAACATGTTTCTATATGATGTGAGATAACACCCAATAGGATACTTCCATGAATCAATGTAACCATTTTCTTAACATATACTCTAAATGAAAATTTGAACATTAATTAGAATATATAAATTTACGTATAATTTGTAAAATAAAAAAAATGCATTCAATTATTTATTATTAAAAAATTAATTTTAAAAAATCATATTACTTAATATGAAAATAATATCCCTTGAAAAACATATATCACTAGGCACATTGAAAATCAATAAATAATGAAAGTATAAAAATAAATTAAATATAACATGGAATAGAATTATAATGTTTATTGGAGATAACCTTGAAATATTTTTTCGATCAACTGGAAGCCATAAATGTAATCCTAAACGTCTCAAAACCTATATTACCCCCATTTACTCAATTAGATGAAACATCTATCTAGAGATAATTGATAACTAAGGACCTATGGTAAGAGAAAAATATGAATTAAGGTAACACTCATACTCGATTTCATATTTATCCCCCTAGTATTTCAGGTAAACCATTTTATCTGAATCAAATAATTAAATAATTAATATCCCAAAAGATCTTAATATATAAATAAAAGAAACGTCAACACCATATCCCCCCTTTATCAATATTATAACAATTATCTAACATGAAAAATATGATATTTATAAAAAATCTCAACTAGGGGAATATCATACATCGAAAATAAATAATAAAAAACAATAATCATATAAAAATCACAACCTTTAACATTAGAAAATAGTAAATAATCAACAAACCAGCTTTATATAAATATAATTAATTTTTTAATAAATTCATTTAAACCAAATTATTCTTAGAATCAAATTATCAAACACATTATGGGATTTAGTATTCATATTGAATAAATAGACTTTTAAACTAATGGAAGAAAACGTTTTTCCATGGATTCAAATACAAAACACTTTAGATAAATCGTTAATGTACCAAAAGTATACATTTAACATTTTTAATTAACCATAGAAATACTTTAAGAAAAAAATTGCACCAATAGTTTTGAAACATTAAATTATGAAACACTAAAACACCATTGTAAATCCATTGGAAGCTAAATTACTTCTTAAAATAAATATTTATTAATATTTATGAATGTTCCCATAATCCCAATAAATGAAACATTTCAATATTTAGATAGAGCACAAAAATATGCTTAGAAACCATGGACATCGATAAAAATAACATGGATGATCGTGGAAGGAGGATGAAAAATAAGAAAAATATAAGAAGGAATGGAAGTTAAATACCAAATTTGCCGTGTATATTCACATGATACATATAGTTAAATAACTAATAGTAATGGATGAGAAGATTAAATATAATGGAGAGGATCTTGGATAGATCAGGTGAAATAGTGGATAAAAAAATATGGAAAACCCAAATAAGGATAAAAATAAAATGATAGAAGTTTAATTTTTTTGTAAATCACATGGTTTAGATACACATTTTGGGAAATTATGTGCCAAATGGGAAAACAATTCTTTAGAAAAGACACACCCACTAAATATTATAGATTTATATTCAATAAATCTATGCACCAACCATGAAAATAAATATAGAATCAAACCTCCCATTTTAATGGTTGTGAAGTTCGATTCGGATTGTCATTGTTATAGTCATAGATGAATAACTATCACATTATTTCTATAATTTAGAATTTTAAACTCCCAAATCATCAAAAATAATAGAAATAATATAATTAATACCAACAATTGAATACATGGGTGTCAATATTCTCCTCACCATTCAACATTATACCCAAATAATGTCATCAATGTTCGTTATTGGAAAAGATGTGAGGCTATTTCATAATATCAATGAATTATGATTTCAAGTCAAATGGATATATTTTCCATGATATCATAGAAAAAATCCATGTGGGATAAATTTTCACAATAAAACCATATTTTGATGATCAAGGAAACACACTATTTTCTTCACTATTGTGGAATTGAGTTCCAAATCTAGATCTTATCATTCAATCACAAGATTGAGATTTCAAAATTATTTTGTTAAATGAGATACATGAAATAAATCATGCGTAGATATATATATTTATTGTAATAATGGATGATATAACATTTTATTGACATATTACCCTATTTTAAATGGTCTGACACACCATTGAAGAAGTTTAACTTTATTTACAAATCTATTATTTCACACTTGAAATGCGACTTTAAGAAACACCCTATCCTACAAGAAATATAATTAATGATCTCTATTCAACCAATATATACTCAAGTGGGAGTCCCTGAATTCCATCAAGGGAATCTCTCCATAGACTAGAGGCTACTGAATAATATCAAGAGTATAATATAGTAATTGGGAGTATATTACAACAAAATAAAATTCCATAGAACATTCCGGATTCTTCCACTAATTTTATATGATCCATCTTTATAAAAAATGTACCCAAAACCTATAGACAATAAACATTTAGAAAATGGCCTCTAATTCCAAGAACCTATTATTAGTAAAATAACCAGAAGATGTGTTAACATATAGATGACCATAAATAATATAGTATGAATAATTGAAAGTAATGTATAATATAACAATGGAAACACTGTGTAGTATATGTAAAAAATAATATAAGCATATTGGATGGTATAGATACAATTAAAATGAAATATAAATACAGTGGACTCTATCACATTAAATATAAACCATATTCATCCTCCAATAACCTATTAATCCCTAACCATGCATCATGATTTCATCAAACATCTATAAATGAAATGAAATGTGATAGTATAACTATGTACTCTAAACAATTCCGTTCTATATATAGGTTGGGGTCAGTCCAACGACCTCATATGATTTCCTACTCACCTTTATACACTGGGTTATTTTGTGTTTAAGTGTATAAGAATGAAATTTTTGGGAGAGTGTGATATTAAATACCGAAGGTAACTCACCCACCAAGAAACATAACATCAAATTCATATACCGTAGAAACCTACGCATACGTGTCTAGAAGACAGATAAACTCAGATAACACAAAATACTATCTTCCAATTCCGGCAATGTACCACCCTTATGCATCTGATGATTTTTTTACCTTCATGACATAATAATGTATACTAAATTGAATTATTGACAACAGTTATAACCATTATGAGATCTCTCCAAATACACGAGGCTCTATCTTCAATGTCCCAAATAACCCATTATTCATCCCACTATCTTCCAAAAAAGAAAAACCCTAAATATCATAGGATAAAATGATCAATAAAAGAATATAAAACAAATGAAGTAATAAAGGGAAAAGTAATCAATCACATGTGAAACAATAAACAACAAAAAAATGATCATGAAACGACGGCCCAAAGAATAAAATAACACTAAATAGTAATCCCATAAAATTATAATCATAATAAAAGGAATGGGTCCCTACCACATGAAATATCATAACCTATCATTCACACCCTTATTAGTTCATCATGCCAGTCATTTGTGTATATTTTACAATACAACAAATAGATCATCACTGGATTGATCATATATATCAAAATTCATCACAGATGATGGATATTACAGTATAACGATATAACACTTCAAATATATCATAATACCATATATTATTCAAATAAAAAATGCCATCAATGTTAAATAGTATGATGTATAGACTTTTCATTACCTCACATGGGTAATTGGGACGACTTTCTTAAGATATATCCCATAGTGCCTTTGATCAGCTCACCAAGTTTGATCATCATCACTCATTGTACAATTTTTTCCATTTCAATGCATGTCAATTCAGGTTTGGGAGATCATATATAGAATAAGGTGTATACTAATTTGGAAAATCAATAGAATACAAAACAATGAATCACAAGTACATAAGTACCTCGACATTAAAATTTATCTTTAGGATATTCTTTGTTATCACTAGACACAAGTATTAAAATTTTATCAATAGATCTACCACCAAAGTCAAAATTCCTATTAGGATATGTTCCCAATCACGTTATCTCATACATGGAATAAGGTATTGTTATCTAGGTTTACCAGAAAGAGAATTTACATTTAATTTCATAATTACCCATTATATAAAGGTAATGGATCATTATAACACATCGATCAAAATCCATGGAACTATTTTAACCTAGAAAACTTATAACATTGGGAGTAACTCAAAATTCAACTATTGAGGTCAGATCACATGGCACCCTTATAAATAATATAGCAATACTACCCATCATCCAAAACATTTCATGGATTTACCAATGTACAATGATGAAAAACTCACCCATCAATCTGTAACAATTATAGAATCGTACAAATAAATATGTATTCGAAGGTTTTTTGGATATATTCCCCAAGTAATGCCAACAAAAATACCAAAAAAGTTCCATTAACCCTTTATATGAGTAATTACTTCTCTAATGGTTTCTATTGTATCACAAAATAGGGGTAACATATGCTTAAACCTAAAAAATAAATATATTGATTCATAAAATCATTGAAAAATAGGCATTCACCCACATGCGTTAAAATAGTGAAAAATATTTTAAAAACTTATTATTGGATTTAAATTTTAATAATAAGTGAAAATATACATTTATCTAAATTAAAATATAAAACAAAAATTAAAAGAATAATATTCTGAAAAGGAACCCCATTTCCTTTTTCCCAAACTAGGTCCATAATAAAAATCCAACACCCAACTCCTCTAAAAAACCATTCAAACACACACATATCAATAGAAATATTATAAAATGGAAAACCATCACTAATTCAAACAAGGAAACAGAAAGGATCCTTTTAGAAACCTATATGATACATGAAGAATATTAGTCTATCTGAGCCCATACCAACATATAATATGAGATCAAAATTAACCATAAAATTTTCCATAAACTATAAAAATGATAAAAATACCCATTTAATAATACAAAAAATAAATATACTTGATAATGTAATGGTCACCCACCTAAATTGGAGATCTCTAAAAATCATCCTAGCATCTACCAAATTCTGTTGACTATAATGTTGATATCAAATCCATAAAACTTGTCAAGTTGAAATAAATATTAAAAAAAATCATTGCAGCATTATGTGTTATTTATTTTGATATGGATGTTGGAAGATAAAAATTATTCTATAAAGGTAGAGTGAAATTATAGGACTTTTTTTTAATAATATTTAATAAGTAATTTTTATAAAGGTCAAATGTCACAAAGTGACACCAATAGTCATGTCATCCTGAATTTGTAAAGGAAAATGAAAAAGGTTAGAGGTATTTTTATATGTAAGGGTTTTAAAATAATATTAATGTTACTTTGAAAACATCCATGAAGTTTTAGAATTTGTAATAAGGAGAAGAAAATGATACATTCCATGAATCATTTGGTAACATTTTTATACATTCATGGTAGAGGATCTATATTCAACATTGGCATCGTGGGGAAAAATAACATTTATATAGGACCTTAGGTGAAATAGTATTTGATTTATTTTAATAAAATTAATTTGGTTACACCATGGGATCATATTTCATGTCATGTGGGGACATAGATATGAAAAAATGGAAAATTCACTTCATATGAAAGAGTCTTTTGATGAGTAATAAATTATATGAAAAATTATTTATTAATTAATAAAGGGAAATAAACGGGTTATTATGTGGGAGTTATGGCCAATAAATGAAGTGATTTTGGTGGATTTTTGTTGTTATATCATTTTACGGTGTCTATATATGGGTTTGGATCATGTCATAGAGAACGGATTTATAAGAGATAATATTTTTATCATTCAGGTTTCTATATTTTGGTTGACAGGTGTTTTTACATTGTAGTTTCTATGATGTTAGTGGTTCTAATTCATGGTTTCAAAATTGAATAAGAATCGCACTGTTAAAAAAGAGTCACACAATGAACTGGTCAATTTTAGAAGTCAGAAAAAATTTAAAATAAGATGAAATGTGTGAACATCAAAGAAGTGCACACAAATAGTTACAGGACTTTAAAAAAATGATATCAAAATTACTAAATAAATAAATGGATTAGGTAGAATGATTAAAAAAATAGATAAGGTATATTCATTGAAAATAAGAATAAGATAGTGGATCACATAATAGAGAAACATTAATGATTAAGTAATGGATTTATAATATATTTTATTGAAGGAAAATGGAGAATGAGAAGTATTCATGGAAAAGTTTTAGATCGATCGAACAAAAAATAAAAGGGTTATACATTAGAATACATTAATAGAATATCATGGAGTTCATCACATTGATGAAACTAGAGAATATTTATAAAAAATACTTTTTTTAATTTCAATATTCTATTCATATAATTAAAATCATAACATAAGAGGAGTGGTTAGATCCTTCTTGTTGGGATACTAGTGAGTTATCAATTTTATTGTGTGGGATATAAAAATCAATGTTTACTTTGGATACTTAAAATTGTAAAAAATGTTCTATTATTAACATTTTAGTTGTATCATCACATTACCATTGATCCTTAGATTCGCCTAGTTTGGATGAACCACGTAAATTCATATATGTCCCTATTTCATTTAAATTATAAATTCATATAAATTTTTATTGATAGATTAATCGTATTAATTTTAAAACTATCACATTAGAGATTTTTATTTAAATAAATTGATAAACCATGATTCACCACCAATTTGGTAACTTAATTTTCATGGGAACAAAAAGTGTTATAAAATATATAGATTTTTTGTGACCTTTTTACTCATTGAAAAGAAATAAAATACAATCAAACACAATGAGTTTCTAATCATTGATTATAGTACTTTCTAGATAAGGATCAGCAAAATAAAAATTTGTTTGTTATCTTAGAAAAATATGTCTACATTGATACATTTCATGTGATTTTAGTAAGCATGAATTGTATTGAATAATTAGAAAAATATTGAAGAGGGATTGATACTAATGAAAAAAGAGTCAATGAAATGGTAGGATCAGTATTTAATGAAATATATATGAATATGAATTCATTTAAATACTCAAAATACACGTGAAAGAAACATCTAAACATTTATTATGATTATTACAACATATATGAAGATAAATTTGTAATACTATTTTACAAGTATGTGGATTTAAGAATGAATCCAAATGATTTCATTGATAATTTTATTGATTAGCTGAGTAATAATCTGTATACAATGAGAAATCTAAATGAATTACTTGATTATTTAAAAATCATAAAACTAATTATAATAATATAACCATCATGTCTCAATGAAAAGTTCATTTTCCTTGTAGATAAGGAGACCAAAGGGGTGGTGATGGATATTATTTACAACACTATCATCTCCTATAAGATGAGAAAAAACTATAATGTGTCCTTGATAGAGGATAACTATTTGGATGTGTAATTCATAGAGATTAACAACATAACCATACAACATTCTCTTGGAGATATGAGGGTTGATGAGGCAATGTTTATCTTTTCCTCAAACATTAAAATGGAAAAAATAATATTTAAAAGAAATACTTCGATTTACTATTTTAATTGTGGACAATTGGTGCATTTTTATCATAGTTTACAGAAATATTATTGATGTTATAATAAAGATAAATAACCCAGGAATAAACTATTTATGGGTGTGGTAGTAAATATAAATTCATATAGATAGTTATATAAAAATAAAAAAATTATTTAACAAGGAAATTATATATCATAGGATAATAATGTTTAGTAAATTGAGGATTGATTGGACCTAAATAAAGATGTCCTCATGGAAGATATAGATAATCAATTGGTGAAAAATTAGGATAATAGAACTATAGTTATAGAATTATTATATATAAATGATTTTCTAGAATATAAATGTGAAGAAATTTTTGTTTTGATGGATATGTGATGAAATTCAATGGACTGGTAAATGATTCAAAAATTTATATGTTAGAGAAAGAAGAATAAAAATATAAGTTAAAGGGTGTTTTGAAATAATCAAGTATAAAAATACTAGATATTTGTAGATGGAATTTTAGTACAATATCGAAACTGAAGATTAATCACAAATAATTGATTTCCTAAAAGAGTTGGTTATATATCGAGTAAAAAAATTATAAAGGTCAAATACAAGTTTCTAAAGATTTGGTGAAATATTAACGATTATCAGTGACATTTTTCTCCTGACATGACATTATATATTTATATTCTGTGGGATACTAAAGAAGATAAGGAGGAACACATCAAGATATTGGGAATATTATACCCTTATACATATGTAAAATGATTAAATG
Organism: Viscum album; assembly: GCA_963277665.1. Lineage (NCBI taxonomy): Eukaryota > Viridiplantae > Streptophyta > Magnoliopsida > Santalales > Viscaceae > Viscum > Viscum album. The sequence continues at coordinate 793,293,930 of OY728162.1, read as the reverse complement.
GTAATTAAAATCTATTGATGGTATTTATTATATGAAAAAAACTATTTGTGGCTAATGTGAGATCAAAATATCCTAAAAATGAGATGAAGGTTGATTTCAGTGGTTCATAACGGACTCAAAAGGATATAAGTGGAGTGTAAAAGCGAAAAAATAATATACCATGAATTTGGTTTTATCACTATAGTAATATGGGAAATAATTTGTTTTCTATTAACAAAATACATTTCAATCATTCGTATTAACAAAAATTGATTAACTGAATTTTCTACACATGGTATAATGTAAATGGAGATTGTTCTTTGTGTAATGGTTATGAACACAAATCCATAAATTTATCTTTTATATAAAAAATTAATGTGATAAAATAGATCTATTATAGGAGACCATAATAGCTAAAAACATCATTATTCAGGTTAAAAATTCATAAAAAATTAAAATACTAGAATGATAAGGATGATTCAATAGCTTATGAGGTCAAAATTAAATGAAATCCAAATTAATTAAAACATCTAAAATAGACCAAGAAATTAATTTTTATGAAGGTTAATGTCGTAGTAATTTCAATGAGAGATAAATATAATGTCTGAGTATGGATTCAATATACTGGACATATAACATAGATATGGGAAAAAATATCATTTCATGATCATAACATATAAACAAATTGAATTGTTCTCTTGGTTAATAGTTGTGGTTTTTAAATTAATATATTTAGAAAATCCAAAATTATAGATGAATAACTATGGTGCATGGATTACTTGGTTTTTTACGACACTAGTCACAATCTTTTCAGTATGAGATAATTATATGACTCAGTGATTAAATTCAATATTAGTAAGAAGTCTTAAATCATGAAAATAAGAGACGGAACTATAATGATTCAATATAATCAAAGAATATTCAATGTCTAACTCATTTTTGGTTAATAATATAGGGACTTTATATCAATGAATTAATATAAAAGGATATAGAAAAAAAATTATCCACATAATCCAAAAGTGCTTATAGGATGTGGTGGAGAATGAAAGAGCTCATAATATCCTAAAACATTCTCATGATTACAATATTACTATGACAATTTTTAAAGTCAGAAAATAATTTTAAATATAAAAAATAAATAATAAAATGTCAAAGAGGTTTCTTGAGTTAGTAAAGGTGGATGTCTGGGGACCAATTTCACCCATGTCCCTGGATGAGTAATGTTATTACGCACTATTTAGTCATGATTATGGTAGGAGGTCATGGTTTATGAATACATCCTTAAAAATAGAGTGTTTATTTTTATTAAATATTATGTGATATTAGTAAACAATATACTATGGATATAAATCTAGAAGTTATATATTGAAAATGCTATTTAATTAACTAAAATTAAGTTGGAGGAAAATCCCAAGAAATTAATGATATTCCACCAAGATAAAAAGAACAAATAAAATAAACTAGTTATTAATTTAGTAAATATAAACGAAATTGTATTGATATGTCAAAATGAAGAGAACACACCATATGAAATATGGTATGGGAATTATCCCACATTGGAATACTTTTGTATTTTGGGGGGTAAATTTTTTTTCTAATCAAATAGAGGAATTCAATTATTAAAACTCAAGGGCATGATGGAATTTTCCTTGTCCATTAATATAAAATCATGGAATATGAATTTTAATATAAATTATTTATGGTCCTTAAAATTGATGTTCCATTTTTTTAAATGAGTATAAATCTCAATGAAATGAGGTGTTGTCAAAGAAAAATAGTGACATAATTTTAGAGGAATGAAATACTAAATAGATTATTAAGTGTGGTGAAAAGGGGGAGAACATGGGTATGGAGTATTGTGACCGTAATAAGATAATTATGAGTTAGTTAAATTAGGACCAATGTGTTAAATACATGACATAATTAGGGATGAATTTTGTGATTAAAATATCATTGGTGATTAGAGAACTCATGTACAAAAATGGCATGAGGACTCTTCAACAGACATCTATCTTATCTCATGAATATACTAATTTTTTTAAAATAACCATCCAAATATAAAATTCATCACAGACCAATATTTTTAACGAACCCTATGTTCAATAGTGTACATGATATGAAACACCAAGCCTAAAAACCATGAAATATTATAATTTCAATACGATCATTATAACATATCCCATAAATTGTATTTTATAAAAAACAATAAATAATATATGAAATATATATAAATTTCATAATAAATACAAATTTTCGATAAATACTTAGCAATTAATCACTAAATGTGGAGTAAAGTATTTTAATTCTTCAAAGAAACACTTTCTTAAAAAATGGGTTTTTTAAAATTTTTAGAAAATTTTAATAAACATTATAGAGAATCTAGAAATTATATTTTATAAACATGTTCTAATTTTATAATTGAGTATATAAAAAATATCTAAGAGTGAATTTTTTGAAAATTTTGTAAAAAGTATTTTATCCCATAAATAGTAAAATGTACAACTTATTATCGAAAACTATATTTTCATTTCAACAATTTATAGTGCTAAATTTTTTATAAAATATATCAAAATTAAAATTAGTTATCCTTAGATTTAAATAATCAAATTACATTCATTCGAATCAATTTTATGAATGAATTTTACTAAAATCATTTTTATATGTAAAAGGAATTTATTTTGAAAAACTATTTTTATGCGTGTAATTAATTTTTTATTAATAAAATAAACTATTAAATATTTATGAATTATTTTATAGAGATATATATATTATATATTTAATTTTTTAAAATAGTAATTTTATATTTTTCATGAAATGATATAAGAAAAAACCCAGGGTTATGCTTAAAAATGTATTTGTCTAAAAATCAGTTCACATCACATGTTTCATGCTTATTTTAAAATTAATTTTATCCACATGATGAAATATAATTTCATAAACATGATACAATATTTTATAATCTATATATTAAATTTTTTAAAATATTTCCCTTTTCTTGTTAAATTTGAATCATAATCATGGTAAACATTATCATTATGCTAAAGGGTAAATCAAGATAATCTTCATAAAAACTAAGTGATAAGGCAATATTTTTTCATAATAATAATTATTTTTTAAATTATTTTATAAAATTATCAACATATCGTTTAACATTATTAGTTAAATGGCCAATTTTAAAAGAATATGATATATATAATATTTAATTCAATGAAACATACAAATGTCACTCTCTTAGTTTTAATTATCTCTTATACGTACACATGGGGACAAAATAAATCTATGAATTAATATAATTGTTTATATTGGTACTAATTAACTTATTTTTAGGAAATAAATTTATTTTTTATTTTAATCAATTATATAATTACCTTAAATTCTTATACAATATTATTATAGATTTTATTAGATGAACAGAAAAATAAAATAAATTATTTTAATAATGACAAAAGTATTATAAATTTACTGATTTATAGTGTTCCATGATTATTTTAGATTAATATGAAATATTAGTGTGATGTTTAATGATTATATTGTATTTAAAGAAATTATTTATGTATTTTAAATCTAATCAAATGAATAGTTTCATAATTGATATTAATGATATTTGATCAAAATAATATTTCATATATTTTTTAAAAAAAATTAAAAAAATTTATATGAAAAATATTATAATATAATTTGTAACACATAATACCTTGGATATTTTTTTTATCAAATTTTGACATTACATGTAAAATTTTAGTCCCTTTATGTGAAAAATATTATACCAGGATTAATTTGAAAATGAGTTAATTAATGTTTAAAACCAAATGAAAATGTTTAAAAGACCACTTAAACTTATATAAATGTTATTTGATGTTTTTTAAAAAAATAAAATAATATATTTAATTATAATTCTTTTGGTTTTTGTGTCATTTTTGATATATATTGACTGTTTTAAATTTTAATCATTTAAGAAATTCCAAATGTCCCCCTTACCACAATTAAAATGGGAACCTCCTACCATAACGTATTCATAATTTTATTACCTTTTATATCAACCATAACCTCAAATAAAAACCTTATAATAATAAAAACTAACATTATATATGGGATTTTATTCCTAAATGACCAACCATTTGGTATTTAAGGAGACATTTAAAGGAGTTATTTCCAAAAAGAGCCAGTCGCCTTAGCAGATCACTTATTTTAATATACAATAAATATTTTTATGTTCCCATAAAATAATTAATCTATTATCGTCAATATAATTAAATTTAATTAAAATTATGAAACCATATTTTTCCCATCTATCTATGAAGTTGTATGTGGATGTTTCTCTCTTGGATAAGTAGGACATATCATCTCCACGTAGTGATACAATTCATTTCTCATCACCAAATTTTATTGGTGGGTATTACAATGGGTTTAGTGTTTATATATTATAAATAATTAATATTTCAAAAATTATTATTTAGAATATCATATATACCTTCTATCCTTCCAAACAGTTATAAATAATAACATCACTTGAGAGTACTTGTGGACTGCCGCCACTACGACTCTTAGTGATTCACATGAAATTTATGTTTTACATGGATGGTGATAAGGATGGATTTATCTAATATATAATAAATATATTATATAATTATTAATATTCAAATATTATATACTATTTACAGTTCTCTTGTTTCATCCGTCTAGAAATAAAAACATCATTCATACGTACCTACAACCCACTGTCTCCAAGAACGGTGTAATTCATTTTTCCATCACTACCTTTATTGATGATTATAAGTAATTATAAAATGAATATATATGATATTTATATTATTAATATTATATATTCCATATAAACGTTTCCAAAATAATGTACATGAACTACCTTACCAAAACATACATGTAAAATGAGGCAGATATTACCCAAAATTGTGATTTTAATAAAGATTTGATAAAAAGTTGGTGATAAAGTGTAATATGTAAGTAATATATAGGAATATATATATTAATAAGGATCTATTATATATTTATCATAAATCTATATAAAATATATATAAGGTTCTAATGCCCAAAATGGAAGACATACCTTGGGTTAGGGATTTTCTTCTTATTTTTATTTCTGGGGGACACATTCCATATCCACTAACTATTCCTCTAGTGTGGTGTATATAGTACCAATGAATTTATTTTATGATAATTATTATGAAATTTTTTTGGGGAATTAATATAAATTTATTGTTTTTTATTTCATGGGGTTTATGATTCAATTATTACTAATGTAGTCGGTTTTTATGTTATGGTCTCTTTATTTATCATGATTGTCTATGAATATGTTATGATGATGAAATTGTATGATATAACATTATAGAATAACATGGATATTATTCCCCATTTTTTATTTCTAGTGAATAAATTTCTTCAATACATTTTCCTCTCTTTATGTACTCAATATAGTAAAATAATTCTTTTAAATAAAATCGAATTTCATTATATATTCTATAAAAAAAAATATTATTGCATATCCATGATTTAAAAAAAGTTTTTTAATATTATAATTTGATTGTTTAAATTATTTTTTATGCATTTTTTGATTTTTAGAAAATTATTTCAAATTTAATATTATTTTCCTTTTTCAAAGGAGGTAATTTTTATATTTTTAAAATCTTGAAAGGAATGTTTTTTATTTTATGAGACTGAAAACAATTTCACACCATCATGGTCACTCAATGATTTGATGTCTCTATTATATTTTTTCCTGGAAATTTTGAAATAAAATATTATCCATAATATTTTTAACATTTTTATTTTTCAAATATGTAATTGTATGATGGAATGGTTATTTTCGCCAATAAAATTTTAATGATATTTTAATGCTATTTATAATCCTCAGTGATAATAATCATTGACTTCGCTTCTAAATAATGGGGGATATTATTCAATTATACCAAAATTATTCATTATCTTTATGGTTTATATTTTTTTATGAAAACAAAATTCTGATAATATTTCCTTTTCCATGGGTTTGGATATGATTAAATGAGGAAATTTTTATAAAACCGATTCTGTTTATTGGGTTATGATATGATGAATTTATTAGGATCTTATGAAGAAAAAATATATGATTTTCATTATGTAATTTTTTGAACGTCTATCTCCCTCCAATGAATTGGGTAATGATTGATATCCCATGAGGTAATCATGTCTAGAATGTGTTGTGACACCAATTTAGTAGGGGACATTTTCAACTATGATAGTCTTGGGATTTAATCATGAAATCTATAATGGTTTGGGGAGAAAATCCATTACTATATGATAGTATTATCCCTGATAAATTACTTATATGTAAAATATTTTCTATGATTATTTCTATGACCTACAAGTATGTCTTATGCATGTTACATTCTGTCATAGATCATGTTCATTTATTCCTTTATTATTCATGTCTTATGAAATGCCAAAATTTATTCCATGACGTAATACTACAATATATGATATGTAGGGTTTTATTTTATAATTTTGTGATCATGTTCTCATAACCATATTCCCATATAGAGATCAACTGATCATTGAAATATCCATTGTTTTCTATTTTCGATAATCTGATCTCACCCTTTCTTTGGATTCCATTTCACTTGGTTAAAAGGCAATTTTATGTATGATATTTCTAAGACGGGTTATAGTTATTATGAATATATTTAGAGATGATGTATATCATTTAATAACAACTTGTTTATGTGCCTATGTGTCTAAAGGCATTACACATATACAATTCCGGCATAGATCATTATGTAATGTAATGAATACTAACCAATTATGATGTTATAACTAGGTATTAAATGTATGGGTAAATGAAGCATGTATCCAATAATGGTTTAGCTATACTTTGGATAATAGGATTATAAAACCTTACTAAAAGTCTTAGGTGTGAGTATAATTTTATGATAACCTCAAAACAATTGGTAATGATTATATATAACCAGTGTTAAATATAAGGTTTCATAGATTGAAAAGGTTTTTTAGTGATTCATAAATCCTATAAATGATTTTTCATGGTTTTAACTTTGATTATTATTTCTCATAATGTTATTTATTATTTTATTCATTGGATGGATCTTGGATGACTCATGTTAACACTAATCAAAAATAGAAATATTATCATCATGATTAACCAAATGAAATTGGAGCTATAATGTGAAACCTAGTGATTATTCCAAATCAGTTGTCATGATATATTATTAATAACTTTAACCTTAACGAATTCTCAGAATCCCCAATGAAGAGAATGAAAGAGTTCTATTGGGATATCTAGTGTTGGTGACTATTAAAAAATAAATATAAAATTTTGATTATGTATATAATTTTGGTAGAAGCACTCATGTGAATGTATAAATGTTAAAAATAGATTATTTTTATGTGTTAATGAAGTGTATAGATCATGTAATTTCCAATAAAAAATGCAATGATTTATGGTGGTAAATGAATATCATCCTAATGTAACATTTATAGTTCAAAGTATTATGTGTAGGGAATATAGTTATTATCTGATCCAATTTCCTAATCCAAGTGTTTAATAATATACCAAGGAATTAAATATTAAGTGAAAGTTTTAAAGTACATATTATTTATGATTCAGGAATTATGTTATTGATTTTTTATATCAATTATGTTTTTGATACAAGGATCATGGATCATCAAAGTATTATTCAACATTAGAATTTGAAAACATATTTTTAGTTAAAATAAAGAGATGATTGACACTGGTATGTTAGTATTAGTAAATTTCAAAATGGTTAGTTTATGACTTCTTGATTTTTGTCATTTTTGAAAATATTGAATTTTGGGATCTATAAAATATTTTAAATATTTTGAGAACTTATTTATTGAAAAAGGATTGTGTTAATTTTTGGAAGAATATATGTTTTCATTTGATGTTAACATAAAATTTATGGATACCATCATGGGTATATAAGGTTATAGTTAATCATATGTTCAAAGGCATTTTAACCCCATTTTAATTATTTAAGGGATGTGAATTAATTTTATTTGGATATTGTTTTTGGAATTAGGAAGAAAAATATATTTTGGTTCAAGTAATCCTTTTGGGGTAGTATATTATTTGTTGTTAGTTACTCATTATTTCATTTTAATATATAAATATTCTTGATAGTTGAAATGTGATTCATTGATATGTTGATATCATCCATCATAGTTTTCGTAATGTTATGTATTACCTTTTAAGACAATATTTGAATCTAATATAAGATATATTGGTGAATTTCAATATATTGAATGTGTATATATTTATCTATCATGGTAATTATTTATATTTTGGAGATTTTTCATTAGTATGAGGTATTTCTAACACTTAGTTTTAATAATTGATTTACCATGAAAGATAATTTAGGAATAATGCAATTTATTAATTAGGAGAGAAAAAATTCAAATTATCAGGATGCTATTTATTATTTATTAGATACTGTAATACACTATGATTTTATAAAAATAATATGACCAATAGCAAACAATATATGAAACTCTGAGCCTTAATGATCCATGTAGTATTTTTATTATAACATGACAATAATAACCTATCTATTATGTTTTAGGTTATTAATAGGATAAAATACTTTATGGAATATATCTAATTTTAATACAGAATATAAAATTATTAATAAATGATTAGTAAATAATATCTCAATTTTTAATAATGTTATTTTATTCATTAAATAAATACTTTATAAAAAATTAATTCATTTTTCAAAGAACATATTACAATTAATTTCTTAAAACTTTTTAAATTATTTTCGATTAATAGTGTATTTCCTAACCCCAGGTACCCCACACCAGTTCCCTGAACAAGTTTGTTACATGCCCTCAGGCATGCGTCCTCGTATTCCATATGCTTCTGACTAGTAGAGAGGGTCTAATAATAACCATTGGGAGACTATACACTGCATATCATATTAAAAAACATAAATAAATTAAATATAACCAAATCAAAATATAAAGTAATTGTAATTATTCCATTACCAATAAAGACCAACATCACATGATAATTCCATAACATGGATAACTGACGATTAATAAAATAGTTGATATGCCATTTCAATATGTGTCAAGTGTTAATATGAAAATGAAATAATAAAGTCACTCACAAAAATCAAGTGATTCCCAAAATCATGTCTGGTTCCCTCATCCATGTTCCATCCAAACTCATCAATATAACATTGTTCTCTTGCCCTTATCATTTCATATAAAAAGTTATTCTATTTGGGTAATTATTAGGTAGTCTGAGTATGGTGTGAATACAATATAGCAAGACAACAACAACATTTTCTAATCATAATCCCGTACATAACACTGTATGAAATTTTATAATAAAATAAGTACAATAAATCATGTAAAAAAATTTCGAACATCATAATTATTTCTTTAATCACATAATTACTCATTTTTATGATAATACCCAAAAAATACCTACATAAGTTTGGGATGGAGTCTGAACCATATATCATAGGGAATCAGAATTAATTATACCATGCACATTAACTAAATATTTAATTCTAATTTTCATGCCATTTATAATAGTAACTCCACTCCAATTCAAATGTGTTTTTCCTAGAACAACATGTCTAGCACCCTATGGATATTTGGAGAATCGGTCCCTATACCACACCTCAGTGTTATCACAAATAGGTGTCTGAGGCATCCATCGATATCATACGCTAGTTGTCACATATGTGTATTGGCAGCCTTAGTATGTATCCCACACTCATTAAAACATATATCACAATATATCAACTATCTCATAAATAACACATTTAACAAGGTTAATCATCATTAAATATATTAAAAAAAATTCTAACCATGTTACAGCATTTCATTTTATCTAAAACATTTTAGTTATTTATTTAAATCACATCATATAACATGAAAAAAATACTATTAAACCATTTATCAAAATTTAATCATAATATCCATTACCCCTTCACGGTTAATCCAAAAAATCCTTTATTTATAATTAACATTCAATTCCATAAACATTAATTTAATAATTACTACATTAATTAATTCAATATTCACAATATTCTACTACCTTTATTAACCAATTAATTAATTAATTAATTAAATTTATTGATTAAATTACCAAATGTGGAAATTGAAATTCCAAAATAACATACACACAATTATCATTCATGACTATGTTGATTGATATTTAATCTACATACCTCATGGTTTTTTGTGGACGTATGGTAAACTGAAAATCCCCAAACTGAAGAGAAATATTCATGATCACAATGTCATGGATGATGAAGGAATGAATCCTAAGATCATGATCAAATATACTAAGATCTAAGTGAATATAAATCTAAATAATTTCCTATAGAGTATAAATTATATTTCTTGATTGAGAAAGAGAGATGAAAGATAAAAGAATACAAATGGGGATGAAATCACATACTAGAGGAGAGATTATTCTCCTATAGGAAGATTTATTCATTAAGAACGAGATTCAGGGAGCCTTAGAACCATCTCATGTGATTGAAAATTTAGAGTAGCTGGTTTAGGTTCATAGCAGGTTGATTATAGGTTAATTATATTTTTATTAATTTTAGTTTAATTAAAATCCACATGGATGGTTTCCTAGGTAGGGATGCATGGATTTTCCAAATCATTAACAATAACCATAATCCTCATCCTAGTGGTGCATGATTTATACTAATTGGACACGTGGTTTGAAGTACCATGTTCCAACTATGAAATTCGCCACTCTTTGGGATTAAATGGTTTTCTTGGGGTGAGTACACTGTTTGGAAAAACTATGTGCTAACCATGGAATACCAAATTTCCTTCATAAAATAAAAAAAATTAAACTTGAAATAACAAAAAAAATACTAATGATATACAAATATAAGGTTAAATGTGTACATAAAAATGATCATGATTCATCATTTAAAATTTCAAGATCTTACAATATTTTCACCATATAATATCACGTCATAAACCCATACTCCCAAGAATCTCTATGACTATGAGGTAAAAATATCTGTCCAATGAGGCCACATATCAACATAACAAACCCAAATTTCCACATGAATACATCAACATTTCCACAATACGTCAATTATTGGCATGATCCTTTCTTTCAAAACATTCTCACTGTAATCACTAATACATATCCTATGATTCTAAAATGATGAATCTATTTAAAACTGAAAAAATCAATATTGACCACATTACAAGGCTATGGGTGATACTTCCAAATTTGTGACACATGAAAAACATTGTGCATTGCACTATACCTCTATGGATGATACAATTGGTTTGCCAACAAATCAATTCTCCCCATAGACACAAAATGTCTAACAAACCTAGGCACTAACATCCCCTATCTTTGAATCCTATGGTGACCCTATGTCAACCCAAAAAATGTTCCAAATTTTTTTGTCTTATAATTCATTTATTATTTAACAACCCAGGATCCAATAGGTTTAATGTTTTAGAGTGTCTGGATACATTGAATAATTCTAAATACAACACAAAAAAAGGACAAAAAAAACTATTAATATGTTTATAAGGGTTTAAAACCATAATCGAAACATGACCACTCACTCACTTCAATAAGTCCTTGTTTCATATTAAAAGTTGTTTTAAAAATAGGGTGAGGGTCAAAATTAGTAAATAGGGATTTGAAAAAAAAATAGAATGCACTATTTTTTTACATTAATAGAAAATGTAAAACATGAGATACAACTTGAGAATTTAAAATTTATAACATCATGAGTACTTTTTAAAATAATATCATTTATTTCTAAATAAAATTTAACATATGTATCTATTTTAAAAATCCATGTCACTCATTTATGAAATAAGTAAAATTTCTCTTGATTACTCATAAATATTCATAAATAGTTCCAACAAGCACCTTGGATAATTACATGAAGTCAGAGTTCACTCTTCAGATAACATTACATAATTTACATTATCACATGATGGATTAGGTTCACTCCCTAATACTATAGATTTCTTGGGATACACCTCTCGCACACCATACATGACATCACATAATATTTCAACATTACCCAATGCATCAAATTGCTATATAATTTTGGGTGTACCTATAACATAAAACAATTACCACATAGGATTGGATTCATTCCCCATTCCATGCATTAATTCACATAATATCAATGTGTGATTCTTTAGAATTAAAAGAATAAAACCTTGTATTTTATATCATAAGAATCACAATGATTCTTTAATGATGATTAGATTTTATATCCATTTCATGAAAAAGTAAATTACATGGTTATACATGTTTCATGATAATAATATCGTTGAATGAAAAATCATGTGTAAATATATTTTCAAATACATATATACAAATATAACGGTTTTATATGAAAATATACAGATTTATATATACATGTTATTATATATATATTTGAATAAAACATGATTGCATATGAACAAACATATCTATAGGAATGAATAATGAAATATATATGTATATATAAATCCATTTATTTACTAACAAATATGTAATAAAATGTATTAAAAAATGTTACATATAATATATATATATATATATTTATGTATGTATGTATATATGTATCTATTGACGTGGGCTTAAAATTATGTTTCAACCTAAAATAATACGTCTTTTGAGACATATATATAAATGTTTTTAAATAATGTTTCAAATTAAACTATCTATTTATGAATATATATATATATACAAATAATTTTTCAAAAATTAAATAATTTTTACATAAACATTAATTTTGAAAAAATCGATAACTTCAATTTCACATAAAGTGGAAAAATCAAAAAACTAATTTTATTAATTGAAAAACATGTTAGAACATGATTTTAACATGCAAAGAGGTATATATATACATAAATTTGTAAAATCATTATTAATTAACAAATTTTAATATAGAATAAAATCCCATGTATATACATTAGAGAAAGATTAATGTTTTAAAAAAATAATGAAAATAAATCACATTAATTTTTTTGGATGAAATTTTTTTTAAACTGACTGTGACCCCCATTACATTATAAAATATAATTAAAATAAAATTAAACAATACATATGAACTAAATAAAAATTTTCACATAAAAACCATAAATTTATGAATAGTTTTAAATATTTACCCAAATTTCCCATTATTATTATAAAAATTTAATTGAAAATTATTTAGATAGACAAATAATAATTATTAATAAACCAATAAAACAAATTGACCTAATATCTTAAATGAAGAACCCACATGAATCATTTGAGCATATATTATTTTCATAATGAAAAGAAAAATTCTCTTGCACCTCGATTGTTTTGAATCCAAATACCTTCGTATGAAAATTATTTAAAACAAATAAATGTATGAAAAATATGTGGCTAAATAATATTAATGTAAACATAAATAATATATATAAAACTGGAAACATGTTTGATTTTGATATTAACATAAAAAAATTTTAATGATATTTTAAATATAATTTCTCTATCATGAATAATATAAAATATGGAATCCTTATTTTACAACATTATAATATGAAAAAAATCAACATATATATCATTCTTCTCTTACATCGGGTGAAATACATAGGGGTGACTCTATGAAAAGTGTATAGGTTCTTATATATCTAGTTCATACATAATTTAAATCCATAATATGTAGATTTCAATTGTTATATTATATTGTATTACTATATATGGTTAGTGGATGTGGACAATCCACAACAACAAAACAGAATGTTGTCTTTTATATATATATATGAATTTTCTCAAAACCAACAATACAAAATGTTGTGAAAAAGGAAGTCATAGGGTGATTGAAATGTGGATTACAACATAAAATTATAATTAGGCTCAATAACCTGACGAAAATTTGAAAATAATTTGAAAATTTTCATAAATCTGGTATAATGATCGAAGAGATCAAAAAAAAATCAATAGGCAATAGCTAAATATTATTGAGGAAGAAAGCACACATACGTCATCCAATGCCAAAAGGATTCACGAAAAAGGGTGTTCTTAAATAATAAAAATATTGAAAATATCACAAGAAAACTACCATGGATAGGTTGATGTACATTGAAACATCATCCAATTAGATATCATAAAGAAAAGAAACCCTAAAATTCACTTGAACCCTATATGACAATGATTATCCATCAAGATCCCTCTTCAAACGTCGAAGATCACTCAGACTCCTGATAGAAAGTTTTCCTCCCTATGTCAATACCCCCCTTGGTTACTAAACCTCTATCTTTCTTAGATCAATTCTTCTCCTTCAGATGCACTCGACGACCAAACCCTTCCCCCTACCCAATTTCCTCTCTCAATCGACGCATACACCACTAATATTATGATATTATTTGTCTCCTTTTATAATTTTGTTTTATTTTTATTTAACAAATCATTCCATGTTGTTTTCAAAAACAACATATCCCTTATTATTATTATTTACGTAACATATTTTTATATTTTATTCTAATAATTTTAATAATTTTCTTATATCTATAATTTTAAATTTAATTCATAATTTCATATAAATATATTTATACTTATAATCCATAAAAAACATATAAATTTATAATAGTCAAAAAATTATATTTATATAATATATTTATAAAATTAAATACTGAATTTAAGTACCATCATTTGTTTTTGTTAAATTGTAATTATTATAAATTATTTATTAAAATCACATATTATTTCTTGAATAAAAAATAAGAAAAAATTATATTTATAGATTATTTGTTAACTAATATTTATTATTGAAAAACATTTTCGTTTTAAAGTTTTTATTCATACAAATTTTAGTTATCAATTTAACATGTAATTGAACATTATTATTGATAATAATTTCATAATAATTTTAAATTTCAAATAAAATTTTTATTTTTCCATTCTAAACAAATGTTTTTACCAAAATAATGAATTAAAAATATTTATGTTTAAATATTATTTTCAACTATAAAAGATCATTTGTTAATAATTTAAAATTAGATCATAAAATAATTTAATTATAACATTATAAATTATTATAAATAAATTTATAATTGATAAAAAAACATAATAAATTATCACTTTTCATAAAGGAATTATTATAATTATTAATTTTTAATAATAATACAAATAGTTTCAAGTATGATTATTTAAGTTGACATATTTAATCTTAACATATGACCAAAATTAAATTTTCATTATTTAACAAAACAAATTATTAATATTAGTGATGTTACATTATTCCCCATTAAAATAATTTCATCCTCAAAATTCCATTACCATACATATAGAAATTCTAAATTTCTCAATTTAAAATTAATGAATCTTGGAGCACTAGATATTTCCTTAATGTAAAATCATATAAAATTTACCGAAGACATTAAATGTTCAAAGGGTTTCTCTGTATCTTCATCTATAATGTTTTATTAACATCATCTACGATATCAAATAAGTTGATACATGACATGTTTCATTTTTTTATAATTCATTTATTATTTATAAATCTAAGATCACAATTGTTTATAGATTAAGACTCTATGGATACAATAAATAATTCTAATTACAACCCTAAAAAAGAAAAAATACTATTCAAATGATTAATAATAGTTAAACACTATAAAGTAACCTTGTCCAGTCACTCACTTAAATTCGTTCTTATTTTCTATGAAATGGGGTTTTGAAAAACATCGTCTGAGAAAAAGAGATGAGTAATGTTTTCTTCATAAATGTGGAAACATATCCAAATTTTTCACTTATACAAAATATTAAAATAAGTGATGCATCATTAGAATTAAAAATTAAGAAAATTTTGAGTTTATAGGAAAATAATAACATATATTTCTAAATAGGTTTCAACATATGTAATCATTGGAAAAATAAATTTCATTCATTTATGAAATAATAACAATTTCTCTTCATAACTCATAATCATACATAAATAGTTCTCAAAATAACATTGAATCATTACATGAAGTCACATTTCACAATAGTGAAATCATAACATGATGGAAACTGACCCATGATGGATTAGGTTCAGTCTCAAATCCCATTGTGTCCTTGGGATACAGATCTCTTGTACCAACATGACATCTCATGAGATTTAAACATTACCCTGTGAATTAGAGTACTATATAATTCAGGGCACACTCGTCACATGATTGTATAAAAGTCCCAAAAAGGGTTTGGTTCACTCTTAATTAGATTACTTCATTAACATAATATCCAAGTGTGGTTATTTGGAATTAAAAACATTAAAACATGTAATTTATATCATAACGACCATGATTTTTTTTAAAAAATCTTGAGCTTCGATATCCATTTCCTAAAAAGAGTAATTATTTTGTTATAAATGTTCCATGATAAATTTATTTTTTCATGAAATGAAAATTTTAAATATATATATACATATATACTTAATAGTTTTACATAAAAATATATACATATATATAACTTTTTTTAAAATATATTAGAATAAAACATGATTGCATCTCCAAAAACATGAGTATAGGTATGAATAATGAATCACATATATATATATATATGTATATACATTTATTTATATAAATAAATATAGAAAATAAATATTTTTCCTAAATTGATACATATATAAGTATATTTTTATATAAATGTATCTATTGATCTTAGATTAAAATTATTCTTCACCCTAATATAATACATATGTAGATACATATGTATATATTTTTTGAAAAAAAATATTCATATGAAATGATATAATAATTTATATATATACAAATATGTTTTTTTGAAAATAAAATAATTTTAAATTAAATATATATTTTGAAAATGTTAATAACTTCACTTGCACATAATGTGGCCTAATTAAAAAAATAATTTTATGAAGATATAAATGCTGGAGGACATTAATTTTAACATTTATATATATATATATATATATACATATACAAAATTCTTCAATATTATTATTTAAAAAATAATATTTACAACTGAATAACATGCCATGAATATATATTATAGACTAATTATGGTTCATTAAAAAACAACAATAAAATAAGTCTCATGAATCATTGTGGAATTTTTTTTATAAACTCAAAATAACCCCTTACCATAATAAAAAAATCAATTTAAATACCATTATACAATATCGATGGAAAAAAGAAATGTTTCATATGAAAATCATAAATCTAGAAATAGTTTTAAATTTTTAACCAGAATTTCTCCTTTAATTATATATATATATAATTACAATTTATCAACATTGATACAATATAAATATTAATAAACCACAAAAATAAATAGAGATATCATATAAAAGGCAGAACCCACTTGAATCATTTTACATGATTTTATTTTCACACAAAAAAAGTTTTCTTGTACATCTATAGTTCTGAAATAAATCACCTTTCTATAAAGATGATTGAAAAGAAATAAATTCATGAAATATAATTAAGTCCCATAAATAAATAAAAATTTTAAAAGACAAAATTTAATATTGAAAACATGTTTTATTTTGAAATAAATAAAAAACAAATGTTTGAATATATTTGAAAAATAAATATCATTACTTGATTTATAGGAAATCTGGAAAACATTTTACGCTTCTTCATAGCTTGCAGGAACACCCCTATAAAACACACTTCAGTTACAGAAGTTTCAAAACATGGATGATAATTTGTAAGGGTAATACATGCTTATATATCAATATTTATAAGAAGTAATATTCTATTTTCACTACCATAAAAATTTATTCAAGTAAAATATTATTGATCTTCTGTAAACCATGTTTCCAAATCCACCTAGGATGCAAGGGATTAATAGTATAAGTATGAGTGTTTAAATTATCTACCAATTTTATACATGAATATTCAATTCAATTAAGAATAAATTTGAGTCACTGATTATCATTTTATTTATTAGTTAGTATTTTTAAAAAGGTATTACTATGAACATAAATTTAAAGTAGTAGATAAAATTAAGTGATTTACAAAATATTTTATTTATCGTTAAATTTAAAGATTATAATTGATGAAATTATATTGATCTCAATATTTTACCAATATATTTTTCTTTTCTAAGTTATAATTATAAAATCTTACCTTAATAAACATAATAACATAAAAACTATTGAAATAGCTTTCATAATCATAATTAATTTATTTAAGAGGTTGGTATCACTTTCAAAAACTGTCATTGAAATTGATCCCTTGATTTTTTTTAATATTTTAAAACCATTAGACTTTGGTTTCAATTTTTTATCTATATAAATATATATATTTATTATTAACAAAAACTCATATGGATTTAGGTTGTGGTATTATGTATAACTCATGGGACTGAACTTGGACCTTCACTAATATATTACTTAGTAGAATAATAAAAATCATGAACACTTAATTTTTAACCATGATTACCATATAGAACTGATAATTATAGTGGGGTGGCCAATGTTTTCAGCACTATTGGTAGTGACTATCTGTGAACATGTGATTATAATAATTATTTTTATAAACCAATTCTATTATTAAATTATTAATACTTTTTTAATTTTAATTATATTTATGTTCATGTGTTTATTTTTTGTTTTTTCATTTCATGCATCTTAATGCATGACCAGGATGTCAAAAAAATGATCAGGGATCCTTGACTCATGATAAATGGTTGATTATAACCCTACGAACAATAGGATGATATTTCTATAGAGATTATTTATTATCCATGTGAACATGATCTCAAATACACCCAATGTATGCCAAGGAAGATTCTACAATGAGAACCAACATATTGGTGCATAAAAAATTCCCCAGGATAGAGACACGATGTAGTATGATTTATCACCTATTAATGGTGTTTCCTTTTTTTCATATTTCCATTTAGGTGAAACAATTTATGATTAATCTAATCATAATCCCAATAAAAAACATTGGATGATTTAGTGTCATGAAAATGATGATATACATAGCTATTTGACTATACTCAGTGAAATTTATAATATACTGAACAATAAATTAGTAACATAAAATTATATATGATTGAGGGTATAATAATTCTATCTCTATGTTTTATAAATAGATATATTAAATACATAACTGTATGGTTACATGAAAACATAGGATAACCTATAAAAATGTTTATTAGACCAATACATTCCACTATACAAGATATAGAAGGTCATAAATGAAATCTCAATCAATTAAAAATTTTATGTATAATATATATTTGAATCAAGGGATACAATCTATGATTTCAGGAGGATGTTGTTACATAAGAGACACAATGTTTTCCTATAAATGAATCAACTAATTATTTTTTACATCCTATGAATTGTCTTACGATCGATGATCTATCCAGAAAACGTTTAATTATGACCACATTTGATGTTGTAAAAGAAAATCAATATGAGATTTGTCAAATTGATAAATTATAAAAATGTGATTAGAATCCACCAAGGAGAGTAATATTTTACTTCAATGTGATTTCCTTATTTGATACCAAATATGAATAATTAATAAATAAATTAAATAACTTATAATTTCTAGTGGAATTTACTCAATCCGAATATTCACAAATACAAAAAAAACCCATTATATATTATAATGAGATGTAAAGAGGACAACACATATACAATGGATTCATTAGGATTCTAAGGATTATAATAATTTTGATTGAATCCGTGTTAGTTATAATCAATTCCCCACACAATTACAAAATATCTATTACCAATGAGTTGAATTAAATACAATTCATAACTATATCGATTTTATAACAAATATAAATGTTTATTAATTATAAAATAAAATAATGATATACCCAAATATTCAATTGATTCACATCCCTTGAGGGTATTCATACTTTTCCCACCCCCTTAACCACAAACCAACCAGCATCCACATAAATTCTATCAAAATCCACCTTCCTATCTCTTAAAAAGTCACCTAATTCAATGGTATGTAACCTCATCCAAAATAATTCAAAGTAGATGATAAGGAAATATAACTATATTATGAATCAATAATCGCCTGCCTACAACTCTAGAACCAAGTGTGTAAAATATATCAAACTTTATTATAGTGACCACTCAATACCCTATAGTGTAAGATGGAGGAAACCCACGGGTGAAGATGAAGTCTATGGATTTTTTTAAGGTGGGAGGTGGATGAAAATAAGAAAAATAGAAATAAATTTTGCCTAAATAGAATAATAAAAATTAAGGGTTAAGGAGAAAAATTGATAATTGAAAGAGGATATAAGAGAATAAGAATAAGAAAATTATAAGATGGTTAAATATAGAAAATAGTTTTGTAAGGAGAATAATGAAACAAACAGATATAAACATATAGACCCCTTGTTTAATTCTTAGAGAGGAAAAAGAAATTCATTTTTTAAATGAAATACATAAAGTGTTATATGGTTTTATAGTGCTCTATATATACGTGTCTTTTAGTAATTCTATTTTTTAAATGTTGGATTTTGATAAAATATTAAAAGATTTTATAGAAAAAAAGATAACTATAGATGTTTGTGGTGTTTATTCTCTACAAAAAGAGTGTTAAATAGAATTTCAAAATAATATACCCCCAAATTTGAAATATCTATGAATATTTTACAACTTATTCAACATTAGTTCAATCACATTCAATAATATACATTTTGACATTGGATTGTGGGGAAAATGTTATTCCCCTATGTCTATTGGATTAGATAATCCAAATATGATATTATTTTCACAGTAACTTATTAGAATATCAACGTAGTACCACTAAGAATTTTTTAAGATGTCATGTCATGTTGGAAAAAGTTATAATCCCCATGTATTTGTTTATCCTCATGATAGAATAAGAACTATATAATCTGATATTCCTTGGAAGACTATTAATTGAAAATAAAAATTAATTTAAAAATGTACACCAATGATGAATAATTTTCAGAGTTAGTGATTAATAAATCATATTTGATCTTATTAAATCTATTAATCATGAAATTAAATCATAGGATTTCTATATAATTCATTCTACGAATGAAAACCCATCCATCATGAGTCTATAAATAGTATAGGAGGTAATATAATGCAACTAATTGATGATATGGTGGAATCTAACGAGGGTAATTTATAACTATAGGGTGAGGAAGAAGATAAAGTTATTCAATGGTGATTAGACTTATAAATATATTATTATCCAGAATTAAATTTTGTAATCATAAAAATACTAATGCTTCAATTTAATATATTGATAGAAACACTATGGTACTAATTCATGGGAGAAAAAAACTAATTACCAATGAATTTTAATACATAATTAAGAAATTAATATGAGTAAAATTTGTTATATGTTTTAAGGAAAGGAATAAATAACATACTTTGTGTTTTTCCATCATAAAATGAAATAATCAAGTCATTTTCTCAAAAACATACTGCTATAAAAATTGTTTAAAAAAAGAAAATTTCTACAAATGACACATACATCAGGGATAAAAATATGGGATAACTAAAATAGATTTTTTCCATTTCCATTTGAACTAATCCTACCATTTTCACACAAATATCACTATTAGGAACTGTGAGAAAACTAATATTGTTACTATAGGTCAGACTAACACAAAATATAATATATTTTTATAAGAAAAAGGTTACTATAAGGGTTGATTTTGGGATAATAATTTCAATAAAAATTGTAAATGGGTGACCCCATTACATGAAATTCCAAATAAGGGTGGAATACTATGATAATAACTGATGAGAATGAGATGATACCTACAATGGTAGTTACATGATATTTGGTATGCATAAAATATAAAATACATGAAATATCCATAAGAAAGGAAAACATTCCATTATTAATAATAAATCAATTCTTAACAGGTTATCTCAATATGAGTTCATTATTTTTTTTATATTGAAATTATAGTTACAACCAATTACTTTTTTATCTAAATAACAGAGAGAAGACAATGTTTAATCACCCATAACAATTATTATCCTATAATATCATGTATTTCTGCATGTTTAATGAACTAATGACTTTTCAATGGTGCATGACACTTATTTTTCAGAACATGGTGGAAACATTTCATGATATTTACATGGATGGCTTCATAATATTTCCATTCATATATTACTATACAAACATTATAGGGTAAATAAAATATTTAAAAAAAATTCTTACTTCCCAATTATGAAAAGTTCCACATCATTATTCAAGGAAGTTTCATTCTAGTGAATATAATATCTTATCAATGAATCACAGTTGATCTAGAAAATAAGAAATTCATAAAGGATATACATGATAATAATACAATGAAGTGGATTTTAATATTTCTTGGAAATGATCTATTTTACAAAACATTATAAAATAATTTTTCAAGATATGTAGGCCACTCAATTATACATTTTCAAAGTATGCTTTGTTTAAATTTGAATCATAATGTATATAATACATTATTTTTTTGAAAAACAATTTGTCGGCCAAACCATCATTATATTTATAAATGAGTAGAAACATTTATTCATAATATGATATCGAAGTGAATTAATTGTAGTAGATACTCTAAAACAGTGTTTAGATCATATTTTTCAACTTATCTATTATGACATCCATTCCCATAATAATTAAAAAAATTTAAACTTCCCCTGGGAAAAAATATTATCACAATGGTTTTTTCTTATGATAATTCCAAACCATATTTAGTAATAATTGAGGTGATTGTCTACATTGATAACGACTCTTGATCTCTTTTCTAAAAAAATTTCTAATACATTCTTGATTTGTTGTATATTGTTACGAAAATTGTTTTATAGCATTATCATTGAAAAAAATCTATTAGATATTGTAGTGGTTGACCATTTTATAAGATAACATCAAAAGTATATAGAATAAGAGAAAGAGATAGAAAATAAAGCAGTGTTCCTGGATGAGAAACTTTTCTTAACTGATTTAAAATATCATCCATGCTTTTCCAAGATTGTATATTATTTTGAAAATGATAAACTAATTATTTTGTCAGTAATGAATAATTATTTTAGATAATTAAAAACATTTTTTTTCGATAATCACATATTATTCATACAATGCAGTGAATGATTAATATTGTGATGTGTGCCGAAATACCAGGAGATGATCATTCTAAATTTTTTTATTCATCACCAAAAAGAGGATACAATTTAAATTGTAGAATAATGGACATGTTAATACAATTATTATTATTATTATTTTGACATCCACAAATATGTAAGGGAGTTCATATGAGGCTACAATTTATGACATTAAATTGATAATAATGGGAAAGGAATTGAGAATACAAAAAACTCAATCCTATAATTTGAGGTGTTTGATGTAGGAAGAATTCATTTTATGGGGCCCTTCCCAAGATCCATTGGAAACACATACATACTTTTTATGTGATTTAAATCAATCAATTGTTATAAAATGGGCCCACATGGAAAATATATCCAATTTAGTAATGAAATTTTTAAGAGAGAACTTATTTTATCTTGTTGGTATGTCAAGGATACTCATTATTTTATGGGGAACACAATCAAACAATTATATATTTTTTTGTACACAATGAAGTTAAACAGTTTGATACAATACCATCTCTACTAACCACCCACAAACTTATGGGAATGTAGAATTATCCATCAGAGTGATTATAATGAATTTTGATAAAACTACAAGTTCAATATGGAATAATTATTCAAAAAATTATGATTTTACTTTATAGTAATGTATGTTTTATTTTAAAATGGTGACCAGTATAACCTCATTAAGACTTATTGATGATAATATCAAGTATTTATTGTTGGATATCGAGCATCAATAATATCGATCTATGAATAATGTGGCTATAGTCTCAGACCAAGATAGAAATATACAACTATATTTTGATAAATTGTTTGAGATTAAAATAGATGCATATAAGATTTAAAAGATATTGAAATAAAAAATTAATAAGTGGTGTTATTGATGAATCAACCACTGAATATTTAGACTATAATATTCAATAACATTTTTTAAATATAGTTTTAGACTATTTCCAATAAATACAAAGTCACTTTGTTTACGACCCATCATGGTATAAATGTCTTTTAACATGGAGGGATTTAGATATAATAATTGAATGAACCTTTAATCATGTTTAATAAAAATGGATGAAAATTTACATGGATATTTTCCATAATTAATTTATTTTCTCTCCCAAATTTTAGTGGAAATACAATGTTTTATCTCGATATTTACATTAATTAATGTTCTAGGTGTTGAGAAACCTATGTTGGATTTATTTTTTAGGACTATAAATATACATAAAATTGTTTTGAAATTTTTATGATAAATTATTTTAGAGGATTTAGGGAACCCTACCCTCCTCCAAAACTAAAGATCTAATTAAGACAACATAAAATTTGATATGATTAATAACCAACAGAAAAAAGGAATAATTTTTTATGTGCATAAAAATATATCATGTCATAAAACAATAATTCATAATTCATCATTCAATACCTATGACACACAATAATTGATCACACTATAATAATGTAGTGTTCTTGTATAGAAAAGATCCTTACCCTAATAGAGGGGTGTGAATTTTAACCTAACCCAAAAATATCATAATATTGAGTAAAAAATAAGGTTGTGATGGGAAGTAATATCTCATTCTATAATTCTTAAATATGGAATAAAAAAGAAAAATTATTCTTTATAGGGTAGGATTCATGTCAGGATTTTTACCTGAAATAAATCACATAGGGATAAACTGACATGGTTGTTCTATGGTGGATTCCTCCATAGAGTTGCAACTCTAGAGGATTGTTTTTGAAAAATACCGTGGTTTCAAAACTGATGATGTCATTCTATAATGACTTGGGTCATGCCACAATGTATTCAAATAAATTTAATTCTAAACAGAAAATCCTAAATTGTGCTATTAGTATCCCTATTTCAATTTCCCAGTGTTTTGAAAATTGATTTTCATAGCTGTTTGATTTGGTTCTAGTGACCGTAATGAAGTAATGTTAAACTTATATATCATATCATGAGATATTTTCACACCTCTTCATACCTATTTCAAACTACTCACTACACTGTTTCTAAATGTATAATATTAAAATTCACAATACCCATCAAAACATAAAAACATTTCCAATCCAAGAAAACACCAATTTAAAACACCCTATGAATAAAACTTGATCCACTACCCATAAATAACCCTATCCCCCACAATGGGTAAATCCAAGACTATTAACAAAAAATAAAAAGATAAATACACATTAACACAAATAGAAAATAATATACCTATGTGACCTAAATTAATTAAAATGGATAAAATACCCACACAACCACCTGATCCCTTACCAATCCTTTCACCTAAGAAATTAACATCTCTATAATCTATCTTAATCCAACCCAACCAAAAAACCCATGACAAATCTTAGTTTGTGGATTTATCCCAAAATAAACTTAACACTTATATAAGGTTCACTGAACCCAAAGAGTAAAAGTGTATGGGGGAACATAAAATGTCATCAATTCATAGAAAAATGTATTTTGACATGCATATAATGGAATATGTTGATATAACCAATCACGTTATATATTCATTCAAATATATGAATTTCTAACAGTTTAATCATATATTGGAGGAGTATTATATAGAGTGGATCAAAGAGTTAATATTATTATTGGATAAGAAACTATATTATATTAAGTTAAAAATTATTCATCATAATTGGATCCCATGGTTTATATAGTTTGGAGAAGGATATTGTGTCAAAAACTATGAGGTTATAGACAAATTGGACTATAATAATATTTTGCTGGAGCACTGGAATAACACAATACATAATTATTAGATGAAAGCAACTATTTACTTATTGATAAGGAAAAAAGAACTAAACAAACTAAGTGAAATTAGTTGTTAATTTTTATCTTAAGGATTATACATTGGGAAATATCTCATGAATGGTTTTCTAAGGGATCATCATAAGGATTTGTGATAGGATTATATGTTATTCTTCTTTATTGAATTTATATATGGTAGTTAAGAATCATCCTGGATAAATCATTTTCATTGAATGAATTTTGAAATTTTAATAAGCCCAGGGATATTATTATGTTTGTGAATTTCAATACTTTACAAGAAAACCACTAGGAATGTTTTGACTAATCAATGCACTTATCCTCATTGGGGTGGATTACATTGTTTGACCACCCATTTTTAGAAAATGGTCTCATTAATGATAGAGGGAAATGGAATTAATTTGATGAAAAATATACATATTTAATTGTGTATTATGATTCCATTTCGGGAAACTCGCATCCTTCATTCATGTCCCAATTAAAACCAAAACTGAGATGATGAATTGATGTTTCACATGTTTAGGAGAAACCACCACCCATTCCTCTTAGGGAGTTTAACTAGTATTTTACACTTTCATTCAATATATGATTTGGATATAGAACCATTTACATGATTATATGGAGGTATAATTTGATCCATTTCCCATTCTACAACATGAATTAACAAAACACCCATTTTGTCTTCAGTATCCCACCCAGCGGGAACACATATTGTTCATCCAAACACAATATTTATATCACACACATCCATCAATATATTTAGTTTGTATTAGATGACCCAAAATTGAGAATTTATACCATCCCAAGCCCACCCATATTTATATTTTAACACATGGGATACTAGTTATTGTATGGGTAGTGATGAATAATTATTGTTAGAGTTATATTCCAAAAATAATGGAAAGGGTATGAAAAATTACCCTACATTGGAGGTTACCATTATTAACCTAGTTTATAACAACTTGACCTCCCTATGGATCAGGGAGATACCAACTCAATTGAATGATCATCCACTAACTACCACTACTATAATAATCACTATAATATCCCATCCAAGTGATATACAATTTAAAACATCCAATATATATATCATTATTCTAGTTAATCCTCTTGTAAACACTAAACATTGTTAGGATAATGGATCATCTTCTACAATACCTAGCGGAGATCCATATACCTAAATTACTAAAAAAATAACCATTATCAAACTCTCATACATATTATTTGTCAATATCCATGATTGATCATTCCTCTCAATAGTTTTTAACACCATCATTGACTATCAATACTCATTTATAGGGTGTGATAAAGGAAGATTCTGAGACAACCTAGATTTAGACACTTATTCCTTCCTATATATAATATATTCCATCATGGAAATAATTTTAGAGAAGTATCAGTTGATTAAATTCTTGTAGGTCTTGTACTACAGGTATTTATTGATTTCATTGACTACTACATTAGTGGAGCTGGATCCCAATAGGGAGATAAGAGATGGAAACTAGTAGTCATAGTATTAACTCCCCCTTCTATGTTTTTAATGCCTTCTATTTTTGTTTTAAATTCTCTTATTTTTTATAATTTACTATATTTTAATTAAATTTGTGTTCATTATCTATCATTTATATATCATATTGAATAAAAACAAATAAAATAATATTTTTCATCATTTTATTATTAATAATAATAAATATAACATTTTCAAACTATCATGATTCCTAGTACAATGTTTTCATTTTAGGAAATATAATCTACCACAATCCATAGATGCATAGATTTTTCATACTGTAAATTAAAAGTAGATATCTATGAAAAAATATTACATAAATCATGAGGTTCCTTAATTCTATCATTCCTGAATGGCCCAAAGGCCTTATTTTTATTGATATTTGATAACCCCCCATTCAAGGGACGAGGGGGTGGGGCTTAGAATTCCTATAGTATTATAGATTACATAACCCCTAGGTCTTAGTTGAAATATTCATACAATTACTACATTGAACTTCTCATCCCTAGTATTTTCATCGTGATATCATCTATCCACCTTCACATCGATGTTCGAACAGGCTTCCTGTGCATGCACAAGCTAGTCCTGATGTCAATTCCATAACCTGTCATTCTTCCACATCTGTTAGCATCTACTCTGATGAATACTCCTACTATGAATCCATATATAGAGTCATCTCCTTCTAGATTATACTTGGTCTCTTATTCACAATTTCAGGTTGGACGAAAGCCTTACTGGCCCAAAGGCCTTGGTTGGCTTGAAGGCCATGAAAGACCCAATGAAAAAACCAGTGGTTCGGAAGCCGATCAGTATCAATATTTATGGCTACTACAATACCAAATAGTACTTCCTATAGTAATGTTATAGTACCTAAAAATAATTTCTCCACCCAATTTCATACTCTGGTCTCATGGATGCAATTATTGAGTCCTCACCAACTGGGCTAGGCAATTGTTCTTAATTATTTCCTAACACTTTATAATATAATATGATGTATTAAAAATAATATATCTTTTCATCTATATCACCATGATTTTAAATAGTATAGAAGGTATCTGAACTTAAGTGTTGCGGAGGGATTCCTGGAATAGTGTGGATTTTTTCTTGAAATAAATAGACAAACAGACATTTTTTGGATATATCTTTTGACCTATCAAAATTATGAACACACATATAAATAAATAGAAAAAATTTTAATTGTGAAATATTGAAAATAAATTACTTGTTAATTCTTAATATGATATCCGATATAATTACAAAATTATTTTGGCCTATAATTTAAAATTAAAAAATTTATTGATTATTCTATTAGTTGATAACGTTCATTTTATGTTTGTTTATTAATGATATTGAAATTCAATTCATGATAGGTGTTTTATAATATTTGGTAATATTATTTTTATTAACCT
The DNA here is from genome assembly GCA_963277665.1 of Viscum album. Taxonomy (NCBI): domain Eukaryota; kingdom Viridiplantae; phylum Streptophyta; class Magnoliopsida; order Santalales; family Viscaceae; genus Viscum; species Viscum album. The sequence goes on along the minus strand of OY728162.1, from coordinate 793,265,205 downwards.
ATAACATTATATAACTACAGAATAACATTACTATTTAATCATTTTCTTTGATTTTAAAAAAATGTATTTTTTTCAAACCACACTAATATGATTGATGTTATTTTTAACCCTTTTTACCTTTATAAATAATCAATTTCTAACCAAATTTAAATCTTGTAATATCCACGATATTTTTAGATGAGTAATACAAATTATAGTCTAATTTATCTTTTATACAAGATATTATTTAGTGTAAATACATGTTTTTTCTTTTGAGATTAAAAAGGGGGATTGGTGATTCAAGGAACTACGATGTGAGAATACCATGTAAGATAGGGTGGTAAAATAGTAATTAGTAATTTGGAAGATGATTCCAAAAATATTTTATATTTTTATTCCTTTATTCCTATATTATTTTGGAAAAAAATCAAAATAATAGATCATATCATGTACATTTTAATGATCACTCATACAAGATCTATGATACTATTATAACTACTAGAATTATTTCCAATAGGAGATTAAACAAAGGTACTTTGATGGGTGTGATACTTGACCCAAGTGTGATTTCATTAGTAATAAAGGAATTGGAAAGATAAATATGATGAATAATTCTGTAATTATTGTTTAATTTTAAACATGGGAATCATTATGTGAAGATGAGTTTGGTGGAAGACTATGAATTTGAAGTGGATAATTAGGTCCCCTATACATTCAGATTAAATAAATAATCCTTATTTGTATTTATATATTTTATCCCCAATTTTAATGAGATAAATTTTAATTATTTTATAATGAACTACCTAAATCTAACCTCAATTAAATTACAACCTTTTTAGTATTTCCACATTATTTATCTTGTTAGATTTATATAATGTAATCTGAGATATTATACAATACTTTAAATAGAAGGCATGAAATTTATAATTAGCATAACATTATTTTTACATTATTCATTAGTGTTGAATATGAAAATTTCAAAATACGTATATCACTATATGGGTATAAATGTCTAATTAATGGTTTGAATGTAATTTTGTATGAGAATAAGAATTCCATGTATAATGATAATAAATATGTAATATTATTTAGGGAGGATGAGTATATAGGACATTTTAAATTTTAAATTTATATTTTGTTTTATTGAAATGTTCTCTACTACTATTCTTTAGTTAAGGGGTTGATCTTATTAGGAATCCTTGTAAATATATTTTTCATAAAGATAAATAATGTTCAATTGTGGGGGAATTGGTAACTATTCATGATTCATATGAATTTATCATTTTATTTATTTATTATGAGTCATAATGATTGATTTTTCTTATTTTATAGATATATGGAAGGATAGATATTATAGAAGTTTTTAGATCATCCCTTTATGTTTTTAGAGTATCTGCAGAGATTTTAATCCAAAAATAATTCTTTCATTATGTAGTTATTTGGGAAAAAGTTGAATAAGTAATCCTAGAAGGAAATATTTTAAATTTTTTTTAATAGTGTGGATGAATGTGATTTTGATTATATAGCACAAAATAAGTGACCTCACTACACAAAATGACACAATTTATGATACATATTATTACCCAATAAGAACTTATGATGTTATGATTTTATGATATTATATAATATATTTTAGGGAAAAAGTAAATGTATTAAAAAAAATGCATCAAATCCTCTGATGAATTGATTCACAGCAAGGTTGTAACTAGTCATTGAAGTAGTTAAACACTGTCTAGATCATGAAATAGTTTAATACACAAGGTTGAATTGTGGGTTGAGGGGAAAATATTATAGGGTGAGTAGAGGATAACGAGTTGTGGTATCATTTGACACTATGTGAGAACCAAATTTCCTAGTAAGTGGACTCATGCTTATGAAAGGTGATAACAATAATGTAATGTATTAATATGGGATGAGTGTAATGGTATATAATAGGGAAATCATGTAGTGATACTACATATTTAACCACTTAATTATGAGTTTAAATATCTATACCCCATTGAGGAGCAATAAAAGATAATTTTATAACATATGACAATTATTCTATGACTTCATGAAGTTATAATCATTTAGAATACCTTTATAATTAAATAACATTCTTCTCCACCTAAGGATATAATGATTCTAGGAAATATAAGGGAAGATAAATTTATATTTTAATTATGAGTAATTTTACTATACAACCTTTGAGAGAACATTATTTTGTAAGAGAAATATGTATCCATGGAATGCCAATACAATCCCATGAACCAGAAGGATGTAATATATTATGAATAGATAAGGTATTATATATATGGCATATAACGTCTTTCCACAATGAATAAAATTATGTCCTGATGATGATGATGTCTATAAATAAAATATTCCCGCCAAATTTTTGGAAATATTAGCTATTATATTGAATTTTATTAGATACTTCGACCATATTATTATTTAATTCTTCATAGAAGATCAAAATTATTATTATAATAATTAAATAATTTAAGTAATTTTATTTTTAAATATTATTTAATTCATTTACTATTCATTTACTATTTTAACTCCCTTATTATTATAGTAAAATAAAACATGATTGAGATTCCCTCAACCATTAACACCCCCTCAATTAGGAAGTGAGGGATACAAAGTAACCGGATGAGTGTTTATATAATATATAAATTACATTCATGGATAATAATTTTTTTAGGAATCACATTAAATCTACAACCCCTGTATAAAACATTAAAAGGTCTTTGAAAAAATAGTCTTGTGAAGGGATTTAATCCACAATGGTCCCAAAAATTAAGCCATACGATGTCTAACTCATTAGTGGTGAATATGATATTCACTCTATATCCGATAAAGTATATAAAATGATATAGAAGAATATTATTTCCCACATATTCCAATATTCCTTGTAAGATGTGCTGGAGAATGAAGGATCTCATAGTATCCTAAGAAATCCTCACGATGAAAATAATACTATGATTCTTTTAATTATTTGAAAATCATTTCAAACACGTACAAGATCATGGAAAAAATTTAAATGATATGGCCTGAGTTCGAGAATGTGGTTTTCTGGGGGAGAATTTAATCCATGTTTGTGGAAAAATAATGTTATTACACTATATTTATTGATTTTTATGGAATGATGACATTGTTTATGAACATATCCTTAAAATATAGAGTGTTTAGGTTTATTAAATATTACATGATATTAGTAGATAAGATACTATTGATGAAAATATAGATGTTATAGATTGAAAATGGTATTTTATTAACTAACAATCAGGTAACACCCTGAGCTTCCACGGTATTCTACTCTTTAAATAATATAATAGCTTTCGTTGTACGCAACACCAAATTCATGCACTCAGTGACATATCAAAATAGTCATTTAAAAAAAGGTTATTAAATGTTATAACCACATTTATATATATATATATATATATCATATATAATTTTATCATTCATCTTTTGTGTTTGTTAGACATAATAAAATGAAAAATTCAAATTTTCAGTTAAAAGAAGTATTTTTTTAAAAAAACATTTTGTCTACCTTTTAATGGATACCCATTTCTTAAATCAAATATTTTAAACTATTATATATATTAAATTTTATGAAATTAAATTATTATTTAATATAGGAACATAAAAATTTAGTTTGGATATATTTTTGGTGTTTTTTTATAACTATCATATATTGATGAATAATGAAAGATAGAAAATTTTAATTGAACACCTCTTTTTGAATCAAAATAATTTATAATGATAAATTATACATATTATTTTTTTATTATAATTAAATTATACATTTATCATATAGTCCTATGACGGTCATTGTAAGTAATTTCTCTTTTAAATCGGACAAAAACATATATCAATGTTTTAATAGTTTTTACTTCTCAAATACCCTCTTTCTTGTTATAAAAATGGGATTTAAAATTAAATTAATTAATGAAACATCAATGTTTTGAATTTGGTGATATAAAAATCATTTCTAGATTCGTAGTATCCAAATTATCTTCGGGTGAATTTTTGGTAATTTTCTGAAAACATTCAATTTTTCATGAATAATGAAAAAAATGTGTTTTTGTTTAAAAACCAATATTTTATTTAAATAATTATTTATTTTATTTAATGTTTTTAGGTAAAAATAGATAAATAATACCTATATTAATTCAAAATAATTTATTGGAGTCATTTTATAATAAAATTAGATTTAAAAAAATTTATTGAAATTTTAATGTCTTTTACCCACCTCTTAGGAACAGTAGGAAATTTTAAAATATATATATATTTTCCAACATTTTTAAGTTGAATTTAAAAAAACCTAGAGAAAGTTTTGAAATCAGTGAGTAAGATGTGGATTAATAAGATGAAACCAATTTTCAATGAATAATAACTTTTGAATTTTATTTACAATTGTTAAAAGTAAATAGGGTAATTAAATGTAAAAATGAAATTATAATTACCCTAACTCATTTCATAATTCTATTGGATAATTTTATTTCTACCAAAATTAACCTTATAAATAAAATATGATCCTTTTGGTCCACTTGGTTTATATTAAGAAATTTTTAATTATATTATTTATAGAAGAGTTAAAAGTGTTAAATTCAAAATTTTAATAACTAAAACATTTTTAATATAGGGCGATACATAATATAATTTAGATTATATTTTTTTCATTTTAAATCTAAAAATATTTACTACATCATAGTATTTTAGATAAATTATTTATACATTAAATAATTAAATTTATTTTTGGCACCATGATGACGCGTTAATTACCTTGTTAATGAATGATTAAAATAGTTGGTATTACAAATATTAAAATAATTGTAAATTGAGACTTTTCATTTATTCCAAACATTTTATATGTTAATGTATCATTTTAGGGTTGGATAAATAGTTTTTTTTGGAAAAAATAATATTGTTATGACTATCACAAAAACCAAATACTAAATAATGTCAAAATTGACAATAACGTATTTTTAAAACAAATACTATATTATTAAATGATATACTAGTCCTAAAATTATATGGACCATAAAAAGGACTTATATAACAATATGAATGTATTTAATTAACAAATTCATATTCTATTGGAATTTTATAACAATATTATTAACCATATAATATAAAAATAGAAGGAGACATGGTAAATGTTAAACTATTTAGATAATAGTTAAATAAAGAAGATAAGGTTAATATTGTGATCTAAACTAGTATAAAACCTATTGGATGAGAGGTTTTTGACCCAGATGGACCATATACTCAATATAAATTCTTTTGTAACCCATGGAGGCCCTACATTGAACATAATGAAAACCCATGGAGGCATTTTGATCAAATCAAATGGAAGGACTTGAAGAAGATGTAATAATTTCATCACCTCCTTCCGAGTTATTTTATTCTTCCACTTCCTATTTATTTTTTTATTCGATACAAAAATAGTAACTCCACTAACTTATACATATTTTTATGTTATTATAATTATGGTACAAACATATTAATTATTCTCCACATCCTATGAATGAAAATTAACCATATGTACGTACGTATGACTTACCGCCTACAAGGTGTGGTGTAGTTCGTTATTCAATACATAATTATTATTTATGGGTATAAAAATGAGTATAATTGATTAAATAATAAAAATATCTTTTTAATGATTCTGTTTAAATGATATACCGTCCAATTACATATTATTTCACTATCAATTGAACGGTGTTGCCGCTCATGCATAGGTACAAATTACTGACTCCATGAACATGATGAGATTCATTCTCCATCGTAACCATTCAAGAATAAATATCATTTTATGATTATAAAATATGTAGGAACATAATACTATTCTTTATATTAATCAAATACATCCTATCCATAATAAACATGACTTACGTAACAAAACATATAACGAAAAATGAATCAGTAAACATCCGAAACAATGATACTACTAATGTATTATTTACAATTAAATATTAAATGATCATATATGATATAATATTTATTTATATGGTTATTTTATAATTTAATAACATTTTTTTCACCTTTATGCATGCGTTTAATGTACCCTAAACTATGGAAATTATAAGCTGAGGGGTTTCTTATATCACTTTTAATTCTATTAGATTTCCATGGTTCACCAATTATTTATTGCATGTGGTTTATCATGTATTACCATTTGATATATATTATCATGATACAATTTATATTCATGGAATTTTGTGATTCATTTGGGGTTTATTAACAATTTTTCACGCGACATGATTGATTACAACATGGTATGGGGTTTTCATCTCACTTTTATTCTTGTGCAATTCATGTATATATTCCAAAATTACCTTTTATGTCGTTTATGTACATCCCATGATTGTATTCAATGTATAATATACATTAATTTTTAGGTATACTAATCATAATTGTATGATTCTTTTTTTGTGGGGTGTTTGTTTCATATTATACCAAATTAGAAAGTCAGTTTTAAATATCAATTTCCACTCACTTGGTTTTACGCAAACATCATTGATTATTTTACTCCACAATTATGTGTAAAATCAATAATTATTTACTTATGTTTTTATTTACAATCCCCTATGTGTGGACAAACTTTTTATACACATAATAACTCTATTGATAAATTCTTAAGTCATTAATGTGAATTTGATAAGAATAATTTTAACTCAATTTCTATTCATTGTGTTAAACATCTAAGTCATATGTGTTGTTTTTACAAGAATATATTTGAATTTCTTCTGATTTATTTACACTGAATATCAAATAATATTGCGTGTATTTATGTTTTCCACACATAATTATGTCAATGATTTATACTTAACCAAACGATATTATCATTATAATGGATTAAATCTAAATTTAAATTTCATTGAGAATTCTTTGTTGTTATCCGCCAATTCAATTTTATATGGTGTATATTCCTTTCATTGACATAGTATATCATGAATGTCTTTATTCTCTTGATATTATAATGGTTTTATTATATTAATTATTTGTATTAATGAATCTCTTATTTGGATAATAATTCTAACTAAAATATCATTTTAAAAGTTTCAATGTTTTATTTTTCAAAATCATTCTCATTGATGTCCATGAATTAAAAATGGTTTTAATATTTTATTTATATGTACATTAAGGTTGTATGATTAATATTCTTTTTAAATGTTTCAATGTTGTGTTAGAAACATTGATTAAAAAATCTAATTTAAATGGTATCATTATAAATAGTGAGACTTGTAAATGTTTTCAAGAAAATGGGATATATTTCTCTCAAATAGTTTTAATGATTATTTTAATATATTACAATATCAATAATTATTCCTTGTTGAGGTAAATTTATTATAATACAATCTTCCATATTGTGTTGAATGAGTTATGTTTGACTATGGATGAGATATTTTTATACCATTAATGGATTTTGGTTAAAATATTGACATTTCGCAATCTAGTATTAATATGAATGTTTAGATTATGTTTCAACCTTTTCATATTAGAAATTTATTGGACTTTTTAAGTGATGGGTGGGGCCTTCTATATCTACTTGATTCATCATTAGGTCTCATACGATAAATTAGTGTCTTGGCCCATGGCCTGGACAAAATATTATTTATAGTCGTTGAAGGAGAATTTACTATGTGGTTTTGATGTCCGACATTATCCATTCCATAATTATGAAATTATCTATTGATATTACATTCAATTATTAGTATAGTAGAATATCCATATGAATTTTTAAATGGAATTATTTAAATTAAATTTTGCAGATTATGCTGAAATTTATGTTTAAAAGTCTTGTGTTTTAGTATTATACATTTCCTTAAATGGTAATGATTATTTAGGAATGTTTCTGCTAATTTATTATCCTTACTGAGCATCTAGGCTCATCCATTTCTATGTATTATTTTTCCAATAATGTGAAGATGTATATCATGATTAACCTATAAGAATAGGATAAGGGATATGATTGTGTTCAAAGGTGACACAATGTTGTTTTTCATTATTTCATATTGTAATGTAAAAATTATGTATGTATATAGTACTTCCATGGAAAATAAACTAATACATCATGTGGGAATTGATCTCTTATGAACATTCCAATGATATGTAATAATTCACCCTCTATGGGTATCTAGGTTTGGTGAGTTACAAATCTCGTCGAGAATCATACCCAGAAATAAATGATAATACACCAAAATTTAATGATAAATTAAAACGAAATAGTGAATAATTTATTTTATATCTATAAAAGGGGATATTTATGTAAAAATTAATAAAACACACCATATAAAATATGGTATGGGAAGAATCCTGCATTCAATAATTTTGAATTGGCGGGGGGGGGGGGTAAATTTTTTATTCTCCATAAGGAGAAGAAATGATTGATTGATACTCAAGGGGATGATGTAATATTTATTACAAAGTCATATAATATAATGGAATACAAAATATAATAAAATTCAGGAAATGAAATTAAAAAAACCTATTTTTGGTGAAATGGAAAATAAATCTCAATCAAATGAGGAGTTTTCATATAAAGGTTTATGTTAAAATTTTAGGGGAATGCAATACTGAGGAGATTCTGAAGTGAGCTGCCAAGGGGGGGCTCATGGGGATGGAGTATAATCGTAGGAATAAAAGATTATGTTGTAGTTAGTTTAGCCATAATATATGTATAAAAATAAATAATTAGGGATGTAGACCATGATTAAAATGTGTTTCTCGATAGGATAACTATTGCACAGAAAAGAATGATGAAGACTCTTAAAAAAACTTCTATCTTGTCTCAAGTAGAGACTATGTTTTTTAAATATTCTTCCAAATATGAAAATCGTCACACCCCAATATTTTTAATGAACATTATGTTCAATAGTATACATGAAATGGAACACCATTCCTAAATAAATCATGAAAAAATATTATTTAAATATGATCTTGATAACATATCCCTTAAATTATATTTTTTCAAAAATATTAAATAATATATGAAATATATATAAATTTCAAAATAAACATAATTTTATTGGTATATATTTAGAAAATAATCACTAATATTTTAGTAAAGTATTTTTATTCTTCAAAGATAAATTTTCTTAAAAAAGGTTTTAATTTATCATTTGTGAGTTAATGTTAAGTAAAATATACTAAATTTATAAATTATATATTATTAAAATGATATAATTTTTAAATTAATTTGGTTAAAATATTATTAGGATTAATGTTTTGAGAATTTTATGAAATGTATAATATTTTAATGAAGAGTAAAAAGTATAGATTTATTTTGATATCTATATTTTCATTTCAATCATGTAGAGATTTATATTTTTTTATAAAATGTTGTAAAATTAAAACGAGTTATCCATTGTTTTAAAAAATCAAATTAGGTTCATTATAATCCATTTTATGAATGAATTTGAAAAAAAAACATGTTTATAACTAAAAGAAATTTTTCTGAAAATTTTTTCTAATCTGTGTAATGCATTTTATTCATAATAAATTAAACTATTAACTATTGGTGAATTATTTTAGTGAAATATATATATTATTTAGTAAATAATTTTTTTAATATTTTTTTAATATTTTTTAGGCATGACATAAGAAAAATCCCAGTGTCATGCATAAAAATGTATATTCCTAAATTTTTTTTTTATAGGCATGTTTCAAGCTTATTTTAAAATTATATTCATGTATATATAAAAATGATTTTTATAAACCAGATTAATTATTTTTTAATTTATCTATTAATTTTTTTTTATATTGTGTTTTTATTTTTGGTCAATATAAATCATAATCGTGGTAAAAATTATCACCATGGAAAAGGGTAAATCAAGTTAATCTAGGTTAAAACTAAGTGATAAGGCTATATTTTTTCTTATGAAAAATTAACGGGGGAAGGATATTAAAAAATTATCAACTTATCTTTGAAATATTTCTATTTAATGGGCACATTTCCATGAATATTACATATATAATATTTAATGCAATGGATGTAACAAAATGTCACTCTCGTAGTATTAAATATCTCCTATATTTACACATAAGTAAAAAATAAATCAACGAATGAAGATAATTTTTAATATTGAGAATAATTAAATTATTTCCCTAAAATAAATTTATTTATAATTTTCATAAATTATAAAATTAATTTAAATTATTATAAATTGTTATCTTGGTATTTATTAAATGATTATAAAAATAAAATAATTGATTTTAATAATTATAAATGTACTATAATATTTTGTGAGCTATTGTGTTCAATGATTCATTTAGATGAATATAACGTATTCATGTTATATTAAATCATTATATAATATTGAATTTTTTATATTTTTTTTAAATCTCATCAAATGAATAATGATATAATTGACATTAATAATATTTTATCAAATTAAAATTTTATAATTATTTTAAATTTTTTTATATTTAAATATAAAAAATGGGATTATATAAGTTCTAAATTATAATCCCTTGGCCATTTATTATAAAATTTTCACCAGAAATATAAAATTATAATCGTTTTCATGTGAATAATATGTTACCATGATCAATGTAAAACTATAATCGTTTTTATGTGAATAATATGTTAATTTTTTATATTTTAATCTTTTGTGAAAATCCAAAAGACCCCCCTTAACTCAATTATATAAGCGTACTCCTCCAATCACCTATTAAGAATAATTTTTCCTTATATGTCATCCATAACCTTGAAAAATACCTTACAAACTTACCTATAAACATTTTATATGTTATGTTATTCTTAAATGGCCAAACCATAGGTCTTTAATGGGAAAATTAATTTAGTTACTTAAAAAGTGTCAATTTCCTTAATAAATAACATTCTTTTTAAATAATTAATATCAACAACAAATATTTTATTTTTTTCATAAAATAATAAATACATTTTCCTCAACATTGTGAAATTTTATTTAAATTATGAAATCATATTTATTCACCATCTATCCATGAAATATGAAGTGAATGTTTCGCTCTTGCATAGATAAGACTTATTGTCTCCACGTATCGATACAATTCATTTCTCATCACCAAATATTATTGATGGTTATAATGATGGGTTTAATATTTAAAAATTAATATTTATAATATCATATACACCTTCTTACCTTCTAAACCATTGGAAAATAATAACATTTCTTGTGAGTACGTGTGGACTGCTGCCAATATAAAGCAATAAGATTATTTTTACATTTCTTATTTACATGGATGGAAATATGGATGGATTTATTTAATATATAATAAATATTTTATATAATAATTATTATATATGTATTATTTAATATTTACCTATCTCTTATTTCATCTGTCGATAAATGAAAACATCATTCATATGTAAGTACGACCATCATCTCCATGAACAGTTTAATTCCATACTCTATCTATATATTAATGGATGAATAAAAACAACTATAAAATGAATATATATGATATATATATTAATAATATTAATATATATTTAATATAACCATAATAAAATTAAATGTACCAGAACCACTATACCAAAACATACCTAAAATCGAAGTTGATATCACCCAGAACAATGATTTTGATAATGATTTGTTAACAAATGGGTGATAGACGGTAATAAATTAATTATTAATGGGATTATATATATAATTATGGTTATATATTATATTTATAATAAATCTATATTTTTTATACAGAAGGATTCAATGTCCATAAAATAATACATACCAAGGGTAAGGGATTTTCATCGCATTTTTATTTCAGGGGGACACATTACATATTCTCAAATTGTTTATTTTGTGTGATGTATATATTACTTATGAATTTATTTATTTATTATTCTTATTAAATTAATTGGTGTATAAATATAATATTATGGTTCTTTATTTCATGGGTCATATGATTCAATTGTTTTTAAAGGATCAAGGATTTTATGTTATAATCTAATTATTTTTTTGGATTGTCTATGATTAAGTTATAATAATGAAATTATATGATATAACATAATATAATATCATGTATTTTCATCTCCTCTAGTTATTTCATAAAAAGTAAATTTTCATTACATTTTACACTCTTTATGTACTCAATTTACTAGAAGAAATATTTTAAATAAAATCAACTTCATTTATCTCATGGACTAAAAAACATTTTCATCAATAATTATGTTTTTATGAAGGTTTTTAATGTTATAATTTGATTTTTAATATAATTTTGATAATTTATTTAATTTTTAAAAAATTAAATTAAAAGTAATATTGTTTTTATTTTTCAAATGGGGTATCTTTTTATGTCTTTTTAAAAAATTTAAAGGAATTTTTTTATTTATACCACTGAAAAGAAATATTACAAATTCATGACCACTCAATGATTTGAATTTTACTTTATTAGTTTCAAATGATATTTTCAAATAAAATTTCTTCCATAATATATTTATCAATTTTATACATTAAATATTTAATTTTAAAAAGGAATGCATATGTTCACCAATTAATTTTTAATGATATTTTATTGGTATTTATAATCATCAATTACAATAAACATTGATTTCACTTATACATTATAGGTGATATGATCCAATTATACCAACCTTATTCTATATCAATAATGTTTATATTTATAATGAAAACTTGTTTATGAAACCTTTTCCTTTTCCTTGGGTTGTTCAATGATTAAATGATGAAATGTTTATGAAACCCATTAATTTTATTGGGTTATGATATAATGAATGTTTTATGATATTATGGAGAAAATAAATATGATTATCATTATGTAAATAATGATACCTCTATCTCCTTGAAAAGCATTGGGTAATAATTGATATCCCATGATATTACCATGAATAAAATGAGGATAGAATCCAATTTATTTTGGGACTTTGTCGACTATTATAGTCTTGGGATTGACCCATGACTTCTATGATGGTTTGGGGAGAAAATCCCTTCTACTATGATTGTATATTCAATTATCCTTTACTAATAAGGAAATTATTTTCTATGATTATGTGCGTGTGGTAAAACTATATCTTATGCATATGTCAATTTTTCTTAGATCTTATTGATTTATTTAATTCTGTTCATGTATTAGAAAACTCCAAAATGTATAACATGATGTAAAATTATAATCTTTGATATGTAGGGCATGATATTATAATGTTCTTAACTATTCTCATAACCATTTTTCATATTGAGATCATCTGATCAATGAAATATCTATTGTCTTCCATTGTTGAGCATCTGAGGTCTCCCTTTCTTTTGTTTCCATTTCACCAAGTTAAGAAGACAGTTTGATGCATGATGTTTCAAAGAATGACTATAGTAATGAAGAATATAGTGTAATATGTTGTTTACCATTTATTAAAAACTTTTTTATGTGCTCTATTTTATGTATCCATTAGCCCTCTACTATTATGACATTGATTGTTCTGTTATTTAATGCATATTAACATACTAAGATGTGATTACTATGAATTATATGTATGGGTAAATTCAGTTTCTATCATAGAAAGGTTTATTTATCATTTTGTAAACAAGGATGATGAATCTTCACTTAAATTTAATGATATGAGTCTAATTATATGACAACATAATAAAATTTTAAATGATTATGTATAACCTGAGTTAAGTATAAGGAGTCATATATTGAATGATTGTTTTAATGATTCCTACATCCTGTAAATTATTTTTTATGGTCACTCACTATGACTAGTATTTATCATAATATGATTTTTGGTTTTAGTCAATATTTGGAACTTGGAGATCACATGTTCACACAGACCGAAAATGGAGTGATTATCCTCATGATTAATCAAATGAAATTTGAGATATAATGAAAATCCATGGGATTATCCTAATCACTTATCATGATATATTATTATTAACTTTAAACATAAGAAAATAATTTAATCCCCAATGAATATAAGTATAGAGTTCACGAAGATCTGTATTGTTGGAGATTAATAAGGAACAAATATTTGAATTCAATTATGTAGAGAATGTTGGACGAAGAACTCAAATGAATGTATAAGAGTAACAAAAAGATGATTTTTATGTGTAAATGAAGAGTATAAATCATGTTATTTCTGAGAAAAAAAAATATGTTTGATGGAGGAAAATGAAAATCATCCTAAGGTAACATTTATAGTCCAATGTTATATGTTTAGGGAATTAGAGGATTATCCAAGAAAATTTTCTAATCCATGTGTTAACTAATATATCCGCAAAATACCTATGAAGCGTGTAACAACCCTGCTTTTTATTACACAATTAATCATAATTTATTACATAAACATCAATTGATAAAACATATGAGATCGAGAGTTCTAGTGTATTTTGGGATTATGAACATTACATAACAACATAAAACAAGAAATACAATATCTTTATTGAAAACTTCCTTTACATGACCACTACATTCCCTCATACATAGCATTGTGTGGGTAAACTTAGGACATGGATAAGAAAAGGGTGACATATAAAGCCCAGTAAGGGAATAAAAATGGAATTAAAAGAGGAATAAAATACATGTTAGACAATAGTCATATAAATAGAGAACAATATAAGCATAAAAATAAATTCATAATAAAGCATGATAATCATAACAAGGAAATGTGGGAACAACACCTAACATAAAATTAGCATGAGAGAAGGCTCATTGCACATGGAGCAAGAGTAAACCCTCATTACACATGAATCATGGTTAAACCCTCATTGCACTTGAATTATCACGAGTATACACCCATTTCACATTACTTATCATTATACAATACCTTACCCAATGCATTGAAGTGCTATTAGGGTGCACCCTTCATAAACATTTCATTTCATGCATAATTGTGCCACATGGATCATAAAACATTGAATCGTTCAACATAATCATTCATTCCATGATTTACGAATGTGGAATGCATACATGAAACTCTTTAAACCATATGTAAATGTGCATAAAGGTGAATACCCTTGATAGGAAAATGGGAATGGTATTCACTACAAAGTAACATTGGCTTGGTAATTAATAGTGCAATTTCGGCAGCATAACTACGTGGCATAAGAACTCATAAAAATGGTTGATGAGAGAGAAAGGGTTGAATAATTATATTTACATGTCATGGATATTATTGGTTAATATTGATACATGTACCAACAATTCTGATGGAATTTAGATTCATGATACAAAAAATTGCTTGATTTTAAATGAAGAGATAGGAATTCCTTTCGGAATTTCGGTGTAGTAAAGGGTGTACATTGGAGGAAGTTAATGAGAGAGAATGGGGAATACCATCATTAAAACATAAAGAGGGATGTATTTGGGAGGAGTGAAACCATAACCCAACATTTATAATTTAAATTAAATGGACATAACAACTTAATGAATAATGGACCCAAATGAGAAAAGATGAAAATCCCTTACTTGGAAGTGTGCTTCCAAAGACTTGAGAGAGGATTTATAGTGGATTCTTGAGAGCATGGGGCACCTTTATAGGATTATAGAGAGAGGGGGGAAGAGTTTGGACGAACTCCAAAGGCTTTGAGTGAGGAGGTAGTGGGATCTTGGGTGGGTTTATATAGGAAAGAAGAGGGAATGGTTTATTATTTAGGTTTGGCACAGATCACATTAAACTAATCAAAACGAAAAACCTAGCATTGGTTATTACAAATGGATTTTTCGAAACGGGAGAAAAAAATATATTTTATAAGTCGAAAGTACAAACTTTTTAAAATAATAGGGTTGCATATGTGGAGGTCAGTCACACCCTCAAGGAAACAATTTAAATAGACAAAATGGATTATAAGTCTTGAAGTGACACTAACGCTTTGTAAAATACTTCAAACAAACCCAAAATCAAATTATTGTAATGGTAAAACATATATTGTCTGAAAATAATGTTTAAAGTATTTTATTACATCACTTTTGGGTTATTATGATGTCATAAAGACCTTATATATTTAAACGATATTTAATTTATACCCAAAAAATTGACGCTCAGAAAATTATGAAAAATTCACCATTGGATAATTTTGATATCATGATTCCTGAAATAATATTTTTTATCTAAATAATTTTATTAATAATTTAATTTTCACTTTTAAAATATAAACATACATTTATAAAAAAATCTAGGGTTTTGACAGAAATAGCTTTCAAACATTAGCTAAAATTACAATTGCATTCATAAAATTATTCAATAATTTATATTTAATAAAGATTAATTTAACAATAAATATAATATTTATTAAAATATTATACAATTCATAAATCCATTAATTCAAAAAAATATATTATTTAGTTGAATATTTACTAAAAATACTATTTTTGCTTTAAAAAATATTTACAAAGTAACAATAATAAAATGGAATTATATTAATTATTATATAAAAAAATAATATACATAACCATAATACTAGGGTTTTGATAAATAATCCATAAAAACACCCTCATAAGATAGAAAGGTGAGTTGTGCGATGGTGAAAAACTCTTGGGGTGGGTCGGATAACATATCTCGGGTGGTAATCTCTATCAACTTCCTCTTCTCCCGTAGGCAGTTCTGCTCAAGCTTAATGTGTTCAAGATCTCCTTTAGATTGGTCAAGAGAGAAGCCTAATGACTCCACCTCCTTTTCGATCTCCTAGAAATGGGCTTCATACATTGAAATTCTATTGGATGAGGTCATCAATTCCACTGTATGAGTAAATATGATTTGATAAATCCCATATTTATACTAATTGTGTTATCGTTGTTCAACGACTACATTAGCAACAATCATAATTTATAATTTTACATTAAAATCCATAAAATATAAAACAAAATATGTTCATAAGTTTTATAACCATTTCACATATAAATAGGTTTAATTAGATCATTAATGATTTTCATTAACAAAATATTCGGTCATTAGAATATTCTTACCGTAATAAATTTATCCCTCGAATAATCATTTTAGATTCTAGGCCACAAAAATTGTGGGTAAATTTCATTCATAACATCCTCTAGTTCCCATGTTTCAACTTTGTACTTATTGTTTCAACATAGTACCTTGACCAGATTAGAAGTCTTGTTGTGTAAAACTTTTTCTCTGCAATCCAAGATCTTCACTGGATTCTCCTCATAGAAAAGACCATCCACCAACTATACCACATTGTAAGAGAGTACATATGAATGGTCTATTATGTACATTCTTAATAGTGATACATGAAATATATCATGTACTTTGGAAATGGTGGGTGGATTTTCTAGTCGATAGGCTACAGCCCTGACACGAACAAGAATCTCGAAGGGGTCGTTGTACCTAGGACTTAACATCCCTTTCTTTCCAAACCTCATGACCTTCTTCCATGGAGATATCTGTAGAAATTTCATGTCTCAATCCTTAAACTCAAGGTATCATTGAATACTATTTTCATAAATCTTCTATCATCTTTGGGATACCTTGATATGATACTGAATGTTTTTAACCTTCTCCTCCATTTCATCAACCATTTCTGGTCCTCTATGCTTATCTCACCAACATCATCCAAACATGTCGTTGTTCTGCACCTCTTCCCACAGAAGGCTTCATACAGTGCCATTCGAATTCTCGCATGGAAACGATTGTTATATGAGAACTCAAATATAGGAATATGTTGATCCCATTCTTTTTTGAATTCCATTGAGCATTCCCTAAACATTTCCTCATGTGTTTGGATAATCTCTTCAGACTGGCCATCATTTTGAGGATGATAATCCATACTGATGTTTAGCTCAGTATCTAGAGCATATTGACGACATGACCAAAACATAGAGCTGAATCTTGGATCTCAATAGATCACAATAGATAGTGGTCCCCCATGTATCCTTACCACATCATTGACAAAAATCTGTGCATGTTGATACAATGAGAAGTACTCTCTAACCATGATAAAGTGTGATGTCTTTTTAAGATGATCCAAAATAGACCATATAGGATTATTTCCTATATATGTCCTTGGAAGTCCAATAACAATGACCATGTTAATTTTCTCCCACTTCCATGATAGTATGGGTATCAATTGCATCATCCCATTATAATTTTGTCTCTCAGCCTTCACTCACTGACTTACCAGACACATAGATGTATATATGGAAATCTCCAATTTAATGTTTTCCCAGCAAATGTATTCATGGAGATCTTGATACATATTTATGCTCCCTGGTTGGATATAGAAGGTTGATCTATATTCATTATTCAATATCTCCTTCTTTATCTCTGGTTTGTATGGTAGACATAATTGCATCCCAAATTTGACAACACCTTCCTCATCATCTTCGAAATCATAGGATTCCGCATTTCAAACATCTTCCTCCCATTTCTGAATTTCCACATCATTTCTATGAACATCCTTTATTCTCTCCAAGAGGGATTGTTGAGAAATCATTTGTGAAAATATTAATGATATTCCTCCCTTAATTATTCCAATTTCCATCCTTTTCATATAAAATAATATCTGATCCTTTTCAATTATCATCATTGATAAATGTACATGATCCTTTTACTTAGAGCATAATCCACCATGTTGTCCCTCCCAGGATGGTAGTTGATTGACTAGTCATATTCCTTGATTAGATATATCCTTTTTCTTAGGTTTATATTAATCTCTTTCAGTGTGAACATATATTTGAGACTCATGTGGTCAGTATATATCTTACATTTATCCCCATAGAGATAATACCGCCAGATTTTCAATTCTACAATCACATCCACCAACAATTGGTTATGCGTTGGATAGTTTTGCTCATGGATTTTCAACATCCTTGAGACATAGGCTATCAATTTATCATTTTTCATCATCACACAACGTAATCCATTATTAGAAGAATCACTATACATCACTAAGAGTTCTCCACTTATAGAGTGTGTGAGTACTAGAGAAGTGATAAGCCTCTTTTTCAGCTCCATGAAACAATCATCACATTCATGTTTCAAGAAAAACTATACTCCCTTCATTGTCAGCATGATCATTGGGTTTGAAAATTGTGAAAAGTTATTCAAAAATCATCGATAATACCCATATAGACCAAAAAAAATATTTGTATCTTCATTACAAAAGTTAGCTTCGATCATTCTTTAATTGACATCCTCTTGATAGGGTCCAAAGATATTCATTTCCAGGTGATAACTTTCCCCATGAATGATACTTCCTCCATCCAGAACTCCCTCTTACTGTACTTTGTGTATAACATCTCCCTTCACAATGTTTTAAACACGGTTTTCAAATGCTCTTCATTTTCCCCATTACTCTTGGAGTATATCAGAATATCATCAATAAATACTACCACAAATTTTTCGATGTAATATATAAATTCTCTATTCATTTAATCCATGAAAATTTCAAGAGCATTAGTGAGTGCGCTTGGCATCATTATGAACTCAAAATTTCCATACCTCGTTCGAAATGAATACTTGGGAATATCATCCTTCCTCACTTTTAATTGGTGATATCTGGACCAAAGGTCTACCTTTGAGAAATAACATTCCCCAAGAAGCTGATCAAACAAGTCATCTATTTTTGGATGGGGATAATTGTTCTTTATTGTGATTTTATTGAGCTCACGATAGTCAATGCCAAGGCACATTGATTCATCACTATTCTTGCTGAAGAGGACTGGTGCACCCCAGGGTGAAGCACTCGAGTGTATAAAACCCTTCTCCATATTCTCCTATATATACTTCTTCAACTCTTACTTCTCTAAGGTGGCCATTATTCAATTTGTCTTTGTGATTAGTAGATATCCTACGAGAAGATAAATTTAGAACATGACCTATTGTTATCGAGAAAGACCTAGAAACTATTCTGGGTATACATCAGTGTAATCCCTCATGATGGGAATGTCATCATGCATGATTCCCTCCATTTAATCAATCATATGAGATAGATATTATTTCTCATATGGAAGAAATATCCACAATTGATATGGAGACTCGAAATCAAATTCATCTTCCGCATTTCACATGTAATGAATTTGAGGATGATTCGGGTTGTGAAGTGTGATCTACCTTTCCTATAAGTTGATAGAGTATTTTTATAAAGGCATCCAATCCATGCCCAAGATAGGGTCAAACTTCACTGAAGGAAGTATAATAAGATTTTATGGGAGTTTCAATCCACAAATGTTAACAGTGGAGGAGTTATAATCCATGGATATAATGATTTCCCCATTCACTGCTCTCATAGATAACATTTCCTCCAAATTTTGAGGTGGTGTTTGAATTGTTCTACAAAACATGAATGATATGAAATAATGAATATAAATATAATCAAATAGTACATTATCTATAATTGAATGAATAACTAGTGCACCTATCACCACATCGTTTCCTAGCTCCACCTCAGTGATAGTGATAGCATAAGCCCTTCTTTGTTTCCTCAGAGGGTTTTGTTGACTGCCTCCGACAACCCTAAAATTAAGTCAATATTTTGCATAATTCTAATGGTCCTTGAAGTTGTAACACTACACTGTCTTCTGAGTAATGATCTGAACCTTCTATTCATCTTAAAAATTAGTGGTATTTTTCATATCCCTCTAGTAGTTCTTGGCCAAATGACATAAATTTCTATATTTGAATCAATTACCGGTTCCCTTGAGATATTTACCAGGATGTTTCTTCCCAAAATATCTGTAAGGGGAAAAGTCAAGCTTCCTTCTATCATGGTATTTGTTTGATTGACCACCTATTGTGTTCTCTATTTTTCACATCTTTTCATAAGGCCCATGAGACTACTAAGAGTCTCCAATCTCTATTTCAACCTTGAGGGAACAATAGACAATATCCTCATAACTGTCAAGGTCTCGAATCGCCAAATCATTTTGGAGACTCATATTTAGTCTGCTAAAGAAGTGATCCACAATGCTTTAGGTGTTTATGGAAAAGCCATTTGTGTACCTTGCATGACATGTAATGTTTTATCCATACACCCTAATGGACTCATATTCCTTTCACATGAGTCTGTGGAACTCTCTTTCCATCTTGATACAGAGAGTTTGAAGAAATGTTTTGTTGAAAAATATCCTCTTAAATTCCCCAGTATTCACATAATCAATTTCTTGTTCAGACATTTTATTCTTGATCAGTGTCCACCAATGATCTGCTTCCCCTACAAAATGATAGACTACCAGTACAACTCATTCATCTTCTGTGCACTAGATGATGGATAATATCATTTCAATGGAGTTAAACCACTATTCCTCGAGGAGGGGATCAGAAGATCAGTTAAACATGGGATACTTTTACCGCACGAATTATTCCATGGAAACATGATCCTTCCATGGAGGAGAAGGGAATTCCGCCTGATGCAAGTTATTATTCATAACTCAAGCAATCTGATAAAGTATTTTCATTATGTATTGAGGACTCACTCCCATCATATCAGGCATATCATTATGTAAATATTCACATTACATATAACATTTTTTGTTGTAACATGTCTTTCTATTTCCCGCCATTTGCTAAGAAATACAAAATATAATTAGAGGTCTTAAATACTTAGTCATTGATACAAAAAAGAATCTTGGTCCATGAAATTATAAACTTATAAAGAATAAGTATACCCTATCTTGTTGTTTCTTCGATTTAGATCTTGGTTGTCCTCAATCAATTTCATAACAAATATTATTATGTGCATTTTTGTACCTTAATAATGGCTTGTAACAATCTTTTGAATCTACCAAATCATATCCCTTGTGCGTTTCATAACCAAGAGTGTTGCAAGACCTGTTTTCAGGAACCAGTTCCCATTCGAATCTAGCTTAAAGCAGGTTTTTCTGGTTTTACCCCTAGGAAACATATGTGCCGGAGCAGCCTCTACATTAACATATCTAGAATGGGATGTATTTTCCTGATAAACCACTTACTCAATAATCACCAAAACATAGGGATTTTTTTCTTATACTTAATATTTTTTCAAAGGCTTTCGTAGGGTTTTTTAATCCTAAACCAAAAAATAATTAATCCTATCTTATGATACCAACTCTAACAACCCTATTATTTTAACACAATTAAACAGAATTTATTACATAAAAATCACTTGATACAACATAGATGTTCAACATTTATATTTTATTTGGGGCTTTGAATCATTACATAACAACTTAAAAAATACAACATCTTTATTGAATACTTCCATTACATGACCACTGTATTCCCTCATACTAAGCATTGCATGGGATAACAGGAGGAAAAGCATAATAAAATGGTGAGCTATAAATCACAATAAGGTAATAAAAATCGAATTACATGAGGAAAACAATAACTATTATAAAATAGTCATATCAATAGTTAAAAATAGAAGTATAAAAATAAATTCATGATAAATCATGATAATCATAACATGGAAATGTGGAAACAACAGTTAACATGGAATTAGCATGAGCCAAGGCTCATTCCACATCGAGCATGAGTAAACCCTAATTGCACATGAAGTACGATTAAAGCCTCATTTCAATTGAATTAAGAATGATAAAACTCCCATTGAACACGATGTATCATGATACTATATATTACCCAATGCATTGGAGCACTATCAGTGTGTACCCTTCTTAAACATTTAATTTCATGAATATATGTTCCACATGGATCATAAAACATTTAATCATTCAACATAATAATTTATTCAATGATAAAATAATGTAGAATAGATACATAAAACTCTTTAAAAATTAACTAAATTTACATAAAGGTTAATACCTTTGATAGATAAATGGGAATGACATTCACTACACAATAACTTTCGCTTAGAAAATCGCGGTGCAATTTCGGCAGCATAACTGTGTGACATAAGAACTCATAAAAATGGTTGATGATAGATAAAGGGGTGTCTCTTAATATTTATATGTCATGGAAATTAAGGGGTTCGTATATATACATGTCCAATAAAATATAATGGAATTTATATTAATGACACAAACAAATTACATGAATGTAAATGAAGAGAGAGAAATTCCTTTTCGAAATTTCGACATAGTAACAGGTGTACATGGGAGGCACTTATTGAGAGAGAAAGGGTTCTACCATCATTTAAACATAAATAGGTAAGTATGGGGGAGGTGTGAAACAATTTCCCAACATTTATAATTGAATTTTAAAGGGCATAACAACTTTAAGAATATTGGAAAAAAATGAGAATGGAATAAAATATCTTACATGAAGTGTGCTTCCAACGTCTTGAGAGAGGCTTTAGAGAGGATTATTTTGATAATGGGTTTCCTTAGGAGCATTATAGAGAGAATAGGTAAGATTTTTGATGAACTCTAAAATATTTGAGTGAGGATAAAGTGGGATCATGGGTGGGTTTATATAGAAAATGAGAGTGAATTGTTTATTATGTAGGTTTGGGACACATCACATTAAACTAATGAAACCAAAAATGATCCCACGGCTTTTGAACATGTTTTTTTCCAAAGTGGAGCAGAAAAAAATATTTTATAAGGTCAAAGTACAAACTTCATAAAATAATAGGGTTGCTTATGTGGAGGTGAGTCACACCATCATAGAAAACAAATAAAAAAGACAAAATGATTAATAAGTCTTGAATGGTCCACTTATGCATTGTAAAATAAGTCCAACAAAATCAAAATCACATTATTTTAATGGGAAATCATATATTGTCCGAAAATTATGTTTATATTATTTTATTACATCACAATTGGGTATTTCTGATGTCAAAAAACACATTATATATTTAAATAGAATTTAATTTTTACCCTAAAAATATATTGACTAATAAAATAATGAAAAATTAAACATTGAATAATTTAGAAATCATGATTCCATAAATAATATTTATTTTATCTAAATAATTTTCTAAATATTATAATTTTTACATTTAAAATAAAAAACTAATATTATCAAAAATTATTTGGTTTAAAAAAAATGGATTTATAACCTTAATAAAAGTTACAATTGCATTCATAAAAATATACGTTCATTTATATTTAATACAAATTATTTTAATAATAATAAATATATTTTATTAAAATAAAATTTCAATCATTAATCCATTAACTCATCAAAATTGATTTCTTAGATGAATATTAATTAAAAATACTATTTGTTCTTTAAAAACTATTTTCAGTGTGAAAATAATAAAATAAATGTATATTAATTATTATATACAAAAATATTGTACATAACCATAGTACTATAGTCTTGTTACATAACCACTTAAAACACCCATAGAATACTAAAGGTTGAGGTGTGCGATGGTGACATTCTTTTGGGGTGGCTCGGATAACATCACTCAGGTGGTAATCTCTATCAACTTCCACTTCTCCCATAGGTGGTTCGGCTTAATCATAAATTGTTCAAGCTCAGATTGAGCTTAGTCAAGAGTGAATCCCAGTGATGCTACCTCCTTTATGACCTCTGACAAATGGGCTTCATACAGGGCATGTCTACTGGATAAGGCTATTGCTTCCTCTGTATGAGTAAATTAGATTTTTTAAAGCCTATATTTATACTAATCGCGTGATCAACTTTCACCATCTACATTATCAATGGTCAAAATTCTTAATGATACTTTAAAATCAAAAAATATATAACAAATTAAGAGCTATGTTGTATAACAATTTCAAATATTAAGAAGTCTAATTAGATAAAGGGGGATTTTTGTTAAAAAGTTTGGGTCATTACAAAGTGGAAAATTTAAAGTATTTATGCATTATAATTTTGGAATTATGTTATAGAAGGTTTATATAAATGATGTTTTGGATACAAGGATCATGGAATATCTAAGGATTATTCCAAAGTGGAATTTGAAGACATATTTTTAGTTCTAACAAAGAGACGATCGACATTGGTATGATAGTATTGGTGAATTTGAAAATGTATAGTTGATGACAAAAATTTTTTATTTTATAATTGATTATAGTGAATTTATGGTTTTATGGAATATATTCAATAATTAGTGAACAAATTTATGGAATAAATAGTGTTTTATTTTTTGGAAGAATATATATTTTCATTTGATGTTGACATATATATTTTGGATATTGTCATGGGTGTATAAGTTTATAGTAAATCATAAGTTCAAATCTATCAACAAACCAATTTCTATGATTTATGTGATGTGATTTTGAATTGATTTGAATCTTATTTTGGGAATTTGGATGAGAAATCTATTGAGGTTTAAATAAACCTTTCTGGTTTGTATATTATTTGGTATTAATTATGCTTTAATATAGAGAGAGTTACGAAACTTGATGGGCCCGTAAGGGGTGCTCCACAGCTAAGGTTTCCTTGTCGCTGACTCCTCCCCTTCTATCTCGGGTTGGATCAGACCTCCTTGGTGCTTGAACAATGAGCTCGTGGCAGAGACCTCCTTCTGCAGCAGTGTCATGCGACCTCATTGGATCGGACGCCTCGACACTTCTCTACGGTGATGGCCTTCTTCTCACATCACTCAGACTATTCTGGATAGGGTTCCAAAGGCATCATAGTGATGGTATGTGGATGATATCCGGATTCCATGTCTAAGGGTTTCTGCCTCATCTCCCATGAGTGTGGTGGGTGGTCCCTTGTATTCTCTGAGGAGCTCAGATGTGGCGACGAGATTTGGGGTGTGGGACTATGGTAGGTGTTGATGAGATATGTGTTCGGATGGTCGTCACAAAGAGGTGATTGTATCTCAGTCCTTGATTTCTTCTTTATCTATTTGGTTGGGGTGGATTTGCTATTCTCATTTTGATTTTGTTTGAATCAACGTTCATGATATTGGTTCAGGATGATTTGTGGTGTTTGGGTCAGCTATTTTTGGTGATGGTCTTATGATTTTTGATTTTCTGGTTCGGGGAGATAGTTTCATTCCATTTATCATGTACGTCGATCTCTAGTTGTCCCGTTTCTGTTGATTGTGGCGTCTGTTGACCCTTCTATTTATCCGGTTATGGTTCGTGGCTTCATTGATGTTGTTGTGGTGGTGCAATGATGGAGAGTACTACGATGATGGTGTGAACACCGACGTGCAGAGGTGATGATGATTACTCAGGCTTTGTGTTGCCATGATTCACGTTAGATGAATGCATTTATGAGTTTCATGTGTGTTACATGAAATTTGAATTTTGTTTGCGGATTTTGGGATTTTTATGAGGTTGTGTGATCATCTTGAGTCGATGATGGTGATGTATGGCGACAACGACATTGGTGACGACACAAGTGGAAACCTTTTGGTGTTTTTTTAATTCTGAACATTGAAGTTAGTATTTGGGAAATTTGGTTCCCGCATGTTGTGTAGGATACCACTAATCCAAACAGTATCTTTTGAAAATAAAATAAAAAAAACATTTCAGTCAGTGGAATATAAAGAATCTTAATGGATGAAATGTTATTCATTGATATTTTTATATCTTCAAATATTGTTTTGGTAATGTTATGATTTACCTTTTATGTCAATATATTAATCTGATTCATGTTATTTTGGATAATTCACCTATATTGAAATATTATATGTATATTTATCATGGTTATTATTTATATTTGGGAGATGTTTCATTTGGATGAGGTTAATTTAACACTTAGGTTTAATAATTGATTCACCATGATAGAAAATATTGGAGTAATGGAATTTATTAATCAGGAGAAAACAAGTTATAATAATGGGGTTGTAATATCTTAATTAATAAAAAATCTAATATAATATGATTATAAATAAACACTATGTTCGATATCATACAAGATACACAACATTGAGCCTTAATAAACCATGAAATTTTTAAATTTTTTATAAGAAAATTAAAATCTATCTTTTAAATTGGATGTTATGAATAGGAATAACTACTTTATGAAAAATATATAATTTTCATTAATAATATAAATTTATTAATAAATTATTATTAAATAATATCTCAATTTTTAATGAAGACATTTTATTCTTTTAAGAGATATTTCCGTCAAAAAATATGTTTCATTATTTTTTTAAAGAACATATTATAATTAATTTATAGAGCATTTGGAAATTATTTCTGATAAACAGGTATTGCTCGACCCTAGGTTCCCCACACCAATGCCCCGATCCGGTTGGATACATGACCTCAGGCATGCATCAACATATCCCATAGGCT
Organism: Viscum album; assembly: GCA_963277665.1. Classification (NCBI taxonomy): domain Eukaryota; kingdom Viridiplantae; phylum Streptophyta; class Magnoliopsida; order Santalales; family Viscaceae; genus Viscum; species Viscum album. Next base: position 793,238,178 of record OY728162.1, on the reverse strand, counting down.
TCCGACTAGTAGTGTAGGTATAATATAATTCACAGGGAGACTATACCATAATTATAAGATTAAAAAAAACAGAAATAAATAAATTATAGAAAAAGGTTAATAAAAGATAATTATAATAATACCATTGGAAATAAATACAGACATCACAAGATAATACAAAACCATGGATAACTGACCATAACTAAAATAGTAGATACATCATTTCAATATGTGTCATGTTTCAGTATGAAAATTAAATAAAATAAACATGGACAAATCCCATGTCAGCCCCAAAATCATTTATGGTTCCCTCATCTGTGTGACCTCCCAACTCATCAATATAACTTTGTTCTATTATAATTATCCTTTCATTTAGAAATGATGCCATTTTGGGTACCGATCTAGCATCCCATGTAGGGTTTGAATTCAAATCAGTAATACACCCCCAATAATGTCTAAACATTATATAGTCTATAACATTGTATGGTGTATTATAATGAATACAATTTACTATGTAAAGAAAACAAATTCAAATTTCAGTTTTCCTTAATTAAAAATATAATTACCCATGTTCAAGATGACATCAAAACAATCAATACTTAATTCAGCATGTGATGGAGTCTGAATCGTATATCATAAGGAATCACAAGTCATTATATCATGAGAGATAACTAATCATTCAATTTCAAATTTCATACCATGTATAATAGTAACTCCACTCCAATGGAAATTTGTTGGCCCTAGATCTTCATGTCTAGCACCCTATGGATATTTGGAGCATCACACCTTATACCACTACAAATTTAAACCACATATGGGTGTTTGATGTATCAGTTCCTGTCACACGATTGTTATCACATAAGGGTATTGGGAGAATCAATATGTATCCCACCCTCGTTATCACCTATATCACAATATATATGATATATCATAAATATCACATTTATAAAGGTTAATAATCATTATCCATCTTATAAAACATTATCATCATGGAGAAAATTTTCATTTTATCCAAAATATATATGTTATTTATTTAAATAAGATGGAATAATATGAAAAATTCGATGTTAAACCATTGATGAAAATTTCTTAAAAATATCATTTACCCATTCAATATTAATCCAATAATCCCTTTGATTCAAATTACAAATAAATTCCAAAATCAAAAATTCCATAATCACTACATTATGTAATTAAATAATATCATTATTCTAGCATATCCATAAACCCATTAACTAATTACGTAATTCATTATGTAATTCAATCCTTCATTGATTAATTAATTCATTCTATAGAACATGAACATTGTTTTTTAATTTATATCATATTTAAGGGAATGTGATTACCCAAGTCTGTAGAGAAACCCATAACATTAAATAGCCAAGGAGATAGGCGAAAAATTAAACACAACTTTAATCCTATTAGATGCATTACTCTTATGTAGTTTACAAATAAGTACATGTACCTATAACTCAAGAAAATCTTTTATAAGGTCCTAGAACTAAATAGATAACTTGTACCATGTCGATATGAAATATTGCATGATTAACTTACTTACATTAAACCCTCTAGAAGAAATATGATCTTGTTTGTCAATCCACTCTGTCTATATCCTGCATGTTTCCACATCAAGTGCACTCTTCAACATCTTAACCTGATCATATATCGATGCATTAAATGGAATCTATTTCTCCAAAATATCATCATCAGAATGGATGATAACTTCCCATGTCTACATGAGAGGGACCTCCTCTATATCAATCGATGCCATAATTTATAGTTCTTCATCAACCGTTTCTTCTTCAAGTAATCACTAGAGCTATAGTTCTGAATCCACCATTACCTTATCAACATAGTTGATGAATGGACCAGCAGCCTTGTACCCCACAGGCACGGGGTCGATGGAGGTTTCATCCACCTCGTGCTTATCACCATTGAACTTTCATGCGGTAATGAGGCATGAATATGTAGGAGCCTTTTGAATCATCTTACCCTTCCCTAAACAACTGGTGATATGAGTAATAAGTAGGTTGATGTAATCCCTCATAGGACTCACCCTCCAATTTTTCATAATGAATCCATCAGAATCCAAAATTGGGTTCTTTACCATCTGTGAAGAGGATCTATGAAATTCCTCTGCAATAGCCTATTCCATGGACATAGTGGGATCCAAGCATCTTCCTTGTCCTCTTGAGAGAAACACAATTCCACCAAGGGATACTATCTGTGGCTTACCTCCACCTCTTTAGGATCCCCAATATAATGGACATCCATTTCTACCAACCTAGAACAATTGTTTAGAGATTTCTAAAATGGTCCTCCCGAATTAACATTCTCAGCATAAGAAATTCTAGATTACAATACATGATTCCACTAGTCTGGAGCTCCTATCGGGGAAACGCCCCGACCGATGAATTGGAAATGTGTTGAGATATCAGAAAAAATCACGCAATTGGAATCCAAACCAGTGTACTTGTCCTCACAGACAAAAACATTTATGCTTTAAAATTGGCTAGATTTTGAGGATCAATCATCAATGCCTAAGAAGCATCCAAGTGGACCTCCATTTCATCCCTCCCAACCCATTCATGGTCATATCCCTCAAAAAACCCACTATCACACAACATCACAACAACATCCATAGAATATATTGATACAACCAAATAACATTTCAACCAATATATAATATCAACGACTTTGGGGTTATCCAGATAAAATAGAGATAACATCCACTGATCAAAAGCATCCTCACATAGGATCCTGAGTGAAGAAGAGGCAATACAGTAATCGCAAAACAATGGACTCCCTTCATCACCTCCAGACCCATCCATGATCCCATCCTTGCCTAGGGTTGGGTCATTGGCAAAATGACCCCTTGCCAATTCCTCCCTCCACCCCAACAGGAATGGGATAGGTTACCAAGGTGGTGACACCTTGAACATATGTGTGTCCATGACCCAATCATAGCTGGTTTCATAAAATGAAATTCCTCTACTATATAAATAAAAATCCATTTGAATTCGTGTGTTTACACAACAAATCCTACATATATATGCGGGGAGATCGGCTGGCATATTGAACTAGTTCACGAATCAAAATAATGAAAATGACCAACAATGATATTGAGCATTCAAATAAAATAAGGTTTATAAAATGGGAGGGGGTATTATGAAATAATACCCAGAAATCCATTTTTTGGGCATCCAACTTCATATGAAGATCCAAAGACCATTTAAGGTGATGAATGTGATAGCTGGTACAGGATCGACGATCCCCAAAACATTTGGGGATCAAATATTCTGAGGAGTTGAATCAAATTATGATGTGCCCTTTTTCTAGGAGGCCGACATGTGTACATTACAAAATCCCCCATTAGTTTAGGAAAAATATATCTAAGACTTTGACTAATGGGAGTTGCGATATGAAGTAGGACAGCAATGTCTCAGAGAGAAAATCATGATCCTCTATAAATTCTGATATTGAAAAATCTAACACAGGGTAGCCATCGCAGAGCTCCGGCACCTTTGGGAAAAAGGTTATTTCAGATAAAGGAGTAAAAGAAGTGAGAAAGGAATGTCGGGAAGAGGAATGAGAATTATTTTCTGGAGGGGTAGAACAACCCCCTCCCCCAACAATGGGGGAGGGTCGAAGGCATCATCCTTGGCTGCCTAGTTCATGGGTGAGTCACCAGGAGCTAAGAGAAGATATCACTCCTGATTATTTTTCCCTTATTTTCCAAATGTTGAAATTGAAATTCCAAAATTACATACACTCTATTATCATTCAGGACAATGTGAATTGATATTTAACCCACATACCTCATGATTTTTATAAATGTATGCTATCTCATAAATCAAAAAATTGGAGACCAACATTCATGATCAAAATATCATGGATTATATAAGACAAAAAAAAGATAAAGATCAAATAAATTATGATTTATAAAAAATTTAATCTATACCATTTACAGTGGAGTTTAATTTATTCTTCATGATCAAGAAAGAGAGACAAAAGATAGAGTAATCCAAATGGGGATGAAATAACATACCTTATGATAGACGATCCTTAAATTGGATCTATGATTCATTAAGAACGAGGTTCAAGGAACCATAGACCCCTCTCGGGAGTTTCAAAATTTAGATGATTTTTTTAGGTTCATACCAGGTCAATTTTAGTTTAATACCTGGGGTAGTTTTGTTTTTAATCTTTTAGGGCAATTAAAATCTACACTGATGGTTTCCTAGGTAAGTATTCAGGGTTGTCCAAACAATTATCTATAATAATTCAACTCATACTAGGGGTGCAAGATTTTTATTAATTGGACACATGGTTTGAAAATCTATCTTTCAACTGTAAAATTCCCCTCTCCTTGGGATTACATTGTTTTCATGGGGTTGGTGCACCATTTGGGAAACCTATGCGATAAAAATGTAGTACTCCATTTTCTTCGAAAATTACTAAATTCAACTTGAAATAACAAAAAAACAAAAAATAGATTCATAAATAAAGATAAAATAGTACAAGAAAATGATCATTATACATCTTCAAAAAGTTTGGGATCTTATAATCTCCCCACCATATAACATCACTTCCTCAAACCGTACTCCCATGATTATCTAAGAATATTAGGTAAAAATATTGATCCAATGATCCAACGTATATTATTATTTACCCATAATTTTCACCTGAACACATCAATAATTCCACAATACTTGACTTACCAGCATGACCATTCCAAGAAACACATTCTCACTACAATCAATGACATGTATCATATGATTCTTAAATCATGCATCTATCTCAAAATACACATAATCAACATCTGTCACATTATATTGATCTGGGAGATACATCATATGTTTTGACACATGAAAAAAATCCTTCATATCACTAAACCTCTATATAAGAGAAAATTGATATGAATCTAGATCAATTGACTCCACAAACAGAAAAGGTCCAAATAATATAGGTCCTGACTTCACCTATCACTTAATCCTATGGTGACCTTATGAAGACCCAAATCCTATTTCATTTTTTATAAATTATCATTAATTTATTATTTAACAACCTGAGATTCCAAATTATTATATTTCTAGAGAGGCTGGATATGTTGAAGAATTCTAATTATGACACAAAAAAATAAAAGAAAGGAAACCATTGTAATTTTTATAAGGGTTAATCAATGTAATGTCTCATATTTTTTAGGTATTATTTTTAAAAATTATATGGAATTATTTTAATAATAGTATATTTGATGGAATGTGATTTTGAGGCTGGGAGTGAATGGAATAAATTTTCAAAATAAATTGAACTTCTATAGTGTGTGATCGAGTGGCATTTCAGAAAAAATGGAATAACTTTTAAGTGATTACCAAGATCAGAAATCTGTTTTCACCATTGTGTTCATATAAGTGACATTACCTTTTTATGGGCCTAACATTGACAGGTGTGGTCGACATAAAAAGTTAGTTTTTTGGATTTTTTAACCAGAAATAAAATAAATTGGAAGTAAATTTATTTCATATGTATTATGTTTTCACATAGAGACCTAATTCCTACCCTTTAAATACCTATATATTAAATTTTTGCAGGTTTACGCACATAACCTAGTGAATTACAGATTTCCATTGGTGCTTTAGAGGAGAACCCGTTGGCGGATGACGACGACACAATCTATCGACGCATCATAGATTCGGCAAACCTATCCAACGAACATGATGCATAGATTATTCTTCAACAATATTGAGGTATGGGTTTTTATTTTTATTTAGTTATTTCACGTTTATCGATTAAATGATGAACGTAGTTCAACCCACAAATAGGTTGACCTACAAATCACACGTTCAAGCAGGAGGGCATTATTTTCTGTTTCATTTTGGGGGTTTGATTCAGGAGTTGATTTAATGATAATTGTTGGATTATATGTGGATTCAACCTATTTAATCCTTCTAACAAGATGAAATTGACGCTGTGAATAATGGCGGAGGAGGTGCATTCATCTTTTTTTAACTGATATCTTTTTCCCATTTAAACCATGTGGTCTTTGTGTTATTTGTGGGGTTATGAACAATATGTCATTGTGTATCCGTTTCGCAACACAACAATCACAAATTAGAGATCTGACATCGCGACGACATAGTGGAGGTGTGATGATGATGGCAGATGATGAATCAGCTCGAATAAGGAGATACCATTCTTATAATGTTATTCATCCAGGTGAATCGATACACGTTTTCTAGGATGACCGAAGGCCCAAAAACAATGGTGACTTCATTGGGATATCGGGGTGACCATAACATTCGATTTTCCTTGCAAACAGATTGTCATGTCAATGATCAGTGAAACACTAAGGCACATAGATAAGGTTCAAATTCGTAAAATTTTTCATGAACACACGACATGTATCTTGAATAACACATTGTGTGGTAATAGAGGTTGCATATAGGGATTGCACACGACTCACAATAAAGATAATGATGTTCCTCCACAGAGACTTGGTGTGTCGCACCCACTTAGTGGAAGATTTATATTTTTCTGATAGGATACACTAACATAGTGTGTTAACATTGTCACACGATGCGTGGGTCCTTACAGAAACTCAATCTGTTTCTCCAAGGATACATAGACATAGGGTGGGTACACAGTCATTTACTCCTCCACACAGCCAGAACATGAAATCTGCATGGACGAACCCCTGTTCCAGTTACATGAGTTGGAACACACAAGTTCAAAACATGTACGATCACCCTTACTCATACTTGTAGTGATCCTCGATTACTCAGACATGGAGTTTGGCCCATACGACATGTTCTGTGCTTAATTTTATACACATCATGTTCTTTGGACTCGGGCCAATTTACCGGAGTAGTACCCAGCGTCATGAGTCATGGCATGTGAACCTTAAACATTCCATATATATCATGGAACGTGGATTGATCATCTTGTTCCCCATATCTTGTACATGTTTTTTTTTGGATAGTACCTCCCTTGTTTTAATTCTCCTAATGGTTGGGTATGTCTTCCATCAACATGAGTATGATCTCTTCAGTTGGAAATTCTGAGATAGAGTAATTTATCCCTTCAAGAGGCCAAGAGTGAGATACTCCATCCATTCATGACCCTATACCGAGTTAGGTATCAGATGTGACTAATCCTATAGGACATTGATCCTATACATAGATGATAAATCCAGATGAGTCGTGGTATCGGAAAAGGCCATGACAGTGATCCTCATATGTGTATCGTGATCTCTCTGTACCCATGAATGTGTTCTCCTTGAATGAGTTTGTCTATCTCTCATGGATTTTCAATATTATAAATACTTCTCAGATGGATGCCATTAGATCTATCAGACTCCTAGAGTGAGTTCTCCCAGAGGAGTGGTTCATGGAATCCTAGAATTTAATACCTAGTGGGGGAAAGTAGTTATGTGACTTGTATCTAGACTAGGGTTCTGGGATTTGAGTATATCTAAATGTGTTTCTCGTGTTATATTTTAGGTAGAAATATACTTTTTAGATAAGATTTTTCCTTTTCCTTTGTGTGTTTGTTTGTGGTTTTTTGTTTCCTCTATTTAATATTGTTATACTCAATAATCTACAGGCTTTGCCTGTATATGTCTTGTCTTGTGCAGATACGCGACCTTTTGATGGAGTCCAGGCAGACCCGGACATGTCCAAGGTTTCTATGTTCCGTGCAGGACGAAGTCTTCCTATGACTACAATCAGAAGTCCTATTACCTCTTTCTACATACAGGTTGGATATTGTAGATTACAGACAATTTTTGTTAGTGGGATTCTTTTCTGTCCATGTTTTAAATTCCACAATCTACATTCATTGTACTCTGTTGGATGTGTATAGTTGTATTAATGAATTTTATTCCTTATTGGTTTTCACATTTCAACATTTGTGGGATACGAAATGTGTGAGTGTATATAGGTAATTAGGAAATTCTTCCCAAGTTAGTGATATGGCTACTCGGTGATAATCACCAACCCCTGGCCTATTGTAGGCCATCTTGGAGTGTCGCGGCACATGCCCCACTATGAAGGGTCATTATAAAGTGGTATCAAAGATGGTCAGTTCCACCTTAGGACCAAGAGTCTGTAAGAATTGATTGGGTTAATCATTGTGAACTGTTTTGTGCATAGATTTCTAGATAGAGACTCTAGTTTTTGTGGGGGCGGCCAATGTATCAACACACCAAGACTATGATAAATTTATTTTCGACCCGTTAGATGAAAATAGTAGTTGCATGGAAGCTAAATAATGCTACATTGATCATATAGGAATGGGTTGTGTTTTCCACATCTATTGTGTTAGATATATAGATATACTCGTTAACCATGGTAAATATTTTTTCCTCATATTATGCCTATATGACGCATACCTACAAGGATTTAACAACGTGATAACGAGGATGACCCCCTTAGTGAAGAGTCTTTGATACAAGGACTTGTCCCTAGGCATTACTTCCAGTTTTGCATGTGTTATCCCACCACCAGTGGAGTGTCATGTGGTGGATGAAATATTGAATGATGATGGAATCATGGTGAGTGTGAACCATTAGTTCCAAAGATAGAGATCCATAAGGTTCCTAGGTGACGCCAACCCTTCGACAACTAAGGACATTCCTGAGGCTGTGACTGGTGTTTTTCATCCTACGATGACAGCAGCAGATGATATGGTGATCATAGGAGCTAGCTTGTTTCATAGTTCTTCATGAAGATGGTGGAGTCTGACCACACAGATTCACAATGCGGAGAAAATTTTACGGAAGGATTTTGAGTGACTCTATAGGTAGATGTTCTATCTAGTTATTCTGAGAGCAGTGTGTTTCCAATAGCTTCTTCAGCGCTATCAGGGATGTTTGATGGTGGCTGACTATTGATCAAAGTTCACCAACCTCTCCATGTACTCAATGGATATGGTCAGGTAATAGAACATCAGTGCTCGGACCTTCGAGTGAGGTTTATTATGGGACATCCGGGCTACTATCAATCTTCTATTCATTTTGACTTATGTTGGAGTTCTCAAGCGGACCTTGGTGATCAATATCTTCATTGCAGAGAAGAGATAGAAAACGGAAATCAAAATTTGGCATACAGGTGCAGAGACCACCACAATAGGTAGCTGACATTAGACATAGGTATCAAGATGTGGGAGACATCACAAAGGACCTATGGAAGAGGATCGACAGTCAAGGGCTCTCATGATGGATATATTCAGCCTTGGGAGAGGTGATTCTATGTTTGTGGATGTAGGGGTCATCTCTCTAAAGACTGTCTGGATCATCATGATGATAATAGGGAGAAGGTGGATGGACCACCATGGTAAAGGATGATAGTGGAGAAAAAAGTCCAGAAAGATGTGCAATGTGGTAGAGGAGAATGGAGAGATGTTTGGTGTGGCATACACTTCAATCTACTTTCACCACCACCCATAGGAATTCTACACCAAGATCAGGGAGCTAGGGGATATTGTAGGGGATATCTTCTTACAATCGAGGTGTACATCCTAGGAACATCACAGATGATCTGAGGTACCTTTTGGGACTTTTGTACCTTATATGTCGTACTTATAGGCACAGGTTCAAGAAATTCTATCCTCTCCATAGGTTTTGTATGAAACATTGAGATTTTGGTAGAGATCATAACACAACCCTTTCACTTGGAGACTCTTTTGGGAGGAGACAAGATGATAACCCACCATTGCAGATAGTGTGATCTTACTCTTGGAGGTGAGTTTTTTCTCTTAGAACCTATGTGTGGAATCATCGACACATAACATCATCATTCTCGGTATGGATTAGTTATAATTGGTTTAGTCCTAGATTGACTGCTTTAGGTGATGAGTGTTTTGTGTTTACATTGATTGGAAGATGATTTCCATTATCGGTGAAAAGTATACCCATGATGTAATGAACATGCTCATACAAAGGAGTTAGTAGCCGAGTACTCATGAGTTGGGTAACCTAACCCATGGTGATATAGATATTGTGAGCTTCTAGTACTCGGTAGTAGTGGTGAATTATGGGGAGGTCTTTCCCGAGGATATTCGAGGACTACCACCCCACGGGGAGATCCACTTCTTCTTTGACCTATAGCTTGAGACAACATCAATTTCATCACCAGTATATCAGATGTCTCTTATAGAGATTTCCGAGCTGATGGTGCATTTGGAGGATTTACAGAGAATGGTTTTCATAATCCCTAGTGTTTCTTCCTGGGAAAATCTCATTTTGTTTTCCAAAAAGGTAGATAGGAGTTTGAGGTTGTGTGTGGATTACATGTTCTTGAATCATTTAATGATGAAGAAGAATTATCCAATTATAGTGATCGATGACCTCTTCAATCATCTGATATGGGAACAGTGGTTCTTGAAGGTTGACCATTAGTCAGTTTACCACCAATTATGAGTACGAGACAAGGCTATACTGAAGATGGTTTTTAGATGCCTCTATGGTTTCTATGAGTACATAGTGATGTATTTTGGTGAAACAAACACCCCTACAGTGTTCATGGGACTTATGAACCAAATCATTCATCTTTATTTAGACTGGTTCATAGTGGTATTTATAGACGACATCCTTGTGTACTCCGAGTCAGCAGAGAATCACGTGAGATACCTCGAGATTGTTGTAAACATACTCCATGATCCCCAGATTTTTGGTTATAACTAGAAGTTCTAGTTCTAGATTCAGGAGGTCCACATTCTGGGACATGCCATCTCAACAGATGAAGTACCACAAGACCCATCCATGGTGAAGTCAGTGTTTGAATGAGAGGCACCCTGGAGCCTGACGAAGGTGTGGAGATTTTTTTGGTTGGAATGATGTTACTGAAGATTAATTCATGATTTCAACTTGATATCAGCACCCATCGAAACCTTGACCTGGATGGGGAAACCCTTCATGTGGATAGAAATGATCTAATAGGATTTTGAGCAGTTGAGATAGTTTTTGACAAGTGCCCCAATCTCAATATTTCCAGAGGATGGTGTCTAGTATATAGTTTTCTACGAAGCATCAAGGACCAGGACTGTATGTGTCTATATTTTGAGACATGTAGTGATGGCATATTATTTGTGCCAGCATAGACAACATCATAAGAACAATGCGACCCAGGATCTCGATTTGGTAGTGGTTGTTTTTATATTGAAGATTTGGTGACCCTACCTTTCGGTAGAGCGTTATATCCTCTAATATGACCCCAAGAGCTTCAAATATATATTCTCATATAAGAAAATTAATATGAGAAACATTTTATGGCTATAGTTCCTCCATGATTATGCATTTGAGATCATTTATACTTCTAGGAAGAGGAACAATATGGAAGAATCTCTCAATAGAAGTTTGAGTTCAAGGATTCTGAATGAGGTGACAGAGCAGTTGGGCTTATTACAGTTATCCTTCATGGATAAGGAGGACTCATATTCCCTTCATTAGGTGGTCGTCACCCCTAAAACAATATAGTGAGTTAGGGAGGAACATCTAGGAGATGTCGACAGAGATACTTTTCAAGTTCAGTTATCCCCATCACATGATCATGATAGATATTCACAAGTTGGGGAGCATGTGGTTCTTTTCAGGGGATGGACTGTTGTAATAGTGGTGTTGTAGCAGGAGGTCCTGATAGAGTTTCCTAGGCACCATTGGTAGTACACCCTAGCGTGGAGAAGATGTATCAGGATCATCGATGACAGTTCTAGTGGTTAGGCATGATTAAGACAGTTGCAGAGTTCTTTTATCATTTCATTACGTGCAAGCAAGTGAAGGAAGAGAAATAGGTTCCCGAAGGGTTGGATCACCTTTTAAAGTTCCATAGTGTAAGTGGGATGGAATATTAATGAATTTCATAATGGGGTTACCATAGAGGACTATGGGGCATGATTCAATATGGGTGATCGTCGACTATCTCACCAAGGATGACCACTACATACCTATCAAAGAGCAAAGTTATGTAGAGAGCATGAGACAAATATATTTTCAGAAGATAGTTTGGATTCATGTTGTCCCTTAGATAATAGTCTCTGATCGAGAAACTCATTTCACATTCCTATTTTGGAAGGGTTTTCAGGATGAAATCAGGACTCAGCTGCGCTTGAGCACAGTGTTCCATCCCAAAAAGATTTTAATACTAAGTGAACCATTCAGGTTTTGGAAGTTATGTTTCAAACATGTATCATGGAATTTGGTCATATTTGGGAGGACAACCTACCACTAGTGGAGATTCCATACAACAATAGATATAACACCACAATTGGTATGCTACTGTTTGAGAATTTATATGGAAGACTCTGTCGCCACCACATTAAAGAACTAACCATAGAGAGTCACCATACGTGGGTCCAAAGTTGCATTGAGCTACAAACAAAAAGGTTCAGATCATCCATGAGTGGAGGAAGAATACATAGAGTAGTATAATTTATTTTTATAATAGACAATATAGACCTCAAGTGTTCGATGAGGAAGATGATGTATTCCTTTGGGCCTCACCTAGACATAGATTACGAAGATTTGGATGGTGCGGAAAGCTATCATCATGGTTAATTAGACCATTTGAGATAATTCACAGAGTTAGAGAGGTGGTGTCTGCATAGCTCTACCACCACAGTTGCATTGGGTACATTGTTTCTTACACGTGTTGTAGCTGAGGAGGTACGTGCATGACCCCTCGCACATCATCAATTAGGGAGATCTAGAAATCAATTATGGAGTGATCATTGATGAGTACACAGTAAAGATCATCGATTTTAAAGATATTATCCATCATGGGAAATAGATTCCCTTAGTGCACGTCTGGTGGTAGCACGCGAATCTTTAGGATGCATGTGGGAGTGGGTGGCTCAGATTCTTGCACATTACAAAAATATATTTGAGTAGACTTTTGTTTTATATTTTCATGGACTCAATAAACAATGGTGGGGAGAATTTAATGAATATTATTTTATGTGTATTATTTTAAAATATTATATGTAATTATTTTGAGACCCGGATTTTCGACGGCATACGATTCTGAGGCCGATAGTGCCTAGAATAAATGACAGACATATATTTAACTTTTAAAAAGTGTGCGTTAGTGGTTTTCCTGAAAAAAGTTGAATAAAATATATGTAATTACTGGGATTAGATATATGAGGGCACTATTGTGTTCAAAGAAGAAACTTTACCTTAGCCATGGACGAACATCGACCAGAGTCGGATGGTTGAAAATGTTTTTTTTTATTTTTATAAATGAATGAAAATAAATTGGAACTTAATTTATTTTAAATTTTTCATTTTTATTAAAAAACCTAATTCCTCACCATTAATTACCTTATTATGGAATGTTCACAGGGTTATCCCCAAAACCATGAAAATTGTGGATTGCCATTGGAGCATTGGAGGAGAACTTGTTGACATACGATGAAGACACAATCTATCGACAAATCTGGGATTCGATTAACCTCACCCATGAATACAATGCAGCGATCATTATTCAACTAAATCCATTTATGGGTTGTAATTTTTATTTAATTCATCGCAATTATTCGATTAAATGACGAACATAGATCAACCCATGAACATGATGATCTATGGATCACGATTTCTTCAAGGTGGTCATTATTTACCGTTTCATTTTGCGGTTTTTATTTGGTAATTGATTCCATGGAAATCGATTGATTATCATTTGATTCATATTGTTTAATCCTTTTAATTAGATAAAATCGTCACTTTGACGAACATTGGTAGGGGTTAATTCTTGTTTTGATTATTGACTTCTTCCTCATTTTTTAACCCCACGTTCTCTGTGGGTTTATGAACAATGGATCGCTGCACAACTCACGACCCAGTATTAGAGATTCGACATGACGATGACCAAGAGGAGGTGCAACATTGATCGAAGAAATTATATCGGCTGAGATTGGGAGATACCAATCTTCTATCATTCCTTGTACTGGGGGGTCGATACAAATTTTCATATCCGATCGAGGGCTCAAAAATAATGAAGAAGTCATCCTGACGTCGAGGCAAGCTTATCTATAGAGTATCATGGCAAAAAGATAGTCAGATTGAAGATCGGAGAAATACCGAGGTGCGACAAAGTAGGTTCGCAATTCTTAAATTCTTCCAGAACACACAGTGTGTATCCCGATGAACATGATGTGTGGTACAAGCTATAAAGGCTATGGTATGCATGCAGAACATGATGAAGAACACGACATGCCTTTGGGGAAACATGACATGTGGCTATCACCCATCTGAAGAATGTGTTCTGGATGACAGGAAATACAAACACGACATCTATACATTTTCATATTGTGTGTGGGTCCTTACACGGACTCGGGGTGTGTCTTAGAGGATACAATGACACAGTGTGTGTATACGACCATGTACTCCAACACACGACTAGACCTGGCTAGCAATAGATGCCAACCCATGTACCGGTCACATGGGTTTGAACACCCAGTTTGAAATAGTGTACAAGCACATGACCACATACATTGATGGAACCCCAGTTACTCATACACGGCCTATGGTTTGTACAACACATTGTCTTCTTACATTTCTTCATGACATGTTCATCGAACTCTGGACATTTTACATGGGTAGTCCCCAGAGTCAAGAGCCACAAGGTGTAACCCTTCTACATGGTATTATATTTCATGGAACATGTCTTGAGACTCTTTTACACCATATGTTGGAATTGTTTTGTTTGGGTTAGTACACCGCATTTTCGTTCCAATGAAGGTCAGGTATTGTTTCCATCCACAAGAATAAAATATCTTAAGTAGGACATTCTAAGATAGAGTCATGTAACCCTCCAAATTTCCGGGAGCAATATCCTCTATCAATTCATGACTATATGAAGATTTATGTATCAACATTACCACTCCTACAAGATGATGATTCACTACATACCTGGTGAATTGAAATGAGTTGTTATATCCACCAAGGACCTGGCAGAGATCCTCATCTGTGTATCATGATCACTCCCAACTCTATATTGTTTTATCCAGGAATGAGTGTATATATATCTAATATATTTTCCCTATGATTATTACTTCTCAGATGTATTACATAAGATCTATCAGACTCGGGGAGTGAGTTCTCCTAGACAAATGCTTTGTGGAATCTTTGGACTGAATCCCTAGAAGGGGTTTGCAGTTGTGTGACTTATCTATAGACTACGAGTCAGGGTTTTGAGTATATATGGAGGTGTTTCTCTTATTATATATTTGGGAGACAAATATTTTGTATGGGAAAATTTATCTTTTCCTTTGTGTGTTTTTTGTGGTTTTGGTGTCCTCTACTAAGTATTTTTCTATTCACACCTTCAAAGGCTTTGCCAGCACCTGTCATATCTTGTGAAAATGAGTGATGTTTTAACAGAGTCTAGGGTGGAACACGACCAGACTGAGCTTTCTGAGTTCTTTATTGTCCGATGTGTTCCTAAAACTATGAGAAATAGTTCAAGTACCAAGTCGTGCTTACAGGATTGAATTTGTAGGTTATAGACTCTTATTTTTAGTGGGATTGTATTTGGTCCCCACTGGGAGAGGTCATGAAAAACACCATAAAGGAGACTTGATCACTCACTCACTTCTATGAGTCTGTATTCCCTGTAAAAAGCGGTTTTAAAAAAAGTGTGACTGAAAAAATCATAGAATGGGGTTTGAAAACATGTGGAAACAAATCAATTTTTTTATCTTAAAAAAATGTAAAACCCAAGATACATCTTTATAATTTCGAATTTTTAAAATCATGAGTACTTTTTAATATAATAATATTTCATTATAAGTAGAATGGAATATATGTAACCATTCGAAAAATCCATGTAATTCATATATGAAATAATAAAAATTTCACTTGGTTATTAATACAAATTCATTAATAGTTATCAAAGGAACCTTAGATCATATCATGAAGTCACAATTCACTCCTAAGAAAAAAAAATTAATATACATAGTTAAATAATGGATTAGGTTCACTTCCTAATACTATAGTTTGTTTGGGGTATACCTTTATCACACCATACAGGACATAACTTCAGATCTCAACATTACCAAATGTATTGGAGTGCTATATAAATCTAGGTGTACCCATCACATGTTTCGAAAGAATTACCATATGGGTTTGGGTTCACTCTTCATTCAATGTTTACATTCAAATAATATCCAAGGGTATTTTTTTAGAATTTAAAATATAACACCTTGTATTTTATATCGTAAGGACCACAAAGTTTCTTTAAATTTTGTGATCTTTCTTATCCATTTCATGAAAATTTAAATTACTTGGTTCTATGTGTTTCATGATAAAAGTATCCTTGCATGAATTGACATGTGTAAATATACATTAATATACATATATATTAATATAAATGTTTTACATAAAAATATACATATACATATATATAAATATATATATACATATATTGGTCTAAATAAAGATTTCATATCTAGAAAAAAATGTATAGGTATGAATAATGAATAATATATTTATAAATGCATTTATTTACATATATATAAGAAATAAATATTATTGAAAAAATTGATACATATATAAATAAAATTATATATATATATATATATTGATGTGATATTAAAATTCTGTTTCACACTAAAATAATACATATGTAGATTCATATATATACATGTTTTAAATGAATGTTTCATTTTTAAACTATCTATTGTTGAATTTATATAAACATATAATTGATAGAATGTGATGAAATCTTAACTTAATCATAAATTTTGAAAAATTATTTAACTTCACTTGCATAAAAAGTGGAAAAATCCTGAATATAATTTTATTATGAGAAAACCTATGGGAGGACATGATATTTAACTTGAAAAGAGGTATATATAAATAAATATATATATATATATATACTTATTACATTAGTATTAAAAAACAATTTTGAAAACCGAATAACACCCCATGTATATACATAGGAGACAAAATAAGGTTTGAAACAATTAATTCTGAAAATAAAGATTGAGAATTGTTTTGGGAGAATAGTTTTTTAATCTCAAAATGTTCCCCCATTAAATTATAAAAACAATTAAAATACCATTAGATAGTACAAATTGACTATAGCATATTTTTCATATAAAAATATTATATTTAGAAATAGATTTTAATATTTAACCAAATTTCCCCTAAAAATCATAAATATTTAATTCAATTTTATTTATATAGATTAAAAATATATAAATTAGTAAACCAATAAAACAAATTAACATAAAATATGAAATGGAGAAGACACTTGAATAATTTGAGAATATATTATATTCATAATGAAAAAAAAATTCACATCCACATCAATAGTTTTGAAACAAATCACCATCATTTGAAATTTCATGAAAATAAATAAATGCATGAAACAGAATTTGTACATTTACATAAATATAAACGTGAAAAGAAAAAAATTAAAACTGGATACATGTTTGATTTTGAAATTAAAAAAAACAAATGATTAAATATATTTCAAAAATAATTTCCCTAGCTTGATTTGAAAAAAAAAGTATTCTACTTCATTATAGATTGAAAAAACTCCCCATATCTATCTCTCATTTCCTACATTAGGTGCAACACATAGGGAATATGCTCAGAAAATGGAATTGGTTCTTATATATCCAGTTCATAAATAATATATATCTAAACAATATTCATTTCTATAGTTATATTATAGTGTAATTTTATATAAGTTGTGTGGAAGTGGAAAAAATAGTAACAAAATAAAAATTAGCATTTTATATAAGTATATGTATTTTTAAAAACCAAATGTCCGAAATGGTTGAAAAAGGAAATCAAAGGGTGTTTGAAATTTGGATTAAAAAAAGAAGAGTCAACAATAAGGTAAAATATTAAATTAATCTGAATCATTTCATAAATATGTCATAGTCTTCGAAGATATCCAAGAACAGAAAAATGACCATTAGGTTATTCTTGAATACGATTAACGAAGAAAGTAATCACATGTCATCCGATGATAAATGGATTCATGAAAAAGAATCTACATAAATATTCAGAATCTATAAAATAACACGAAAACCTACCATGGTTAGGTTGATGTAGATCTAAACATCATGCAATTAAATCTCACACCGAAACCAAATCCTAACTCGCGGTTGAATCCCTTATGACAATGTTAAACCATTGGGAGCCCTCATTAGTGTTCGAAAATTTATTGGACTCTTAACAATCATTTGAAATCCCTATGTCAAAACTCATCTCGGTTACTCAACCACCATCATGGTTGGATTAATCCCTCTCCTTCAAACACACTCGACGATCGAACACTTTTTCCACTTACCCAACTTATTTTCTCAATCGATGCCTCTAGAACCCCTGTTATCATGTTATCTCTCAAATGTTTTCAATTTGATTTATTTTTTGAACAAATCATACCATTTTTTTGTCAAAAACATTTTATAACAGTATTTTTATTATTTAACAAATTTTCATATAAAATATTAATAATTTTAATAATTGATTAATATTTATATAATTAAAATAAATTTATATATTCATATTAGTATATTTAGAGTCATATTGATTACTGAATAACATATTAGTTTTAAAAATATTATATTAAAACATATATTAATCATCAGTAAAACATGTAAATAAAAATTATTATTGATAGTAATTTCATAAATCATTTACCATTCAAATAATATTTTATGTATAAAAATAATATTTTTATAAAAAAATAATAAATTATCAATTTTTGTGTTAAAATATACTTTTAAACTATAAAACATCATTTGATTATAATTTAAAATCAAAATAAATCATAATTTATATAAATCATTATAAATTATTATAAATTAATGTATAGTTGATAAAACAATTTAATAACTTATAACTTCTCATAAATGAATTATTATAATTATAATATTTGAATAATAATACTAATATTTTGATGTATTATTTTAAATTTTAACATATTTAATATTATCATATGGCCAAAATTTAATTTTATTTACTTAAAATAAAGAACATATTAATATCAGTGATGTTAAACTATTCACCATTAAATGGATTTCAACTTCAAATTTCAATAACCATAGTTATAGAAGTTCTAAATTTCACTATTCAGAATTAAGAAAACATAGATGGATTGTTTTTTACATAATTTAAAATATTATAAAATTTACAGAAGGAATCTAAATGTTCAAAGTGTTCTCCTGTATAATCGCCTCTAATATTTTTTTAAAAAACATTTCTGATACCAAAAATGATTACCCAAGTCCTATTACATTTTTTATTATTAATTTAATATTTATCAATCTATGAACGCAAATGTTTAGAGTTTTAGAATGTTTGGATACATTGCATAATTCTAATTACAACTTAAAAAAATAAAGGACAATAAAAATATTCTTATTCATAAAAATGTATAAACAATATAAAGGATCCTTGGAATGACACTCGATTCTACGTTTCCTTATTCCCTATGAAAATATGTTTTAAATAACATAGTCTGTGAATGAAAATCCCATTATGAGTTTTCAAAACATGTGGCATCAAATCATGATTTTTACAGTTGAACATAAATGGTAAAACATGTGATACATCTTGAGAATTCCAAATTTATAAAATCATTAGTTGATTTGATAATTTTAATATTTATTTTTAAATAGGTTTCAACATTTGTAACCATTGGAAGAATACATTTCATTCATTTATGAAATAATATAAATTTCTATAGATAACACCAAAACATGCATAAATAGTTTTCAAAAGCACCATGGACCATAACATGAGATCATGGTTCACTCTAGAGAAAAATAAACATGATGGACACAGTCCCATAATTGATTTGGTTCACTCTCTAATGTAACTCCCTGACCCCAGCTACCCAGAGTCGGTGCATTACTTCGTAACATTGGCATGATCACAAAAGATCAAGTCTCAAAAGACCGATTAGTTTAGTATCCTTGGAAACACTAGATACATACATAAATGTTACATTACAACATAAGGTGAAAAACTACAATAACAATGTCTCCATAGTCCACACTCATATCCTCTTCTAACTATCCCTGCAGGTCATTCATAAAATACTTCTTCACATCCTGGAAAATATTAAAACATTGAAAGGGGTGAGCTCATATGCTCAGTAAGGATAACAATATTGCGGAAGATTTCATAAATAAACACAAAAATTTAAGGCAATGTATAACTAAAACAAAAGCCTTTTAAACTTGAACATCAACATAATATGGAAAAAGTAAAATAATATAATTCCATTACTTACTCACATGGATATTCTACTAGACTAATAATCACATGAAATATCAATAACCACTTTCATAATGAGGGAATGAATAATGCCAGACATTCTGAAACATTTTGTCAAGGCCTCGGCCAAGATGTCTAAAATGATTAAGGCCTCGGCCAAAACCATAAATCAAATTGGGAAAGGGCCTCATCCAATTCCATGTCTAGTTGTCTCATGAGATCTACCGATGCATTGAGGAGCTATAGCGGGCTCCACCCATCAATTATTATGTCCAATACATTCCTCATATGAATAGGTTTAAACATAACATAAATATTCGTATTAAAACTAGAATACAAAATGTCAACAATTTCTCCATTAACTATGGATGGTATACAAATAACACATCCATAGTCAAATATTTCACAAAATGTTCAATGGAAGTTTTGTATCATATATCAATTTCATTTAAACTTAATACCCATCAAAGGATGTTGACATGGATGAAATCACTGCTATTTGAGAGAAATATCTCTCTTTTTTTTGAAATCTTTTAAAAGTCTCATAATTATAAAATAATACATTTACTTTGAACATATTCTTATAATATTGTAAGGGAATCTTCGACGATGTTATAATGGCGGAAAATAGCCGCACCCGCCGTATAAGTTAAAATAACATTCTTACCTTAAATTTGTCAAAAAGTTCAAAAAGTACATTGTTTGGAAAACGACGGTAAGATTCCTTTCAAAAACGTATAGGGGTATAAATGACTTTAACCCATTTTACATTTAATATTAAAACTATTTTGAAAGACAGTTTTAAGAAACATGGATGTGGATGATAACGAGGTCCCAGTAGATAATTATGTATAAAAAACCTTGGATAATGAAGAGGTTGTGAAGTAAACCCTTACCTTGCGTCCTGTCCTGACTAGACTGTTCTTTAACCTCATGAATAATAAACTAGAGTTAATTTATATTTAATTAAGAACATTTTTCATGTTAATTATTCCTTTTATATCACTTATTACCATGTTATGAACATTATGTAATTATTTATGTTAATAACGGTCGTTTTGTCGATCTTTGGTACTTGAGTCAAAAATAAACTTCTTATAATTACAAGTTGTTCATGTGGTGAAATATCCATTATATCCAGAATTATATTAATGATGTAGATATCATATATATCATATATTTACAGTATATACATTCATTTATAATATTACGTTACATTTAGAGGTAAGAAATGAAATGCACCGTTCATGGAGACGGTAAGCCGTACGTGTGCATGAACGCTACTTTCATTTCTATTTCATATTTAATGGAATGAAATCATAATGATATAAATGTATAATAAAATTCAAGTATAATATCATATATAATATCATTTACTCCATCCTTTATACCTCCCACATGTGGCATTAACGATTCACATCACTTTGAGGGGGCGGTAGTCCGCACTTCCTAAAATGAAATTATCGCGTTTACCCATAATGAAAATCATAAAGAATGCCATACAGAAGCATAAGTAAAAAAACATATTATATATCATATATAAATATAGTGACATCTTAATGGCCACCTTTGAATGTGTTATATGAGTGTTGAACAATCATTGTTTCGTGTGGCAGAAATTTGCCATCCACAGAAACCGTATGTTCATTAACCATTAAATGTATGTGTGTGTAATTGTAGCTCGAATGCTTCATATAAAAACATCCTAGTATATTGAGGATACTGGTGTTGTCACAAAAGAAAATAATAAAAAGAGTTTACGGGGTTGGAGAAGAAACATAAAACAAAACAACAATAGAGAAGACATTACCTCAACATCGGGTAAGTCTTTTTGATTTGAGCCAAAGGATTCCATGGGAAGCGTTATTCACAAAGTGATTCTTCTAAGAGTAAGAGGGGGAAGTTGGGAGATTATTTGGGCAGAGGTTTGATGAGCCAAATGGATTTATAGTGTGAATGAGGTGGTAGAGGTGGGGGCCTTTTATAAGAGGAGAGGAGGGGCACTCTTGGAAAGTAAGGAAAATTTACATTATTATACAATGATTTTCGGATTCTAAAGGTCCCACACTTATATAATTCGTGGATAAGGTGATAAGGTTTAGAAATATACCCATCCAATAGTCTTTGGACAAGTGTAAGCCTTGGAATGTACATTATCTTTTCATTTTATTAAAATCGTTAAATAATGAGGTCATCGCTGCATCATAATGATGTCATAAATAATTTAATATATTTAATGTCTAAAATTATAAAAAAATACTATTTTTTAGGAAATCTATTTAGATTTCCAATGAAAATTTATAGTCAAAAATATGACTTGTATAACCCCATGTAAAAATTGTTTTAGTAAAACATATCATGTTTGTGTCATTTTTTACTTTAACATTAAATAAAAGGTATTTATGTCATTTTCCAACTAAAGTGGCTCCATGGGGTCCCCAAGTTCACCCATGGATTGTCTTGGTCGTCCATGGAACATCCAATGATGGTAGGACATGTTTCAAGCTCATCTCATATTATTAAAACATTCTTTTTACCTTAAACTACACTAATTACCTCTAATCGCGATTAAGGACTTAAAAGTTACTATTCACCAAAAATTTATTTTAATCTCATTGAAACACATTTTACTTCTTAATGAAAACTATGTATGTCAGATTTTTGAAAATCAAATCACAGAAGTGGTAATATTTCATTTAAATGAAAAATCAGTTATTTAACTACCACTTAGTGGTTTCACTATTCATAAAAAATTGAAGTTTTTCAGAACAATGCCAAAATTTAACCCTAAGATAAAATTGATATTCCAAATTCAAAAATGATGTCTATTTTAAAAAATTCCAAACATATAAGTTTCATTAATAAATTTTATAATAAATTCCCGATGTCACAACAAATAGCGTGTTTTTAAGAAACAATTTATATCAAAAGATTGTCAATTGTTTATGTCCAATTTCAATGTTAAATTAATTCTAATGACCGAAATTGGATAAAATGGTAAAAAAATATTCTAATTATACTTTAAAACCATAAAATAATAAAATTTATCACTATAATTTATTTTTATTAAAAAAGTTGTTTTTAAGTATTTTTCACTATTCATAAAAAATTAGATGTTCTCATGAAAATACAAAAAATTCAACATAGGCTAATTTCGATATTCCAAATCCAAAAATGATGTCCATTTTGAAATATAATATTTCTATAATTTTAAAAAGTGTTTATTACTATTCATAACAGCTACTTTGATTAGTCGCGGTGTTTTAGAACTCGAAGTTGCGTACAATGCAGGCTGTTGCATTATTGAATGAGAAGCGTATTGTGGAAGCTCGGGGTGTTACATTCTCCCCTCCTTCAATAAATTGCGTCCTTGCAATTTGAAAATTTTCATGGAAAATAAAAGGTTGAAAATAGAAAATACCTTTTGGAAAACCCTCATCGGAAATAAGATTAATAAAATTTAGCCTTAATAAGAGGGAACTGGAAATTAGAAAGTCACCACCAAATTATGATCTCTATAAGGAGAACATTGGTGGAAATTAGAGACATATAATTGGAGGAAAAATGTATATATTTGTAGGGAGTGATTGAGGTCATCAATCACAATCAACTGTCAAATTGAGGGCCTCATAGCCTTCAATCTATGTTGATTTAAAAAATCATCAGTTCAACAAGACATAAGGTATTAGGATAACACATTTTTTTTTGTTTTAATATCCCTTTACTAATGTTTAAGAATTAATTTATTCATTGAATAAGAGATAGGTATATATATATTTATTCTTGACAATTAGAGTTTCAACCTTCAACTCATCTTTCACTCAAAACGATAATAGAACTCAAAAATATTATACTTATCCTAATTGTATAAGGTTCCAAATATTAACACATACCAGTTAGATTAGTAAAATTATTTTTTAATAACTAGGGACTTCCTGTAGTCTAGTGGTAGGAAATAAAGGCCTGTCGCACTATGGTTGTGGGTTCGATTCCTGCAGCTTTGGTACTTGAGTCAAAAATAAACTTCTTATAATTACAAGTTGTTCATGTGGTGAAATATCCATTATATCCAGAATTATATTAATGATGTAGATATCATATATATAATATATATATATAGTACATACATTCTTTTATAATATTACGTAACATTTATAGGTAAGAAATGAAATGCACCGTTCATGGAGACGGTAAGTCGTACGTACGCATGAACGCTACTTTCATTTCTATTTCGTATTTAATGGAATGAAATCATAATGATATAAATTTATAATATAATTCCAGTATAATATCATATATAATATCATATACTACATCCTTTATACCTCCCACATGTGGCATTACCGATTCACATCACTTTGAGGGGGCGGTAGTCCGCACTTCCTAAAATGAAATTATTGCATTTACCCATAATGAAAGTCATAAAGTATTCCATACAGAAGCATAAGTAAAACATAAACATATTATATATCATATGTAAATATAGTTACATATTAATGTCCACCTTTGAAGGTGTTATATGAGTGTTGAACAATCATCGTTTCGTGAGGCAGAAATTCTCCATCCACAAAAACCATATGTTGTTTAACCATTAGATGTAGGTGTGTGTAATTGTAGCTAGAATACATCTTAGAACAACATCCTAGTATATTTAGTATACTGGTGTTGTTACAAAAGAAATTAATAAAAATAGTTTAGGGGGTTGGAGAAGAAAAATAAAACAAAACAACATTAGAGAAGACATTACCTCAAAATCGGGTAACTCTTTTTGATTTGAGCCAAAGTCTTCCTTGGGAAGAGTTCTTCCAAAAGTTAGGCTTCTAGGAGTAAGAGGGGGATGTTGGTAGAGTATTTTGGAATAGGTTTGACGAGCCAAATGGCTTTAATGTGTGAATGAGGTGGTAGGGGTGGGGGCCTTTTATAAGAGGAGAGGAGGGGCACTCTTGGAAAGTATGGAAATTTTACATTATTATTGAATGCTTTTCGGATTATAAAGGTCCCACACTTATATATTTAGTGTCTAAGGTGATAAGGGTTCGCAATATACCCATCCAATAGTCATTGGACATGTTTAAGCCTTGGATTGTGCATTATCTTTTCATTTTATTAAAATTGTTAAATAATGAGGTCATCGCTGCATCATAATGATGTCATAAATAATTTAATTTATTTAATGTCTAAAAATTATAAAAAAATTACTATGTTGTAGGAATTCTTTTTAGCTTTAAAATTACTATTTATAGTCAAAATTATGACTTGTATAACCCCATGTAGAAATTGTTTTAGTAAAACATTTCATGTTTGTGTCATTTTTACTTTAACATTAAATAAAAGGTATTTATGTCATTTTACAACTAATGTGGCTCCATGGGGTCCCCAAGTTGACCCATGGATTTTCTTGGTCGGACATGGCACATCCAATGAGGGTAGGACATGTGTCAATATCATCTCATATTATTAAAATATTATTTTTACCTTAAACTACACTAATTACCTCTAATCGTGATTAAGAACTTAAAATTTACTATTCCCCAAAAAATTATTTTAATCTCATTGAACAACATTTTACTTCTTAATGAGAACCATATATGTAGGATTTTTGAAAATCAAATCACAGAAGCGGTAATATTTCATTTAAATGAAAAATCAGTTATTTAACTACCACTTAGTGGTTTCTCTATTCATCAAAAATTGAAGTTTTTCAGAACAATGCCAAAATTTCACCGTAAGCTATAATTGATATTCCGAATTCAAAAATGATGTCTATTTTACAAAATTCCAAACATATAAGTTTCATTAATTAATTTTATAATTAATTCCCGCTGTCACAACAAATAGCGTGTTTTTAAGAAACAATTTATATCAAATGATTGGCAATTGTTTATGTCCAATTTCAATGTTAAATTAATTCTAATGACCACAATTGGATAAAATGGTAAAAATATATTCTAATTATACTTTAAAACCACTAAATAGTATAATTTATCACTATATATTATTTTGATTAAAAAATTTGTTTTTAAGTATTTTTCACTATTCATAAAAAATTAGAAGTTCTCAGAAAAATACCAAAATTTCAACATAGGATAATTTCGATATTCCGAATCCAAAAATGAAGTCCATTTTGAAATATCAAATTTCTATAATTTTAAAAAGTGGTTATTACTATTCATAACGGCTACATTGATTAGTCGCGGTGTTTTAGAACTCGAAGTTTCTTACAATGCAAGCTATTGCATTATTGAATGAGAAGCGTATTGTGGAAGCTCGAGGTGTTACATCTAATCCAATATATTTCTTTTGATACAAATCTCATGCACCATACATGACATCTCAAGAGATTTCAACATTACCCAATGAATTAGAGTGCTATATAATTCAGTGCACACTCGTAACATGATTATAAAAACCTTCCAAAAGGGTTTGGGTTCACTCCCAATTCCAGGACATCATTGACCAAATATCCATGTGTGATTATTTGGAATTAAAATCATTAAAATATTTATTTTATATCATAAAGACCACGAGGTTTCTTAAAATACCATGAGCTTCAATATCCATTTCCAAAAATGCTAAATTACCTTGTTATACATGTTACATGATAAAGGTAGCTTTTCATGAAATTAAATTTACAAATATACAATCATATATATATATATACATAACATTTTTACATAAAAATATAGACATATAGATACATTTTTTACAAATATATTAGAATAAAACAAGATAGCATCTCCACACACATATGAATACGTATGTACAATGAACCATATATTATATATATATATATATATTCATTTATTTACATACATATATGAAGTAAATATTTTTACACAAATTCATACATATAAAAATTCATTTATGTATTAACGTATCTATTGATCATATATTAAAATTTTGGTTGACCCTAAAATTATACATATGTAGAGACATATGTATACAATTTTAAAGAAAAATTCTAATGATATGATATATTTATCTACATATATATACATATGATTGTTTGAAAATAAAATAATTTTAAATTTAACATAAATTTTGAAAACGTCGATAATATCCATTGCACATAATGTTTCCTATTTAGGAAAGTGATTTTATAATGATAAAAATGAAGGTGGACATGATTTTTAACATTCAAATATATATTTATATACATAAATGTTTAATATTATTATTATAAAAAAAATTTGGAAAACTAAATACCATGCCACACATATATATATTAGAGACATGTTAATTTTCTTTTAATAAAAATTAAATAAATTAAATCTCATGAATCCTTGTTGAAGAAAAGTTTTAGAAACTCAAATGACCCACTTATATTATTAAAATACAATTAAAATACCATTAGACAATACTGATGGATTAAGGCCAAATTTTCATATGAAAATATTAAATATAGAAATAGTTTTAAATAATTTACCAAATTTCCCCTTTCTATTAAAAATATAAATATAAAAATTATTTATATAGATATAAAATATCTATTAGTAAACCACTAAATGAAATTGAAATATAATATAAAATGGTGAACCCAATTTAATCATTTGATATGATTTTATTTTCACAAAAAAAAAAGAAAATTTCTCTTGCACATAAATAGATCTTATAGAAATCACCTTCTTAAGTAGAAACTTGAAATGAAATAAATGCATGATATATATTTATTTACCTTTAAATAATGTAAACTTGACAATGAAAAATTTAAAACTGAAAACATATTTTCATTTGAAATAAATAAAAAACTCAAAGATTGAAGATAGTTCCAAAATAAATTTCGTTAAATGATATACAGAAAATTAGAAAACCTTATTCTCTGACATCATAGATTACAGAAACACCCCTATTGAACTCACATATATTACATAGAGTTCTTACATAAGGATGATTATTAGTGAAAGGAATAAATGCCCTTGTATCTATATGAATCATTATTAGTTTTTTATTTTCAATCTCTTTGAACTATATTCATGTAAAATATGGTTGATATTCAATCAACCATGTCTATAAATTCACATAGGATTTAAGGGATTAAGAGTAGAAGTATGTGTGTTTAAATTATCTATCAATTTTATTCATGAATATTTATTTCAATTTGGAATTAATTTGATTCACTAATTCAAATATTATATATCAGTTAGTATTTTTAAAAAGGTAATATTAAAACTGAAATAAAAACTAGTTGCTAAAATTTATAAAGAAACAATATATTATATTTATCGTTTAATTTAATGATTAAAGTTAATGAAATTTGTCTGATCTAACTATTTGAAAAATATATTTATATTTTAATAGTTAAAATAAATTAATTTTACCATAAGAAATTGATAATCTAAATAAATCATTAAAATGATTTATTAAACCCAATTAATGAATGAAAGAGGATGGAATCTGTTTCAAAAATAGAAATAGAAATTGATAATTCGATTTTTTTTTTATTTTAAAAACATTAGTTTATATTCAATTTTTTGATCCATATAAATTCCTATATTTTTACCTAACAGTAAGCCCTATGGATTTCTCTTGTAAAATATATGTATCACTCATGGGAACGACCTTGTAACTTCACTATTATATGAATTATTATAATAATACTAATCATGAACACATATTTTTTAATCCTGATTGAACACTTTAATTGACTATTCTTGTGGGATGGCCAATTTTATTGGAAGTATTGGTGGTGATAATGGGTGAACATATAAGTATAATAAATATTTTTTATAATCATATTCTATTCTGAAATTATTAATACTTTTCTAATTTTATTTCACATTTTGTGCATGTGTTTTTTTTTCATTTCATGAATGTCAATGCATAACCAGGATTCCAAAAACCTGATCATGGAGCGTTGATTCACAAGAAACAATTGATTATAACACTAATAACAAGAGTTTCTTATGTCCATATATATGATTTTCCATCGAATATAACATGATCTCAACTGCACCCAATACACCTCAAGGAAAATTCTCCAATGAGAACCAATATAATGGATCACCACAAATTCCTCATGCTAGAGCCACAATACACTATAATTTTTCATCTATTGATTTTTTCCTTTTGTATTTTCAATAATTTTATTTAGGTGAAATTTTTTAATATTAAACTACGAATAATAAAAATAAAAAACATGGTATGAATTAGTGGCATGAAAAATTAAGATCTACATACATATTTGATAATCCTCAGAGAAGTTTTTGATATATTCAACAATAATTGAGTAACATAAAATTCAATATGATCGAGGTTATTCTATTTATAACTCTTATCTGAGAAATATATATTTTAAAGAGTTCAATAAAGGGTTATATTAAAACCTTGGATAACATATAAAAGTTATTATTAGACAAATACATTCCACTATGGAGGATATAAATGTTTAGGAATGAAATCTCAATCATTACACAAGCTGGTGGATATTCTATATTTGAAACATAAGATAAAATAAATTATTTAATAAGGAATTTGTTACATAATAGAATCGTTATTTTCCAATAAATGAATCAATTATTTAATTTTTACATCCTAATACTTGAGTCATGATCGATGAACTATTAAGTAAAGGATTAATTATGAAAACATTTGATGTTTTAAAAGACATTCTCTATGAGATTCCACATAATGATAAATTATGAAAATGTGATTGTAGTCCACCAATGATAGAAATATTTAAATATTATGAGATCAAATTCTCAAATAACTAATTAGATTCAATTAAAAATAAATTAAATTAGTTATAATTTATAGTGGAATTGACTCAATCACAGTATTCACAACCACTAACACTAAAAACCATTTTATAATATTCTGAGATGTGAAGAGGACCCCACATATACCAAGGATTTAGTAGGGTTCAACTTATAATAAAACTTTAGAATTAACATGTGTTAGTTATAATCAACCCACCAAACAATTCTAAAATAAATACAACCAATGGAGGTGAATTCCATAGAATCCATAACTAAATACATTTTATAACTAATAGAAATGTTTCTTAATTTTCAAATAAAATAATTTTATACCAAAATATTTACTTGTATCACAACCCTTGATGGGTATTCTAACTATTACGACCCCCTTAAACATAAAACAAACATCCTAAACATAAAATCTATCCAAATACTCCTTATTTTCCCCTAAAAATAACTTAATTTAATATTCTATAACATTCACCAAAAGTATTCTATGTAGGTTATAAGACTATATAAATCTATAAGGAATTAATAATCATCTACTTATAACTATTGAAACATGTGGGGAAAATATATCAAACATTAATAGAGTGACTATTAAATACCCTACCATGTATAATGGTGGAATCCCAAGAGAGATGGTTGAGGCTATGAAACTTTTTCCGGTGAGAGGTGGAAGAAAATAAGAAAAATAGAAGGAAAATTTTATGTAAATGGAATAATAAAAAGAGGGTGAATGAGAAAAAATGAGAATAGAATGAGGAAAAAAATACAATAAAAATATAATATGGTAATATCTAGAAAATAGTTTTTTATGAGGAAGACTAATACAAAAATAAAGATCCATATAGACCACTCATTCCTTCCTATCAAGGATAAGGAATCTCATGTTTTAAATGAAAAAAAGATGATTTAGATTGTTTCATATAACTATAAATATGCATCTCTTTTTGTGAATCCATTACTTATATTTTGAGTAAATTTTATATGAATTACAATAAAAAAGATAATTCTAAATGGTTGTGGTGTTTATGGTTTTATTTCTCTATGAAAAGAGTGTTCAACAGAATTTCAAAAGAATATTATTACTAGATGAGTGATCATGAAATATTTTAAATATTGTTCAATATTAGTACATGCACATTCAAGAATACAGATTGTGACGTAAGAATGGGGTGAAAATTTTAATCCATGATGTTTTTTTAAATATGGGATTGGATAATCCAAAAAAGATATTATTTTCACTCAAAATTATTTTTATATCTATGAAGTACCCCTGACTATTTTTTAAAATTTATAGTCATGGAGGATAATTTTATATTCTCCATATATTTTATTCTATTCCTGACAGAATAAGAATGAGGTATTCCCATAATCCCAAGAAGATCATTCATTGAATCTAAAAAAGAATTTATAAATTTCAAAGAAATGATGAATAATTTATTGAGTTAGAGATGAATAAGTATTATTTGATCTTATTAAAAATATTAATCCTGAAATTAAATAATAATATTATTATATACTATTTTCTACTAAAAAAACCCCATATATAATGAATCTATAAATGGTAATTTAGGTAATATAATACCATTAACTAATGATATGGTGGAAACTAAAGAGGATAATTTATAACCATGGGGTAAGGAAGAAACTGATGTCATGTAATGGGGAAAATATATTAAAATTGTTTCTTATATATATTTAATTTCTTTAAACATCAAAATCCAACTCCATTAGTTTAATATATTGACACAAACACGATCATACTTATTCCTAGTTGAAAAAGACTATTCAAAATGATTATTAATGTATACAGATGAAATTAATAGGAATAAAAACTGTTATATGTTTTATTGAAAAGGAAAAAATAACATAATAAGGGTTTTTACATCATAAAAATTATTAATATTGTCATTTTCACAAAAAAACTAATTTTTAGAAGAAGGGTTAAAACAAAAAAATAGCTAAAAATAACACATACCCCACTATGAAAAATATTTGATAACTCACATAGATTATTTCTATTATCAATGGAATTAATCCTACCATTTTGAAAAACAAACATCACTATTATATGAAGTAAAAAACAATGATTGTTACTATAGCTAAAAAAACAAACTATTATGAATTTTTTGTAATAAAAATGTTCTTATCCTTCTTGATGTGGGATTTATCATTTCAATAAAAAGTAAATGGGTGACCCTATTACATGTAATTCCAAATAAGGGTTATAGACTATGATAATGAATGATGATATTGAAACGATACATAAAATGATAGTTACATGATATTGGGTATGCATATACAAACAAATTATAGAAATATCCATAAGAATTGAAAACATTCCATTATTAATCATGGATCAATTCTTAATAGGTTACCTCAATATTAATTCTTTTTTCTTTTTATATTGGTATTATAGATACAACTAAATAAATTATTATCTATCTAACAAATAAGGGTCAATGTTTAGATACCCATATCAAACATTCTCCTATAATATTGGGTATTTTGGCTCGTTTATTGAACTACTGACTTCTCTAAGGTGTGTGCCACTAAATTTTCATAACCTGGATGAAGAATGTAATGATATTTTAATGGATTGTTTGTTATTATAAGGGAAATCCATTGATTTATTCCTATACAAACATCATTTTGTACATAAAATAATTGAAGTAAAATTATTAATTCTAAATTGGGAAATGTTCTACATCATAGTTTAAGGTGGTGTCATTAAAGTGAATAGAATATCAAAAAAAAATTAAAGGTATATCTAGAAATGAAAAAATTCATACATGGTCTCCATGATCATAATAAAATGAATTGGATTTAAATACTTCTTAGACATGATGTTTTTTCCACCACATTATATATGATTTCTTCAAGATATCTAGGCCACTAAACCATATTTTATCAAAGTATGTTTTGTTTGTATTTGAATCATCATGTAAGGCGGAATTTATTTCGTTAAAAATAATTTGTTGGCCACACCAGTCAAGATATTAATGAATAGATATAAAACATTCATCATAATGTGAGATCCAACTGGTTCCATTATTAAAGATTCTCTATTATAGTGGGTAGATAATATTTTTCAACTTATCTATTATGACATTCATTCCAATATTAAGCCACACATAAATTAAACTGTAACTGATCAAAAAATGTATAACAATTGTTTTTTATTTTTATAACATCAATTAATATTTACTAATCATTGATGTGATTGTCTACATTGATCACACCTCCTGAGTTATTTTATAAAAAAGGATTCTAATCAATTCATGATTTTCTGTATGTTCTTACAAATATATTTTTATAGGATTAACATAAGAAAATGGATTGGACATTGAAGTGGCTGACCATTATTTGAGATTACTCTGAATGAATATATAAGGGGATGACAAGAGAGAAATTGATGATGAGTTCCTGGATGTGAAGCTTTTATGTATTGATTTACAATTTATTCAATGGTTTTTCATCATTGTAGATTATTCAAATAACAAGACCATAAATATTTGTTTTTTATACTATTAATTAATAATATTTTTAGATAATTCAAAATATTGTTTTTTTTATTATAACTTATTATTCATGAAATATAGAGAATTATTAATTTAGTTCTATGTTCACAAATCCATGGAAAACATCATTCTAAAATTGTTCTACTCATCACCAAATGGGTGAAATAATAGACATGGTAGAATAATGTCCATGGTAATATAATGTGTTTTATATATTTTTAACATACAAATAGATTTAAGGGATTTCATATGAGGGTATGTTTTATGCCAATAATTGGATAACATTGGTAAAATAATTGATTTTACCAAAAAACAAATTTTCTAATAGTGGAGGTGACTGATGTATAGAGAAATTATTTTCAGGGGACCTTGTGAATGTCCATGAGAAACACATACATACATTTGTAAGTTATTTACATTACAAAATGTGTAGAATATTAATCTACATGGAAAATTTATCAAAATTAGTGATTAAATTGTAATTAAATAACTTATTTTATCTTGTTTGTATGTCAAGTTTACTCTTTATTTCTTGAGGAACACATTCAAAGAAATATTTTTTTTTTGTTCTATATAATTAAACAGTTTCACACAATACCATCTCCTCTAACCACCCACAATCATATGTGAAAGTATAATTATCAAACTGAGTGATTAAAAATATTTTGTAGAAAACTACAAGTTCAATATGGAATGATTATAGAAAAAATCCTGATAATTATTTATTTTAATAAATGATATATTTTATAATGATGATTATTATAACCCCATTTAATATTATTGATGAGAAACTACTATATTTACTGGTGGATCTCTATCGTCGATAATATAGGGTTATGAAGAGTGTGGCTATGGAATCAGACCACGATATAAATATACTTCTATATCTGGATAAATTATAAAATATTTAATGAGATTAATATATGAATTAAAATATCTATAAATTAAAAATCAATAAGTGTCCAGATTTATGAATCAACCAATTTATGTTCATACCAGGAGATGTAATAATTTTGCATAAATATTGTTTGACTTTGATTCCAAGAAAACTACAGTCACTTTTGATACGAACATTCATGATATAAATGCCTTATTACATGGATCAATTTATAACTAAATAAGGAATGGTCCTTAATTCTTGTTCAATAAACAATTATGAATCTATACATGGAAAATTTCCATAATTAATTTCTTTTATCTCTCAAATTTTACAAATAAATACAACGTTAAATCACTAGGTATCGGGAAACCTTATTAGGTTTTATTTTTTAGGATTATAATACTATGTTAAATTGGTTTGAAATTATTAATATAAATTAGTTTAGAGACATTATAGACCTCTCCCTTAATCTCCAATTGTAGATTTAATAGAGAAAACATAAAATTTGAGAGGATTATTAACCAAGGGATAAAAGGAACCATTTTTAATGTTCTACCAGATATATCATGTCATAAAATACTACTCCCAAAATTCATCATTATAGAACAATGAAACACAATTACTTACAAAAAAATAATAATGTAATTTTATTGGGTACAAAAGAGCCTTACCCTAATATGGTGGGCGTGCACTATAGCCCAAACCCAAAATATCATAATATGTTCTAACAAATAATTTTGCGATGAAATGTAATTTATCATTATACAATGATTCCAGGTAAAAAATGTAAGCAAAAAGTATTATAGGGCATGAATCATGTAATGATTTTGACCTAAAATAAATCTCATTGGGATAAACTGACATAGATGTTTTGTGGTGTCTTCCCCCATGAAGTTGTAAATCTAGAGGACTGATTTTGAAAAATACTATGGTTTTTGTGCTAATGATGTCATTCTACAATGACTTGGATCATGCCATAGTGTATTAAAAAAAATTTAATTCTAAACAACAAAACCTAAATTGTGTTATTATTATCCCTCTTCCCATCTGTCAGATCTCCTTAAATTGATTTTCATAGATATTTGTTCTTGTTATGGTCACATTAAAGTATTAATGTTACACTTATAAAGAATATCCTTCTTTGAATTTCACACCTCCTCAGACATATTTCAACTTACTCACTACACTATTTCTAAAACCCACACTATGATAATCAACCATACCCATCTAAACATAATAACATTTCAAAACCATGAAAAAATAACCCATTTAAACCACATATGAATCCATATCAAGCCATTACCAATCCATATCCCTATCTCTGCCACAATTGATCAAAATAAGACTATTAAAAAATAAATAAAAACCCATTAACACAAATAAAAAATAATATACCTATGAGACCCACAAAATATAAAATGGATAAACTACCCACACAAACACCTGATCCATTACATAGCCTTTCACCTAAGAAATTCACATCTCGTTGACATATAATAATCCCATACAACCAAACAACCCATAAGACATATATATGTGGGGATTTATCCAAATATAACCTTAACAATTTTATACAGTTCATTGATGCAAAACAATGGATGAGTCTAGGGCATCATTAATTTTCAAGAATTCATAAACAATGAATTTTGACATGAATATTATAGAATATGTTGATATAGACATTCATGTTATATATTCATTCAAATATATGAATTTATAACACATTAATCATATATTAGAGGAGGATTTTATAGAGTCGCTTTTACAATTACTGTTAGTATTGGATATGAAATTGAAGAATATTAAGGTAAAAATTGTTCAATATAACGGGATCCTTTGGATTATAGTGTTTGGAAGAGGATAATGTGTCCAAAACCTGAATTTTTTTATATTTTGGATTGTAATGAT
This sequence comes from Viscum album, assembly GCA_963277665.1. Lineage (NCBI taxonomy): Eukaryota > Viridiplantae > Streptophyta > Magnoliopsida > Santalales > Viscaceae > Viscum > Viscum album. The sequence continues at coordinate 793,201,956 of OY728162.1, read as the reverse complement.
TTTATACTGGAGCGCTGCAAGAACACAATCCATAAGTTATAGATGTAAACAACCTTTTACCCATAAATAAGGAAAATACCAAAAAAAAACTACGATCAATGAGTTGTAAATTTATCTATTAAGAATTATACATTGGGAAATCTATCATGAATGGTTTGATAAGGGATCATTGAAAGGATTTGTGATCAGATGATTCCTTATTATTATTTCCATAATTTAAAAGCCCAAGTGTTTTATTATTGGTGGGACTTTCACTACATAAAAAGAAAAGAAAATCGATGTTTTTCACTGATTATTTCACCTATCCTAACTGGGATAGATTATGTTCTCTGACCTCACATTAGTAGAAACAATTGACCCATTAATGATAGAGGGAATGATCATGAATTGGATGAAATTTATACTTATTTAATGATGGATAAGGATTATATTGAGGGGAACTCACATGATTATTTCTCTTCCCAATCCAACCCAACATTGAGAAGATGAATATAAGTTTCACATAATTAGAAACAACCGCCATGCATTCCACACAGAGAGTGCAATTAGTATTTTACTATTTCATTCATTATATGATTTGGATAAAGCACCATTTATATGATAAGATCTAGGTAGAATTAAATCCACCTCCAATTCTACCACATGACTTAACACAACATCCATTTGGTATAATATATCCACCCTAGTAGGAACATGATAGGTTAATCCTAACTCAATATTTTTATCGCACCCAACCGTAAACATATTTAGTATGTATTAGACCACCCCATAATAAGAATTTATACAAGACCCAACCCACCCATATTCATATTTTGACACATGGGATGCTAGCTATCTTATTGATACTGATGAATGATGATAGTTAGAGTTGGATTACCAAAATAATGGAATGGGTCTGATAAATTATGCCACAATAGAGGATCCATTTATTAAACTAGTTGACCTCCACATGGCCTCTCTATGGATCAGGGAGATACCAAATCAATAGAATGATCATCCACTGACTCTTGCTACTAGAATTTTCACTATAATACCACTTCATAGTGATAAAAAAAATTAAACTACCAATACAGAAATCTATATTCTAGTTAATCCTATTATAAACACTGAACATTACTAGGGTCATGGATCTGCAGCTACCCTACCTAGTGGGGAACCATATACCCAAATTATTACATAAGTACGAATATCAAACTCTCAGACATCTAACTTAGTATTATACTTAATTGATCATTCATATTAGTACTATTCAACCCTAGAATTTATGGTTCTTAATCACTTATTGTGTGTGGTATAAGAAGTTTCTAACACAACCTATATTTATACTACTCTACCGTCCATTATAAAACATTAGTTGTCGAGGAAATTGTTTTGGGGAATTACTAGGCGATTCAGTGCTGGTGGGTGTAGTCCTTTAGGGATTTCATGGTTTTATTGACTACAACCATAGTGGAGGTGGATCCCAACCAGGAGATGGGTATGGAACCAATGATTCTTATGATTTCCACCACTCTAATTATTTTTTATGCCATATATTTTTCTTTTAGTTTGTTATTTTTTTTATAATTTACAATATTTACATTCCTTTTGTGATCATTATTAATCCATTATATAACATGTAGAAACAAAAAAAATTATTATTTTTCTACATAAATTTATTCATAACCATAATAAATATAAAATTATTATACTATAATGTTTCATTGTTTAATTCCATCATTTTACTAAATCAAATCCACCATAATTCATTAGTTCATAGGATTTTCATACAGTAAATTCCATCTAGTTATCATGGAAAAAAACTGACATGAATCTTGGAGGTCCTTAATTCTTTCTTGACATCTGATAAATTACTATGATATATTAAACGAATTTTTTTTCAAACCACATTAAAATTATTTAGGATATTTTTTTAACCCTTTTAACCTTTAGACCCGACCTATATCCAACCATATTTTAGTCATGTAATATCAAGTAAATTTCTAGATAAGTAATCCAAATTATATACCAATTTATCTTTTATACAGGACATTTTTTTTTCAAATACATGATTTTCATATTTTTAGTTAAAAAATGATGATTGGGTATATAACACCCCAATATTTTATAGTAAGTTATTTTCTTTAATGTAATTAAATAGCTTGCGCTATATGCAACACCAGTTTTGATCACACCATGACTTAATAATCTAGCCGTTCGAAAAGAGGTTATGAATAGTATTAACATAATTATGAACTTTATATATTCCATATAATTTTAAAATCTATATTATGTGTTTATTAGACATTATATAATAACTAATTCATTTTATTCAGATAAAGCAAGTTTTTTTTCGAAAATGCAATTTTACCGCCCTTTAATGGTGAACCATTTTTAAATCCAATATTTTACCCAATTTAATATTTATTTATGAAATAAAAAATTCTTCTTTAGAATTGTGAAATCAAAATTTAAATTGGATTAAATTTTGGTATTTTTCTAATAATATTTATTTTTATGAATACTGAGAAATAATGTATTTAAATTCTAAATTAAAATTGAATCTAATTTATTTATATGGTTATATTATATTTAAAATTATTTAAGAAGTATAAATAGATTATATTTTTACCCTTTAATCCAATTTTGGTCATTGAAATTAATTTCACTTTGAACTTATACAAAAAATGTATCAATCTTTTGGTAGTTACTATTTCTAAAAAACACGCTTTTTGTTTTGACAACGAGAATTAATTTTAAATTTATTATTCAAACTTTTATGTTTCAAATTTCGTAAAATTTACATAATTTTTGAATTCAGAATATCAAATATAGATTAGGCTGAATATTTGGTATTTTTCTAAAAAACATCAATTTTTGATGAATAGTGAAACCACTATGTGGTAGTTAAAAATAGGACTTTTCCAGTTATATGAAATTTTACCACTTTTGGGAATTTAATTTTGAAAATATGACATACATGGTTGTTATTAGTAAATAAAATGTGGTTAAATAAGATGAATATGATTGTTGGTGAATAGTAGCTTTTGACTTTTATTTACCGCGGTAAAAGTTAAATAGGGTAATTCAAAGTAAGAAGAATATTATAACAATAACAATTACCTTAAAACTTGTCCTATCCTTATTAGATGAGTCATGGCTGACCATAGGCATCCTTGGATCAATTTTGGGACCCCATGTAAAAACTTATTAATAATAATGACACTTTCTTTTAATTAACATAATGTAAAGGAAAAAATTACATAAACAAATATCATTTAGTAAATCAATTTTTACAGGGGGTTATATAAGTCATATTTTATACTATAACTATTAATTATAATGATAAAAATATTTCCTAAATTTTGGTAATTTGTTTTATAATTTTTAGATATCAAATAAATTAAATTATTTATGACACAATACTAACGTAATATTTACCTCATTAATAAATGATTTAAATAAATATGATTATTAATATTAAAATAATATCCAAACATTTCCAATTCATATTAGATGATTTTATTTTGACCATAAGTCATATAATCTTCGTCTTTAATAAGTTTAGGACTTTTAAAAACCGAATATAACTATATAATAAAAAAATATTTTCACATTTTCCTAAAGAGACCCCCCTTTCCCTTATTAAAGGGCACCACTTCTAACCCATTCCATACACCTCTCATGCCAATTTTATTGTCCAAAAACTGCCAAAATAATCTCTCATGATCCCCCTATTACTCCTAGAATCCTTACCTTAGGCATAAGGAACTTCAAGAAGTCATTTTTGTTCAAACCAAAAGAAGTTACCCAAATTAAAGGTAATGATTTGTCATAAATTCCTTTGATTTATTTTGTTTTATTTTACTTCTCCAACCACCCTAAACTCTTTTTATTCCATTATTTTATAACAACACTAGTATCATCAAAATACTATTATGTTGTTATTTGAATAATTAGAACTAAACTTACACACACCTCCATCTAATGGTTGAATAACATACTGTTTCTGTGGTTGACAACCTAACACCTCATGAAACGATGATTGTTCAATTATCTCCTTCCGCCTCTCACGGTGGCTATTAAGACGGTACTATATTGATATCTGATATATATATATATATGTATTTATTTTTTTCATTATTATTATGTATTTGGAATTTTGATTATTATTCTATGGTTTGTATTATGAGTAAAACACTATAATTTCATATGAGAAAATGCGGACTACCACCCCCTCAAATTGATATGACTCATTAATGACATATGATGGACATATAAAGGAGGTAATTAATGATATTATATATGATATTATAAATAAAATATTATATACCTATATATCATTTTTCTAATTCCATTAATATACAAAATAGAAATGAAATTAACGTTCATTTGTACGTACAGCTTACCGTCTCCATAAACGGTACATCTCATTTCTTATCACCAAATGTTATGTACTGTTATAAATAGATATATATACTGGATATATAATATATAAATATATTAAATCTAAATCATGTATATAGTTATAGATATAATGTACATTTAACCACACGGAAAAATTGTAATTATAATAATGTTCATTTTTGACTCAAGTTCCGAACATCGATAAAATATCCAATATAAACTCAAATAATTATCTAATTTTTATAGCAAGGTAATAAGTGATATAAAAGGAATAAAAAATTTTAAATATGTTCCTAATAAATTGTAAATTAACTTATGTTTATTATTCAAGAAGAATAATGGACATACATGAGAAGGCAAACTTGAGGTAAGGGGTTTATTATCTCACTCTTAATTTCGTGACATTTCCATTATTTGTCACTTATTTATTTCATATGGTGTATTATGTACATCCAATTATTTTATTCGTGGTGTAATATAATTTAATTTATGGGTATTTACATCTTCATTTTATGATCCTTCTTTCATTGGTGTATCTTTCGTAAGTTACCAAATCGGTAAGAGAATTTCAAATTTCGATTTCCACTCATTGGGCTATAATAATTCTTCAATGATTATTTTACTCCATAATTATGTGTGGAATAACTATTTATAATTTATTTAGTAATTTCCACTCCACTTTAGGCAGATATACTTTTGATATACATAATCCCTCCTTTCAAAAATTTTGAAGACATCGATATGAACCAGATAATAGAAATTTTAACTCAATCTGCATTCATTGAGTTAAATATACAATTCATTGGTGTTGTTTATACATGAATATGTGTAAATGTCATATTATTTATTTATAATTTATATCTAATCATATTTACTGTATTTATATTTTTCACATATAATTATGTCATTGATTTATCATTTACCCAAGGAAAAGATCTTTATATTTGATTTCATCACAAATTACATTCCTTTGAGAAAATTTTTTATTCACCAATTCAATTTTATATGGTGTATATAATATCCATCTACATAGTATATCATGGAATCCATTATTCTCATGATATTATAATGTTTATATTACCTCAATTTATTGTATTCAAGTGTCTCTCTTTTGGTTATGAACTCTAACTAAAATATCATTTTATATGTTTTAATGATTTATTCATATATATATTTCTCATTAATATCCTTGTTTTAAAAATGGTTTTAAGGATTTATTTATATGGAAATTAATATATTAAAATTAAAATTCCTTTAAAATGTTTCAATGTGGTATGGGACACTTTGATTCAAAAATCTATTTTAAACGGATTCTTGATAAATAGTGTGACTTTTAAATGTTTTCATGAAAAAGGGTGATATTTCTCTAAAATAGTTTTGATGATTATATTCATCTAAGTAAATATCCTTCACTATTCTCATTTGAGGTTAATATAATCATCTATATTGTTTTGAATGAGTTATTTTTTACTATAGATGTGCTATTTTTATAACATTCATGGTTTTTGTAAAATTATTGACAGTTCGTATGCCAGTATTAATACGAACGTTTGTCTTATATTTTAAACATTTAATATGAGGAATTCATCGGACTTAGTAAGTGACTGGTGGAGACCCCTATATCCTTTCGATGCATCAGTAGGACTCATGGGACAAACTATTTTCTTGACATAAGGCCTTGACAAAATCTTTTTTGTAGTCTTAGAACGAGGCCTTGACTATGTGGTTATGATTTCGAACATTATGCATTCCATAATTATGAAATTAGATATTGATATTTCATGTCTTTATTCGAAAAGTAGAATACCCATTACTATGTTTTATTATGACATTATTTACTCAGCTCATATTCCTACCATAAAGTGTTCATGTTTATTATTTGTAAAGGCATATGTTTTCAATTATTCACCATGCCTAATGATTATGTTGTCTTCAGTTGTATTGCTTAGTCTTACTAAGCATCTGAGATCACCAATTTCTTATGTTTTATTCTCCAAGGATTCCAATAAGTGTATTATGATTTATATGATGGGTTAAGCTAGGGGATTAATGGAGTTATCAAAGGAAAATGTATGTTGTGTTTTATTTTTTATTGTATAATGTAACGTTCATGTAGGTAATCTATCTTCCAATACTGTTTAACTGATCGGTCTTTCGGTACATGATTCCTGTTAATAATACCAATTTATTAAAATAATGCACCGACTCTAGGCTTCTGGGGTTGGGGCATTAAAGTTGGTATCAAAGGATGTTTAGTATAATTCTTGAAAACTAGATTTAGATATACTCTTATTAGAGCACATTACCCTAAGATATACATTGAGGATTAGTATAGAAGAACTTACTAGAATATATGTATTGTAGAGAATTTGTGTATATTCCATGCAATACATCACTGTCTTAATATGAGATGCTAGACGCGGCTCTAGCACATATGTATCTAGGAGTGAAAAATATGATAGCGAGTTTCGGGCTTGACCCAGGGTATCCTGGAACATGACAATGGGATTTTATGCACTCTCAGTTATGACACTCCCATGGGATATGCTTAGGATAGTTCACATTATCATTACAAAACGATTTGAATGATTTTAATATAAGATGAAAATAAATAACCTTGGTTAATCCTAAGGTGTTTTGGATTGAAAATACAATTTTATGATATTCTCTAAATGAATTTATTACTCACACTATGCTTTCTTGTGTTAGTTAATGGCTGGATTCCAAGTAATTCATAGTAACATTGAGAATGATGTACAATATTAGAACCGTGGTTGAAATGATCAACAAAATCATATGTTGAAAGGCATAAAAGATATTGTGTTAATGATGAATCAGTTTTCAAAAAATATGTTCAACAATATATATATTTACACACTCCTAATCACAACAAGGGAAAAGTGGTGAATGATAAGAGATAAAATTGTGAAGACCATGAAGAAAAGAAATCAAAATTTCTATCATGCCATAAATTTGGATGGAGAGACCCAGGAAAGTGTATCAATGGATAAATGAAATTATTTATGTGTAGGAAATAAGGGCATAAAGTAAATAATTTCCCAAGAAAAATGAAGTGTAATATGGTAGAAAATAAAAATAGTCCTAAGAATCCATTTACAGTCATTTTCCAAAAATTTAGGGTACCTAGCTATTACTCGAGTGAATTCCCTATTCTATAGGATATCCTCTTGGTCATGGAAGAAGCAATGTGGGAATAAATTGATGCAGAAATGATTAAAAGTATGCGATTACTTTGGAATAATATTCTATTGTATCTGTAACCATGAAGTTTGTTTTTTGGAAATGGTATTTGAGGCTGAATTATCTCTTCTTTTGTGGATGTATTTATAAAAACCATTTAGGATTATATGTTCCTTGAATTTGAGGCAATTATAGGTTATTAATTTTTGGGATGAAAATGCGAGGTATGAGATAACATTTGTGCTTAAATTATGTTATATTTATTTTGAGGAACCTATCTCATTTTTGGGAATATTATAAAATTATATAGTTTTTGAAAAAGGAAAACACACATACCATGTGATAACTTGTCGCGTCAGATAAAGCTCTGGGAATCGAACCCACAACAATAGTGCAACTGGGACATATCACCAACCACTAGACTACGTGAAGACCCTGGTTAGTAAGACTAATTATTTTTATAGTTAAATGATTTAATGGATAATGAATATGTATATTTTTGAAAATTACGATTGGTCCTTATTAGATGAAAATTATTTTGTGAATAAGTGATAAATGTTATTTTGGAGGTCCTTCATTCAGTTGGAAAAAAATATGCCTATGGAATATAGAATACCATGGGACATTATTTGAGTTGTAATGGTGGATTTGTATATATATTTTAATTGTGGATTTATAGTGATTAAAATATTTAAGAAGATAATTAACCTATCATAGAGAATATGTGATTAAATTAGTTACTTAAATGTTTGTGACTTTAAGGGTAATCGATGTTATTTGGAGATGTATTTTAATTTGGAAGACTACATTATCAAATTTTACCATGATTTAGGTTTCAATCATATTTTGGATTATGTTTAAGGATTTTAAGGACAATCGTTTATTGAACTGACTTTATATAACTTTGGTTATTGTTTGTTTAATTTTATAAATTTATATCAGTAATCTTTATATAAAATATTATCCATTTTGGGGAAGATATGACCTTGTACTAACCATTTTGGTTTTGTTAAATATATAAATACAAGAGAAAAATATAGTTCATCCTTTGTGGAATACATGATTCTCTAGAAGTTGATTCTAACGCTTCAGGTGTGTCCAAATCATCTAGAATACTCATCGTTTGGGGAAAAGATGAGTTAGACATAGAAATATATTAAAAGATGAATCTATATTTAAAAATTAAGTATATCTCTTTATTTTCTTAGTCAATATGATAAATAAATTCCAAATATTTATAAAATAGAAATTAAATCCAAAAAGTTGTTCATTTACTTTTCCTACCGAGGAATCAAATACCATTTAACCCAAAATAATTTTATGGGTTTCAGATCGTTTACTTCCTCATGATCATGTTTTCTATAACTCTCCATCATAACTTCACACTTAGTTTATCTTCCATATCCATGTTTTTCTACATGGAAATCCTAGCATGGGTTATTTTGGGTGACCTTTCGACTTATCTTTCATTCTTTTAATGTGATAGTTTTATAGACACTTTTTCTAATGTCGGACATTCAAAAAAGTTCCCAATCCCAATTTTGAAATTGCAAGGATGCAATTTCTAAAATGGGGGGGAATGTTAATCCCCAAGATTTCATAGTATGTAATTTACTTTAAAGTAATTCAATATCTTGAGCTACACACAACACCATGTTCGAGTGCACCACGACTTACAAAACAATCCGTTCAAAAAGTGTTCTGAATAGTATTAACTATATTTTGAACATTATATATTATATATAATTTTAATATCTATATTATGTGTTTATTAGTCATAATATAAGAAAAAATTCATTTTTTCAGATAAAGGAAGTATTTTTTAGAAAATGATATTTTGCCGCCTTTTAGTGGAGAACCCTTTTTAAAACAAATATTTGACCCTTTTACATATTCATTTTGACATAATATAATTCTTACATAGAATCGGGAAATCCAAATTTACTTTGGATGAAATTTTGGTATTTTTATAATAATATTCATATTTTTTATAAATAGTGAGAAATAATGTATTTTAATTCAAAACATCCATTTATTCTAATTTATTTATACAGTTATATTATATTTTAAATAAGTTCTGAAGTGTGATTAGATTATATTTTTACCCTTTATTCCAATGTTTGTCATTGAATTAATTTCACTTTTAACTTATACAAAAAAAAAATCTCAATCATTAGGTTGTTACTATTTCTTAAAAACAAGAATTTTGTTTTGACAACAGGAATTCATTTTATATTAATTAATCCAACTTCTATGTTTTGAATTTTTTAAAATAGACATAATTTTTGAATTTGGAATAAAAAACATATCTTAGGGAGAATTATTGGTATTTTTCTGAAAAACATCAATTTTTGATGAATAGTGAAACCACTAAGTTGTAGTTAAAAATTTGACATTTTTAGTTAAATGAAAGCCAAGCACTTCTATGAATTGAATTTCGAAAATCCAACATACATGTTTGTTATTTTTATTTAATACGTGGTTTAATAAGATGAAAATTGTTTTTGGTGTATAGTAACTTTTGACAAATATTTACCACGGTTAAAGGTAAATATGGTAAATCAAGGAAAAATAATATTATAATAATAAATTAATATCGTAACATTTGACATAACCTTATTGGAAGAGTCATAGACGTCCATGGTCATCCTTGGGTCAATTTTGGGACACGATGGAGCCACTTATAAATAATAATGACACTTTATTTTAATTAACATAAAGTAATCGCAAAAATGACATAAACAAATGTCTTTTAGTAATTTAATTATTACATGTGTTTATATAAGTTATATTTTCGAATATATATATATATATTATAAAGATAAAAATATTTACTACATTATGGTATTTTTTTATAATTTTTAGACATCAATTAAATTAAATTATTTATGACACAATAATGATGTAGTATTTACCTCATCAATAAATGAATTAAATTAATATGATGATTATTATTAAAAAAATATCCAAAAATGTCCAATTCATATTGGATGATTTTATTTCATCCATTATTAATCTTATCTCCGATAGTAATTATTTTTGGGCGTTTAGAAACCGAATATCATTATATTATAAAATAATATTTTTACAATTTCATAAAGAGTCCCTCCCCCCTTATAAAAGGACACCATTTATAACTGATTCCACACACCTCTCAAGCCCCTTGGATCGTCCAAAACATGCCAAAATAATATTTCAATATCCCACTCTTCCTCTTATATGATTTACCTTAGGCAAAAGGCACATAAAGAAGTCATTTTGGTTCAATCCAAAGGAAGTTACCCAAATTAAAGGAAATGATTTCTCTGAAATTCCTTTTTCTTATTTTGTTTTATTTTATTTATCCAACTCCCCTAAATAATTTTTATTAATTTATATTATAAAAACACTATTATATTCAATATAATAGTATTTTTTTAATTGGAAGGATTCAAACTACACTTACACACACCTCCATTTAATGGGTGAAAAACATACTGTTTCTGTGGTTGGAAAACTAACGCCTCACGAAACGAAGATTGTTCGATTATCTCCAACAGCATCCCATGGTTTCTCTTATGATGGATCTTTATTTATATATGATATAAATGTATATTATTTATGATTTATTTATGGTTATGTATTTTCTATTTATATTATTATTTTATGGTTTCCATTACGTGTAAAATGCATTAATTTCATTTGAGGAAGTCCGGACTACCGCCCACTCAAAATGATATGACTCATTAACGAATTATGTGGGACATATAAATGATGGAATTAATGATATAATATATTATTTTATACTGGAATTATAATATACCTATATATCATTATGTTTTAATTCTATTAAAATACAAAATACAAATGAAAGTAGTGTTCATGCGAACATACTTCTTACTGTCTCCATGAACGGTACATCTCATTTATTATCTCCAAATGTTATGTACTATTTTAAATAGATATATATAATTTATATAAAAAATATATGATATATAAATCATTTTTATCATTTTTGACATAATGGAATTTCGACCACATAGAAAAATTGTAATTATAACAAAGTTTATTTTTACCTCCAGTTCCAAACATCGATAAAATATCCAATATGAACTCAAATAACTATGTAATTGTTATAAAAAGGTAATAAGTTATATAAAAGGATTTATAATCTTGAAAAATGTTCTTATTCAAATATAAATTAACGTAATTTTATTATTCAAGGAGTACAAGGAACATAAAAGACATGTTAGACTTGAGGTAAGGTGTTTTTTATCTCACTCTTAATTTCATGAGATTTCCATTGTTCTCCCCTTAGTTATTTCATTTGATGTATTATTTTCTTCCAATGATTGTATTTTTTGTGTAATATACTTTAATTTATGGGTATTTACTTCTTCATTGTATTATCATTCTTTCAAGGATGTATTTTTCGTAAGTTACCAAATCGCTATGGGAATATCAAATTTCAATTTCTACTCATTGGGCTTTATGCATACATCATTGATAATTTTAATCCTTCTTTATGTGTGGAATCACATGTTTTTATTTTTTTAGTAATTTCCACTCCACTTTCTATGGATATACATTTGATTCACATAATCCCTCCATTGATAAATTCTCAAGTCTTCGATATGAACCTGATAAGAGTAATTTTATCTCAATCTCCATTCATTGAGTTAAACACCTTATTCATTGGTGTTGTTTTTACAAGAATATGTGTGCAATCCATATGATTGATTTATGCTAAATATAATATCATATTGATTGTATTTATATTTTTCACACATATTTATGTCATTGATTTATCCTTTACCTAAGTATGAGATCATTATAAGGGATTTCATCTTAATTTACATTCCTTTGAGACTTCGTTTTTTTATGCACCAATTCACTTTTACATGTTGTATATAATATCCTTTGACTTATTATTTCTGGAAATATTTTATTATAATTATATTATAATGTTTATATTACATAAATTATTTTATCCAAGTGTCTCTCTTTTGGTTATGAACTCTAGCTAAAATTTCATTTTAAATGTTTTAAATATTTATTATTATAAATATTTCTCTTCAATGTCCATGTTTTAAAAATGGTCTTAAGGATTTATTTATATGGTCATTAATATATAAAAATTAAAAGTCCTTTTAATAGTTTCAAAGTCTTATGGGACACATTGATTCAATAATCAATTTTATAAGGCTTCTTGATAAATAGTGATAATTTTAAATGTTTTCATGAAAAAGGGGAATATTTCTCTCAAATAGTTTTGATGATAATTTTCATCTATGTAAATATCCATCATTATTCTCAATTTAAGGTTAATACAATCATCTATATTGTTTTTAATGAGTTATTATTGAATGTGGATGTGCTATTTTTATCACATTCATTGTTTTTGGTTAAAGTATTGAAATATCGTTTGATAGTATTAATACAAATGTTTTTGATAAGTTGTATCCTTTTCATAAGAGGAATTAATTGGACATAGTAAGTGACAAGTGGATCCCGTTATATCTCCTCGATGCATCAGTAGGTATCATGAGTGAAAATAGTGTCTTAGAACAAGGCCTTGACAAAATATTATTTGTAGTCTTGGAACAAGGCCTTGACTATCTGGTTATGATTTCAGACATTATTCATTCCATCATTATGAAATTAGATACTGATATTTCACAATGTTATTCGAATAGTAGAATAACCATGACTATGTTTTATTATGGAATTATTTATCCATCTCATATTCCATCAGTAATGTGTTCATTTTTATTATTTGTAATGTCATGTGTTTTTATTTATTCCTCATGTCTAATGTTTATGTTATCTTATACAGTATTTCTTACTCTTAATGAGCATATGAGGTAACCAATTTTTTATGATTTATTCTCCCAAGATTCCAGGAAGTTTATTATGATTGATATGTAGGGTCATTCTAGGGGATTAATGGAGTTATCAAATGAAAATTTATGTTGTGTTTTATTTTCTACTATGTAATGCAACGTTCATGTATTTAATATATTTTCCATGACTACTAAATTGATCTGTCCTTCGGGACATGATTCCTTGTAAACATGTCAATGTAATAAAATAATGCACCAACATTGGGCTTCTAGGGTTGGGTAATTACAGGGGATGCATGGAACAACCATGTGAGAATACCATGTCATATAAGGTGGTAGAATTGTAATTTATGATTTGGAAGTTGATTGCATTATATTTTATATTTTTATTACAGGATTCCAATATTATTTTGGAATATAAATCAAAATAATAAATCATATAATGTATATTTTAATGATAACTCTTTCATGATCTATGATATTATTATAACTATTATAATTAAATTCACTAGTATATCATGAAAAGATAGTTTGATGGGTGTGATAGTCGATCCTGGTGAAATTTACATTTTAACATAGGAAATGGAAAGAATGATATGATGAAAATCAATTTCACTAATATTGAATTTTCATGATGGGAATCATTAAGTGAAGTATATATTTATGGGATATTATGAGTTTGAAGAGGATTAGTATGTCTCCTTTTCATTGAGTTAAAATATTTAATCTTTATGTTTACTAAAATAATTTATCCCTATCTTTAAAGACATAATTTTTAATCATTACATCATGAACTACACAACTTTAGTCTCAAATAAATTATATATATTTTTGGATTTCATCTTCATTTTTGGGTTGGATTTCAATAAATTGATTTGAGATATTATACAAGCGTATAAACAGAAGACATAGAATTTAAATAAAAATAAATCTTGATTTAAATTATTATTAAGTTTTTAATGTAATATCTTCTAAATAGGTATATCACTATATGTGTATGAATATATAAGGAATGGTTGGAAAATAATTATGGGTGAGAATTATAATTACAGTATAATGTTGATAATGATATATTATTACATAGGGTGGAAGATTATATTAGAATTAAAAACAATTCTGGTAATATTTTTTTATTGACATTTTCTCTACTGCTTTTCTTTAGTTAAAGGATTTAACTTATTTGGAATTATATTAAATACATTTTTCGTGAAGAATTAAAAAATTTTAGTTGTTGTAGAATTTGATAACTATTATTGATGAATATTTATTTATCATGATTTTCATTGATTATGGGTCATAATTCTATAATGTTTTGGTATTTTTATTGATTTATGGAAGGATAGAGCTTAAAGAAGCTTTGAGATCCTCACTTGAAATTTTTAGAGTAATTTTAGAGAGATTACTCCAAAAAATGGTTTTCATTATTTTGTTAATTGGCCCAAAGTAGAAATTGTAATCATAAAAGGAACTAATTCCTCAAAATGGTGTCATAGTGTGGATGAATGTGATTTTGAAGATATTTCACAAAAATAAGGGACCTCACTCCATAACATGAGACACAAGTTGATACATATGATTACCCAAGAAGGACTTATGATGTTAGGATATTAGATATTCTATAATAAATTTTAGTTGAAATGTAAAAGTAGAAAATTAATTCCACCAAATTGTCATGGGAATGGATTCACACAAATTATTTAACATGTCATTAATGTATTAACACGATCTATTGGACATGAGATAAATTAATTCTCAATGATGTTGTGTGGGTTGAGGGGAAAACATTGTAGGACGAGTAGAGGAGAACAACTTTTTTTATAATTAGACACTAGGGGATAACCATATAATATGGTATGAGAACTCATGCTTATGAAAGAGAATTTCAATAATGTAAAAATTTAATGAGGGATGAGTCTCATGGGATCTAATAAGGAAATAATGTAGTGCTATTACAGTTTTATCCATGTCATGTAAGATTTAAATATTGATACCCATTTCAGATTATATAGAATATCACTTATTTAACATATGATCATTATTCTATGACTTTATGATGTAATATTCATATAGAAAACCTTAATAATTAAACAATAAGATTTTCCAATTAAGGGTATTATGATGCGGAGAAATATAAGGTAATATATAGTAACATTTAATGTAATTGGACTTTTATTACATTTCCCTTGATTGATTTTGATTTTGAAGGATAATGATGTATAAAAGGCACACCAACACCATCCCTTGAACTATAATGATGTAATATATAATGATTATTTGAGGGATTATATCTATGGTATATAAATTCATTCCACAATGGATTAAATTATGTCATGATGAACCTAATGTCTATAAATATGATATTCTATCCAATTTTATTGAATTATTATCCTTTAATTTGAATATTATTAGATCCTATACCCTATTATAATCTTTTTCTTCCTATAGGTTCACATTTATTGTTCGAATAATTAAATAAAGTGTTTAATAATATTTTTCTGTATCTTTTAGTTATTTTTTTTATTCTTTTACAATTTTCACTCACTACTTATGATGGAAAAATAAAGCATGACTGAGCTTACCTCATCCATTAGAACCTCATCACATAATAGGTGAGGGAACTAGAGTAAAAGAATGAGTTTTTATATTATCTATAAAATTATTCCATGGATATAAATTTTATTATGAATCACATTAAATCTTTAATCCCTATCTTATTAATTATCATGTATTTGAAAAAATTTCTTTTGAAGGGAAGGTCTCCACATAGGATAATAAAATTAATCCATGCAATGTATAACTCATTAGTGTTGAATAATATTAGCACTTTATATCAAATGATGAATATAAAAGGATATGGAGAAAAATTCTTGGCCACTTCATCCAAAATTCCTAGTAAGATTTAGTGCAGAATAAAGGAGCTCGTAATGTCCTAAAATTTTCTCAGGATGACACTAATACAATGATTCATTTTAAAATTGAATAAAATTTTATAAACTAAAAAAATTAATGAAAAAATTTTAATGATCTGACCTGAGTTAGTGATGGTGGATGTGCAGGGGCCAATTTCACCCAATGTTCATGGATTAATAAAGTTATTATACTCTATTTTATTAATGATTATGGTAGGATGACATCGTTTATGAACATATACTACAAATATAGAGTGTTTAAGTGTATTTAATATTACATGATATTCGTATAGAAGATACTAGAGATAAAAATCTAAAAGTTATAGAATGAAAATGGTATCTAATTAACTAACAATTAGTTAGAAGATCATCCCAAGAAATAATTGATAATACACTATGATTAAATGAAAAATAAAAAATAAATAGGGATTAATTAATTTATATAACCAAAAATGGGTTGTTATGTCTAAATGAAGAGAACACATTATATGAAATATTTTTGGGAAGAACCCTATATTGGAATACTTTTGAATTTTGGGGGGTAAATTGTTTATTCTCAATTAGGAGAAGAATTGAATGTTTGAAACTCATGGGGATGACATTATTTTCCATGGGAATTAATCTAATATCATGTAATACAAATTCTAATTAAATTAATGAATGTAATATAAAATTCAAGATCCATTTTTTGAAAATGAGCAAAAATCTCAATTAAATGAGGAGTGGTAATAAAAAATTAGTGAAAAAAATTTTGAGTGATGAAATACTGAATAGTTTCTCAAGTGAGTTTCCTAGGGGGATCACATGGGGAGAATGTATACTCATAGGAATGATAATATTATATTGTAGACAATGGAGGATCAATATCTGTAAGAATGGATAGGTATAGGGATGATGTCAATGTATAAAATATCATTGGTGATTGGATAACACCTGTACAAAAAAGAAGGATGAAGACACTTAAACAAACATATATCTTGTCTCAAGTAGATACTATGTATTTTAAATAGTATTAAAATTTTAAAAATCATCACAGATGAATTTTTTTAATAAGCACGATGTTCATTAGTGTACATGATATTAAACACCGAGCCAAAACAAATTATGAAATATTATTATTTAAATATGATCATCATTAAATATCAATTAAATTATAATTAATCAAAAATATTAAATAATAAGTGAAATATATATAATTTTCAAAATAACTATAAATTTATTGGTAAATATTCAGTAAATAATCTCTACATTTTTAGTAATGTGTTTTTATTCCTCAAAAAAACACTTTCATAAAAAAGTGCTTTTTTTATCGTTTTGAGAAAATATTAAAAATAAGTTTTAGAGAATTTATATATTATAATTAATTAAAATTTTATCCTTTTTTATTTCATCATTTAAAAATTATATAATGATTGTTTTTTTAGATTATTCTAAAATGTAAGATTTTTCAATGAATTTTAAAAAGTATATATTTTTATTGAAAACTATATTTTCATATCAATCATGTAAAAATTTAAATTATTAAAAAAAAATTGTTAAAAATTAAAATTTGTTCTCCTATATTTTAAATAATCAAATTATGTTCATTTGAATCAATTTTATAAATGAATTTTAAAAAACATTTATATAAGTAAAAAACATTTTTCTAACAGACTCTATTTATGATTGTATTGCATTTTTTCTTAATAAATAAGAATATTAAATATTTGTGAATTTTTTAATGTAATATATTTATTACGTATTAAATAATTTTTTTTATTATTTCTATAAAATTTTAATAGGAACGAGAGAAGAAAAAACCCATTGTTATGCTTAAAAATGTATTTTCCTAAAAAGTTGTTTTCATCTCATGTCTCATGATTATTTTAAATTTAATTTCATCCACATATTGAAAAGGAATTTTATAAATATGATTCCATATATTTTATTCTATATATTTAAAATATTTAAATATTTCCATTTTATTTTTTCACAGCGTAAAACAAAATCGTTGTAAAAATTATCACCATGGTAGAGGTTAAATCATGTTAATATATGATAAAATTAAGTGATATGGCTATATGTTTTCATAACTATAATTAATGGATAAAGAATATTATATAATTTTAAACAACCCTTTTAAATTTATTTATTTAATAGAAACTTCCCTAAGAATATGAAAAATATAATATTTATAGTAATAGAAGTTACAAAATGTCACTCTCTTAGTTTTAAAATAATCTTTTAAGTACATATATAGAAAAAAATAAATCAATTAATTAAAATAATTTTTTATTTTTAGATTAATTAAATTTTTTTCATGAAATTAATTTACATATAATTTTCGTTAATTATAAAATTACCATAAATAGCATTGAAAACATATTATAGTATTTATTAAATTATTAGAAAAATAAAATAAATCATTATAAGAATTATAAAAGTAATATAACATTAGTGAGTTATAATGTTCCACGATAATTTTAGATGAATATAACATATTATTTTTGTGATAATTTATTATATTCTATTTTAATCTTTTTATTTATGTTTTTAAATATCATTAAATGAACTCAAAAAGTAATATAATTTTTGACACATTTGTTTTTAATATAAATAATGATATATTATTTTAAATTATATTATTCACTGTTTGATTTGTGTAAAATGCTAATAAAAAATAATTAAAAAAACTATCTCTAAATTCTATACACAATTTGAATTCAAAAAATTAAAAATAACATGTCAATTGAAATATCTTGAAATAAATATTATTTAAATATAATCCAATTCATTTGAATTTATTTTTATAGCCTTAAAATAATAAAAAGTCACTTTTAGTAGGTTGGTTTTTTTAATTTTTATTTAGTTAATGGGGTATCTATTTTTTATATTTAGGAATCTGGTTTGTTCAAGAACCAATTCAATTATCCCTTTGATTTATTTTTTTTCCAAAATACTAAAATATTTTTCTTGATACAAGGATTCAAAAAAATACAACATTTAGTATCAAAATCATTTACTTTGGGACAAAGAATTCTAAGAGAGTATAATTTATACAAATTTCTATCGTCAATATCATTAAATTGTTACATGGTATTTGTCCACTCATACTCTCGTTGGACTCAATTTTATTAATATAAACAATGAAATATTATTTTAAATTAATTTATTCATTGATTGTTATGTATAAAATATTAATAAAAAATAAAGATAAAACCCCTCTCTTGATTTTCTTCTGATCATTAATTAAAAAAATTAAAAATAATATATCTAATGAAATCTCTTGAAATAATGATTCTAAAAATATCATCCATTTCATTTGTATTTAATTATATGTCCTTAAAATCTTATAGTGGAGTTTGAGATTAAATATATACACATTATGAATAAACTCAATATAAAAATTGGAATGATTTAAAATGATTTGGTTAGATTCATCCCTATTTAATATTTTTTTGACATTCAATTCTTGTCAAAAGTCATAAAATAGAATATGTTGTAGAAAGATTGAATTTAGAGACATGAAATTATCTCAAAGGATATATCATTCAACGCTCAATTAATTTTTTTATATATGTCTCATATTATATGTTATTTGATTTATAAAAAAATAAAGATGGTAAATATTAATCATTTAAATATATAAAATAAATTTATTAATGATTATATTAAAAAAATATTAGGATATTTGTTTTAAATGAACAAAACTCTTTTTTTGTGATACGACTCGAAATAAATAAAACACACGTGCTTATAAATAAATTTGAATCAATATATATCGTTATATTAATATATATATATGTGTGTATATATATATATCATCAGATATATATATATATATATATATATATATATTAATATTTATATGTACATATATATTAATATTTATAAATTTATATATTTATTCGTATAATAATATACATTTATACTTATTTATTTATATATATTTAGATATATTTTATTATCCGTATATGATTCATATATTAATATATATTTATAAGATCATTATTAAGTAAATTTATAAAATATGAATTTTTTTGTTTAGAAATAAATAAATAAATATATATATATATATACAACCCACACAAAAACATATTATATATGTGTATTTTTATGTATAATTTTACATATTTATATATATTTACATATAATATGTATTAATATTTATAGATATATTAGAATATATAGATATTATATCATATTTTTTTTAATACGAACAAACAAAAATAGAAACACACACATTATATAGGTATATAAATATTAATTTATTATAATTTAAAATAAAATGGATATTAGTTTTTATTTTTAATTGGCATATATATTGAGAAATATATTTTATCTGAAAATATGTTTATTTATTTATTTATAAAATAATGTTTCTATGTGTGAATATATAAAAAATATGTATATATTATTATATATTTGATTTTAAATAATAATAGATTGGTAAAAAAAGATAATATTTTAAAGCCATAATATAAATATGAATGTAATCCCTGGGAATAAATTTAGTACCCATTAAAAAATAATAACAAATGGGTACTGTTAAGAGCACATTTTTATGCACGGTCAAAAGTACCCTTTTATCAGCACTTTTTTAGCGTTGTTAATGGTTGGCATTATGAATACCCATTTTTTGGTAATTAAATAACCATTTAATTAATAAATAAATCATTAGATATAATATGTCAAAAATAATTTTATTCAAACTGTAACTATTGGTTTTTTCATCCTCAATGATTATTGTATTATTACTGCGACACCACCTTTAAATTTTTTTATCGTGAAAAAAATAATCCACAACAACTATTATATATAAATAAAAATATTCTCTACTTATAATTTCATTTTATAAATAATATAAATTTTAATTTTCTATAAAAAATACATCACTATTAGTAAACAAGAAAATTAGATTCTTAAATATTGTATAAATAATTTTACAATATCTATAATAAAATATCATACTATTTTACTAATCATAATTCTGAAACACACGGATTTCAACCCATTTAGAACTAATTTCCATTGTGTATTGTAATTAAAAAATCTAGAAACCCAAAATTGGTATATAGTTGAAAACATGATTATTACATGGCTCATCTACATCTATAATCCCATTTAAATTATTTCCAAAAAACATATAAAATTAACCACCAGTCAAACAACATACAATCAAAAATAATCATTGACACACACACATATATATATATATAATGGCATATTAAGATTGATAGAAAGAGTAAAATTATTGCATAGACATATATTCCCATGATTCAAGTGGCTATTAATCATTCCATTTAAAACATTAATATTTTTATTCAATAACAAACATATCCACATATATGAATATTAATTTGTAAAATTACTTGAAAATTCACATACATAGTTTATTAAAATGAGAAAAATTATCATTTACATATACCAAGGAATATTCATAAACATAATAATGTTTGGTAACACATTCCCATGAACCAACATGAGTTTCTATCCACTGAACACCCTGACAATGTTTATTAAATGTCCTAGAGGGAATCTTAAGCCCCATTTTCTTGTGAAAAGCACAAGAGAATCATAAAAACCATAGTGGAAATGTTTTTCAGTATAAACAAAATTACAATTCTAGTGGATAATCTATCTAATATTCTTCTATGATGCAGAAATACATTGGATTTCTATGCCAAAAAAATAAACACGTATAAAAAGGTAATAATCCATTTATAAAAAAACACTCTCACAATTATCTCCCTTGCAAGAAAAAATCACAATTATTCAACACTTACCACGCTGCATGCAATAATACTACCCATAATGGAATTGAAGTAAGACAATGATGGATGATGTAATAAGGTAAACGAAATAAAAAAACCAAAATACCTCCATGAGACTCTATCAGTCAACATAAAATCTCAAAACAATCATGATCCATGAACAATAAATAGTTTAACAATAAACTAAATTGATTATATGCACGAACATAAGTTCCCAATAGGTATCCTCCCCAATCCCCATACAAAATCATTAAAAATGAAAACTGTTTCATTCTAGTTTATAAATACATTTTTTGAATAATTTTTTTCCAAGAAAAATCATGAAATATAAATATCATTTCTATTCAATTTTTTAAAACATAGACAATATTTTTATTAAATAATATAATCACATTAAAATTATTTTCTTGGACTACACCTATTTTAACAAAATCAATATGATTAAAAAAAATTAAATTTATTTTGATAAAAATTAAATGAAAAAATTTACAATATGATTAATAAAAAGTATCATTGTATTTTATAAAATATGTTATTTATAGTGCCTAAGAAAAAGACACACGCCATCATAAAAATGATAGTCACAATTATCATAGGAACATAAGATATTTTGGGATAAACAAGGTAACAAATATAAATCCAAAAAATATGAAAATATTAAAATAAAAACAAAATATCATAACACCCGATATTGTCATAAATTTCATAATAGAGTGTAACAATACCACAAGAATAATATAGTCTACTTAATGGATACTAGTTAGAGCTTCATTGAGACTTAGTACAACTTATTTACCTAGATTTACTTCCTAACAAATTATGAATTCCAATGAAATAAAAATAGAGATGTGTGCATTAATTATAATACTGAAACCTCTAAACACCCTTCATAGAAATAACAACATATATTTCATTGAGAATACAAATAAAAATATTCAACAGTACTAGAACTTTAGGCTATAGACATAGTTTTAAATTGTGGTTATAATCCCAAAATTTATGTCTATAGGTTGTAGCCACAGTTTAATGAACTGTGGATGGTATTGGAATGAACATAGGGTAGTAACTATATCCACGGTTTCATACTGTGACTATATCCATATAGCCACAATTGAAAATGGTGTTAAATCCCCATAGACACAGTTTGAAACTCTGGAAAATATTTAAGCCATATAGGGCCTATAACCATGGTTTAAAGACTGTCAATAGTGATTTATCCTCTATTTTAACTATGTCTATATGCCCATATCCACAGTTTAAACCATGAATACATATTCAAATTCTAGGAATAGACAGAAACATGCTATTTATCCATGGTTTGAAAATGTTTCTCTATATTAAATTTCAACAAAAAAACCTATAGGCCTACATGACTTCTCATTTCACCTGGTTCGTCGCCCCATACTTTTCCCCTTGCTCTCAACCCTCTGATTTCCCCCCCAGTGACCCCACACCCTGCGTTCCACCTCCACCACCATTGTTAGTCCCCCTGCCACACTTAGTCCCCCCAACCCAGACAGACCCACCATGCACCCTAGACAGACCCCCATGCATGCTAGACATACCCCCTCCTGAATAGACCCCCTTGTACCCTGGACAAGAGCCCACCGGGAAAGACCCCCTTACACCCCGGACAGGCCCCCCTTTAATAAACAAACCCCAAGTACCTTGGTCAAACACCCCCCACAGACATACCCCCTTGAACCTTCGACAACAACCCAAGGATTGAGCCCCTTGCACCGTAGATAGACCCCACCTCCACCCTAGGCATACCCCCTGCCCCTCCCCCTCTACACACCCTTCTTTCAGCCCCCACCCTCCCCGCACAACACCCTCCCTCTATTGTACCCATGGAAACCCCCCTGAAGACCCCCTTACACCCACCCTATAGAACCCCACTCCCCTCCCTCGAGGACACCCCTCCCCCCTACACACATCTGGACACCCCCTGAACACCACCCCATATTTCCTGGACAACCACCCCTCATGGACACCCCCTCTCCTATACAATCCCACCTAGACACCCCCCAACTATTGACCCCTACCTCTGAGACACCCCCTTGGACAGACCCTGTAAATCCCCCCCCGCTCTGCTACCTTTTGTGGCATGTGCAAGATAATTTGACACTATATTGAGAATTTTATTCTGGTTAAATTTTTTTCCACCCAATGAAATATATTGGACTACAGTTAAATGGAAATGAAATGGTAAAGCTCTTATAGAGAGTCCTAAACCCCTCAAAAAGAGAAATGGTGTTTGTATTATAGAGAATGGAATCTAGAATTCTTTAGTGAATGATAGTAAATTTTGGGCTGACCTGGTTGAAGAGGATGGTAATACAATAGAGTATTAGGAAATTACTAATGAAATTGGGATATTTCTTATATTTTTTCTACATGATGAACATGAAATCTCAGATTATACAAACACATGTAGGGTGATTATCCTAGTGGAACAATATATTTGTCAAGACAACATGTGAACCAATGCTGAACACGATGTCTATGCCCATATGAGTGGATATCAATAGTCACATACTAGTGGAGACATAAACAAGGTGATGGGAAACTAAAAGAAACAATGAAATGAACCATGAAGATGTCGCATGGAAGTAATTTCTGAATAATTGAAAACAATACCTGAAAATATTGTGAACACAGATGTCTCTAGTAACACTAGAGTTATGTGTGGGGTTCTTGTTTTATCGTAATGTGAAAGCATAAATGAGCAATTAACAAGGATCAACACTTCCATCTCTGTGCATATACAGATATGCATGCATGATTACATGTATAATCCCGCTAACAACAGTGAATATAATGGAATTCAAAAGAGTAGTCTTCATGAAATAATGAAAAATGTGGACTAAAATGACACCACTATAAGAGCAAATATATGTATACTGAATGTGTGTAAGAAATTTGATGAAGTAAATAGAGACATGAAACTATCTCATATTCCATATTTCATGGGGAATGAGGCACATATAGAAATTATTTCATAGAATTACACATCTATTAAAATCCATCCCAATGTTAATTTGAGGCCTGCATATTCTGACCGGGAACATAATAACAATAATATTATAAAAAATAAAATAGATAAAAATAAATATTTCAAAATTGATGATGATAGGAAGCTCATAGATGGTTATGTCTTCAATCATCAAATTAGTGGGTTTGAATCAATGACTCACATAGAGTAAAAGTCAGGTATGAATTATAATATAGTTTTTACTTACATTCCCATGCCTAAAAGTGATAGAGACTCACTATATTGTACAGATAATTCTTGAAAATCCCTATGGAAATCATCAAGGAAAAATAATTATGTAGGTAAAAATAAAAGGGGTGTAGCCCCAAATGCCAGTCCAAATGAATATTCTATATTATTATAGAAAGCACCACAATTGGAATCTAAACAGAAAACTTGATAGAGCTTTCACAAAAACAAATCCCGTAATAAAAGGGATAAAATTTCTAGAATCACCCACCCTCGAATTAACTCTGGTCATCATCCTATTCTTATTAGTTTCAATGCTTTATTTTTCAAACTTAACATTCCATTTATATTTAACAATAATATAGATTTAAAATATATCATTCCCATCCTAGATGCCCCTGGATAGCCTCCCCCCCATCCCAAAGACACCATGGAAAACAATCCCTCCCCCCAGGAAAAACCCCCTCCCTCCCTCATGGACACCACATACCTCAGGGATAACACCCCTATACAGCCCCCTTAATAGATAACCCCTCCCTCATTGACAACCTCGTTCCTGACAGCCACCCCCTCCTTAGACAGACCATCTATAGACCCCTCCCCCCTAGATAGACCCCCCATCCTGGACAACCCCCCATCCTGGACACACCTCCCTCTACAAATCACCACATCATCCCCTTGACACACCATTATAATCCACAAGTATTCCTAAAGAATCTGGAAAATTTTCAATAAAACAAAACTAGTAATATGAAACAATATAAATAAAGGGGAATACCATTTTACATAAAATATAGAAATATGAAAAAAAAACTCTAAAATTTTGATTGATCGTCATCCTTGGATACCCCCTGCCCCCCCCCCCTCCCCTTACACACAATCTCCTTGGAATGCCCTCCCCCACCCTACACATAACCATTTTTGGACATATCCCACCCGAGAGCCCCCCCATTAGATAGAACCCACCCTATACACTCCCCCAACACATGATAATAAATATTTTAGATGTAGAGAATAGAGATGAGGAGAACAAAAAAACCTCATGTAGACCCTTAATATCAATGCGTCATAGAAAATTCAAAACTGCATATATAATTCATACCTTTTATACTAAATAACAAGAGAAGGGAATCATACATTATTTCAGTAATTTTAATATTCAGGATGATGTTCTGAGAAATCATTGTTATTGCATTTGGTAGTAGAAACTTAATTCTCTTATGGAAATCAACATTGATTGTTGTAATATAGGAAAATAATTGAAAATAATTTATACCTTTCAGACTAAAAAATAATAAAGATAAGAGAAAAAATAATTTTAAAAGGTTTTTTATATTTAGGATGATGTTCAGAGAAATCTATCGTCTTGCATTTTGAAAACACAATGAAAAATTGTTGAAATTGTAATAAATGTGGTCAAATGATTGATAAATGATTTTCTAATTTAGTTATGTATGTTAAAAATCCATGTAAATAATTAATCCCATAATAGTGGAAGAAGGAAAAAACTCTACTTTGAGAAGATGTCATATGTCCAAATTTGAATGCACATGACATAAGCATAAGAATATGCTAAGATGGGATAAAAAATGAACATGTGAGAAAATGTATACACAAAAAACAGTTGGAAAGGGATCTTGAAATAATATAAATCAAAAATATCTTCTATATAATAATTCATGAGGATATCTAATAAATCGAAATTATTAATAACGACTATATAATAATGGAAGAAAAGTTTATAAATCATTGGAATATCATAAATAAATATTCACTGAAGTGGAATCCTCTATAATTTTTAGAAAGGAAATAATCCATGGTTAAATCACTACAAACATGATATACAACACTATCCCCACATAATATTGCCATCATATACCAACCCCCTACCCCACCCACATCACTCAACATTGCACTAGCACCCCCACCCCTTGCTCCTACACATCCCTTTCCCAACTCACACCCATTACCTCCCCCCTCCACCTTGCACACTCCCTTGTACCTACACCCCCATCCCCCCCTAGACATCCATGCCCATCCCCCTATTCACCCCTACATCCCCAACCCTCCACACTTGCACACCACCTTCAACACCCCCATACTTCTTGCATGCCTCCCCATCCCTTTTCACCACATGACCCCTCATCACTTCCCACAACTTGCAAACCCCCACACACCCACACTACACCATAAAAAACCACATACCCCACCCACTTGAACCCTACATATCTCCCTTACACCCACATGCCCCATCATCACCACATACCCAAAATTCTTCACACCCCCTCACCCTGACTCATCAACCCACTCATCACCCTAACTACTGCACATCCCCAGCAACCATTCCCCACTTCCCTCTCCCAGCCTTGTTCATCCCTCCACCTACCGTTTTCATACCATTCCACCTCCTCACAGTACACCACCATTCACACCCACACCCACAACTTTCCCCTTTCACACCCACTCCCCCACTGCCTTGCACCCAATGAGCACCATACCTCTATCCCTCGCACCAAATAAACAATCTCCACTGGACACCCCACATTCACCACCACTCATCCTTCCCCTTGGACACCCCAACCCCCACCACAACCCTCACCATGTCCCCTTCACACCCTAGAAATTCTTGTCCCATGACCTTCCCTCAAGTAGATTGTAGGACCCCATGAAACCCTGAGAGGGGAGGGGTGAATCAGGGTGTCAATTTTTCTTTTGAAAACAAGCATCATGTTCCCACGTTGGTAGGAACTAGTTAAACCTATATGATAGATATGACAAACAATGAAAAAATCACATACAAAGAGATGACACAACAATATTTAATTGGTTCACCACTAAGGGCTACATCCAAGTAGCATAATCCAAAAATTTGACGGCATTACCATATTACATTATTCTTAAATAGATGTAGATTAAAAAGGTTTGAGAACAATCACTCGGTCCAAAGCTCACTGCCTTCACAAATGTTCAGGGATAGCTCACTGTGTCCCTCAGGTCACTCCGATTGACTCCCCCTAGCTCACTGACAGTGGTGAGGACCGACTCATTTTATATACGTGAAGGTGTTATTCAAATTTGTTAATGAATACATCATCTGTTGTATGATGATGCTCTGTTGAAGACAAACTCTCACTCGTAGAGGAATCTCATTTTGCACCGAAGATATCAAGAAATCTTCTAGAATTTTTTAATCTCCAATAAGACCATCGTTCTTCAACCACACCAGGTACACTTCCCCCAGCCGACATGCAAGTTTCCAAGCCAGTATGCAAGTTCCCATGTCAGCGCACAAATTATAACTGACGCGCAAGTAAAACTCAACCACTTCCATGACACAAGCTTCTACAACACCAAACAAGCACGACTCGCTTCCTTTCTCACCCAAACCACCTTGGACGCGTAAAAACAACTATCACACAACTTCTACTTTCATGGCCACACTACCACATTCGTTACTACAAAACATGCGTGATGGGAGCTCTAAAATTCTCTATGTCTTAAACTCCGTAGGAAATGGAGAGGGGTGGTCCTTGTAACACCCTGATATTTTATGAGATATATTATTTTTAATTTCGTTGATGTATACTATTATACACTACAACAAGATTATCTTATACTATACGAAACACCGTATTAGTATTCAGTATACACAACACTATTCTTGGATCGTGTTACACACAATTTCAATTTTGGTTGTCGAAATTATTCTACGCAAAATTAAGCATAGATTTTGTTTAATATATAAATAAAATAAGTTTTTATTATGATATATGCAACACCAAATGATGCTTTCACTACACATAGCCCTGACATGGATTGCAATACACGCAATCAAGACCTTCTTCGATATCTTGTGTAGTATATAATACCGAGTTTCACTAAACGAGATATTATTATAATATTACTATGAACTAGCCGTTAAAAATAGTAATACCCAATTTTTGAAATTTTATATATTCTATCTTTCAAAATGGAATTCATTTTTGGAATAGGAATATCTAAATTAGCCTAGGGTGAATTTTTGGTATATTTTTGAAAATTTCAATTTTTGATGTATAGTGAAAACACTAGGTTACTATTTAAAAAATGACATTTTATTTAAATAATTAAATATTTTATTGAAATTTATTTTAGGTCAAAATTGATACATAATACCTATATTTTTTCAATGAAATTCATTGGAGTCATTTTATAATACGTATATATATATATATATATATATTATTGAACTTTTCAGTGTCTTTTACCCACATCCTAGGAGAATTTGATAATTTACATAAAACATAATGTTACCACTTCTGTGAGTGGAATTTCATAAATATAAGAGACATGGAAAATATAAAGGTGTAAAATGTGGTTCAATAAGATAAAAACAATTTTTGTTGAATAGTAACTTTTAACTTTTTTTTACCATGATTAAATGTAAATTGGGTAATTAAGGGTAAAAATGATATTATTATCACCCTAACAAATGTCCTAATTCTATTAGATAAGTTTAATTCGACCAAAAACAGCTTACTAATAATAAATTACCAATTAGTCCCACTTATATTTTATTAGGAAAATTATTATTCTTTTATTTAAAGAAGAGTTAAAATAATTAAAATCAATGTTTAATAATAAAAACATTTTTAATATAGGGTTATACATAATATAAATTTGACTACAAATATTTATTAGAAATATAAAAATATTTCCTACATAATGTTATTTTATTTATAATTTTTAGACATTAAATAATTTAATTTATTTATGTCCCAATGATGATAGAGTAATTACCTTATTAATTAAATACTAACATAAATGATGTTATAAATACCCAAATAAATGTAATTTGAGGCTTTTTATGAATTCCAATAATTTAATAGGTTAATATGACATGTTATTATTGATTAAAGTATCATTTTTAGAACTACTCTTGTTGTTATTATTTTCACAAAAAACAATTAACAAATAGTGTCAAAAGTGACATAAAATAGTTTTTAAAACATATATTATATTATTAATTGTTATTATATTCAGAAAAATCTAAGGTTCTTCCAAATGACTTAGATAAGGTTAAATATATTAATAATTATACCGTTGGGGTTCTTTTGGTTTATTATGGTATGTTTATTAACAATATAGTGTAAGAAAACAAGAAGACACGATAAAAGTTAAATTATTTATCTTGGAGTGAAATCTAAATGATATGGTTTAAATAGTAACCTATAATTGTCTAAAACCTATTGGATGAGAGTATTTGGACCCATCCACACTGTATATTCAAAATAAAACAATTCAGAACTATTATAAATCGAATATGACTTTATTATAAAATAATATTTTATGATTTTCCAAAGGTGCCCCTCTCCTCCCTTATAAAAAGGGCGTACCTTCCCTCTTCTCCTCACACACTTTTGAGACTTTATTCTTGACAACCACTACCAATTCCTCTTATAAACCTCTATAGATATATTATAGAGGTTGCAGTATTCTCAAAAGACCAACTCTATTGCCCTAATAAAGAGTTTAAAGGAGGTGTGTCGAGGAAGAGGTAATCTCTTCTACTGACTCTTTCAAGTATCTTTAATCTACTACTTCCTCTTCTTTATTTGTTTCATTTTAAAGAAATAAAATCAGTATTAATTATATAATGATATTTTATTATAAATATTAAAAAACCCTATTTCACATTCTATCCATCCTATGGGAAACTAAATTGTCGAGCGTGCGTACGTACGAAATATCGTCTCCACGCTGTGGTGTAATCAGTTTTTCCACCACCACCTAACATGGATGGGTATAAAAGAGAAAAGAATAACTATATATGATTATTATAACATCATAATGATTCTATGATATTATATTATCCACTCGAATTCCATTAAATAAATATGAGAACAATATAATCGCTCGTGCGTACGTACAGATTACCGTCTCCACGACACGATGAGATTCATTTTCGATGTTAACAATTCAAGAATGATTATAAGGTATATATAATAAATAATCATCAAATATATGACATAATAATTCTACTGGAATAAAGTATATATATTTATGTCATCTACCTAATTCCATTCAATTCAATAAAGAAACAAAAAACATCGTTCATGCGTACGTACGACCTACCGTCTCCATGAATGGTGTATTTCATTCCATTTATCGATCGATTATATATATGTATATTCTGAATATATAGTATATATAAATCATGTTTTATATTTTATAATTAAATAATATTGATCTATGTAATCATATTAATAAATACAATTCAAAACACATATGATAAATGAAACGATTTTATCGAAAATGATGCTTTAACATGGAATTGACAATTTAACAGATAATATAATGGTGTAAGTGAATCATATATGATATCATAAATAAAATTACGATTATATTACAAAGTAATAATATGTTTAAAACAACTATACAGGAGTATTAGACACATATGGAAGAAATTGGACATAAGGTAAGGGATAATAATTCCAATCTCATTCTTATCCGAGATTGTTTATTCATAAGTCTTTACTGGGGTTATGTTTATTATACGTGTACATATGTTCTCAAAATGTTTTTATAAAATTATTACATTAATTCCATGTATGTTTAATTTCATTTTTACCCTTTTTTACTTGACCACATAGTATGGAAGGAATATTTCTTTTGTTTACCATATGATGTACTTTTTGACGTTTCCGACAAATGTACGAGGAGAATTTTTTTATCTTTACCGAATGAACATATTATTACTGTTTCATAATGCCTTATTTCCATGAAGCATCCTATACTATATTTCATTATTATTCTCAAAAAGTATTCTTTCTTTTAAAATTGCATGTCATTTTGTGAAATGAAAATGATTTTGAAGAAGAATGTATATTTAACTCAAGAATTCATTTCAAGTGTTCTGTCAAAACTATTTTACATCTAAGATGAAATTATTTCATATGTGTATAATGTATCTATGATTTGCATGGTTTCACATTTCTTATGATTAAATGATATCTATTTATTTTATATGGATTATGTAAGGATGGAATGACGTTTATGAACCCCATTTTATTCATTGGGTTATGATGAATGGTTTATGTTTATTTTGTGGCACACTTAAGAATGATTTCATTATGAGATGGGTGGGACCTATATCTCCCTACAATTATTTGGGTAAATATTTATATCTCATGAGATAGAAATGGCTGGAATGACATGTTATTCCAATTCAGTGATATCAGACTAGAATGAGGAGTGAACTTAGTTCAATAAGGGACTTTTTCCACTAAGATTGTCTTGGCAGCAATTCCTTGGCTACTACAGAAATCATATCATGTGATTAATGTTTTTCCATAATTACATGTTTTATTTATAATTTATTTTATCATGATTGATTTTCAATTATGATATATGCCTTACGTAATTCCATGTTTTATGTCATTGCACAGTATTTTGATGTTTAATCATTTTTTTCTTGTTTTTATGTTCAAATGTATATGGTTTGTTTTATATTCTCCAAGATTACCCATACTGAGCATTTGAGCCCACATTTTATATGTTTTATTTTCCCCAGGATAAAAAGAATGTTTTTAGGTAAGAAAAAACGGGGAAGATCGTTTTGGGATATGTTGAAGATATTTCACAATT
Source organism: Viscum album (assembly GCA_963277665.1). NCBI lineage: Eukaryota > Viridiplantae > Streptophyta > Magnoliopsida > Santalales > Viscaceae > Viscum > Viscum album. Next base: position 793,169,036 of record OY728162.1, on the reverse strand, counting down.
ATTAGAAGATTATGTTCCAAGACTCAAAGACATTAAACTATTACGATACTTTGGTGTCTATTTTTGTTATGTATTAAGTATTCAAAAAAAGTAATTTAATGTCCATGTACGTCATTCTTTGGATCTCTTCAGATGTTATCAGAGGCAAATGAGGTAGGAATGAATCCGATCCTTGGTAACTCTCACATGTGAGTGTTGGACGACGAATGGATCTCCACCCAAGGGCTTCATGAGGAAATGGATGCCATTGGGGATGGTGGGGTATCCTACCCGGGGGGTGTAGCATCCCATGGAGTGTGTTGATAGGTATCAATTATAGTACACTTTAAGTAATTCAAGATCCCTATAGTTGCTATCAGAAGAATGGTTTAGTTATCCTTGGGAAACTAGGATGCGGAAACAGTAGTGAGATCCCTAGATATATTTCTAAGGTATGTATATGGATGTCCCTATGGTTAAATATAAGAATAGGTTATAGACCTAGAATTATGGTAACAGTACTAGAATTAACCCTAAGATGTTATATATTGAAGGTACTCCCCCTTTATTATGTTTTTATCCCTAGCATTATTTTTTCCTCTCACAGTATTATTTTTGGGTTTTAGACGATGTCTGGAACCTGAATGAATCATGTTGATCAATGTAATGGAAAATGAAATTCTTGTCCTCCTGAATAGTCCAATGTTATGGGAGATGGAGTGAAAAATCTTATTCCTATACTTACACAAACTATGAATCATTATAGACGTCCAAATGAGCAGAGAATGGAGCAATATTCTATTGAGTCCTTCATTAGGAAATGTCCACCTTCTTTCAGTGGGTCTTCTGATCCACATTTTGTTGAACAATGGAACAGTACCATTAAAAATTTATTTTCCAAACTTCGCAATTCAGAACATGTAAATTTAATTCTATCTATTTACCATTTAGAAGGTGGACAGATCATTGGCGGAATCTAATTAAAAATATGAGGCCCGATATGAAATTGAATCTATGGAATGGGATGAGTTCAAGATCATATTTTTCACTAAGTAATTCCCTTGTATTCTTCAAAAAAAGATGGAAAAGGATTTCTAGGATCTGAAGAAAAATGATGATGAATTTTTTGGTATATACGAAGTGAATTTTACAAATCTTGCAAGGTATGCATCTGTCGTTATCATCCATCCTAAAAGTAAATGATGATCAAATCTTTAATGGATTAAAACCAAGTATTCGAAGGGAATTGGATATAAAAGACATAAGTATATATGAAGAAATTTTGTGTTGTACTATGATGGTAGAAATGGAAGTTGCTGTTACATATCCATCTCAAGGTTTTGACAAGAAACGAAAGATGGAGTTCAAGTAGAAATCTCAGAATAATGGTGAAAATAAGAAGGATGTTTCTTTATGCTCAAACTGTGGAAATAAGCATGGTGGAGATTGTATTAAATGGACTATAAAATGTTTTAATTGTAGAAAATAAGGTCATAAAGCATCTGAGAGTCGAATTAATGGAAAAATTGTTGCTAATGATGTGAATAAAGAAACTACTGCAGAGGATGCACTACCAACACTTAAATGTTTCAAGTGCAAGGAAATGGGGCATTATGCTAATCAATGCCCTAATCCAAGGGTTAATGATGATCAACGTGAGCAACCAATTAAGGGAAAGGATAAAGGGAAGTCACATGTGATCACTATTTATGATGTTGATTATCAGAATGATGTTTTGTAATGATAAAGTGTTTCTGTAATGGGATTTCAAAATAGTATCATGGAATCTAATTTTTTGTATTGTGGAATTTTGGAATATCTATGTATTGGGTTTTAATAATATGGTACCAGTAACCATGAAAAGTGATTGAAATATTTTTGGAAAGAATATTATGTGTTTATAATGAAGGGATAATGAAAAACTGGAATGAGCTCATGAATGATATAAGGACAAAGTTAAATCATTGTTTGAGTATATAGAAATTTTTAGATTTTGGAATGTGAAAGTGTTAAATTTTGACAGAATTCGTGTTTTCACTAAGGTTCAATGGGTATTCATTTTTCAAGAGAATACATGATTAAGGTATTCTCATGTTTTTAATTTGACCAACAAGATATGGTATTCAGATGCTCAACATATGACATTTCTAGTAATTGTTTTCTTTATACTATGAGCCTTTGAAAAGTATTTTGGATAAACATAAACATTGGAATGGATTATTTTTTACATAAGATATAATTGTTTAAGGCTAGATATTCTTTTCTATATTATAGAAGGAATGTTATAATAATGTATTTTTAGAAAAAGGACAACCTGTAAGATAGGTGATAATCCGTCACATCAGACAAGGTTGTGGGAATCAAACCCACAACCGAAGTGCGACTAGCCTTTATTGCCTTCCACTAGCCCTAATGAAGTCCCTGGTTAGTAGAAACTAGTTTTATTATATTAAGTGGTATGATATATGAAGTATAAGTACATTTTAGGAACCATATATAATTAAACTCACTATATATCGACTTATGTATATTAAATACCTGTTTCTATCATTTTGTTTGAGACAGAAGGAATGACCTATCATTCTATCGCATGATCTAATAACACATCACGGAAGACTAATTCAACTTCATTTTATTAAAAGATGAAGTGGAATTTTTTCAAGGCACAAACAACATTATGATTGTACCAAAATCAAGTATGTATTTCATTTAATTCAACAATTCATCAAATTAGGGAAATGATCTTGAAAAAAAATGAAGTCTTAGTTTCCTTATTTCCAATGAATCAGATGGTAACATAAATCATCACAAATTTATAGATTTGAGATTATTTCGTTTTTCATAGCCATGTTCTCAACCACTCTCCATCAGAACTTGATGGTTAGACTTCTCTTCCATATCCATATTTTCAATTATGTTGTCCTATGTGGAAACCCAGTGCTAAGTTACATTGGGTGACTGTTATGATTCTATCTTCCCTTATTAAAATTAAGTTTTAGTATTCCTATTTACGATGTGGGTTTCTATGAATGAAACTTTCAAGAAGTAAACCATTTATAACCCCGACGAATTTTGAGGGAAAAATTCATCTTAATGGGGGTAGAATGTAACACCCCTAGATTTTATGAGATATATTATTTTTAATTTCTAAGATGTCTTCTATTATACACTACATCAAGATTATCTTGTATTATACACCACAACGTATCAGCTTGCAGTATACACAAAACTATTCTTGGCTCATGTTATGCAAAATTTCATGTTCATTTTGTGGAAATTATTTTCACAAAATTAAGTATAGATTTTGTTTAATGTATAAATGAAATAGGTTTTTATTACGTTATATGCCACACCATATAGAGATTTCACTACACGTAGACTTGACTTGGCTTGCATTACATGCAATCAAGACCTTCTTCTATAGTGTGTGTAGTACGCAATACCGAGCTTCACTAAAGGATATATTATTATAATATTACTACGAACTATCCGTTATTAATAGTAATACCAAATTTTTGAATTTTTATAAATTTTATTTTAAAAATGGACTTCATTTTTTCGATTCAGAATATTGAAATTATCCTAGGGTGAATTTTTTGTAATTTTCTGAAAACATTCAATTTTTGGTGAATAATGAAAACAATGGGTTACTATTTAATAACCGACTTTTTATTTAAATAATTATTTATTTTTTTTAAATTTATTTTAGGTCAATATTGATACATAATACCTATATAAGTTCAATGTAATTAATTTGAGTAATTTGACAATAATTTTAGATATATAAAAATTTTATTAAACTTTTCACCCTCTTTTACCCGCATCAAAGGAGAATTTGAAAATTTACATAAAACATAATTTTACCAATTCAGTGAGTGGAATTTTGAAAATTTGAGAGACAAAGTTAATATAAAAGATTAAAATGTGTTTCAATATGAAATTTATTTTGTGAATAGTAACTTTTTAATTTTATTTACCACGATTAAAAGTAAATCAGGTAATTAAGGGTAAAAATGATATAATTATTACCTTAACACATATCCTAATTCTATTGGATAAGTTTAATTCAACCAAAAACAACCTTCATAATAAAATATTACCCTTTAGGTCCACGTGGATTAGATTAGGACACTTATTATTATTTTATTTAAAGAATAGTTTAAATAGTTAAAATCAAATTTTAATAACTAAAACATTTTTAATATTGGGTTATACATTAGATACATTCGACTATAAATATTCAGTAGAAAGATAAACATATTTTCTAAATAATGGTATTTTATTTATATTTTTTAGACATTAAATAATTTAATTTATATATGACACAATGATGATGGAGTAATTAGCTTATTAATGAAATATTAACATAATTGATGTTATAAATACCCAAATAAATGTAATTTGAGAAATTTATTAATTCCACTGATTTTATAGCTTAATATGACATGTTATTATTGATGCAATTAACTTTGATATAACTAGTTATGGTGTTATGGTATTTACAAAAATAAATTACCAAATAGTGTCAAAATTGACATAAAATAGTTTTTACGATAAATATTATATTATTAATTGTTTTTATATTCCTAAAAAACTAAGGATCATAAAAATGACATAGATAAGGATATATAAATTAATAATGAACCATTTGGGGTTCTTTTGGCTTGTTAATGTATGTTTATATCCATATTGTGTTTGAAAACAAGAAGACACGATAAATGTTAAATTATTTACCATAGAGATAAATCTAAATGATAAAGTTAAAATAGTAACCTAAACTTGTCAAAAACCTCTTGGTTGAGATTATTTTGTATCATCCCCACTTTAGCTTCTAAATAAATCAATTTTGTACTATTATTAACCGAATATTACTTTATTATAAAATTAGATTTTATGATTTTCCAAAGGTGCCCCTCTCCTCCCTAATAAAAAGGGTACCCCTTCACACAGCTCTTCACGCCCTTTTGTGACTTGAATCATTGCCAAACCCTTACAATTCCTCTTCTAAACTAATCTATTAATATCATAGAGGTTTTTTCTCGTCAATATAAGAACTCTACTGCCCTAAAAAGGAGTTCAAAGGTGGTGCGTCGAGGAAGAGGTAATCTCTTCTACTGACTCTTTCATGTATCGTTCTTCTTCTACTTCAACGTCATTAGTTGTTTAATTATAAAGTAATAACAAAAGAATTAAATATATACTTATATGTTATTATAAATATTAAATAACCATATTTCACCCTCTATCCATCCTATGGAAAACAAAATCACCGCGTGTGCATACGTACGGAATACCGTCTCTACACCGTGGTGTAATCAGTTTTTCCACCACCACCTTACTTGGATGGGTATAATGGGTTAATGAATTACTATATATTATTATTATAACATTATACTGATTATAATATATTATATCATCCACTAGAATTCTATTCAATAAATATTAGAACGATATCATCGCTTGTGCGTACGTACGGTTTTCCGTCTCCATGACGCGATGAGATTCATTTTCCATGTTAACAATTCAAGAATATTTATTAGTTAAATATAATATGTAATCATGAAATATATGACATAATAATGATATTGGATTAATTTAAATATATATTTATTTCATCTACTTAATTCCATTCAATTCAATAGGGAAACAAAAAACAACGTTCATGCGTACATACGGCCTACCGTCCCCATGAACGGTGTATTTATTTCCATTTGTTGATCTATTATATATAAGTATATTATGAATATATATTATATATAAATCATGTTATATATTCAGTAATTAAGCAACCGGGATCTATGTAATTGTATTAATAATTACAAATTAAAACACAGATGATATATGAAACGATTTTACCCAAAACACTTCTATAACATCGATTTGACAAATGAAAGGATAATAGATAGTAGTACGTGAATCATATATGATATCATAAATATTATTATGGTTCTGTTACAAGTTAAAAATATTTTTAAACACGCTATATTGGAGTCTTGGACACAAATGGAAGAAATTGGACATATGGTAAGGGATAATAATTCCTATCTCATTCATATCTGAGATTGTTTATTCGTAAGTATTTACTGGGGTTTTGTTTATTATACATGTCCATATGTTCTAAAAATGTTTTCAAGAAATACATACATTTCTGTGATGTATGTTTAAATTCATTTTACCCTTTTGTTACTTTCACCACATCGTATGGAAGGAATATTTATTTTGTTTAATATATGATGTACGTTGTGACTTTTCCGACAAAAGTACGAGGATTATGTTTTTTTAACTTATACAACATGAGTGGATTCTTACGGTTTCATAATTCCTTATTTCCATGAAGAATAATGTTTGAGATTTCATGATTATTTTCAATAAAATCATGTTTTTAAATTGCATGTAATTTTGTGAAAAGAAAATGATTTTGGAGAAGAAATGATATTTTCCACAAGAATTCATTTCAAGTGTATTGTCAAAACTATTTTACATATAATATGAAATTATTTCATATTTGTATAATATTTCTATGAATTACATGGTTATACTATTCTTATGATGAATTGATATCCATTTTTTTATATGGATTATGTAATGATGTGATGATGTTTATGAAACCCATTTTTTTATTTGGTTCATGATGAATGATTTAAGTTTATTTTGTGGTACAAGTAAGAATGATATCATTATGAGATGGGTTTGAACTATATCTCCATATAATGGATAGGGTAATAATTTATATCTCATGTGATAGACATGACTAGAATATAATGTAAATCCGGTTCAGTGATACAGGACTGGAACGAGGAGTGAACTCAGTTCAGTAAGGGACATTTTCCACTAAGATGGTCTTGGAAGCGATTCCTTGGCTACTATGGAAATAATATCATGTGCTTAATGTTTTTACACAATAATTGGTTTTATTTCCAAGATATTTTATCATGATTGATGTTACATTATGATATATTCCTTACGTACTTCAATTTTTTATGTCATTGCCCATGATTTTGATGATTAATCATTATGTTCATGTATTTATGTTCAAATGTATATGGTTTGTTTTATTTTCAACATGCATACCCATATTGAGCATTTTTCTCACCCTTTATATGTTTTCTATTCCCCAGGATATAAATAATGGTTTTAGGTTTGAAAAAAAGGGATAATATTTATGGGATATGTTGACGATCTTTCACCACTATTATAAGATTATGTTCCGAGTTTCTAAAGAAATTAAACTATTAGGATCCATTGGTGTCTGTTTTTTTTTATGTATTAAGCATTCCACAAAAGTAATGTAAATTCCATGTACGTCAATATTTGGGTCTGTAAAGTTGGTATTAGATTATAAGGAGGTATGAATTAATATGATCCTTCGTAACTCTCACATATGAGCGTTGGACAAAGCATGGCTCTATGCTGAAGGGCTTCATGAGGAAATGGTTGCCACTGGGGATGGTGGTGTGCCCTTCCCAGGAGGTGTAACCACACATGGAGTGCCATGATAGGTATTAATTATATTCCACTTGAAGTAATTAAATACCACTATAGTCCTCTATTTATAGGCATTTGGGAGACCCTGCGCGACGGCGCACAAATGTCCTCTCGGTGCGCAAGTTCAGCCATTCTAGTCTATGCTGTGTTAGTAATTTGCGTGACCAAACCCAAAACAAGTGTGAACCATCTTCCTTTGAAAAATTTTTATTCTATGATCTTGATAAACATATTTTGCACAAGTTTCCTTACCTCCAAGCCTTCATCACACAAGTATCTTTTCCAAAAACCACTTTTCTCCATTTTTCGATATTTAGTCCCAAAAATATGGAAAGCACTTGAAAACAGTGCCACCTTCAATACTTTTATCTTCTTAAACTGTATGATTAAATTTTTGGCACACATTGTGATATTCCACTGAGGATTTCAAAAAAAAACCATATCCAATTCATGAATAGACGTATATTGGTTCTGACTATATCCCCCTTTAGGTTTGTTGGAAATCACCTAATAAATTTACAGAGCACCAACCATAAGAAAAACCTAAAACTCCAGAATAAACTCTACCAAAACTATAATTCTATGTGAGAAATGCTCTGTGTAGAAAACCAGAGGGGATGTTTGAATTGAGATAAAATTATTTGGAATTATTGAATGATTCCCAAGCAATTCTCTAAAATTTTCCCAGAAGCATTACATGCCCAAATAATTCCTTTCCAAGAAGCATTACATGTACAAATATTTCCTTCTTATCCGATCACTGAATTATCATCGTGATACTTAACATGTCATCACCAAATTCTCATCGTGATACAAAACATTTCCTGATTATACTTTTTATCCCACATTGGCAATAAACCAAAAATTCGATATTTTCTCATTGAACATCTCAATACACCACTGGATATATCTCCCCCATAAAACTGAATCATGTACACAGAAAGATTAAAAACAGTTAACACAACTGGGGAGAGGGGACTTTTGTAACCTTATTATGCATTGGGTGGTGGCTAAACACAATGGTTCAACTGATGCTTCTCAAACAGAGCCAATGACAGTGGTTTGTTCAAGATATCATCCACTTTCTCATCAGTTCTCACATGATCCATTCTAATCACACCTTGATCAACTTTTCATATGATAATGTGTTACCTGATTTCAAAATGTTTCATACGATAATGCTAAACATGATTCTTTAAAAGATCAATTGCGCTCTTATGATCACAGTAGATCACGATTGGTAGTTTCACCTCATCACCAATATCTATTAGTTGTTGCTTCATCCATATTAGTTGAGTTCATGCCTTTTTGGTGGAGATATACTCAGTTTTAGCAGTACTAAAATATGTACTATCTAGTTTCTTTCTCAACTATCCAACATATTTATTCCCAATATAGAATACTCCACCACTGGTAGACGTTCTGTGTACTACATCACTAGAAAAATCACCATCTGAAAATGTTGATAATTCATTGTCCCTTCCTCAAACAATGTATTATACACAATTTTTAGTACCTTGAATACCCCTCATGATTCTTTTTACGGCTTCCATATGTTCTCCTTTGTATTACTCTGAAAGCGGGCTGCAGACATGTAGAAAAGACAATATCTGGCTATGTCGCTGTCAGGTACAGAAGCCTCCCACTAATCTTCTTTTAAATTGTGGAATCTACAGAGGTCCCATCCTCATGCTTTCTATTTTTAGTTTCTACTAGAATCAGAGTTAACATTGGTTTGGAGTCTTGCATAATAATCTTCTTCAACAGCTCTCTTGCATACATTTCCTGAGAAATGAAAGTGTAATCCTTATTTTTAATCACCTGCATCCCCAGGAAATACGTGAGCTCTCCAATCATTTACATTTCAATTTAAGAATTCATGTGATTGAAAACTTCATCCACTTATTTCTACCTATTGCGACCAAATATAATTCCATCGACGTAAACTAGAACCATGAACTGATCTTTCGAATAATTCTTCACATAAATATTGTGATCTGCTGCTCATCTTTTGAATTCCTGCTTCTTAAGATAAGAATCCAGCCACGAATACCATGCTCATGTTTCATGCTTCAATCCGTATAAGGAATTATTTGGTTTCCAAACCTTTGTTTCATCGGTACCAAGAGGAAAACCCACCGGTTGTTCGATTAAAAAGGAAACTATTGAAATTTAAGAAGTTCTATAATAAAAAACCAAATATACTAGACATATAATATTCTACTATGAACATTATATTTGAGTATATATCACCTTAAACATGAAATACCAAACCAAACCATTTGGGATAATAAAATACATGACTATAGTTACCTCAAAAGGTAAATTTCCATATGAGAATAAACAATTATAGCATTATAATAGAAAATGATGTGGAAGTAACTTACAGAATCTTTCCCCAAACACAAAACCTTGTGATCCCCTATGAATAACCAAAGCACCAGAATGAATGTAACCTACACTAGGGAAAAACGAATCCCCACTTTTGTAGAACAGACCTAAGGAATCCAAATCACAACCCCTCATAAATTAGAAAAATAAAATGTCTAACATTATAGTGGGAAAAAGGAACCTTGAATCACTAGAGAAAAATATATATAAAATGACCAAAATTCCACCATGATAATGCATTTAAAACTCTAAGAACAATAATGAACAAAATAACAGTTTAGAAAATCCAAAAATGACAAGGGTGGATATAATAATATAACAAAATAGATAACCATCACCACAGTAATACAAGAACACACCAAGAAAATGAAATGATGGAATTCTTCTGGTATGAAACTCATCCTATTAATCTAAAATATTATTAGAGTGAAATGATAAGTATTATATGGCATAGGCATAGACAAACTATATTTATCAACTAAAATAAAAAAAATTAAATTACATCAATAAATGTTGTTGGAAAGACACATAAATTGGTTTCAAAAAATACCTTTTCAAAAAAATTATCTTCATATTTTAAGAACAATAAATTTCAAATAAAATATTTGAACTTTTTTTCCAAAAAAAATTATAGACCATAAAAGAACATCCCTCTTTTAAAAGAAAAAACCTAATACACACTACTTTTTTCATTTATAAATCCAAAATAATTAATTTCATGCAACCACTACGAATTAATCTCGTGCTTTCCCTCTTAAAAACAATCATACTATTTTCATAAATATTTCAATGAAATATTTAATATAAATTAAAATTAAAATAATTACTCCACAACCTTTAAAAAAAATTATTAACATTATTTAATTTTAATTTTTTATTTGAAAATTCATATAAAATTTAAAATTCAATAAAAACAAATTATAAAAATATTTAAAAATCATTAAAATTTGGAGTTATTAATTTTAAATCCACTTTACATCACTTAAAATCCAAACCCCATTTATTTAAAAAATATATTAATGAAAATGAATACCATTTTTTGAGAAAACAATTCGTTCAATTTCTTTAACCATCAATCATTACTTTCAATGTATGAGAATATTTAAAATATAAAAATTATTTCATCTCACCTAAAGTAACATAAAATGTTCATTTCCAAGAACCTAATTTCTTCATTGAACCCACCATTCCAATAAAAAACTATTAACAACATTTAAACGAAAACTCACTAATTATTTAATAGGGGTCTCCCAAGAAATTAACTATGAAAGAAAAAATTTCTTATCGTGACTATTTCTTAAAAAATCCAAACATCCCGTTATTCATTAAATAAAATTTTAACTAATCTCATTTATGACATTGAAAAATAATAACCTGAATTTCTCAAACCGTGATTTGAAAATTAAAAATGAAATTTTATACCAAAAAAGAGAATGATATGATGAAAATTGAATTAAAAACATAAAAACACAAAAAATTTATTGGAAGGAGGACTAGTGTCTATGTGATACATGTAAATATGGATTGATTGTAAATGTGCTGACTACAAAACTAGTACTAGGAATCATAATAAATCATGTACTTAAGCTCTTTATGCATTCCATGCTCTGGGATCTCACCACGTACCCCCATTTCATTACCCTTATTATAAACCAAAATAGAATATAACCAAAAAATCACATATTATAATTAAATGATAGAAACATAACAAAACAAGAATAAAAACTATAATTTCCTTCACAAATCAAGGGAAAATGTAAAAGATTTAGATAGACTTAATATTTACTTTGATATGGTGTTCTAATAGTACTATGTACATTCTAATAGATAAACCCAAATAATAATGGTTGATCCAAAAACCTATTCCAATATAACAAAATAGGATATAAAAACAAATTTATGCACCAACATGAATTACTCACCTTTATGATGCCAAAAGAAGCCCACGAAAATGCCCAAAGGGTGTTCACGATCCACATATGTGGAAAATAAGCACTAGAGAATCCAAAAAAACTAACTAGGGTTGATTTTTTCCATAAAATAACTAAAATTAATACAATAAATGTTACTCGAAATTCTAGAATGATTCATGTATACATTGGATGCTCATGAAGAATCAAATAAACAAGAATAAATAGAAGATAAATCACAAAAAATACCATTTCATCCAACTCCCTTGAATGCAAAAAACACACATATTGAACATATATAATACCAATTGTATAAAAACCACCAATCAAATAAAATAAGGAAAATAAGAATGGATGATATCATGAATGAATCAATTAAAACTAAGTAAATAAATATCAATCATACTTCAATGTGACTCTAGGAGTAACCATCCAACCACAAACAAAGCATTCTCCTTCAAAAATCAAGGGCTGAAATAGAACATAAAATTTCAATAGGTGTGAGAATGGAGGCCAAATATGTATCCTCCCACACCCTATTAATAATTATTAAAAATTAAAACCATTTCATTCTAGTTTGAAAATTCCTTTATAAAATTAGTTTTAGGAAGTCAAGAATATGAAAAATAAATATAATGTATATTCCATTTTATAAAATATACACATCCATTTTATTATATGAAACAATATATGAGAAAAAATATAACTGTCCAATGAATATTTTCATATAATCATTGAGATTAAATTCATTTTAATTGATTCTGTTTTAAAGATATAAAATTTGATCAAAATTTTTTTCAAAAAATCCTCACGGAATTTTAGAAAAAAATGAAATATTTTTGGATTACAAAACACACCCAAAATATCATCAAAAATAAAATAAAACCTTCCATGGGAACATAGGATCATTGGGGATAAAATTGGACATCAAAATAAAAATAATAAATATGAATGATTTTGGATAAAAAAATCCTTAGACAAAACCCATAATTTCCCTACTCATCTTAATTGAGGGATAAAATAATAAAATGGAGCATAGTATATATCTAGGTTATTACTTAGATCGTGATATTCAACTTGTGTAGCATTCTTAATTGGATTTTTCACCTGAAAACCAATTGCTTCTTTTGAAATAAAAATTTATGTAAGAATGTTTGTCATTAAAAAATTACACAAACAAGAATGTCAACTCACCCTATCCTCTGAACAAAATTCACAAAAACAACCCTTATTTTTTATTTAGAATAATAATCAATAATAATATTTCCCCTTTTGGGAAATAAATATATAATCCATTACAATTTTCAAAAACATAAAAAGGGGAATGATTTATTATGTCATTTAAAATTATTTAAGAATGTTCTATTTGGTCCTTCTAACACATTTTGGGAAACCATGTTATAAAAAAATATTTTAAAACCAATCACACAAAAAACATGAAATATCAACATAAAATAATCTGAAACAACAATCAGTAAAGGATAATAAATCCTTTAAAACCAAATGTTTCTTTTAAAAGATAGTTTAAATAATTATGAATCATTTTATAATATTATATACATTAATAAAATCCATTGGATAATTTAAATAAAATAGTGTGCATGGTAGTTGATAAATATATTTAAGTCAGATATGTGAAGAGAAAGGCAAATAACAGTCCATTAAAACCAAATGAAATGTGGTTTACCTCATTTGAAAATTTTCATAGAAATATATTTCATTTATCACTATGCATTTAATTGTTTTTAAAACCATAAAATAATGGTTAATTTTTTTTAAGAGTTATATAAAAGATTAAATGTACATTCTTCAAGATAAACTCATATTCCATGATGAATTTTGATAGAAAATATTTTATAAAGATCCTCCAAAGAAAAAGGTACTAAAATTAACCAATTAGAAAAACATTACAATTATGGATGATTGAATGAAGAAATTAACAAGGGGGAGGAGATTAAACATTAACAGATAGGGAATGAGGAGGTAATTAAAGAAAAATGAGTTCATAATTTGAAGATACCGACTCAACTCATGAATAAACCCCCAGAAAATTTACATTTTTAAGGGAAAAATGTATGGAAAGAGGAATAAAAAAGCATCCATGGGTGTTTCTTCATTAGAATAATGAAATAAGGCGTGAGTTTGAGGATTTAATTTATGTGGTTGTAAAATAGGGATCCCTCAAAATTAAAAAATGGGGATATCACATGTTGTGTGTGCTTGATTGACCATACCATGCATACCTTATAAGAGTACCTATAGAATGGTTCATGGTATGACATATTATGTTCCAAAAATGTAATTTCATCTTATAAAATATGCAGTAATGTCACATGGTTGTTGCAATATGAGTAATAATTGTACGAAGAACCGTGAAATATGAACTAAACACACAAAAATAAAACATTTCAATGGAATTTTTCCAAGAGGAAGAGAAAAACAATAAAGACTCAAAAATAAATAAATAAAATCAACTAATAGTGGAAAACTAAAGTTGTAGTGTGACATGTATGTATTACTACAATATTTGTTATTTTAGCTATACAATAGAAAATGATGGATCACCAATACAAAAAATAAATCACATCTTACTTTTTCTCTCATAGAAAAGGAAACAATTTATTAATACAAAAATGCATACCATGTTCAATCAATATAATAATTCAATAAAAATATCATTTTCATAATATTCATAATTCCACTGTATGAAAGTTAGAGGCTTTATTCACATGTTTTCTCTATTTATTTGTAGAAAATATAATAATGATTCCAATATTAATCAATGAATCCAAGGAATTTCACCTAATAACATTAAATATATTCAAATATAATCATTTGAGACATTATAATAAATAAAAGCACAACATATAAAAAACTAGGGTGTGTTTTAATTTTTATAAACTCACCATCTGGAACACAATAATATATCTCCAAGTCAAACCCTGAAAACCATATAAAACATATATATTCTCTTGATTAAAATATCCACTAATTGAAATTTATTAATATCACCCAATAGATGAATATAAAATCTATTTCATTAATTAGTCACTTGAAACCCTCAATCTCACAAGAAACTCCCATTTTGAAGTAATATTTATTAATGGAACAAGAGATACCATATATCATAACTTTAAAACCAATAATCAATGATATATAAATATAAAAATAATTAACTACATATTACTGAAATCAATGTCAATATATTTCTTAGAATATCTCCATATTGTATGGAGATGATTAATTAAAAAATTATGTTTTCATTTCAACTATATTATAAATTCATTATTACATCATTGTAATGAACTATAAATTTCATGAATTTTCTCTCAATATTATAGTTGAAATATATTTAACCCTCTCATATACGTGAATACACCACAAAACTCAACGTGCAACTGAATAAATCCTAGGTTTTTTTATCTATATTATAATAATCATCCTCATTATCTAATAATAATCATAGATCATCATCATTTTATAATCATATTATCATTTTATACTTCACATAATATAATAAGAATTTATATAGTGCTTAAGATGTTCTTATGAATATCATATAAAATTCACTAAATTGAATTACCCCCACATCATTTCATCCTATTCATCATGTTATATTTCAGAAATTATTATTCCAAATCAATTTCATTCGACATAAAACTCTATGATATTAGAAAATTTATCTAGTTTTGCATGATTTTATCACACCTAAAAATGAATTAATAAAGACACTATCATTAAACGTTAGAATCCATAATAAATTAGGTCTTTACATGTTTGGAATACTACTACCACACACTACTATCACTCATAATGGTTGATGGTATATTAGGAACTCATACCTTCATATCAATAGAATATGGTCTTCAATACATGTAATAATCCATGATTAATTTAGTCCAGGCCCATGAATGAATACTGGTAGAACTATGGATTCATCAATATCATATATCATAATCACTTTCTACTATTCATTATTATATCCAAACAATCAATAAAAATATACATAATAAACATGATAATAAAAATAAAATTTCTTATCTATAAACTCTATAATGTTTTGATTGTCACAAGTCTTCACTATACCTATAGAAAAATATCATAATCCCTTAAAAAAAATACTTCATTCCTAAACATAATGAATCACAATAAACCTCGTATATTACCCCTATAATTGGAATACTATGAATGATTATACTACATAAATCTCCATTAGTCAGTTTTGCCTCTCTATTAACCACATTGATATCTCATCAAAAATGAATTTATGATAAAAAATTGTCATAATGATAAAATTATCCACATAAATATTATATGGGTGAATTCCACTCAATATCTCCAAAACAATTTTTTTATGTCTTATCAGCAAAACCTATCAATGTAATATAATGTAACATACATATATATTGGTTATATGTCAAGTTACACGAACTATGGATCCAAAATATATATCATATCATAATCAACTATAGATAAAACACTAAACGATTCAAATTCTGTTATACAAATTCAAAATAACATGTAGAATTCCTTGATGTTTAGAATGAAATATATGCATGATTTCTAAAATATTACCTAATTTGTAATAAGTGGATGAGAGAATTTTAATGATATAGAGATATCTCTCTACATGTATATAAGAAAGTAGTAATCAATCTAAAATTTTGTGAAAAAGGAATGGTTCATTAATAATTTTATAATTTTTCTTGAACTATATATATTATCAAATTAATATCATGAAAAATAATTCTCAAATTCATCAATGGATCACATTAGAAAATTTTATTTATGATAAGCGTCAATTTAGAATACTGTAATCAATCATGTAATACCAACATTATAGACTAAGATTCAAAGTATTATATATTGAAGAAACCAATTTATGAACCAGATCAATCATACAAACACGCACCATAAAATCCAATTTTATTATCCTTTATCTATTTTTTCCAATAAAATTATGTGTTATTTAATACCTATACAATAATAATAAGAATAAAATCTTTATCCAAGAGGATGAAGTAACATTTGGTCAATCTTCATTTAATTCTCAATAATTTTTTTTGAGATAGATCCTAAGAGGAGTCATATTAATAGAAATTATCTAAATAAACATCATTGGGTATTAATTAAATTCATGTAAATGGGATTAAGATTTTTTGGTGGCTTGAGAACTTTTATGAAGAATAATCCTGAATCCTAACAGAAAATTAAAGTTATGACATTATTATCCTATCATAAATGTAAAATTTATTTCACTAGTCTCATGTATTAATTTAACATATCATGTGATGAAATAAGTACCACTGACATATCTTGTTCTTCTCAAATCTACATAATAAATCATGAATAATAAATATTAATTCAAAAACCAATATTATGAGATTCTCTAATTTAATACTGACTAAATTATGACTAAATTGATAAATATATACAATTCTAATTATTATAATCTTGAATATCTTATAATTGAATTTAATTATAAATTTACTTATTATCATTCAAAACTGGACACTAACCAACCGATAGACATGAGACCCACTTCATCCTAAACTCAAATTCACTAGAATTTCTGAAACATTTCAATACACATTGTATGTGAAACACTTTTACATTATATAAATAGTGCATAGTGTTTCTCATAGACTATGTGGTGTTTCAGAAAAATACATGTCCCCTAAAAGGATATATATTTTTTCATATCTATAAAATCAAAATATTTCTTCTTACATTCTATTACAATGTCTCCATATTATAATATTTCATTAAGATAGATGAATTCAATGTTTCACTATCCTATCATTGATTATATATTATTATTTGACCATAAAATATTCAATTTATTTCATCTATGATGTCCATAAATATATTCAAGGAAGTTAAATCAATCTTCAAGTCCAAGAGATATCATATTACTATACAAAGATATGATAAATCCCATCTTGATCATTCAATCAATTTCATAATTTTAATAACACATTAAATGAAAAATACCTACCCAATGTCATTAAATTTTGTGTTTTTTGATATATTAATGTATATAATTAATGATATATATTTAAAATTATCTCAGATTAGGAGATAAATATGCATGCTCATATACATGAATATCCATAGTCACCCAAAATATGTGATGTTCTAATTGGATGTATTTTCTGCATGATATCTAATATTAATTATAGAAAAATGGGAAAATCATTAGTATAATACTAAATTATTACACTAAAATAAAAAACTTCATTTGTTGAGGATTATTATAATATTTTATAAAAACCCACTACTAACTAAACATGTAAGGAATCACTATTTCATCAAAATTTATTAGTGGTAGTTAACTACAATCACCATGTAACGGATTATTATTTTCGATTATTTTAAAACTCAAAACTAATATTTTTATATCAATATTTAAATAATATTTTTTTAAAACCAATTTATTATAGTCACACCACCTCTATTCCCCTTTTTCCTATCAAATGAATCCCTATGGTTCTCCATCCATTGGAAAAACATCCCCACCGCATCATCCCCTATCATCCTCCTTCAATCCCATGAACCTCTCATCCCATTTTACTTATTTCTATAACCCCTATTATACTTATCAACCAACTCATTCCATTATTTTCAACAACAACTCTTTATTCAAAGTGGGTTATCCTTTTATATCATATATCACATGAACCTATTACCATTTTTTGAACATTTATTCATGGTACAAGGCATGTTTCTGGTAGAAATACTATTTTCATTTCATTATTATTTTTTATTTCAATGAACACCATAATATTTATAGAGGTATTAAAAAATGTTGATTTTAATTTATGGAATAAAAATGTTTTGAATTATAATTAATTGGGGATTCCATTATTTATGATGTTGGGATAAATATAAATTTTTTTTATTATTAATTTTATTCATTATATAAAATATAGATAATTTTTAGTTTATTATAAGGGTAATTTTTATATTTTATTTTCTATTAAATTAATTTTTTTGTATTTATAAGTTTTGTTTGATTTTTTATAGTTTTTTGTTAATACATTATAGATTAGCCAATATTTTATTATTTAACATATTTTTTGACTTGTTATTTAATATATTTATATCTTAAAATATGAAATTATAAAATCAATTAATTGTAATTATATAGTATTTCATGATTTTTTCAAAATAAAATATTATAAATCTTTATATATTATTCCTTGATATGTTATATTTTTTAGAAATAGTTTATTTATTTAGGGTGTGTTATATTTTCTATAGAGATATTTATTAGTAGTGTACCAATGGATTAAATTATTGTTACATTACCCAAAATAAATTTCATTATATTAATGGATAAGAGGTATTTTTAATTTTGTAATTGTAAATTAATTTCTAGATGAATGAATATGATGTCTACATATTGATTGTATTTACATATTATAGTTGACAATACATGATTTTTTTGAAAACATGATATTATAACAATTTTCTATTTTATATCTTAGATTTAGTTTTCATGGGGAATAGATGATAATATATTTACTTAATTGATTCAATCTACTGAATAAACATACTATTAGAGTAATAGTAGATAATGAAATTCATAACTCGATTAATGATCATTTTAAACATAGAATAACAAGATAATTATTGTATCACATTAGTGGTGTTTATTTTTAATTTTTTACAGATTAATATAATAGATATCTATATTGATTAATAAAATTAAGATTATGCATTTGTGGATGATAAATGTTGGGATTTTTATAAAATAGTTAGAAATTATAAACAATTTTCCCTTCTACTTATGTTTTCTCATATCATGTGATTATGAACAAATATAAATAAAGAAATGTTAATGATATCGGTGTTCCTACATTATTCATTAATTGAATATATGATTAATGATTTATTTTATAAGACGAATAATGTGATTAACAACTTATTTCTCAATTAAAAAAGGATACACGCATGTCCCAATGACTGGTTGTTTAATCAGGGGGATTATTTCAATAGAGTAGAGGGTAAAAAATGTCATACTTCTAGATATAAGTTGATTAACAATGATAAAAGTTTGATTTAATATTATGTAAATAATAATATAAATAAAACTACTATAATTTAACATTACATTCCATTAGAACCATGATTTCAACGATTTTTTTATCTTTTAAATATTTAAATAAATTTATGTGTGATTACATGTCAAAAAATAATGATATGTTTACACATCAATTAACAAATTTTATATTCTGGAAATCATTTTATAATTCATATCCAAATTAATCATTATATCCTAGTAATGCATGTTTTTTATTTTATACTAATAGATTTAGTCTATTAAGAACTATATGTACAAATAAAATATGGTTAGTTGCTTTGATATCTTACAATATACTTAAGAGGATTTGTATGAAAAAACATCGTTCATTTTTTTGATGATAAATCTTGGAAAAATATCCCTAAATTGACAAAAATTTATACCTTCAACCTTTTATAAAATAATTTCTTGTGTTATAGGACTATTGTTTAAATACATATGTTAAATAGAAAACAAAAATGTTTAAAATTCTTCTTTCTCTAATGTGGATGATTACTGATTTCATGGGATAAAAAACATTTCTTATTCAAACACCCACACATTCTAGGCATGTCCAATTTGTAAATCTCATTTCAACCATAGAATAACACCATATAGAATAAATTCATGTTTCATGTGTCATCATAAATTCTTATATGTATATTATTCATATTAATTAATTATGTCATGAATCAATGAATCATATTATTTGATTCCTACACCAAAATTGTTCTGAGGTTTAAATTTTATATCACAATTAATAATTTTTAATGAACAATTCAGTGAAGTGTATATGTTGAAAATTTATAGGAAATGATTCACTTCTCAACATATGATCTTGGTAAGAAATTGATGAAACGTAATATTTTATTCAAACCGTGTTATTTAGAATTTAAATTATAACTTCTTAATCTTGATATTAGGAACATGTAAAAGAGTGTATGTGATTTTTTTATAATATTTAATGATTTGGAAAAATAGAAATAAAACATTAATTATTATAAATAAAAACAAGAAATTAATATAAAGCATGATCTATTTCAAAATGAAAATATAAAGTTGTTTGAAGTAGTTTTTAATTGTTAAACTAATAAAACTATGTTTTCCATTAATGATTGAAAAATGCGGAAGTCCCTCATTGATATTCCAGTAACATATCAATATGAATTTAATCATATACATAATATATTACTTAGTCTTAAAAATGGAGACTCACATAATTTGATTGGTAAATTTATACAATTTTTATTTTATAATCTATTACCTAACAAAATAATAGCCGTTGTAATATAGTTTTTATGATTCTCTAGATAGATTTGTGTGAGAAAATTAAACCACATTGAGCATGAAAAACATCAAGAAATTTTTTTAATGATTTTTTATAATTTGTGTATTATATTTCCCCTATCATTTTTCAATGTAATGGTTCATATAACAATGCATTTGGTTGAGGAATATAAAGATAGATTGAACATTCTGTATCATTGGATGTATACCGTTGGGTTTTATTTTCATCTTATTTATTAATCATTACAATATTTAACTTTTCACACACATTACATATATGGTTATATATGATATGTTACATTATCAATTTGTATTTAGGTAATTTGAGGTATTTTATGAGAAATAAATATCAACGATATTGCTCCATTTCTAAAGGATATATAGTTTAAGGGATTCTTACCTTTTGTTCGATGTGTTTATATAATATTGAAACCTGATTTAACAGAGTTAGACATGTTTCTGATAACACAAACCAATTTTAGTCCTACAATATTTCAACAAAAATTCCAATTTTATGTCATCCTGTTTGGAAAATATCGTTAATTTCATTGACACATATAGTGACTATATAAGAACATGGATATGTGTGACTCAATAGAGACATTTTAAATCGTTTCGTTAAATAATTTAATATGAAAACAAATAAATGAATTTGAAGTTGAACACTAATGAATAATGATATAATAAAATCCATTAAAAATACATTATTGATTTTTTTCACATATTCTAAAATAATAATCAATTATATATTAATAATATTTCAATAAAAATATCTTATATATCTTAAAATATTTTATATTTATACATATAGATCATTATTATTAGTAATCGAGCTATATTGGTTGATGGTTTGAAATATTTTTTTTGAGGAACCTTGAATAATTGTAGTATATTTTATGACTATAATATTAATGGATTCATGTGTTATATAGTTTTGAATGATGAAGGTTTCAGAAAAAATTCCAGAATTATATTATACATCTCAAGAATTGTATACTATAAAATATTGATTTTCATTATTGAATTAAATTATCATGGAAACTATTCATTTTTTTTATTAGTATTCTAGATAGTATTTATTTATTGTAGAATAAAGAATTATTACATAAAATTTAATTTTGTTAACATTCCTCTATTGATAAATACATGAGATTATATATAAAATGATCCATATTTTTTTGATTCACATGATAATATTTTCTAAAATGAGGATAATAGAGTCAAGAAGGAGGGAGTGATGGAGTGCTTGTTAGGAAATATAAAAGTAATATAAGGGAGAAAATGTTGAATATTTTTGATGAAAATGAACTCTATTAGAAATATAATATTGATATATCTATCTATGAATATAGTGATGAAGTTGTTCTTGTATAAGAAGGTGAGGGTGATAAAATCATGTTAATGACAGAGGATGAAAATAATATGTTCATTGAGTAATAAATTTATTATATTCTTAGTACTCCATTATCTTATATATTATTTTATTATTTATAACATTTCATATAATATAATCATTACTCATAATTTTATATTTATTTTGAATTTTATATATATTATATCACTTTATAACTTATTATATATGATTTTTTCATACAGGTATTCTAAAAACCAAAAACATTAATGATTACATGAAGCATTTAAAAAATATTATGTTATCATACCCATATTATATTCTTCCACCCTCATTAGGTATTCTACATTGTTTCGTTTTATCAGGATTCGATTTTCATGACTTGACTCCAATAAAATTCCACATAACATCAAAACAAAAAAATCCCTGACAAAATAACTCACAAAACACCATAATAACTACTTTTCCTATTTCACATTACCTTATGTATCTCTAAACTATAAGGTTTAACTTACCACATTATATATACCCACTACCACCGACTAAATACAAATTCCCATTCGAAACACCCTATTACGACAGACAATAAAAATTAAACCAACTATTTCAACTTAAATTACTTAACGTAGGATAATATGTCAATAGAATATATTAATAAAAAATAAAATAATCAATTTTTGATATTTTTATCAAATTAAAAAAAGGGAAATTTCAATATAGTTGGCCAAAATAGACATTAGTATTATAATATTTCATAAAATGGTTTTATATCTACCATTACTGAATATTAATTTATTATTATAAACATGTACTCACTGAAATAAAATCCTTTGGTATTTTTTAAAAAATACCAATATTTTGAAGTATTTGGATTCATAGATTTCAAGAGGATTAGATGGAGTTTATTTGGAGTGGTCATTGACTAAGAATATAGTATCATAATTACCATAATGATGGTAGTAGATCATGAGCATGATTGGTATGAAAAAAATTATGCGAATGAATAATTTTTTTACATAGGTATATTGATTTTTTAAATTTAAATATATGGGGATCATTCAGTTGATGCTATATGATTGTACTCGTAAATAAAGGAGAAATTATAATGTGACATGATGTCAATTTCCATCATATATCATGGATGAAGTAACTTTATAATCAAATAGAAGAGTTTCATTTTCTTATAAATAGGAATCTATAAGTCAAAATAAAAATTTATAGTGTATTTTATTTTATATTTATATTAAATTAATGTCTAATTTTTTTTCCTATCTATTTCAGGGCAGTAAAAGGAGAACTCATAAATAAACTTGAACCTTGATATGGGTGGTACAAAATCTTGTACATTTATATTAAAACGATTATATTATTATGATAATTTTTATTAATTTATTTTTTATATACAATATGTAATGAAAACTAATTTTTGTTGTATATTCTATTTAACATAAGAATCAGATTTATCGATGTCTATTAGTCGTCAAGAAAAGGAGTAGTGTAGATCATTTAGGGGAAGCTAGCCTATCTTTCTGGGAAAGAGTTGATATTTCGTCCCTCTATTCATGTGTTTTATATTATATTATGACACGTATATATCCATCCTTTGACGTGTTTCGTTGATTAAAATATATTTATGTATTTAATTTGTTTCATATATATTGTTTAAAATTATCAAATCATTATTGTTTTATTAAACTACTGAAACTAAACAATTAATTATGTTATAGATATATTTTCACTTTAAATTGATGAGAGTAATGTATATAGATCTCCCTTATTCCCTGTTAAATTTTTTTAGTGTTTTAAAATGGATTAAACCACCTGGAAATAAAAATGTGTTGATATTTATTTAGAATTGGGTTTAACTGCCAATACCTAGTGTTAATCAATCAACAATTTATGGTATGCACTAATAATCCATCATGACATATTTTCATATTGGTTATAATGGACTAAAACATATTAATATATTAATATAATTTAGATAACCCCATGAAAATATTTCCACAATAATTATAACAACACTAAATATTAAAAAAATACAATAATTTAAATTTATAAATTCATTATAGAAAATATTTATATATTCATAAATGTTCTCCAAGACCACAATTAGTAAATAATATATTAATTAATAATTGACATAATACACCATAGTGGTTTGATAAAACTAAGAGAAAAAATTATTGGTGTTTTAAACATCTTCTATAATTAATTTCTCTTGTAGTGTTATGACCCCCAACAAGTGAATGTATTACATCCTTTTTTCCCATCATATTTTTGAATCATGATAATTTGTAATATATTTAATATTTCACTCGTTTTTTCATGGGGTTTTCATTATATAAATATTTTCTATAAACTGTTTATACAACATGTAATATAAATTCATTAAAAAATCTATTACTTAAATTTTTTGTGTTATTATCATGTTACATATAAATTTTTCATATATAAAACTCCAATCATTAAATAGTAAACAAAATATTTATTTTTGTGTTGGGTAATGGAAAAAAATAAAATAAAACCCCCACATTAAATAAATCCATAAATTAACTATTCACAACATATTAACTCTCCCATGAAAAATATTGTCTGTACTAACCTATATTGTTATTAATTTGGTATAAAATGTTTTCATATGTATAGTTAACTAATTGTTACTTAACATTATTATGTAAATTTCCTTAAGAGATGATATCTCGAATGTATATTACTCTTGACCTTTACAATAACCTAGTGATCTTGTCCAGTATCACTACTATAATATTATTATAATAAAAATAATGAAAAATATATATTTATTTAGAATAATACCATGATCTAGAATAAATATATATAGTTATTCTACTTCTTTAACAGAATTAGAAAATTTAATATATTAATATTCTATAAAATTAGTTACCACTATATATAATGATCATATGCTTCTCATTTAATTTTCATCAATTTAATAATAGATCATATTGATCTATATGGAGGGTAGTTATTATACCCCCTTGATACCTTTCTATTATTATTTGATATGTACCATAAACATGTCCCTTCTAAATCTTATGTACTATTTGATAGCTATAATTACCGATCAAATGAATTCTCATTGTATTTTATTATACTTTTGTTTACCCTGATTTAATCATAGGAAAAATAAAATATATTATATAATATCGAATATTTTATAATTCCATCTCAAAATTAGGTATATGTTTATTTATTTTTTTAATCTCTAAATATTTTATCTAATACGTCACCATGGAAAGAATTATGACATACAAAATTTTCAAAAAATATTCCCCAATTTCTTTAAAATTTATTTTTCAATTCCTTTTCAATTAGTGAATATTTAATTAGACCATGAAACTATTAGTTCTATCTTAGTAAATAATGTTCCCTAAACATGGGTTTTTATGTCAAGTCATTCATGAGGAAATATTTTCCACAAAACCTTAATGAACTATATGACTACAACTGTTTTCATAAGTTATCAATATATATCACATGGGAAACTATGATGCTCCCACTAAACTCTTTTAGAGACATTAAAATATAATCCTTCCAGGATTGAATATTTTCTATTATCCTTTAATGGATCATTGTTTATTTCTTAATATATTGAATATATTCAGGTCAGAACCCTAATAGTATTATATTACAAGATATTTTATTGGTTTCCATTTACAAATATTCTTTTTACATTCATCTATAAAATATATTAATGTAATGAATCAACCTTAATAGACATGACACATCTCCCAAGATGACCGACCACAAGTCCTAAAGCACTTTCCAGACCACCATTAGATAAGAACATCCACATGGGTATCAATATATAAAAAATGGGAATGATTTCACACAATAAAATAGAAACACATGTCTTATATATAAAAAGATAACGGTAAAAAACCCGAGTGTGTCAGGGAAGAAGCAGAATGTAAACATGAGAAAAAAATATCAATCCAAAAGTATAATCCCAGAAACAACATAAATCAATGACAAAAACTAATAATATATGTTCATATCCTCAAAAAATATCTGAAAGCACCATGTACTGAAATTGTATAATCTATGTTATAAGAATACATGAGAAAAAAAACATATTCTTTGAATCCTATATAATTATATATGCATATAACCTATGTAATATGTGGGGTCTGATGGAAACACCAAGTTAGATACCACCATGAGTCTATAAAAAGTCTATCAAAATGGTATATTTAGTTCTACATTCAATAATAATTATGTTTTATAAAGAATTGTATTACCAAACATTTGTCATTAAATAACCTTTGGATTTCCTTTAAAACAGTGCATATTAAATATTATAAGAATATGGAAATAAGTATTAATGATAACATAGATCAAATTAATCAAGATCATTCAAATATAGAAAAAAAATCATGTTCGCATTTAAAGCATGAAGAATGACTATCAAGAATAAAACCAAGAATAATTGGTCTCTAGCATATCCAAATACATAACTAGGACAAACATGTAATAATAAGATAACATATTGTGAATCCTAGTGATACCGATTTCTTCCACAATAAATCATCACTAAAACCATCTCCCCTAATGGTGACAAACTTACTACACTTTTCATATTCCCATAACCTGATGCCCAAATGGTCCCCAGGTCCCATGTTTTATCATGAGTTTCATGTAAATAATGCCAATAATTTTATAGAAAACATATACAGGTATAAAATTACATATCCCATTATTGAATTTCCATTTTAAAGTCAATACCAAATTTGATGGAATTCATCTATAACATGATGTTTGTAAATCTAATATTAAATAAAACACCATTTAAAAACTTTTCTATGAAAATAATGATACAAATTCATAAATGTGACCTGATTGATATCAAAAAAAAATTTCATTAATCCAAAGAAAATGAAAACATAATAATTATACGTTCTGCATAAGAAATAATTATTATGCAGTGACACTTATTACACCATTGGATGAAACATAGTCAACATCATAAATGTTGATTGGAACTGAATAGATCTAGTCCTAAAAGGAGTGTATCTATAATAAAAATAATTAATTCCTCACCCAAAATCATTGATCTTGTTGTAAAGACACATAAGGGTTCTAATGAGTTATGGGAAAGAGTTAATTATGGTAGATCTAGAGAAATGATAAGGAAAAAAGTAGATATTATCACATACATTGAATAGATCCACTAAAATAGATAGAAAATCACAAAGATAAAAATGGGATATCATTATTTATTTCCAAGGAAATTAAGAGGGAAAAAACAGGAGAAATGGGTAAAATTTGGGTTACAAAAAACTGAAGGTGACTAGGTATTTTTCTAATTTAATAGAACCCATATGAATCACACAATTTGTATTCACAGATAGTCAATCCATGACTAACCATGTGGTCATAACTATCCATTAAAAACTAAAGTGTATGATTACCGAGGAATATTCACATAGTTATGAATTTTTTTGAATACCGCGACGTTTCATATAAAACCAAATGAATCATCTCACATTGATTTCATAGAATTATCTATCAGTTAGAAAAATATTGCTAAAAATATTCAAAATATCATTGGATCCAAAAAATACATATTTCATGACTATCTTATAGGTACTAATAATTGTTCACAAGCCATATACATAGAAATTTTTTCTGAAAAATATAAAATATTGATCCCTATCTTCTAAACAAAATTAAAACATTAAAACTGAAAAATGTGGCCCAAAACATAACATACATTTGACCTAGAGGGTGTCAAAATTCTCTCCACAATGCCAATTTCATTCCCTAAATTGATTATATGATTCTGAACTCACAAAGGAAAAATTCAACTATAGCCTCATCAACACATCATGTTCCCAAAACACGTGACTATCCCATACACAATTCCATGTTACATGGATCATGTTAATCATTCTTCCACAAAAATTCTTATTCAGATGACCCATAATCTAAATTGTGATCTCATACCCTATGGTTTTTAGAGTATGATCAAATTCATTACTTTCTAAAAAATTATAAAGGGTCTGTGGTAAACCTATTTAGTTAAAAAACATGAAACAAATCTCATATTAATGTCAAGTTAGTTAGTAAGTCCAACTAATATCCCAAAGTTCTAATATGGATATCGAATTTTAATGTACCAGTAAACCGTGTTACAAATATTCCATATCATCCCAAATGAATATGTCCCAAATGAGATGAATCCTTGAGACATTCCCAATCAGATATTGAAAACTCATTCGTTAAATGACAATAGTACACAAATGATTTTTGTTGACTCTAATTAAACGTTAATATATATTATATAAACTACAAAATCATCTTTATCTGTTGAATAAGATTTGTCCCATCCAAATAATATTTTCATAAATCTTCCCAAAATTATGTATATTTTCATAGATACCCTTAATATTATTGAAATGGTTTTATTTTAATAAAATAATACAAATTTTTTTAAATGGAAACTCAACTAAGGACCAATTATTTTCCCATTAACAATGAAAATAAAGAATGCATGCCTAAAGAATATTATAAAGAATCTGAATGGACTGCTCAGTCTATCCATCAGTCGGAGCTGGATATACTATAGTTAAAATTAATTTGGATATCTATCACCTCTTATAATCCTTTAGAATACCAATATTTGAATCACATAATATTATTACAAATAATTAAACAATTTAATTCATAGTGGTTCATGATCCTTTAGATATATGTGTTCCCAAGATCATATATATCTATTGTCTCCATGATGAGTGGTAAATAAGATGAAATTGAATGTGAATCAATGATCACCGAAATAATATTTACTAAATTGGATTCCATGTAAATCCTACAATGACGTCGTATCTCATCCCACTTACACACTATTATTGGTAAAAGAAGCAACAAACTGTCTGATATTTGGTGATATAACTTAATCTTTTTTATATAAAGAATAATGATATAATATTTCCAGTTCACTACCTCATCCCCAAAAACTTATAACAAAATCTCAAATCATGATTCATATTGGTAGTCCCAGGGTGTATGGAATAATTGGACTGATTTACACTATTTATCAATTTCTACAAAAAAGTTATTATAATGACCAATCTACCTCCGAAATGAAAAAAAACATAAGGAGGCCGAGTCCAATCACCAAAGGTCACTTTAACATAGAGTATTTGACTACAATTCTTAGTATAGGTGTCTACTTATTGTCTACAAAAAAATAAAATAAATAATCACCTTTCATACAAGATAAGCACTCCTTCCTATAATCATCTTCTACATCAATGCACATCTCATTAATAAAATCGTCAAAGATCATTCATCCATATATACACTCTTGGTATATTTTTATAAATACTCTCTTAATGAATTCGTGGAAACAATAATTTTTCACTGTGTTTATGAAATATCCAAATCAAAATTGTGATGATACCAAACCAAACAAATCTTTTATAGGTTCATATGCATTTAGGAATAAATATACATCATGAACTTATAATCCAAAAATATAGTAAAAATATCTTTGAAAGGATTGTGGTTCCAAGTATTTATATCATGTATCTTTGTATGAAATTTTATATAATTGTTTTTTTATTTATAATCCCGAGGTTTTAATTAGTATGATCAATATGCCACTGGCTTCTTTCCCTATATCAGAAAAAATATTAATCCCGTAGTTGAGGCATCAAAAAATATGTTGTAACCAAAATCTAATTACAAGAGAATAAAAACTAGATATAAAGTCAACATCGCATTAATTTATTCAAATTATCATTGATAATTTTTATTCCATTGAAACTCAATACCCTTAATGATCAACTCTGTTATATGAGATAGAATCTTGGAGAATTCTGGAATGAAATTTCAATAATAATAATGGAAAAATATAGTGATCTAAATGTCAAAAAAATTCTTGCCAGATCTAAGTAAATCATCCCCTGAACCGATATTGGTTTCTATGTGATACATCAGTCATATATAACATCACCCAGAAACCTCAATTTTCAGATCCAAAACTAGAATTTAGTTATATTTCAATATATATGATGTCAAATCATAGTTCTAAGAAAAATATCAATAAGATATATGATTTATTATGTGGTTATTGAAATACCCAAAATATAATCCAAATTAACAACATGATGGGGTCTAATAACCAATAAATGATATAATTCATCAAAGATGAAAACACCACATGATTGTTAATAAGACCAAATAGAATATCCAAATAATCATAATTACAATTATTTTTTGGAATGTAGTCTTCATAATATCATACTCACAGACTCTTAAGTAAATGTACCCCTATCACAAATCAATATCAAAAAATGATCAGGATCAACTATGTTGATCAATCATATCATCAATCCTAGGAAACATATACCCTTTCTGAATAGTCATTTTATTAAAAAATTGGTAGTCAGCACACAACTGAAGGCTTTCATATAATTATTTATGAAGAGAATTATATAATTACAAGGTGATACACTCATAAAAATAAATATTCTAAACTCAAGGTCCATAATCTAAACATTAATTTGATTTTACACAGTAGATGTCATATTACAAAATGGTGAGGAGACGAGGATCATCCCCAAAGAATTTCAATAGTAAACTCGACTTCCCTATGAGGAATTGAACTATAAAATGTTAATAGGGATGTATTTATGCAATACATTTCTAATATTAGGAAGAATAAAACCATACTATTGATAAAAGGCCTCAAAAAAATCTCTAAAAATTGACATGAGTTCATTCTAACCTCAAGAAAAATATTCCCTACTCACCCAGATATAGGATACCAATCACCTTGAAATACTAAAGTATCCCAATTGGGAGATATAAATTAAAGATGAAAATAATTACAAATGTCCTGGGACATAAAATGAACCATATAATCCATTTTAATGAAATGTTCAAATATATTAAGAAAAAGAACAAGGAAATTCCATATGACCTCATGATCGACGATCATACCCTGTTACTCAGAATATTTAAAACCCCACTCTTTACTCCATCATAAAGGACTTGATTTATCCCTAAATAATCACACAATATCTGACTATAATCCCAACACATTGAAAATTTTTTATGATATAAGATAATGGGATTCACTTGTATCAAACAGATCTAAGACTATAGAGGACGTAATCAATATTGTATATATTATAGTATTTGGACCCACATCAGATTCCTCAACTGCATACTCTACTGCATAGAAGAATCAAAACATAACCCCTATCAGAGGTTTCATTGTAGCTTAATTATCCCTCATATCATTATAATGATATCCACCACCTTTTTATAGACTCTATCTGATCATAGGATCTTTTGGTAAGGTGTATCCAACTCTACTTTTATATGAAACCCTTCTAAAAACATTTAAGTTGACCAAATTGTCCACAATGATGGATGATAATTGGTGTTACTATATAATTATACTTATTAATGGATAGGTATTCCATAATGGAGGAAAAATACATAGTATTTTTTTAAAGACCCCAATTTAATAGACCTTAATGAAAACAAATAACCATTAATATGATTCCTTTTCATGATAGGTGACACACCGTGACTACCCCCTATAATAACAATCGTTCCACTAAGACATATTTTCTCAACTAAGTCTGCATCATTTATCACCACATTATCAACTACATCGGTAATGGTCATAAAGGACCTGATCATAATCATCAATAAAATCCCCATCATCAGAAATATCTGAAACCATCTATCATTTAGGAATCAATTTTTTAAATTTTTTGAAGATAAATTAAATAAATGGTTAAATAATTATCATACTCCATCACTATATTGTATCCTTGATACAAGGCCACAAACTCCTAATCCTTTACCACCATTATAGTCATAGGATAGGACTACATATTGAAGGACTTAATTAAAGTCTCCTATTTGAGTTCCTTATATAATTTAGGTATCACGATGGAATCCAAGCATTTAATTCTGCTAACATCAACCATATAAGTAGAAATTTACAAAATATAGTCCTTTAGATCCCATAAAAAGTGGAAAATATGTTCAATTGTCTCAATATATTCCTATGGTTATTTGGTTAATTTGGAATCAAGTAATATTGGATTAATTTTCTTTGTAAATTCCAAAGTATAATTCACCATAAAATCTCAGTTTCTACAACCATATCGATCATGTGATTGAATATACTAGATTAGTATTTATAATATGAAGGGTCGAATTAAGGGGTTTCATATGTGATTTTTCCAACAGGTCCATACTATAGAATCAAAGAGAACCCTCAGGGGACATTTTCTATTAATCATAAAAGATTAAACATTATTATAATATTAATAAGTATACGAATTAAAATTAAAACATCAATAATCCATACAAAATCCCTTAAAAACATGGATTGAATTAAATAGTAGAAACCAACATAGAAAATTGATTAGGTTCAATTAAATAAAACAAATATCATGATTTGAATCTTGGTGAGAAAATCCTTGACCACTCATGGTAACTAATGGTTAGATATGAAATTGAGTTTCCAGTAACCCTTATGCACATACCACCAGAGTCTATATTGTCCTAATTATTGTATATAATAAACCACCAAAGAAACCTCCAATTGATAATAATTTTTAACAAACCACCCTAGGTCGACCTAACATGTCACCTAAGCATGACTTCCATATTAGAAGAATGTTTTTGATCACCATGGACTAGTGAAAAGAACCATGTTATCAACAAAAACTATCATTGTAATGGTTTGAACAAGAATTAAAAATTTATCTTGTATCATATATAATAAGATAATGATTTAGAACCATTTTATATAATTTATTAAGAGGTACAAAGCCATGAGATAGAAAAAAAAGGTATAAGGATTATCTCAGAAACTATATAAGTCCATTAAAAAACCAAGCATCCATGTGACCATCCATCATGACTTTACAAAATCACACTGAGGAGACATTAACCAAGATAATCCATGTAAAGACATGACACAATTATCATTAAATGGATACTATAAATCAATGTATGTATCATACTAATAGAATATATAAGGTGAGAGATAAATTCCTAATATTATACCAACATGAATCCATACTATATGTAACCATTATTTTTTCATTAAAAATAGTTTTTTGGATAATTTTATTTGAATACAATTTTAATAAAAAATCCATTGATTTTACTTTTTTAAAATACATATTAAAATCCATAAGAATATGGAAATTATTATTAATTATTACATAATGGGATGTAATAAGGAGTTTCCATACCACAAAATGTAATCATTTGGGAAATCAAAGAATGAAACATCACTATAATAAATAAAATAATTCTCAACAAGGATATACCATATAAATATACATATATAGGACACACAAGATAGAATAATCCAATATAATTTTATTCTTAATGATATAAAATCATACCATGGTATATCAATATCACACCCATATCTCTTAGTGGTTCCACACTCATTAAGGTTTCCACATGTCCATATCCTTATGTACCTAATGATCCCACATGATATGATTTAATAAGAAATTCAATTATATAATTCCAATAATTTAATAAAATATTTTAATATGAAAATCATTACCACTCCTATTACAGAAATCTCATTTTATACACCAAATCATCAATGAGATATTTCATCAAAAATATGTATTGTATAAAACCATTTTAATGAAACCCCACATTTAAAATATATTCCTTGAAAAATATTCAGTTTATTAAATCAACACTAATAGATATCAAATAATCCCTTTCCTTAGAAATAACTAAATGAAATCTAAATATTGATAAATTTTTCCAAGAAAATTAACTATTATATAAAGACACATACAACACCAATAGAGTAAACATAGTTTCCATTGAAAATATTAATCATAAATGAAGAAATATAGTCCTCTAAATTTTAGATCCATAATAAAAGTAGTCAATTATACATATTAAAATAGTCATTTTACATTAAAAACACCTTTGGGTTCCAATGAATATAGGGGAAGATAGATTTAGATTAAATCTAGGGAACAAATTATGAATGAAGAAGAGATTTACACATTCTTTAAATAGATACAAAAAAATCGATAGAAAGTCACTATGATACCCAAGGGAGAACCTACTATAATTTTAAAGAAATTTTATGTCATAATAAAGATATATTTGTGTGATATTTGGGTCAAAAGGACCATTGGTATTGGTCTAATTTTCCATTTTTATGAAATTCATATATATCAAATGGTTTGTATGTATGGTTAGAAAAACTGTGTAATAACCATGTTGTTTATACTGTCCCTTGAAAACTGAATTTCATTATTATGTATAAATATTCAAATGGTTATAAATGTAATGAGAAATCCATGCAACAACATATATACCAAAACCTACCCTATCATGTGGATTCCCTGAAATATTCACATTTCAAAAACCATTATCATGGTGTGAAAAATTCTATTTGAACCAAATAATCCATATCACACAGTTAATTCCAAGATACTACTAAAAATTTACAAGCATTCACCTTGATTTTTTCTCCAATAATAAAAAATCTCAACCACTAACTCCTGAAAAACTATAATACAAAAATACAGATAAGATAGGGCCTGTGTAAAGCATACCCATGAAATGAAGCATGTCACAATTTATCATGTTACACTTCTATAATAATTATAATTTAAATAAATTATAATATATATTTTGATGAAGTTGATTAATTAGATCCACCATCTTGACTTATATTAAAAATTTTGTCAAAAAATATTTATTTATAGGTATTTTTTAATAATCTGTGTTGAAAAAAATATTGATATTCTATTTGGACCTAGTGAGATTCACAATAGTAATACGTTCTACTAAAATACTAACATTATTTTCATACAAGGAATCCGTTTATGAATTCATAGCTACATTATATTTAATAGAAATTTTCTATTTACTCCTTCCTTGGTGGATATAGATTCATTTTCAACATAAATAATATACCACCTAACATAGTGATTATGAACTATTTATCATTTTTTTATAAATTTTCTATAATCAACGTGCCTCATGAACATTATTTTCCCTGAACTATTTTGGAACATACTACTATAGAAAAATCATATGAATCATAATACTGGACTTTAACATATTATTTATTTATAACACTATTAAAATTATATATTTTCCATTTATCATATAAAAACAATTTCTCATTTAATTGTTTAGTTTCCATCATATGGATTTATAGAATATCGTTAGAAACATTTTGATAATTTACGACAACACAGGTTTTATTCCGGATGCATGTATTGTTATAGAATTATCCTGGACAAATAATTCACATCATAACACAAATACTTATGAAATGATGTATTTAATTCATATTATAACTCCTATGAGATGGAATATATAATTTTATTTGGAATATATACAGGTATAAATGATATTATTGTATATTATATCGTAAGAGGATAGTAAAATTATTTCAAGACTCATAATAAATCTCAACATGAAATTAAAGGTTTAATTTATCCTTTTAACAACACAATAAATAATATGTGTATATGGAAATGTGATTCTAGGGAAAATATATAATATAAATTTAATTATTTATGAATTAATCGTTAAGATACTCTCAAAATAACCCTGATTGAATCCTCGTTTATCAACCTATAAAGATCAATATTTATTTAACATTTATAATATATAAATATTTTAATGGAATATCATGTATGAGTGATCAACTATATATTTTTATTTATACAATTTACATCATCATTATGATATGAAAAATGAAAATTTACCCCTATATCCGAATTGAAATAGTTTAGTTTCATATTTGTAATATATTTCTAGAAAATTTATGACACTATAACATTTAATAATTAAAGGGGGATTTAAAATTTTACCTAATAAGAAATCAAGTAAAACAACTAAGAGTTTAGTCTCAGAAATTAAAAACCCATTATTGGTATATTATTTATCATAATATAATGTTTTAATCATTTAATTCATGATCCAAGTGTCAAAAATAGTATTAATTTTCACAATCACTATTAGCCTATGGCGGATCATTAGGTAGTGGGGAACCGAACACATTATATTTACTAAAATATGTTAGTACTATTTCCATTTTTATATGCTACTAATAGGAATTTTTTATAGAGGGGATATGTTCATTTTGAATTATTTATTTTAGTGATTTACTAAAATTACAATCCACATAATACAAAATAAAACATAGATTATAATTATATTTATTATAATGAACAAAATTTTTTATCATCTTTAATATTGGTAATATATTCATGATCTATAATTTTTTTAATTATTTAATCATCAGTATTTTATTGTAAAATAAAATGAATTTTTTTCAACTATAGTTTTTGAGTTATTATGAAAATGGAATAATTCAGTGTTATTATATTTTTTTGTCATTTATGAAATTATTTGAAAAACCCATAATTTTAGTGTTAATTTTTAAAATTCATTGTCATTCCCTATTATTGAACTCATAATGAGAAACTATTGGTTATTATTGGACAATAAAAAAATCTATCTCATAAAAAATTTGGCATTTACGATAAGTTTATCTACTTCATAAGATAATATTTTATATAATGTTTTACCTTTAGATATCCTACCTTGATGGATATTTCAGTATTCTAATTAGGTAAATTTACACCTCATTGGATAATATACCACATTTATGAAAATTTACATTGCTAAAATCTGGTTTTGGAAGATAATTTTCAACTCGAATGACTATTGAGACCCACAGAAGAGAATATTTTTGCACAAATATGATAATTCTTTTTTTTCTAAATTTTAACCCCACATACGATATTTTTCACAAATAGTATGACACATGGTGGCTGTATGAGATAATTA
This sequence comes from Viscum album, assembly GCA_963277665.1. Taxonomy (NCBI): domain Eukaryota; kingdom Viridiplantae; phylum Streptophyta; class Magnoliopsida; order Santalales; family Viscaceae; genus Viscum; species Viscum album. The sequence continues at coordinate 793,131,712 of OY728162.1, read as the reverse complement.
TAGAGTTATTTGTTATTTCAGATATCTTATAGGATATTTGACATTAAAAAAAAATATGAACCTCTTTAACAATTTTAGATCTTTTATGATATTTCTGGGTCATATATGAACTTTATCCTAATCACATTATGTTTTCATTTATATTAATTATAAATTAATATGCAATAATAATTTATATGATGCATATGAAGGCTTACGATTCAATACACTGTAAATATTTAAGTTGAATTGTACTCAAAATGGACAATGTGTTAAGGTCATGGGAGATATAGATAAACACATGGATCATTCACTGTATATGGATATGAAAAAAATATACTTTCACCAAATAATCTTAACACTTCATAATTTATTCAATGAAAAAATTATTAATTCTAAGAGGATATGATGATTATATTATCATGGGATGATTAAGATAGTAAATAAAACATTGGTGTGCATTGAATTTATTTTTCAACCCTGTTATTAATGATATGTATACTACATCTACCTAAAAGAAATAATGATTCTTTGGTTTCACTCTCATGGAGGATAAATATTATTGTTTTAATATTGAAATAATTTAAATTAATTGACCTATTATCATTTCAAAAATATGATGGAAGTTTTTAATTAGAAAAAATTATATTATAATTTTAGAGGTGATGGTGAGATTCACAATCAAGTGTTACTGGAAGGATGATTCTAATATAGTTACTATAGAAAATGGAGGAGGAATAATATGTGTGTTTATTTAGTCATGCTATGCTAAACTCCCTGGAACCAATGTCAGTGAAGATCAATGGGAAAAATATACAGGTCCATGAATTTCACTGTATATTTCATTTAATTTTCTAGAGATTGTATATTTTCAATGAATAATATAATTTTCCTTATTGACTAATTTTTCATCTAATCTATTCAAGATTATAGTTTAAATTTTAACATTGAGGTTATTTTACTAATTATATAAAATTATTTTGAAAGGTCATTCCCTTGAGAATTGTTAGTTTAGTTAGTTTTAATTTCATGGAGTGTAACATCCCAGACCACGATTCCACTGAACTGTGATCCGAGACTGGCTAGCCAGATGGCCTCAAGCGCATCTCCCTGAACACTAGAGTATGATGATTAGAAGCGATGGATAATGGTTTATTAGTTAGGATATAATCCACCATTACTATAGTACAAAAAATTCTTAGTAATCAAAGAGCTCAATAAAGGAATAAATATAAAAATTAAGAAGAAGAAAAAATATACACTAAGACCACTGAACTAGAAACCCGTCTTAGAAGAAGTAGATTAATAACTGAATAACAAATAACATCCAAATAGATATATAAAAAAAATTAAAAAATAAATATCATATACCAAAATGATATATCATGTCATGTTTATACAAATAACCTGAATATAGGCATAGATGTAAAACATGTATCTAAATAGAAAAATAGAAAAATATCAATCTTCTAATAACATCATAAGCCACTATTTGGTCTTCTGCCTCCCTACTATTAGACATTGAAAAATTAATGAATTAAATTTTGGGTGTTCTTATCAATACTAACATGCATTTATAATGTCTATCTAGGTACCCAATAACAGCCCGAGAAAAGGTGAGATATAAAATACCAGTAGACCACAACATGTCGTGTCTATAAAAATCTAGTATGTAAAATAATATATAATTAGTTCTCAATTTATATAACATTTATGATTTTAGTAGAAGTAAAATTAGAATGTAAAAAGTAACAATTGTAAGGTGATACTGTCAAACCTAACACGGATTTCTACAAAGCAAGGGTCAAATCCTCAAACAAGGAAGCTATAAGGAACAATAGAAATAAACAACATGACCAATATGTATATGAAATATATCATACAAAACACAACCATTCCATATAACCATTATATTATATCAAACATTATTGTGCCATATAATCATGAATACCATAATTACCATAGCTTAGCCGTATAATAGAAGTGTCATTCCCCATGGGGCCATATGTAAGGTATAGTAGGCCAATGCGTCCTTCTTGGGTCCCATGAGAATCTCAATGGAAACACTCTTGGGATGGATTTGGGTCCAAGAATCTATTTATTATATAATGTCCAATATATTCCGTTGAAATCAAAATCCAATGGGTATTAAGGCCGAATACATCCATCAAAATCAATCCCCAATGTGAAATCTAAGTCGAGGAATCTACCACCAATATCATGACCAATGGTGTATCACAAACATGGAATCCTACAAGAATATCAATCATTCAATTCAATTATCGTTTCATAACATCAAAATATTTGATTCCTTTCAAATCATATGAAAATTACCATTAAAATACATTCAATGAGTTCACCCACTCATATATCAATTCAAATTTATACAGTTAAAGAATTCACATCACGAATGACACAGTGAAGGTGGATGAACATTTCCAAAATAATAAATTTAATTATGTTCACATATAATGGGGATTCCCCTAACTAGGAATGCTCAACTAATCAACCCTTATTTTGTTTAAAAATATAAAAATACAACATAAATCATAATGAACAACCCATTTTTGGAATAGGATAGGGCGAAAAGCTCCAACTATGATCAAGGAACTAAAGAGAATCCCTAAAATGTTACAACATGTTCAAATTAATCATTCAATAAATTATCAGGGAGAAAACATAATGTATGGAATGTATAATATCAAAAATCGTAGGCATATAATGTACCAATCCCCAATTGAAATGTATAGAACACCTAACGTAGGTACGTAATTGAGTGCTCACATAGTATTGTCTTTTGATTTGGCTCATATTATAAGAAAAATTAAGAAAGAATGAAAATAATAAAAATAGGCACCAATAGCTTTCACTATATAGCAAAGATGATACCATTAAAAATTATGAAATGGAAAAAATGAAATGAGTACTCATTGGCGTGAATCCAACAAGACAAGCGACGAGGCATTCTGAGTACAAATGCATGAAAGTGTTAAAATAGATACAAAATTTGATGAAGGGGGAGATCTAAAATGATTTTTTTCCACTGTAATGAAAAATAGAAATTACGTTTCAGGGATTGATAGTTTTACGAAATGAAAGTTAATTTTCTATCAAAACTCTGTCCCAAATGATTTGGATACATGGTTTTCAAACTTGTGAAACAATTGTGATCCATTCACTATATGGAGGGGAACCTCGCACAGTTAGTTCACATCATTTGTCAAACAATGTGTAAATCGTGTATTATCCCTCTATCAGAAATTGAATAGGTCATCACAATGTCATTCTCCTCCATCATCATGGTTTACTAAAACTGTACACCCTCTGGAACTCATTTTCCCAGAATTGAATGGTTTCACCAAGCCGTATGTCTTAGGTCACACTTTTACTCCTAATGGTGTAACCCACATTGTTTTGACTAGGAGTAGGGTTCTAGGCTATGAAAAATCCCAAGACACCCTCGATAACAGCATTACACAAAATTGTCTTAAGATTATGATGTAATTAATAATTTAAACAGAGAAAAATATTTATACCTCAATGGAATACACGAGATATTATACTCACCACCATAATGAAATATGAACACGGATTTCCCTTTCATGGGAGGTCATGAATTTCCTTAGAATATCTCCGGAAACTAATCAAGTACGTTAGCCTCCGGCTCCCATGTCAAATCATGAAAACGGTTATACATCCATTGTAGCCATACCAAAGTATTTTACTATTCTCAATGAACTGTCACGCTTTTATCAATGATATGAATTAGAAGATCTTGAAACGATGAATCTATCAATACCTCCATATAATTAGGCTGAAAAAAGTGAGTTGTGACTAGGTGATAATAGAATAGGTGAGATACATCAAATAAATTGTGCATGTTCTAGTACGCATGAGGTAACTGAAACTGACATGTTACCATCCCTAATCTATCCCAAATCCTGAACAGCTCAAATTATCATGGTGGATGCTTACCCAATATAATAATACATTTCTCTCCAAACCTTGGTGTGATATGTAAAAACAACTTATAGGTAGCCTAAAACACTATAGGTCATTGATGATGATCAATTTATTATTTATGTCTAGACTATGTAATAGCCATCCATGTTCAGATCAAGTTGATTTTTTCAAAATTATCTTACATGAGACGTGGTCAAAGTAATGATACCTCACATGCCTCTGACTAGAACATTTTCATTCAACATGGATGAACATACAAATCCATGTAAGTATCCATATGTATATTCACCTGATGGCTATTATTGTAGGAGAACTCAGCTATTGTAATATGACTCTCTTAATATCCCCAAAACTCACATATTCATTCTTGAATCATGCCCTTAAGCACAAGAATAATACTATCTAACTAGACATTAGTTTTATGATGGTATATTGTGCTCTTAAGAACCTGTGTACCCAATGCCCTCTGCAAACTCTACTATAAGAAAGTAATAAACTAGGCATCCGAACCAAAAGATTTAATATATGGTACCCCATGTAATTTTAATACCACAAATATATACAACCATCCAAGATCATCTTGAGTAATGGTCTCCATGATCAGATTCAAATGTGAATCATTTGTTATAATATCAATTGAAACCCATACAACATCACTACCTCGAGGAGACCTTGTCAAACCGGTCATGAAATCCATCATCACATCATCCCATCTCTACTAGGGAACATGTCACCACTGTAATTGTCTGGATGGTCACTAATGTTTTTTCACAACTATTGATAGGTGGAACAACACAAAACAAAACTAGAAACCTCATGTTTCATCCCATACCACCAGAACTAACGTCAAATTTCACAATACATCTTGGTAAAACTTCGATGAACATTCCCAACTCATGCATGAAAATCCTACATCATATCATACTGTATGTATACTAGAACCCATAAACATCCATGTATACGAAGGATATAATCATAAACTATATTCCAACTAGGATCTGGGTCTTAACCTTCCACACTCTCACGTAGAACATGACCCTATAAATCCAATATTATTTAAATATTACTCTATATTGAGGGTTATAGGTCACAAATATGGATAGATTAAAATTATTCCATGAATAATCGTCACGTCCAAGTGAATTTCAGAGATCAAATCCAAAATCATCCACATTCAATTGGACTACTATACCACTTATATATGAGTCCTCATTCTCAAGGAATCAGTTATCGAATTACCTATTTTTGGTGTATAGTCTAGCTCGATGTTAAAAGAATATATTTACTCATCTAGCATTCTCTACCTCAAATTCACATAATGATATGAAAATATTTACTTGATGCTTTTTTAATCTGTTTACACCACAAAATGATCTCCCATTAAAGAGTGTCTCTAATAGTGAAATCCATGTACAAATGCATCTAACACAATATCATGTGTTAGTTAATTCATATCATCTTCCCTCAACTACAGAGACCAATAAATCCTAACTCTATCACCCTGCTTTATAACTATTTCTATCTTTATAATTGTTGAATCAATATAAATAGTGTAGAATCTACCTTGATCTAGAGGAATCAAGACCTGTGCTGAGGTTAGTCTCCCTTTCTGTTTATGGAAGGATATCTCAAGGTATCTATCCATAAAAACATCACGCCCTTCTTTTTCATGCCTATAAGTGGTGCTGATAGGATTGGGAATTATTATATAAAATTATAATAATATCCCATTATCCACAAGAAACTATGAATTTCAAAGTAATTGTGGGGATACTCCCATGAAACTACAACTCTCACCTACATTTAGTCAACTAATACTATTTTATTAGATATAATATGACCTAGGTTTTGAATCTTGTACTTCTAGATTTGGAACTTTTTGAGATTAAAATATAACATATTCTCACAAGGGGCATCCAAGATGATATTAATATGTTTGTCATGGTCATTTTGATTGTGAGTATACACCAAGATATTATCCATTAAACCCACAGAAGATAATCTAGGTAAATTAGAAAAACTAGGTTTATTAGATCACTAAAAATCACTGGGAGGTTCCTAAGGAAGAATTACATGACAAGATACACGTACATACCATACATACTACAAAAATGTATATATGTTATTTCTTATGGAAAAACACATACCTGGTGATATCCTGATTTAAAAGAAATTTTTGTGAACACCCTTTCTCTTCAAATCTTATCCAAAATTTAATATATCAATGGAAATAGATACTAGTTATTGACCATATGTTGATTTAATTTATGTTAATCCATGTAAATTCTAAGGGAATTATCTTCCATTGTCACAAAAAACTACTAGTGAACCCCATAGATAAGTACTTGGATAAATAAACTCTTTTTTGTCCAAGTCCTTTAGCTACCTCTTGAGCTCTTGTAAGTCCATAGTATACATCCTGTAACGAGTAATGCAAATTGGTGATTCTCCAATATGTATATTGATAGATAAATAAACATATGTTATAGAAGGTAAAAAAGAAATGTCATTCAAGAAAGCATCCCTGAAATGATAATCCACCAAAGGAAAATCCAATAAACATGATCCATATCATTCAGATAAATTCTTGAAATCTGGGCTATCCCCCTCCCAACCCATGATGCTTTGTTCAAACTATGATTTAATGTACAACCCATTCATCCTTGTATATAAACACTACACCTTCGGGTAATGTGAATTTCAACCTATGTTGATAATAATAAATGGTTGATCAATAATAAAATATGCATTCCATATCATGTATCCCATCAAACTTGGTAATCTCTAGGAAAATAAGATCAGACATGACATGACACCCACCAATCTTAATGGGGAACTCCTAGAACTGTTGTACATCCTATTTTTTAATACCAAATGTAGTATTAGTAATTATAAATCCCTTGGAATGATAAATAACAAGAATAACATCTTCCACCGCATGTACATATATGAAACAATGTGATGAACCAATGATAAAAAGTGCTTATACAAGAGTAGAGAATACTACGATCTTACCTCTCACTATAGATAGTCTCACACCCTTCCCCCTTGGGGTTTGGTGTGAAAAATATATTTATCCTAAACCACAAACCTATGATATAACCTCAATACTCAAAGAGATCCCAGTCTACTATCTTGGTATAACTTGTGGTTGAATTCCTCAACCACAACCACCAACACCTCAACCAAAAAGTCCATACTACTATAGATCATTTCCTCTCGTAAAGATTTGAAACCTTATACTAAACCCAATGTTTAGGATGATCCTATTTTACTAACAACTATATGGATGTTCCTATAGATGTGTTTCAGATGGAACAACCTTCCCCAATATCAACACTCCACTGGTTAATGATAATTGTGATTCTTCATGTGTTCATGTCTTCGACACTAATAAAAGTATACTGCACTACCAATACTAGTGGACTAGTTGATGCACATCTCATGAGAATCCTAAAATATTTTCTTTATTCCATTGGAAGCCAAATAGCTATGATGAGAGACTATACTACTCTACTTTGTGCACCTAACCTATCTCAGGTTCTGCAATGTAATCAGTTCCTGATTCACTATATCAGTAATCGCGGTCAATATGAACACATTTAAATGATATTGAACAAAATTTATGAGACCTTATTATAAGAATATTACCCTTAATACCTAATAGACAAGTTACATCAGTGAAAAACACTGCGACTTTGTAATCTGTGTTGAATATTCTAAACTATCATTGTGCCCTACTCTAAACACCCTAGTTGTTGATTCTCTAATTTATCCCGATTCTACACCACATTAACAAAATAATCTTCCATGATTTTTTAGTCAACACAACCATATTATCTTATAAATTTTCTATACTAGTTATAAACCCTCTACCTAAGCCTCTTTAGTGATAGTTTAGATACCATATTCAAAGGCACTATATATCAATATTCTTTATCCACAAAAAAAAGATCATTGTTTTTTTTCTTATTGATCCTACAACACTTGAAATAAGTCTTCATCCATCTGTTTAATAGATATTTTATACTCATGAAATACTTAAAGATCGTCAAAAAATTCATGAAATATTCTTTTTTGTCTCAAAATGCACTCATAGTATATCATTAATTATATAGATCTTCTATGATAATTGAATGATTAGACCTCGTTGCCTTATCCATCAATAATATTATAGATTCTATTTCTTCAAAATATTATCATTACTAATGATTATACATTTCATAGGCTTTTCTTGTAAAATGATTCTTTTTTATTATGATGACGTCTAGTCCTCAAATAATGTGTTCCAATGGTGAATAAATTTATTCAACATAATTTAATACAATATATAGACTTGAAAAAATATGAATAATCTATTTTTATAAATCTCAAGTCAAATACATCATAAAACCATGTGTATTTAATGGAAATCGAATTTTATTATTAACTTTTTAAATAAAATTGAATATTCTAAATTGATCCAACACACATGAAATGATCATATAATATCATCTATGATATGTCACATACTGTTGGTTTACTTCTTTGAGACATAGTTTGCTGATACTTGGATCATATTGAAGATTAAATTTTTATTCACTATATATTGATTAATCAATATTCAAAATTTTTCCAGTGATCATGAAATGATCAAATCTTATAATGTATTATATGTACCATTTTGTGGGGCCAATTATTTGATGCATAGTGTATTGATTCTCGAATCATATTTCACATCTTTTTTCTATTCACGTTATACTATTCAAAAAATATGTTAAATTTTTCCAATGATGATGAAATGATCATAGCATAGAATGTATGATATGTACTATACTACTGGACCACTTCATTGGTTCATATCAAACTGATTCTTTAATAGAATATTACTTCACGTTTCTATTCACTATACATTCTTCAAATTTTTATTTAATTATTCCTATGATCATCGAATTATACGAATATAGAATATATGATACGTCACTTACTTTTGGTTGAATTTTTTGATGCATAGTGATCTGATTTTTCTATCACATAGCACTTCAATTTTCTATTAAAATTATACTCTTCAAATAGTTTTATGATTTTTTAATTTGATCATGAAATGGTCATAACATAACATATAAGAAAATTTTTGAACTGTTGGTTGACTTTTTGATTCTTAGGGAAATGATTCTTAAATTTACAATCAATTAATTTTGATGTTTTCATTGAACTTCACCAGAAAAGAAAATAACATAACACTTATCCACATAGATAAATAAATACACCCAGTGTAGTGGATCTCTTAGAATAACACCTCACATAACAATTTATCCTTTCGCTAAAAGAGAAATTTTTTTTATAGAACCGAGATGGAGCAGAATGATAAATAATGATCAAAATAATCACTTCTCTCAAATTATCTATTTTCTTTAGGGAGATACATAGAGTTGTATTTATACTCAAAAAATAGCGATTATAATTCCATTTAGCACCTGGCGATTTTATAATCAGGTAATGATGTTTAAATAGGTTCATCTCCACATATCCTCCATCAACATGGATACATAAAAAGGACTTCATCCACAAAGAATATCGTCATTTATGAAGAAATATTCATTTTTGAATGCCATGGATACCAAAAAATACAATATAAACATACTACATGGCAGTTGGAAAATAATTTTTATCCATAAAGCATGTCATTGTGGGGAATTCGTCATTCACATACCACCAGTGAATTTTAGTTATGAAATTCCCATTTATTACACTTATACACTAAATATTGCACCTATAGTATGTTAAATTATTCCAATCCACATATCATGAATATATCATAGCATCTATGTCATATAGTGTACTATGGAGTCACATTATTAAAATTTTTCATATTATTCATGGGCATCTCAATTATGTTCAGTCAACCTGATTTTATTTTCAAGTCAATATGCCTCAAATATAATATTAAATTTTTTATATTCACATAACATGAAAATAGAATTGAATCTATTTTTACTACCATGAAATAACTTTAAAAAATTCATGGTTAGCGTACTATGAATTGGATGCTTAATTGTGTTATATTAACCTACTTTTATTTTCTAATGAATGTACCTAAAATAGAACACTAAATTGTTTATAATCACTCACATGAATATGACATAGAATTTATGTCAAATATTATACTATGGTATCATTTATTTATGTTTAGAAAACTATTGTATTTTTATAATAAAACCATGAACCCTCATTTACAAAGAATCCTCACTTGCAAACTCAACTTAAATTTTTTTTATAGTTTCAATAAATACATACGTATCTAATTTCCATAATTCCAATGATATTTGGATGATCCCTCATTGAAATTGATGTTATAAAAAATCATTTTACATGAAAACCCATCATCAGTACCAAATTCCAAATTTAAGGATATTAAAAGTCCTTCAAATCAAATCAACTTGAAAATGAATTGTTTCAGGAACATCAATAATCTTCTATGATGAAAACAACACCTCACTATTGACATAGGTCCTTGAGCTTTAAGATCAGTTAAAAAAATTTCAAATTTTATTCTTCTATCGGACAAATATATAGATATATTTTTAATGTACGTCATATTTAATTATTCATCCAAACATAATTAAAACATAAATTTTCAAGGTATTTCATTTGTCTTAGATAATGTTCCTTCACCATTAACAATGTTCTTGATTCCTTAATTCCACCACAATAATTGTAACAGTAAATATGGATAATCTATAGAGGATAACATTAAATTCTATCATGTGAGTCCATAAAAATTCTTTAGGAATAACCAATTCAAGCATCCCCCACAACTCATATAAGTCTTAAACATTTATTGAAAGTATGATATACTAACAAAAAATAAAAAAATTCATTTATCAATCATCAACATGTTTTATTAAATCACCCTTTAATTTTTTTCGACACTACTAGACATTAAAATTTCAATATATTTCCCCCTTATCAAAAATAAATGGGAAGGGTATGTGGTGGATATTCTCATCACAGTTTTTTATTAAAAAAATTATCACATATCATATATAAAAATTTCACAATCAGATAATATAGATGAATTATCTCATATTATTATGAATTTAAAGATACTTTAGTTAATAAAATCCAAGCCTACATCGGCTAACCTAGTGTAGAAAAAATGTCAGATGAAACCACAATTTTTCAATCGTTCCATAAATAACATGAACGTGAAACCATTATCATAATTATTAAACACTTATTATAGTGTTTATAAATAATATAATTCATCAATGAGATATTATATACTTATCATAATTAATTAAACACATCAAAAAATTCAAGTGAAAATGATATAGACCCAACCATTTTTATCTCAAAATCAATCAAGAAAACCCCCAATTGATTTATTAATATAATTAGGAACATGGGGTGAATTTGTGATTGGCTTACCACTAATTAAAACATTATAAATATATTTACATGTTCTGCATACACTCTGAAATGAAGATGTAATTGTTTCATTTCATCAATTCCCCCCATCAATGGATGCACACTTTTCTTCCATTTCAGGGAATTAATAAACTACATGAAGTAAAATATCATCATGATGTCCATAAGTCATAGACTCAAACATCTCCAGCAATGAAAAAAATATAGTTCAAAAAATGAAAAATATATAAGGAAATAATGTGGGGTCACCTGTTCCTCAATTTTAAATGAAAAGTTGAGATAGTTTTTTCAACCAAGTTGCTCCAATTTCTCCAAAAGTGATTCCTCCACATCTTATTTTCAAAATATGATTTATCCTTTGGTGACATAGATCATATCACACCTATAATTTCATTGTGTGAGATGGTTATTCATTATTTATCCTTATTGTATCATACATATTCTAATGTAATATTAATTAACTTCTAGACATCTTATTGTGCAAGAAATATGACGATGAATCCTATTGAATTTTTTCTAGAATTATTACTTCCATCACAATGAAAATTATACACATATGAGTTTTATATTTATTAAAAACTCTCAAAAAATTATCCTTCTTCAAGTGGAATATTAATTTCAATATTATCATGATGTTTTTCTTGGGATTCATATAACATTCATTCTTTCTCAAAATTAGTTTAAAAATCCCCGGAATGACTTTAGGAATATTTATCACTTGTTTGGATTTTCCTCATTGATTAACTTGTGTGTCTTTATTAATATATATTTTCTATGATGTAGAACTCATGTTCATCTTCATGGACCTAGTTTTTTTATCTTCCTTATGTATTGAGTCTATGTATTTTATCTCCTAAAAATTCATAGGACTAATATGATTTTTATCATTTTCTAGATTTCTATCCGGGGTAATAATTTATATCTCACGTGGTCCATAGTTTCTTAATACATTTTGAGTTGTACATGAATAAAATTTATCATCACATTTATTGAAAATGTAATAAACCTAACCATGAATTTCAAATCAGTTTGAAGGTGAAATTTTTTTGTAGTATTAAAATATTGTTTCTTCATATTGGGAATTATTCAGATATTTATAGTATTTTTAGTGCCTTATAATTTAATATATTATACCAGTAATACAAAAAAATCTCAAAATCTATTTAATCTCCACCATTAAACCACAAAACATGATCTTATTTTATTTTAGGATTGCTGTCCAACATTCCCATCATAATGTTTTTTCTTTTTCGTCACCAACAACTAGGATTTTGTGGGGAAGTTAAAATTAAACATATTCTTAAATCCACCATTGACATGGTGGTTGGTTATTCTACATTTCTCATCATCCATATATTTAATGATTTTTTATTCAAACTTGTACTTTTTATAGAAAAAAATTAAAATTAAATATTACATTGGGATAAATATTGTACCTCTATCATTACACATTCTTTGAAAAGATCATTAGATGATGTAATGATCTCTGTCCCATGTGAAAAACATTATTTAATATTAGATTACATGAATGAATTTTTTTAAGTAGATACTTTCATTTTTGATTGTGAGGTTTTAGTATAAGTCTTTCCAATATTGGAAAATTTAATTTTCAATTCAAGATATCTCATGATCATGGAATTCTTATGATCTATAGAAAATTCCACATCATATTTAACATTATTCCTCATATTCTCAACACCCACTTGATGAAATACATTATTCACATTAAATAATGATTCAAGCTCCTTGATTCTCTTGGACTTGATATCAATTTTAAGAATCTTTTCATCCATAAAAATTTTGTTTAATTATTCATGTCCGAGAATGTATTCTAAAAAAATTATCACAAATAAAACATTCTTATAGTAATACCAATGAAATTATTACTCAAAATATTAAAAATGTATCTTTTTACTTAAATAAACATGTTTTATGATAATACTTAATTTTATAATATTCTTAATTAGTGTATCCTCAAATTATTCAACTTACACATATAGTTTTCCTTTATCAAAATGGAGTCCCTTGATATTGAAAAATACACCTAACCCCTTATTGAAGAACATTCGTAAGATTTTATATTAATTCCAAATGAATATCACCATATGATTCATTGTCTCCACATTAGTTTATTGTGAGAATAATAATCATAATCTTAATCACTTCTTGTACAATTATGATTACCATTTGTCATTTGTATTTCCCCATTAACATTGGGATTCTCCTTTAACTTCAAATACACTCTTCTCTTTTTATTCTATTGTGTTTTTTATGAACTCCAAATTTTTTTATCCTTAGGGGAAAATTATTATCTCTTTATTTTATGTAACTCAAAAACATCCTTAATTTCTGACTTCACTACGGATTTCAAAAAAATACAAGAAAAAATTTAGTTCTTTAGTGGTACATGGTATATGATATCAATTATACTGCCCCAGGACAGATTAAACACTAAGTGGGGGGGGGGGTGAATGAGTGGTTTAATTTTTTGGTTTGTTTTTCAATATAATTTATCCTCTTAAACATGTAATAGTTATTGATCCACTCAGTTATATCTAACAATGTAAATTAATATTTAAAAATAAACAATTGGATAATAGAACACAATATGCTAGATGTTTTGTAAATATACATACTCTATTCCCTATCGATTAATCCCCCCGCCTCACTATTATTTAGTAAATATGTAGACACCACAGATCGAAGTCCCTTCTTATTAATTTAATTGAACCAAAAATTGAAATATAACAATTTTCTTCTAGTTTACCTGGAAACACATCGAATAGATATTCCCCAATGAGTGTAATGGATCAATTGTAATCATATAGAAATTATATATCATCAACAATTTCATGAAATAAGCATTTTGTTCGTAAAACCCATTCACAAAAGATCTTGAAATATCTAGTTCTTCATTGATTACTAAATTCTTAGAACATTCTCCCTTCTCCAATAAATATATTCTGGATTCATTCTTTCCATCTTATTATCTCTAGTGAGGATTAACACTTTCTTATATTTATACTAGGTCAATAATTCTTCCTTATTATGATTAATTCCTTACCTCAAATAATGATTGCATGTGATTCACACAATTTCATCAATATTATGTTTTGAAAGATAGAGACTTGAACAACTCATAAAAATATGACCTCTACGTCTCCACTAAAATACATCATCCTATCATGTGTATTTCATGGACTTCCCATTTTCTTATCCACTTCATAAAATTAAAAAGGTATACTAAATTGACCTCATACATATGAAATGATCATAACATAAAATGTATCATATGTTGCGTATTTTTTGGTCCACTAATTTGATTCCTATCAAACTGATGCTCGAATCATATTGAACATCAATTTTTCATTCATTATATATTGATCAAATAGTAAGATAAATTGGTGAAATGATGAAGAAAATAACATAGAATATAATTTATGATATGAAGAATACTAATGGTCCACTTATTTGATGCGTAGATTGAGGATGCTCTGATCATATATCACAACAATTTTTTATCTCTGTATATTGATCAAATCGTATGCTAAATTGTTCCCATGATCAGAAAATAAACATATAATAGAAATTAAGCAATGTAACCTATTATTGGTGCACTTCATTGAATCTCATGAAAATGATCTTTCATCATACAACACCTCAATTATCTATTCACTTTAGATTCATCAAATAGTATTCTAAATTGTACGTATGATTATAAAATGATAATATAAAATCATATATGAGAAGTCCCATACTTTTGGATGAATGTATTGATTATTTACACAATGGTTCTTTCATTATAGAGCACTTCACTTACTTATTCATAGTATATTCTTCAAATATTTGTCTACATTGTTTCTTATATCCTGTAATTATCATAGATTATCATATAGGATAATTCAAATACTATTGGATGAAAATATTAATTATTAGAAATATGATTCCTGAATATGAATTAAATTATTTTTTATGTTCTCATTTCACTTCTCCCGCAAAAAAAATAGAATATTAGTTGATGACACTGTGAATCAATACCCTCAGCATAGTGAATCTCCTAGTATTGAACCTCACATTTAATTTTATCCTCCCATGAAAGATAAATTTATTTTTTGAATCCCAAATGGAGAATAATAATATCTTTTGAACAAAATGTACACATCATTAAAATTATTGATTACATTTAGAGTGGAAGTTGTCCGTGTACTTATAGCCAATAAATATAGGTTATCAAAACATTTAGCGCATGATGGTTATCAGATCATTGAAAGTAGTTTACAATGGTTTATATCCTCAAATCCACAATCAACATGGATTTCCCAAAAGGACATCACCCACAAGGCTACTCATCATCCACGATGAAATATTCATCTGTGAACTACAAGGAAACCCATAATAGAATATCACTACGTACTAAATTGATTTTCTCAAAGCATTACTATTCATGAAGGATGTTATTTGAAATGAATTCTACATTCATGTCACATCATAGCATTTTAGATAATCAATTTCCATGTAGTACACTTCTCGAATAAATATTTGACATATAGTATGATAAATTTTTTCAATCAACATCTATAGAATATAACATAGAATCTATGTCATAATAGTATACTATGGAATCACATAATTGAGGTTTAGAATACTTTTCATGGGATCTCAATTGTATTCAATCAAACATCATTAATTTTTCATTGAATGTTCCTCAAAATATTATGGAAAACGATGTGTATTCACATCACAATAATGTTTCATATTATTTATGTCAAAAAGAATATTGTATATTCACATTATTAATGATTAGTGTACTATTCAAGGGAATCTCAATTGTGTTCTCTCAAACTTATTTTTTTCCCATGAATGCACCATAAAAACTATGATAAATTGTTTATTTTCACATCACATGAATATAAAATAGGATCTATTTCAAAAATAATTCCATGAAATCAAATTATCCATGTTTGGAAAACAATATATTTTTTATATCTAATCCATGAACACTCATTTAAATGAAAACCTCATTCACAAACTCAAATTAACAAATATTTCATACAGTTTGAAAAAATACATACTGATCTTATTTCAACCATTCTAATGATATTTTGATGATCCCACCTAGGACCTAACGTTGTAAAAACTCGTTCGACATGAAAAACCATCATTAACATCTCATTCCAAATATGAGGATATTACATTTCCTTAAAATGAAATCCACATGAATAAAAATATTTTCATGAATATAAATAAACATCAATTTTAAAACAATATGTCACTATTGACACAAGTTTGTGAGCATTAAGATTAGCTCAATAATCATAATTTTTTCCTCTTCTTATTTCTATTTATATAAATATATAGTTAATGGTCATATTCATTAATTCGTATTATTTAATTCATGTAAATAAAAATTTTCTTTGAATTCCACTTGTTGTAGAAAATGTTCAATATCCATCAACAGTTGTCATTAATTCTTTTTGTGATCGACACTATGATCATCACAATTAATATGTAGAATTTTTCCAAATTGACATCTAATGCCATTAAGCGGGTCAATAAATACTCTCCATGAATCATCAATTCATGAATCCATTACTCCAAATACATCTATTATATATATATATTGACATAATTTTATATTGAACAAAGATCCATTCATCAATTATAAAAGAGTTCTCTTCATAATAAGGATTGTAAATCTCACCAAACCATGCCACAGAGTGCATCATCATGGATCAAAACATCCCACTACCACTTTTCATCTCCCTGAAGCATGTTTGTTGCAAGCTTTACTCTCCTCTCGGAATGTATTTCTAGATAGGAAAAAATTCACAATGTAGTCTTAGGCCACAAATATGAATCATGTGGACCTCCATCCCTTGAAAACGTAGGAGGATGCTGCTGTTGGAAGAGACACTACCACTCATCCATATATGAGGCATGCTATGGTGATTTCGGAAAAGTAGTTATAATGCAAGTAAATCATATATAGAATTGTTACACATCACATATGTGTTGACAAATTGTTGGTGCCTCACATGGAACTATAAAATGATCCTCTATTTTACCATGGCTCACCACCTCTATATCATGTATGTTTCCACCCTTATGGTGTATGAATAGAGGTCTTCATGGTGGTATGTCTCTAGAATTCCATTAACACACCTCAAAAAGGATCAAAATCATGAAATTCATAGCTAGAAGCATAAGACTGCTCAAGACCATCGAATATAAGATTATACCAAAATGTCAACTCCTAAATCCAGGACTGATAAAATAAACCATCATAATAATCACTAGAGGGACTACCTACTGCACACTTAAAAGTTGGTGCTATGTCAGATCTCTATTTCATTATTTCAATTTCCAAATTTTGCTTCACATTTATTAAAGAGTTAATATTAATATTTTGAACAAAATGGTTCCAAAATAATGATCCAAAATAGATCGTACTCCTCATTGACCAGAATATATTTTCCACCTAATTCACACCATAACACATTCCAGTCCATGAAATCGATGGTCCATGAATCAACATTTCACTATTGGCTATTTAGGGTGTATATTTAATCATTATAAGGTAATAATTGTATATGTTATGATAAAAACACTTTGTACCAACCATGTTTCTTAATCCCCTACACAAAATATCTATAAAATCATTATGTATTTCACATAAGGAATATAAAAAAAATTCATGCAGTCATGTTATGTAACCTATATAGAAGGACATGATTCATGGAATTCAAATACTAGCAGGTTCCTAAAATGATAAATGAGATAAAACCCTCATCATATTGGGTAAAAGAAAAATACAGAATAACAATAAACATCGAACCACATGTGTATTTCTCAATGGTGGAATCATATCAACTCTAATAGTAAAATCCTAAAAAAATCCATTTGAGGCGATTTGGATTTCCCATATACATGGGTTAGTTACTCCATGGAACAACTCATTACTAAATTAATATTCCTTCCTAACCCTCATTGAATTTTTCAAAATAGTAAATACAAAAAATGAAGGCTCTTGTACCACTATTTAACATCCCGAACACAAATTCCACTGAATAGTGCTTCGAGCCTAGTTGGACACATGGTCTGAAGCACATCTCCCCAAACTCCAGTGGCTCCCAAATAGTTGCAACGACGTTGGGTGTGTCTATAATGATATTTTTCCCACATACAAGAGCTCATAACAATTGTAACTGTCATATATATCTATAGAGAAAGATATAAATTAATTAATATGTAATAAGAATAGACACTAAGACAACTCGACTAGTAACCCTTCTTAGTGGAAGCACAATAATAACTAAACAAGAGATAACACCCAATGACATATATATACAACAATTAAAAAATAAATCACACATAATGTGATGATATATCAATTCATGTGTCATTAATGAATCTAAAATAAGTATATATTCTTAATTTAAATACATGAATCAAAATACAAAAAGGACTAAAACGAACTATCTAATGATATCATCATGAACCACATATCTATAATATACTCCAATGATCCTAAAACTGAAAAAACTCCGGAATCGAATTGTGGGAACTCTTCTAGATATCAACCTATATCCATAACATTTTTCTATCTACCCAACAACTGCCTGAGAAAAGGTGTGAGATAAAATCCCAATTGGCCACCACCAACGATGTCTATAAAAATATAAGATGTGTAATAAAAAATAATTTGTGTGAAAGGTATATAACCGATAGGACAGTAACAGAAGAAAAATACACAAGGGAAAATTAATAATTTATTGGTGCTACTCTCAATCCTTTTAAGGCTTCCTACGAAACAAGGGTCACACTTTTCACACAATGAAACTTTAAAGCACAACTGAAACAAACACCAGGGCCAAGATGTTTATATAGTATCTCATACCAACCATGGATATTTTGTATAACATGTATATCATATCAAACCAATCCATGATTTATAATCAATAATGTTACAATTTCAATGGTCGAGCCATATAATATATGTTTCAAACCCCATGTGGCCAGATCCAATGTATATTGGACCAAGTAATTATCATTAAGTCCTAGGATAATCTTGATGGAAAATCATCTAGAAATCGATCTAGATACAAGTATCATGTCAATATACCATGTCTAATATAAGAATAAGGCAGATGAATCCAAACGTTATCAAGGCCCATGGTATCTCATTAAATCAACACACATGGTAATATATTATCCAAGGAATCCACTACTTCTATCATGACCTATGGTTTAGCACACCCATGGAATCCTGTGTAAACATCAATAATTAAATTCAATTATCATATTATACAATCACATTTCATGATTACTTCCAACTTATATATAAATTACCATTCAAATACATTTAACAAATTTACACACCCATTTAACAATTCCAATTTAAGCGGTTATATAAATAACATCATGTATAACATGGAAAACGTGTAATAACATTTCCTAAACAATAAATTAAATTCATATCAATTATAAATGTGTGACATATAACTAGGTATTCTCAACCAATAACCCATAGGGTGGTCAAAAAATAGGGAAAGGCAAATGAAATCACAAGGAATGCCACATAGGTGGATTTTGTTCGGAAAATATCCTCCAAATGAGTGAAAGAAACTAAAGGTAATCCCTAAAATTATAACACATTAAATGGAATTATTAAATTATTTATCTACGAACCTTTATAAAGTATGACATGCATCACAATGACAACATGTTATATAAATCAAGAAACAGAGAGGGAATGATACATGCATCCTACCATAGGGCTTTATTAGAGATATCATCCAGTATCACCTTTTGATTTAGCTCAGATCAGAAAAAAATGAATAATGAATCAAAAAACTAGAAATATATATTATTAGATGCCACATAAATATCTTATCTAATGCTATGAAAAAAGAATAATGACAAAAAAGGGAAAGCGTAGTCACTGGTGTGAATCCAACAAGATCAATGACACTCAATTCTGTGTTCATATGGAATAAAGGAATAAAAAGATACAAAATTTCCTCAAAGGTGAGATATCAAATGCATTCTATATACAGGAATGTGAAATAAAAATATTAGGTTTTAAAAGTTTTTAGAGTATAAAGAGTATTTTTCCCTCAAAAGACACAACCTTGCGGTTTGGCTTCCTATTTGGCCAAACCAAGAACCAATCATGTGCCATTTATTTTATGGAGGGATACCTCACATGGTCAGTGTTCATGATTTTTTAAAGCATGAACAAACCGTGTATCAATCCACTCTTTAGAATTATATAAGATACCTTAAAGGAGTGGTCCTCTATCCAAACAGTTTACTCAAACTTTGAGGGCTCTTAAAGCCCTTTATCCAACACTACATGATCTCACGAAAACCATGTAGTGTGGTTGTATTGTTACTTCTATCCAAGTGGTAAAGATATTGTTCATCAAAATTTGGGTCTTTGGCATAGAAAAACCCATGAAAAACTTATATACCCCCATAACCATGAATGGTATTTATATTATACTATAATTAATCATTTAAACAAAAATATATCCAAATACCATAGGAAAACCTAAGATATTACATGGAGTTCTATGAGTAATTGAATAACTTTTATAAGAGCATCAAACTAAATATCTATGAATATGTATTGTTTTAAAATATATATAGGTGTTATGATAGATATCTATAGGAGTTCGTTGATTAAAACTATTTTATAATTTACATAATCAAGGAAGAAGTATTTCTCTAAATAATCAACACTTGTCCAATGTTTATATTTTAGTAAAATATTTTCACACACATTATTAATAAAAAAAATTCAAATTACTATAAAATTATATCTTTTTATTTAATTATTTTTGTTTCCATTAATTTTTTTTGTAAAACATAAAAATCCCTAATTTAGATAGAATTTATATGTATGAACAAAAAATCAACATGAGAGGTAGAAACAGAATTCTTAAAACATCATAAAGAGACATCAAAAGGAAATTATCTTATATATTCATATTGGGGATAATGTTATTTATAATGGATGTTGATGAACATATCTTTCGTCAATCATATCTCACCCAACTCAACCCATAATAAAATAATAATAATTTTCTTGATATCCATGGTATGGAAACATGTGATAAGGGTATTGGCCACATACCATTGTGAAATATTTCACCATAAAAATACAGTAAAACAAACAAAAAATAATTATATAAAGTATCAACACATTGAATAATCATGATAAAAACATAAATACATTACAATAATAATTAATCCAATAAGGAAAAATAATAAAAAACCAAAATGGAATTCCAAAAATTCCTTCATAAGAAAAATATATAAGTTAATTCAGGAAATACGTAATATAAGAGAGATCATATTGATTATATGACAATGGGACCAAAACATATACATATAATCATAAACCACTTCCTTCACTTTAACTGTATGATCCATAACAAATACTACATACATAATAACATTTGTATGTAGAGTGTGAGCTAATACCTAGTAAGATACTGATAGAGGTAATATTTTCAAATATTTTATTTGGAATTTTAATGTATTTAATTGTAACACCCCTGGTAAATAAATAATATTAAATTTTTATATTTATCCATATTTCTGAATAAAATATTAATATTACATTAAAGGGGACTCTATGCTCGATGGCGTACCCAATACGTAACAATGAGTTTCTTGGGAATCTTACGTTGCACTCTAATAATAAAATAATATTATTTTAAATGGTAGTTAACGCCTAGCCGTTGTAATTGCGGGAATGAACAGAACTAACTAAAAAATTATTATATATTGTTTTCAAATATTTTTTCTTTTTACAATAAAAGTTAGAGGATTAAAAATGTGAATGAATCCAATTTTTAAGCGTAAACATTCTAATATTCTTTAAAAGGTCGATTAGCCGCCTTTTGATGGCGAACCTCTTTTAAATAAAATTTTTTAAAATTTTATGTGTTATATTTGAATAAATAAAATACTTCTTTATAATAGGGACATCAAATTTTACTTTGTGTAAATTTTTGGTATTTTTCCGAATAAGTTCAATTTTTAATGAATAGTGAAAAATGTTTTATTTTTATTCAAAAACTATTTTTAATCTATTTTATTTATATGATTAGATTATCTTTTGAATTGGTTTTAAAGTGAAATTAGAATAGATTTTTACCATTTAATCCAATAGTGGTCATTGGAATTAATTTCACTTTGAAATCAGACTTAAACTAGTGTCAATCTTTTGATACTTTTTGTTTCATGAAAACACGCTATTTTATTTTGACAGGGGAATTAATTATTAAATTAATTAATGCAACATATATGTTTTTCATTTTTTAAAATAGACATCATTTTTGAATTTGGAATATCAAATATAGCTTAGGGTGAATTTTTGGTAATTTTCTGAAAAACTACAATCTTTGATGTATAGTGAAACCACTAAGTGGTACTTATAAAAACTGATTTTCCGTTTAAATGAAATTTTTCCACCTTTGTGTTATGAATTTCAAAAATCCAACATACATGGTTGTCATTAAGAAGTGAAATGTGGTTCAATGGGATTAAAATATTTTTTCGGGTGAATAGTAACTTATTATGTTTTAATCGCGATTAGAGGTAATTAGTGTAGTTTAATGTAAAAAAATGTTTTAATAATATGAAATGACCTACACACGTGTCCTCACCTCATTGGATGATTCATGGCCGACCACGACAATCCATGGGTCAATGTGGGGACCCCATGGAGCCACTTTGGTTGGAAAATGACAGAAATACCTTTTTATTTAATGTTAAAATTAAAATGACACAAACATGAGTTGTTTTACTAAAACAATTTTTAAATGGGGTCATACA
This sequence comes from Viscum album, assembly GCA_963277665.1. NCBI lineage: Eukaryota > Viridiplantae > Streptophyta > Magnoliopsida > Santalales > Viscaceae > Viscum > Viscum album. Next base: position 793,108,513 of record OY728162.1, on the reverse strand, counting down.
AGTCATATTTTTTACTATAAATAATAATTGTATATCTAAAACGATTTGCTACATCATAGTAGTTTTTTTTATAATTTTTAATCATTAAATAAATTAAATTATTTATGACACCATGATGATGCAGCGATGACCTCATTATTTAACAATTTAAATAAAATGGGAAATTAATGTAACATCTAAGAACTACACATGTCCAAAACATATTGTATGGGTGTATTTCGAACCCTTATCATTGTATCCTCGAATTATATCAATTTGGGGCATTTTAAATCAGAAAATCATTTTCAAATAGAGTAACATTTCTTTACTTTCCAAGAGTGCCCCTCCTCTCCTCTTATAAAAGGCCCCCACCTCTACCTCCTTACCCACACATCCAATGCCTTTGGCTTGGACAACCCCTACCCATTTTGTATCTCCAAATCCCTCTCTAACTCTTAGAAGCCTCAGTTTGGGATGAAGTCTTCCCAAGGAATCCTTTGAGCTCCAACCAAAGGGTGTTACCCGATTATAAGGTAATGTCTTCACTTGAGTCTTGTTGTCTTATTTTGCCTCTCCAATCCCCCTAAACTCTTTTTATTCATTTATTTTGTAACAAATACTGTATCTTAAATATACTAGGATGTTTTTATATGAATAATTCTAGCTACACTTACTCACACCTACATCCAATGGTTAAAGAACATACTGTTTCTGTGGAAGGCAGATTACTGCCTCACGAAACGATGATCGTTCAACACTCATATAACACATTAAAATGTGACCATTAAGATGTAACTATATTTATATATGATATATAATATGTTTATGTTTTACTTAAACTTCTGTATTTTTCTTTTGTGGCATACCATTATGGTTTCCATTGTGGGTAAACACCATAATTTCATTTTAGAAAGTGCGGACTACCGCCCCCTCAAAGTGATTTGATTCATTAGTACCATATGTGGTACGTATAAAGGATATATTTAATGATATTATATATGATTAAATACTGTAATGAAAATAATATTATATATCATTATGTTTTAATTCCATTAAATATGAAATATAAATGGAAGTAGCGTTCATGCATACACACGGCTTACCATCTCCATGAATGGTACATTTCATTTCTTATCTCAAAATGTTATGTACTATTATAAGTAAATATATATAATGGATATATATGTAATATATTACATCTATATGATGGATATAATTCTGGAATTATAACATATATATATATCTCATTTCTTTTTAATTCCATTAATCTGACAAAAAATGAAAGTAGCGTTCATGCGTACGTACGACGTACCGTCTCCATGAACGATGCTTTTAATTTTTCTCTCCAAATTCAATGGAATTGAATAAAATGAATATATACTGGATATATATGAAATTTAATACATAAATACTATTCTGGATATGATGTACTTATAACTACATTGAAAAGTATTTTCCAACATGTTCAATTTTTAACTCACATACCAAACATCGACAAAAAACATCTGATATGAAATCATATTATTAACCAATTATTATAACATTAAAATATCTGATATGAACTGAATAATAATATTTATAGAGAGGTCCTTAAGCAATTATAAATTGACCAAATTTTATTAATCAGGAATATAAAGAAACTAACAAGACAAGTTGGACTTGAGGTTAGGGATCCTACTCCTCTCCTTATTTTTAAGTACAATATTTTATGTCATTCCTTTTAAAGATAATATTTAATGTTCGTGGGTTGTTCTTTTATAATATTCTTACTGTAATTTTTATGTTAATATGATGAGAGACCCTATTCTCTCTCATCAATCCATTTTGGATGTTTTGAGTGGCACCGTTAGTGCCGAGTTTTCGTAAGGGATTTTTCATATAACTATTATTTCTGTGAGATTCATGCTAAATTTTCCAATATTTACTTTTGAGTGGTGCATGTACTCTCCATTAGTCTACTATTGTGTAACATACATTCGTTTAGGAGTATTTACATCAACGTTGTATAGTCCTTCTTTCATGGGGTGTACATTTCTAATGTTACCCAAATCGGTAAGGGAACCTTTCACCCTCCTCTTTTTAAAAGACATCTTTTTTTATGTATTTTAATTCACATAATATTATGTTGGGATATGTTATTTAATATCCTTATTGATTTAAGTTTTAAGTCCAAGTGATGAGATTCCCTTTTTATCTCTCATCAACTCAGTTTCTGAATTTTGAAGTGATGCCGTTAGGCTGTCAAATTTTACTAAGGGAACTTTTTAACCCAATTTAGATTTCTTTGGGTTAAACATGTAGTTATTGAATATGTCATCTTTTGAATATGTGTGAATGACATTTTATTGTTTTAAACTTAATATCCACTTATATTGGGTGTATTTATATTTTTCACACATAATTTTGAGATTCATTTATCCTTAATTTAAGGATACCATCTTTATAAGGGATTTCATCACATTTGACATTTCTATTGAGACATAATGTTTGTTATGCAGCAATTCACTCTTATATGGTGTATATACTATCTTCTGGAATATTATATCATGAATCAATTTATTCTCATGATATTATAAAGTTCTGACTAAAATTTAGTCCTCAATTATTATATTCAAGTGTCTCTAATATTGGTAAAACCCCTTTAACCAAAATATCACCTTAAATGTTTTAATTATTTGTTCTTATTAATATCCATGTTTTCAAAATGGTTTTAAGGATTTATTTATATGGATATTAATGGTTTAAAATTTTAAAAGCTTCAAGGTGGTATGGGACAATTTGATTCTAAAATCTCTTTATTAAATGTTTTAAATGGTTTTGGAAATGGTTTTTTTAATGGAATCATTATTTCAATACACTAAATTTTTATATTGTGATTGAAATGTTGAAATGTTATGTTTCCTTTATGCATGTCTTATGTGATACGTTTATGTTATGTTTCTTGGGCATTGTTATGATAACGGGTGGTTCCGTGATAATCTAAGGGCGGGTGAACCCGATATAGCTCTCCAATGCATTGGGTAACGCGAAGGAGTGAAACGTTATGGTTTCTCCGAAGAGATTTAGGGAATATATTGTGGTGGGTATTCCAAACGTAACCAAGAGGGTTACTCCCTACGTAAGAATGTTATCAATGCCTCAAGTTACCTTTATGTCTTATGATTTCTATGATTTATTCATGATTTTTGAGGTATGTTAATGTGCTTATGTTTTATGGGTAAAGTATGATTTCATTATTATGTATACATGTACTGATGTTTCCTTTCCATATTTTTATATCCCTTACTGAGCTTTTTATGCTCATCCCAAGTTTATGAAATTTTATTCACAGGTCAAGGGAAGGGTACATGATATGATTATAGTGTCAAGTAAGTGTCAAGAAAGAATCCATGTTTTATTTTAAATATGTTTCCGTTGTTGAAAAAAATGAATACTATCTTTTATGTAACCACTTTGTTTAAATATGGAATGTAATGAAAGTTTTATGATCTAATTCTATAAAACTCTAAACCTGAAAATGTCCTCAATGTGTAATCTTGTAATAACTCATGATTAAGTAAGGTTTAAGGCTGGGGCCTTATAGTTGGTATCAGAGGTCGGTTTAGATAACTTTAGAGGTTAGGGTATTCTTTAAGCATAAGTGACATTACCATAATGGTTAGTATTTCATAAAGAGTCCTAGTTTTAGATAAAGTAAATGAGTAAGTATATCTTAGTGTTTATCTTCCAGATTAGTACATGATGGTTTACCTTTTTGGTTTTAGTAAATGGATGTATATAGCAGGCACTAAAGAAACATTGGATGTGAAGGAAACTGTGACCGTTTTTTTGAGAAAGCAACTGAATGATATGGGAGCTGCAATGAGAAATCTTGTTTTTATCCTCAACCAACTATCTGGAGTCATTATTGACCACCTAAACCTTTGTGATTTCTCTAAGGCATCATATATGAATGAAAAAAAACCCTATGGAACTACAAGTAATAATCATAAAGGTTAGTGTGTTCAAAAACCTATGTGTCAAAGATGTGGAAAGAAACACCTAGGAAAATCTTTCAAAGGGACATAAATATGTTATAGATGTGGAAATGAAGGTCATAAAGCAAGAACCTGCCATTGAAAAAGGAATCATCCAGTTGACTCGAGGAAAGGGAAAGAAGATCTTTCTTAGTGATCAATTGAATGTTTTAAATGTGGTGTGAATGGTCATTATTCAAACACATGTCCTATGATGATGTTTCATGAATGGGGTCACCAAGATCATACAAATATTCATTTACCAATACTTAATGTCATTCCGATTGAGGATGAAGAAACTGACAATGACCAATCAAAGGTATGTATTATTTCATAACTTGTGTTTTCCTATTTTGGAATCATAGGATATGATTCATTATTTTTTTTGTAGGAAATAATTATTTCAAAATAATTTGGAATGGAATGGTTAATAGATCATGAATAATGTTGAATGAGTAAGAAGTCAACATATAAGGGCTTCACAAGTTATGGTGAAATTCTTAAGATTATTATGTCTCTTTTGAGGATGGGGTTACATTAGAAGACTTTTTATAGTATGTGTAACCCTGATGTTTAATATATGAAAATGTTATTCATGGAATAGTTATCTGTTATATTTTGGACATAGTTATAAAGAACCATTTGGGTTTATATGATCCTTACTTTTGAGGTAATTATGGGTTACTATATATTATTATGGAAGTGAAAGGCATGAGATAAAATTGAGGTTAAATTATGTTATGGTTGTTTTTGATGATTTTATCTCTTTTTGGGGAATGATTTGAGAATTATATTGTTTTGAAAAAAGGACAACACGCAGACTGTTTGACAACCCGTCGCATCGGACAAAGCTCTGGGAATCGAACCCACAACCAAAGTGTGACTGCTATTTATCGCCTACCACTGGACTACGTGAAGTCCCTGGTTAGTTCGACTATTTCTTTTTAATTAGATGATTTTATGAATCAATAGTAAGTTTATTTTGGGATATATATGGAAATTATTAACCTATCATCGAGGATATGTGATTAGGTTAATTACTTTTCAATATGAGAATTTAAGAGCAACTGATGTTATTTGGAGATAAAAGTTAATTTGTACCTTGGAAGACTATGTGACTAAATCCTTCAAAGATATGGGTTTCAATCTTAGTTTGGTTTACATTGAAGAATTTTAGGGAAAAATTGTTTATCATATGGTCCTCATTGAACTTTGGGTTTTGTTGGACAAATTTTGGAGATTAAGAATAGATTTTAATTTTATAAAGGGTTATCCATTTCTCGATTATCTGATCCTATAATAACCTTTTTTTTGGTTTTGGTTAGATTCTAAAGACATGGGATGTATATAGTTCTCTTTTGTGGATTAGGTGATTCTCTAGAAGTTGATTATAGTGAACAAGTCTTCCTAAATACTCATCTTTTGGAGAAAATATGAGTTTGTGTAAGAAATCTAATAAAAGTTGAAAGTCAACCTGATAAGTGATTATGTTTCCTTATGAATAAATTCCTAAATCAAAAAAACAAAAAAAAAATTATTTTAACTTTTCCTACTGGGGAATCGAATACCCTTTAACCCATCACAAGTTTTTGATTTTCTTGTGGTTAACTTTCTCCTAGACATGTTTACTATCACTCTCCATCAAAAAAAGACACTTTGTTTTTTCCTCCATGTCCATATTTTTATACATGGAATCCTAGTATGGGTTATCTCGGGTGACCTTTTTTACTTCCCTTTCGTTTAAAGTGATAGTTTAATTTACTCCTTCTCTGATGTGGGACTTTCAATGGAGTTTTGAAGCCCAATTTCGAAATTGTGAGGACGCAATTCCCAAAAGGGGGGAAGGATGTAACACCCCAGGTAAATAAAGAATATGACATTTTTATATTTATCCATATTTGTGAATAAAATATTAATATTAATTTAATGGGGACACTGTGCTCGATGTTGTACCCAATACACAACAACGAGTTTCTTGGGAATCTTACGTTTCACTCTAATAATAAAATAATATTATTTTAAATGTTAGTAAATGCCTAGTAGTTGTAATGGAGGGAATGAACAGAACTAACTACAAAATTATTAAATTTGTTTGTGAAATATTTTTACATTTTACAATAAACGTTATAGGATTAAAAATGTGAATGAATCCAATTTTTTAGCGTAAACATTCTAATATTCTTTAAAAGGTCAATTAACCGCCTTTTGATGGCGAACCTATTTTAAATCCAATTATTACAATTTTATGTGTTATATTTGACTAAATAAAATTTTTCTTTAGATTCGGGATATGGAGATTTACTTTGTGTAAATTTTTGGTATTATTCCGAAAAAGTTCAATTTTTAATGAATAGTGAAAAATGATGTATTTTAATTCAAAACCTATTTTTAATATAATTTATTTATATGATTATATTATCTTATGAAATGGTTTGAAAGTGAAATAAGAATATATTTTTACCAGTTAATCCAATAGTGGTCGTTGGAATTAATTTCACTATGAAATCTGACTTAAACTAGTGTCAATCTTTTGATACTTTTTGTTTCATAAGAACACGCTATTTCTTTTGAAAGAGGGAATTAATTATTAGATTAATTAATGCAACTTATATGTTTTTAATTTTTTAAAATAGAAATAATTTTTTAATTTGGAATATCAAATATAGCTTAGGGTGAATTTTTGGTAATTTTCTGAAAAACTGCAATTTTTTATGAATAGTGAAACCACTAAGTGGTACTTAAAAAAACTAATTTTCCGTTTAAATGAAATTTTTCCACCTTTGTGTTTTGAATTTCAAAAATCCGACACACATGGTTGTTATTAAGAAGTAAAATGTGGTTCAATGGGATTAAAATATTTTTTTGGTGAATAGTAACTTATTAAGTTTTAATCATGAATAGAGGTAATTAGTTTAGTTTAAGGTAAAAATAATGTTTTAATAATATGAAATGACCTACACACATGTCCTAACCTCATTGGATGAGTAATGACCGACCATGAAAATCCATGCATCAATTTGGGGTCCCCATGGAGCCACTTTTGTTGGAAAATGACATAAATACCTTTTTATTTAATGTTAAAATTAAAATGACACAAACGTGAGTTGTTTTACTAAAACAATTTTTAAATGGGGTTATACAAGTCATATTTTTTACTATAAATAGTCATTGGAAATATAAAACGATTTACTACATCATAGTAGTTTTTTTATAATTTTTAAACATTAAATAAAATAAATTATTTATGACATCATGATGATGCAGTGATGACCTCGTTATTTCTGGATGTGTAAAGATATATGTTTCATCATTTCAAATTTCTTTTTTATTTTAAATTTATTCCACATTTAATTTTAATATGTCGAACTAAATGGTTCAAAAATTATTATCCAAAAGGTCCCATAACCTTCATGAACCAAAATACGGTGTCCACCAATTTCAAATTGTTACACATTCCAGTCCATGCAATCGATGGTACATTAATCAATATGTCATGATTGGCTATTCAGGTTATCTAATACAGCCTAATATGGAAAAAATTGTTTATGTGATGATATGAACTCTATGTAACAACAATGTTTCCTAATATCTACAAAAAATATCAATAAAAACATTAGGTATATCACACAAGGAAAATAACACAATGTCAGGCACTCCAATAATGCAGCATATATAGAATGCAGTGATCTATGGAATTTTAATTCTAGAAGGTGCCTAAAATGATCCATGAGATGAAACAATCATCTCATCGATGAATAAAAAATCCAAAATCAGAATAAACATCAAACCACATTTTAATTACACAATGGAGGAATGAAATCAACAATAAAATCTAAGTCTATAAAAAAACAAATTTTCATTTGATGGAACTTGGATGTTTCCCATATAGTTGTTAGATACTCCCTAGAACAACACATTTTCAAATTAATATACCTTCTTAACCGCCATATAGTGTCTCAAAATATTAAATCCATGAAATAAATTCCTTGAACCACTATGTAATTTCCCAAACCCAAATTCCAATGAATGGTTCTCTAAGTCCGGTTGGCTACATATCCTCAAGCATATCTCACCAAACATTAGAGGCTACTAAAAAGTAGCGAGGGAATAGGGTGTTTATATGTGGAGACAATTCCATTTTACTAGAGTGTAAAACAATGGTAACTATCATAAATTTCAATAATAAATGAGTTAAAACAGTGAAGAAGTAGTAGGAATAGAAACTAAGATAAATGCACTAGTAAGACACCTTAGTGGACGCACAATAATAATAGAATAATAGGAAGAAACCAAAGACAACTATATACCAAATTAAAAGATAAATCTCATATACCATAATTATTACTCATTTGATGTGTCTATATAGCATCCAAAATAGGTATACATGCATTAATACAATAAATGTATATAAATAAAAAAGATTATAAAAAACAGCATATCATGATAGAATCATGAGACTCATGTTTATCAAATTCTCCAATTATTCTAAGCATTGGAAAACTCTATAATCAAATTTTGGGAACCTTCTCTAATACCTACCTATATCCATAACTTCTATCTGGGTACCAAGTGACTTCTTAAGATAGGGTGTGAGATAAAATCCAAGTATTCCACCACAAAATGGTATCTATAACAATCAAGGATGGGAAATAATAGATAATTAGTGTGACTGTTATATTATAGATATTGATGGAACACAACTAAAATTCCCATTGGAAATGTAATAATTATATGGTGGTACTATCAATCCTAGAATGGATTCATGTAATACATGTGTGTGGCTTTTCAAACAATGCCACATTAAAACAAAACTAAAAGAAACACCACTGCCATGATGTATATCCAATATCTCATACCAACCATAGAAATTATGTATAACATTTATATCATATAAATATTTTTATTACCATATAATTATGAATTTTAATATTAAAATATGTGAGATATATAACAAAACTCTCAAACCCCATGGGGCTGGATCCAAGGTATATTGAACCATGGATTCCTCATCGACTACTGCGAACATCTCAATGGAAACTCAAATAGACTTGGATACAAATCCAAGGAGCATGTCAACATACCATGTCTACTTATCGATTAATCATGATGAATCAATTTTGTTATCAAGTTCCAAGGTATCCCAAGGAATCAAGACCTATGTATATATCTCATTTAAGGAATCCACTACCACTATCAAGGGCTATGGTTATGAACATCCTTTTAATTCAATGGAAGCAACCATCATTCAATTAAATTATCATTTCATACCATCAAGTTCCATTATTCCTTCCAACTCATATAGAAATTCATATTGAAATTCATTCAACAAGTTTACCCACTAGTATAACAATTCAAATTGAGGATGTTAAATAAATCATGTAATGTATAAAATGGAAATGGAGATATATCATTTTCGAAACAATAAAAAAAATCATATCACCTATAATAGTTCTTCATATATGATGATAATCTCAACCAGTCACCCATTTGGTGGTTCCAAAATATATAAAAAAATAAACAACAAGGCACACCCCATGGGTGGCCTTTGTTAGGGAAACAAACTCTAACAAAGATGAAGGAACTAAAGGTAATCCCAAAAGGTTACCAACACATTCAGTTTAAATATTCAATTAATTATATGGAATCCTCTAAAATGTAAGACATTCATTATAATGACAACATGGCATATAAATCACCAAAAACCAAGATAACGTTATAGAACACCTACCATAGGGAAATAATATAGTGATCGTCCAGTATAACCTTTTGATTCACCTTAGATCAGATGAAAGATGAATAAAGGATGAAACCCCTAGAAATAAGTCATATGAGATATCACTTGAATAGATTATTAGATACTAAAAAAGAATAATGAAACAAATGTAAGGAATTAGTCACTGGTGTGAATCAAACAAGAGTGATGAATCTCCATTCTGAGTTCATATGAAAAAACATGATTAAAAGATACTTAATTGTAACAAGGGGGTGCTCCCAAATGAGTTTTGTCTAAAGGAATGAGAAATAAAATTTTTTATTTTGGTGTTAATTTTCTTTAGTAGATAAAAGGTAATTTTCCCTCAAAATATAAATCCCCATAATTTGAATGCCTGGTTAGCCAAAGCATGCACTAATCATGTGCCCTTCATTTTATGGAGGGGTACCTCACATGGTTAGTGTGTACAGTTTCCCAAACTATGATAAAACCATGTCTCAATCCTCTATAAAAAAATATAGTGGCAATAGTATAAGAGTGGCCCTATATCCACACAGTTTTCTCATACTATGGGGGCTCTTGAAGCCCTATATCCAGCACCGTATGATCTCACCAAAAAAAATTTCATGGGTGTATATTAACTCCTGTCATTGTAGTAGAAACATAATTCTAACAACGTCTATGAGAGAAAACCCAAAAAAATTCTCTTCTATATTCTTATTAGGGATAACAATATTTATAAATGATATCATTTAATATATCTATAATCAATACTACTTCCCATGAGTCCACCTGTAATATAATAAAACGAATATTCTTGACATCCATAGGATGACAATATTTGATTTGGGTATTGGACACATACCATTGTGAAATATATCACCATTAAAATATAATAAACTAAACCAAAAATCATTATATAAAGTATGAAAATATTGAATTATCATGGTAAAAACATATATACTTCACAACAAAAATTCATCAAAACAATTTAAAATAAAAAATACCCAAAATTGACTTCCAAACATTCCTCCATAAGAAAAATATATAAGTTAATTCAGGAAATATATTATAAAAGATAGACGAAGAAGGGGAAATAGTAGTGATATGAAAACATATACATCCAATGATTAACCAATATTTTCAAAATTCTAAAATAAACCATCTCCCCATTACCCATGTTCACTACCTAATCATATTTTAATTAAATCATTAAGAAACCATCTAAGGTACACCACCAAAGGATGTAACTCCCTTCGCATTAATTGTATCTTCCATAAAAATGTATACATGCTAAAAAATATGTTTATATAGGGTGTGAGATAATGCACAATAGGATACTTCCATGAATCAATGTAACTATTTTCTTAAGATATAATCCAAATGATCATTTGAACTATAATTACCCTATATACATTTATGTATAAATATTAAAATAAATCCAAATAGATTAAATTATGTTTTAATAAAAAATACATTTAATAATAATATGACTTAATAAGAAAATAATATTACGTAACAAACTTATATCACATGAATAGTAAAAAAAATACAAAAAGAATGTTAAAAACTAAAAAAATATAACACAGTAAGGATATATAATGTCTATAAGAGAAAAAATAGAACTCCATTATGGATCTACTAGAAGACTAAAATGTAATCCTAAAATTAACATGCCTTATTTTACCCCAGTTTATTCAATTTTATGAAACCACTAGCTATAGATGATTGATAACAGAGGACCTATGGCTAGAGAAAAATATGAATTAAGGTAATAGTAATCCTTGATATCATAAATATCCCCCAAGGATCTAATTTAATATATTATATCAAAATCAAATATGTTAATGAAATAATATAAAATAATATACATAATATATAAACCAAATAACCATCATCACCATATCCCTCTTTTATCAATTCGTTAATAAAGTATCTAACATGAAGCATTTTATATTTATAAAAAAACGCAACCTGTGTCACATCTGACATAGGAAATAAATAATAAAAACCATAATCGTATAAAAATCACAACCTTTAACATGATAAAATAATACATTATCATAAAACCACTTTATATAAAATTAATCCAATGTTATTTGTTTGGTAAATTCAGTTGAACTCAAAAAAATTCATAAAAAAATTATTAATCAACATATAGAAATTATTATTCATATTGAGTTAATAAAAATTTAATCCTTGGGAAGAAACATAACTCCATTAATTAAAATGAAAAACACATTAGTGAAATATTTAATATACCAAAAGTAAACATTTAATGATTCTAATTACACATTGAAAAGCTGAATAAAAAAATTCCAAAGGTTTTGTAAAATAAATTGAGGACACACTAAAACAACATTTAAAATAAACATTAAGCTAAGTAAATTACTTAAATAAATATATATCAAGATTGAAGAACATCACTAAAATCCTGAGAAATGACACATTTTAACATTTAAATAGAGCACAAAACTAGGATTGGACATCATGACCAGTTGGAAAAAGAATATGGAAGATCATGGAATGAGGAGGGAAAATGGGAAATGTATAATAAATAGCGGAATATAATTACCAATTTTATCTAGTATATTAACATGATATGGAGAGAAAAATAAAAAAAGGAATGGATGTGAAGATGATATTTTCTAGAGATTCTCATGGAGAGATCAAGTGAAATGTATGACGAAAATTTTAAAAAACCAAAATAAGGATAAATTGAAAATGATGGAAGTTTATTTTCATAAAATTGCATTTTATGGATAGAAATTTTGGGAAAATATATGCCAACTATGAGATAAATTCTATAATATAGGCACACCCCCTACAAAGTATTGATTTGTATTCAATGAATCTATGCACCAACCATGATAATAATTCTAGTATCAAACCAACCCTTGAATGATTGAGATGTATAATTTAGAATGACTTTGTACAAGACATAAATCTATAACTATCACATAATTTATATAAATTACAGTTTTCACCACCCCAATCAACAATAATAAACTAAATAATATAATTAATACATACCATTGAATACATGGGTGTCACCATTCTACTCACAATTCATTTTTCTACCCTAAGAATGTCATCAATTTTATTTATGGGAAAACATGTGATGATATTTCACCATATAAATGACTTATTGAGTCCGGTCACATAGATATATTATCCATGATATCGGCAAACAAATCCATGAGGGATAAATTTTACAATAAAATGTTATTTTGATGATCAATGATACACACTATTTGAATCATGACATGTAAATTTATTCCAAATCATGATCTTATCATTAAATAAAAAGACATAGATTAAAATAATATTTGGTTAAATGAGATACATGATATACATCATGTATATATATCTAGTTTTATTGTAATAATTGAAGGCATAATTTTTTTTTATATATTACTCTATTTCAAATTGTCTGACATACCAATGAAGATGTTTTACATTATTGGCCAGTCTATGATTTCCCACATGAAATGGGACATTAATAAATACCTTATCCCACTAAAAATGTAATTTACCATCTTTATTCAACCAATATATACTCTAGTTGGAGTCACTACATGGTCTTAGATGAATCTCCCCATACACTATAGACATTTGATTTATATAAAGGGTTTGATTTTGTAATGGGGAATATATTTCCACAAAATAGAACACTGAAGATCATTATTTATACTACAAATTATTTTACATCACCCATACGTATAACATATGTTCCCAATACCTAAATACAATAAATATGAATTCAATTAGCTTATGAATCCCAAAATATATTATTAGTAAAATAACCAAATGATGTGTTAACCTATAAATGACAATAAAAAAGAATATGTATAAATGAATGTAATGGAAAATATAATAAAAGGGAATAATGGGTGGTATAGGGGAAAAATAATATAAATATATAGGATGATATTGATACAACAAAAATGAAATAGAAATATAGTATCCTCTATCCCAATTCATATAAACCACTTTTTTGACTATTTGACCACCATTGATCTATTAGTCTCAAAACACACATTGTGATTTATTAAAATACATATAAATGATATAAAACATGACGATCTACCCATGTACACCAAAAATCATGTTGTGTATATAGGTTGGGATTAGACTAATTAAACCATAGGACTTCCTATTCACCTTTATACACTGCGTGATTTTTTGATCAAGTGTATATTCATGAAATTGTTGAGAGTGTAAAATTGGACACACAATGTAATTATCCCACATTGAATCATAACACCAAATTAACATACCATACAAACCTACACATATGTGTCTAGGAAAAACATGAACTCTGAAAACACAAACGGATAAATCCCATCATAGGCCATATATCACCTTCATGCATCTGATGATTTTTAAACTTTCTTGAAATAATAATTTATTCTACATTGAACTCTTTCCAATAGATATAACCTTTATGAGTTGTCTCCAAATCCATTAGGATCTCTCTTCAATGTCCCAACTAACCCATCAGTCATCCCATTATGCGTTAATAATGGAAAACCCAAAAAATCAAAGGAAATAATCATAAAACAATGAATATAAAACATATGAGTAAGTAAAGGGATAAATAATAAATCACATGTGAAAGAAAAAAAACAAAAAACTGATTTGTAAAATTGGGAACACAAAAATAAAATAACACTAAAACCATAATAAAAATTTTTAAGAAAAAAGGAATGTGTCCCAATGCATGAAATAACATAAACCATATTTCAAACCCATCTAAAATCATGATGCCAATCATTTATATTAATTTTATGAGACTTCCCATAGATCATCACTTGATTGATCACAAATAACAAAAGTCATCACTGATGATAGATCTCACTCCACAATGATCCAACATTTCATACATATCTAAATAACGCATGTGATACAAAACAAACTAAAATCAATGTAAAATTGTATGTCTTATTGCCATGTGATAGCCTCACATGGGTAATTGGGAAGATATGATTCAGTTATATCCCATATAGCCTTCCATCACCTCACTTAGTTTGATTGCCATTTCTCCTAGTGCCAATTTTTCCATATCTAATCATCTCAATTATTATGGTAGAGTTCATGTAACGAACAAGTTGTAACCTAATTTATACAATTAATAGAATACAAAACAATGAAACAAAATAAATTATGTTCTTGAAAGAAAAATATTCTTTTTATTGACTTCATAGTTATCACCACCGATGGGTTTTACGTGTTATCAAGAGATCCACCTAGAAACATCCAATGCCTCTTAGGATACGTGTCCATTCACATCATCTTATACATGGTATAGTGAATTGTTTTTTAGGAAGACAATATAGTGAAGGTACATTTAATCCCATCAATTATCCATTAGATATAGACAAAGGATAATTATAACTCTTGGATCAAAACCCATGGGACTTTATTAATCCCGCATATCATAGAACATTGTGAGTAAGTAAATCTTCTACTATTGAGGTCAAATCACAAATAACACTTACAAAAAACATATTAAGACCGCTATTAATTATAAAAATGTCTTCGATTTCCCAAATTAAAATGATGAAAAACTCACCCATCAATCAGTCACAATTATTGAATGAATCACATAATGTATCATTCACAGGTTTCATGGACTTATTCCTCAATTAGTCCCAATGAAAAACTCAACATCGTATAATAAACAATTTATATGAGTAATAGATTCTCCTATGGATCCTATTATATCATAAACCACGGTATAACATATGTTTAAGAATACAAATTAAACATATAGAATCATAAAATCAATAAAAAAATATGGTGTCACCCACCTGAGGTAAAATAGAGAAAATCATTTATAAAAAACCCTTGGGGAATTTTTTTAAAAAGAAGTAAAAATCCTAATTTATATATATTAAAATATAAAACCAAAATAATCTATATTATCTATAAAAGGAACCCCATGCCATTATCCCAAACTAGGACCCATAACAAAAATCCCACCCCATAATCCTCTAAATGAAAAACAATTTTTTTTGAAAAACCAATTCAAAACCACTAAAATAAATGACTAAATTATATAATTGTAAACCATCAATCATTCGACAAGGGTATCACGAGTGATCCATTTATAAGTCTCTATGTTACATAAATAATATTAGTTGATCAAATCCCATCGCAGTATATAATATAAGATCAAAATAAATCATATAATTTTCTATAAAAGAGTAATAATGGTTAAAGGAACCATATTATAATTCAAAAAATAAATTGACTTGACAATATAAAGGACAACCATCAACCCTAGAGATCTATAATAATCATCTTATCTTGTACCATCCTCTATTGATCTCATTAGCACCTATTAAATCAATAAGCCTCATCAAATATAAAACAAATAGAAAAGAAATTAGTGGAGTATTTTTTGGTTATATTTCCTAATATTGATGTTTTCATACATCCAAATTAGCCTACAACGTCATGGAATATGATAGATGATTTTTTCAATAATGTTGAATAAGTTTTTTTATAAAGTGAAAAAGTCATACCATGAAACAAGTAGTCACATCATGATGCATTTTTTTTTGGAAAATGAAAAGGGGAAATGGTAATTTTTATATTTAAGGGTGTCATAATATTAGAAAAGTTCTATTTAGAACATTCATGGAGTTTTATAATTTTTTCACAAGGAAAATAAAAAGATACATTCCATGACACATATGGTATAATTTTTTTCATCTATAGGAGATGATCCAGCACTAAAATTTGGCATTATGGGGAAGAATAATATTTTGATATGACCTCAGGTGAATTGGGATTGGAGTTATTTTTTTCAAATTTATTAGGTTACGTCATGGGAGAATATTTCACATCATGATAGGACATACAGATGAAAATGTAGAATATTAACTTAATAAAAAATAGTATTGTGATGAGGATTGAATCATATGAATAATTATTCAATTTTTTTGAAAATAGGAAATAAATGGGTTATTATTTGGTGGTTATGGCCTTTAAATGACTTTATTTAGGAGGATATTTTTCGTTATATCATTTTAAGGTGTCTACTATGTGTAGTTGTATCATACCTTAGAGACTCGATTAATAGGATATAATATTTTTGGTGTTCTGGTAACCATATTGTGGAAGGGAAGTGGTTTTAGATGTTAGTATTTTTGAATTAAATCGTTCTAATTAATGGTTTAAAATTTTTATCAGTATGACACTATATAGAATGGGTCATACTGCAAAAAATGTCATTTTTAGATGTTGGAAGAAATTTAAAATAAGAATAAATGTGTGAATGTTAATGAAGTGTACACAACCATTTTAGGGAATTTAAAAAAATAATGTCAATAGTTCTAAATAAATAAATAGATTGAGTAAAAGGATTCCAAAAAAGAGAATATATATTAAAAAAATTAAGCAAAAGATAATGGATCCCATAATTGAAAAACATCAATTAATAAGTGATGCATCTATTATACGTGTTGGAAGAAAAAATGGAGAATAAACTTTATTCTAGGATGTGTGATAGAAAGATAAAAGAGGAAATAAAAGGGATATACATGAGAATATATAAATTTAAGATCATTACAATCATCACATTGATGAAAGTAGAGAATATTTTGACAATATCTTTTTTGTAATTACTATGTACTATTCATATAATGAAAAAATAAAATATGTGGAGTAATTATATCCTTCTAATAGAGATACTAGTGAGTTATCGATTTTTATGTGATGGTTATACAAACAAATGGTTTCTTTCAATGTTCAAAATTGTAAAAAAATTTGAATTATTAAATTTTTAGGTGCATCAATGCATTACCCTTTCATGATCTTTAGAGTTGCCTAGTTTGTATAAACTAGGTAAAATCATTTATGTCCTTGTATCATTTACCTAATCACTTCATATGAATTATGGGGGAGGCATAATTATTAATAAATGTGAAATTTTTTTGGATATGGTTATTTAATGAAATATATAAACATCAATTAACCACCTATCAGGGTATTGACCTCTCTCGGGACAAAAACGTTTTATCAAATATATATATATATATTTTGTAGCATTTTTTCTCATTAAAGAAAATCAAATGAAATAAACCATAAAACAATTCTAATCCTTGATGAGAGTAATTTAAAAATATGGACGAATAAAATAAAATTATATTTTTTTCTGTGGAAATGTACAGCCACATGGATAATATGAATGAGATTTTAGAAATCATGATGTGTAAAGAATTATTATAAAATATTCAAGATTTATTAATGAAAATTAATAAAGAGTTAATGGAATGTGAGGATCATTACCCAATGAAATATATCTAAATATGATGTCATTTAAATAATAACATTACATGTGGAAAAACAAAATCAACATTTAAGATGGTGATTCCACAGTATGTGAAGATAAATTTCTGTTGTTATAGAGCTAGTATATATATTTAAGAATTTATACAAATGACTACATTGATTAATTCATTGACCGGGTTAGTATTTTTGTGTATTAAATGCGAAAACTCAATGAATTCATTGATTTATTTAAAATAGTAATATTTATCGTAAGAATAGTACCATAATGATTCAATGAAAGGTTCCTAGTTCTTAAAGAGAATGACCCCAAATAGGTGGTTATGGATATTATTTACAACACTCCCATCTCATATATGATGAGAAAAAAATATAATGTGTCCTTAATAAATAATAATTCATAGGTTGTGGAATCCAATGAAATTAAGATACTAACCATATAAGATGATCTCAAAGATATGGATGTTGATAAGAAAATTTCTATCTTTACATAAAACATTAAAAGGGAAAATGAAATATTAAAATTCAAACCTTCACATACTTAATTTCAATATGGAATTGTGGGGATTCTGGTTCTAGGTTTCAAAATAAATTTTGAGATGAAAATAAAGATAATGAACCCATGAATAATCTATTATGTGTGTGGTAGAAAATATATATTCATTTCATAAATTTTCATAAAATAAGAAATTTAATTACTACTATAATTATATATAAGAGGATAATAATGTGTAGTTAATTGTGGATTGTTTTGACCTGAATGAGGTGGTCCTTAGGGGTTAAATTTATAAACAATTGGTGGAAAATGATGAAGAAATCACTAATGTTATGGAAGGATTATACATCAAGGATGGGCTTGAATCTACATATGAAAAAATATTCTATTTAGGGAAAATTGATGAAATTTGATGTAGTGGTACAAGATTCCAAACTATATATGATAGAGAATGAAGAGAAAAATTTTAATTCAAATGATGATACTGAAACAATCATGAATTAAAATACACGAAACTGTTAGAAGGAAATTGTGTTCAATATCAAAATTGATGATCAAGCCCAAATACTTTATTTATTTACTCATTCGGTTAAATATCATATAAATCTAATTGAAAATAAAAATTTCAATGTCCGAATGATTTGATGAAATATTGATGATCATGAGGGACATCTATCTCCCAACATGACATCATGAAGTTTTACTATGTGGAAGATTGAAGAAGCTAAGGAGGAACACATCATGATAATGTGAAAATTATAGACCTATACACATGTTAATTGTTTCAAAGGTAATGAAAATATATTGAGGATATTGATTAAAAGGAATAAATAGTGGTCCCTAATGTGAAATCACAATATCCCACATCCTAGAAGAAGGGTGATTAGGGTTATACTCATAGGACATAAGAATATATAAGTGGAGTAAAAATGAAAAAAATAAATTTCTATGAATATGTTTTTATTAGAATAGTAATATGGGAAAAATATTTGTTTTCTATTGATAAAATAAATATCAAGGCTCTATAGTAATAAAAAATAGTTTACAAGAATATCATAAAATTTTTATATTTTGAAAGGCTATTATTGTTTATATGAAGGTTATGAAATAAAAGACATAAATTTCTCTTAAATAGAATTAATAAATTTTCTTAAAGAGATCCAGAATAAGTGAGAATATTAACTAAAAACATCATTATTCAGGCACTGAATTAATAATAAATTCACAGACATGAAAGAGGAGGATGATTTAATAGATCATGATGAGGAAATATATTGAACACCAAATTAAGGTAAACATAAAACATGGATCAAGAAAGTAAATATATATGAAGTTTAATTTTGAAGAAAATAAATTGAGATAAACAGATCATGTTGGATAATGGATTCAACATAGTTGATATACATCCTAGATGATGGGACAAAAAAACCATTTCATGTTCATCATGTATATACTAATGACATTCTTCTCTTTGTTAATAGGGATGGTTTTATTATTAATATATTTAGAGAAATCCAAAATAATTGGTGAATAACTATGGTGAATAGTTTACTTGGTTTTTGAAGTCATTAGTCACAATATTTTATGTATGATACAACTATGTAACTCAAGGAAAGCTGTCAATTTAAACAAGAATTATTTATTGATGAAAGGAATAGAAGGAACTACAATGATTCACGAGAATATCATAAAAACTATTTTATAACTCATTAAAGGGAAATATGATAGGCAATTGATATCCATGTAATAATATAAAGGATATAGAAAAATACTCATGGCCAATTCATCCAAAAGTCATTATATGATGTGGTGGATAATGAAGGATCAAAGAATATCCTATAACATTTTCACGATGACACTTAGACGATGATTATTTTTAAAAACAGAAAATAATTTGAAATACTTACTAAAATAAGGAAAAAATAACAATTTGATTGCATGAGTTAGTGATGGTGGTTGTGTGGTGGATAATTTCACCCATGTACATGGAGGATACAGTTATTGCACTCTTCATATTGATGATTATGGTATGATGAAATTTCATATGAACATGTACTTCAAATATAGAGTGCTTTAGTGTATTAAATATTAATTTATATTAGTATAAATTATTACAGGATAAAAATAGAATTTAGAGATTGAAAATGCTATTTAATTAAATAAAAATAGAGTTAAAGAATATCCCAAGAAATAAATGATAATCCATAGTGAATCAGAGGAAAATTAAATAGAAATAATACTTAATTTCATTTATATCAAAAAGGGGATTTTTAATGTCCAATGAAAGATAACAAAATATACGAAATATGGTATGATAAGAATCCAACATTGGAATACTATGTATGTTTTAGTGGTTAAATTGATTATTCAAAACAAATAGATCATATGAAAGATTTATAATTAGTGGGATGAATGAATTTTACTCGAAAAATAATCTAAAATAATGGAATTGGAATTTTAAAATAATTTATTGAAATATCTTTAAAATTTAGGATCCGTTATTGTAAAAATGAGCTTAAATAACAATCAATAGAGGAGATTCCATAGAAAAATATTGTTAATAATTGAGATGAATGCAATACTGAATAAAATCAAAAGTGATAATCCTAGTTGGAGAACATGGGACATAATATACTCATAGGAATAGAAAAATGGTGAGGTAGTTAATGTAGGATAAATATCTGCGAGAAAGGAAAGAAGTAGAGATGATTTTATTAAATATAATATAATTAGTGATTGGATATATCCTATACAAAAAAAAGGATAATGACTCATCAACAAACATCTATCTTATCTCAAGTAGATACTATGTTTTTTAAATATTCTTCCAAATATGAAAATCATCACACACAAATATTTTTAATGAACACTATGTTCAATAGGGTACACGATATGAAGAAATGAGCCTAAAAAATCATTAAATAATATTATTTAAATATGATAATTATAACATAGTTTGTAACAGCCCAATATTCCATGGTACGCTTCACATTGAATAATATCGTAGTCTATGTTGTACGCAACTTCGTGTTCTAACATACACCACAACCAGTCAAACTAGCCGTTATGAATTGAAATGACCATTTTTTGAAATTTTATAGATTTTATCTTTCAAAATGGACTTAATTTTTGGAATTGTAATATCTAAATTATATAAGGGTGAATATTTGATACTTTTCTGATAAATTTAATATTTTGATGAATAGTGAAAATTACTAAATTTTAATTAAAAACATCATTTTTAACAAAATAATTAATACTTATAAATTATGAATTTGAGTGGTTTTAAATTATATTTAGAATTTTTTTTACCATTTAATCCAATTTTGTTCATTGGACATATTTTTACATTTAAACTAGACATAAACAAGTATCAATCTTTTGATAGTTATTGTTTCTTAAAAACACGTATTTTTTTGACAACAGAAATTAATTTTAAATTAATATATTAAAATTATATGTTTTGAATTTGGAAAAATAGACATCATTATTGAATTTAGAATATCAAAATTGGTTTAGGTTAAGTTTTTGGAATTTTTCTAAAAACATTTAATTTTTTATGAATAGTGAAAAACAATGAGTTATTGTTTTAAACCGAATTTTTATATAAATTATTATTTATTTTATTTAAATTATTTTATGTCAAAATAGTTACATAATACCTCTATAATTTAAATTTAATTCATTGGATATGGTTTATAATAATTTCAGATATATAAAAATTTTATTGAACTGTTCACCGTCTTTTACCCACCTCCTAGGAGAGTCTGGAAATTAACATAAAACATAATTTTACCACTTATGTAAGTGAAATTTTGAAAATCCGAGAGACACGGTTAATATCAATGAGTAAAATGTGGTTCAATAAGATAAAAATAATTTTTTTTGTGAATAGTATGTTTGTATAGTTATTTACCTCGATAAAAAGTAAATAGGGTAAATAACGGAAAAATGATATTATATTACCCTAACACATGTCCCAGTTTTATTGGATAAGTTTAATTTGAACAAAAAATACATTACGAATAAAATATGAACATATTTGGTACACTTGGATTAGAATTGAAAATTTATTATTTTTTAAACCAAAGAAGAGTAAAAAGAGTTAAAATCAATGTTTAATAACTAAAACATTTTTAATATATGTTTATACATAAGATAAATTTGATTATAAATATTAATTAGAAATATAAATATATTTCCAACATAATTGTAATATATTTATAATTTTTAGACAATACATATGTTTATTTATTTAGGACACAATGATGATGTTGTAATTACCTTATTCGTGAAATATTGAAATAATTGATATTATAAATACCAAAATAAATATAATTTAGACTTATAATGAATTACAAGAATATTATTGGTTAATATGACATGATAGGATCGATTAAATGAATGTGGTTCGAATTAATAATGTTATTAAAACTTTATCAAAAATCAATTATTAAATAGTGTCAAAATTCACATAAAAGTGTTTTTAAAAGAAATATTATATTATTAATTGATATAATATTCATAAAAATATATGGGTCGTACAAAGGTCTTATATGATGATAGGTATGTCATTGATGAACTATTTAGTGTTATCTTGGTAGTATATAGTATATTTATTAACCATATAATAAAAAAATACAAACACACATGGTAAATGTGAAACTAATTAATGAAGAGTTAAATCTAAAATATAAGGGAAAAATAGTGACCCAAACTTGAATAAACCCTATTGGTTGAGTGGTTTGCGACCCATACCCACCTTAGAATTTATAAAATATAGTTTTGAGACCTTATAAACCGAATATTAATTTATTATAAAATTAATGCATTAAGTTTTTCCTAAAGAGCCCCTCCTCCCCCCTATAAAAGGACACCACTTCTAACCAATTACTCACACCTATCAAGCCTTTTGGATCGTCCAAACTCTACCCAATTAAGCTCCCAACATCAATATACTCCTCCTAGAAGCCTTACCTTATACATAAGGCACTTCAAAAGTTCTTTTGGGTTCAATCCAAAGGGAGTTACCCAAAATAAAATCAACGATTTCCCATAACTTATATTCTTTAATTTTACTTGTCCGACCCCTAAGATCTACTTATTATTTTCTTTTGAAACAGAACCAATATCCTAAATATACTAGTATATTTTAATGGTAAGTATTCTAACTGAACATACACACACCTCCATCTAATGGATGAAGAACGTAATGATTACGTGGATGGCATCCAAATACCTCACAAAATGATGATTGCTCAATTATCTTCTATCACCTCACATGATGTCCATTTTGTTGGATCTATAATTAAATATGATATTTATTTCATATATAAACTTCCTTGAATCCATTTTATAGCATACCATTATTCATTTCATGTTGTATATACATATGATAATTTCATTGGAGGAAGTGTAGACTACCGCCCCCTCAAAGTGATATGACTCGTTTATACCATACATGGAACATATAATGGATGGTATTAATGATCATAAGTAACAAATATAATATAATATATTATAATTTAATAAATTTATAGCTATTTATCATTTGTTTTTTATTCCTTTTAAAATGAAAAATCAAATGGAAGTTGCGTTCGTGCATACGTACGGACTACCGTCTCGACAAACGCGATGAGATTCATTCCCCATCGTATCCATTCAAGTGTAATTAAAATTTTATGATTAAAAATATTGTTTAAGGACATGATATCATTCTTGATATGAATAAGATAAAACCAACCCATAACAAACATGGCTTATGTAACAAAACATATAAATTAAAACGAGTAAATTAACACCCGAAACGACGATAATACTAAGATATTACTAACAAAGCAATTTTCAAAGATAACATATAATATAATATTAATTTATATAATTCTTGTATAATTTAATAAATATCATTTAACAATTATACAGGTGGTTAACCTACCCTCAACAATGGAAATGTACAAGGTAAGGGCTTTTCATCTCACTCCTTATTCCCTTAAGATTCGTGCCATAATGCCACTATTACATTTTGTGTGCTGTATAAAATACCCATAATTGTATTATTTGTCTAATAAACTTTAATTTATGTGTATTTACATATTCATTATATGATACCTATTTCATGAGGTGTATTATTAGTAAGTTACCAAATTGGTAAGAGTTAATTCCTCGATCTCATTATTATCTGAGATTGTTTATGTGTAAGTATTTACTGGGACATTTTTATCATCCTTATCCATTTTCATAAAATTTATACACAATGAATATTTTAATCATTTGTGAAAATTACTCTTTATCAAGATCATAATGTTAAATTTTTTAATGATTTATATTTCTAAACCTTTTTAATTAATGTCCATGTTTTCAAAAATGATTTTAAGTATTTATTTATATGTACATGATTGTTTTCAAATGATAATTCTTTTCAAAAGTGTCAAAGTGGTATCGGACATTATGATTCAAAAATATCTTTAAATTATTTCCTTTATTAATGTGTGACTATTATATGATTTTACAAAAAGGGTACATCTCTCAAAAAGTTTTACTCTTCATTTTCAACATTGTCCGCATCATTTACATGATATTATTTTTTACCGAGGTTGATTTATTGTATTACAACCCATCCATATTGTATTAAAGGTTTTCTGACATGTTTGACTATGGATGTGTTATTTTTATACCATTCATCGTTTAGGGATATATTATTGACATTTTTTATGCTAGTTTTAATATGGATGTTTATCTTATGTATAAAACTATTCATATAAGGAATTATTTGGACTTAGTATGTGATGGGTGGAGCCCACTATATATCCTCGATGCATCGGTAGGTCTTATGAGACAAACTACTATCCTGGCACAAGGCCTTGACAAAATCTTATTTGTAGTCTTGGCACGAGGCCTTGGCTAAATGGTTATGATAGTCTGACATTATGCATTCCATCATTATGAAAGTAGTTATTTATATTGCATGTGATTATTTGACTAGTAGAATATCCATGTGAATAAATAAATTTAATTATTTCATTTTATTTTTTCCATATTATGTTGATGTTCATGTTTAAAATTCTTTTGTTTTAGTTATAAATTTACTTAAATGATTATTCTTATTTATAAAAGTTTCTACTATATTCTTCTAATTATGGAGAATCTGAGCTCACCCCGTTCTATGTTTTGTTTTTCCCATGATTCTAAGTAGTGTATTGTGATTGATATTCATGGTTAATCTAAGGGAATAATGGAGTTCATAATGGATTATTTATGTTGTTTTCAATGTTATAAACTGTATTTTAGCATTCATATATGTAATCTAATTTCCAAGACTGAAAAAATGATCGGTTTGTTCAGGACGTTATTGCTTGTAATCTTGACAATGTATTAATATAATGCACCGACTCTGGGTAACTTTGGTCAGGGAATTATAGTTGGTATCAGTGGAATTTTAGTAATAACATTGGAAGATAGATTTAGATAAACTCTTATTAGGGCACATAGCCCTTAGATAAGCATTGAGTATTAGTAGAGAAGAACATCCTAGAATTTTGAAATTGTAGTGATTTTGTATGTTTTCCTAAAAATAAATCTCTGTCTAGATACGAGCATGTAGAGGCTGCTCTAGCATAGATGTACCTAGGGGTAAAACCCGAAAACACCGCTTTGAGCTAGACATGAAAGGGAATTGGTGCACAACAACAGGCCTTGCTACACTCTTGGTTACGAAACTCCCCGGGGATATGCTTAGGATAATTATAATTTTCATTAAAAACCATTATGAAGGGTTTATGAGTATATATTTTCTCAAAGAATACATTTTGATGATTATGGATTATATCCATAAACTGTTTAATTTATGTTAATTTTTTTACAAGTTTGGGATTAGTTATTGCTATTTATAAACTAATATATTGTATGTCATTATTTAGAAATGACGCCTAGTAGAAGGATTGAGAACTCCAGAAATACACATGATCCAAATTGTAAGAAAGATCATATCTTTCCTAGTCTTAAGCAATAATTTAAAATGGAAATAGTCTCTCATGTATTATAATCATATTAATAAATTGTATCATTTTTTGATAAGATAATTAAAGAATTCTCGGAGTCCTATGTCATTGAAGGGAATCCCGAGAAGGAAACGATGGTAGAGAGAAGGAAAAATAAATAGAATAAGGAAAAGAAGGATTTTTCCATATGTGATAACTATGGAATGAATCACCTTGGAAAATTATTTAAGGGAATGGGAGTATGATATAAGTATGGATAAAAAGGACACTAATTACGCGACTACAAGGGTATGACAAAGGTTTCAAATGTACAATGCTTCATCTGCAAGGAGTTTTGACACTTCACAATCCAATGTCCCAGTCATAAAACTATGCTGCAAATGATGTTATTGGATAATAATCATGTTAAGATACTAATATAGATGAAGAGGAATGACAAGTATTCTTATGTTGTTATTTTGGAATTATTTCATTGAAGTGTTGTATCAATGATGTACTGGAGATAAATAAGGATTGTGCTACAGTACTATTTAATTGAGGATTTGAGATTTTATGGTACTAAGAAGAGTGACTATACATCCAGTTAAAATTTTTGTAAATTACATGGTTGAAGGAATGATAAACCATAATATGGTTCTAATATTGAGGTACTAATTTTGGAATAATATATGGTTGATTTGAATAAATTATATTGGATATTATTGAATGCCTTGAAACTGAAAAAAGATTTGTTTATTCCACCATTGTTGGAGTTTACAAATTTTTTGGATGGATGAAGTATATCCCGTATTCTATAAGGAGTAAGGTAGCATGAATGTAATAAATAATGTTTTATGGAAACTTCAGATGTTTCAATGTTTTAAAAGAATACATGATGGAGGTATTCACATGATATTACAGGGTAAAAAGGATCTACATTATGTTTTTCTTTCATATAAATTTTGGACTGAGAGTTTATAGATTTAATTTGTATAATTATAAAATTGGAAGGGATTATGTTTGGAAGGTTGTTTTTGGATTTTAATAAAAGGACAACACGCAGACTGTGTGACGACCCATCACATCAAACAAAGCTGTGGGAATCGAACCCAGAACCATAGTTCAATTGGGATTTATTACCTACCACTGGATTACATAAAGTTCCTGGATGGTATAATGTAGTTTCTTTTTTTAATGGGTCTCATATGTGAATTATAAATTCAATATATTTGGAACCCTATAAGATTACGATAAATTGAGTATTATTGAGTTGTATTATATTTTGTGGTGAAAGATAAGTTTGTGGTGGAAATTTATTAATGGATAAAACTTTATTTATAAAGTATGTATATCTCCTTATGATCTTATCCAATATGATAAATAAATTCCTCAACATTAAGAAAAGGAACTTTGAACAAAAATGTTGTCCTAGATGGTACCTTATATCATCCCAAATTTATGGAGTTGGCATTGTTGGCCTTTTCATAGCCATGTTCTCTACCACTCTCCATCAGATATTGATGGTTCTATTTCTCTTCCATATCCATGTTTTCTTTCATGGAACCCTAGTATGAGTTATTTTCGGTAACCTTCATACTTACCACTCTTTATTTTAAATAAAAGCCTCATTAATCCATTTTTCGATGTGGGACTTCAACTAAGATATTTTGAAATGTCAACCCAAAATTTCCAATACCGAGCATAAATTGTGAGGACGCAATTTATTGAATAATGGGATAATTTTACACCCCAAGCATCCATTATACACATCTCTTTGATTAATATAGCATCCTATGTTGTACACAACTCCGTGTTCTAACACACACCACAACCAATCAAACTCACCGTTAAGAGTAGTAATACCCATTTTTTAAAATTTTATACATTTTATCATTCAAAATTGACTTCATTTTTAGATTCAGAATATCGAAATTGGCTTAGGGTAAATTTTTTGTACTTCTCTAATAACAATAATGTTTTGATAAATAGTGAAAATTACTAAATTTTTATTAAAAACAACTTTTTTAATCAAAAAAATTAATAGTGATACATTATGAATTTGAGTGGTTTTAAATTATATTTATAATATATTTTTACCCTTTAATCCAATGATTGTCATTGGACATAATTTACCATTTAAACCGGACATAATCAAGTGCCAATTGTTTGATAGTTATTGTTTCTTAAAAACAAGCTTTTTGTTTTGACAACGGGAATAATTAGTATCCTGAAGTTGTAATTAGAGAGGTCCATATGCCCCAACTAGTTTCCCGTACATCTGAACACAACCTCATTTTATAGTTAAGGCATCAAAAAATATGTGGTAACCAATACCCGATTCCAATAGTAAAAAAAACAATGTATAAAGTCAACCCAACTTTAGTTTATTCAAATAATAATTTATAATTATCATTATTTAATACTAAATACACTTATGGTTAAACTCTATCATATGAGAAGGAAACATTGTCGAATTTGGAATGAAATTTCTATAACAACCATACAAAAACAAGAAGATCATAATCTCAAACATATTCTTGGTTGATCCAATGAAATCATTTCCTGAACCTATTTATTATTCTCCTAGATACCTATCTCATATATAAAATGGCCCAGAGACCTCACTTTTCAGATCCAAAATTAGAATTTACTTATCTTTAAAAACATATGATTATCATTAAGAGTTCTTAAAAGAATATCAATATGATATCTATATTCTTTAATATTCATTAAAATAACTAAAATATCATTCACAATAACAACCATAAAGGAGTCCAACATCCAATAAATGATCTAATTCATCAAAGCTGTGAACACCACATGATTGTTAACAAGACTAAATGCAAAATAAAAATACTCATAATTTCCAGAAATTTTATAGAACGTATTCTTCAGAATATCCTTATCTCAGACTCTTAACTGATGGTACCCCTATAACAAATAAATATTAGAAAATGATCAGGATCCCCTATGTTGATCAAACATATCATCAAACATTGGAAAAGGGAACCGTTTCTATATAGTCATTTGATTAATCTTTTGGTAGTTAGCGCGAAACTAATGGATTCCATATAATTAATTATGAAGAGAATCAGAGAAGTACAAGTTGACTCACTCATACAAAAAAATATTTTGGACTCAATATCCTCAATTATGAAAAATAATTTCGTTTTACTCAGTAGATGTCATATGATAAAATGGTGATAAGTTAAGGATCATCGACCGAATAATGTCAATAGAAAAATCAACTTCTATATTGGGGAATTGACATAGAAAATGTTACTAGAAATTTCTTTATGTTACTCATTCATGATAGTTGGTAGTAGAGATCTTTAAAATAGATAAATGGCCAGAATAAAAATATCTAAAAAATTTCAAGAGTCTTTTTGACATCAATAAAAATCAACCCTACCCACCCTGATTTTGGACCCAACTCACCTTGAAAGACACTAGTATCCCCATAGAATCATATTCATTGATGTGTTAAATTATTTTAAGATTGAGAACAATGAAATTACATAAGAACTCATGGTTTGTGATCATACCCAAGAACTTGGACTATATAAATCCCTACACATTCAACATTTAATAGAGAGTAAAATTATCTATAGAAAATTACATAAGTTTGAAGAATAATCCCCAAACATTAAAAAAAATTGATGACATAAAATAATTAGATTCACTAGTATCAAATAGATCTAGGACTATAGAAGAATTAATTAACATTGTAAATATCATATAAGTTATACCCACATTGATTTCTTTGATGCATAATCTTGTGTATAAAGGAATCAATATATAACCAATATCAGTGATTTCTCTTTTTCATAATTATCCACCTTAACATTTGAATAATATCAACAACCTTTGAATATAATCTAATATAACATATTTTATTTTGGAAAGTGTATCCAAATAATCTTCCCTATGAAAATCATTTAAAAAATATTAAAGGTGGCCATATTTTCCACAACGGTGGATAATATTGGGGATTATAGTACAATTGGTCTTAGTAATGGCTATGTCTTCCACAATGAAAAAACCCACCTTGTATTTTATTGAATAACACTCTTTAATATATTGTAATGAAAAAAAACCATTATTTTGATTCTTATTTAGGATAAGTGACACATCTTGGCTACCCCATATATAACATATGCAGCACTAAGACCTATTTTCTAGACTAATTAAACATTATATCTAACCAAATTGTGAACTAAATCGGTAGAGCTCGTCATGAACCTGATAATAAGCCTCAATAAAATCTCTAGCACTATAACCATGAAAAAAAATATATCATTGTTATTGTTATTAGAACCATGTTTTGGAGATTTATTGGTGAAATAAGTATCTCACTCCATCACAAAATGTTCTCTTTGACCCATGGTGATGAACTCCCATGCCATTTCCTTATTTGTGGTCATGTGATAAAACAACTTATTGAAGGAATTCATGAAAGTTTTATACGTGTGATCATAGTGTAATTTATCTACTATAATGGAAATAAACCTTTTCCTTCTAGGAACTTCAATCATATAAGTGAAAATCCCCAGCATATAGTCATATAGATCCCCAAACAGTGGAAAATATGTTATAATTTATCAAATTATTCATGCGGTTCATTGGTTCACTAGTCACTAACAAATATGGGTGTAATTTTCTTGGTAAACTCCAAAGGATAATTCAGCATCAATTCATGGTTTCCACAACCATATTGACCATGTGATTGAATAACCTGGATTACTATTTACACTAATGAAGGGTTGAATGAAGTGGGTTTGTATGTGATTTTTCCAATTGGTCCTTCCCTTAGAATCAATGATAACATTATACAACCATTATCTATTAAAGTACATGCCTGCTCAAACAAGAGCCAGATCCAATTATCCTACCACATGAAATTCGATAAAAATATAAAGCAAGACATACACATTGCAACAATAAGTAATTCAATCAGGAATTTCACCAATTCACATCTCAAAGAATACAAACATGGCTATTGATTTTTATTCAGATGGTATTATCACTTCACAAAGAATATGTGCAATTATGAAATTGAAATACCCTAAAAATGTTCCTATCAAAATCTGTGCAAACGAGTCTTGCCTTACCAGGCCATGGTCCAATTCCCCCTTACCATACCGGGTGAAGGGTCACATATCACAATCAATAATATCAAACATCATGTGAGCCACCATGGTGGGAATCATAGAAACTGTTATATGATCAAATGAAAATAGAAATTCCCATCCACAGCAACACAATCTGTCCCTCGTACATGGGGCTGCAGGCACCCAATCACATGTTCAAAATCCAGTTCCAACAGTAACCCATCTCCATCTTACCATATCCCAAATAGTAAAAACAACAGAAATAAAAGGGACGTCTCAATCTCATTAGTAGCTAGAAAAAACACTGCTACTAAATCGTTGTAATGAACTCCTCTAATACCCTTTTCAATGACCCAGACCCGAGGAGCCACCTGAACAATGCTAAATGGTTGATTTGTTACTACCTTAGGTGCACCTCCATGAACGACAAATGATGCCGACTAGTAGCGAGGGACTAATAGGTATAGTGGGGATGCTATACCCTCTCATAGGATAATAATAACTGTACTAGTCCGTGTATAATAATAAAGATGTAGTGGAATAACAACTCAGCAGACTCGAACCAGACCTGCAGAGTAGAAGCACATTCAATAACAATAAAGAGAAGACGTAATAGATATAATCATAATCAGAGGAAAGTAAACATGACATCATGTTAAACACCATATGTAACTACTAAACAAACCAAGCATGCATACATAGCATGTCAATATACAAATGGGTGCAAATGGATAACCAACTGTAGCTACGTAACAAATAAGCATTCTGATATAGGAATGAAAGAAAAAAAATTAAACTCCATCTGGGAAACACATCATGTTACATACCATCTCCATGCGACAGCTAAAACAGCCCATCTCCTGTAGTTAACCTCTTTCCTTCACGTAAATCCGTAAAGTCTACACACATCCCAAAGGGCCCATGCCGATTGTGAGAGAAGTCTTTGTATGATACCACCCATCAGTGCGTACCAAATATATGTGTTTAAGAAGGCATGAATTTATAAGGAAAACATTAAACAGTACGATGCACCAAATAACACAAACTCCACTGGTGCTCAGCAGCCACCATGGAGTGTAACCTACATCGGCCAACGCCATAATCTCTGTCATGTAACCCGGCACCATGTTCCCCCTGACACCACATGTCTCATGTACTGACATCCTGAAGGCAGGCCCAAGAATATTATCCCGACACCTCATGCCTCAACTACCGACGTCCCGATGGCATGCCCAGAAGTAACCCAGATGAATAGTGATACCTATCCTCAAATAAGTGACCGAAGGGACAACAATACCTAGCCTCAAATAATGATCTAGAGGGACCACAATGTCTTCCCTCAAATCAAGGGCCATGTAATTTAAACAAGGAGCCATTAAAGCACAACCGAAATGATCACCACTTCCAAGATGTATATCAAATATCTTATAACAAAAATGAATATTCCATATAAATTTTATATAATATCAAACATGTTCATGACCTATAATAAATAATGTAACAATTTCAACTGTTGAGACGTATAATAGACGTGTCAAACTCCATGGGGCTATATCCAAGGTATATTTTACCAAGTCATCATCATCGACTCCCATGAGAATCTCGATGGAATCTCGGCAAGACTTGGATCCAGTTCCAAGTAGAATGTAAACATACCATGTCTACATCAACCATATTCATGTTGAATCTAAGGGTATAGTGGTTATTGATATAACTAGATACTCATACAGACCATACATTCTACATAAATATATATGAGGTATGTATTTAGGTCGAACATGTACATGGTGATATCCCAATCTCAATTCAATTTTCCCGAAGACCCTATCCCTAAAATATTATCAAAAAGGTAATATATAAGTGGAAATAGATAGTGGTTATTGACAAACAATTGGTTCAATTTATAGTATTCCATGCATATACTAAGGGTATTATCCTCCTTTTTTTCAAAATCTTCCACTGAAACCCATGGAGAAGAGTCTGGCCGAATAAATTCATTTTCCAACATGTCATCTAGTTACCTTTTGTTCTCCTGTAAAACCATAGTTTCAATCCTGTAAGAAGGATTTGATATCCATAGTGCTCAAAGAACTGGATCTATGGAGAACTCAACCAATATTTTATGAGGAAAACTAGAAAAGTATTTTGAGATAGAATCCATGAAACAATAAACCACTATATGAAATTCCACAGAACATTATCCTTATCATTCATATAAATTCTAGCAATCTAGATTGTCCTCCCACTGAGCCCCTGATGCTTTGGTACAACTCATATTTCTTAGAAATCCCATTCAGCCTTGTGAATAAAAACTCCACCCTATGGGGATGTGATTGTTACCCTATGATGATAAAAATCAATGGGTTCTTGTTAAAAACTATACATTCCATACAATGTATAACTTCATGCTTGGTAATCTTGGTGAAAAAAAGATCTCAAGAGAAGTGAAACCCACCAATATGAATGGGTAACCCCCTTCACTAACATTTTTCCTATGTATTAATCCCATATAGAGTATTATGATTTATAATACCCTTGTAAAACTAACTGGAAATCATATGGAATTCCACCACATGTAAAATCATGAAATTATGCGATTCACTTATGTAAATAAGTTCAAATATCAGAGTATATGCTTCTAAAATCATTCAACACACTATAGATAGTCCAAAACCCTTCTCCCCAGGGGTAGTCTAGTCATAATATATTTATCCTGAACTAAAACCCTATGGAATAGTCGTACTAACTATTGAAAGACCACTCGTTTGTCTAGTTATAACTATTTCAAAAATTCCTCAAAAACAACCACCACTAGCTCAACCAAAATTTACCATAATACTATAGATCCCTTCATGATGCAGAGATATGAGCACTTCTCTTGAACCTAGAGACGATGGAGACTAGATTCCACTAACTACTAGAGGGAGGGTCTAATAGAAATGTTGCACATGTTCCTTCCTACCACTAGATCAACACTCTACTATGTCATGATCATGATGATTCCTCTTGTGTCCATGTCCTCTACACTGATGTAAGAAAACTACACTACCACTACTAGTGGTCTGGTTGATTAAATTCTCATTTGAATCCTCAAATATTCACATCCAACCAATAGAAGTTGAACCACTAGATTGAGAGACTATAATTCACAACTATACACCCCAATACTCTCTCATGTTGTCCTATGTTATTAGTAACATATTTTCAATCTCAGTAATAATGGTCAAACTGATCACATTAACATGAGATTGAACAACATATATGAGACCTTCCTCGAAGCCTATTTTCCTCAATGCAAAATCAACCAGTTACTTTTGTGAAAAAAACTAAATATTTGTAAATTGAACTTAATATTCCATAACTAACATCGTTCCATTCTCTAGACACAAGAACTCACTAGCTCACTCATCCCTCAGTGTATTAGGAAAAATGTAATCATATAATCTATTGTACCCTAGGATGGATTTAAAACATAAAGGGGGAGGGTGAACTAGTTGTTTAATTTTTAATATTTATTAATTTTTTATTCAACCTCCCAAAAGTGTTAAGGATTTCAATCCACTTGGTGATATCTCACAATATCATATCATATGTATAAAACACTAGAAAGAACTAAAAACATAGTATTAAATGTTTTGGTATAGATAAATACTCCTTTTTTATGTTGGTTAATCCCCTAACATGGATTCTACACTATATAAGAATCTTGTTACAATGAATAAGGGAAAGACTATTTATACGATCCAGTAGTCAATTCTCCAATTGATCCCTATTATATACCCCGTAACACAAATCATTACCTTGTTTGGTTACACAAGACAAGCATCTTCCTTTATTCTTATTCTAGACTAGTTAATCAAACCATCCCTAATCCACTTCAGTGACTAGTTAGACGCCCCTGTCCCAAGATCATTTATTATATGTTCATGATCCAAAAAGAGAATTATCACTGTTTTATTATCATTTCTCCTGCAAAACCTGAAATAAACATCTTTGATGAGTAAACATAATATCTTATTCTCATGTAGTACTTCATGACATTCGTCAACTTATTGAAATATTCTGTTTGGTCTAAAAATCCAATCACAACAAAACATTAATTAACTGAATATTATTAAATTATTAAAAGCTTTGACATTACTACCTTCTCATTCAATTATATTATGGATTTATTCTCTTCAACATAAAATATATATAAATGACTATATAATTAACATATTTCTTTTTGGTAAATGATTATTACTTATTTTAATGAAGTCCCGACCTCAAATATTGTTTGCAGGTGGTTATTAAAAAATTCATATATATAACTTTATCAATATATTTACTTGAAAAACATATAATAAAATATTTTTCAAAATATCAACACAAATACATCATAAAACCATGTTTTTTTCTTGGACATATCATTATCTTATCAACATTTTGAACGTAAAACAATATTCTAAATTGATCCTACACACATGAAATTATAATAAGATAGCATGTATGATAATTACCATATTGTTGGTCCAAATCATTAATGCTCATGTTATTAATGATTGGAACATATTACAGAAACTTTTATATTTAGTATATATTGATCAAATAGTATCATAAATTGTTCCTATTATCATGAAAAGATCAATGCAATGTATGTATCATATTTAGAATATTGTTGGTCTAATTGTTTGATGCGTATAAAATATATGATCGAATCATATTGAACCTATTTTTTCTATTAACATTATACTTTTCCAAAATTACTCTATATTTTTTCAATGATCATGAAATGATCATGTCATATCATTTATGATATCTATCATACTACTGGTACAATTCACTGATTTTTATCGAACTGATTGTGTCATCTCATAACACTTCACTTTTTTAATCACAATATATTCTTCAATCATATTGATAAATTTCTATTATGATAATTAACTTATCACAACATAGAATATTTGATCTATCACATTCATTTGATAGACATTATTGATGTATAGTGAAATG
The DNA here is from genome assembly GCA_963277665.1 of Viscum album. Classification (NCBI taxonomy): domain Eukaryota; kingdom Viridiplantae; phylum Streptophyta; class Magnoliopsida; order Santalales; family Viscaceae; genus Viscum; species Viscum album. Next base: position 793,071,932 of record OY728162.1, on the reverse strand, counting down.
ATGTTTCATAAAACATAACATAACTTTTCTATTTACATTATACTCTTCAAATAGTTTTTAATATTTTTACTATGATCATTAAATTATCATAGAGTAACATATAAGAAACGTTCCACAATGTTAGTTGGCTTTATTGATTCCTAAGTAACCGATTCTTGAATTTAATTTTAATTATTTGTTATGTTTTTATAGAACATCACATACATAGAAAATAGCACAACACATCACCACTTCGAAAAGAAATACAAAAATAGTAGTTCCTATCTTATAAAAGAACCTATAATAACATTTTATCCTTCTCTAAAAAACATTTCCTTACAGAACCAACATGGATCAGAATAAGATCTTCTAAAAAAAATAAACACTTCCCCCAAATTATCGATCGCTTATATCGAGAGATTTAGACTTTTATTTATAATCAAAAAATAGTTATTATCAATAAATTTATTGTATGATGTTTTTTTAATCATGTAATTAAGATTAAATAGGTTCATCTTTATATATTTTACATGACCATGGATATCTTCAAAGGACGTCACCCACAAACCATCAGATCATTCATGATGAAATCATCATCTTTAAACTGCATGGAAACCTACAAAGGACCATCACAACATACTACATGGATGTTCACAATGATTTACTATCCATGATGCTTTTTATTTTTTGAGAATTATTCATTCACATACAACCATAGAAATTTAGTGAATAAATTCCCTTATAGTAAACTTATAAACTATATATTTCACATATAGTATGATAAATTGTTCCAATCCACATCTCTTGAGAATACCATATCATCTATGTCAGATAGCGTGTTGGGGAATCACATTATTAACATTTAGCATACTGTTGATGGGAATATCAATTGTGTTCTATAAACCACATTATATTTTTGAATATCACAAATAGTATGTTAAATTAATTATATTCTCATCACATGAATTAAGAATAGAATATATATAAAATACCATACTATAACATCACTTTATTATGGATTGGCGTAATATGAAAGGGAATTTCAAATGTGTTCTATCAACCAACTTTTATTTTCCTATAAATCTACATCAAATAGTTTTCTTAATAATTTTTAACAATTAACTTGAATATAAAATGGAATATATTTCAAATTTCATACTATGGTATAACATTATTTATGTTTAGTGAACTGTTGTATTTTTATATGAAAACCATGAAACCTTATTTACACGGAAGCCTCATTCTCAAACACAACATCGCAATTTTTTTATAATTTCAAAAAATCCATACTAATCTGATTTTTATAAATACAATATATTTTGGATGACCATTCATGAATCCTAACATTGGAAAAAATCATTCGACATGAAAAATATTATGAATAGATCATTTCAAATATAGGGATAATACATGGCCATCAAATCAAATCCACATGAAAATGAATATTTTCATGAACATCAATAATCTTCCATGTTTCAAAAATCATCCCACTATAAACACATGTCCTTGGTCATTGATATCCATTAAATATTTCAAATTTTATTCTTCTTCATAACATATATACACACATATATTTCATGTCCATATTCATTTTCTTTTTCTTCATAACATCATGAAGAATAAAATTTTCACGGACTTTCACTTGTCGTAGATAATGTTCCCTCATAATCAATCCATGTCACGAAATCATTTAAATACCATCACAAAAATAATCAAATTTAATATTTATAATATCTAAATCATGACATACAATTCCATAACATATGTCTATAACAATTCTCTAGGAATCACGATGTTATGAATCCCCATATCCTTATATAATTTTATAATATATATTGACACAACTATATACTTACAAAAAATAATTCATCACTCATGAAAATGTGTTATTCAACCCCCCTTTGAATTTTTATGATACTTCTACACTTTACAAAGTCATTCTTTTTCTCCACCTTATCAAAAATAAATGCAAATGGCATGTGGTGGATCATACCATCTCACCTTTTTTTCAAAATCATGATCATCTTCATTATATGAAAATTTCATGATAAAATCAAATAGATGAATTATGTCATATTATTCTCTTATTAAATATTCTTTAGTTAATAAAATCTATGTCATCATCGGTTAACCTTGTTTAAAAAATAAGAGAGATGCAACTAAGGTTTAATAATCTTGTCAATAAATTCTATCGATGTGAAATCATGGTCATAAATCCTCAAATTTTATTATAGGGTTTAGAAATAATCAAATTCATCAAGGAAATACTATATCCTATACATACTTTAACAAAATAATTATAAAATCCATGTGAAAATAATATTGTCCCCCTATTTTTCTTATATTATCATCAATGAAGATCTTCCCATTAATTGATATGATTATCATATTTAGGAAGGAGTGATAAATGTGTGATTGGCATACCAAAATATAGAATTTTATATATTTGTTTAGATGTACCACATTCACTTTGTAATGAAGATTTAAGAGTTTCACCTCATAAATTATCCCACTGAATGGATACACACTTTTCTTCCATTTTATGTAATTCTATAAACTTCATGAATTATAATATCAATGTGATGTCTAAAATAAATAGCCTCAAACATATCCTTCAATAAAAAATATATTCCATTAATAAACACACAAATATATAAAATTATAAAGAGGTGTCACTTGTTCGTTGAAGTAAAAATCAATTTTGAGATAGTTTTCTAAACCATGTTACTCCACTTTCTCCAAAATTCATGCTTCCACATCTAACGTTCAAATATGATTTATGCTTTGATGACATGGATCGTATCACACCTGCCATTTCATTGTGTGAGATGGTTCTTATTTATTTTTTACATAATATCTTATAAATATTGAAATACATGATTAATTATCTTCATCATATATTATTTGGATGGAAATGTGGCGTGGAATCATATTTCATTGTATCCATGTTTATTGCATCTCTCACACAGAAAATTATCAACACATGAGTTTTCTATATCTTAAAACCAATCATAAATTATCATTCTTCATGTGGAATCTTAATTTTGTACTTTGTCATATAAATTTTATTGTGAATCTTATAACAATATATCTGTTTTTAAATCTGCTGAAAAAATATCAGAAATACCATTATGAATACTTACATCTTGTTTGGAGTTTCCACATGGATTCACATGAGTGAAATTATTAAAATATCAATTCTGATATGTAGAACTCTTATTCAAATTCATATACCTTATTTTTATTGATCATTATTATTTATATAGTCCATGTATTTAATATCTTGAGACTTCTTGGAAGAAATTATATTTTCATCATATTCTATATTTTGACCCAAGGTTTTCATTTTATTTTCAGGTGGTCCATTTTTTCTTAATAAATTTTTCGATATAAATTTTTCACATTTTTAACCACGTTTAATGAAAACAAAATAAACATAACCAAGATGTTCAAATCAGTTTGAACGAGAAATTTTTTCATACTTTGAAAATGTTGTTACATCATCTATTGAATTATTCCCCTATTGTATATGATTCTTTTGAGATTTAGAATTTGAACTATTTTACAAATAATCCAAAAAAAGTCCAAATCCATTTTACATCGAACACAGAACCAAAAACCATGATGTTATTTAATTTTATGATTGATTTTCAATATTTCCATCATAATGTTTTGGGGTCTTCTTTACCACCTTCTATGATTTTTGTGGGGAACCAAAGCTTATAAATGTTCTAAATACCAACCATTGACATGGTGGTAGTTTCATCTCCATTTCTCATTATCTATATATTTAAATAGTTCATATATGAACCAATACGTTTTATTGAAATAGACTAAAAAATTATTACATTTGGATATTAATGGAACTTCATTCATTAATTATTATTTAGAATTATCATTAAATTATGTAATGATATTCTTCCCTTACGATGAACATTATTTAATAGTATAATCTTTGAAATTAAATTGAATTATTGTAGACTCATACATATTTTATTACGATGCCTCAACATAAGTCTTTCTTAATTTGGCCAATTTAAAATACAATTCAAGATATCTCATATTTTTTGAATTATTATATTCTTCAAAAAATACATTTTATCTTCATAGTATGTACTCATATTCTGAACACCCAATTGATGCAATACAATATTCTTATAAAAAAATGATTCAACCCACTTGATCTAATTGTATTTGATATGTCGTTGAGAATTATTAATTTCAATAGAATGTTTGTTCAAGTTATTATGTCCATAAAATGATTGTTTTAATATAATCACAAATAAAACATTCTTGCAATTATTCATATTATATTATTCTACAGTATGAAAATGGATTTCTCCTTTACACCCACTAGGCATGAGTGAGTGATTCAATTTCTAGACATCATACTTATTTCATCATCTAATTCATCAACATGCTCTTCTATCTAGGAATTATTTAAATGGATTCCCTTGATAGTGCAAAAAATAAAATTAAACACTTCTTTAGAAACATTATTCATATGTTATTTTAATTAAAAATGATGATCTCCTTGTGATTATTTGTCCCCATAATATATCATTTGAATAATCATAATCATAATAATAATTACTACTTGTACAAATATTATTACAATTTGTTTTTGGTATTTATCCATTAAATTTTTGATTCTGTTTTAATATTATTTCCAATCTTTGATTTATATTCATTTGAGTTTTGTATGACCTCCAAATATTTTATTCATTATGAGTAAATTATTATCTCTCCATTTGACGTAACTCAAACACTTCCAAAATTTGGAACTTCATAATCTATTTTAAGAACAATAAAAATATCTTTTGGAAATTTAGAGTGACCTAGGATCTGATACCAATTGTAGTGACCTAGGATGGATTAAACACTATGTGGGAGGTGAATCAGTGGTTTATTGTTTGATTTGCCTTCTTCTGAATTTATCCTCTTTAAAATTTAAAGGTTATAGATCTGCTCAGTTATATTAAACAACCTCACTGAATATGTAGAAATAAACAATTGGATAATAGAACACAATATTTAAAATGTTCGGTAAAAATCCATACTATTTCCATGTTGTTTAATCCCCCTAAGATGTATTCTATAATATATATATACATTCATTACAATTAATAAGGTAACAACTAGTTATACACCACAATTGTATGTACTTTAATTGGTCATTGATATACTCCCCACCATATTATCTTCTCCTTATTCTGGGCTGGTTAGATACCCCAACCTCAATCCTCTTCATTAACTAGGTAGGAACAATAGAATTATGACCCTTATTCTACATGATATTGTTCTATAATTAGAAATATTTATATTTTAATCTAGTTTCTCCTAAAACTCTTGAAATCCAACCTACTCCATGAGTGTACTAGATCTGTTATACTCTTTTTTAAATTAAATATCATCAGAAGGATATTTATATTAAATTTTTGGTCTTGAAACACATTGACACTAGTTCTTGAATTTTCTATATCTTCTCAGATTAATAAATCCTCATACCAGGCTGCCATATCCTACAATTGTATTCTGAATTCAATCTCTTCATCTTCTGAAATCTAGTGATGATGAAATATTTCTAATATTTCTACTCGATCAATGATTTTTCCTTCTTATAATGAATTTCCGAACTCAAATATTTTGTGCATGTGATACACACATTTTATTCAATATTATATTATGAATTATAGTGACTTGCATAACCTAGAATAATCTATCCTATGAATCTCTAATAATGTACATCATGAAATCGTGTGTATATCATATACATTACATTTTTATACCCAATTTGTAAAATTCAATTAGTAAACAATATTTTCCCCCATACAGAAAAAATGATAATAACATAGAATGTGTTATATGTGGCATAATTTTGGACCACATATTAGATTCTTAGAATAATGATGCTCAGACTGTATTTCACATCTATTTCTAATCCTTGTATATTGATCAAATAATATTCCAAATTTTTTCAATGAACATGAAAATACTATATTATAGGACATATGATATGTAGAATAATATTGGTCAACTTCTTTGATGCATTGCACACCGATGCTCAGATCATATTTCACATAAATTTTATATTCTAAATATATTGTTCAAATAGTATTCTAATTTTTTCCAATGATCATGAAATGATAATAGCATAACACGTATGATATGTAGACTACTATTGGACAACTTCTTTCATTATTTATATATTGATTCTTTTATCATATAACAGTTCAAATTTTTATTCCCTATACATTATTCGAATAGTTTTCCAAATTATATATATGATAATGAAATGATCATACCATAGCATGTATTATATATCACATAATATTCAATGAATTTATCAGTTCATAGAAAATTTTTTCACGCATTGTATAACACTTCACTTTTATTTTAAAAATATATTCCTCCAATATTTTTCTAAATTTTTCTCATGATCATGAAATGATTATAGAATGGCATATAAGAAAAGTCATTTAATATTGGTTTACAATGTTGATTATTAGAAAATTGATTCTTGAATATGAATTAAATTATTTTTTATGTTTGTTCTACAATTCACGTACAATGAAAATATCATATTAGATGACTACATAGATAATAAATACCCTAAGCATAATGGAGCTAAAGAATTGAAGTCACATACCAATTTATCCTTCTATAAAAGAACATACTTATTTGTTGAATCCAAATAGGGAATAATAGGATCTTATGAAAAAACATAAATACATCTCAAAATTATTGAGCACCTTTAGAGAGTGATTTGGATTTGTATTTATAGCCATCAAATATTGGTTATCAACCCACTGAGCACCTGAAGATTATGTAATCATGGAAGGTATTTTATAGTGAATTATCTCCTCATATCCATAATCGGTATGTCTCTTTGCAATGGACATCACCCAAAAATCTACTCATCATCCACAGAAAAATATTCATCTATGAAATACATGGAAACCCACAGTGTAACATCCGTACATTCTTCATGGATGTTCTCAAATCATTACAATCCCCAAATAATGTCATTTGAAATGAATTATTCATTCACATAGAACCATAACATTTTAGAAAATAAGTTCCCATATATTACACATCTCAACTATATTTTGTACATATAGTATAAATTTTTTTTACAACCCACATCATAGAAATATATCATATAATATATGTCAAATTTCATTCTGTGTAATCACTTTATTGATGTTTATCATACTGTGCATGTTTATATCAATTTTATTTTATCAACCTTCATGTATTTTCAACGGAATGTACCTAAATAAGTTTTATAATCTTCTTATATTCACATAAGTTGAATATAGAATAGAATATATGTTAAATAGAACACAATACATCCTGTTTATTAATTTATATAGTAATGTGTAAGGGAATCTCAATTTTGTTCTATCAACCTTCTTTTCATTTCCCATTATTGAACCATAAAAAAGTATGATAAATTATTTATATTCACATCACATGAATATAACATTATATATATTTCAAATAGCTTGTTGTGGCATCAAAATATTGATTTTTAGTAAAATGATTCATTTATATATGCAAACCACGTACCCCCACTTACATGAAATCCTCATTTGCAAACTCAACATCAAATTCATTTCATATAATTTGAAAAACTTTACATGATTATCTAATTTCAGTTATTCCAATGATCATTGGATGATCCCACATGGATCCTAGCGTTGTACAAACACATTCTATATGAAAACCCATCATAAATTCCTCATCCAACAATGAGAATATTACCTCGAAGTCAAAATAAATCAATATTATTATGAATATTTTCATGATAATGAATAATATTCCATGATAGAAACATTGTGTCACTATTTACACAAGTCCCTATTCTTGATGACTAGTTCAAAAATCATAATATTTTCTTCTTTTTCATGCTATATATATACATAATTTTTTTATGTTCATATTCATTAATTATTTTTATTCACTTAATAAAAATAAAATCATTACTTGTATTACACATTATATAGATAATGATTCCTATCCATCAACAATTCTCTTGAATTCCGTTTATAATCAGTGAAATGATCATCACGATTAATATGTATAGTTTCTCAATAGTTTCATATAATACCATAAAGTGACTCTATATCAATTTTCTAGGAATCATCACTTCATGATTCCCCATCTCCTCATATATATATATATATATATATATATATATTCCATATATATTGACATAATAAAATACTAAAAACAAATAAAATATCCATTAAACAATTTTGAATATATTGTATTTAGAAACAGGTTTGTAATCCTCACCAAACAATGCAATGTAGTTCATTTTACTAGTTCATAACATTCCATGAGTGCTTTTTTTCTTCTGTTAAGCATGTTTGTTTCGAGATTCACTTTATTTGCCAAAAGTATCTCTAGATAGTCAAATATTGAGAGAGTATTCTCAAGAAACTAATTTGAATCCTATGGAGGATTATCCCCTGAAACCCAGGAGGATAATTCTACTATAACACACACTCCATCTCATCTATAGACGAGGCATGAAATAGTGAATTTAGAAAAGTATTAACAAATCGTGTAAATCAATCCAAGAAGTGTTCATCAGATTTGATCTCTGGAACTACTATTGACACCTCAACTAGAACTATAAAATGATCCCCAGATAATCAATGGCCCGACACCTATGTATCCTGTTCGTCTCTATCCTCTTGGTGACTGACTGTATGTCTTCATGGGGACATGTCTATTGAATGATAATCACACAACTCAAAAAGAAGAAAAAACATGAAATTCATATCTAAAAGCTTAACACTTGTAAAAAAAGTCCTATAAATGATCATAACAATGTGTGTTCTCCTAAATATAGAAAGGGTAAAATAAATACTAAAAAAATCACTACATAAACATCATACTGCCCACTCAAAAGACGAGGATATGTAATCTTCTATATTTCATCATGTCAAATTTCTATTTTATTTCATATTAATTACACATTTCATTTGAATATTTTGAACTAAATGATTCAAAAATTATGATCCACATGGTCCCATACTCCTCATGAACTAAAAAATGGTATCCTACAAATTCAAACCATAACACATTTTAGACCATGTGATCGATGGTCCATGAATCAATGTTCCACAATTGGCTCTTCCGGTTATCTAATGTAGCCTAATAATGAAAAAATTATTTATGTAATTATAGGAACTCTATGTACTAACCATGTTCCCTAATCCCCTGCAATAAATATCTATAAAAACATTATGTGTATCAAACAAGGGAAATTTCAAAAAATTATGCAGTCAAGTAATGCAGCCTATATAAAATGACATAATGCATGGAATGTAAATTCAAGTAGGTGACTAAAATAAAGCATGAGTTGAAATGCTCATCTCCTCAGTAAATAGAGAAAATAAAAAAGTATGATAAACATTAAACCACAAGTTCATTACAAAATGGTGAATCAAATAAACTCTAATAGATAAATCTAGAAAACAACAATTTCTATTCAAGGAAACATGGATTTTTCCTTTTCATGGGTTGGATACTCGCCGGAATAATTAATTACCAAATTAATATTCCATATTAACCACCAAATATTGTCACAAAATAGTAAATCCATGAATTTATGTCTATGATAAAACTTTGTAAGGTCCAGAACCGAAAATCCACTAAATGGTGTTACGAGCCCGGTTGGCCACATAGCCTCAAGCACATCTCACCAAACTCCACAGGCTTCCACATAGTAGAAGGGGACTAGTGTGTGTCTATGGGGTGAAAATTACCTATTATTAGAGTGTTTAAAATTGGTTCACAGTCATATATATGAGTAACGACTGAAAGAAATTATATTAAGATTCAAGAATATACTCTAAGATCACTAGAGTAGTAACCCACCTTAGTGGAAGAATAATGATAAATGAATAGGAGATAACACCAAAACTCAGATATATTCCAAATTTAAAAATAAATATTGTATACCATAATGATATTTCATTTCATGTGTCTATAAATAATCTAAAATAGTCATACATGCATCAGTACAATACATGTATCAATATACAAAAAAGGCCAAAAAGAACTATCTCAATATAGCATCATGATCCTCAACTATATCCTATTCTCCCATTATTTATAGAATTGAAAAAATATAGAATAAAATTGTGGGGACATTATTTGATCCATAACTATATCAATAAAATATGTCTAGGTACCCATATACTGCCTGAGTTAGGGTGGGAGATAAAATCGTAGTAGGCATCCACAAATTATGTCTATAACCATCCATGATGTGAAAAACAAGATAATCAGTGTGAACGATATATTATAGATATGAAAGTGACACATGTAAATTCCTCATGTAAAAAAGTAATAATTATGATTTGATATTGTGAATCCTGGCATGGATTCCAGTAATACTAGGTTATTCTATTCATGAAAAGAAATTTTAAAGCCCCACTGAAACAAATACCACTTCCATGATATTTATCCAGTATCTCATTACAATAATGGGTTTGACGTAAAACTTGTATATCATATCAAACATGTACATATAATATAATCAAGAATTGTATAATTGAAATGAATGAGATATATAATAGAATGGTCATACCCCACGAGGCAAGATCAAATTAATATTGGACCATTGCATCATTATCAACTCTGAGGAGAATCACTATGGAAACATGGATAGACATGGATCCAGTCCGAATGAGCATGTGAAAAGACCATGTCTAATTCCATCATATGAAAGATGATTCTAATGGGGTATCAAGGCCCAATGTATCCCTTGAAATCAAGACCCAATGATCTATCTAATCCATGATGTCAACTACCACTATTAGGACCTATGGTTTAGCACATCCCTATAATCCTATGGAAGCATCCCTCGTCATATTAAATTATCATTCAAGGCCATCACATTCCATGAGTCCTACCAACTCATATATAAATTACCATTTAGACAAACTAAATGAGTTTACCCAATCATATAAAACATGAAATTGAAGATGTTAAATAAATCACATCATGTATAACATGGAAAATGATGAAGACCATTTCCTAAATATTAAATTAAATCCAAATCTTGTATAATAGTGCTTCCTTTAACTATTTAAGCTCAACCAACCACCACATGGTTGGTTAAAAAATAGTAAAAATAATAGGAAATCACATGGTATTAACCATGTGTCGACTTTGATTGGGAAACAAACTATATCTATGTTCATAGAACTAAAGGTAATACAAAAAAATTTCCAACACATTCAAAAAAAATTCAATTAATTGTCTAGGAACCTCAAAAAGTCCTAAATGGGGCATAATTACAACTTTGAATATAAATCCCCAAACACCAAGTTATAGTTTTAGAACACATACCATAAGTCTATAGTATAGTTATCGTCCAATATATCATTTTGATTTATCTCAGATAAGAAGAAAAATTAATAAATGATGAAAAACTTATAATGAATGAATACTATATTGCACTAGAATAGCATAGATGATACTATTTAAAAATACTAATGACACGAAAGGAAACGAGTAGTCAGCAATGTGAATACAAGAAGACTGATGACACTCGATTCTGAGTACGGATGAAGAAAAGATCAAAACATTCCATACTGGCACAAGGGGGGATCTCAAATAAGATATGTCTGTAGTAATGATAAATATATATTTTTCTTTTGGTTTTAATATTTTTTTGTTGAGAAACGGTAATTTTACCTCAAAAGGAGTAGCCTCAAATTTTGGATTCCATGTTAGACAAAGAATGCACTAATTGTGCACCGTTCATTATATGGAGGGGTGCTTCACATGGTTAGTTATTATAGATTTACAAACAACAAAAAATGCATTTCACAGTAGACTATAAAATATTATAGTGGCCATAATAAAGGAGGGGCCCTTTATCCACATATCATACTCAATATATGTGGACTTCTGAATCCCTCTATCCAGCACTATATTATCTCACAAAACCATGTGGATTGAGTGTATAGTAACTCCTATCCTTGTGGTCGTATTATTTTTTCCAAAATATGGGTCCTAGGCTATGAAAAATTGATGTACTCCATTTCTACACCTAGACCTCGAAGGGTATTAATAATAGTCCATAAATAATCATATGAAAAAAAATTATCCTTACATTATCAGAGAACATGATGTCTTACAAGGAGTTTATGGGGTATTTGAATCCATTTTATAATTGGATAAGCCTAAATATAGATGAATTTGTATGGTATAAAAAAATTTAGGTGTTATGAGAGACATCTCTAGGTTTTCAATGAGAAATACAATTAGATGATTAATGTAATCATTGAATATGTGAGTGTCTAAGGGATCACCAATTTTCTAATGTTGTTGTTTGTTCTAAATTATTTTCAAAAACATTTTAAATCAAATTTTTTCATAATTATAGAAAATTGTATCATTTTATTTAATTATTTTACATTCCTTTTATTTTTACTGAAAAATTTAAACCCCCATTTTAGTTATACATTTTAAATATAAACAAAATAAACAACGTGACAGGTAGAAAAATACATCTAACATCCTCCCTATGAGACAACCTATGGAAATTATCTTCTAAATTCTTATTGGGTATAACATTATTTATAATTTATATCATGTAATATCTCCCTCATCATTACTACTTCCCCTAACTCAACCCATAATATAATACAAATAATATTACTGATATCCATAGGATATGAACATGTGATAAGAGTATTGAACACATTCCTTTGTGAAATATTTCACCATCAAAATACATCAAACCAAACAAAAAAATTATTATATAATTTATCAATAGATAGAATAATCATTATAAAAACATAAATACATCCCAAAAAAAATTCTTGCAACCTTGTACAAATAATAAAAAACTAAAATGGACTTCAAAACATGCCACCATAAAAAAATATAAGTTAACACATGAAATATATAATACAAGAGAGATCAAAATAATGATATAATAGTGATACCAAAAAATATACATCCAAATATTAACCAATATTCTCAAAATGTATAAACCAACTATCTCCACGTGACCCATGGTCACTAACTTATCATTTCTCCATTAATAAATGAAGAAAGTGTCTAATTTACACCACTAAATGATGTAACTCTCTTAAATCTCATAGTATCATCCATAATAATGTCTACATGAAATCAATCATTTTTATGCAGGGTATGAGATAATACCGAGTCAGACACCCCATTGAATCAGTGTAACGCTTTTCTTATGAAATACTCCAAAAGCTATTTTAATATATAATTAGGATGTATACATTTATGTTTAATTTTTAATATAAATCCAAATACATTCAATTGTTTTTTACTAAAAACCTTTTTATAAAATCATATGACTTAATGATATAATAATATCAAATAAAAAATATATATTAATAGGAACAATTAAAATAAAAACATAATGAATGTTAAAAAAATATAAATATAATATGGAATTGAAATATAATTTATATTAGAGATAACTCAAATCACTCTTATGGATCAACTGGTATTCTAAAAAATAATCCTAAAAGACTCAAACCCTAGATTACCCACATTAACTCAATGATATGACACCCCTATCTAGAGATATTTGATAACAGAGGATCTGTGGATAGAGACAAATACAAACGAAGGTAACACCCATAATTGATTTTATTTTTATACCCCAAGGATCTCATTTAACCATTATATTAGAATAATATAATCCATGAAATAACATAAAATATAATAACTATTACATAAACCAATGAACCATAAACACCATATCTCCCTTTTATCAATTACATAACAATGTAACTTATATAAACAATTTTATATTTATCAAAAAACAAAACCAGTGGCATATCTAATGTAGGGAATCATTAATAAAAAAATATCATATTAAAATGAAAACCTTTTATGTTTTAAAATTGTAAATAATCATAAAACTATCTTTATATAAAATTAATCAATTGTTATTTTTTATAAATTCATTTAAACTAATAAATTTATTAAAAACACCTTATTAATCCTCTTTATGGAAATAAATATTCACATTGAATAAATTTCTATTTATACCCATGGATAAAAAATTATTCCATGCATTAAATTACAATACACTTTATATATATATTGAATACAACTAAATTATACATATAATGATTCTAATTACCTATGCTATTATCATTTTGATTATATGTGTCACTCATGGAACAGACCATGTACATTCAATATTATATGACATAGTAGAATAATATATATCATGAACATATAATTTTTTATCCTGATTACATAATAGAATTTATAATTATAGTTGGATGGAAATTATTTTTTTAACGATATGTAGTAAGAAAGGGTAATCATAGTATTATAATAATTTTTTAAACAATTGTTATTCCTAAATTTTTAAAACTTTTAATATTTCAATTTTCATTACATGCATGTTTTTTTTTTGTTTTTTTTTCATTTTCGGAAACATAATTCATAAATAAGATGCCAAAAACATGATCAATGACCAATGATTCATGATAAATGATTAATCATAACCCTAATAACAAGAGGATCGTATATCAATACAAATGATTTACCTTCGAAGTGAACATTCAATCAACTACACCTGATATACCTCTAAGAACATTTTCCAATGAGATCAACCATAAGGGAACACCACAAATTCCTCATGCTAGAGCCATAATGGAATATAATTTATCATCTATTTATGGGGTTTTATCAATGATTTTTCATCTATTGATTTAGGGGAACAATTTTATGATAAAACAAAAAAAATAATAATAATAATCCACATGGAATAATATTTGTTCATGAAAAATAATGATCTACATAGATAATTACAATCCTTAGTCAAATTTGTGATATGATCAAAAATAATTGAGTAACATAAAATTATATTTGATTGAGGGTATTATAATTAACTAAATATGTCTATGAAATATATTATTTAAATAGTTAACTCTATGATTACATTAAAACCTATGATAACATATAAAAATTATTAATATAAAAATATGTTCCACTATGGAGGATTTAAATTTTCAGAAATTAAATTTCAAAAATTTCAAAATTAAATAGATAATATATATTAGAAACATGGGATAAAATAAAATAGGTCATGAAGATGTTGTTACAGAAGGGAATTTATGTTTTCCTATATAATAATAAATTAAATATTATTTATATCTTATGAATTGAGTCATGATCGATGAACTATCCTTTAATGGATTAATTATGAGATAATATGAAGTTATAAATGATATTATCTATTAGATTACACATAATAATGAATTGTAGAAAAGTGATTAGATTCTACCAAGGAGATTAATATTTTAAATATATGGCATCACCATCTTGGATACCCAATTAGAATAATAGTTAAATAAATTAAATAACATATAATTAATAGTTCCACTAACTCAATCAAAATATTCATAACAACATCCACTCAAACCCATTTTATAATACCATAAGATGTCCAGAAGACCCCACAAATACCAATTATTCAGAAGGTTTCAGAGGATAATAATCCTTTTGATTGAAACTATGTTAGTTATAATCAACCACAAAAATTCCAAAATACTCAAAACCAATGTAGGTGTATTCAAAACAATCCATAACTAACTCAATTTTATAGCTCATAGAAATGTGTCATTATTTTAAAACAAAACAATGGTATACCGAAATATTCAATTTATCCCCAATAAACCAAGAAACCTCTAAATAAATTCATTCAAAAATAATATTCATATCCACTAAAAAGATCTTATTGGAATGGACCATAACATGATACAAAATTTTTCTAAGTGTATTATTAGACAATAGAACACTAAAATGAATAGAAAATAAGCTACCTAAAACTCTAAAACCATGTGGGTAATATATATAAAATATTATTAGAGATACTAATTAGTACCCTATAAGGTGACATTGAAGAAACCAAAGAGAGAAGGTGTAAGCAATGAATATTTTTTCATGTGAGAGATGGAAGAAAATAAAAAAAGAATATTTTACGTACATGGAATAGGATAAGTAAATTGTGAATGATAAAAATTTAAAAGAGAAAAAGGATAATATATAATAAGAAAATAAAAATAATATGATCGAAATATCTAAAAAATTGGTCTATGTAGAGAAGAATAAAATAAAAAGACAGAATAATATAAACCCTATTTAGATTCTAGATAGGATAAAGAGATGTAGTTTTGAGTTGAAATACAAGTAGTTTTATATATTTTATTTCATCTCTATAGAGAATTATATTTCAATATATCAATTTTTTAAATATTTGATTATGAAAATGTTTTAAATGAATTACTCTTAAAAATATAACTATAGATGTTTATAGTGTTATTTCTCTATGAATAGAGTGTTAAATAGAATTTCAAAATAATATAAATACAAATATGATATATCTGGGAATAGTTTTCATCTTTTTCACAATTAGTTCATACACAATCAAGAAAACACATTGTGACATAGGAATCTCGTGAAAATTTTATTATCCTATGTGTGCTTTAAAATATAGGACTGGATAATTGAAATTTGATATTATTTTCCCCATATATATTTTTATCCTCACCATAGAATAAGACTATGATATTCCCATAATCCTTTGGATTCAATTGAATGAAACTGAAAAATCATTTACAAATTTCAATCAATGAGGAAAAATTTTCAATGTTTGTGATGAATAACTCACAGTTGATCTTACTAAAACTATTAATCATGCCACTAAATCATAAGTTTTCTATAAAATATCTTATACTAAATAACACCAATCCATAATGAGTCTATAAATGTAAAGTAATTTAATATAATGCAATTAATTGATTATATGGTGAAATATAAGAAGGATAATTTAAAACTAATATGTGAGGAAGAATATGAAGACACGTAATTGAGAAAACACTTGTAAATAGATTCTTATCTGGAATTAATACCAACAATCATAAAAATAAATATTTATTAGTTTAATATATTGACACAAACACTATGGTATTAATTCATGGAGGAAAATGTTTGTTTAACAATGATTATTAATGCATAAATATAATATTAATAGGTAAAAGTTGTTATTTGTTTTCTGGAAAAGTAAAAAATCATATAATTTTTGTTATTCAATCAGAAAATTAATTAAACTTATAATTTAAATAGAAAAAAATATATATAGAAGAAGGGTTAAAATAGAAAAAATAGTTATAAATGAGATATACATAATTGAGAAAAATAGGGGAGAACTCACACAGTTTATTTTAATTTTTACTGGAATTAATCCAACTAATTTGACACAAATATCACAGTTAGACATTGTGAGATAAATTCTATTTTTTACTACATGTGATATTATGATAAACCATATATTTTTTAAAGAATCTTGAACTAATTGATGTAGGGATCATAATTTCAATATAAAAAATTATATGGTTCATCCCATTATAAGTAATCCCATATAACACTGGACGTCTATTATAATGAATGAAGATAATGAGATGAAAACTATAACGATATTTAGATGATATTGGTTATTCAATGGATATTAAATATTCGAAACATTTATTAGAAAGGACCACTTTACAATATTAATCATGGATTAATTATTAATAGGTTATATCAATATGAGTTCCTTTTCAATATAGATTAATATTCTAGTTACAACAAAATACTGGTTTATCTAAATAGAAAATAGAATAAAATGTTTAAATACCTATATCAAACATTCTTAAATAATCTCATGTATTTTGGAATGATTAATGCACAAGTTACTTTTCAAAGGTGCGTTCCACCCATTTTTTCAGAACACGGTCGAATAATTTCTTGATATTTTCATGCATGATTTCTCAGTATATGGGATATAAACTAATGCATTCCTATATAAACATTATTTAGTAATTAATATATTTGGTGAAATAATATTAGTTATAAATTTGGGAAAGTTCCAATTTATAGTTAAACACGGTGTCATTCTAGTGAATATAATATGTATACAAGGAATAAATGATGATATAGTAATGAAAATATTCATAAAATATCTACATAATCATAATTCAATTTAGGGAATTTAAAGATTTCTGGGACATGAAATATTTCCCCCACTTTTTTGGAAGAAAAATTCATAGTCCACTATTGGGAAAAGATGCACTCTATAGTTCAGGGAGATGCCATTTTAGTGAATACAATATCTAAAAAAGGAATCAAGGTTGATATATTAATGAAAATGATCAGAAATGATCTCCATCATCATAATAAAATGAAGGGAATTTATCTATTTCTTGTACATGATAGATTTCCCCCCCACATTATAAATGAATTTTTCATGTTATTTTGTCCACTCAATCATATTTTTTCAAAGAATGCTTTTTATATTTGAATCGTCATTTAAGGAAGACATTAATAAATTGAAAAAAAAAATTCCCCACACCAATCATGATATTTACAAATTGGGAGAAAACTGTCAAAATAATGTTAGTTCCATGTGATTACATTATTGCAGATAATCTATGATAGTTGGTCTATCATATTTTTCATCATATCTATTATGAAATCCATTTCTATAATATGTCCAAAATACATTAAACTATAAATGAGAACAATCCTATATGAACGGTTTCTTCTGTTTATATGTACAACACTTTTTTAGTAATATTTGAGGAGATTTTATACATAGATATGAATTTTGTGTTATATTCTAAAAAGTCATTCTAATCCATTCCCAATTTTGAGTGTCTTCTAACTAATTCATTTTTATATGATTAATATAAAAACAATGTATTTGATATTCTAGTGGTAGGCCAATTATTTATATTACTCTAAAATAATATATAAGAGTTTGAGGAGATCTAAATTGGCAATGAAATCCTGGATGAGAAGCTTTTATATATTTATTTACAAACTCTTATCGGGGTTTTCAATATTGTAGATTATTTAGAAAACAAGACCAAGAATATATTTTGTTAATATACTAGTAATGAAAAATCTTATTTGATAATTCACAATATTTTTTTGACGGTCCCTTATTATTGAAGCAATAGAGTGAATGATTAATTTACTGTTGTGTGCCTAAATCCTCGGTGAATTTCATTCTATAATTTTTTTATTCATTAACAAAGATAAGAAACAATTGAAATGGATTAATAATGGACATCAAAAAACATGTAGATTAATTATGTTTACATCCACAAATATTAAAGGGATTTAACGTGAGGAATGATTTATTCCAATAAATAAATAACATTCGTAAATGAATTGAGATTCTAATAAAAAATTTGTAAGTTGATATATTCAATGTATGATGATTTTATTTTATAGGGCCCTTCCCAAGATCCTTGCGAAATATATACATATGTCTTTATTTAATTTAAAATAATAAATGGGTAGATTATGAGGCCACATTGAAGAATATATCCAATATAGTGGTGAAATTTTTATAAAATAACATATATTATCTCATTAGTATGTCTAGGTATCTAATAATTGATTTATAAGTACATAAAATTATATATTATTGTGTGAAATAGAAAATTTGTGTGTTTGATACAATCCCATTTCTCCTCACCACCCACAAACTCATGGTATTGTAGAATTATTCAACTAAGTTATTTTGATGAATTTTGAGAAACATAAATGTTCAATAAAGAATGATTATAATGACAATCCTGATAATAATTTATAGTAATATATGGTATCTTTAAAAATGATTACTACTATATCCCCATTTAGGCTTATCTCTTAAAAACTAGGCCATTAACTGGTGGATCCGGAGCATCAATAATTTAGGTCTATGAAGAAAGTGGCTATGGACTCCAACAAAGATAGTAAGTGACTACTATATTCGGATTACTTTTAAGATATTGAAAGAGATGCATATAAGAATAATAATATTTATAACTATAAAATAAATAATTGGAATGAACGATGAATAAACCATTGAATATTCATGCTACGAGATACAATACTGTTGTTTAAATGTTGTTTGATATTTTTTTCAAGATAACTACAGTCACATTGGTTACAAACCATCGTGGCATAAATTAATTTTAACTTGGGGACATTTAGATATAAAGAGGCAATGAACCTTCATTCAAGATAAATAAAAATGGATCAATCGATAAATGGATAATTTCCATAATTAATTTATTATATCTCTAAATTGTTAATGAAAATACAATGTTATATTTACATATTGACTTTATTTAAAGTGCTTCATGTGGAGAAACCTATTTATATTTTCATTAGATTTAAATTGTTCATAAGATTAGTTAGATATTATTAGGGTAAAATAGTTTATAGACTCTAGGGAACTCTACCCTACTCCCCTAATGATGATCCATTTGAGACAACATAAAATTTGAGAGGCGTAACAACTAACAGATAAAATAAATCATTTTTATAGTGAAACCTAATATTTCATGTATTTACTAACTACATCCCTTAGTGATAATTCTAGACCCATGACCCCCAATAATTGAGTACACTATCATTATGTAATGTTCATGGATTGAAAATAGCCTTACCCTGATCGGGTGGTTTAACAATATAACCCAACCCCATAATAGCATAATATGGAGGGAAAACATATGTTGTGATGAGAAGTAATTTCTGATTATATATTTCTTCAAGAGATAAATAATAGTAAAAATTAATATTTCTAGGGTAGGCTTCATGTCATGATTTCAACCTAAAATAAACCACATATGGATATACTGATATGTTTTTTATACGGTGTCCCCCATGTCATTTCTTTTGTAGAGGAATAAGTTTGAACCATGCCTTGGTTTTAGATATAGAGAAGTCATGTTGTAATAAAATGGATCACGCCACAATATATTCAATCAAATTTAATACTAAACACAAAAAACCTAAATTATTCTATTAGTATCCATCTCCCCATCTCTCAGTTCTCTATAAATTTATTTTCATATCCTTTTGATCAGGTTCTGATCACCTTCAAGTAGTAAAGTTTCACTTCTAGATCCACTCTCGCTTGAATTTCACACCTCCTCAAACCCATTTCATCATACTCACTACTCTTTTTCCCAACACAAACATTAAAAATTCCACATACCCATCTAATGATAAAAAAATTACCAAACTATGAACAAACCCCATTGAAAACAACCATATAAATGAATCTCAGGTCATAACCACCAATAATGTATATAATAGTCGAGGATGTGGAATAAAATATAATTAGTGTGGAAGGTATATAATAAATATTAATTTAAATCATGTAAAATACCCATTAATAAATTAATAATTGTAAGGATATACTGTCAATACTTGTAAGGATTCTGGAAAAACAAGTGCCATGGTTTTCAAATGAGGAATCATTAAATCACAACTGAAACAATCACCACTGACAAGATGTAAAAATAATATCTCATACCAACTGTGGATATGACGTATTACTTTTATACAATATCAAACAGTTCTATGAAATATAATAAATAATGTTACAATTGCCACCATTTAGTCATATAATAGAAGTGTCATACCCAATGGGGCCGTATACAAGGTATATTGGAAAAAGTCATCATCATAAACTCCTTGGAAAATCTCAATGGAAAATTATCTAGACATAGATCTAGGTCCAAGGAAAATGTCAACATAACATGGATACTTCTATCTTAATCAATATGAATCCAAGTGGAATCAAGGAACAAGTTATCCCATGGAATAAATATCCAAGTATCTGTCTCACCAAAGATGTCCAATACCGCTATCATGGCTTATAGTATAGCACATTAATGGAATCCTATGGAAATGTAAATCATTATATTTCTGTTTCCTTTTATACCATCATATTCCATGATTCCCATAAAATCAAATATCAATTATCATTCAAATATATTTTACGAGTTTACCTACTCATAAAATAATTAAAATTTATAATGCTAAATAAAGCACATCAGGTATAACATGGAAAATGTGGAAGACCATTTCCTAAATAATAAATTAAATCGATATCATGTGTAGTTTTGATTACTCTAACTAGGTAATATCATCAAATCACCCCTTTGGTGGTTCAATAGTAGGAAATGGAAAATAAAATCACAAGTCATGGACTATGGGTGGCCTTTGTTAGGAAAAACAAACTGTAACTCCTCTCGAATAACTATTTATAATCTCTAATATTTTCCAAAATAATCAATTAAAATATTCAATTAATTAACAGGATAAATTTAAAATATACAACTTTGGGGATAACTACACCTTGTAATATAAATCCCCCAACACCAATGGAATGTTATAGACCACCTACCATGGGTCTATAGTATAGTGATAATCTAGTATAACATTTTGATTCAGCATAGATCAGATGAAAAATGAATAATGGATGAAATAACTAGAAATAAATAATATTATATAGTACCTAAATATATTAGATAATACTATGAAAAAATTATAACAACACAAATGGAAAGGATTAGTCATCTATTTTAATCCAAAAATACTGACGACACTCGATTATGAGATCGAATGCAAAACATCATCAAAATATACCAAATTGGTTCAAGGGGGAGCTCTCAAATTATTTCTATTTGTAAGAATGTGAAATAGAAATTTTTTGTTAATTTTTTTAAAAAATTATTGGATAATAGGTAATTTTCCCCAAAAATACAAAGCCTCTTGGTTTGGCTGCCCTGCTGGCCAATGCATGCACAAATCGTGAACCCTTCATTGTATAGAGGGGTACATCATATAGTTAGTGTGTGCATTTTTCAAAACCATTCAAAAATCATGTATCAATACACAATATAAATTTATATAGGTCATCATACAAGAGTGGTCCTCTATCCACATAGTTTACTATAACTGTGTGGGCCCATAAATCCATTTAATCTGCACTGCATGATCTCACCAAACCTTGTGGCATGAATGTATAGTAACTCCAATCATTGATGTCCAGCTATTTTTATCCAAAGTTTGTGTTATCGGCTCTGAAAAATACATGGGCACCCATGTTACCCCATGACCTAAATGGTATTAATATTTGGACTTAAATAGTCATTTGAATAAGAAATATCCTTGCATCATAGAATATATGAGATCTTACATGAAGCTCTTTGAGTATTTGAAACACATTTATAATATCATAAACCTCAATATATATGAATTTTTATTGTATTAAGGAATATTTATTTGTTATGGAAGATATATCTATGTGTGCAATGAGAAATACAACTAGATAATTAACGTCATATTGGAATAATTTAGTGTCCAAAGAATCAACACTTCTCTAATGTTGTTGTTTTTTATTAAAAAAATCACACAAACTTTTAATAAATTTTATAATATTATCATAAAATTATATCTTTTTATTGAATTATTTTTGTTTCCATTTTCGTTTTTGGAAAAATTTAAAAATCCAGAATTTAGTTATACATTATACATATAAAAAAATTAATGTGACAAGTAGAAACATAAGTCTTAAAACCTATTTGAGAGACAACCCAATGAAATTATATTTTGTATTCTTATTAGGGATAACATTATTGATAATGTATATCATGTAATATCTCTCTCATCACTACTACTTCCCCTAACTCAACTTGTAATATAATAAAAATAATATTATGGATATCAATTGGATGACAAAATTTGGTAAGGGTATTGAGCACATACCTTTGCGAAACATTTCACCATAAAAATACAATATATCAAACATAAAATCATTATAAAATTTCTTAACACATTTAATTATCATTATAAAAACATAAATACTTCCCAACAAATTTTTTTTCCAAATAATGAAACATAATAAAAACCAAAATGGAAATCCAAAAATGCCTC
Organism: Viscum album; assembly: GCA_963277665.1. NCBI lineage: Eukaryota > Viridiplantae > Streptophyta > Magnoliopsida > Santalales > Viscaceae > Viscum > Viscum album. The sequence continues at coordinate 793,048,160 of OY728162.1, read as the reverse complement.
AATTTGGAAAATATGTATGTTTATACAATAAATATATAATACAAAAGAGATACAAATAATGATAGAATAGTGATAGCAAACCATATACATTTAATGATTAATAAATATTCTCAAAATATGGAAACAAATCATCCCCATTTGACCCATGGTCACTAACTAATGATATTTCCATTAATTCATTACGAAAGTGTCTAAGATAAACCACAAAATGTTGTAACTCCCTCAAAATTAATTGTATCATCCATAACATTTCTATATGTACAAATACATTTTTATTTATAGTGTAAAATAATAATAAGTAGGATACTTCAAATAATTAATGTAACTCTTTTATTATGATATACTCCAAATTCTAATTTGAACTATATTTAGATTGTATACATTTATTTATAATTTTAAAATAAATCCAAATACAATCATTTAATATTTATTTAATTTTGTTTATTAAAACTCATCTGACATAATAAGAAAATAATATCCCTTAACAGACATATATCACTAGGAATAAGGAAATTCAATACATAAAAAAAGATAAAATTCATAATAAATAAATCATGGAATGTTAATTTAATTTCTATTAGAGATAACCTAGAACTCTCTTATAGATCAACTGAAATCCTAAAATATACTCCTAAAAGACTAAAACCCTTTATTACCCTTATTTACCCATTTATATGATACCCCTTTATAGTGATAATTGATAATTGAGGACGTCTGGCAAGAGAAAAATAAAAATGAAGGAATCACTCATCCTTGATTTAATACATATCCCTTAAGGATATCATGTAAACCATTATATCCAAATAAAATAACTAAATAAAAAATATAAAATAAAATACATTAGACATAAAACAAGAAACCATCTACACCATAACACCCATTTATCAATTCCTTAACAAAGTAACTAACATGAAAAATTGATATTTATAACCAAACTCAACTAGGGTCATATCTGACATAGGAAGTCTATAATTAAAAACAGCAATCATATTCAATTCACAACCTTTAAATTTAGAAAGTAGTAAATAATAATAAGACAAATTTATTTAATATTTATCACTTGATGTTTTTCATAAATTCATTTAAACAAAAAAATTTATTAGACACACTTTATTAAACACCTTACGTGAATTAGTATTCACATATAATTAATATCCATTTAAAACCATAGAAAAAATTTAATCTATGTATTAAAATAGAAAACACATTAGTGAAATCTTGAATATACCAAAATTATAATTTTAATGATTCTAATTTACTATGGAAACACTTATGGAAAAAATTACAAATTGTTTTGTAAAATAAAATTAAGATACATAAAAAACATTTAAAAAAAATTGGAAGATAAAACAATCCATAAAATAAAAATATATTTGGACTAACGAAGGTCCCCACAATCAAATGAAATGAATAATTTCAATAATTTGATAGATCTCAAAACTAGGGTTTTAGATCATGCCTAGTGAGAAAAACAACCTGGAGGTTCATGGTAGGGGGATTGAAAACGAGAAAAGGAGATGAAGGAATGGAAGATAAATACCAAATTTACCTTGTATATTCACATGATATAAAGACTGAAATAACTAATAAGAATAGATGGGAATATTACAGTTGATAGAGAAGATCTAGGTGATTTTAAGTTAAATGGAGTGGGAAAATGTGAAAACCCCAAATAATGATAAAAAACAGATGGAAGTTTATGTTTTTTATAAATCACATGTTATGTATACATATTTTTTGAACATTTTTGATAACTAGGGGACAACTAAAAAATATAGCAACACCACTACTTATTATGGATTTATATTTAATGAATATAATCAAAAAAATTAAAATATATCTAGAATCAAACACCCTCATTTGAATGGTTGAGATGTATGATTATGATTGACTTTGTATTAGTCATGGATACATAACTATCACATAATTTAAATAATTTATAATTTTACACAGATAAATCATCAAAAATATTCTAAATAATTTAATTAATGTCAACCTTTTATAATATGAGTGTCACAACTGTCTTTTCCATTCACCTTTCTACCCGAATAAAATCATAAATGTTCATTATTGAAAACTGTTGAGGCTTTTTCACCATATGAATTTCTTTATGATTACGAGTCCCATGGAAATATTTTCCATGATATCCTAGAACAAATCCACTTGGGATAAATATTCACAATAAAAACTTTTTTTAATGATCAATGATACAAACTATTTTCTTCACCTCAATGGAATTGAGTTTGAAATCTAGATCTTGTCATTCAATCAAAATCTAGGGATTCAAAAAAAAATTCATTAAATGATATAAATTAAATACATCATGTGTAGATAAATTTTTTTTCTCAATAATGGATGGTATAATATTTTCATATCATATTCCTCTATTTTAAATTTTTTGAAATACTAATAAGAAGTTTATCATTCTTTATCAGTCTATATTTTACCACTTGGAAATAGACTTTAAGAAACAACCTATACCCCTAAAAAAGAAATGTACCATCTCATGTTCCCTAATCCATACTTCAGTGGGACTCACTGTATGGCCTCCAGTTCATATACCCATACACCAGAGGGTATTGAATAATATAAACAGATTGATATTGTAATTGGGGGGATATTCCCAAAAAATAAAATCCCACAGATTATTACTGATTATACCAATAATTTTGCATGATCCATTTGTATAAAATATTCTCCCAAAACCTATTGATCTTATATATGGATCCAATTAGCCTCTAAATCCTAGAATATATTAGAAATAAAACAAGAATAATATGTTTTAACATATAAATGATCATAAACAATTGATTGTGAATAAATTAATGTAATGAATAATATAATAAATGCACAGAAAGTATAGTATAAGGAAAATATAATAAAAGTCTGTAAGATGATAATTATACAATAAAAATGAAATAGAAATATAGTGGCATCTATCCCAATTTATATAAACCACATTTTGTGTATTGAAATCTAATAACCTATTAGTCTCAAACCAAACATTGATATTTAATAAAACTCCTATAAATTAATTAAAACATGATGGTATACCCATGAATATCGAAACTCATGTTTATTATATTGGTTTGGGTGAGTCTAATGACCCCATTTTATATACTATTATCCATTATACACAGGGTAATTTTCTGTTCATGTGTATATTCATGAAATTATTGGGTGAGTGTGGAATTGGATACCCAATGTAAGTCTACCACTGAGAAACATAACACCAAATGAACATACCATACAAACCTAAACATGTGAGTCGATAGAACACATGAAGTATGGTAACAGAAACTGATACATACCAACATAGGACATTTACCACCATCATGCATATGATGATTTTTTACACTCATGACTTAATAATTTATATTACATTGATATCATGTCAATATTTATAATCATTATTCGGTCTCTAAAAATCTATCGAGATCTCTCAGTAATGTGGCATCTAACCCATAATTCATCCCACTATCTATCAATAATAAAAATACCAAAATATCATAGGATATAATGATTAAAAAAATAATATCAAAAATATAAAACAGTATAGAGACCAATAATCAATCACATGTGAAATAATAACCAAAAAAAATGTTCATGAAATGTGGGAACAAATAATAAAATAACACTAAAACCATAAATAAAATCATAAGAAAATAAATCAGTCCCAACCACAAGAAATAACATAACCCATCTTTCAAAACCTTCTCAACTCATCATGCCAATAATTTATGTATCTTATACTAGACTACCCGTAGATTATTACTCGATTGATCACAGATATCAAATACCATCACTGATGATGGATCTCACTCCATAATGATATAACTCTTCATATATTCCCTAATCACATATATGATACAAAAAAACTACCACCATTGTTAAATAGTATGTTTTATGGCCATGGTATAATCTCTATGGGGTAAATGGGAAGATCTGATTCTGATCAATCCCATATAGCCTTCCATCACCTCACTAATTTTAATTTCCATATCTCCTAGTGCAAATTTTTCTATTTACATGCTTCTCAATTTATACGGGAGAGATCATATCAAAAAAATTTGAATCCAAATTTGTAAATTCAATATAATACAAAACAAAGAATCAAAACTACTTAAATTCCTCAAATATAAAATTTCACTTTTTTGTTTTATAGTTATCACCACCCATGGGTATTGAAATTTTATAAAGGGATCTGCCTCAAAATATTAAATGAATATTATAATACATGCAGAATAAAATTATCTCATAGACGGAAAAAAGTATTGTTATCAAGGATGACCACATAGATAAAGTACCATTACATCCATAATATATCCATTATATATCGACCATGGATCATTATAACACATTGATAAATACCCAAGGAAGTAATTTAATCGTGAAAACATAGACCATATGGAGTATCTCATAAATCAATTATTGAGGTCAAATCCCAAGGCACCATTATAAAGATCATAGTATGACCATCCATCATCCTAAAAATATCATGGATTTCTATGATTACAATGATATGAAACTCCCCCATCAATCGGTCTAAATTATAGAATCAAACACATAAATAAGTATTCAAAGGTTTTATGGACTTATTCCCAAAGTAATCCCAGTGAAAATATCTACATAGTCCAACAAACAATTTATATGAGTATTAGTTTCTCCTATGGTTCCTATTGTATCATTCAACATTGGAAAACACAGATTAACAATACAAAATAATCATATATAAGAATAAAATAAAAAAAAGGTTGTCACCCACATGAAGTAAAATAGAGAAAAACATTTATAAAAAAATCTTACATTTCTTTTTTAAAACCAAGTAAAAATCCATATTTATCTATATTAAAAAATAAAACCAAAAAAAATTTATAATATCTGGAAATGGAACCACATTCTATTTTTTTAAAACTTGGAACCTTAAAAAAATAACACCCCAAACTCCTCAAAAATTAAAACCATTTTTTTGGAAAAAAAATTCGAAAACACTAAAATCAATAAAAACAATATAATATAGAAAACCATCACTCATTATCCATGGAATCACTAATGATACATTTAGAAAGGTCTATAATAAATGAAAAATAATAGTTGATCCGAGCCCAACCCAACATATAATATGAGATCATATGAAATCATTAAATTTTCCAAAAAGAGTAATAATGATCAAAATATCCATTGAATAATTCAAAAAATAAATATATGTGATAATGTTAAGGACACCCCCCAAAAATGGAGATTTATAATAATAATCCAATATTGTACCAACTTCTATTGATCTCACTATCACCTATCAAGTCCATAAACAACATCAAATATAAAACAATTAGAAAAAACATCAGTTAAGTATTTGTGGGTTATGTTTTATGATATTGATTTTTGAATACATCCAAATTATTCTATAATGTCATGGAGATATTATAGATGAGTTTTGGAAGAATATTCAATATGTTTTTTTATAATGGTCATAGGTCATACCATGAAAACAATTGTCATGTCATAATGATTTTTTTTTGAAAATGAAAGGGGGTTAGAGTAATTTTCATATGCCAGGTATATAAAATACTATGAGAGTTCCATTGAAAACATGTTGGGATTTTTTGAAATTGTCACAAGGAGAAGAAAATTAGACATTTCGTGACACATTTGGTAATATTTTTAACCATCTATGGTATATGATCTATCCTTGAACATTAGAATCATGGGGAATAATAACATTGTTATAGGACATATAGTGTATTGGGATTATAGTCATTTTTTTACAATTACTTATGTTACACCATGGGAGCATATCTCACATAGTGAGAGGACATATTGATGAAAATATGGAAAATTACCTTATTACAAAGGATTCTTTTGATGATAATAGATTCATATAAAAAGTACATAATTTTTTTAAACGTAAAATAAATAGGTTACTATGTTGGTTGTATGGCCATGAAATGAATTGATTTTGGTTTCTTTTTGTCCTTATATCAATTTAATCTATATATTATGTGGATTTGGATCATTCCGTAAAGAGTAAATTTATGTGAGATGATATTTTTGTGTTCAGGTTACAATATTATATTAGGGATGTTGTTAAAAATGGTTGCTTCTGTGATGTAATTGGTTCTAATTCATGGTTTCAAAATGAATTGAGAATCACACTATGGAGAATGAGTCACACTATAAAATGGTCATTTATAATAGAGGTAAAAAATGTAAAATAATAAGAATAGGTGATTTCCAAAGAATTTCACACAACCCTTTAGGGGACATTATAATATGATGTGAATTGTTTTAAATAAATAAATGGATAAATAATAATAATTCCAAAAAATATACGACATATTTTCTGAAAATAAGGAGAAGATAGTGGATTACATAACATAAAAACATCAATGAATAAGTGATGGATTTCAATTATATGTGTTGGATGGACAAAATTAGAATAAGATGTATTCTAGACCGATTGTTAGAAATATATAAGATAAAACAAATGGTATATGAATGAGAATATATAACTAGAAGATCATGGAGTTCCTAACATTGAAAAAACCAGGGATGATTTACATACAATCCTTAGAGTAATTTCTATATAATATTCATATATTAAAAAACAAATCATAATAGGAGTAGTTAAATCATTATTTTATAGAGGGAAGTGAGTTATTTTTTTTATTTTGATGGTTATAAAAACAAGGGGTTGCTGTTTAAATTTGAAAGTGTAAACAATATTTCATTAATAATGTTTTAGGTGAATCATCTAATAACCATTTGTTTATTTTTAGATTTGCATTTATTCGATGAACTAGTAAAAATAATTTATTACCATATTTCATTTACTTTACCACTTCAAATAAATTATGCGAGAGTATTATTATTTTAAATTTTGAAACATTATAATTGGATATGGTTATTTAAAGAAATTGATAATCCCTGATTCACCCCCTATCAGGGTATTGATCTTTTTTTGGGACAAATTTTTTTTTATCAAAAAAATATATATATATATATATATATTGGTGACATATTTTCTCCATTAAGAGACACCAATTGCAATGAACCACAAGGAAATTCTAATCATTGAGGATATTAACTTCCAACTATGGATGAATAAGATAAAAAATTATTTTTTTATCATTTTTAATGTATGTCTACATTGATACCATGGTGATTAAACGGAATGTGAAGATAAATTTTTTTCCTATAGAACCAATATGTGGATTTAAGAATGCATCCCAATGAATTCTTTGATGAAATTATTTAACAGTTGAGTATTGATGTTGATGGAATTAGAAAAATCAATGAATTCCTTGATTAATAAATATAAAAAACATTATCTGAATAATATTACCATCAATATTAAATGAAAATTTCATGGTTCATGTAGTCATGTACCCCAAAGGGTTGGTGTTGGATATTTTTTAAAAAACTCTCATCTATTATATGATACGAAAAAATATGAATGTGTACTAAAAAAGAATAATTCATAGGATGTGATATTTAATGAAATTAATAAACTATGCATAGAGGATGAATTTAATGATATGGTAGTTGACGAGGAAATTCTTATCTTTTCCTCAATCATTAAAAATTAAGAAGAAATGTTAAATGGTAATCCCTCACATGCCTATTATCATTTTGGAAAAGTTCGGCCTTGTGATTCTATTTTTCAAAATAAATTTTGAGATGAAAATAAAGATAATTAACCCATGAAGAAACTACTTATGGGTGTGATATGAAAGCGATATTCATATAATAAATTATCTAAAAATAAGAAATACCATAAATAAGAAAATTATTTATCAGAGAATAATTTAGTGTAATAAATTGAGGATTGTTTGGACCTAAATAAAGTGGTACTCATGTATTAAATAGATAATAAATTAGTGGTAAATAATAATGTAATCACTGACATTATTGAATTACTATACATTAAAGATGTGATAGAATCTAAGCATGAATAAATTCTTTATTTTAAGGATAAGTGATTAAATTCTATATGTAGTGGTAGATTATTCCAAACAATATATGTTAGATAAAAAACAATTAAAATACAAGTAAAATGTTGATATTGAATCAACTAAAATAAAAATACTGGAAATTAGTATAAAGAAATTGAGTTTGGTATCAAAATCGATTATTACACCCATATAATTGAATTATTAAATTATTTGGTTAAAAATCATGTAAAAATAATTGAAAATCTCAAAGTCAAAGTCATAGATATTTGGAAAAATATTGATGATCATGAGAGACATCAATATCCCAACACAACATCATGGAGTCTTATTGTGTGGGATGCTGAAGAGGATAAGGTGGAAAACATAGATATAATGGGAAAATGATACCCATATACACATGTAAATTTTCTGAAAGGTAAAGAAAATATATTGAGGGTATTTATTATAAGGAAAAATAGTGGCTGCTAATGTGAAATCACAATATCCTATATCCTAGAAGAAGTCTGATTTGGGTGATTCTCAAAGGTCTCAAAAAGATATAAGTAGAGTAGAAAAGACAAAAAATAATATAAAATAAATGTGGATTTATTACTATAGTAATATTGGATAAAATATGTGTTTCATATTGAAAAAATACATTTCAATGACCCCTAGTAACAAAAATAGATTAGTTTCAATTCTGACAATTTGTATATTTTAAAAGGCTAATATTTTTTATTTGAATTTTACTTACAGAAATCGATAAATATATATTAATTTCAATAAATAAATTTCCTAAAAGATAAAAATATGATGTGATCATAGTAGCGAAAAACATAATTATCTAGGATAATAATTCATAGTTAATTCATATAATTTAATGATGAGGTTGATTCCATTGACCATGAGGTGGAAATTTATTGAACAACAAATTAAGGAAAATAACTAATATGGATCGAGAAAGTAATTTCTAGGAAGGTTAATGTTCTATAAATTTCATTGAGATAATGATATCATGTTGGAGTATGGATTCAACATAGTGGATATACATCATGGATGATGGGAAATAAATACCAATTCATCATCATCATGTATGAACTGTAAAAATTGTTCTCTTTGTTAATAGTGAGGGTTTTAAAATTAATATCATTAGGAAATCCAAAATCATTGGTTAATAACTTAGGTGTATCGATTAATTGGTTTTTGATTACATTATTCTCAATATTTTAAGTATGAGAGAACTATATGACTCATGGAATAGGATCTATTTCAGAAAGAAGGATTAAATCATCAAAGGAAGATATGGAACAAAAGTTATTCAAGGGATTCAAATAAAAATCAATTTCTAACTCATTGGTGGGTAATATAATAGGCACTTTCTATCCATGGAATAATAGAAAAAGATATGGAAAAAAATTCATGTCCACTTAATCCAAAAGTACATGTAAGATGTGGTGGAGAATTATGGATCTTAAAATATCCTAAATCATTATCATAGTGAGACTCATACTATTATTATTCTGAAAAACGGATAATAAATTTAAATACATACAAGATTAATGAACAATTATCAATGATATTTCTTGAGATACGAAAGGTTGATGTTTTGGGGATATGTGCACCCATGTCCAAGGATGAATAAAGTTATTACACTCTATTTATTAATTATTATGAAATAATGACATGGTTTATGAACATATCCTTCAAATATGGAGTGTTTTAGTGTTTTAAATATTATTTGATATTATAAGAGAAGATAGTACAAATAAAAATATAGAAGTTATAGTTATAAAATTATATTTAATAAACTATGAATCAGGTGAGGGAATATCCCATGAAATAAATGGCAATACACCATTATTCAGTGAAAACATAAAAGGAAACAGTGATTAATATACCTTATATCTACAAAATAGTATTGAAAAGTCCAAATAATGATAATACACTATATGAAATATATTACGGGATGAATCTATCATTGGAATCCTTTTGATTTTCATGGACTAAGTTGTTTATTCGAAAAAAAGAGAAGAACTGGAAAATTGAATCTCATGGGGATGATATAATTTTTCATAGGAGTTCATCTAAAATCCTTGAATATAAATTCTAAAAGAATTATTAAATAGTCCATAAAATTGAAGAACCATTATTGTAAAAATGAGCAGAAATCTCAATCAAATAAAGAGGTATCATATAAAAACAGCAGCAATCGTTTAGAGGAATTCAATACTGAATAAGTGCTAAAGTGAGAATACAAGAGGGAGCATATGATGGTGTAATTTCCTCTTATAATGAAATTAATTATGAGGTAGTAAGCGTAGGATCAATATCTACAATAAAATAGTATGGATTTTTTCAATGAGGAAAATATCATTGGTGATTAGATAGATCATGTACAAAGAAGAAGGATAAAGACTCTACAACAAACTTCTATCTTATCTCAAGTAGATAGTATGTTTTTTAAATGGCCTTAAAAATATGAAAATTTTCACAACACAATATTTTTATTGGACACTATGTTCAATAGTGTACACGATATGATACAACGAGCCTAAAAAATCATGAAATATTATTATTTAAATATGATCATTACAAACATGCCTTAAATTATACATAGTCAAAAATAATAAATAATTTATGAAATATGTATAATATTCAAAACATATATAACTTTGTTGATAAATATTTATTAAATAATAACTAATATTTTATGAGAGACATTTTATTCTTCAAAGAAACACTTTCTTAAAAAAGGGTTTTTATTTCTATTTTTGAGAAAATATTAAACATAAATTATAGAATATTTATAGATTATACTTTATTAAAAGTATATAATTTTTTAATTAATTATTTAAAAATCATCTAAGGATGCATTTTTTATAATTTTTTTAATAGTATGTTTTTTAATGAATAGTAAAAATTATAGATATTTATTGAAAAATATATTTTCATTTCAATCATGTAATGAGTTACCAATTTCTATAAAATGGATTCAAATTAAAATTAATTACCTTATGTTTAAAATAATAAAATTACATTCATTTAAATCAATTTTTTGAATGAATTTGTAAAAAACATTTTTATACATAAAAGTGATTTTTTCTAAAAAATAGTTTTTATTCATATATTGTAGTTTTTAATTTATAATTTAAAATATTAACAATTTATTATTTATTTTAATGAAATATATTTATAATATAGATTAAAATTTTTATAATATTTATTTAATACGTTTCTAGGCATGAGGTAAAAAATATAGAGTTAGGATAAAAATGTATTTGTCTAAATAGTAGTTTTCTTTGCATATTTCATGTTTATTTTAAAATTAATTTCATCCACATGTATAAATTTTATTTCATATAAATTATTATATATTTTTTTATCGATATATTTAATTTTTTCAAATATCTCCCTTTTATTTTGGGTCAATATCAATAATAATCATGGTAAAATTTATCACCACAGTAAATGGTAAATCTGGTTAATCTAGGATAAATCTAAGTGATAAGGAAATATTTTTTCATTGTAATTATTTTTGGATGATCAATATTCTACTATTATCTACTTATCTTTGATCATTAAATGTTTAATGGACATCGTTCCAGGAATATGACATATATAATATTTAATGAATCTAATGTTATAAATTGTCAACCTCCAAGATTTAAATATCTCTTATATGTACCCATAAGGAAAAAAGAAATCTATGAATGAAGATAATTGATTATTATGAGATTCATTAAATTATTCTCCTGAAATAATTTTTTTAATAATATTCATATATTATAACATTACCTTAAATTAATATACAATGTTATAGTATTATTTCTTAATTTATTAGAAAAATAAAATAAATTATTTTAAGAATTCTTATAGTAATATAATTTTAGTGAGTTATATAATTACATGATTCTTTTATATGAATATTAAATATTAGTGTTGTGTGAAATTATTATATTATATTTTAAAAAATTATTTATGTATTTTAAATCAAATCAATTTAACAGTTTCTAAATTGACATTAATGATATTTTATTAAAATAATATTTCATTAAATTATGTAAATTTTATTAAAAAATATTTAAATATAAAAAATAGGATAATATATTTTTAATATAAAATCCCATGGACATTTATTTTCCAATATTTACCTTACATCTAAAATTATAATGAATTTTAATGTGAAAAATATGATACAATGATTATTGTTAAAATATCTTAATTAATGTGTTAAACCAAATGATAAGTTTTAAGACAACACAAAAACTTGTAAATTTTTTTTGGATATTTTTATCTAAACACCAAAATATATAAAATAATAATACATAGAATTTTGGAGGAATTTGGGATAGGTAATTAATTTTTCATATTTTAATCTTTTAAGAAATTCCAAAAGTTCCCCCTTACCTAAATTATAACTGGAAACCTCCATCCTTCACCTATTTATAATTTTTTTCATTATATCTCGAAAATAACCTCATGAAAATAACCTATAAACTTACTTATATACATGACATAATTTATAAACTTCCCAAGAGACCAACCACATCGTCTTTTAGGTGAGATTTAAAGGAGTTATTTCAAAAAAGAGTCAATCGCCTTAACAAATAACTTCCCTTTTAATTTCTTTTTATCTCCCAAAAATATTTTATATTTTTCATAAAATAATAAAATAATTTTCCCCAATATTATGAAATTTTATTTAAATTACTAAACCACATTTATTCATCATCTATTCATGAAATGGGAAGTGAATGTTTTTCTCTTGCATATGTACGACTTACAATCTATATGTAACGATAAAATTCATTTCTCATCATATCATTTTATTTTTGGGTATTATGATGGGATTAATTTTTATATATTATATATATTATATATTTAAAAATTATTATTTATAATATAATATATAACTTCCTACCTTCCAACATGTTGGAAAATAATTACATCACTTGTGTGTATGTGTGGATTGCCACCTCCACAAAGCAATGTGATTCATTTTACATTTCGGTTTCAATTGGTTGGTAATAAGGATGGATTTATTAAATGTATAATAAATATTTTATATAATAAATTTTCTTTAACGATTATTTATTATTTACCATTATCTTATATAATGGGTCGAAAAATGAAATCAACATTCATATGTATGTATCACCCACAATCTCCATGATTGGTGTGATTCAATTTTTTATCTCAAATTTTATGTATGAATATAAATAATTATAAAATGATTTTATATTATATTTATATAATTATTGATATTTTATATTTTATATAACCATGTTCAACATAAATGGACCATAACTACCGTATGAAAACATACATGATAAACGAAGTAGATATCTCCCAGAACAATGATTTTATAAAATACTTGATAACAAATATATGATAAAAAGTAATAAGTAAATAATATATTTGATTATATATATTATTATTTAATTTTAATATATTTATAATAAATATATATTAATTATATATAAGGTTCCAATGCTGATGATGGAAGACATTCCTGGGGTAATGGATTTTTAATTCATTTCTATTTCTGGGGACACGTTCCTTATTCACTAATTTTTTCCCTAGTGTGGTGTATATAGTACAGAAGAATATATTTTATGATTATTACTTCGAAATTTATGGGGTTATAAATATAATTTTAGGGTTTATTATTTCATTGGTCTAAAGATTCGATTTTTACAAAATAAGAATGGATTTAATGTTATAATATCATTATTTATTGAGATTATTTATAATTAAGTTATGAAGATAAAATTATATGATATAATGTTATAGAATATCATGGATTTTATTATCCATTGGTTAATTCTAGAGAATTCATTTTTAATTATGTTTTCTTCTCTTTATGTACCCATATATACTAAAATAACGGCTTTAAATAAAATCAACATTATTTTTCTCTTCAATCCAAAAATGTTTTTCATCCATTTAACTTTTTTGATGTATGTTTTTAACACTAAAATTCGATTATTTAATTATATTTTGATAATTGTATTAATTTGTTAAAAATAGTTTCAAAATTACTATTTTTTTCATTATCCCATGTAGGATCATTTTTTTCCTTTTTATAAGTATGAATTTAATGTTTTTTAATATATGACTGAAAAAAAAATTCACACCATCATGAACACAAAATGTATTGTAGTTTCCTTTATAATTTTCTATGGATATTTTCCAATAAATTGTTTTCCATAATATTTTAAACAATATTATATTATAAATATGTCATTTTAAAATTAAAATGAAATTTTCCTCAATAAAATAATAATGATATTTTCATCATATTTATAATAATCAATGACAATAACCCTTGATTTCACATATAAATTACTGGAGATATGAACAAATGATACCAACTTTATTCTTTATCTATAAGGATTATGTTTACGATGAAAATACTATTATGAAACTAGTTTCTCTTCCATTGGTTATGCTAAGATTAAATGATGAAATTTTTACGAACCCAATTCCTTTTATTGGGTATTGATATGATGATTGTTTTATGATATTACCAAGAATATATGTATGAGTCTCATTATTTAATGGTTGAGAACTATATCTCTCTCTAATGCATTGGGGAATGATTGATATCCCATGAGAAAAAAATGAATGTAATTAGGGGTGAACCCTATTTAGCAAAGGAGTATTTAAACAATGATTGTCTTGGGATTGTACCATGACTCCAATGGGAGATTGAATAGAAAATAAATTCACTATGATATTCTTTGGAATGATAATTTACAACTAAGGAAATTAATTTCTTTGATTATATTTATGACATATAACTATGTATTATGAATATATCATTATCTCTTGGCTCATGTTCATATATTTCTTTATGATCCATGTATTATGAAATTAAAAAATTTATTCCATGACATAATATTATGATATATGATATGTAGGCTCTTATTTTGTTATTTTATGATCATGTTCTCTTATCCTTATGCTCATGTTGAGACCAAGTGATCAATAAATTATCCATTTTTTTCCAAATTCCTAGCATCTGAGCTCACCAATTCTTTTGTTTCATTTTCTAAAGGTTTAGAAGATAGTTTTATGTTTGATGTTTCTATGTAGGATTATAGTTATGAATAATATAGTGGGAGACAATGTTGATAATATATTAGAATCTTTATAATGGGTATAATAATCCCAACAGAATTGACCTATTAAATTATGGCATGGATCGTTATGTTATGCGGTGGATATTAACCTGTTAAGATGTAATATCTATGTATTAAATGTATGGGAAAATGTAGTTTGTATTAGAAATCGTTTTAGCTATCCTTTGGAAACTACGATGAGAAAATGTTGCTGAAATCTTTTGGTATGAGTCTAATTATATGATATCATCCACAATATATTGTAATGATTATGGATAACTCGATATAAATATAATGTGTAATAGATTTAAAAGGATTTTTCATGATTAAAAAATCCTTTAAATGATTTTATGTGGTTCCTCGCTATTACTATTGTGGGTCATAATATTCTTTTTGATTTTAGTTAATGGATATAACATGGAAGTCTTATGTTAATGCTGAGAGAAAATGGAATTATTATCCTCATGATTAACATAATGAAATGGGAGTTATAAAGTGAACACATGGGATTATTCCTAATCAGTTATCATGACATAATATTAATATCTTACACCTTAACTGACTCTTAGAATTCCAAATGAAGAGAAGGATAGAGTTCACTATGTGATCAAGTGGTGGTGATTATGAAGGAATGAAGATTTAAATTTATTTATGTAAAGTATGTTTGAAGAGAAACTCTTGATATGTATCAAGTTAACAAAAAGATTCTTTTTATGTGTAAATTATGGGTATAGAGAATTTAATTACTATCGAAAAATGAATAGATCAATGGATGGAAATGGAGATCATTATAAGGTAACATTTATAGTTCAATTTATTATGTGTAGTGAATATGGGGATTATCTGAACCAATTGACTAATCTAAGGGTTAACATCTAATCCAAGGAATTACCTAGGAAGATAAACGTTTTAAGTATTTATGCATTATGATTTCATAATTATTTTATCTATGTTTTATAACAATGTAGTTTTGGACAGATGGATCATGAATCATATAATGTTTTTTCCAAAGAATCATTTGAAAATATAAACTTAGTTGGAAAAAAATTTTAGATTGACATTGGAATAATAGTATTCGTGAATTTTAAATTTGTTATTTGATGACATATTGATTTAGATAATTTTTTATGATATTGAATTTTTGGGTTGATAGAAGATATTCAATTGTTTATTAATTTATTTAAGGAATAAAGACTGTGTTAATTTTTGGAAGCATATAGGCATTCATTTGAAGTTAACATAAATGTTATGGATACCATAATCGTTTTATATGTTTATAGTTAATCCTATGTTCAAAGGCATAAACAATAACTTTTTATATTTAGGTGAAGTTATTTTGAATTGATGTGAATATTTTATTTCAAATTATGAAAAAAATATTTACAGTTTTTAATAAAACAATGGGTTTAGTATATTATTTATTGTTAATTATTAATTAATATATTATGGAATATAAATAATCATTATGGTTAAAATGTGATTCATTGATATGTTAACATCTTCATCGATAATTATGGTAATGTTATGTATTACCTTTTAGGTTAATATATAAATTGGAATGAAGAAATTTTTTAAAATTACACTATATTAAAAGAGTATATATTTATTTATCATAGTGATTATTGATATTTGGGATATATTTCATTGGGATGATGTATATGTAAATCTAATGTTTAATAATTAATTTACCATGAATGAAAATTTTGGGGGAATGAAACCAAAATTTTATCTATGTATGATGAAGGGTATGATATACCTTTTGAAATTAAAATATTATTTAATGTTGTGGTTATTTAGGTAATTAATGATTTGATAATTGTGTTGTATTTTCTAGTGTTATGGTTTATTCATTCTGATATTTCTCTCTTGCTAACCATTTTCTGTTTTAGTTTATTTTTAAAGATGGGAGGAATATCTTGACATACTTTTATTTCTATTAGATGTTTATTTTAGTGACCTACTCTGAAAATATTCAAATTGAATACTCATAATATTGATTGATTGAATCGATTCATAAGGAAATTTTAAAAAGGATGAAAATTTGTAATCAATGTTTTATACTTCTTTCTTGTCATAGTCTATATGGTAAAATAATACATTAACTTTACAAAACGTTTCTTGAGACAAAATATTATTTCAATAAACATTAATTATGACAAATTGATGGTATTTTAAACCCCTCATTGGTTCATGTTTTGGTGGTTGTTCCCTTTTTCTAGACCATGTACTATATCACACTCAATAAGTCCTTGGAATTAATTTTATCTTCAATGTACATATTTTCAATTCTCAATAATTTTATCCTACCTGAGAACCAAGTCATTTATTTTTATAAATAACATTCATATTTTACATTCCCCCATTTCAAGCGGATGTTTCATTAGCCCTTTTTATGATGGGGGTTTACAAAAAAAGAATTTAAAATTTTCAAAACCTTGATTAATTAGAACATGATAAAATTTTTAGGATTCAATTTATTAATTAGGATAGACTATAATACACTATGATTTTATATAAACAATATGTTCTCTATAGTACAAGATACGCAACACCAAGCCTTCATTAAGAAAATAATATTTTTATTTTAATATGATAATTATAACCTATCTATTAAATTAGATGATATGAATAGGATTTAATACTTTATAAAATATATATAATGTTCATAATCAATATAAATGTAATGATAAATGAATAATAAATAATATCTATATTTTTAATAAAGTCATTTTATTCAATAAATAAATATTTTAATAAAAAATATATGATTTATTGATTTATGAAATAACATATTACATTTAATAAATATATCATTTTCAAATTATTTTTGAGTAATAGCGTATTGTCCTAACTTGGGTACCCCACATCGGTGCCCCATGATTGTTGGTTAAAGGACCTCATGAACATCTCCACATATATAAGAGGCTTCCCTCTAATAGTGGGGGTCTAATATAAACCATGGGGAGACTATACCCTCTCTATCAGATTAGAAAAAAAGAAATAAATAAAAAATATCCAAATTTCAATAAAAATTTATTATAATAATTACATTATCAATAAAGACCAACATCACATGATAATAACAGAACATAGATAATGTGACATAACAAAAATAGTAGATATGCTATTCAATATATGTCAAGTGTCAGTATGAAATATCATGAATAAAGGCACTAACAACTCCCATGTGTGTCCGGAAATCCTGTCTTGTTCTATCATCAATGGTCCATCCCAACTCTTCCATATAATAGTGTGATTTATCCCTTATCCATTCTTATTAATATAAAGTCAATTTGGAAACCGATTAGGCATCCTGAGTAGTGTCTGAATACAAATAAGTACGACACCACAAAATGTGTCTATGAATTATCTAGTACATAACACAATGTTTAGTTTTATAATTAATATATAATAAATAAAGTAAAAAAATCAAAATTCATTATTATTTAATTAACTGCATAATTTACCATGTTCCAGATGACATCCAAACAATCAATAACTACATTTTCATGTGATGTAATCTAAACCATATATTATAGGGAATCAAAAATAATTTAATCATGGGATTTAACAGATCATTTAATTCCAATTTTAATACCATGGATAATAGGAACACCATTCCATTGCTATTGTGTTGGGACTAGGCAATCATTTCTATCACCCTACGGATATTTAGATCATTGTTCCCGACCACATGTCTCATTGTTACGACATATGGGTGTTTGAATCATCAATCCTTGTCACACACTCATTATCACATATGGGTATTTGGAGAATAAGCCTATATCCCACAATCGTTATCACATATATGAAAAAATATGACATATCTTATAAATATAACATTTATTATGGTTATTAATCAATAAACATCTTATCAAACATTCTCATCATTGTACACAATTTTATTTTATCCCAAAAATCATGGTTATTTAACTAAATCACATGAAATAATAAGAAAATTTCACTGTTAAAACATTTATCAAATTTTAATAATAATGTTGTTTAACCCTTCAAGGATATGCCAACCAACCCTTTAATTCCTATTACCAATAAATCCCATAATAACCAATTATGTAATCACTAATTTCAGAAATAAAATAATCATAATATTATACCAACTCAATAAACTAATTAGTTAACTAATTAATTCAATTTAATGAATAATTACCAAATTTGGAAAGAGAAATTCCAAAATTAAAAACACACATTTATAATTCAAGACTATGGGAATTGATATTAAAACAACATACCTCATGACTTGTTATGAAGGTACAATAATTTGGAAATCCCCAAATTGAGGTGGAAAAAACATGATAACAGTGACATGGAATATCTAAGACCAAAACCTATGATCAATATCAAATATATTAAGAACAAATAGAATTTAAATCAAAACCATTTCCATAATTGTATAAATCATTCCTCTTTTTCTAGAAAGAGATATGGAAGACAGAGGAGTCTAAATTGTGATGAAATCAAATACTGGATGAGATATGATCCATCAATTTGATATTTGATTCATTAAGAACGAGGTTAAAGGATCCTTATAACCCTCATTGGAGTATCAAAATTTGGAGGAATTGGATTAGGTTTACACTAGGTTTATTTGAGTATAATACCGAGAAGGTATTATTTTTTTATAAATTTCTGGGTAATTAAAATCCACAAAGACAGTTTCCTAGGTAGGGTGGCATGCTTTTACAAACTATGTTCTATAACCATGTGCCACATCCTATGGTTTCATGATTTATACTAAGTAGACATGTGTTTTTAAACCCCATTTTCCATCTATTTATGACCCCTCTATTTGTGACTACATGGTTTTATTGGGAGATCTGCACCATTTGGGAAAACAATGTGCTAACCATAAACTTCAACTTTTTCTTCAAAAATTCCAAAATTCCACATTAAAAACACGAATAAAACTCCACCCATGATATACCATAATATGGTTAAATGAGTACCTAAAAATGATCATGAGACATTTCCAAAAATGTTGAGATCTTAAAATCTCTCCACCTTTTAACAACAAATCTTTAAGCAATATTCCCAAGAATCTTTAAGATTATGAGGAAAAATATTATCCCAATGAGCCCAAATATCTACTAATATCTCCCAAGTTTGCACCTATACACATCAATGTTGCCACAATACATGAATTATCGGCATGATTCATCCTACAAAACATTATCACTACCATCATTAACATGTACTAAATGATTCCTAAATTACATATCAGCCTAAATCTATACATAATCAACATATATCACATTATAATACATAGGGTGATACATTCAAAGTTGTGACACATGATAAACATTGCGCATTGCACTATACCTCAATGGAAGAGAAAATTGGTCTGCCACCTGATCAATTCTCTCCACAAACACAAAAGGTCCATCAAACATGGACACTAAATTTCTATGTCTCTAAATCCTTAAATGACGCTATGACGTCCTAAAACCTATTCCATTTTTATATTTTATAATTAATTTATTATTTAACAACCCATTAACCAAAAATATTATAGTTTTAGACGGTCCAGATACATTAATGAATTATAATTAATACTCTCAAAGAAATAATTGACAATAAAACTATCCTGATGTTTATAAGGGATAAACACCATAATGGGGTCTATACCACACCCTCACTTCTATGCATCCATATTCTATATTAAAATTGGTTTTTGAAAAATGATAGTGTGAAAAAATCTCAGTATGTGGTTTGAAAACATGTGTAAACCAATCAATTTTTATTACTTCAATAGAAAATGTAAAACATGAGATACACCATGAGGATTTCGAATTTATTAAATAATGAGTACTTTTGAAAATATTAATATTTATTTCCTAATAATATTATTCATATTTAACCATTTTAAAAATAAATTTAAATCATTTATGAAAAAATAAAAACTTTTCTTGATATGTCAAAAACGTTCATAAATATTTTGGAAAGGCACCTTGGATCCTAACATGAATTCATAGTTCACTCATGATATAGCATAACATAATGGACATATTCACATAATGGATTATGTTCACTACCTATTCACATAGTGTGCATGGGATACACCTTTCTTGCACCAAATAAGACATTACTTGAGATTTCAACATTAACCAATTCATTAGAGCACTATATATTTCATTTCATAACCATCAAATTATTGGAAAAAGTACCATAAGGTTTTTGTTTCACTCCCAATTCCATTCATTCATTAATATAATATCAAAGTGAGTGTCTTTGGATTTAAAAATATAACAAATTTTATTTTATATCATAACAACCACAAATGTTCATTAATGATCTTGAGCATTGATATCCATTTTGTGAAAAAGGAAAATTACATTGTCATACATGTTACATGATACAATTATTTTTTCATGAAATTAAATTCGTATATGTACATTCAAATACATATACACATATATAACCGCTTAAAAAAAGATACATATATATATATATAAACATATTTTTACATATATATTGGAATTCAACATGATTGAATCTCCACACACATATTTATAGGTATGAATAATGATATATATATTTATACATGCATTTATTTACATATAAATAGGAAATAAATATTTTTACAAAAAATGATACATATATAAATACATTTATATATATTCATATTTTTTGATGTCAGATTAAAATCATATTTCACCCTAAAGTAATACATATCTTGATACATATATATAGACATATGGGTTCGACGGTGAAGACATTCGTACTGGAATCCTTTGTGGGTTCAAGGATGAAGACTTTCATACTGGAATCCTCCCTGGGTTCGACGATGAAGACTACCACACTGAAATTCTATGTGGGTTTGATGGTGAAGACTTTTGTACTGGAATCCTCTGTGAGTTCGATGACTACGACTGCACTGAAATCCTCTATGGGTTCAGCAATGACGACAATCATACTGGAATCATCTGTGGGTTCGATGGTGATGACTATCATACTGGAATACTCCACGGGTTCAACGAAGATGAAAACCATACTGTAATCCTCCATGAGTTCTGTGGAGAAGACTACAGTACTTGTATCCTATGTGGGTCCCAACTAGATGAATCAGTAACTACATCTGATGATCTCTATCATCTTACAAAGAAGTATACATGTGTGAGCTGAGTCTTTATTTTCAATCAATATCTCCGATATGATTTACTTTCTTTCCTATGTGGATTGTGTTTTGCTTTCCTATGTAAATTGGGTTGTACTATCCTATGTGGACGTGATCGAACATGGTCTTTGATATTGGTGCCGAACTAGAATTGATGACTTTGGTATATGTAGGGGAATATATCTAAGTAGTGTTGGTTGTTACTTCGTGATTGTATCCTTCCTTTGTAGATTATCATCTGTGGATTCTGGGAGAGATTCGGGGGTCTCGGGGTCCCTACTGAGTAGCGTATACTCACCCCTATACAAGTTATTCCCACACTATGTTGTGTTGGATGTAGACGACGGACAACGCTGATCGTGGATGAGGCATGTAGAGCAGGTCGGTACTTAGAGGTGGTCCACTGGGCGGGAGGTTCAAGGAGTTGACGGCTGGACCTGAGGAGATGAGAAGGCTATCTACACCCACACTTCAGGTGGGATTTCTAGAGGACGTCTTGGACTCTCTGCTTAATTTTCTGCTACTGCACTCTCTATGAGTTGTACTTACTTTCCGTTGTATTTCACTTTCAGTTTGGGTTTGTATTCTGGCCATCTTACTTTTCCGCACTTACTTTTGTACTAGTTTTACTTAGTGTTTACCACTTCTGGCTTACTCTGTGGTGTTTGTTTACTTTATAAAGGCAGTTCCTTCCCCTTTTATCGGGATTTATGCCTTTGGTGCTCGTCTCTATCCCCTAGCCTATGGAAGGCGGGATTGGGGTTGTCACGACACGGGCCCTGAGGACGGGTCGTGACAAATTTGTATCATAGGAGTTAAGTTCTACCGCAAAACTCAAGACTATGATATTTCTTCTATGTGAAGAAATAGTTTTAAGGGTATTGAGTGTGGTTATCAGTCCAGTAAGTCTAGTTTTGGTGCGGCGGCCGACGTATCCGTACACCAGGACCCTGACATCAGATTTCCGACTTAGTGCACGAAAACATTAATTGCATGTTTGTTTCAAAAGTTTTCCTTGTTATTATCTTGAGTTATCTAAACCAGTATACTGTTTAACCGTGGCACACCTGTTTCTTTTCTGGATGGCCCCACGATGGTATCTAGATAGGGTTCTGAGCATTGAGCGAGACGACATCACACCGAGTGATGATGCCTCGGTGCATGGCCCTTTTTCAGCAGAGGAACTGGCGGTACCACTACCCGCCGAGACATCGATACCACCGGCCCCATCCGCTAAGAGTACACGTCGCCTTAGTGCACTGCACGAGTTTTAGCATTAGTTACCACCCAGGTTCCATGGGGTGACAAACCCTTAGGCAGCTGATGATTGGCTGGAGGCGGTTGTGCGAGTTTTCAGGTTACTGGGGACACCAGCTGATATCATGGTGATCCTCGCAGCGAGACTCTTGCACGCGGTAGTAGGCAGATGGTGGATCTTGATGCTGTAGGTGCACGACAAGGCATCTCTCCTCTGGATAGACTATGACAGCCTCTTCCACTCAGAGTTCGTCCCAGCCACCCTCCGTGCAGTGCACATCTAGGATCTACTACAACTACGGTAGGGTAGCATGACCATGGCCCAGTACTCGATAAGGTTTACTGATCTCTCTTGCTACTCCAATGATATGGTACGAGACCCATTCGTCTGGGACCGGACCTTCGATCAGGGATTGATTCATGATATCAGGTCTTTGATGATCTACCTCAGCATTTTGACACAAGCAGGGGTGTTTGAGAGAGCCCTTCTAGTGGAGAGTTTTCTCGCCGAGCAGGCACCAGCGGCAGGAACCTCCACAGGACGACCCGTAGCGGAGTCTTCTGCACCTGGAAGTAGACAAGTGACACAGAGGTCCAAGAGGGCCATAACATCAGATGGGAAATATCAGGGTGAAGATTTGGTTGTGCGTGGCACATGAAAGAGAGCCAGCTACACGAGGAGCAGGCAATGCTACGCATGCGGCAGGCTGGGTCACATGGCTCGAGACTTCTCGAATCGTCCTGCAGATGAGCAGCAGGCGGTAGAGGGACCTCCCGGGTAGATGTTCATCCATGGCGGTCCGTAGGGAGCAGGCGGGTGAGGAAAAAGAGCTCGCCGAGCAGCTTGTGGTGGACGACGCTTTGAGCCCCTACCAACACCAACACCTGGGAGACCACCCCGACCGCAGGGAACCGGTGGATAGGGGAGAGCTCATCTTCAGGCAGTTGAGGCCTACAATCATAGAGCTCCGGGAAAAGATGTAAAAGAGCAGGACTAGCTCCAGACTTGGAAACATTAGTTCATGTTGCTTCTGGCTTTGTTGATGTTTGTTTCTGGATGCTTTGTGTCTTTGTACTTTGAGCTGCAGTAATAAAAGAAACCTTTCTTTGTGGTATTTACTTTCATGTGCTCTCATTGTGTGGTTACTGAGAGGTTCCGGTGTAAAACTGTTGACATGACCCTCACTTTTGAGATACCTACTAGGGGAGACCCAGTGACCACACACTGATGCCGACAGTGTGACTCAACCCGTGGACACGAGAGTAATGGTTGGATCTCTTGGTAGTAGTGTTGAGGCCTTACGATGTAATCCTTTGTATGGATTAATATCATCCATGTTTGGATTGACTGTATTAGGAAAAGAACGTAGTTCATCCAGGGGATGAGACCAGATTTCTCTAATCGGCAAAAAATGAAATATTAGCAACTCTTGTACGACTCGAGAAGGTCCTGGTCATCCAAGAGTAGATGAGGACAGCTCAGAGCCGGCAAAAATCTTATGCTGACAGGAGGCAGATGCCACTAAAGTTCGAGTATGGAGACCACATTTTTCTGTGGGTCTCACCTTGACGTGGATTACAGAGATTTGGCAGGGTTGTCATGTTGTCTCCTCCCTTCATCGGACCTTTTCAGGTACTCAGCGGGATATGTGAGGTGGCTTATGGTCTGGCTCTACCACCTCAGTTGCACCGCGTGCAGGACGACTTCCACGTATCTCAGCTGAGGAGATACGTGCACGACCCGACGCATATCATCGACCATGAGGAGCTAGACCTTGACGATGGGGTGACTTTTGCAGAGGTCCTAATAGAGATCGATGATCGACAGGAGTGGGTCCTAAGTGGGTGGTCAATTTCTCTAGTGTACATCAGATGGTAGCACGAGAACCTTTAGGAGAACACTTGAATCGGTGCTCAGAATCGAAATACGAGGACACCTATGAAACCAATGTGTCAGTAATTGTTTAAGAACACCTTTTTTCAGAGTTGCGTTTGCTAGGGTGAGGTTATTAATTAAACGATTAACTAAAGAATAAAATAAAATATTGTGCTAAAAATTTTATTTCTATTCTAAGTAGTTAAACATATGCTTAGTGGTTGGAGTGGGACCCACTAATATATTAACTCCACTAGGTAGGATATTAGTGAAGTGGGGCCCACACAAGCCCTACCCCTTCAAATACTTTTTTAACCTCCCTCTCGTTCTTTTAATTTGTAACTCACCCGCAATGCAAATTAATGGCAAGTCAAACATCAATATTAACTTGAATATTAAACGCTCCTCAATTAATTCAATTAACTGAATGAGAAATGTTTGATTTTCCAATTACTGGCTTGTGTGTGTGTTAGTAAAATAAGACAAGGCTTATTTTATTAGGGGTTGATTCGTTGTGTGAAAGGAAGTGAGGAATCCTGCACTCTTGAAGAATATATTCATGCTCCCTGAAGAACGCGAAGAACACACTGTCACCAACGAAGAACGCCGACCTCTGAAGAAGGAGGACAAAAATTTTTATTCCTCATAGAATGACGACGCGACTCCGTGTACCACGACACTGATGGTCCTCTTATCCATGACGCTGGGTACCACGACGCCGTGTACCGCGACGCCGACGATCCTACATCTGTGACGCCGTCTTCCACGATGTCCCTTTCCTGCTACAAACCTCATTCGATGACTTCATCAATGTAGGGGTTTGATTTTTGGTTCTTGAATTTTTCTTGACCATCCAAACGTTTTTTCATAGCTGTTTGATATCGGAATAACGGGAGGGGGCCTGACAGCACAAACACGGCCGACCCTCCTCCCCCTTTGATGATGTGTTTATCCCGGCATGAACAATGGTAGCATGGTGCAACGACACCACACATAAAAAAAGAGGAACGGGTGAAGAAGCGTGGCGCCGTCGCGTCGTGCCATTGAGGCTGAACGAAACTGCGACCAGAGTCAGGGCAGCATGGGCGATTCGAAGACTCCGCTGATTTTTTATTTGAGGTGTGGATCGACAGGTGATGATGGAATGAGCCGAAGATGTGTTTTGAAGATTTCACAGTGAAGGGTAGGTCCCGGGAGGACCTATGGCAAAGACAGAAGGAAAAACTGACCACCGGAGCTCGTCCGGTGGTCCGCGGAAGTTCCTGTCGGCGTTCCACGCCAGTACGGCGGCGCAGGCGATCGGAGGCGGCGACATCCAGGAGCGCCGCCAGGAGGAACCGCTGCGTCCGCGGAGCACAATAGAAGGGTAGACCGCATCCCCCCATGCTCGGCCACTGGACGAGCCATTTTTCCACCAGGTCGGGTCAGGCCGGGTTGCGTGGACCGAACCGGGGCGCGCCCAGCCGGGCTGGGCTGTGCCCGCCGGTTCGGACCGGGCCCAGACCCCCCATTTTCGATCCACTTTCAGTCTTTTTCCCATAATATAGGCTAAGGAACTCCGATCGACACACCATTAGTTGTGATGCGATCCTTGGATCGAGACGGTTGTTTCAGGATATTACAATCAACGTTATCAGAGGACTTTGGGTATGGCCGAGTTGGATCCAACACGAAACAAACCGGGCCCTCAGAGCAGAAACACTTATAACTTGAGCTCCGGGCATCTGATTGACGTGCCGTCGACATTGTTGTATTTCTATTAGTGAGACGGACCATTTGGCTTACTACGCTCATGTTTTGGATACAGTTGGAGTACGATCAGGTGGGTTTTGACTTAAAACCCAACTGGGCCCCTGAAACGAAAAGGCCATTAACTCTCAGACCGGGCATTCGATTGACGCACCATCTGTCACGTTGTGTTCCTATTGACATGACGGAACATTCTGATACATCAACTCTGGTCTATGTGACAGTTGATGTATCGACCTCTTGGCTCATGTAGCGGACCCTCCTGGAATGAGCGTGTTGTGTGCGAATACCCTAGAGCTAGCATTGACGACGATGACAACCGTACTAGAATCCTCCGTGGGTTCGATGGTGAATACTTTCATACTATAATCCTCGGTTAGTTCGATGTTGAAGACATTCGTACTGGAATCCTCTGTGGGTTCGATGATGAAGACTACCGTACTGAAATATTATGTTGGTTCGACGATGATGACTTTCGTACTGGAATCCTCCATGGGTTCGACGATGAAAACGACTCTACTGATGTAACACCCCAAGAATTCATAATGTGTTATTTCTTCAAAATAATTCAATAACTTGCACTACACGCAACACCGAGTTCAATTGCACCATGACTTACCAAAAATCCATTCAAAAGAGGTTATGAATAGTATTAACTAAATTTTAAACTTTATATAATCCTTATAATTTTTCCATATTATGAGTATCTTAGACATAATGCAAGAACAAATTCATTTTCAGTATTGCACTTTTATCAACTTTTAATAGTGAACCCTTTTTAAATACAATATTTTAAACTTTTTGACTAAATGGGGACATCAAAAATTTAAAATGAAACATCCCATGCTTCCACGGTACGCTATCTTTGAATAATACAGTAGCGTGTGTTGTACGCAACCATGAGTTTTAACACACACCATAACCAATCAAACTAGCCGTTATGAATAGTAATACCTACTTTTCGAAATTATATATACTTTATATTTTAAAATGGACATCATTTATGGATTCGGAATATCGAATTTATCCTAAGGTGAAATTTTGGTACTTTTCGGATAGCTTTCATATTTTGATGAATATTCAAAATTACTAAATTTTAATTACAAACAACTTTTTTAATCAAAATAATTAATAGTGATAAATTATGAATTTGAGTGATTTTAAAGTATATTTAGAATATATTTTTACCATTTAATATAATGTTGGTCATTGGACATAATTTTACAATTAAACCGAACATAAACAAGTGTCAATCTTTTGATAGTTATTATCTCTTAAAAACACGATTTTTGTTTTGACAGCGGCAATTAATTTTAAATTAATTTATGCCACTTCTGTGTTTTGAATTTAGGAAAATGGATTCCATATTTGGAATCAGGATGTTCAAATTGTGTAAATAGGTAACTTTTATTTTTAGACATTTTGAATAATTACTGCGGTAAATATTTTATTTACCATGGTTAAGGGTAAATCCGGTAAATAAGGGTTAAAAAAACAATATTATAATAATACTAAATTACCCTAAAACGTGTCGTAAACCTATTGGTTGAAACATGGTAGACCTTGGGCATCTTTGGGTCGATTTTGGGACCCCATGGATCCACTTGTAACTGATAATGACACTTTATTTTAATTAAGTTAAAATGAATACAAAAATGACACAAGTATATATCTTTTAGAAAAACAATTGTTACATAGGGTTATATATGTTGGATTTTAGATTATAAATATTCATTAGAAAGAAAAAAATATTTCCTACATAATGATATTTTATTTATAATTTTTAGACATTAAATAATTTATTTTATTTATGACACAATGATGATGTAGTAATTACTATAATAGTGAAAAATTAAAATAATTGATATTATAAATACCCAAATAAATATAATATGAAACTTTTAATGAATTAAACTAATTTTCTAGGATTATATGATATATTATGATTGATTTAATTGATTTTTTTTGAAGTAATCAATCTTTTATGAGTTTCACAAAAATCAACAATTGAATAGTGTCAAAATTTACACAAAAGAGTTCTTAAAACAAATATTATTTAATTAATTGATATTAAATTCGTAAAAATCTAATGTTCGGCCAAGAGACTTATATCATGATAGGTTCATCATTAATGGACCACTTGGGGGTCTCTTGGATGTATGTAGTAAGTTTATTAACCATATTATATAAAAATACAAAGAGACATTGTAAAAGTGAAACTAATTAACTTAGAGTTAATACTTGAAGATAAAGTTAATATAAGTACCCAAACCTGTCTAAATTCTATTGGTTGAGTTGTTTTCGACCCATCCCCAACTTAACCTTTGAATAATCAACTTTGGAGCCATTAGAAACCGAATATGAATTTATTATAAATTAATATTTCTAGCTTTTCCAAAGGTGCCCCTCACCCCTCTTATAAAAGGGAACTCCTCCATCTCATTTCTTCACACCTTCAAAGACTTTTGGTTTGGAAGAACACTACCCAAATACTCTCCCAACATCCCTCACTACAACCTAGAGGCCATAGTTTGATCAGAAAGCCATCCTATGGAGCCCTTTTGATCAAATCAAAAGGAAGAACCCGAAGAAGAGGTAATGTTTTCACCACACCTTTTCAAGTTCCTTTCTTCTTCCACATCTTCTTTCTTTGTTCTTACCATTCTAAAATAATAACTCCAGTATCTCACATATACTGTCATGTTATTATGAATATGGTACACCCATATTCAGTATTCTATCCACCCTTTGAATAACATGTCACCATACGTGCATACGTACGGCTTACCGTCTCCACTTCGTGGTGTAATTGTTATTCAATATAATATTATTTGGATGGGTATAATAATGATGTTTAACTCAGGTAAATAATAAATATAAAATTTTAATGATTCTGTATATATGATATACCATCCATTTATATATTATTTTAATATCAAAATAATGATATTGTCGCTCGTGCGTACTTACGGACTACCGTCTCCACGAACGCGATGAGATTCATTCTCCATCGTATCCATTCAAGTATAATTATCATTTGATGATTTAAAAATGATGTTTAAGGACATGATATCATTCTGTATATGAATAAGATACAACAAACATGGCTTATGTAACAAAACATATAATATAAAATGAGTAAGTTAACACCCGAAACGACGATAATTCTAAGATATTATTAACAAATCAATCTTAAAAGATCATATATGATATCATATTAATATATATGATTCTTGTATAATTTAATAACAATTATTTCACCATTATACAGGAGGTTAACCTACCCCAACCAATGAAAAGTACAAGGTAAGGGTTATTTCACAATCTCTTCATTATCCGAGGTTGTTTATACGTAATAATCTACTGGGATTTCTTTATCATCCACATCCATGTTTCTTCGAAATGTATTTCAAAACATATTTATTATTTACAAGAATATGGGTTAAAGTAATTTATACCCTTGTTTGACTTTTTATAAGTGGTTTATAAAGGAATCTTTCCGTCGATTTCAAAACAAGGTCCTTTTTAACCTTTTCGACAGAATTATGGTAAGAATGTTTTTTTAACTTATACGGCGGGTGCGGCTATTTTCCGCCGTTATAAAATATTCAAAGCATCCCTTACAAGATTATAAGAATATTTTCAAAGAAAATGTTTTAATTTATATGGATCTTAAATGATTTCAAAATAAAAGGAGATATTCCTTTAAAAAGAATATTGATTTCATCTATGTCAACATCCTTTGATGGATTTTAAGATTATTTTAAGTTGATTTATTATGATACAAAACTTATATATTGTATTGAAGGTTTTGTGATATGTTTGACTGTGGATGTGCTATTTTTATACCATTCATAGTTTATGGTGAAATTATTGACATTTCGTATGCTAGTTTTAATACGAATGTTTATGTTATGTTTAAACCTTTTCATATGGGAATGCATTGGACTTAGTAAGTGAAGGGTGGAGCCCGCTATAGCTCCTCGATGCATCGGTAGGTCTCATGAGACAAACTAGTGTCTTGGCACAAGGCATTGACAAAATCTTATTTGTAGTCTTGGCATGAGTCCTTGACTATGTGGTTATGATAGTCTGGCATTATGCATTCCAACATTATGAAAGTGGTTATTGATTTTTGCATGTGATTATTCGATTAGTAGAGTATCCATGTGAATAAGTAAATGGAATTATTTCATTTTATTTATGCCATACCATGTTTAATGTTCATGTTTGAAAGGCTTTTGTTTTAGTTATACATTTCCTTAAATGTTTATTCTTATTTATGAAAGTTTCCGCTATATTGTTATACTTACTGGGCATTTGAGCTCACCCCTTTTCTATGTTTTATTTTTCCCAGGAAGTGAAGAAGTAAGTTATGAATGACCTGCAGGGATATTGTGTGGGGATATGAGTGTGGATTATGGAGACATTATGTTTTTGTAGTAGTTTTTCATTTTATGATGTAATGTAAAACTTATGAATATATCTAGTGTTTCCAAGGCTACTAAACCAATCGGTCATTCGAGATTTGATCTTTCTTGTGATCATTACAATGTTATGTAATAATGAACCGACTCTGGGTAACTAGGGTCGGGGCGTTACAGTTGGTATCCGAGGAAGTTTAGTACAAACCTTGGAAACTAGATTTAGATAAACTCTGATTAGAGCACGTAGACCTAAGATGAACTTTGAGGATTAGTATAGAAGAATTTCCTAGAATTTTGGTATTGTAGGGATTTTGTGAGTTTTCCGAGAAATACATCCCTGTCTGGATACGAGCAGGTAGAGGCGGCTCTGGCACAGATGTACCTAGGGGTAAAACCCGAAAACACTGCTTTGAGCTAGACTCGAACGGGAACTGGTGCACGAAAACGGGCCTTGCTGCACTCTTGGTTACGACACTCCCGGGGGATATGCTTATGATAACTCTCATTTTCTTTACAATTCATTATGAAGGGTTTATGAGTATATACTTCCTCAATGAAAATATTTTTTATGATTATAGATTATATCCATAAATAGTTCAATTTATGTTAAGTGTTTTATAAGTATGGGATTATGTATTTTGATTCATAAACCAATCTAGTGTATGCCATTGTTTAGAAATGGTGCCTAGTAGAAGGAATGAGAACTCCTGCAATGCACATGATCCAAAGAGAAGGAAGGATCATATATTTCATGGTCTTAAGCTAGAATTTATAATAGAAATAGTCTCCCGTGTATTATCATCATATGAAGAAATAATATCATGTGTTGATAAGATAAGTAAAGATTTTACTGAGTCCTATGGCTTTGATGGGAAGCAAGAGAAGAAAAGGATGGAAGAGAGAAAGATGGATAAAGGGAAGAGGGAAAAGAAGAATTTTCTGATATGTGGTAACTGTGGAAAGAAACACCCTGGAACTTTCCTGAAAGGAATGGGAGTTTGTTATAAGTGTGGAGGAAAAGGGCACAAAGTACGTGACTGCAAAGGTAAGAAAATGGTTTCAAATGTACAATGCTTCATTTGCAAGGAGTTTGGACACTACGCGAACCTATGTCCTAGTCATCAGACTATGCCGCAAATGATGTTATTGGATAATAATCAAGTTATGATACTACCACAGATGAAGAGGAATGATTAGAGTTCATATGTTGACTATGTCAATTGAGTGTTGTATCAAAAATGTACTTGTTATAATAATTATGGAGTATATAAGGATTGTACTACAGTACTATTTCATTAAGGACTTTAGATTGTGTGGAACAAAGAAAAGTGACTCAATAGCAGGATAAATGTTTGGAAATTATATGGTTGAGAGAATGATAAATCATAATATAGTTCTGATACTGAGGTAGTGATTTTTGGAATAATATGTGATTGTTTTGGATAAATTATATTGGATATTCTTGACTACCTTGGAACTGATTAATGATTTGTATATTCCATCATTTTTGGGGTTTAAAACATTTTTGGATTATTGAATTATATCCATCATTCTATATGGAATAAGGGAGCATGAATGTAATCAATAAGGAATATGGTAATACATGATTAAGGTATTCATATTCTATTACGGGGTAAAAAGGATCTATATTATGTTTACCTTCATTATAAATGTTGGACTGTGAGTTTGGACAGAAGTATTTTGGATAGTTCTAGTTTGGATTATTTTGGATTGCCATAAAAGGACAACCCGGAAGTCGGGCGGCAACCCGTCGCATCCGGCAAGGCTGCGAGACTTTAACCCGCAACCAAAGGGCGACAAGGGTGTATCACCTACCACTGGCCCACGAGATGTCCTGGATTAAATAATGTAGTTTTTATTAAAAGATCTTGTAGATTAATTATAAATTCGTTTATTTTGGAACCCTATACGAATAGTGTAAATAGATGTTTTTACATTCTATTATCTTTTAGAGTGAAAGATGAGTTTGTGGTAGAAATTTATTAATGGATAAAACTCTAATTATAAAGTAAGTATATCTCCTTATGATCTTATCCAATCTCATAAATAAATTCCTCAACATTAAGAAAATAAACTTAGAACAAAAATGTTTTCATAGATGGTACCTTAAATCATCACTAATTTATGGCTTTGGTATTGTTGGACTTTTCATAGCCATGTTCTCTACCACTCTCCATCAGATAATTGATGGTTATATTTTTCTTCCATATCCATATTTTCCTACATGGAACCCTAGTATGTGTTATTTTCGTTAATCTTCATACTTTCGACTCTTTATTTTAAATAGAGGCCTCATTAACTCATTTTTCGATGTGGGATTTCAACTAAGATATTTTGAAACGTCAAAAATGTGTTATCCTAATACCCTATGTTTTGTTGAACCGATGGTATTTCAAATCATCATAGATTGATGAATATAAGGACCTAAATTTTACACTTGTTTGTGAATGATGACCTCAATCACTACCTATAAATATTTACGTTTTTCTCCAATTATATGTCTCTAATTTCCACCAATGTTCTCCTAATCGAGATCATAATTTGGTGGCGACCCATTGATTTCTCTTTTCCTCATATTAAGACTAAATTTTAGTAACCCAATTTCCGATGTGGGTTTTCCCACAAATATATTATCTACTTTCAACCTTTTATTTTCGAAGAACAATTTCAAATTGCGAGGACGCAATTTATTGAAGGAGGGGAGAATGTAACACCCCAAGAATTCATAATGTGTTATTTCTTCAAAATAATTCAATAACTTGCACTACACGCAACACCAAGTTCAATTGCACCATGACTTACCAAAAAGCCATTCAAAAGAGGTTATGAATAGTATTAACTAAATTTTAAACTTTATATAATCCTTATAATTTTTCCATATTATGAGTATCTTAGACATAATGCAAGAACAAATTCATTTTCATTATTGCACTTTTATCAACTTTTAATAGTGAACCCTTTTTAAATACAATATTTTAAACTTTTTGACTAAATGGGGACATCAAAAATTTAAAATGAAACATCCCAAGCTTCCACGGTACGCTATCTTTAAATAATACAGTAGCGTGTTTTGTACGCAACCTTGAGTTTTAACACACACCATAACCAATCAAACTAGCCGTTATGAATAGTAATACCTACTTTTCGAAATTATATATATTTTATATTTTAAAATGGACTTCATTTCTGGATTCGGAATATCGAATTTAGCCTAAGGCAAAATTTTGGTACTTTTCGGATAACTTTCATATTTTGATGAAGAGTCAAAATTACTAAATTTTAATTAAAAACAACTTTTTTAATCAAAATAATTAATAGTGATAAATTATGAATTTGAGTGGTTTTAAAGAATATTTAAAATATATTTTTAGCATTTAATATAATTTTGGTCATTGGACATAATTTTACAATTAAACCGAACATAAACAAGTGTCAATCTTTTGATTGTTATTATCTCTTAAAAACACGCTTTTTGTTTTGACAGCGGGAATTAATTTTAAATTAATTTCTGCCACTTATGTGTTTTGAATTTAGGAAAATGGATTCCATATTTGGAATCAGGATGGTCAAATTGTGTAAATAGGTAACTTTTATTTTTAGAC
This sequence comes from Viscum album, assembly GCA_963277665.1. Lineage (NCBI taxonomy): Eukaryota > Viridiplantae > Streptophyta > Magnoliopsida > Santalales > Viscaceae > Viscum > Viscum album. The sequence continues at coordinate 793,013,041 of OY728162.1, read as the reverse complement.
ATTTTGAATAATTACTGCGGTAAATATTTTATTTACCATGGTTAAGGGTAAATCCGGTAAATAAGGGTTAAAACAATAATATTATAATAATACTAAATTACCCTAAAACGTGTCTTAACCCTATTGGTTGATACATGGTCGACCATGGGTATCTTTGGGTCGATTTTGGGACCCCATGGATCCACTTGTAAGTGATAATGACACTTTATTTTAATTATGATAAAATGAATACAAGAATGACACAAGCATATATCTTTTAGAAAAACAATTGTTACATAGGGTTATATATGTTGGATTTTAGATTATAAATATTAATTAGAATGACAACAAGATTTCGTACATAATGATAATTTATTTATAATTTTTAGACATTAAATAATTTATTTTATTTATGACACAATGATGATGCAGTAATTACTATAATAGTGAAAAATTAAAATAATTGATATTATAAATACCAAAATAAATATAATATTAAACTTTTAATGAATTAAATTAATTTACTAGGATAGTATGATATATTAGAATTGATTTAATTGACTTTTTTCGAAGTAATCAATCTGTTATGAGTTTCACAAAAATCAACAATTGAATAGTGTCAAAATTGACATAAATTAGTTCTTAAAACAAATATTATATTATTAATTGATATTAAATTCTTAAAAATCTAAGGTTCGGACAAGAGACTTATATAATGATAGGTTCATCATTAATGGACCACTAGGGGGTATCTTGGATGTATGTATTATGTTTATTAACCATATTATATAAAAATACAAAGAGACATTGTAAAAGTAAAACTAATTAACTTAGAGTTAATACATAAAGATAAAGTTAATATAAGTACCCAAACCTATCTAAATTATATTGGTTGAGTTGTTTTAGACCAAACAAAAGCTTAACCTTTGAATAATAAACTTTGGAGCAATTAGAAACCGAATATTAATTTATTATAAATTAATATTTCTAGCTTTTCCAAAGGTGCCCCTCAACCCTCTTATAAAAGGGCACTCCTCCTTCACATTTCATCACACATTCAAAGCCTTTTGGTTAGGCAAAACTCTGCCCAATTACTCTCCCAACATCCCTCACTACAACCTAGAGGCCTTATTTTGATCAGAAATCCAACCTAAGGAGCCATTTTGATCAAATCAAAAGAAAGAACCCGAAGAAGAGGTAATGTTTTCACCACCCCTTTTCAAGTTCCTTTCTTCTTCCACTTCTTCTTTCTTTGTTCATACCATTATAAAATAATAAATCCAGTATCTCACATATACTGTGATGTTATTATAAATATGGTACAACCATATTCAGTATTCTATCCACCCTTTGAATAACATGTCACCATACGTGCGTACGTACGACTTACCGTCTCCACATCGTGGTGTAATTGTTATTCAATATAATATTATTTGGATGGGTATAATAATGATTTTTAGCTCAGGTAAATAATAAATATATCATGTTAATGATTCTGTATATATGATACACCATCCATTTATATATTATTTTAATATCAAAAGAATGATATTGTCGCTCGTGCGTACGTACGGACTACCGTCTCCACCAACGCGATGAGATTCAATCTCCATCGTATCTATTCAAGTATAATTATCATTTGATGTTTTAAAAATGATTTTTAAGGACTTGATATCATTCTGGATATGAATAAGATACAACAAACATGGCTTATGTAACAAAACATATAAAAGAAAATGAGTAAGTTAACACCCAAAACGACGATAATTCTAAGATATTTTTAACAAATCAATGTTAAAAGATCATATATGATATCATATTAATATATATGATTCTTGTATAATTTAATAACAATTAATTCACCATTATACAGGAGGTTAACCTACCCCATCCAAGGAAAAGTACAAGGTAAGGGTTATTTCACAATCTCTTCATTATCCGAGGTTGTTTATACGTAATAATCTACTGGGATTTCTTTATCATCCACATAAATTTTTCTTCGAAATTTATTTCAAAACATATATATTATTTACAAGAATATGGGTTAAAGTAATATATACCCTTGTTTGACTTTTTATAAGAGGTTTATAAAGGAATCTTTCTGTCGATTTCAAAACAAGGTCCTTTTTAACCTTTTCGACAGAATTATGGTAAGAATGTTTTTTTTAACTTATACGGCGGGTGCGGCTATTTTCTGCCGTTATAAAATCTTCAAAGCTTCCCTTACAAGCTTATAAGAATATTTTCAAAGAAAATGTTTTATTTTATATGGATCTTAAATTCTTTCAAATTAAAAGGAGATATTTCTTTAAAAAGAATATTGATTTCATCTATGTCAACATCCTTTGATGGATTTTAAGATTATTTGAAGTTGATTTATTGTGATACAAAACTTCTATATTGTATTGAAGGTTTTGTGATATGTTTGACTGTGGATGTGCTATTTTTATACCATTCATTGTTTATGGTGAAATTATTGACATTTCATATGCTAGTTTTAATACAAATGTTTATGTTATGTTTAAACCTTTTCATATGGGAATGCATTGGACTTAGTAAGTGACGGGTGGAGCCCGTTATAGCTCCTCGATGCATCGGTAGGTCTCATGAGACAAACTAGTGTCTTGGCACAAAGCTTTGACAAAATCTTATTTGTAGTCTTGGCACGAGGCCTTGACAATGTGGTTATGATAGTCTGGCATTATGCATTCCAACATTATGAAAGTGGTTATTGATTTTTGCATGTAATTATTCGATTAGTAGAATATCCATGTGAACAAGTAAATGGCAATATTTAATTTTATTAATGTCATACCATGTTGAATGTTCATGCTTGAAAGGCTTTTGTTTTAGTTATACATTGCCTTAAATGTTTATTCTTATTTATGAAAGTTTCCGCGATATTGTTATCCTTACTAGGCATTTGAGCTCACCCCATTTATATGTTTTATTTTTCCAGGGAAGTGAAGAAGTAAGTTATGAATGACCTGCAGGGATATTATGTGGGGATATGAGTGTGGATTATGGAGACATTATGTTCTTGTAGTAGTTTTTCATTTTATGATGTAATGTAAAACTTATGAATATATCTAGTGTTTCCAAGGCTACTAAACCAATCGGTCTTTCGAGATTTGATCTTTCTTGTGATCATGCCAATGTTATGTAATGATGCACCAACTCTGGGTAACTAGGGTCGGGGCGTTACAACTGAAATCCTATGTGGGTTCGACGGTGAGGACTTCCGTACTAGAATCCTCCATGGGTTCGATGGTGAATAATTTCGTACTGGAATCCTCCTTGGGTTCGATGATTAAGACTACCGTACTGAAATCCTATGTGGGTTCGATGATGAAGACTTTCATACTGGAATCCTTCGTGGGTTCGACGACTACGACTGCAGTGAAATGCTCCGTGGGTTCAGCAGTGATGACAACCGTACTGGAATCCTCTGTGGGTTCGATAGTGAATACTATCATACTAGAATCCTCCGTGGGTTCAACGACGATGACAACCGTACCAGAATATTTTGTGGGTTCGGTGGTGACGACTACAGTACTTGTACCTTAAGTGGGTCCCAGCTAGATGAATCAGTAAGTACATCTGATCATATCTATCATCTTACGAAGAATTATACATGTGTGAGCTGAGTGTTGATTTTCAATCAATATCACTAATATGATTGACTTGAATTCCTATGTGGATTGTGTTGTCCATTCCTATGTGGATTGGGTTGTGCTATCCTGTGTGGACATGATCGAACTTGGGCTCAGATGTTGGATCCGAACTGGAATTGATGACTTAGGTAGATGTATGGGAATACACATAAGTACTGTTGGTTGATACATCGTGATTGTATCTTTATTTTCTGGATTATCCATTTTGGATTATAGGAGACCTTCGGGAGTCTCGGGGACCATATTGATTAGCTTATATTCACCCCTACACGGGCTATGCCCGCACTACGTTGTGTTGGATGCAGACGATGGACAACGCTGATCGTGGTTGAGGCTTGTGGAGCAGGTCATTACCTAGAGGTGGACCACTGGGCATGATGTACACGGAGCGAATGACTCGACCTGAGGAGCTAAGGAGGCTATATATACCACCCTTCAGGTGGGATTTCCAAAGGACGGCTTGGATCCGCTGCATACTTTTCTGTTGCTATACTCTCTTTCAGTTGTACTTACTTTCCATTGTAATGCACTTTCATTTTGGGATTTTATTCTGGCCCACTTACTTTTTCGTACTTACTTTTGTACCGGTTTTACATAGTCTTTAATTATTCTGGCTTACTCTATGGTGTTATTTTACTTTATAAAGGCAATGCCTTCCCCTTTTTGTCGATATTTAGGCCTTTGGTGGTAGTCGCCAGCCCCTAGCCTATGGAAGGCTGGCATGGAGTAGTCACTACAGGGGCCCCGAGGACGGGTCGTGACAATAAATACACATAAAATAACATTTTTCAAAACTGATGGAGGAAAACATATTATTTCTTATTATAATCATAAATTCAGAAATATATTTAAATATTTAACGACATTTCCCCTTAATATCATACAAATATAATTAAAAATTTATTAGAAAAAAATAATGTAAATATTTGTAAACCACTAAAATAGATTGACATAATATCTAAAATGGATAACAACATTGAATCACTTGAGTATATATTATAGTCATAATGAATAAAAAATCTCTTTCACATAAATAGTATTGAATCAAATCACCTTCATATGAAAAATATTGAAAAGACATAAATGCTTGAAAAATAAGTAGTTCCCTTACATAAATATAAACATGATAAAAATATATAAAACTAAAATCATGTTTGATTTTGAAAAAAAAATATTTTAATATATTTTAAAAATAATTTCAACTACTTGATTTAAAAAAAAAGAAAAACTTTTTCTAGTACTTTTTATCTTGCAAAAACTCTTCCTATCTGAATTTCTTATCATACAGATGATGTATTACATATGTATAATTCTCTATAAATGTAAAATATATATATATATATCCAGTTCATAAAATATTTAAATTCATAATATATACATTTATATATTGATATTGTATCAGGTTCATATGTAATCAAACTGGATGTTAAAAATTAACTACCTGAAAATAAATTGTACTATTTTATATATCTATATGCATTTTTATCAAAATAAATATTTCAAACTTGTAGAAAAAAGAAATCGAATGGTGGTTGAAATGTGGATTACAACCAAAAATAAAAATCAGAGTCAAAAACCAAATAAAATATTAAATTATTATAAATCCATTATTAAATATGGAATACTCATCAAAGAGTCCAAAAAATGATCAATAGTTCATAGACAAATACAATTGAGGTATAAAAGACACATAGGTGATCCCATGTGAAAATGATTAATAGATAAGTGTCTATATAAATATTTGACATTTAGAAAATAATACAAAAAGCGTCCATGGTTAGGTTTAGGTAGATCAAAATTTCATCCAATCTGATCTCACATGAAAAAAAAACCCTATTTCTTGGCAAAACCCTTTTGACAATGCCCTACCTTCAAGATCTCTCATCGGTGGTCAATGATTTCTCAGACTCTGTGGTCTTTTTTGGACTTCCTCGGCCAAATCCCCCCTCAGTGACTCAATATCCATCAAGATTGGATCGATCCCTCTCCCTCAATTGTAGTCAAAGACTGAATACCTTTTCCCCTTACCCAATTTCCTTTTTCGATCATCGCATGCCCCTCCCCTATTATCACGTTTTATATCTTTTTTATCAATTTGTTATAATACTATTTAACATATCATAACAAATTTTTTTAACAAACATTTTATCGCTTTATATTTATTTGGTGGTTTTAACATTATTTTATATAATATTTTAATAATTTTAAAAATTGTTTTTTATTTATCATATTAAAATTAATTCATAATTTCATATTAATATATTTATACTAATAATTCATAAAAAACAAATAAATTTATATTTGATAAAAAAATATATTTCCACAATTTATATATAATGTTACTAATATTTTTACAAGATTAATGATATCAATTGAATAATTATTTTCCCTTTCAAATACACTTTTTATATTCTCATACAAAACATAAGTTTTAAAAAAAAATTAATTAAAAAAATGTACGTTAAAATATTATTTTAAACAATGAACATCATTTTTTATAATTTAAAAGCAATGATTATTATAATTTATTTCAAAAATTATAATATAGTATAAATATAAGAATAATTGATAAATCAATTTAATAAATTATCTCTTATCATTAAGGTAATATTATTATTATTTAATAATAATATAAATATTCAAATGTATTGTTATTTACTTTGACATATTAAATCATTTCATATGAAAAGAATTTATTTTTCATTATTTAATACAAAGGAATTATTAATATTCTTGATGATATAATATTTCCCCTTAAATTATTTTCATCCTCGAAATTATATTACACTACCTATAGATAGTCCAAATTTCAATATTTAGAATTAAGAAAACTATGAGCGCCAGGATTTTCCTAAATGAAATATCCATTAAAATTTACAGAAGGACTCTAAATGTTCAAGGGTTTTATCCATATATTTTCCTCTAATGTTTTCAAATCCTAATATATGACACCATCTATGATTTCCCAAGACATGTTCCATTTTTTATAATTTATTTATTATTTATCCTATTGGGATCGCAATGGTTTAGAGTTTTTAACTATTTGGATACATCAAAGAATTCTAATTAGATCACGAAAAAATTAAAGGACAATAATACTATTCTTATGATTTATAAGGGTTAAATACCGTAAAGGGTCCTTATACAGTCACTCACTTCTACATGTCTATATTCCCTATGAAAAAGATTATTTGAGGAATATAAGGTTAGAAACAAAATGCTCAGTATGGGGTTTCAAAATAGGAGGAAACATATCTGTATTTTTCAATTCAACACAAAAAATAAAACTTGTGATACATCTTGAGAATTAAAAATTATAAAAACATTTTGTGATATTAAAATAATCTTAATTATTTCTAAATATTTTTCCAAATATGTAACCGTTATAAAAATACATTTCATTAATAAATGAAAAAATAAAAATTTCTTTTGATAAATCATAAACATTCATAAATAGTTATTAAAAACACAAGGGATCAGAACACGATGTCACTGTTCACTCTTGATAAACATATTAAGATGGAAATAGTCCCATGATAGATTAGGATCACTGTCTAATCCCATAGCATTCTTGGGATACACATCATGCGCCCCATACATGACATATCATGAGATTTTAACATTCCCAATGAATTAAAGCGCTGTATAATTCAGGACAAAACCATCACGTGATTAGAAAAAAGTCCCAAAATTGTATTGGTTCACTCCCTATTACATTTATTCACTGACATAATCTCCATGTGTATATGTATGATTAATTATGCATGTAATATATATTTTTACATGAATTTATTTACATACATATAGGAAATAATTTTTTAAACATAAATTGATACATATAAAATTATATTTTTATATAAACGTATCGATTTATGATAGATTAAAATTCAATTTTACACTAGAATAATATATATATATATATATATTCATATGTATAAATGTTAAAATATAATTCATATGAAATGATATATTTATGTGTTTATATATATATACTCTTATTAGAAAATAAAATAATTTTAAATTAAACAAAAATGTTGAAAAAATTGATAACTTCACCTGCACATAACGTGTTCTAATCTAGAAAATAATTTTATAAAGTGAAAACAATGTCAGAACCTGATTTTTAACATTAAAATATAAATATATATAAAAATACATTATTAATATTATTATCGAAATTATATACTTAATATCATGATGTTTATATATATTGGAGAGAAATTAATGCTATTTTTTTAAAAAAAAATCAATAAAATAAATCTTATGAACAACTGTGGAAGAAATGATTTATTAACTCAAAATTACCCCCTTACCATTATAAAAATAAAATTGAAATACCGTTATAAAATATGGATGGACTAAAAAAATTCATTATAAATTATTAAATCCAAAAATCATTTTAAAAATTATACCAAATATCCCATAATATATGTTTACATCTTTAAAATACAACATTTCTATTATTATAATGTGATACATTTTTATTGTTTTATATAGAGCACATTTTGTGGGTTTTTCTCAAGGTTGATTCCTGATGCTTAGGGATCTTTGGTCCAATTGGACCTTATATACATATTGATCCATGTATAATGATAAAAAAACCAAACAAAACTTGTACCTTCCAAATATAACATACACGCATATACCCATGCTAACCTGACATGAACCGATTCGAAATAATCATTATTTAATTTAATCACATTGAATCAACATAACCTTATCTATAATGGGTATAATAAAACAAAATAAAAAATAGAATGAAATTATTAAATAAATATATATATATATATCATGTTGTACCTAGTGAAATGGGGGATGAGATGTTATTATACTATTTTTTTAACTACATTTCGTCTTAATTTTCTCATTCATAGCTTGTTTAAATCTCATTATGCTGGTATAATAGTTAATGATGGATAAAAAGAATGACCATAATTTCTTATATTGAACATAAATTTTTTTATAATTAATGATTATTTGAGTATATATTATATTTCTATATGTAGAGCATGATTTCACACAATTTTTATTAAGAATTATAGTTGATATAGAAAATAATTATTTCATAATAATGTATACATATTAAATAAATTTGTAAATACACAAGAAGGGGAGAATATATTTTTGTTATAGAAAATATAAAATGGTGTGTTAGCCAATCATGTATATGGTTGAATGGGAAATGTTTTAAACCATTTCAACATATACCCATTTTCCATTTTAACCAATCAGATGGGACCCTAGAGAACTGAATTTAGTATACAAATTCTCCTATATATGTGATGGAGCTCTTCTCCTAACCTCCATATGTATAATATACATACACATGGATTTGGGGATGTGGAATTGATTATCCCTACCCCAATCATCTCATATTCCATGCGTTAGCCTAAATTATATAATATTTGTGTGGGGCCTCTCAGTATTGTGTATTATTACTTATATCTAGTATTTGTTATATAAATACCCTCATTGGTTACCATTATAATTTTATCATTGTTAACTACTCGTAAAGATGTTGTATTATAATTTTTTAACTTACTAGACATGATCATGCATACACTTGTTTATTCACGACATTGTTAGGACATCTAGGAGGTTCCCTACTTACAATGTATATACTCATAGAATTCATAGGCACTATAGTAGATATTAATCTATTATACTTTAGATAGGGATATTGTCATGAATTATATTTATGTAGCCTAATTGATCATGGTTGTTGTTAGATACCTATTTTATAGATTCAAGTTTTGGATTTTTGTTTCCATGATAGTCACATAGTACAAGTGCAATGAGGATATCTTTTGTTGATCTAGAGGTGTCTCCATCAGTTGGACATACATTTTTAGATATTTTAATTCTTGTTTTGTTTATGAGATTCTAATACATGTGGAGATTATTTAGTTTCTCATATTTTATATTTTTTAAATTATTTGAAAAATTGTTTAAGGTCCATGCATGATCATATTTGTTATATATTTATTATAGTTTTGAAATTCTATATAACGATTATCTTGGAAGTTACCTACTTATCTGGAGGTCTTGTTGAATTCCCATGATGGATTCTATTTTCGATTAGAAACCCCTTCTACGTAAATCACCTCCCACTATTTAGTTTTCAACACTTTTAAATTATTCCAACTAATAGCAATCTGGATGTGCGCCTGAGGTGAATTGGTGTATCTTTTGGGAATTAGATGATAATTATTATGTAGATATTCATTCATTAGGGGTTTATATATAGGGTATAGTAAATTCCTTGAACATGTCTGATAGGTTGTTGAATCCTTTGTGTAGTAGGATATCTGGGTGGTTGCTGACTTTTATTAGTTTGGAAGTCATATAGTGGAGCATTGTGGGGTCTTGGGTTTGTATTGGTATGTTAGTTTTATGTGAGTTTGGGTAGAAAAATATATTGTGTAATTTAATTAATCAATTTGGTGATAGGAGTTTTTCATTATAGGTCTATACTGACGCCTCTGACTCAGTCTTGACCTCGACCTCGACCTCAACTTGTTGAGTCAATATGGTGTTGGGTGTTTTCCAATATAGGTTTATACTGACACATCGTCCTCATCCTCAGCCTCGACCTAGGCCTCAACCTCAACCTCAACCTCAACCCCCCATCCTCTAACTCTGCCTCCTCCTCCCACCATCCACAACATCCCGGACTCCACATCCCATCCCATATGTCTCTCCCTCCGCATTCTCACCCCAAACCCCTCCCCATCCCTCTACCTCAACCTCCTGGCTTCCGACTCCAAAACTCCCCCTTCACATGTTTCCCCTTCCCCACATGTCCATTTCTCACTCACTCATAGGTTGAATGATTATTTCACCTTATCAACGACCTATCATCTCCTCCTTTGGCATTATCCCCGGATCTTCTTTGATAGTGAGTTCATAATGCATCTATATCCACTATCTTGAAAACTGCAGTACACATTAATTTGAAATAGATTACCTCTATGTTTGTTTTTAATTTATTTATTTATAGACTACAATTTCTCATTCCATATTCATTTGAACTATATGATTCATCTATTTTATTGATAATCATGTAATAGAGATAAATTTATTTCATAATATGTAATAACTACGTAAACTATGCTTATAAAGATGACTTAGATATATTTCACGTACTTTATCTTAGTGAAATATTTTGTTATGAATTTTTCTTATAATGATGTATCATCTAAACATGATGTTCTGAGAATAAAAATGTTGGATCTTGTTATGAATTCATTTAGAAATTAGACAATGATGTTTAGGTTTATGAGTTGTTATAACATATGAATGCGATGAAGCATTGTTGTAATTTAATTTGAATCCTAAATTATCTCATCAATATTGTTGTTGTGATTGTAATTTTAAGATTTATTTTATTTTCCCACGAGATTCCATTATATGAATAATCATTGTAAAATCAATTTTTATTTTTTTTATAATGACATATTATGATCCAATATGATCGATGTTTTTTCAAGGATAGTAAAACTAATCTTCAAAATGTTTATTAACGATGTTTTTTATTGTAAAATATATATAATCTAGAAATAATATAATTATCGGATGTTTTAAGATGTCATGAATTCCACCATGCTTCACCTAGTTACCTGGATTATGATCGACGTATCACCGATCATCCATTGTTTTCCATTATATGTATTTAATTTTATTAATTTTATAGGTATGATTCGATTTAATTGTATTATTTTTTATTTCTTGTCATCTATCCACATCTAATTAATACCATTCAGATTTAAATTTTTCAAATTTCTTGTTCGTGTAAAATCACTATTTAGAGTGGAATTCGAGAATCTAATGTGGTAGAGTAAATAACAAATGTCTTTTTTTATTTCAATTATTCATCACAAACTTAGTCATTACATTTAAATGACACATTGATTCTAGTACTCTTGAATGTAATATTACTACATCCTATGACTATAACATTATATGTATCACATTTTTTAAAAAAATTAATATATCAGTAGGTTCTAGGTATTGAATTTTTGAAACATTATAATGTTGTTTTGGTGATGATTTTTTCCTTTGATTTTCATTAGTATTGGATTAAAGTTTTGTTAAAATAATTATAGTTACCATCCCTTTTGATTTCTCTTTTCATGCTCACTCCTATGATCATTTATTTTTTTTATTTTCTTCATTTGTACAGTTTTCCTAAGATCCAAATAATGGAATTTTTTATATTTGTTCTTCTGACATTTTACAGAGATCAAGGTAATGACTCTACTTATAATTATTTCATCATGAAAGTGAATATTTAGTTAATTATAAATATTTATAAGTCATTAATATTTTTTAAAAAAATAGTTATTTTAAAATGATTTCATTTATGATATGATGTAAATTTCATCCTGCAATGTCATGCATTTTGATTATTTTTTCATCAGGGGTGTTAAATTGGAATTATTTATTATGTTATACCACAATTAAAAATAATGTTATGGTGTAAATTTGTTATATTAAGAAATTAAATGTTTTTGAGTGTTTAAAATAATCTTCAATTAGAATTTCTATAAATGTGTTTTGATTCTATGTAGCTACAATTTTTTTGAAAAAGTCATTATACCAAACAAGATATATTTAATTATAAACTCATGTATACATATAAATTAGTGTGACTAATGGATCACCTTTTTCAAAAATGAAATGTAATTTTTATATTAAAAATTTTTATTATTATTTTATATTATTCACAACAGGATGTCTACAATGTCATGGTAGTGGTATGATGTGAAATTTTATTCTTCTAAACTGTCCTTCCAAACCTATTACTATAATTCTATGTTGTGTGTTCATATGTGGAGTTTTTTATTCAAATTATACAATTTCTTGTATCCATTGGTCTTCATCAGTAAATTAATTGCTCTATTTTATTTCTCTTCAAAATAATTTTCATCTCCCGTTTCATTTTTTTATTCTATGGATGGTGAAATGAGTTCATCTACTATGTTGCACGAAGTTTTATTGTATTATGAATTACATAGGTGCTTTCCTCGACCATCACCATCCAGGCTACTATCATTTTGAGGATGGAATGTAATGTGATTATGGTTTTTACGAACATGATAATCTTCATGATTTTGTGGGAACCCATTGTAACATTACCTTGTACCATTATCTCGATATCCCAAGCCATGAAATTCCTCATGAAATTGGAGCATTACATAACCATTACTGATTTTTATATAGATTAAATAGAGAGAGTGGAGAATTGGTATGGTTCCACCAACATCGATGTCAACAACAAACCTTTTTGCTTGGATGACACTGATGATGAACCCTGTTTGAGGAATTTGAACTTACAAATTATTAGGGGGATCATACAACCATAGTTGGGATTGTTGGATTGAGGAAGTCTTATCATGTGGATTCAATTCATTTTGAAATAAAAAATACATATGGGAAGGCTTATACTTCTCCAATGAATAAATTTTTAGTTATTAGTTCATCACTTGAATGTATTGATTATTCCTTACATTTTTATGATTTCATTCCTTTCATTGGGTCAAAATTTTTGGCACAACTACATACGTTTCACAAAAATCATGGTTCTGATTTTATTCAAATTGACTTGGCATAAACCACAATTGACGAATTGATGATTTAGAGTTTAATCCTGAGTGTTTAATATTCGATCTTATGGACATTGCTCTGTATCATGGCTGGATAACTGATCCCCATGTATGATCTTTTGAATCATGTGACTTTATAATTTTTTAGAAAAAATATTATATACAATCTCATAGTGTATAGTTTTTAGACATTATTTTTAATTATTTCCTTTTCTAAATATTCATGTTTCCACGTATATGCTATCATGGGTCTATACAGGGGGTTTATAGGGGGTGTCTAGGGCCATGGATTTATAGGGTGTGTCATGGGGTGTCTGCGGGGGGCGTAGTGGGGTTGTCTGTGGGGTCAAAGGTGGTGTCTTGGGGGGAGGGGGGGGGGTTCAGTGGGGGTGTCTAGAGGTGTCCAAGGGGATGCCTAGGGGTTTTCCAAGGGGGCTGTCCAGGTGGGGTATATTGGGGGGGGGGGGTTGGTCTAGGGTGGTCTTGTGTGGTGTGTCGGGGGGAGGGGGTGTCCAAGGGGGCTATATCTAGGGGAGTCTGCAAGGGGGTTTTGTCCAGGGGTATAATGGGGTATGCATGGGGGATGGATTTTGATGGGGGGGTTATCCAGTGGGGGGGTGTAGAGGGTTTACAAGAGGAGATTGGCGGTGTTCATGGGGGGAGGGGTGTGCTGGAGGGGTGGGTGGGGGTCGGTCCAGGGGGGAGGTTGGGGATGCTGGGGGTTTCTAGGGGTGGTACAGTGGAGGGGGGGGGGGGTTCAGTGTTGGAGTCCAATAGTGTCTTGGAGGGTGTGCAACATGGTTCTGTCTAGGGGGGTGCAAGGGAGTTCGGTCCAGCGGGAGTGGGGGTGTTCAAGGGGGATAGGGTGTTTGGGGAGGGGGTCTATCTAGGGGGGAGGGAGTGGCTACAAGTGGTTTTTAGGGGGATTGAGGGTGTGAAATGGGTAGGGGGTGTGCCGGGGGGTCTGTCCAGGGGCGGAGGTGCTACATGTGATGTCTATGGGGATAGTAGGTGGTCTGAAATGGTGGAGGGGTTTTTCTAGGGGGTTTATCCAATGACGAGGGATTGCAGGGGGTTTCTTGTGGGACAATGAGGGTGTGAAAGGGGTTAGGGGCAGTAGTTTCATACCAGTTTGCATTCTCCTTTGAATGAGAAAGGTGAAAACAATGTGGGAAGCTCCAATTTCATGGAAAACCAACTATACACAATGTCTGAAAAACCGTAGATATATATACTTCTTCAGAACTATCTATACCAACAGTTTGAAGAACTATGGGTATGTGTGATGTGATGATACCTTTCTATACCCACGATTTATGTTACCGTGGGTATATAATTTTTCCTTTGAAAATGTATAACCATGGTTTACCAAAACCAAAATTAAGATGAAATTTCAGTGGGCTATACCCACAGTTTCTATAAAACTGTGGGTGTAGAGAAATCCTCAAGCCTCAGGAGCCCATGATTCATAAAACCGTTGGTGTAGCCAATATCCACACTTTGATGGTCTATACCCGTGATTTCAAACCATGGGTATAAGGTTATTTTATAGCATTGAAACAAAATAACCCATGGTTAAACCACCTTAAACATGAAATTCAACCTTATCCCCACTGCACACAACTGCCCGGTTCCAACCCTTCTCCCTTGCCCAAATCCCCCCACCCCACACCATCACCCCCACCACCTGCTCATGTACACCCCCACCCCACTTGTACACTTTTACTCCACTCCTTATTTCAAACCCAATTAAACCCCCTCCCAATTCCCCTACCCATGTACACCCACTTCCCCTCCCCCATTTCACCATCCCCCACCACCCTCCACCCTTGCAACCCACCTGCAGCCTCCCCTAACTATTGCACCTTCCCCTGCCCTTGCACCCCCTTCCCCCTACTCACTGGCCAACCCCTTACACAAACCCTCACCCACCCTCCTTCCCCACATCCTAGAACTCTACATCTTTCTATTATACCTCCATCCCCCTCCACACTACACAACCCACTAGAGTCCCCCTCACCCTGCCCCCCGCTCACGACACCCCCCTCACCCTACCAATGCACACCCCCACCCCCTACACTCCCCTACCTCTTTCTCCCCTCCCCCTACCCTTTTCACCACCATTCCCACCCTGAATTCACCACACCTTGCACACCCCACCCCCAATATGCCCCCTGCACACCAATCTTACCCACCCCCTTTCACCCCACCTGCACACTCTCTCTGTCCCTTTAACCTCTACCCCCTACTCACTACACACCCCTATTTCACCACTACACAACCTGCCACCTTGACACACCCACATCTTCACCATGTACCATGTACGCCCCATCACACACTTCTCCTTACCCCCCCCCAACACACCCCATGCCCCTCCCCCCTACACCCCCTGCCCCCTACACACCCCCATCACCCAACCAGCCCCTACCACCCATGCTAATTATTTTTTGATTTCTAATTTAATATTGAGTAATTTATCCACATCAATATATTTTAAATCAAATTCTAATGACATATAATTACTGAACAATCATTAATACACATACAATATTCAAAAATAATGTATGTACTATTTTTTAAGAAAAAAATAAAAAAAATTACAAAAAAGGTATAATATATTACTAGATATCCTTGAAAATAATGTGAATATGTGCAATAAAAATAAATGTTTTAACAATAATGACCAAATTACACAATTATTTATTAATCAGTTGACTGTAAATTGTTATCTTTTAGAGCCAACATATTAAAAAAATTACTATCCTCAAAAATCAATACAGATTTTTTCAATGGTTTGTTAACACTAACAATTCCTAAATAACAACCATAGAGGTCACACTATAGACATAAATAACACCTTAGACATCATAAACTATGATTTTTTAGGGATACTTATTAGAATAATGATTATCGTCAGAAACTAACACATGTTTTCACAGTGTTTTTTCCACATTGACACTTCCTAATAAATCTTGAATGGAACTAACTAACACAATGAAAGAATATTCTTATATTGTTATGAAATCCTAGTTAGAATTATTATTAATAGTTTAAAATTATTTCATGAGTTCATTACATCATGTTTATTGATGATCCCCTTAACCCTTATTTGGATTATGGGGAGTTGTTTGACTTCCGATGGAATACTTTTCATTTCTATCAATGTTATTTTTCATCTAATACCGAGGAATATTTATGTTATAATCACGAGTGAAGTGGATGGTTGGAACCTACAAAAATTCACCATATTCATGTCCATATATTTTTCTAGTTTCATATAAATTTTCATGAATTTACAATTTATCCTTCCATGATAATATATTCTTATTTTGTGAAACATGTCACATTTTTAAATAATGTTTGTTTTCTCATTAATATTATCTCCCCTAAAACAAGGTCTCCTATAAAATTAATATCTTTAAATGTTGAGAAAAAAATATATGATCTTGTGACAAAACCTCAACCAACATATACAATAGCATAAAATCCCATTTACCTTATTGATGAAATTTGTCATGTTTTTTTACTAGACACACTTACTATTTTTTAGTTTTCCCTTAGAGCTTTTGTTATCAGTTTACAGAAATATTAATATGTGATATACCTACGTACAATATTTATCCATTAGTGGGTTTCAAAGAATTTTTTGATACTATTATTTTTTAAAATTTGGTTTTTTCCTGCATATGAAAACGAGACTTCATTCCTATAGTATAATCATTTAGGGTAGTGAGTAACATTTTCCAATAAGTTGGGGTGTATTCTGATCTAAATGATATCATGATTCATTTTCCATCATAACTCAAAGAAATTACTATATTTATGGTTTTTAACAATGAGAGTATTCAAAAAGTCCATAGAAATACGTTGTATCCATGGTTTCCCTAACTCTGGCTACTAAAGCTGTTGTTGTAGTAGTTTTCAACATATGCGTTTTAATCCATGGAATTATTCTATATATTCAAACAGTTTGAAATATATATGTTTTGCATGAATTTAAATGGTTTTACCTTGGGAATTATATTATAATATGTCATTTATTTCCATAGAAATTATAGGTTATATCCATGATCATAACAATTGTAATTTTTAACTACACTGATGGTTGAACCATAGATCTCGGTTCCTAATAACACATTAAAAAACCATGGAAACTACACCCTACTTCCATAGTTAATAACCATGAAAAATTATTTCTACCTAGCTATACCTAATCACCAAATCCTTCTATAATATTTTCACCTTATAGCATTACTCACATCACATAGTTACGAGCAAAAAAACACACAAAACCATCCAAATACAAATAAAATCAAACATAATAAAATATATATCATACGAATTCAGACTACATCTAATATAAACATTTTAGAATTTTAATACTAATATAAATATCATCATTTTAAAGAGAAATATTTTAGAAAATTAAATTTATAAACCAAGAATAAAATTTAAACATGAAATGTTCCTCAATATCAGCATCACCAAAACCATCATGACCCTCATAATCTCCTATAGAAACACCAAAGTTAGTATCACCTCCCCTCTTATCACCACAACCACCACCATCACTATGATCACTGAAATATTCACTGTATTATTCACCTAAATCAATATATGGAGAAAAGAATCCCAATAAATATAATGCATACAAATGAGAACACATTTAATTTATGAAAACACTCAATGATTATATGGTGATTCATATAATATCATTATGTTATCTATAAAATACAATGAGAAACATAATTCATACAAATTATAACACATTTAATTAATGAAAGCATTGATATATTCTTTGGTATGATGATTCAAGAACATAATATTGAAGACAAATAAGAAGTATGTATAGAATATAGAGAAATTAGAAGAGTCTGATGGTTTAAATAGAAAAAAATAAGAATGAGGGAGTAATCATGTTTAGAGATGGTTAAAATAAAAAATAATATTTATTTAATAATGATATTATTATATATGTTCATTCATGTATATATTTAATCGATGTTGGAGATTATTAGAATTAAAAAAATAAATGAAAAATTAGTACATATAGGGGGGAAACAATAAGTTATTAGGTGAATATCTAATGGTTATTCATGAATGGATAAATAATTAAATTATGGAACACCACATGTTGATGGAAATTGGAAGTTTTTTATTTCATTATTGGGATACATGAATAAACTGGTGGGATGTCATTATCATTATATGGTTACAAGGATCACATCCAACCCTTTATAATATTATATATAAAACAAGTGGTTGAGATTTTACTTGTAGCTTATAATGAAATGTAATAATATAGTCTTACATATAAGAGATGAAATTTATTAAAAATACCATGTTTCCCCTCTGCTTTTTATTACTATTTATGAATGTAGTAAATTGAATATGTTTAAGAACATCAATTGACTATGGCATATATATAGGTTTAGTTTAATAATTATGAAAGAACATATTGTTTTTAGAAATAAAAATAAATTTTTATATCTAGAGGTAAAGTGGATGATGTGACATTTAAAATTATCCTAGTGTGGAGAATATAATTGGGCCCACATCATTAAAAAGTCGATTCAATGATGGAAAATCATTATAACAGTTGAGAATTTTGATTGTAATAATGATTATCCACTAAAGAATAATCAGTGGTTAAATAATCAATTTTTTCACTACATGATAGATCTTTAGATTCCATGAGCTCACCATTAGCTATGGTATGATTTAATAACATCTTAATTTTTAAATATGACGCCAAAAGTTTACCATGATACATTTTTTTCATGTTTTCTCATACCATCATCCATGTAAGAATATAATTGTATTAACATAAAATCAATAAGAAAAACTATTGTGGGAATACATATGTTGTGAATCAACCATGATGAATAATAATCATGATAGTAAACATATTCTATATCAATTGGTATGTTTGTTTGGGAAATTATATCAAAAGATATGAAATAATAATATCACATGAAATAATGGTTAAAGATGATATTATACAAGATTAATGTTATTTCACTACATTCAATGAGGGAATGGTGACAATGTAATGAGTTCATAAATGATAGGTTTAATAAATAATAATGAATTGGACTATCTAACAAAATGAGAAAAATAATTCAATGTTTTCAAGTTTCATGATATTTTTTACACATAAATAGGTAAATAAATCTAACAAACATTTCCCTATTTGGTGATATATGGCCTTTGGCATATGTAGAGTACTATCTAAGGTCACAATGACTAATTCCCTAATATAGGAATTACATTGTTTCTCTGGTCTGAGGGAGGATGTTAAAAACAAAATTATTCAACCACTTTATTCATCCACATAATAATATTTCACAAAGTCCTGATGATGTATGATATAAAACATATCGTAAAAAAAGTAATATTAAATGATATGAATAATATTTAATATTATAGGTAGAAGATGAATATTTTCCACTATAATGAATGATGAAAAAATATTGGATCTCAATAATCTCATAAATAAAAAGGTAAAATGAGCGGAGAAGGGAGATCTCATCCCCTGACTCCTGCTATTTAAATGAGAATAACCCCATAAGGAATTTTAAAGATGGAATATATAATATCTATTATGTTATCCTTAGAAAACAACACACATCCCTACTTTGTAACCAATCCACCTCCATTGTATAACTGGTGGCCTTTATAAAAGATAAACTACACTTTCCAGCCCACCGAGTACCTAGTACCCCTCCATTGGGTACTATATAAATGTAGTTATTTTAAAACATTTATTAAGAGGCACCAAATGCCTCCCAATAGAATGACCAATGACTAATGTAATTTTTTTATGTTAGCCACCACCAAATTATTTGGAACTCAATCCTCTAAATAACTATTAATCAATTGTTAAAAAACATCCTAGATATGTAGAATCTCTTGAAATTCCAATTCATATCCCAGTTCACAAAAATATGCCTACATAAAGAAAAAATTTAATTTTTCATTGGAAATTAGAGAACTAATAATTGTGTGGGTCTTTATAACTCCCAATCATGAAAATTAAAATCCGTGAGAAGCATCCTGGATTATCCCCTGATTCCCAATATAACCATAAAAATTTGATACCATCACAGTTTATCAATTCCAACTATCCACAAATCCACCATTCATAATTCCAATCTAGACTAATTTTCTCTTCATTGAAATATACTTTCCTCTCACTCCACGCTAATTAATTATAATTAGAATAATGTATCTAATTAAAAAACCTATTAAACACAGTCATGAATGTGAAAATCTCCTAGCTTACATCTACACACACTGATAAAAATATATTGAACACATAATTGTTCATTAAAGGAGGAGGGGGACCACATGGAGGAGTTTGACCATATACGAGGCTCAATAGAGGTGGTGGGGTGGCCACCAAAGAGAATAATCATTATGGGGAGGTGAGGTGTCCAATGATTAGTGTCAGTAGCTAACTGTGGGGTTTCCTTGTTCGGTGGAAGTGAAAAACACTGTCGGTGGGAGATGATCGGGGGGAGGAGATGCCATGATGGGTTGGGGAAGGAAGGATGCCCACAGAGGGTATCAAGGAGGAGGGTGTCTCCATTAGAGATTTTGAGGGTTTGATGGGTCATGGAATGGAGAAGGATCGAGGAGGTGCCTGACCATTTTTAAGAAAAAATACAAGGTAAATTTTTAGCCATGGAGATACAAAAGAATTTTGGCTATAAATATTTTATATCCAGAGATCTATAAAACCATGGATATAAATCCATGTAAATATCCGAATTATCCATTAGAACCACACTTAAGGGAAATAAACTCATAACCCATGTCAATGTATTTCTAAAAATGTAATGTTTCAAGGGTGACCATTAAAACCATTCAAAAAAGTTCATATAAGTCCTTTTAATATCGCATGAGAAACATAATTATTATTACACACTTTAAAAATCATAAACACTACCAACATGAAATATCACCATCGAAAACCACTAAAACCCATTATTTATTGTTCAAAACACACATAGAATCTAAGAGTTTCCATTGAAAAATATTTTATATATCTAAAAAATAATTTATAAATTGAAATCCCTTAAAAAAATACATTGGTGATTTTTATCGAACATTTGGTGTGCTCGAAAGTGGAAAAATATATTTATAAATTGTGTTTTAAAAGAAAGTCTCATGGTATTATTTGGAATCCATGTAAAAATTGGTTTCCATTTTTAAAATATTCATAGAAATATATAGTATAACTCGGTAGGTATTTAAAACATTTGTTAGATAGATGCAATTATGGTTCAACAATTTTAAATAGTTATGCACAGGAGAAAACATTCCTTAGTCAATATAAATTCATATCCGTTGAAAAATACCTCTAAAAATGTATCAAGGAATGTATCTCATGTTATAGGTACAAAAAAATAAATATTAAGAAACACCAATACCAATTAAGGAGTAGTAAAAATTTAACAAAACAATGTGATTACAAGGAAACTAGTAGAAACAAGGAAGAAGAATAAAATTGATGAGAAATGAGATTATAAATTAATAATCCAGAGTAAAATCACAAATAAATCCCTTGAAATCACTGTGATAGTTAAATTAATTAATGGGAACAGGTGAATTTTTGGATACACTAGGTGGCACAACACATGAATGGGGGGTGGGGATTTAATTTATGTGGGTAAAAATAGGAATTCTAAAAAATTAAAAACATGGTATATCACACTATTAGAAAAACTATGTTCTGAACTATAAAGAGTCACTAGAGGACATTGATCATAGATATTAAGTGAGTCGCATGGTTAAACATAAAATTTAATAACTGTGCAATTATAACTTTTATATGTCATAAATATATCACCTAATTTCAACACTGTTAAAACTCACTATGCACCAAACCATGAAACCTGAACTATACACAAAAAACATCAACAGTCCAGGTTAGTTATCATTGGGAGAGAGGGAAATAATAAAGGCTCAAAAAAATTAAAACAAACAAAATGATTGAGTTAACTTAATGTGAAGGTGTTGTATTCCTCTCCACCATAATGATTTTTTCATTAGAGATGCTCAAATAAAATGGTTGATTAAAAAATAATTGGATACAAACCCCCATTCTATGGTCATGATTCTGGAAACATGAATACTAAATGAGATTACTACTAGTGTTTGATGACTTTATCATCAATATTGAAATTGGACACACCAAAATTGGCTAATTCCCTAATAATAGGAAACCATAATGGTCTTTAATAGAATTCAACAAAGTCTCAAAACAAATGGAAGGCACTCCAATGTTGCAAAAATGATTACATCATAAAGCAAAACCTCAAAACCCAAGGAACACCCCATCTCAAAGGGTATGATGGACCAACCAAAAAAACTCAAAAAAAACATGATGAAACAACCCAATACCTAGAAATAGACAAATGATCAACAACCTTACTTTGATGGTTGTTGTTGGAAAAGAATCAAAAACCATGCCCCACCCAATACCATAGCTTCATCAAAATATGAAAGGAACATGCTGGGTAAAATACAGTCAAAACCCCAAAAATGGATCGTCAATGGAGGTATCCCCATCATATTATAATTCTAATAACACACCAAATATCCAAAACAACAATTCATTCCTATAAATTTGAATGATTAAAATCGCTATAAGTGATGAAATATTCCTTGAAAAAGGGAATGATTACTATGGACCACATTGAAATTTTGAAGTACCACAACAGAAATCCATATCTAAAAGACCAAAAATATTCCACTTTGAACAATATATATTGATTGATACCACAGAAACCATGGACAACCAAGACATATAATTTGGGAGAATACAATGCATGATTATAATTACCTCAGAACGAATATTCCCAAAGGAGAATGAAAAATTATATCCATATAATAGAGGATAAATTGGATGTATCATTGGGAATATTTCCCAATACTCAAAAAACATTTGAACTAATTCCAATAACCATGTAATCACTTAATATGTAACATTCACTAGGGGTAACAACAATCCATATCACACCCCGACCTATCTTTTATTTTATATTAAAATTTTATTTGGATTTAAATTCATTTTGTGGTCTGGGTTCTATCCCAGAAAAAAAACATTTGAGTTATGTTAAAAAGTGAACATTTTCAGTTGATGTCACTGGAAATAGGGGGAGCACATGTTGGATACCCTACGCGGCTCAACATAGGCAATGCAACGATTTTCTTTCTTTCAGAGAAATTAAAATGAGTAAATATTGTGATTTGTTGTGTTATTTAATATATTTTTTTAAATAAATAAATAATTATTATTAAAAATGAAAAGATAATAATAATGATAATAATAATTATTATTATTATTATTTTAGGTTGTTATGTGGGTACCACATGACTAGCGGAAGTCAAATGGTTAGTCCAGGTACTGTACGACTATGGTGTTTGAAGTGAACAAAGAAAAATAAATTAGATTACTTAAAAATTAAAATTTTGGTTAAATAAATAACATACGGAATAAGGATAAAACAAATATTCATGAATAATAATATTATATTATTATTAAAGAGTTTTTATTATTAATGTTATTATTTTTATCATTTCTATTTTGTTATTAATGATGTTATTATTATTTGGTGTATTATTAATATTATTATTATTAGGGTTATCATTAGTATATGTTAAAGTTAATGTTATTTATTATTACTATTGTTATTTTCTTTATTAGTTCATTTTCCTTATTTTTTTATTTTCTTTTTTTGTTTCCTCTCTTACCCTAGTGACCCCCTCGTTTTTTCTCTTCTCTCTTGGACTTCCAGCTCTCCCATCTCTCTATTATCATTCCCTTGTGTGAAGTACCCTATCAAATGACCTCTCCCCACAATGCCCTCATTTAATGCACCTCCACCCTCCCTATAGGTTGTGGTGCACCTCCGGCCTCACCTCCTCAGCACAATGGACCACCACCTCCTAGCTCAGTCGCGCCCCTCATCGGTGCCTGTTCTGGCATGCACCTCATGACCTGCAACTCATCCTGCTGGCCAACTCCAACGACCTGTGGAAATGCCCCCCACCCTTTGCGCATACCCTGGTATCCATGAACCCTCCAACCAATCGCATGCTTCATGACACACCCATGTCCGACCTACCCTCTTGCCAGTGTGACTCCTGGCTAGATCGAACTCCATCTACATGACAATCCTCTTCTAGCTGGGGTGAAAATCAGTTGGCACAACCCTTCCCATCTATGTAACCCCTTCCATAGACAAGTTCTCCAATGTCCCCAGCACCTCACCATACTTCTAGGGATTGGTGACCAGTCTCATCTCTCCCCCTTTCCCACATTGTTCACGACACTAGACATGTGCCTCCTCGATTGGGGTTGTGATGGCTTACTGGATGAATTTGTCATTAGTTTTGACACCAGACACTGAGGGAACGTGGTCTGGGTTCGTACATACCCTCCTGCTGCTGTGTTAATGTGAGTTTTTTGCTTCACCACTTTGATTAATTTAAATCATCATTTTTATGTTTTTATATGTCGTGCATAATTTTTTAAATTCATGATTTCATGGGTTCATTTTTTTTCTTACTTCCATGGTTACTAAATTAGTAATGTACTAATTTTATAGTATTAGTTCTATGTTGAATGAACTATTATGCCATTTTTCATTGATAGTGTGACAGGTGTTTAATGAATGGCACCCTCCTCATGTTTGGTTGATAACATGTTTGGCTCTTACAAATGGTTATAATTTTTAAAATCAGGTTTTGGTCATTAAAATATATTGTTGACATTTAGAGAAATTTTATTAAAATTTTTTCAAATAGATTTATAATGTGATTTGGGATAAAATTTCTTCTTTCACTTATGTAAGAAAATATGTTGTTTGAGGAAAATATGTAAAGATTGTTTGGAAATTTTCAAGAGGTTTTATTCTGCTGTGCAAAGTAAGCGTTTAGAAAATTCCCAATTGAATGTTATAAATGTTTTATGGATTTTAATAGGTGGTTGGTTTTCCTTAAATGGGTTTCCACGTAGGTCTTTTTTCATTAAATTTGAGTTCTTATGGTTTTAAAAATGGACATTTGATGTGTGGTTTATTTTTATTGGGCTCTACAATTAGTTTATTCGAGTGTGTAAATCATGCATTTTCTATTTAGGTTTGTGGGGGATTTGTGATTGGTCATAAAATCGGATTAGAATGTGGTTTTAAATGTTTAATGCTATGAGATACATTTTTAAAAAAAATGAATCATTAATTTTAATGTTTATTGAGAAATAATGTAAATGGTGCGAAGTATTTTTAGAAAACATGTAAAGGTGGGTTTTACACTGTTTGGTCATTTGGATTATCTTATGTCAACTGTTATGGGTTTTTAGATTTTTTGAATTTGTTGAAGAACATTGGCGAGGTAATTTCATGAAATTGTGGTTGTTATCTTGTGTGTGCTCGTGCGTCTATGCGGGGCGTGACACGCCATTGTGATTGGACTACGAGCCAAGGTAGGTCCCCAACATCAATTTCCATTAAGTTTATAATTTATTATTTTCATTATATTTATTATTAATTTTAATAAATAATAAATAGAATTAGATAATCACTTTTGGAATGATCAATCGATGTCAAGAAAAGAACTATTTTTTACACATAACTTGAAAGATTTTCTTGTTGAATTGACACACAATATTGAAAGATTACCCATTTGTCCTTCGAACATTTTTCACAGAATTTCAATTGTAGTTATGGTTTGATGATAAATTAGTTATTCTGATACGTGAACAAGTTTTTTGGTTCTCTTGAGGAATCAGTTTTTATTTAATGTTGTTAAGGCCTATTATTCACTTTTATAAAATAAATTTATCTATAAAACATTCATTGAGGTGACTCAGGGATGATTCATTTATGTATGTTGGTTGTGTGAGTTATGTGTGATGTTTTTGTAGTGTTACTGGTAACTTGATTGACATTGTTTATTCACCTACATTTTATTACCCGTGTTGGCATGGGGACCTGGAATAGTAAGTGAATATTATAAGAAAAATTTCTTCACTATTTTATATTACGCACTGTCTAGTGGCCCTTATTAAATATTATACTCTGCAAGGGGATTGGGCCCCTTTGTTAGGACAGGTAGGGATATACATAACATTTGGGCGTTATGGCATCCTCGAGAGTAGGTCTGCCTTCAGGATGAGTCACATGCATATTACGATCTTGATTGTTCACGAGCTCTGAGGTTTGACCCATGATTTTTAGTGCTTATTTGTATGTGGATAGCATTTGAGAGGTCGAGTTCAGATTATGGTACATGTGTGCCACATTTTCCGTTTCCCTTAGTGTCTATTTTATGTTGTGTGTGGTTTTCTTTTGTACTAAAACAAAATTTTTGTATTTATATAATGTTGGAACAAAATGTTTTAAAATTCAATGAACTTATTTCATTCAAAATTAGACTTGATTTTATATTATAAAGGGAAATAGATAGTTAATTTTTTTAGAAATGAAAGTGTGTGTGGAAACCGATATTTTATATAATTTATTTAAAACAAGAAATTAGAATATTATTTATTTTATTTTTGTGCATTGGGAATTTCTTTTTGTGCCCACCTACTGTGCTATAATACATACACCATAGTGTTTTCCTATTTTTAGTTTCTATTGCTCGATTTACTCGAGCATTCTCATCATGGATTATAGTTTTTTGTGGATTGGTGAGTGACTCTTGGGGTCTCAAGTAGTTTTGGATGTTTCCATGTTAGTCTTTTTGTTTGTTTCTCTTCCTTTTCGTATCAATTTTGTGTTCTCTTTTTTTCCGACTGCCTTATTTATTTTGATTGGGTTAAATCATTCCCATGTTTTCCTCTATTGATTCCCTAGAAATTGTCTCCAACACCAGGGGATTAGAAATGCCTCTCAGGCTATGTCACAAAATGAATTAGGTGACTGGTTTAGGGCTGACATGGGTTGGTTCGTGAAAAAAATGTTATTAGAGGCAGGTTGGCTATTGATTTAAGAAAGTTTTTTAGAACGTAAATTTTTTTCTAGGTTTTTCATGGTAGGGGGAGTATAATTGTTAGGACTCAAGGTGTATGGATGAGAAGGGTATCATGAATCATTGATTGTTCTGAACATCGGGTTACCATGGGATGTTCAGGTTATGGTGTCTTTTGGTTTTTTGGAATTTTTTTATGTTGGGAAATGAAATTGGAGTCAGGAAAGTGACCTATGTGAGCTCGCATGGTCTAGAAATCCATGTGGAGCTAGGGATATTACCCTAGATTCCTCCTTGTGATTGTGGTGTGGCTGGAATATGGCCACCAACCATATTTATGAGAAACCTGTTGTCACTAGTCTCTATTTGTGGGTTTTCTGGGTGTTCTTATCTTTTACGAATTTCTTTACGAAGTTTTATTTTAGAAATTCTAAAAGGCAGAATTTAAAATGGTCATGACCAGGTTATCATATCATTCCTTTTTTTATTCCTTATTGTTCACCCCCATGAAGGTTCGATGGATGTCCAAGGTGTAGCTTCTATTGGTGGATAATATGAAAATACTACAGTTGATCAACATATAGTTTTTTTCCTCAAGTTTTTGAAATTGAACCCTCCTCTATTTTATAGACAGGAAGAGCCTCTTGAGTAAGATGAGTTGATTTAGAAGATTGAGATGAACATCGGTTTCATTGGGTTTTCTTGAGTCTTTAAAGGTGAATTTTGCTACCTTTATTCTTGATGTTCCACCCTTAAAATGGCGGAGTTCCGTGTCTCGGAATAAACCTCATGATGATCTAACATGGGATTTTTTCAAGTCATCGTTCATCCAACAAAACTTTTATGATTTGAAAAAGGTGAGAAAGAGGATGGAGTTGTGTTGTCCTCAGTAGGGTGTTGAATCAGTACTAGAATTCTATTGATGATTCATAGACCTAGTTATGTATGATCAGTGGTTTGTTGCGAATGATCTCAGGAAGGCTCGACAATTTGATAATGGACACTGACCTGAAATGCACTCAAAAGTGGCATAGATCAAACTAATTACATTCCCATATATTTTGGGGCATTCATTTTTTGGATTAATCTATGTTAGTAGGAGGACTTGAGGGGGGAATCATCCATCTTTGGGAAGCAGTGTAGAGGTTGGTGATAAGAATAATGAGAAGTGAGACGATGCTGGTATTGATGGTAGAGGGATAAAGAGGCCTTCAGTCCTTCATTAATCTTATTCACAGTGAAATGTTGTGATTTGTCACCAGTGTGGTAGGTGGGGTCACAAGAGGCCGATGTGCCCTAGTGCTCCAAGACCTGGCCACACCAAGGGATGTCTGGGTCACTTGCAGCGATTCTGTCAAGGAGTTTCCAAGAAGTGAAATGAAGCCAGACCTGGCTCGTTGAAGGCCATCTCAACCCTTCATTATCATTATGGCAATGTTTGGGGAGAATTTTGAGGGGTTCTATTTGTAGTGATTTGTGGAATTAGTAGTTGTCACCTGGGAATTTTATGTTTTTATTTTCCTTGAATTGTATGAATTTTTGTTATTGAACCTCCATGAAACAATTATTTTGAATAGAACTGTGTTGGGGGTTTCTGAAGCCAGACTACGAGGCAGGAGATGCATCAATCATCAGAAATCAATCCTTATGTTCCAGAGTGAAGTTGGAATGAAGTTAGGAGAAACCCACTGGTGTTAAATTGTTCATGATGAAATACATATCATTAGTGTTTCACTGTTTAGTTCCATTCGAGGGTGTGAAGTTGTTAGTGTAGCAATGTCGGTAGTTGTGATGCTCTATCGGTTGGGCCCTACCCTTCCCACCCCTCCAAAAATGTTGGGGTTTCTAGCTCATATTTAAGCCTTCGAGTTTGATTTATCTCGTCCATTGTTATGGTGGGGAGAACCATAGTGGGTCTCGTAGATTTACACCAGATGTAATTTATTGTTAGACTGACCATTATGGTGGGGAGTCCATTCAGTCCTCTGTATGTCAGTATCAGAGTTTATTTTCATGTATCATTTGTTGGCTACTAGTCTCGTGTGTAACCACAAAATACTATGTTCATCCTCTTGTGCAATTGTTGGGTTTGGAGTATTACAAATGGTTCTGTTGGACTAGGATTATTAGAATAAGTGCCAGAGATAGTTTATGTTCGTTCATTCCTTGGTTGAAGTAGATGGATTTGGTTCTGCTGGGTGACAATTAACAGGAATGTGTTTTTAATATTGACTTGTGTGTCATGGGTTTTTAGTGTGAGTTCTGATATATCACCTAATGGCGCTTAAGAATTTATAGTTGGGTTATTTTTAATAAGTTTTATATTTGGGTTTAGATCTTGTTGTTGATTTTCGAGGGAGGAAAGCATTATGTTGGGGTGAATTTTCTCACCCGTCCTATCTTTAATTTTATTTTATAATTTTTGTTAGATTATAAATTTTTTTGGGGTCTAGGATGAGTCCAGGATGAAAAAAAATTGAGTTATGTTAAAAAGTGCGGTTTTTTTAGCTGATTTCACTGAGTGAATGGGCGGAGCACGTGTTGCGAACACCGCGTGGCTCTGCTTAGGCATTGGCACAATTCTCCAACCTTCAGAAAAATTAAAATGAGTAAAGATTGTGATATATTGTGTTATTTAACATTTTTATTGTTGTTAATAATTTTTTTTATTATTAAAGGAGATATAATAATAATAATAATAATAATAATAATAATTATTATTATAGTAGGTCCGTGCGTGGGCACCACACAACAAGCAGAAGTTATTTCATTAGTATGGGTACCGTAAAACTACAGTATTTTAAGCGAACAAATAAAAATAAATTGGATTAGTTGCAAAGTATAAATATTGATAAATAAATATGTTATGATGTAAGTATAATACGATTTTTCATGAATAATAATATTGGATTACTATTAAAGAGTTTTTGTTATTAAATTTAATATTCTTATCATTTCTGTATTATTATTAATGTTTTATTTATTATTTTTTGTATTATAAATATTTTTTTATTGGGTTTATTATTAGTACATATTAATATTTTTGTTATTTATTATTGTTTTTGTTTTTGTTTTCTCTATTCTTTAATTTTCAATATTTTTTACTTTTTTTCTCCTCAATCTGTTGCACCCCCCCCCACAAATTTTTTCCTCTCTCTTCTCACTCAGCCCACTCCCTCCCTAATATCTCCCTACTCCGTCCCCCATGCGATGCAGCTTCCCACAACACCTCTACCTATGCCACACTCCTTTCTTGCACCTTCGCCCTTCCAAAAGGCCGTGTTGTACCTCCAGCCTTGCCTCCTCATGCACTGCATTGCCTCTCCCTGTCTCTGTCGCGCCCCTCACTGGGGCCTATTTCATCTTGCACCGCATGACTTGTAGCTCCTCATGTCGGCCATCTCCGGTGACCTGTGTTGACGCTGCCCCCATTGAGCACACCCCCGCAGTCGTGCGCCCTCCATCCAGCTACACGCTTCTCTGACACACCCATGTCCGACCGACCCTCTTTCCGGCGTGACTCCCAGCTAGCTCAACCTCCCTATACGGGACATGTATCTTTCATGGGGGTGAAACTCAACCCACAAAACCCTTCCTGGCTACATACCCCCTCATCTGATATGTTCTCCGATGTCCAAAACACCTAATAAGCCTTCTATGCTACGGTGACGGGTCCAATCGCACCCCACCCCTTCCTCCTTTTTTCATGAGACTAGACACATGCCTCCTCGATTGGGGGTACAATGGATTTATGGGTCATTTTGTCTTATGTTTCATCACACACTACTGAGGGCTACTATTTTGGGTTTCTTCTGACCCACATGCCACTGTGTCAAGGTGTGTTTGTGCTTCATTGTTTTAGTTACTTTTAATCAATAAATTTAGGTTTTTAGATTCCTTTTACATTGCCTTTAAATTATTGATTTCATTCGTCCCTTATTTTTCGCACATTCTTGTTTATTAAATTAGTAATGGTATATTTTTATAGTATTTTTTCTATGTGAAATGATATATTCTGTCATTTTTTTTTGATTTTGTGACGTGGGTTTGAAGAATAGTGCATGCCTCATGTTTGGTTGATACCACATTTGGCTCTTTCAAATGGTTATAATTTATAGGAATATGTTTTGGTCTTAAAAATATATTATTGATGTTTATACAAATGGTTATTAAAATTTTATCAAATGGATTTCTAATGTGATTTGGTTTAAAATTGTCTTCATGAACTTATGTATGAAATTAGTTTGTTTGAGGTTGATATGTAATGCTCGTTTGGCATTTTGCAGGCGCTCTGTTTATGCTGTGCAAAATAATTTCTTACCAAATGCCTGGTTGACTATTATAAATGTTTTTATGGATTTAAATTGGTGGTTTGTTTTCCATTATTGGGATTCCAAGTAGGACATTTGTCATTATAAGATAGTGTGTATGGATTATAAAATGGATCTTTAACGTGTGGTGTATTTTTATTACGTTGTTCAATTAATTTATTCGGTGATGTATGTCATGTGTTTTTGTTTTATGTTTGTTGGGGATCTACGATTGGTCAAAAAAGAAGATTTGAAGGGGGTTTTGAGTGTGTAAAGCTGTGAGATAATTTTTGGAAAAAAATTTCATAAATTTTAATGTTTTTTAGGAAATAATTTAAATAGTATGACGTAAGTTTTGAAAACATGACGAGTAGGTTTTACAACTTTTTTTCATTTGGATTTTCATATGCCAGTAGTTATGGGTTTTTTTTGTTGTTTGTTTGTTGCAGCGCATTGGCGAGGTAATTATGAAAAACTACAGTTGTCATCTTGCCCGTTCTTGTGCATATGTGCGAGGTGTGATGCGCCATTATGTTTGGACTGCGAGAAGAGGTATGTTTCCAATAGAACCCACCATTAAATTTAGAATTTATTAACTTCATGATATTTTATTAATTTTATTAAATAAGAAATAGTATTCGATAATAATTTTTGGAGTGATCACTCAATGTAAAAAGGTTCTATTTATTTTATACACGTCAGTAGAAATATTTTCTTGGTGAATTGATCCACAATAGTGAAAGAATGATCATTTGGCCTTTGGACATAACTCACAGAATTTATATTGTAGATATAATTTTATGATAAATGACTTTTTCTAATGCTTGAAAAAGTGTTCTGGTTCTCTTTAGAAATGATATTTTTATTTAAAGTAGGTGAAGGCATGTTTGGCAAATTGATAAAATAATTTTTTTAAAAAAATATTTTTGATGTGACTCAAGGGTGATTATTTTCTATACGATTGATGAATTAGTTGTGTGTGATGTTTGTGTAGCATGACTAGTCACTTGATTGAAATTATTTATTCAACCCCATTTTATTTCAGGTGTTAACATGTGAACCTGGCATAATAAGTGAGTCTTCTAAGAACGATTTCTACACTAGTTTAGAATATACACCGGCTAGTGGCCCTTAGTATGAATTATACTCTGCTAGGGGATTGTGCCCCTCAGTTAGGCCAGGTTGGTCGATACCGAGAATTTGAATATTATGTCATCTTTAAGAGTAGGCATGCCTTCTAGATGAGTCACATGTATAATACGTTCTCGATTGTTCATAAGCTCATAGGATTTACCCATGTTTATTTTCGTGCTTCTTTGAATGTGGAAGACGATTGATGGGTAAAGTTCAATTTCTATCCCTAATGTGTCACCATTTCCATTTACCTTAATGTGTTTTTTTATTGTTTGTAGTTTTCCTTTTGACTAACAAATAACGTTTGGATTTCTAAATTGTTTGTAAAAACGTTATAAAATGCAATGCACCTATTTCATTCAACATTAGGCTTGTTTTTAAATTAAAAGGGAAATAAAATATTACATATTTTAAAAATAAATTTTCTTATGGAAACCAATATTTTATATAATATAGGTCAATATTGAATTGTTAAATTCATTATTTAAAGGTAGTGCATTGTGAATAGTTTGTTGGGCATGCCTACTAAGTTCCAATACTCATACCTATAGTGTTTTCTTATTTTTAGATTATATTTCATCTTTTAATTGAGATTTCTTGCCATGGGAGAGAGTTGGTTGTGTTTTGTTGAGCGTCTCTTGGGCTCGCAAGTAGTTTTCAATGTGGTTTCATTAGTATTTTGTTGTGGGTTTTTTTTAATTTTTTTGTCCTTCATTTGTTTTATGTTGTTATATTTTATTCCTTCTTCTTTATTTGTTATTATTGCAAAAAATAATTCTTCTATTGTCCACTATTGATGCCCTGGCTCTTGTTTCTAGACCAGGACGATCTGAAATGCCTCTCGGGCCATGTCACAGACAGAATCAGGTGGCATATTCTAAGTCGACCCGGGTTGGTTCCTAACAACCCTACTACCGTGGAACACTCCCAAGGCTTCCAAATCACAACCCATAAAAAATGAGATAAATAACAAGTCTAATATCCTTGAAGGAAAAAAGGAAACTTGGGTCACTAAAGAAGAATATCCCCAAAATGATCATAATTCCACCAAGAGAATGCTTGTAAAAACATAAGGAGAATAATGAACCAAATACCACATTTACACATCTAAAAAAATCCAAGGAAAGACGTAATAATATTACAAAATTGATAAGCATTACCACACTAAAACAAGAATACACCTAGAAATGGATGGAATGCATTCTGTTCGTATGACCCTGAAGCAATTAATCTAAAATTGTAAGGGAGTGAAATGAAAAATAACATATAGAATATGCACAGATTAATTATTTTTATCAACTAAAATCAAAGAAATTAAAATTACATGAATATATGATTATATAAATAAACATACCAAATTTCAAAACACATTTTTTAAAAATTCCTTTTCCCCTTTTAAAACACATCAAATTTCTCTCCGATTTTTGAAACTTTTTTCCAAAAACATGAACACCATAAAAAAATTACACCATTTTAAAAGACAAAACCCACCCCAAGTAACATTTTTCAATAATAAATAAAATAATAATAATTTCATATAACAACAATGATTTAATCCCCCACATTACCACTTAAAACCCAACATATAAAATTCCAAAATCCTTTATTAAAAATTTAACTTGAATATCAAATCAAAATGATTATTCTATAACATTTTGAAATTTATGATTACGAACATTAATATTTATTTTCATCTATTAAAATATATTTAAAATTTAAAATTTAATAATAATAAAAATTAAATAATATAAAAACATCATTACAATTTTGGACAATTAATATTAAAACCACCTTCAAACGTTTAAAATCCAATCCCATTTTTTAAAAAACTATAGTAATAAAAATCGATATTAATTTCTTGGGAAAATAAAACCTTCAATACCTTTATCCATAAATCATTAATTTCAATGTCTGACAATAATTAAAATATGAAAATCATTTCGTCTCACCTAATGGAACTAAAAACATTTATTTAAAAAACCCATTTTTCTACACTAAAACCACCATTCCACTTAAAAAATCTTAAAAACATTAACACATACAGAAAACAATTATTAAACAAGTGTTCTCACAACCAAATTATTTATAAAGGATCCCCTTCCATATAAATCCCATTTTTTTTATAAATATAATCACCCAATATTTCAATAAATTACATTTGTTAAACTCATTTATTATATTAAAAAATAATAACTTGAAAATTTAGAACCATGATTTAAAATTTAAAACTGAATTTATATAAAAAACATGATAATAAAATGATAAAAAATGAATTAAAAAATAGTTCCAACAAATAATTTAAAGGTGGACTAGTGTCTATGTTCTACATGGAATCATGGAATGGTGGACCACGTGACAACTACAAAACGAGTACTAAGATTCATAATGAATATGCACTCAGTATCCACATGTTTTCCAAGCCCTTGGATCTCACCATGATCCCCCAGGTAACTCTGCTTATCATCCCACAAAACATAAGTTAATGCAAAAAAATAGTTATTATAAGATAATGAAAGAAACATAAAAGATAACACTAAAAACATGAATTTCTTGCACAAATCAAGGAATCTAAAGTAATAGAGTGGAATAGACTCAATTTTTTATTAAATAGAGTGCTCCAATTGTCCTTTCTATAGTTTAACAAATACAACAAAATAATAAAGGGTTCTCCAACAACCTAGTATCATATAGGAACATAGGATATAATACTATTTTTTATAAACCAACCATAATTTCTCATCATTTAGATGTAAATAACCAGTCCATGGAAAGGCCCAAATGGTGTTTGTGATCCACATAGGATAAAAATAAGCATTAGGGAATCTAAAAAAATATATTGGGGATGATCTCTTATATAAAATAAGGTTAATTAAGATCATAAAATTTACTCAAAATTTTAGAATGATTCATATATACATTAAATGTTTATGAAGAATCAAATAAAGGGGAATAAAGTAGAAATAAATAAATAAAAAACTACACCATTTCCTCTAACTCTCTTTTATGAAAAAAACCCATTTATTGACCATCTATAACACCACTTTTATAAAAAACACCCATAAGATAAAGGAATGGATATAGGCATGGCTAATATAATGGATGAAATAATGGAAGCTAAATAAAACCAACAAACTTACTCCCAAGTGACTCTATGAGTAACCATCCAACTAGAACCCAAGCATTCTCCATGAGAAATCAAGGGATGAAATAGAACATAAAATCTAAATAGTTGTGAGCATGGAGGCCCAAAAGGTTTCCTCCCCATACACTATTCATTAAAATTAAAAAGTAAAACCATTGCAATCTAGTTTGAAAATGAAATTATAAAATTAGTTTTTGGAAGTAAATCATAAGAATAATAAATATGAATTATATGCCATTTTATAAAACATACATGTTAGTTTTATTATATGAAAAAATTTCTTAGAATATTTTTAGCCATCATATGAATGTTTTAATATAACTAATTATATGAATTTCAATTTAATGGTGACATTTTTTTATAAAAAAAATTAAATCAAAAGAATGTTTAAAAACACATCAAGTAATATTAGAAAAAAAATCATAATAAGAAATAACACACACAGAATCATCAAAATTAAAATGAAAATTATTCGAGGAATTTAGGATCATAGGGTATAATATAAAACATGGCAATAAAAATAATAAATATGATTGATTATGTATAACAACATCCTTTGATAAAAACCAACATTTCCCTACCCATTATAATTGAGGTATAATATAATAAAAGTACAGAGTATTTTATCCAAGGGTTAGTAAGTATATCGTGATAATGAACTACTATAGCATGCTTAAGTGGAGGTGTCTCCTAACAACTCATTGCTTATTATGAAATAAAAGTAGAGGTAATAATGAAAGTCATTAAAAAAACAAAAAAGAGAATTATAACTCACCATCACCTCTGAACATCATTCATAGAAACAACCCCTATCTTTCATTTAGAATAATAATCAATAATAAAATATACCCATTATTGTAAATAAATATATATTCCATAATAGTATTCAAAAACATATATTGGGGAATGCTTCATGGTGACCTTTAAAATTATTTAATAAATTTCCAATTTCACCTTATAATAAAATTTTTGAAACCAGGTTAAAAAAATATATTAGAGAAACTAACAAAAAACTAACATGAAATATCATGATAAAAAAATTCAATCCAAATTCATTAAATGCCAATAACATCCTGAAAACAAATTTATTTCTGTTAATTTTTTTAAACAACTTTAAAAACATTTATAATATGAAATCCATTAATAAAATCTATTTGGGATTTCAAAGAAAATAATGTGAGTGGTAGTTGATATATATATTTGAGTAAGATATTTTAAATGAAATGACCTTAACATTCTATTGAATCCAAGTGAAATATTTTTTCCTTTTTAAAAATATTCATAGACATATATTTTACTTATAATTAGGAATTTAAAATATTGTTTAACACCAAATAATCATGGTTTATATTTTATAAAGAGTTATTAAATAGAGAAAACCAACCATCATCATGATAAAATCATATTCCATGATTAATATCGATAGAAAATGTTTCATACAGAGCTTTACAATCCCTATGTAGTAAAATTAACCAATTATAAAATCATTCTTAATAAGGCTGATCCAAATAAGAACATAAAAAGGGGATAAGATGAAACATGAAGAAATATGGAATGATGATGAAATTAAATAGAAATGAGTTCATTAATTTGAATATATA
The DNA here is from genome assembly GCA_963277665.1 of Viscum album. Lineage (NCBI taxonomy): Eukaryota > Viridiplantae > Streptophyta > Magnoliopsida > Santalales > Viscaceae > Viscum > Viscum album. Next base: position 792,975,613 of record OY728162.1, on the reverse strand, counting down.
GACTCAAATAATGAATAAACCCCATGGAAGTTCAATCATAAATAGATGAATAAGGGGAATGAGGAATGATCCAGGATCCATGGGTGGTTCACCATGTGAAAAAGTAAAGTAGGTTTGAGTTTGATAATATAAATTAAGTGGGTGTAGAGTATGGATTCCCAAATATTAAAACATGGGGATATCACATGTTGTGGAATTTTTATTGATCAATCCATGCATTCCCCACTAGAGTACATAGATTACGTTTCATGGTTAGAATAATTATGTTCCAACTATTTAATTTTACCTTCAAAAAAATGTTCTCATGTCACATGGTTGCTATAATATTAGTAATAATTTTCACCAAAACTATGAAATATGAACTACACACACAATAATATAAATATTACATGTAATTTGTCCCATAGGGAGAGAGAAACAATAGAGAATGAAAAATAAATATTGCAACTAAAATAATAGAGGGAAAAATCTTATGTCATCAAAACCATATTATAATCTCCCACCCTCATCAGTTATTCATCATAATTTAATTATATTGAGATTATATTTTCATTACATGACTCCAATAAATTTATAAATAAGATCTAGAGGCACCACTCCTCGTCAAAATATCTCTCATAACATCCTAATAACTGATTTTCCTAATTCACTGTACCTAATGGATCACTAAATTATAAGGGTTAACATACCGCATTATATAGCCCCACTATCATCAACTAAATACTAATTCCTAGTGTAAACACCATATTAACATAATTCAATTAAAATTATAACAAATATTTCAACATAAATTTCTTAACATAGGATAATATGCTAATACAATATCTTAATTCAAAATCAATCAATAAATATTTTTATTTTGTAAAAATTTCTAATAAAAGTAATAATTTCAATATTGTTTTTAACTATAGACATATGTATTATAAATTTTCACAAAATGGATTTATATATACAATTATTGAATTTTATTTTATGAATATAAACTTGTACTCTCCAAAATACAATCCTAGTGTAATTTTTTAGAAATACCACTATTTTGATGTATTTTGATTCAAGGATAGCATTTGGATTAGATGGAGTTTATTTGGAATGGTCATTAACTATGAATATGGTGTCATAATTACTATCAGAGGGTATTACAACATGGCCATTATTGGTATGACGATTTTAATGTGAAAAAAATTATTTTTACATAGGTATAATGATTTTTCAATTTTACATAAACGGGGTTATTGCAGATGATGCTAGAGGATTGTACTAGTAAATATAGCGCTAATTCGATTGTGACATGATTTCCATTTTCGTCATATATCATGATTGGAGTGAAATTATAATCTATTAGAAGAATTATATTTTTTTATAAACAAGTTAATGTTTGTCAAAATAAATATATTTATTTTATTTTATTTTATATTTCAATCAAATGTAGGTAAAATTATTTTTCATATCTATTTTGAGGTAAGCAAAAAACTCCTTTTGATATTTAAAACACCGAATTGGGTGGTACTAAATTAGGTACATTTATATTAATATGTTTATATTATTTTTAATATTTTTATAATTAATTTTTTTATACACAATATGTAATGAAATATAATTTATATTTCAAAATATATTTAACATAGGAATATGATGTGTCAACGGCTATTAGTCGATAGGAACATGAGTAGTGTAGATCATATAGGGGATGCTAGCCTAACATTTAGTAATAGAGTTCATATTTGATCCCTCTATTCTGGTGTTGTATATTTTTTTTTAAAACATATAAATTCTTCCTTTTCAGTATTTCCCTGATAAAAATATATTTATTTATTGAAATTTTTTCCTATATAATTTTTATATTTATTAAATCATATTTTTTTTATTAAACTATTAAATGTAAAAAATTCAATATGTTATAGATATATCTGCACTTCAAATTGATGATAGTATTTTATGTAGATATCCCTTATTCCCTATTAAATTTTTATAGTGTAAAAAATTGGATTAAACCACCTTGAAATTGGAATGTGTTGCAATTTATTTAGCATTTTTTTAACCACCACTTCCTACTGCTAAATCATCTCTAATTTATGGTATACACTACTAAAACATCATGAAATATTTTGATGGTGGTTATAAGGGCAGTTAATATATTAAAAAATATATAATTCAGATAACGACATTTAAATATTTCAAAAATAGTTTTAACTACCACTAAATATTATAAAAATAAAATAATTTAAATTTTCACATTCATTATAGAAACTATTTATATATTCATAAATGATTTTCTAGACCACAATTAGTAAAAAATTATTTTAATTGATATTTTACTCAGTAAAAAACATTGGTCTATGAAAATAAAGAGAACCAATTATTGGTTTTTTAAACTGCTTCATGAATACATTTCTCATGTACTATTATGATCCACAAACATGGTAAAGTAATATATTATATTTTTCCATCATATTTTTTAATCTAGATAATTGGTCATTTGATTAATATTACTCTCATTTTTTCATGGGGTCTTTATTATAGATATGTATTTCTATAAATATTTTATACAAAATGTAATATTTGTCCACTACCATAACTATTACATTAAAAAGTATTGTTATTCTTATGGAACATATAAATTATTCATATATCACACTCCATGCATTACATAGTAAAAAAATTATAATTTTTTTGTTGGGTAAAGGAATAAAAGATAATAAACCCCCCACTTTTACTAGAGACAAAAATTCACTATTCACAATGTATTAACTCTCCGATGAAAAATATTGTTTCTTCAAAGATATTTTATTATTAATTAGGGATACCATGTTTTCAAATGTATATTTAAATAGTTGTAACTTCATCTTCTTATGTACAATAATAGATGATATAACATCTCAAAAGTATATTACTCTTGAACATTTTATTAACCTAGAGTTCATGTCAAGTATCACTACTATAATATTATTATGATAAACATGATGAAAAAATATACTTATTTTGTATAATTCCATGATCTAGAATATAGATACATATATATAATACTTCATTAACTAGATTAGAAATTGAAATATATTCATATTCTATAATATTGGTGACAACTATCTACAACTATCTTATGTTTCTAATTTAATTTTCATAAATATAATACTAGTTATTGATGATCTATTTGTAGGGTAGTTATTATACCCCCTTGATTACATGATCATATTATTCTATATGTACCATAATCTTGTCCCTTGTACATAATAAGTACTATTGGATAGTTATAATTCCTGATCAATGGAATTATCATGGATTTTTTTACTTTTTTACCATGATTAAAACATAGGAAATATAAAATCATGTATATAATATAGAATTTGTGATAATTCTATCACTAAATGATATATTGTTTTATTTATCTCCACAGTATCCTCATATTTCTTCTGAAACGTCACTAGGGAAAGACTTGTAACATGTGAATGTTTCAAAAAATACCCCCCAATTACTTCAACTATTATTTTCTAATACTTTTTCAAATTATTAATATTTAATTAGTCCAATTAACCCATAAATCAATAATAGTAAATCATGTTCCATAATCATGGGTTGTTACTTTAAGTCATTCATGAATAAATATCTTCAACCAATCCTTAAAGAACTATAAGACTTCATTTTTTATCATATATTGTCAATATATATCACATGGAAAACAATGATGCACCCACTATACTCTTGTAGACACATCAAAAACATATTATTCCATCATTGAATATTTTCATTGATCCTTTATTGGATCTGTGTTTATTATTAAATATATTGAATATTTTTAAGTCATAAAACCTTATAGTTTTATATTATAATATATTTTAAAGGTTTCCATTTAAAAATATGATTTTTACATTGAACCATAAAATATATTAATGTAATGATTCAACCCATGTAGGCCGGACATGTCTCCCATGATATCAGTGGATAAGACCTAATGAAAATTCCAGATAACTATTGGATGAAAACACGCACCTGGGTATCAACCTATAATAAAATTGAATGATTTCTCCCCAAAAAAAACACAAAAAGGCTCTTATATTACAAGCTAATGCTAACAAACTATATTGTGTCAGGGGAGAAGCAATAAGAAACCATGATACATAACATAACAATAAAAAAGGCTAATCAAATAAATGACATAAATCAAATAACAAAAATAAGTATCTATGTGACTGTCCTCCAAAACTATCTCAAACAACCATGTAGTGAAATTTTATAAGATAATTTATAATAATACATGATAACCATCCCTTTATCTGGATCCTATATAACTATATATGCTTACACCCAATGTAATATGATGGGTGTGAGGGAAAAACCTATTAGGATAAAACCATGAACCACTACAGAGACTATCAAAATGATACCATTAGTCCAAGATTCATTACAAAATTGGTTTTATAGTGAATTTTTTTAATTTTTTTATCATAATGAAACCATTGGAATTCCTTTAAAACAATCCAATTTCAATTTCATAAGAATCTGAAAAAAATATGAATGATAAAATAGATCAAATCTATAAGGATAATTGATAAAAAAAAGAATCATGTAAGAATTAGAAATATAAATGATCAATATCATGAATAAAACCATTACTAATTGGGCTCTAGCCTATGATAATACATAACTAGGAAACACAAGTAACAAAAAGATTATATAATGTTAATCCTAATGATACTAATTCCTTATACAATATATCATTACTATAACCATAACCCCTAGTGGGGACACACATACTATGATTTTCATATGACCATAACAAGATTCACATGAGGTCCCCATGTCCTTTGTTTCCCTACAAAGATCAAGTAAATCATACCTATAACTTTGTAAAAAAACATTTAAAAAGAAATAAATTACTGCTCTCATTCATGAATAGCCATTTTAGAGTCAATATCATATTTGAGGGATTTCATCAAACATATGATGTGTGTAAAACAATTTTTAAATAAAACCCATTTTAAACCATTTTAAATTCTAATAAATATGCCATTTTATAATCTATATTTTATTGATATCAAACCACACATTTCCATTATCAAAACCATGGGAAAATAGGATATTTATTAATTGTACAATGAGAAATATTTATTATCTAGAGATACATATCTCAATAGTGGATGAAACATAATCGCCATCAAAAAAGTATTCGAAATGAAGAGATCCATCCCCCAAAATCTCGTATCTATAATAAAAATATTTAATTCATCACCAAACCACATATATATTATTTTTAAGCAACATGTGGGTTTTAATGAGTTAAGGGGAAGAGGGAATGAGGGTAGATCTTCAGAAAAGATAAGAAATCAATTAGATATTCTTGTATACCGTGTAGAGATCCATATAAATAGATAAATAATCACCATGATAAAAGATGATAACCTTATTGAGTGTCAAGGAAAGTATGAGTTAAACTAATTGGAGAATAAGGTAAAATATGGGCTAATAAACTGATGGTGTTTGGGTATTTTTCAAATTTTATAAAACCCATATGAGTCAAGCATTTTGGATTCACAATTATAAAATCCATGAACTAACCATGTGTTAACAACTATACATTAAAAACTAATGTGAATGGTTATATAGGAATTGTCACACAGCTATAAAAATAGTGTGATATCTGCAATGTTTCCTCTATATCAAGACCAATCCTCTCACATGGTTTTCCAATAATTTTCTATTAGGTAGAAAAACATTTCTAAAAATATTCAAACATTCATTGGATCCAAAAAATACATATTTCATGATTATCACATGAATACCTTTAATATTTAACAAGCCATATGCCCAACCTTTTTCTCCCCAGCATTGAAAACATTCATCCCTAACTTCTAAACACACTTATAATCATGATAGTGACAAAAAAGGCTCCAAACATAACATACATGTATCCTGAGGGGTGTAAATATTCTCCGCACCATGGAAATTTTATTCCCTAGAATGATATTATGAATCTGAACTCACAATGGAAAAAGACCATAGTTGCATTATCAAAACTTAATGTTCCCAAACCATGTGTCTACCCAAATCAATAATTCCATATTACATAGATCATGAGAATAATTTTCCAATAAAAAACTTATTTAGATGATCAATAATATAAAATGGGATATCATCCACTAATGTGTTGTGATTAAGATCAAAATCAACAATTTCTAACAATTAATAGGAATCTTATTGATACACCATTTGTTGGAAAACTAGAAACACATATCACATTGATGTTATGTGAGATAGAGGTTCAAACTAATATCCAACTTTTACAATAGTTTTATCGATTTTAATTGTTTAAAGAATCCTTGTAAACAACATTCCATATCATCCCAAATTAATATGTCCCAAATAAAATAAATCATTGATATAAACCAAAAAAAATATTGAAAACTCAAGAGAGAAATTATAGGAGTACACATAGGAATTTTTGTGGACTCTATTCTATCATTAATATATTTCATACAAACTCCAAAATATTCTTAATCTATTGAATAATATTTTTTTCCAACCAAAAATTATTTTCCATAATATTCCAAACATAATGTATATTTTCAAATATACCCATAAAATTATTCGAAGGGTTATATTTTAATCAATCACTAATAATAGTTTTGTAAGGAAGGTCATCTAAGGAACAATTCTTTTCTCATGAACCATCAAAATAAAGAATGATTTTCTGGAGCATATCCTAAATAATTCAAATGGATTTCTTAGTCTATCTATCACTTTGAGAATGATATACTATAGTAAACATCATTTGGATACATATCACCTCTTAAAAACCTTCCCAAAAACATGATTTAAAACACATATCTCTATTATAAATAATAATAAAGGGAACATCATTGAGGTTTACGATACTTCAAATATATGTGTTCTCATACACTTCTACCTATATTTTCTCCTTATTTTAAATTAAATGGGATGATTTTGAATGTACATCAATAATATACCAATTTATATTTTCCTAGTAGGATTCCATGTTATTCCTACAACGAAGTCATATCTCGTCCAACTTGTATAATATAATTTATAATGGAAGAAATAATATTTTTGGTCTTTGGTGATCTAACATAATATTTTTTAGATAAGTAATCATGATAAATAAGTCTCCAATAAACTAATTCATCCACATCAACTAAAATCAAAATCTCAAATCATGATTCATCTTGGTAGTCCTAGGGTGTATGGAAAAATTAGACTGATATCCACTATCCATCAATTTTACAACAATGTTATTAGAATGACCAATCTACCTCATAAATGAGAAAAAACATAAGTAGACTATGTATGATCACCCATGGTCACTTTACCATAGAATATTTAACTAAATTGATGAAAATAATTGACTATTTATTGTCTAATATGAATAAAATCAACAAATCAAGAATAATATTTCAGACCAGATAAACAATCCTTCCCATTTACTACATCCACGTAAAATCACATATAAGGTAATAAAATCATCATAGATCAACCTTACATAGGATCCATCGTGGTCTATTTTGTTAAATTATTTCTTAATGAACTAGTGAAAACATTCTATTTTCAATGTGTATATGAAATATCAAAATAAAAATTGTGAATATACCCAACAAAACATCTATGTTATATGTTCATATGACTCAAGGAAGAAATATACTTCAGGACCTTATAATACAAATATATATTAAAACACACTATGATGAGATAAGGGTTCCAATAATTTATATAATGAATCATGGTATGGAATTCAAGATAATTGTTTGTATAATTATTATCACGAGGGATAAATTAGTAAGATCCATATCCCAATGCCTTTCTCCCTCTATCAGAACACATCCTAATCCTGTTTTCGAGGAATAAAAAAATATGTGGTAACCAAAACAGGATTCCAAAACAATAAAAACATAATATAAATTAAACCTCACTTTAATTTATTCAAATGATCAATGATAATAATCATTCCATTAAAACTCAATACTCTTACAGTTCAAATCTCACATATGAGATAAAATCAAAGAGAAATTTTGAATGTCATTTTTATAATAAACATACAGAACTAAGAGTATATAAATCTCAAAACTATATTGGGGTCATCCAAGGAAATTATTTCCTGAAACTATTTATGAATCATTTAGAATCATCTCATAGATTAAATATATCCCATAAACCACACTTCTCATATCCAAAACATAAATTTATCTTTCAATACATATGATGTTAATTCATTTTTCGGAGAACAATATCAATATGATCTCTAATTTCTTAATTAGTCTTTAAAATCACCAAAATATCCTCCAAAATAACAACCATGTAGGGGTCCAATAACCAATAAATGATAAAATTCATCAAATATTTAAACAAAAAAATTTTGTTAACAAGACCAAATTGAATATCCAAATACTCAAAATTCTCATTCCATTTTCTGGAATGTTGTCTTCAGAATATCCCCCTCTCAGACTCTAACTGATGGTACCCCTATCAAAAATAAATATTAGAAAATGAGTATGATCCCCTATGTTGATCAAACATATCATTAACCCACAGAAATGAGTGCACTTTTGAATAGTCTTTTTTTTTTAAAATTTGTAGTCAGCGCAAAATTGAAGGCTCGCAAATAATTATTTATGAATAGAATCCAAGAAGTACAAGGTGACACACTCATAAAAACAAATATTATGGACTCTGGATCCTAAATATGAACATTAATTTCAATTTACATAGTGGATATCATTTTATCAAATGTTGATTAGATTAGGATCATCCCCATAAGAATGTTAATAATTATCTCAACTTATCTTTGGGGAATTGACATAGAAAATGATACTACAAATGTCTTAATGTTACCCATTCAAAACATTAGGAAACAAAACACCATACTAATGATAAATGGACTCAATAACCATCTATAAAAATTGATGTGAGGCCATTCGAACCTCAGGAAAAATATTACCTACTTAGTTAGATGCACTATGAAAACCCTACTTTTTATTACAACTTAAGCATGCTTTATTACATAAAACATCACTTGATACAACAAAGGAGATCGAGTGGTTTAGTGTCTTTGGGGATTAGGATCATTACATAAAAACTTTAAACTTCAAATAAATCATCTTTATTGAAAAAGTCCTTTACATGACCACTAAATGCCTTCGTACTTATCATTGCATGGGATAACCTGAGGACATGCATAAGAAAAGGGTGAGCTATAAATCCCAGTAAGGTAGTACACAATGAATAACATGAGGAGTAGAATACATGTTAGGCAATAGGAAAATCAATAGAGAAATATAGTAACATGAACATAAAGGAATGATAAATCATGATAACCATAACATGGAAATGTGGCAACAACACTTAACATTGAATTAGCATGAGCCAAAGCTCATTGCACATGGAGTATGAGTAAACCCTCATTGCACTTGAAGCACGAGTAAACCCTCATTGCACTTGAATTCACATGATTCAACACTCATTACACATTACGTATCATGATACTATACTTTACCCAATTCATTGGAGCGATATAAAGGGCACACCCTTCTTAAACATTTCATTTCAAGCATAAGTGTGCCACATGGATCATAAAACATGGATTCATAAAACATAATCATTTATTCCACGATAAAGGAATGTGGAATTAATACATGAAACATTATAATCAATATGTAAATATGCATAAAGGTGAATACCCTTGATGGAGAAATGGGCATGGTATTCACTACACAATGATATTGGCTTAGAAAATCGGTGTGATTTCGGCAGCGTAACGGCGTGCCATAAGAATTCATAAAAAAGGTTGATGAGAGAGAAAGTGGTTCCTCATCATATTTACATGTAATGTACAGTAAGGAGGTTATATAGATACATGTCCCAATAATTGAAATGGAATTTAGATTCATGATACAAAAATATTGCTTGAATATAAAAGTGGAGAAAAAGGTTTCTTTCGGAATTTCGGCATAGTAACGGGTGTACATGGGAGGATTTTAATGAGAAAGAAAGGGGTCTCAAATCATTCAAAAAATAAAAGGGCAGTATGGGAGAGGTGCGAAACCATACCCCAACATTCATAATTGAAATTAAAAGGGCAATATAACTTAATGAAAATTGGCAAAAATGAGAAAGGAAGAAAAAACCCTTACTTGGAAGTGTGCTTCCAAATGCTAGAGAGAGGCTTGTGAGAGGCTTCTTGGGAGCATGGGGAACCTTGGGAGGATTCTAGAGAGAGTATGGTAGATGTTGGACGAACTCAAAGGGATTTTTGTGAGGAGGAAGTGGGAGCTTGGGTGGGTTTATATAGGAAAGGTGAGAGAATTCTTTATTATTTAGGTTTGGGACCCCTTATATTAAAATAATCCAAACCAAAAACCATCCCATGGTATTTGCCGATGGTTTCTGGAAAATTAAAGAGGAAAACAATATTTTACAAGGCCAAGGAACGAACTTATTAGAAAATTAGGGTTGCTTATGTGGAGGTGAGTCACACTCCCATGGAAATTAATTTAAAAAGGCAAAGTGTTGAATAAGTCATGAGGGATCCATTAATGCTTTGAAAAGTAAGTCAAACAAACCCAAAACCGCATTATTTTAATAATAAAACACATATTGGCCGAACATAAGGATTATGTTATTTTATTACATCACCATTGCATCATTATGATGTCATGAAACACATTATATATTTAAATGGTATTTAATTTTTATCCAAAAATTTGACTGTCTCAGAAAATTATGGAAAATTCACTGTTGGATAATTTCGACGTCCTGATTCCAAAAATAATATTTATTTTATCTAAATAATTTTCTAAATATGTGAATTTTAACTTTTAAAATAAAAACCGACATTTATAAAAAAAATCACGGGTTTTGACAGAAATGTCTTTCAAACCTTAATAAAAATTTTAATTCCATTCATAAAATTATATAATCATTTATAATTAATAAAAAAATAATTTAATAATAATAATAATATTTTATTAAAATTTATTTTAACTCAAAAATCCTTTAATTTAATAAAATATAATTCTTAATTAAATAATAAATAAAAACACCATTTGTACTTTAAAAGATAATAACAATGTATCAAAAATGACTAGAAATTATATTCATTATTATATACAAAAATAATGTACATGAACATGGCGCTACTTATTTGTTACATAACCCATTAAAATAGCCACATAAGGCCTAAGGGTAAGGTGTGTGATGGTGACAGACTCTTGGGGCGGCTCAGATAACATTGCTCGAGTGTTAATTTCAATCAACTTCCACTTTTACTGTAGACGATCACGTTCGAGCTTGACTTGATGAAGCTCAGCATGGGATTGGTCAAGGGAAAAGCCCAAAGACGCCACCTCTTATCCGAGTTCTGACAAATGGGCTTCGTAAGGGGAAATACTACTAGATGAGGCCATCGCTTCCTTTGTCTGAGTAGAAATGGGTTCGTTAAAGCCTTATATTTATACTACTTAGATGATCACTGTTCAACAACTATAAAATTAACGGTCACAAATCTTAACATAAAACAAAAGATGTTGACATCATATAAAAACATTTTTCATAAAGAAACATTTAACTGGATCAAGAGGGATTTTCTATTAATGAAACTTTGGGTCGTTACAATATTCCCCCCTTAAGAAATTTCGCCCTCGAAATTTTCCGTTTCCCAAACTAAAACAAATGTGGGTAACTTAGCTTCATCATATCCTCCGACTCCCAATTTGCTTCTTCAAACTTGTGGTTTCTCCACAACACCTTGACGATGGGCATTGTCTTATTTCGTAGAACATTTTCTCTATGATCTATGATCTTCACTGGTTTCTCCTCATAAGAAAGATCGTCTTCTAACTGTACCACCTCGGAAGAGAGTACATGTGAAGGGTCTGGTATGTACTTCCTTAAGAGGGATACATGGATGACATCATGCACCTTGGCCATAGTAGGTGGAAGTTATAGTCGATAGGCCACAGCCCCAACACGATCAAGAATCTCGAAGGGGCCGATGTACCTTGGACTTAACTTCCCTTTCTTTCCAAACTTCATGACCTTCTTCCATGGAGATATGCGTAAAAAAACCATGTCTCCAACTTTAAACTCAAGGTCTCGTCGACGATTATCTGCATAACTCTTTTGTCGAATATGGGCAGCCTTGATATTCTGCTGAATGGTTTTCACCTTCTCCACTATTTCTTCGACCTTTTCTAGTCCAAGCAGCTTACGTTCACCGACCTCATCCAAACATGTTGGGGTTTTACACCTTTTCCCATACAAGGCTTCATATGGTGCCATTTGGATGCTCGAGTGAAACTATTATTATAAGAGAACTCAACTAGAGGAAGTTGTTGATCCCATCCTCCATTAAATTCCATTGAGCACGCTCTCAAAATATCCTCAAGTGTTTGGATAGTTCGCTCGGATTGGCCATCAGTTTGAGGATGATAGGCCGTACTGAAGTTCAGTTCAGTATTCAGAGCATGTTGAAGACTCTTCCAAAACATAGAGGTAAATCTTGGATCTCGGTCAAAAACAATAGATAGTGGTACTCCATGAAACCGTACCACATCCCTGATATATATCTGTTCCAGTTGATCCAAAGAGAAATCCTCCCGAATAGCAATGAAGTGTGTAGTCTTTGAAAGACGATCCATGACAACCAAGATTGCATTGTTTCCTTTGGATGTCCTTGGAAGTCCAGTGACAAACCCCATGGTGATGTTCTCCCATTTCCATTCTGGTATGGGAAATGGTTGCATCATCCCCATAGACATCTGCCTCTCTGCCTTCACTTGCTGACACACCAGGCACGTTGATGTATATTCAGCGATCTCCTTCTTCATATTATCCCACAAAAAGTTTTCTCGGAGATCTCGATACATCTTTGTGCTCCCTGGGTGAATAGAGAAATTTGAACTATGTGCATCATCCAAAAGTTCCTTCTTCAGCTCCGAACTTGATGGAACACATAATCTTTTCCCAAACCGCATAATTCCTTCTTCATTAACATTAAACTCTGAGGATTTTCCCTTTTTGATAGCTTCCACTTTTTCTTGGATTCCTGCATCATCCTTTTGAGCATCTTTTAACCTTTCCAAAAGAGATGGTTGAGCAATCATTTGTGAAAGGATTGATGATGTTCCATTATTTATGATTCCCATGTCCATCTTTATCAAGTCAAAGAAGATTGGATCCTTTTCAATTCTCATCATTGATAGAATCGCTGGATCCTTTCTACTTAGGGAATTCGCCACCTTGTTCGCCTTCCCAGGTTGGTATTGTATTGAACAGTCATAATCCTTGATGAGCTCTATCCATCTTCTCTGGCGCATATTAAGCTCTTTCTATGTGAATATATATTTAAGACTCTTGTGGTCAGTATATATATCACCTTTCTCTCCATAGAGAGAATGCCGCCAGATTTTCAAGGCAAAGATCACCGCCGCCAACTCCAGATCATGCGTTGGATAGTTTCTCTCATAGATTTCCAACTGCCTTGAGGCATGGGATGTCACTTTATCATTCTGCATCAGCACACATCCTAATCCCTTCTTCAAAGAATCACTTAATACCACAAAAAGCTCCCCACTTGTGGGTAAAGTGAGCACAGGTGCAGTGATAAGCCTCCTTTTCAACTCCTTGAAGCCTTCTTCGCATTCATCACTCCAAGAAAACTTTACTCCCTTTCGAGTTAGCTTGGTATGAGGGTTGGACAATCGAGAGAAATTTCTCACAAATCGTCGATAATATGCAGCTAACCCCAAGAAGCGACGGATATCATATACCGATGTTGGCCTCGGCCATCCCTCAATTGCATCTGTTTTGGAGGGGTCCACAGATATCCCATTGCTTGAGATTATATGGCCCAAGAATGAGACTTCCTTAAACCAAAACTCACACTTGCTGTACTTTGCATAGAGGTTCTCCTTGCGCAAAGTCTCTAGTACAGTTTTGAAATGCTCCTCAAGGTCCTCCTTGGTTTTGGAGTATATTAGAATATCATCTATAAAGACTACCACAAATTTGTCAAGGTAATCTCTAATGACTCTATTCATCAAGTCCATGAATATTTCTGGAGCATTGGTGAGTCCAAAAGGCATTAATATGAATTCATAGTGATCGTACCTTGTACGAAAAGCAATCTTGGGGATATCTTCCTTCTTCACCCTTACTTGATAATATCCCGACCGCAAGTCCACCTTGGAGAAGTATTATGCTCAACGCAGTTGATCAAACAAGTCATCGATTCTTGGGAGAGGATACATGTTCTTTATCGTTATTTTGTTAACTTCATGATAATCGATGCAAAGCCGCATTGACCCATCCTTCTTCTTGACGAAGTGGACTGGTTCACCCTATGGTGATGCACTTGGGCATATAAACACTTTATCCAGATTCTCCTGTAGTTGTTTTTTCAGCTCTTCAAGCTCCACAACAGCCATTATATATGGATTCTTGGATATTGGTAGTGCCCCAGGTATAAGTTCAATTGAGAACTCAACATCTCTTCTTGGAGGAAGACCAGGAAGTTCCTCGGGAAATACTTCAGCGAATTCCCTCACAATAGGCATTTCTTCAAGGGTGGTTTCTTCCTTGGACTCAATCACCTGAGCTAGATAAGCGTTCTCATAAGGTATTAATATTCATGCTTGAGATGATGGAGCTAAAGTAGATTCATCTTCCTCCTGACACTTGTAAAGAATCGGGGGGTCGATTCTCCATATAGAGTGTGATTTCCCTCTCCCGACAATTTATGTTGGCTCTATATAAGGAAAGCCAATCCATGCCAAGAATTGCATCAAATTCCACCAAAGGGAGTATGACGAGGTTCGACGGGAAATTCAATCCACAGATTATAACAGGGGAGGACTTATATTCATGGGATGCAATGATTGCCCCATTTGTCGTACTCACCAACATCTTTACTTCCAGGATTTGTGGTGGTGCTGGGATTGTTCTACTAAACATTCGAGATATAAAAGAATGCGTAAAACCTGAATCAAAAAGTATGTTCGCTATTCTTGAATGAATAACTAGCATACCTGTCACCACTTCGTTGTCGGGGTTCACTTCGGTAGAAGTGATGGAAAAAGCTCTTCCTTGCTGTCTTGGAGGTTGTTGGTTGCCTCCGATAAACGTTGGATTAGGGCACTGATTCGCAAAATGACCAGGTTCTTTGCATTTGTAGCATTGAGCAACACGTTGAGGTTCGAACGGAGCATTCTTCTCCTCCGGCGTAGCCTCAGGTCCTTCTTTCCGACAGTTAATAGCTAGGTGCCCTTCTCTTCCAAACCTAAAGCATTTTCTCGTCCACCTAAGGCAATTTCCCAGGTGCTACTTTCCATAATTTTGGCATGTGGGGTGCTGGAACTTCTTAGCACCGTTGGATTTATCCATCGGACCACCAGCATTGAAGTCCACCTACCGCTTCTTGTCCCCATGATACCCATGTGATTCTCCGATATCCATTTCAACTTTGAGTGCACATTGGACAATTTCCTCATAGCTTTCAAAGTCATGGATCGCTAATTCTTTCCGCAAGCTAGGCTTCAGCCCACCAATGAAGCGGTCAACCTTGCATTCAGGGGTAACGACAAAGCCGGAAGCGTATCATGCAAGCCTTGTGAAGTTTTCCTCGTACGCTCCCACAGATTCTTCATCTTTCTGCTTGAGGGAAAGGAAGTCCCTTTCCATCTTAAGACAGAGGGTGCGCTGAAAATATTTATTGAAAAACATCATCTGAAATTCCTTCCATTCCAAAGCCTCGATCTCCTCTTCAGGCTTCGTATTTTTGATCAACGTCCACCATTGATCAGCTTCACCCTCCATACGATAAGCTGCCAGGAGAACCTTCTCTTGTTCAGAACATTGAAGGATAGAGAAGATCTTTTCAATGGAGCTGATCCATTGCTCAGCGATCATGGGATCAGATGATCCACTAAAAGTAGGATGCCTTTGTCTCATGAAGCACTCGATAGTGACTTGTTCTTTCTTAGGGGGGTTGAACGTTCCTCTTGACCCGTGTTTCTTTTCAAAACATCAGTTAGCTGAGAGAGAAGCGTGACAAAGTTCACGATTCCCACTCCCATTGGATTGGGCATCTCATTAGTATAATAATCACACTGATCTTCACAACGGTTGTTAGCCCGAGTCGTCCTATTACCGGCCATTGGCTGGAATAAAAGGAAAATTACGGGTAACACATGAAGGGTAATCCGGAGACAAAAGTTGATGACTTATAAATATACTTTAATATCTTTAACTCATGAGTCTATAGGATCCAATCCAGGCTTTTCATGATCTACCTTCTAACATATATTCTTAGGGGAATTTTTCCCTTAATAAGGGTTCATATTATGATTCTGAATTTATCAAAACATATCCCCCGGGAGTGTCATAACCAAGAGTGAAGCAAGGACCGTTGTCGTGCACCAGTTCTCGTTCGAGTCCAGCTCAAAGGGGTGTTTTCGGGTTTTACCCCTAAGATAAATCTGTGCCAGAGCCGCCTCTACCTGCTCGTATCCAGAAAGGGATGTATTTGTTTGATAAACCACTTACTTAGTATTTACCAAAACTTAGGGATGTTTTTATTATATTTAGTATTGTACCCAAGGCTTTACTAGGGTATCCTAATCCCAAAAATTACTAAACCTATCCACTGATACCAACTATGACAACCCTGCTTTTTATTACAACTTAAACATGCTTTATTACATAAAACTTTACTTGATACAACAAAGAAGATCGATAGGTTTTGTGTCTTTAGGGTTTAGGATCATTAAATAAAAAAATTAAACATTAAATACATCATCTTTATTGAAATCTTCCTTTACATGACCACTACATTCCTTCGTACTTATCATTGCATGGGATAACTTGAGGACATGCATAAGAAAAGGGTGAGCTATAAAGCCCAGTAAGGGAGTACACAATGAATAACATGAGGAGTACAATACATGTTAGGAAATAGGAACATCAATAGAGCATTAGAATAACATGAACATAAAGGCAGGATAAATCATGATAACCATAACATGGAAATGTGGCAACAACACTTAACATTGAATTAGCATGTGCCAAGGCTCATTGCACATGGAGCATGAGTAATCCCTCATTGCACTTGAAGCACGAGTAAACCCTCATTGCACTTGAATTAGCATGAGTAAACACTCGTTGCACATGACATATCATGATACTATACTTTACCCAATGCATTGGAGCGCTATAAAGGGCGCACCCTTCATAAACATTTCATTTCATGCATAAGTGTGCCACATTGATCATAAAACATGGATTCATAAAACATAATAATTTTTTCCAAGATAAAGGAATGTGGAATTCATACATGAAACATTATATTCAATAAGAAAATGTGCATATAGGTGAATACACTTGAAGGAGAAATGGGCATGGTATTCACTACACAATGATATTGGCTTAGAAAATCGGTGTGATTTCGGCAGCGTAATGGCGAGACATAAGAATTAATAAAAAAGGTTGATGAGAGAGAAAGGGGTTCCACATCATATTTACATGTAATGGAAAGTAAGGAGGTCATATAGATACATGTCCCAACAATTGAAATGGAATTTAGATTCATGATACACAAGTGTTTCTTGAATATAAAAGAGGAGAAAAGGTTTCTTTCGGAAATTCGGCATAGTAACGGGTGTACATGGGAGGGTTTTAATGAGAGAGAAAGGGGTCTCCCATCATTAAAAAAATAAGAGGGCAGTATGGGAGAGGTGTAAAACCATAACCCAACATTAATTATTGAAATTAAAAAGGCAATACAACTTAAAGAAAATTGACAAAAATGAGAAAGGAAGAAAAAACCCTTACTTGGAAGTGTACTTCCAAAGGATAGAGAGAGGCTTGTGAGAGGCTTATTGGGAGCATTGAGAAAATTGTGAGGATTCTAGAGAGAGCAGGGAAGATGTTGGACAAACTCCAAGGGATTTTAGTGAGGATGATGTGGGAGATTTGGTGGGTTTATATAGGAAAGGTGAGATAATTCTTTATTATTTAGGTTTGGGACCCCTTATATTAAAATAATCCAAACCAAAAACCATCCCATGGTATTTGCACATGGTTTCTAGAAAAGGAAAGTGGAAAAAAATATTTTACAAGGCCAGGGTCCGAAATTATTAAAAAATTAGTGTTGCTTATGTGGAGGTGAGTCACACTCCCATGGAAATTAATTTAAAAAGGCAAACTGTTGAATAAGTCTTGAGGGATCCATTAATGCTTTGAAATGTAAGTCAAACAACCCAAAACCTCATTATTTTAATGATAAAACACATATTGGCCGAACATAAGGATTATGTTATTTTATTACATCACCATTGGGTCATTATGATGTCATAAAACACATTATATATTTAAATGGTATTTAATTTTTACCCAAAAATTTGACTGTCTCAGAAAATTATGAAAAATTCACCGTTGGATAATTTCAACGTCCTGATTCCAAAAATAATATTTATTTTATCTAAATAATTTTCTAAATATGTGAATTTTCACTTTTAAAATAAAAAATGACATTTAAAAAAAAATCACGGGTTTTGACAGAAAAGGCTTTCAAACCTTAATAAAAATTTTAATTGCATTCATAAAATTATAAGATCATTTATACTAAATAAAAAATTAATTTATAATTAAAAATAATATTTTATTAAAATATTATTTATTTCAAAAATCCTTTACTTTAATAAAATATAATTCTTAATTAAATAATAACTAAAAACATCATTTGTACTTTAAAAACTAATTACAATGTATCAAAAATGACTAGAAATTATATTCATTATTATATACAAAAATAATGCATATGAACATGGTGCTACTTATTTGTTACATAACCCCTTAAAATAGCCGCATAAGTCCTAAGGGTAAGGTGTGTGATGGTGACAGACTCCTGGGGAGGCTCGGATAACATCACTCGAGTGGTAATTTCAATCAACTTCCATTTTTCCCGTAGACGATCACGTTCGAGATTGACTTGATGAAGCTCATCTTGGTCTTGGTCAAGGGAAAAGCCCAATGACGCCACCTCTTTTCCGAGCTCTGACAAATGGGCTTCGTAAGGGGCAATTCTACTGGATGAGGCCATCGCTTCCTTTGTCTGAGTAGAAATGGGTTCGTTAAAGCCTTATATTTATACTACTCAGATGATCACTGTTCAACGGCTATAAAAGTAACGGTCACAAATATTAACGTAAAACTAAAGAATTTGACATCTTATAAAAACATTTTTCATAAAGAAACATTTAACTGGATCAAGAAGGATTTTCTATTAATGGAACATTGGGTCGTTACATGCACGATACCTCTCACAATTAAAAACAAAAATAACCCCACTGAGAGATATAAACAAAAGTTTAAAATGATTACAGTCAACCTGGAATATAAAATGAACCATCTAATCAATTTCAATTTTACGTTCAATGAAATTAAGATCAAGAACTAGGAAATTCCTTATGACCTCATGGTTGGTGATCATACCCTCACACATGGAATATTGAAAATATTACTCTTTACACAATCATAAGGGAGTAAAATGATCCATAAAAAATGAAATAATATTCAAGCATAATCCCCACACATTTATAAAATATGATGATATAATATAATGGGATGCACATGTATCAAACAGATCTAAAACTATAGATGAAGTAATAGAAATTTTATATATCATAGTATCCAGACCCACATTATATTCCTCTGGTGCATTTTTTGCTATATAAAGGAATAAAAAATGGACACGTATATGATATTTATTTATTGCCTAATAATCCCACATTACATTATAATGAAATCCACCTCCTTTTCATAGCATCTAACAGTTCATAGGATATTTTATTAAGGTCTGTCTAACTCTACTTATATATGAAACTCTTATAAAAAACAATTATGGTTTCCATATTGTTCACAATGATGGATGATATTGGGTGTTTCTATACAATTAGGCATGGTAATGGCTAGGTATTCCACATTGGAATAAAACTACATAGTATTTTACTGTAGAATCCTCTTTAATAGATCCTAATGAATATAAAGAACCATTACTATGATTTATTTTTATAATAGGTGAAACACCCTAACTACACCTTATAATAACATATTCTCCACTAAGACATATTTTCCCCAATATTTTTGCATCAGTTATAGCAACATTATAAACTACATCATAAAAGGATATCAAGCCCAGGATCATAAGAATCAATCAAATCATTATCATCAAACACATCTGAAACCATCTAGCCTTGAGGTATCCATTAGTGGTATGTTTTTGAGATAGATGAGATGTCATGGTAAAATGAATATCATACACTATCACTAAATGTTATCCTTGATCCATGTTGAAAAATTCCCATGTATTTTACACCTGTATGGTCATAGGATATAACTACTTATTGAAAGAATTATTGAATGTTGCCAATGTTGGTTCCTTGTGTAATTTAGCTATCATGATGGAATCCAACGATTACATAATATGAATTTCAAGCATATAAGATGAAATCCACAACATAAAGTACTCCAAAGACCCAAAAAAGTATAAATATGTTATATTCTCTCAATCTATTCCTCAAATTTTTTGGTTAATTTAACACCTAGTAATATAGGTGTAATTTTCATTGTAAACATTAAAGGGTAATTCAATATCCATTCTTATTTTCCACAACCATATTGAACTTGTGATTAAATATACTAGATTTCTATTTACACTAATGAATCATTTAATTAAGGGTGTTTGTATGGGATTTTTACAATAGGTCCTTCTTATAGAATCATAGATAATATTCTGGAGACATTATCTATTAAACATAATATGTAAGACCTTATTAGAAATGCAATACATATTTGAAATAAAACATAAAAATCCAGAATCCATATTTAAACCCTGAAAAATAGGATTGAAGAAAATAGTAGAAAAAAAGAAAAACTTGATAAATCTCATTTACATAAATCCAAAATCAAGCAAAGAATCATTAAGATAAAATCCAAGGAAATATAGTGTAAATATTGTTAAATATAAAATTTAGTTGACTAGGCACCCTTACAAACTTATGACCTGAGTCTAGATGGTCGTAAATATAGTATATAATAAACCACCAAAGAAAATTCAAATTGATGCAATTTTGTAACAAACCACCATGGGTCGACTTGACATGTCACCTATGCAATCATACCACATTGGAAGAGTGTTTCTGATCACTATAGTCTACTTACAAAAAACTATGTATCAACACATTAAATCATTGGAATGGTTTGAACATGAAATAACAATTTATCATGTATCATATTTAAAAAAGATAAGGATATATAATCATTATATATAATTGATGAAATGGTACAAAACCATGAGATAGAAAAAATGATGAAGGACAATCCCAGAAACTACTTATGTCCAAGACCAAAACCAATCATCCATTCGACCATCCCTTGTGAAATTACTAAATCCCCATGAACATACATCGACCAAGAGAATTAATCTAGATACATGACAACCATTCATTTACCTGGATCCTATATATCAAAGAATGTATATTACTAATGGAATATATAAGGTGTGAGTTAAATTAATAATAGTATACCAACCAGAATCCATAATCTATGTAACAATTATTTCATTCATTAAAAAAATTTTATAGATTATTTTATTTTGAATTAATTTTAATAAAAAATATATTTATTTTCATTTAGAAAAATCCATATTCAAATACAGAATATTATTGAAACTAATATGAATTATTTCATAAAGGGGTGTATTGAAGAGTTTCCATACCTCAAAATGTAATCATTTGAGTAATTAAAACATGAAACATCACTATCAAAAATAACACCTGGCACAACGGGGATCTACCTTATGTGAATACGTATATAGGACACACAAGAAAAACTAATCTATTATAAATTTAATCTTAATGATATCAAAACCGACCACAATGTATCAGTATCACACTCGTAACCCTTAGTGGTTCCACACACACTATGGTTTGCATATGTCCATAACATGGTGCACCTAAGGTTCCCATGCGATATGTTTTAGTAACACATTAAAGTAAATCATTCCCATAATATAAAAAACACATTTCAATATAATTTTTTTACTACTCCCATGATGGCAAACCCATTTTATACTCCAAATCATGAATTCATCATTTCATTACAAACATGAAGTGCTTTAAACAATTTTAAATGAATAACCAATTTTAAAACATTTTCATGAAAAATATTCAATTTCATATATCAACCATAATATATATAAATTAAATAAAATTCTCTAGTAAAACTAAATGAAAAATACATTAATAAATTGTTCCCTGAAAAATAACTATTATATAGAGACACCTACAACACCAACAGAGGAATCATAGTTTCCTTTGAAAATATTAATGGTAATTAATGATATATAGTCCTCAAAATTGCAGATCAAAATAATAAAATTATTCAATTCCAAAAATAAAACCTTATATTTTCCCATCACAACTCATTTGTGTTCTAATGAATATAGGGGATGAAAGATTGAGATTAAATCAAGAGAACAGATTTGGAACAAATAATATATTTACACAAACCATAAATAGATACACCGAAATCGATTGAAAATAACTTTTATACGCATCTTAGGACCTCATAGTGTGTTGGGGAAAGGTTGGGTCATACTAATGAGAAATTTGGGTGAAATTTTCATCAAAACATCCAGGGATATTATGGTAATTTTAAATTTTTTAAAAATTCATATAGATCAAATGGTTTTTGTGCATGGTTAGAAAACTTATATGCTAACCATGTGGTCATTACCGTCCACTAAAAACAGAAGTTCATTGTTACCTATAAATAAGCACATAGATAGAGAAGTCGTGAAAAATACATGCAACCAAATATAGACCAAAAACAAACCTATCAATTGGTTTTCAATGTAATATTAACAATTCGATGAACAATTCTCAAACTGTGAAAAAATCCATTAGAACTAAATAATCCATAACACACAGTTATCTCCCATTTCCTACTAAACATCTACAAATCGTGCACCATTATTTTTCTTCTATAATCCATAATCTCAACCCCGAACTGCTGAAAAACTTTTGAACCAAAATAGGGATAAAAGATGGCCAATGTATTTCATACCTATGACATAATTCATGTGAAAAATTATCATGGTAATCTTTAATAATAATTTTAATTTAAATATATTATTATATATCAATTAATTAAAATGATTCATTAGATACAACATCCTTATTTATATGAAAACATTTTTCAAACAATTTTTATTTATAGTTAATTATTTACCATCCTTATTGAGAACATTCTGGAAAACCCATTTGGACCTAGTGGGGTTCATAAAAGTAATAAGTTCTACCAAAACAGTAACTCTATTTTTGTAAAAGGAATTGGATTATGAATTCATAGCTCTTTTCCATTTTCATGATTTTTTCCATCTACTAATTCATTGAAGAATATAGATTATTTATCTTCAATAAATATATTATCACGTAACATAGTAATTATAAACCATTTATCATTTGTTATAATTTTCTTATAAAATTTTTTTCAAGAGAAAATTATTTTCCTTGAAATATTATGATACTTATTACTATTTAAAAATTGTATACATATTAAGGCATGAATTTAGAAAATTTGTTATTTACCCCTCTATCAAAATTATAGATGTTCCCCTTTTCATATTAAAATATTCTCTCATTTCAATTTTTAGTTTCAATCATAGGGATTTATATAATATTGTTACTATAATTTTGTTAATTCACAATAACACACTTTGTATTCCTAATTCATGTTTTTAAAGAATTATCCATGAAAAATGATTCACATCCTAACACAAAAACATATGACATGATGTCTTTATTTAATATTATAAATCCTATGAGATTGAATCTATCATTATATTTGTAATATGGATAGGTTTTAATGCTATTATATTTTAATAATATCAGAAAATTGTAATGAAATTATTTCATGACCCATAATCAATATCCCCATGAAAATAAAGATATAATTAATATTTTTAATTATATTATAAATCATATGTGTATAAGGAAATGTTATTTTAGGATAATATATATTATATACTTAATTATTGAGGAATTCATTTTTAAGATACTCTTAAACTCACCCTAAATGAAGCCCCATTTATCATCCTACCTGGATCAATATTTATTTCTCTTTTATTTTACATTAATATTTTAATGGAATATCATAAATGATTTATCAATTATATATTTATATTTATACTAATGACATCATCAAAATTTCATGATCAATGAAAATTTACCCCAATCTTCTACTTGAAATAGTTTAGTTTCAACTATGTGATCTATTTCTAGAATCTTTTTGGTGTTATATCCTTTAATAATGAAAAGTGGTTTAAAAATTTTACCTAATGAAGAATCATGTAATTCACCTAATAGTTTTGTCTTAGAAATGAAAAACACATTATTTTTATATCATGGATGATAAAATAATGATGTAAACATTTAATGAAATATCCAGGTTCCTATAAGAGTAATAATTTTCACACTACTAACATCTTAATACGGATGATTATGTACATTGTAATCAATTAAATTATATTAACTATCATATGTTGGTACTATGTTCATGTTTCTATGCCACTAATGGAAATTTTCTAAGTGAGTATATATTGATTTTGAGGTATTGAAATTTTTGTTTTCCTAATATCAAATTACACATTATACATAGTAAAACATAGATTCCATGTATATTTACTGTAATGAACCTAAATAAGGTAACCTTTCTAATATATATGATATATTAACATTGAATATTTTGTATTTAAATTATTTAATCCACCCTCATTTTATGTAAAATCTTATCATTTTTTTGTTTCCGTGTAATGTTTTTGAATTATTATGAAAATGGATTGATTCAATGTTTCTATGTGTTTTTATCATTTAAAAATTATTTTAAAATTCCATAATTTCGTTGTTAATGTAGTAAATTCATTGTGATTTCATATTATTGAACTCAAAAATAAATTTTTTTTCTTATGTTTGGCCCATAAGATAATCTATCTCATAAGACAATTTATAATGAAGGATAATTTTGTAAAGACACGTAAAATTCAAAGAACTTTTTTTTTTAATTTTCTTTGGGATTTTACAAGAACGTGGTTTCTGAAAGCACTTGATTCTGAGGCCCGGTGTTACCAGAATTTCAATCCAAAGTTTAGCTCGGGTACGTTCAGTGAACGAACGAGTGGGAATTTATAACTTTTGAACCGGTGCTCGGAATCGATTTCTGAGGGCACCGATGGAACCGCAACACCGGTAATTTCTTAGGAACACCTTTTCCGGTGTTGCATTTTCACAGGTGAAGTTGTTAAAATTTTTGGAAGTTAAAATAAAATTTAAACGACATATTTTATTTATCTTTCTAAGTGTTTAACCTTTGGGATGAAGTTTGGTAACCACCCAACTTCCCATGAGAGGTTATGAGGCCGGTGGGCCCACACAAACCCCACCCCTTCATATTCTATAACCCCCCTCAACTCACCATTAATTTTAGACAACATATGTTAGTTAATTATGTTAGTTAAATGTGAATGATTGAAATTCAAATGCTTCTGTTATGTAAATAAAATAAGTGATGAACTTCTTTTTTGGGTTGGAACCTTGTTGTGTGAGTCTTGGGAGAAACATTGATGAGATTGAGGAACTTCTTCTTCTTCTTTGATAAAGAACGCGAAAAAGACAAAGAAGACCAGATTCTTTGGAGATCGATGACGCGACACCGAAGAATCATTTCCCCATGATGCCAATGACATTTTCTTCCACGATGATCCTTTTCTTCAGCGAAGATCCTTTTCTTATGCGACGGTTAATTCTGTGTCGAACTCCCATTCAACGAAAACGTTGAGGTATTGGTTTATGTGTTTTTATTTGTGAATTATTTTGTCATCTATCCTCATTCAATTGAACCGCTTGATATCGTTTAATGGGATGGGTTCATACCACAAAAACACGGCTCACCCTACTCCCTTATTATTTTTGTTGTTGCGGTTCGAAGGAACGTGACGTGGTTCCATCGCACCGCGCGGGAACGAGCGGAAACGATGCGCGATGCCTTCACGCCGAGCATCTGAAAATCGAACCAAGCAGTAGCGCCATCTCGCCGCACCAGAAAAACCAGAAGACACCGCAGCCGGATTGGGGCCACGGCGGAGGAGCGCGGCGCCGTCGTGCCACGCCAGACAGACCAAGGTCGCGGCTTAAGCCACGGTGGAGCAGGGGAACAGGCGGCCGGAATCGGGCCGCCGGCATCGGAGCAGGGGGGACCAACCTTACCGGTCCTGTGGCGGCAGAAGCAGGCCGGCCAGAGCGGGCCGGCCGGATAGGGGAGAGACAGGGGTTCAAAACCCCCAGCTGGCCGGATGTGAGCGGCCCATAATGGGGTGGTCGCGGTTACAAAACGGGGGGCAGGTGCCCCCCCCCCTCATCCGCTCGGCCAAACGGCTGAGCCACATTCTGGTGCTAGCCCGCCGGGCCGGGCCGCGCCCTGGCGAGGTTGGGCATCGCCAGTATGGCCGGGCCATGCCCATGAGGGCCTTACCCAGACCCGGGACGGGTCGCCCGGTTCCGGCCGACCCAGTGGGTATCTGGTCGGGTCGGACCGGGCCCGATCCCCCTAATACCGAACTCGTCACGGTCTTTTTCCCATAACATGGGATGAGGTCCTCTGACCGAAGCAACGTCACCGACGATGCGATCCTTAGATCAGGATGGTTATTTCGGTATATTGCACTCAAGGTTTTGGAGTACTTTCGGTTTGGCAGGGTTGGTTTGTACATGAAACCAACCGGGCCCTCGAAGCGGAAACACTTATAACATGAGCTCTGGATGTTTGACTGATGTGCCGTCGACATTGTTGGATTCCTCTAAGTGAGAAAGACCTTTTGTCTTACTCCTCTCGAGGTTTGGACATTGTTGCAGTACGGTCATATTGGTTTTGACATAAAAACCAATCGGGCCCCTAGGACGAAAAGGCCAATAACTCTTAGATCGGGCGTCTGATTGACGCGTTGTCTGTGACGTTGAGTTCCTATTGACGATACTGAACTTTTGGATACATCAACTTCAGACTATGTGTCAGTTGATGTATCATCCCTTCGGCTCATAGAGAAGACCCTCCCAAACGAGCTTGCTGTGTGCGGGAACCTTAGAGCTGGATGTGACTGCGACGACGACGACGACTGTACAGAAATCCTCCGTGGATTCGATGGTGACGACTACAGCACTCAGCAATCTTATGTGGACCAGTGCTACCAATCCTGTGTGGGTCTGATCCTGTGTGGGTCAGCGCTCAGCGGTCCTGTGTGGGCCAGCTCCTACAGATCCTATGTGGGTCTGATCCCGTGTGGGTCATTGCGGGGGTTAGTTAGCTATCGATCCTTTGTGGGTCATTACGGGGGTTAGATACTTATAGATCCATTTTGGGTCATTGCGTGGGGTTATTACCTATCGATCCTTTGTGGGTACGATGGATTAGATTAATCAGTGGCTATACTGATCATCTCAATCGTCATACGAATAAGTACACATGTGTGAGTTGAATCTTGACTTTCAAATCTTATCTTCGACAAGTTTGACTTGGTATCCTATGTGGATTACATTTTTCATTCCTGTGTGGATTTGGTTGTGTTTTCTTTTGTGGACTGGGATGCACTTGAGCTTGGATGATGGAGCTGAATAAGAATTGATGACTTAGGTATATGTATGGGAATATACCTAAGTAGAGTCGGATGTTACTTTGTGATTGTATCTTTCCTCTGTGGATTATCCTTTATGGATTTTGGGATACCTCTGGGGGTCTCGAGGTCTCTACTGAGTAGATTATACTAACCCATGCACGGGTTATGCCTGCACTATATTGTATTTGTTGCAGAAGATGGACAACGTTTATCGTGGTTGAGGTACGAGGAGCAGGTCGGTACCCGGAGGTTGCTCACTGGGCGCGACGTACACAGAGAGGACGGCTGGACCCAAGGAGGTGTGGAGGATATATGTACCCAGCTATTATGTGGGACTTCTAGAGGATGGCTTGAGGCTGCGGCTTTACATTCAGTTGTGGTTTTTCCTTTCCAGTTGTACTTTACATTCAGTTTGGGTTTGTATTCTGACCCACTTACTTTTCCGCATTTACTGTTGTACCTAGTTTTTATTTAGAGTTTACTTTTTCTTGATTGATCTGTGGTGTTTGTTTACTTTAAAAAGGCAATGCCTTCCCTTCTTACTAAGAATTACGCCATTGTGCTAGTTTCTAGCCCCTGGCCTGTGGAAGGCGAGCTTGGGGTAGTCAGGGCACGGGCCCCGAGGATGGGTCGTGACAAATTCGTATTAGAGGAGTTCAGTTCTATCACATAACTTTAGACGCTGATCTTTATTCTATGTGAAGCAATATTGTTAAGAGTATTGAGTGTGGTTATCAGTCCAAGGAGTCAAGTGTTGGTGCGGCAGCCGACGTATCCGTACACCAGGACCCGGACTTCTGATTTCTGACTTTATACACAAAAACAATGATTGCATGTGTGATTCATGTTTTATTTGTGATTACTTTATGTCATCTCACCAGGTATATTGTTTGATCGTGGAACACCTATTTCATTTCAGGATGTCCCCACGACGACAGCTAGCTAGGGTTCCAAGAGTTGTGTGTGACGACAGCCCACCGAGTGACGAGGCCTCGATACAGGGCCCTTTGACAGCAGAGTCACCGTCGATACCTCTACTCGCCGAGCCACCAATGATACTAGCCCCATCCGCTGACGATGCACATCGCTTTAGTGCACTGCATGAGTTTCAGTGCCAGCGACCGCCCAGGATCCGTGGCGAGATGGACCCTCAGGCAGGAGAGGATTGCCTGGAGGTAGTTGTACGGGTTTTTAGGCTAGTGAAGACACCAGCAGACCTCATGGTGATCATCACAGTGAGCCTACTGCATGCGGCGGCAGGCAGATGGTGGAGTTTGATTCTCCAGGTGCACGACAAGGCATCTCTCCTCTGGACGAACTTTGAGAGCCTCTTCTGCTCGGAGTTTGTCCCAGCCACCCTCCGTGTGTTGCGCATCCAGGAGCTTCTACAGCTGAGGCAGGGCAGCATGATGGTCTCCCACTACTCAGCGAGATTTACCGATCTCTGGCTCTATTCGACAGACATGGTATGGCACCCATTCTTCAGGTCTCAGACCGTTGAGCAGGGACTGAGGAATGAGATCAGGGCATCGCTGATCTCCCTCAGCATTCCGACTCAGACAAGAGTAATGGAGTGAGCCCTTTTGATCGAGAGCTTCCTTGCTGAGCCTTCGTCAGCAGCGAGATGTACTGCAGGGCGACACATAGTAGAGTCTTCTATAGCAGGCAGTTGACGGATGACACAAGCGTCCAAGCAGACCAGACGCTCAGGCAGACGACCTCAGGACACTGGCTTAGAGGTTTGGGGAACTCAGTGTGGAGACAGTCTTTCGAGAGGCATACAGTGCTACGCATGCGGCGGGCAGGGCCACATGGCTCGTGACTGCCCCACCCGTCGTGCCGAGGAGCAGCAGATGGTTGAAGGGACACCCAGGCAGAGGCAGACGGTCAACCGTGGCAGTCCGCAAGGAGAAAAAGGACAAGACAGAGGAGCTGGTCAAGCAGCAGGTGGTGGGAGATGCTTTGAGACTCTACCACCACCACCACCAGGATGTCCACACCGACCACAGGTAGCATGCGGGTAGAGACATGCACAACTACAGGCAGTGGAGGCCTTTGACCACGACACGCCCAAGATGATTCGAGGTACTATCTGTGTCTATTCCACCCTTTTTTCTTTTCTTATAGACACAGGAGCGAGTCATTCATTCATAGTAGTTTCCTTTTTTCAGAGCTCGAAGATTCTGACTGAGTCATTAGCTCGATCTATACGGATAAAGACTCCTACGAGAGAAAACTCGACAATTACACACTGGTTCCAGCAGTGTGAGCTTACTCTAGGAGGCGAGCTCTTCAGCTGGGATCTTCTTGTAGCGGCGTCGAGGCCCTACGACGTCATCATGGGAAATGATTGGTTATCTACAGTCCATGCTCATATCGAATATATTAGGCGCAAGGTGTGATGTGTATGCACCGACTGGAGCAGGTTCACCTTCACAGGCGAGAAAGGAGCCTTCGCGGCACAGGATGGATTCTCGCATAGGAGAGGAGTACCCATCACTCATCAGTTGGCTAGCCTCATCATAGGATCAGTTGACGTGCGGAGTCATGGTTTTCCTGAAGTGGTGGATCCGTATATAGACGTTTTTTCCGACGACGTTCCAGGACTTCCTCCTCGTAGAGAGGTAGAATTTTATATTGATCTGTACCCCAGGACAGCCCTAATATCCACCCCAACATATCTGACGGCCCCCATTGATCTTAGAGAGCTAAAGGTACAGTTTGAGGACTTGTAGGGAAATGGATTCATCTGACCCAGTGTTTTACCCTGGGCATTCCTAATATTGTTCGCCAAGAAGGCGGATGGGAGCTTGCGACTTTGTGTAGACTATCGTCGCCTGGACCAGGTGACCGTGTGGAATAAGTATCCACTACAAAGGATTGAAGACCTCTTCGATCAGCTCAAGGGAGCACAGTGGTTCTCAAAGATAGACCTCAGGTCAGGCTATCATCATCTCAGAGTTTGGGACGAGGACGTTCAGAAAACGGCCTTCAGGTATCAGTATGGATACTATGAGTTCTTGGTTATACCATTTGGTGTAACAAATTCTCCATCATTGTTCATGACCCTCATGAACATTATATTTCAGCCATACGTCGATCGATTTGTCGTGGTCTTCATCGATGACATTTTGATACACTCGACCTATGAGGAGGATCACGCCTACCACTTACGGGTTGTACTAGACACACTTCGAGAGCACCAGCTTTATGGAAATCTCTCGAAGTGTTTGTTTTGGATACGGTAGGTCCACTACTTGGGACACATCATCTCTGAGGCGGGAGTTGCGGTGGATCCTGCGAAGATCGAGGCAATGCTAGCTTGGGAGCCACCCAGGAGAGTGACGGCGGTGCGGAGTTTCTTGGGACTAGATGGATACTATAAGAGAGTTGTGCCAGACTTCTCCAGAGTTGTGGCACCACTCTCAGCTTTGATGAAGAAGGGTATACCCTTTGTGTGGTCAGATAGATTACAGCAGATATTCCAGGAGGTGAGACAACGATTGACCAGTGCGCCTATCTTGAGGATGTCGGAGGAGGGCGTAGGGTACGTGGTTTACTTTGATGCATCAGGGTCAATACTCATATGTGTCCTGATGCAGGAGTGGGTCGTGATCTCATATGGATCACGTCATTTGAGGCCACATGAGAAAAACTACACTACCCATGACCTGGAGTTAGCAGCAGTGGTCTTCGCTCTGATGGCATGGCGACACTATTTGATGGGAAAATGCTTTACAGTCTATTCTGACCATTAGAGTCTCAGGTACATCTTCTAGCAGAAGGACATGATCCTGAGACAGCAGCAATGGCTCGAGTTCCTCCAAGACTATGACTTTGAGATAGTCTATACTCTTGGAAAGGGGAACGTAGTAGCCGATGCTCTCAGCAGGAGGACGGGCATTCAGCTACTTGGGGAGGAGAGAGAGAAGCTAGGCACCTTGAAGATATCCTTCGTGGATAGAGATGGAGCAGCTTTCCTTTAGTCACTCACAGTCACTCCTCCACTAATACAGAGGGTTAGAGAGGCTCAGCGTGGGGACGCCGACTGTGAGACGCGGTGTGCACCGATATCCTCAGGACATGCAACTAATGGTTTCTCAGTAGGAGGAGAGCACGGCGTCCTTTTCAGAGGACGTACCTTGGCACCATTTGATTTATGGGTGGAGGTTCTGAGGGAGTTTCAAACGTCCCCTTTGGCGTTACATCCGAGAGTGGGGAAGATGTACCAGGTTCTCAGATGACAGCACTGGTGGTTGGGCATGTAGAAGGTTGTGGCAGAGTTCGTATCTCGATACCTCACCTGCCAGTAGGTGAAGGCAGAGCATCAGGTACCAGCAGGCTTGGTACAGCCCTTGGAGGTCCCGGAGTGGAAGTGGGATGGGATATCTATGAACTTTGTGACTAGACTTCCACACACTTCCAGAGGTCACGACTCTATTTGGATGATTGCCGACCGACTCAAAAAGTCGGATTACTTCTTACCCATCAGAGAGTAGGGCCTAGTGGAGAGCTTGGGACGTCTCTACATTTAAGATATTGTACATTTTCTTGGTGTGACATCATATATCGTCTCTGATCGAGATGATCGCTTCACATCCCGTCTTTGGAAGGGGTTGCAGGGGGTATTCGGGACGCAGTTACATCTGATTACCGCCTTTCTCCATCAGACAGATGGTCAGACGAGGAGGACCATTCAGAATCTCGAGGACATGCTCCGTGAATGTGTCCTCGACTTTGGTCGCAGCTGGGAGGACTACCTACCCTTGGTGGAGTTCGCATACAACAATAGCTACCACTCCACCATCGGGATGGCACCATACGAGGCATTTTACAGCCGACCTTCCATGTCACCTATGTGCTGGACAGACCCTGGGGAGTCGGCACTTGTGGGACCAGAGATGGTCCAGGCCGTGGCACAGAAGGTCCAGGTCATCCAGGAGATTATGAGGATAGCTCAGAGCTGATAGAAGTCTTATACTGACAGGAGGTAGGGGCCACTAGAGTTCGAGGATGGTGACCTCATCTTTTTGCGAGTCTCACCTCGACATGGTATACAGAGATTTGGCCGAGGCAGCTTGTTGTCTCTACGCTTCATCGGGCTATTCTATTTCCTCAGTAGGATTGGCGAGGTGGCTTATCGCATGGATCTACCAACTCAGTTGCACCGAGTGCACGACGTCTTCCACATATCTCAGCTGAGGAGATACATGCAGGACTCAACACATATCATTTATCGGGGGAAGCAGGACATTGATGATGTGGTGACTTTTTTGGAGGTTCTGATGGAGATCGAGGATCGACAGGAGTGGGTCCTAAGTGGATGATCAATTCCTATAGTGCGCATTATATGGCAGCACGGGAACCTCCAGCAGAGCACTTGGGAGTGGCAGGCACATATGCGTACACTGTAACCACATTTGTTCGCCTAGTTTTTGATGTATCTTTACAGGGACATAAAGCTCTAAGGTGGGAGTAATGTAAAGCCCCGTAAAATTCCAGGATATTATTTTCATAATTTTCTTTGGGATTTTACAAGAACATGGTTTCTGATAGCACTTGATTCCGAGGCCTGGTGTGCCTGGAATTTCTATCCGAATTTTAGCTCGGGTACGTTCAGTGAACAAACGAGCAGGAATTCCTAAATTTTGAACCGGAGCTCAGAATCGAATTCCGAGGGCACCGATGGAACCGCAGTGCCAGAAATTGCATAGGAACAACTTTTTCGGAGTTGTGTTTTTATGGGTGAAGTTGTTAAAATTTGTGGAAGTTAAAATAAAATTTAAACGACAAATTTTATTTATCATTCTACGTGTTTAAACATTGGGTGGAATTTGCGTAACCACCCAACATCCCATGAGAGGTTATGAGGCTGGTGGGGCCCACACGAACCTCACCCCTTCATATGATATAACCCCCCTCAACTAACCATTAATTTTTGACAACATATGTTAATTAATTAAGAGAGTTAAATGTGAATGTTTGAAATCCATATGCTTAAGTTATGTTAATAAAATAAGTGATGAACTTATTTTTTTGGGTTGGAACCTTGTTATGCGAGTTTGGGGAGAAAAGTTGAGGTGCTTGAGGAACTTATTCTTCTTTTTCGATGAAGAACGTGAAGAATGCGAAGAACGCCAGATTCCTCGGAGACCGATGACGCGACACCGATGAATTATTTCTCTGCGACGCCAACGACATTTTATTCCCCGACGGTCCTTTTCATCTATGAAGATCCTCTTCTTCCATGATGGTTAATTCCGCGAAGATCTCTCATTCGACGACAATGTTGAGGTAGGGCTTTATGTGTTTTTATTTGTGAATTCTTCTGTCTTCTATCCTCGTTCAATTGGACCTCTTGATATCATTTAAAGGGAGAGGGTCGGATCGGACAAACATGACTGACCCTCCTCCGTTATTATATTTGTTGTTGCAGTTCAAAGGATAGTGATGTGGTGTCGTCACACCGCGCAGGAACGAGTTAAAAATCGAACCAAGCCGCGTTTCCATCGCGTCACACCAGAAAAACCCGATGACAATACGGCCAAGGTGGGGCCGCGGCGGAGAGGTGCGGCGCCATCGCATCACGCCGGACGGACCAAGGGCGTTGCTTAAGCTGCGGAGGAGCAGTGGAATCGGTTGCCGGAATCGGGTCGGGGGTTCAAAACCCCGGGCTGGCCAGACGTGAGCGGCCCCATAATGGCGGGGGGGGGGGGGAGCGCAGTTACAAAATAGCCCCCCCCCCACCTCATCTGCTCGGCCAAACGGCCGAGCCACCTGCGGGCACCATCGCACCGGGCTAGCTGCCCATGCTGGGCAGGGCCGCACCAGCCGAGCCGCACCGCGCCGAAGCGGGCCGAACCTAGACCCGGGACTGGTCGACCCTGTTCAGGCCGACCCAAAGGGTATCGGGCCGGGTCGGACCGGGCCCGAACCCCCTAATACCGGACCCATCACGGTCTTTTTCACATAACGTGGGATGCGGACATCTGATCTACATACCGTCTGCTGTGATGCGATCCTTGGATCGAGTCATTCATTTCAAAATATCGCACTCAAGGATTCAGAACACTTTGGGTTCGGCCGGGTTGGTTCATACACGAAACCAATCAGGCCCTTGGAGCGGAAACACTTATAACATGAGCTCCGGATGTCTGATTGACCTTTCATCATCTTTGTTGGATTCCATTAAGTGAGACGGACCTTTTGGCTTACTCCGCTCGAGGTTTTGATGCAGTTGGAGTACGGTCGGATTGGTTTTGACTTAAAAACCAAGTGGGCCCCTGAGACGAATATGCCAATAACTCCTATACTGGGCGTCCGATTAACGCACCTTCTATGACGTTGAGTTCTTATTTACGATACAGAACTTTTGGATACATAAACTCCGGACTATTTGTCAGTTGATGTATCAGCCCTTCGGCTCGTGGAGCGGACCTTCCTAAACCAGCTTGTTGTGTGCAGGAACCCTAGAGCTGGCTGTGAATGTGACGACGACGACGAATGTATAGAAATCCTCCATGGATTCGACGACGACGACTACAACACTCAGTGATCCTATGTGGATCAGTTATACCAATTCTGTGTGGGTCTGATCCTATATGGGTCAACGCTTAGCGGTCCTGTGTGTGCCAGCACCTACAGATCATGTGTGGGTATGATCCTGTGTGGGTCATTGCGGGGGTTAGTTACCTATCGAGCCTTTATGGGTCATTACGGGGGTTAGTTACCTATCGTTCCTCTGTTGTTAATTACGTGGGGTTAGTACCTATCGATCCATTGTGGGTCTGACAACTTAGATGAATCAGTGGCTATGTCTGATCATCTCTATCATCATACGAAGAAGTATACCTATGTGAGGTGAATCTTGACTTTCAATTCTTATCTTTGATAAGTATGACTTGGTATACTGTGTGGATTACTTTTTTCTTTCCTGTGTGGATTGGGTTGTGTTTTCTTGTGTGGACTGGGTTGAACTTGAGCTTGGATGATGGAGAAGAATAAGAATTGATGACTTAGGTATATGTATGGGAATATATCTAAGTAGAGTATGATGTAACTTTGTGATTGTATCATCCCACTATGGATTATAATTTGTGGATTCTGGGATACCTTCAGGGGTCTTGGGGTCTCTACTGAGTAGCTTATACTCACCCCTGCACGGGCTATGCCCGGACTACGTTGTGTTGGTTGTAGATGATAGACAACGCTGATCGTGGTTGATGTATGAGGAGAAGGTCGATACCCGGAGGTGGATCACAGGGCGGGACGTACACAGGGTGGACGGATGGACCTGAGGAGATATGGAGGATATCTGTACCCACCCTTCATGTGGGACATCTAGTGGACGGCTTGAAGCTGCGGCATTAATTTAAGTTGTTGTTTTCCCT
The DNA here is from genome assembly GCA_963277665.1 of Viscum album. Lineage (NCBI taxonomy): Eukaryota > Viridiplantae > Streptophyta > Magnoliopsida > Santalales > Viscaceae > Viscum > Viscum album. The sequence goes on along the minus strand of OY728162.1, from coordinate 792,939,502 downwards.
TTCCATTTGTACTTTACATTCAGTTTGGGTTTGTATTCTGGCCCACTTACTTTTCCCCACTTACCATTGTATGGATTTTTTACTTAGTGTTTACTTTTTCATTCTTAATCTATGGGTTTTTTTAATTTACAAAGGCAATGCCTTCCCTTCTTATTGGTAATTACACCTTGGAGCTAGTCGCCAGCCCCTGGCCTGTGGAAGGCGGGCTTGGGGTAGTCACGGCACGGGCATCGAGGACGGGTCGTGACAAATTTTCTCTATATCATAATCTAATATTTCATATGATGTTTTTATTTCAGATATCATTCCTTGAAGGATATTTCATTCTTCTATATAGGTAAATTTAATCATTATAGGATAATTTACATAATGTATGGTAATTTTCATTGCTAAAGTCTTGTTTTAGAAGATATTATTAATCTCGTATGACTTTTTAGACCCACATTGGAGAACATTGAGAACCAATATGATAATTATTTTTGAATAATTTTAACTCATAGGAAAATTTTCACTAATAGTATGACTCTTGGTGGCTACACAGAATAATTATAGACTTATTTTGTATTTCAGAGATCTTATTAGATATTTAATTTTAAAAAAATATGATCCCATGTGACATTTTTAGATCCTGTAATATATTTTTGATTCCCATATGAAATTTAACCTAATCATATGATGTTATATTTTTAATGAATTTTAAAGTCATATTAAATGGAAATTTTACTATGCATATGATTTCTTACAATTCAATACATTGTGAGTCTTTAAGAGGAATTGAACTCAAAAAGGCCAGTGTGTTAATGTCATGGGAGATACGGATAGACCCATGGATCATTCACTGCAAAAGGGTATGATTAAAATAAGATGTCAGTATTTAATCTCCACACTTCGAAATTAATTGTGGTCAACATTGATTAATTCAAATAGGAAATGATGATTTTATGATAATGGTATAATTAATTTTTCAAATAAAACATTGGTGTGAATGAGAAAAAAATTTCACCCAGTTTATTAATGAAATTTATACTTCTACCACCTTGAAGAAATCATGATTCATTGTTTGTACTATCTTGGTGGATTAATATGATTTATTGAATAATGAAATCATTTTAAATAATTTTTCCACTCTTGTTTCAGAAATATGGAATGAAAATTTAATTATAAAAAATTATATCATATTTTTAGAGGAGATGGTGTGGTTCATGATCAAGTGGTACTAGATGGATGATTAATATAGTGTTACTATAGAAAATAGAGGAGGAATAATATGTGTGTTTATTAAGACATGATCAGCTAAACTTCCATGTCCCAATGGTAGTGTAGATCAATAGTAAAAACCTAATGAGTCCTTTTATTTCACTGTATATTTCATTTATTTTTCTAGAGGATGTAATTTTTTAATGAACAAGATACTTTTCCATCTTGAATGATTTGTATTCTAATATATTTGAGAATAAAGTTAATATTTAAAATGTTAAGTAATTGTTTTAATTATATAAATTTTTATGGAATGGTCATTCCATTGAGAAAATTGAGTTTAGTTAGTTTTAATTTCATGGAGTGTAACTTCTAGATCCCCAAATCCATTGAACAGTTCTCCAAGACTAGTTATACACATAGTCTCAAGGGTATCATCAGAAATACCATAGGATGATTACTATAACCAGGTATAATGGTGTGTCCATGTGGAGATAATCCCATTACTATAGTACAACATAGTTGTAGTAATGAAACATTTCCATAAAGGAAGAAATATAACAATTAATAATAATAATAATAAATAGTCACTAACACCACTAGACTAGAAACCCACCTCAGCAGAAGTACATTAATTACTAAATAGGAGATAAAATCCAATGATTGATATATAGAACAATTTAAAAAGGAAATTTCATATACCAAAATGATATATCATTCCATGTGCCTATAAATAATCTAACATAGGTATATATGCATCAATACAATATATGTATCAAAAGAGAAAAATCAAAAAAAAGAAAAATCCCCTAATAACATCATTAGCCAAAATTTGGTCTTGTGCTCCATTACTCTAAGACATGAAAAAAATTAAAGTATAAAACATTAGGTGTTTTTACCAATCCCATCATTCATTTTTAAATTTTAATTCGGTACCGAATGGCGGCCCATCATAGGGTGTGATATAAAATAACTGTAGGCCACCACCAACAAGTTCTATAACAATCCAGGATGTATAATAAAATATAAGAAGTGTTTATTGTATATAATAGATGTGATGGTAATACAAGTAAAATTTCAATGGAAAGGGTAATAAAAATAAGGTGATACAGTTAGTCCTGGTATGGATTCTGAAAAAACAGGGGTCAAGATCATCAAACAAGGAAACTATAAGGCAAAATAGATATAAAATCCATTACAAATCCATATATCTAGTATCTCATACCACCAAAAACCATTCTATATAAACTTTATATTATATTAAACTTTACCATGTGGTATAATCAAGAATACCACAATTACTACAGTTGAGATGTATAACATAAGTGTATGACATGGTGGGGTTGGATCATAGGTATAGTAGACAAAGGCATCCTTTTGGGGTTCCAAGAGAATATCAATAAAAACTCTACTCGGATTTTACTATGATACACGTATAATTTCAACATACCATGTCAACTATAATCCCATAAAATCCAAATACAAGGGGTAGAAAGGCCCTTTGAAACCCACAAAATCACGAACCATGTAGAAGTATCATTCGAGAGATATACTACCAATATTCTGACCCATGGTGTATCACACCCATGTAATCCGATATAAATATCCATCACTGAATTCTATTACCATTTAATAACATCACAATATTCATGTCCTTCTAAATCATATAAAAATTCCTATATAAATAAAATCATTGATTTTACACACTCAAATAACAGTTCAAATTTATACAGTTAAAAAATTCATAACATGTATAACATTATGAGGGTGGAAAACCATTTCCTAAAAAAATAATTCAGTTCAAAAATAATAGGGATTTTGGAATACTCAACCACTAACCCCTTAGATGCTTAACAATAGGAAAATACAAAAAAAACACAAGGAATACTCGATTTTTGGACTAGGTTTGGGAGAAAACCTCTAACTATTATCAAGGAACAAAGGGAAAACCCTAACATGTTCAAAAAAAATCAATTTTATAATTCAATTAATTATCAGGGAGAAACCAAAAGGTATGGAATGCAAAATATAAAACAATAGGCATATAATGCTCCACAACCCAAGGGAAATGTATAAAAAACCCTATGATAGGACCGTCATTGAGTTCTAATATAGAATAATCTTTTGATTCAGCTTAGAGAAGAAGAAAAATGAAGAATGAACAAAAATGGTAAAATGGGCATATTATCTTGCACATAATATCATAACTGATACGAAGAAAAATGATGGAAGGATCAAAAGGAAATGAGTACACATTTGGGTGAATCCAGATAGACTAAAGATACTAGATTACAAGTTCAGATGCAATATGGTGATAAAAAGATACAACATTTTATAGTGGGAGTGATCTAAAATGAGTTTATTCTTTTTTGATGAGAAATAAAAATTATGTTTTATGTTTTGATAGTTTTTAAGGAAAGAAAGTTAAATTTCAATTAAAACTCTATTCTACATGGTTTGGTTACATTTTTTCCCAAACTATGCAGCAACTATGATACCATTACTATATAGAGTGGAACCACGCACAATTAATGCAAATAGATTTTCAAACCACGCTCCAATAGTGTCTCAACCCTATTTTAGAAATTACAGATATCATCGCAATGGAGTTATCCTCCATGTGGATGGTTTAATCAAACATTATAGGATATTGAATTACTTTCCTCATCACTGCATAGTTCCACCACACCATATTTCTTATGTAAAACTATTACTATTATCCATGTAACCTGCATATTTATCTCCAAGAGTTGGTTTCTGGTCTCTAAACATTCCTTGGATAGCCCCAATAACCACAAAACACTAAAGTGTCTTAACATTGGAATGTAATTAATTTTTTAAATATAAAAAAATATATAGACATCGTAGGAAAACACAAGATCTTTGATTCTTACCCATTAATAAAAATCATAATCATATTTCCCATTAAATGGTGGAAAATAATATCTTGAGAATAACTCTAGCCACTGAGAAAATATAATAACTTATAGCTCCCAAGTCTCATCTTATAAATTTTCTTACTAGCATAGATCCCATGATATAGGATCTAACCAGTCTCATAGAACCTTCATGCTCATATCTTTGATATGAATCAGATGATCCTCAATGGATAAATCCATGTATAACTACACATACATAGGCTGCAGAACATGAGATGAGTCTCTCTGATAATGGCATGGTTGAGATACATGGAAGTAATTTTTCATGTTCTCATACCCCTTAGGTAATTGAAAATGTAGGCTACCATCCCAAAATCTATACAGAATCTTAAATGGCTCCAAATATCATGGTGAAAGATTACTCTATCTCTTAATTCATTTATTTCCTAGACATGGTGATATACATAATAAAACCTGATACCCGACCTCAGAATATATAAGTCATCAATGATGATAAATTTAATGTCTTTGTCTAGAATATTTGGTTTCCTTCCATTTCCAGACAAAATAGACTTTTATAGAAGTCTCTTTCATGAGACATGGTCCTAGTAAAGGTACCTCACCTGCCTCTAACCAGCACATTGGCGGTCAACATGGATGAACATATCAATCCTCATAAGGTTCCATATGTATAATTACTAGATGTCTATTATTTTTGGGGAACTAAATTATGGTAATATGCCTCTCATAATATCCCCAAAGTTTAAACATTCATTCTTGAATCATGTCCTCATGAAATGTATCATACTATGTTTCTGCCATTAGTTTCAGGATGGTATATTGTGATCTCAAGCACTTTTGTACCCAAAAAACTCTCCAAAATCTTTCATTATAATGACATAAACTATGAATTACTATCTAAAATGATAATAAAGGGGACCCCATGATGTTTTACTATCACACAGATATACAACAATCCAATTTCACTTACTCTTAAGGACTCCTTGATCCGATGAAATTAGAAAACTTTGTGAGCCTTTAAAAACCCCATACAACATCACGCCTTTGAGGATAATTTTTCAAAATGGTCACAAACTCCATTATGAAATAATCACATCTTTACTCATGAATAGTTAACTACTGTAAAATTCTGGATGGTCACTGATGTTCTTCACTCACTTGGTGATAGGTGGAACACCACCTTACAAAACTAGTAACCTCAAATTTCATCCCCGACCACCAAAAATAATGACGTATGTCACAATACATCTTGGTAACACCTTGATGAGCATACCCAACTGTGAAATGAAACACCTACATCAGATCCTCACTTATGTCTTCTAGAACCCATATGTTTCCATGTATACATAGGATATCATCATTAAATATAGTCCAAATAGGATCCAGGCCTTCAACTTCGACACTCTCCCATAGAACTAGGCCCTTTAAATCCAATAGTATCACATTTTTACTCTATATTGAGCGGTATAGGTAAAAAATAAAGATAGATGATTATTCTACCCTAAATATCCTTCACTTCCATGTGCATCTCAGAGATGAAATCTGTATGATTCAACTTGGTATTGTCCTACTATACCACCTTTATATGAGTCCTCATTCTCAATACATTGTTAACCCCATTACCCTTTTTATGTTTTTAGTCTAGCTAAATGTTAAAACACTATATAGACTCCATCAATCTTCACTAACAAAAATTCATATAATACTATAAAAATATGTACTTGATGAATTTTTGGTCTATTTAAACAACAAAATGATCTCCTAGAAAATAGTGCCTCTAACAGTTCAATCCTTGTAGAAATTCATGTAACTCTAGATCATGAGTCAGCTAATTCCTATCATGTTTCCTCAACTATAGAGACCTTTACATCATTACACAGTCACCCTAAATTAATGATAATTCTATATTGATAACTAAATTACCAAAATACATTTTTTAGCTTCTACCATCATCTAGAGGAATCAGCACCGGTGTTGTGGTTCATCTCCCTTTCAGTTCGTGAAAGGCTACCTTTCTTTTATCTATCCACAAAAAAATCACACCATTCCTAGTCATTCCTATGAGATGTAATTCTAGTAATGGGAATTAATATATGAAATTATTATAATATCTCACCATCCCCATGAATCTGTTTTTTTCAATGAAATTCTTGGGCTACCCCCATGAAACTATAACATTAACCTTCTATGGGCCATCTGATACAAATATATCTATAATTATCTGACCTAGGTTGTGAATCTTATCCATATATAAGTAGAACTTCATGAGGTTATCATATATATTATTCTATCTAGTTTCATCCAAAATGATCATTATATTTTTGTCATGCTCATGTCGATTGTGAGAATACACCAAGATATCATCCATGAAAACCACAAAAAAAATAATCTTGATAAATTTAAAAATATATGTTAATTATCTCCCTAAAAATAATTGGAATGTCCATTATGATGAATTAAATAACCATATACTCATATAGACTTTATATACAACAAAAATTTATATGAGGTATTTCTTCAGGTCAAACACGTAGTGGTGATATCCTAATTTCAAATCAATTTTTGAGAACACCTGATCTACTCAACTCTTATCAAAAGGTAAAATAACTATGAAAAGGAATACCAATTCATGACCATATTTTGGTTCAATTTCTAGTAATACATGTATAGAATATGGGTATTAGCTTACTTTTTATCAAAAATTACTATTGTACCCCATAGAGAAGTACTCATCCAAATAAACCCCTCTGCCTCTATGTCCACTAGCTACCTCATGACCTCATGTATGTCCATAGTAGCCATTCTGTATGGAGGATTAGATATAGGTGATTCTCCTAGAACTAGATAAATGTAGAAATGAACCTTTTATATAGGAGATAAACAAGAAATGTCTTTCAAGAATGAATCCATGAATTGATAAACCGCTGGAGGTAATACCACCTAACATGATCGCAATCATCGAGTTAAAGGAATGCAGTCTCAACTATCCTCTAGCCCATCCTACGATGATATGGTCTAACTCAGATTTAACATACATCCCATTCATCCTTTTGAATAAACACTCTACCCTATGGTTATATGAATGTACCCCTATGGTGATAAAAATCAATGGACTCTTGATTGGATAATATCCATTTCATACCATGTATGCCATCAATATCAGTAATCTCAAGGTAAAAAAACACCAGACGATGTGACACCCACAAATATTAAGTGGGAACTCCCATAAATAATGTATATCCTATATTGTAATCCTAAATGGAGAATTTTGAATTATAATTCTCTTGTAAAACTAAATGACCGTCCTACATAATTCCACCATTTGTTCAAATATGAAACAACGTGATGCACCTATGTAAAAAAGTAAATATACAAAAGTTGAGGCTACTAAGATCATACCTCTAACTCAAGATAGACCAACACACTACTCCCTAAAGGAAGGATGTCAAAAATATATTTAGCCTAACCCACAACCATGTGATATAACCTCACTACTCAATGAAATCCAACAATGATGTCAAGGTATAAATGGTGCTGGAATTCTCCAACCACCACCACCACCTAGAACAAAAAGACTGTACTACTATAGATCCATGCCTGATACATAGCTGTTAAACCTTCTCCTAAACCCAAATTTGATGATGAACTTCTTCCACTAACTATTGTAGGTATGTTCCTATATAAATGATTCACATGGCCCATCATGTCACAAGATCAACTCTACATTGGGTCATGATCACATTGATTCTTCATGTTTCACTGTATTCCACAATGATGAAAGAAAACTAAACTACCAATAATAGTTGTATGGCAGGTACTATTCTCATGAGAATCCTAAAATCTTTTCTTTCATCCATTGGAAGATGAACTACTGGGATGAGAAACAATACTACTCTACTATTCACCCACAACATCTATCTAGTTATGTTATGTAATCGTTTCCGTATTCACTATATCCGTAATAATGGTCAATATGAAAAAATTGAGTTGATATTGAAAATCATTAATGACACGATCCTCAAAGAAACTTTCCCTCAATGCCTCTTTAACATGTTACATCAGTGAAAAACACTACATCATGGTAATATGTGTTGAATATTACATAACTATCATTGTGTCGTACTCCAAACACCCCAGTAGTTGATTCTCCAATTGATCTTGATTCTACACCCCACCATCCAAACATTATTCCATGGTTGGTTATATACAAAAATCCTATTTTATTATCTATAATCTAGATAGGTTAGACACCCTAGACATGAGCCTCTTAAGTTACTAGTTAGACACCCCGGTCCAATGCTTCATTATATTAATGTTTTTGATCCACAAATATAGACATCATTGTTTGCTTCTAGTTTCTCCTAAAACACCTGAAATAGGCCATCCTCTTTGAGTTTATTATATATATTACAATGATTCATTACTTCAAGATCATCATCAACATCATGAAATAATATTGTGGGTCTCAAAACACATTCACACCAGATCTTGAATTATCCAAATCTTCTTAGATTATTTAATTATTATACCAGATTTCCTTCTCCTACAAGTATATTATATAATAAATATCATCAAATTATAATCTTTACTGATGATTATAAATTTTGAAGGTTTCATCTTGGGAAATTATTCTTCCTTCTTATGATGAAGTACCGACCTCAAATAATTTGTGTAATTGGTGAAAAAATATCTTCAATATAATATTATACAATATATATACTAGAAAGATCATAATAATATAAATTTCTAAATATCAACTCAAATACATCATAAATCCTTAAGAATTTCATTGACATTCCATTTTTCATATGCACATTGTAAACATCAAATAACATTCTACATTGATTCTAAAAACATGAAATTAGCATAACAAATAATTTATGATATGTCGCATATTGTAGGTCTACTTCATTGATGGTTATTTTACTGATGGTTGAATCATATTGCACATTATTTATCTATTAACTGTATATTGATCAATCTATATTGTAATTTATTAGAATCATTATGAAATTATCATAGCATATCACATATTATATGTAGCATACTGTTGGTCCAATTCATTAATTCATAGTTTACTAATGCTCAAATCATATTTCACATATTCTTTTCTATGTAAATTATATTGTTCAAGAAATATGCTAAATTTTTTCCATGATCATGAATTGATCATGGAATAATTTTATTATATGTAGCATAAAACTGATCCACTTCTTTGATTATTATCAAATTGATTCTTTCATCGCATAGTAATTCACTTTTCATATCAGTATACATTCTTGATAAAATTTTATAAATTTTTCTTATTACTATTAAATGATCAAAACATAGTATATATGATATGACACATACTATTGGTTTACATTGCTGATGCATAGTGAAATAATGTTTTCCTCACATAGAACATCACTTTACTATTCACATAATACTCTTAAAATAGTTATCAATTTTTTTCCTATGATCTAGAAATAATCATAGCATAGAATATATGAATATTTCTATACTATTGGTTGACTTTATTGATTCTTTGGGAACTGATTCTTGAATATGCATTGAATTATTTTTGGTTTTTTCATATAAATTCAACTGCATAGAAAATACCATAGCACTTAACCACTTAGAAAATAAATACACTAAGCGTAGTGCCTCTATTAGAATAGCACCTCACATAACATTTTATCCCTCCCTAAAATAAAATTTTTTGTTATTGAACCCAAATGGAGAAGAATAATAAATTCTTATAAAAATAAACACTTCTCCAAAATTATCTATTGTATTTAATGAGAGAGTTAGCCTTGAATTTATATGCCACAAATTGATATTTAAATCAATTTAACACATGTATATTTTTGAATCATGCAATTATGTTTAAATAGGTTCGTCTCTTTATATTCACCATCAGTATGGACATCCGTAAAGGACGTAACACACAAAGAATCAAATCATTCGTGAAGAAATATTCATCTGTGAACTGCATGGAAACCCACAAAGGACCATGACCACATACTACAGGGTAGTTTGTAATGATTTACTATCCATGAAAAATGACATTTGTGGGGAATTATTCATTCACGTACCACCATAGCATTTTATTCAGAAAATTCCCTTATAGTACTCTTCTAAACTATATATTGCACATGAATTATGATAAATTGTTCCAATCCATATCTCATGGATATGACATGGAATCCATGTCAAATAGATTATTGTGGAATCATATTCTTAATGTTTAGCATAAAATTCCTAGGAATATAAATTGGGTTCTATCAAACTTATTATATATTCCAATCAATGTACCTCAGATATAATATTAAGATTCTTATATTCACATAAAAAGTTTATTTCATAGAATATATGTATAATTCTAAACTATAAAATCACTTTATTAATTATCAACAAACTATGCATGGGAATCTCAATTGGGTTATATTAACTTGCTTTTATTTTCCAATAAATGTACCTAAATTATATGTTAAATTGTTTTTAATAAATCACATGAATATAACGTGGAATCTCTGTCAAATATCAAAATATGGTATCATTTTATTTATATTTAGTGAAATATTTAATTTCATATGAAAACCATGAATCCTCATTTACATGGAATCCTCATTCGCAAAATAAACATTAAAATTTTTTCATACAGTTTCCATAAATCCATACTTATCATATTTCCGTAATTTAATGATTTTTGGAGGATCCTTCATTGAACCTGTCATTGTAAAAAATATTTTACATGAAAACCCATCATCAATACCTCATCTAAAATATAAGGATATTACGTGGCCTTCTAATCATATCCATATAAAAATGAATATTTATAGGAACAACAATAATCATCTATGTTGCGTACAATATCTCACTATTAACATAGGCCCATGATCTTTAGGATCAGTTAAACCATTGTCAAATTTTATTCCTCGGAATGAAATATATATACATACATTTTTCATGTACATATATTTTAATTCTTCTACTTAATTTAATGAAAATAAAAATGTTCATGGTATTTCAGGTTTCGTTGATAATGTTCCATCAACATCAACACATTTTCATATTTCCTTTTAATTCCATCAAAACAATCATAATAATTTTTATGGATAATCACAAAATCATGACACTAAATTCCATCATGTGTGTTCACAACAATTCTCTAGGAATCACCACATCAAGTATGCCCAGTTCCTCAAATAAGACTTCATCATATATTGACATTATGATATACTAACACGAAATAAAAAACTCACTCATCGATCATGAACATATTTTATTTAATCCCCACGTTGAATTTTTTATTGATACTATTACAATATACGAAGTCAATATATTTATCCCCCTTACTGAAAATAAATGCAACTGGTATGTGGTGGATCTTCTTATCTCACATTTTTCTCAAAAACATGATCATCTCTCTTATATGAAAATTTATTGATCACATAATAAAGAATAATTATCTCCTGTTATTCACTTATAAAATAGTCTTTATTTAATCATGTCTATGTCTACATCAGCTATCATTGTGAAGGAAAAAAGGGATATTCATCCACAAATTTACAATATTTCCATAAATACCATGCAAGTGAAATCATAAACATAAATCTTAAACTCTTATTATCGTGATTGTAATTAATATAACTAATCAATGAAATATTATATCCTTCCCATACATCAAAAAACACATCAAACAATCATTTTGAAAATTATATAGACCGCCACAGTTTATTATATTAACATCAATCTAGAACTCTCCATTAATTGATATTTATAATATAATTAGGGACGACGGATAAAAGAGTGATTAAAATACAATAAATTTAACCATTATAATTTTTTATATGCACCACATTCTCATTGAAATTATGATTTCAAAGTTATATCTCATCAATTCTCCACCTCAAGAGATACACTGTTTTCATCCATTTTATGTAAGTAAATAAACACCATGAAGTACAATATCAACATTATATCTTGAAGTCATAACCTCAAAAATATCCTTCAATTAAAAATAATTTTAGATTAGAACACATAAATATAATGTGTAATAAGGAGGTGAGACTCGTTCCTCAATGTGAGAAGCAATGTTGATATAGTTTTCTCAACCATGTATCTTCAAATTCTCCAAAATTTGTGCTTCCACGTCAAATTTTCAAATCTGATTTATCCTTTAGTGACATGGATCATATCACAAGTATCAATTCATTGGGTGATATGTTCCTTATTTCATTATCCTTAATGAATTATTCATCTTCTAATGGAAGCTTAATTCTATTCAAGACTTCATATTGTGCTAGAAATATGGTGAATATTCCTACCACATTATGTCTGAATTTATTACATCTCTTACAACGAACATTATAAACACATGAATTTTCTTATTATGAAAACATCTTAGAAAATTATCCTTCTTCAAGAGGAATATTCATTTTTCCTCAGCATGATCTTTTTAATTTGCTTCTTCTATCTTTATAGCATTATACAAATCAACCAAACAAATCCCAGTAATATCTATTGGAGTATTTATTGATTTTTAGGAGTTTCTAAATGGATCACATCAATGACATTATTAATATCTCTATTCTTATTCATGGACTCTATTTTCTTATCTTGGCTTTGTATTGAGTTCATTTATTTCATTACAGGAAAATTATTAGGACTAATTTGATTTTTATCATTTTCTAGATTTCTACACAAGGTTGTCATTTATTTATCACGTGGTCCATGGTTTCTTAATACATTTTGAGATTTACATGTATCACTTTTATCACTACTTTTGTTGAAAAAGTTATTTAAATAACCTAGAATTTAAAATCAGTTTTAACGGGAAATTTTTTTAGTCTCTAAATGTTGTTGCATCATATCTGGAATTAGTCCCCATTGAATATGATTATTTTATGCCTCAAAATGTAAACTATTTTACCAAAAATCCCAATAAATATGTAAAAAACTATTGCATCACTGATATTGAACCACAACCCATGATCTTTTTTTATTTTATGATTGTTGTCAAATATTTCCATCATAATTATTCTGGCTCTTCATCACTACCTTATAGGATTTATATGGAGAAGCAACAAATATACATCTTCTTATATCCAAAATTGCATTGGTGGTATGTCATACATTTCACATCAACCATATTTTTAAGGAGTTTTTTTAATCATCATATTTTTATAGAAACAAATTAAAAAAATTATTACATGGTGGTATAGATGGTACCAATTTTTTTACTTTTTAATTGTAAAGATCATTAGATGATGTAATGATTTTATTAACATGTGACAGAGATTATTTAATAGTATAATACATGAAATATTATTTTGTTGATGTATATACATACTCTATTGATTTTTATGTCTCTATATAAGAATTTCAAAATTGGCCAATTTAATTTTCAATTCATGATATTAAATGATGAGTGAATTCATATGATCTATAGAAAATTTCACATTGTCTTTATAGTCATTCTTAATATTCTCAATACCCACATGATGCAATACAATCTTCTATTAAAAAATGATAAAATATCCATGATACTATTTGATTTGATATCTAGTTGATATTTATTTGTATCCATATAAACAATGTTCAATTTTTCATGTCCATGAAATTATTCTTTATTCATAATCTCAAATACAACATTATTAAAATTATATCTCTAAAAATTAATCCTTAATAAGAAATATTTATTTTACCCTACTTACACTAGCTCTGTGAGACTGATGAACATTCATAACATCTTATTTAGTACATCCTCTAATTAGTCGACTTACACTTACAATTTTTCATTATCAAAACAGATTCCTTTAATAGATCCAAAAATACACAAAACCACTTCATTAGAAATATTTTTCAGTTGATATATTAATTAAAAATAAAGGTCACCATGTGAATCATTGTACCCATATCAGTTCATTAGAAAACTCATAATCCTATTTATAATTACTAGTTCTAAAAATATTATTACAATTATTCAGTGGTATTTATCCATTATCATTTAGATTATTCTTTAACATAAATTCTACTCTTCTCTTCCTATTCTTCATTGTTTTGTATGAACTCCAAATATTTTCAACCATATGATTATATTTTTGTTTCTCCATTTTATGTAACTCAATCACATCCTGAAATCCTCACATCCAAGTGAATTTTCAAAAGAATCCGATAAAAAATTTAGATTTTTAGAGGGACATGGGTTATGATACCAACTGTAGTGCACTAGGACAGATTAATCACTATGGGGGGGTTATTCAGTGGTTTAATTTTTATATTTTTTCATTAAAAGTCAACCTCTTGAACATGTAAAGGATCTCAATACACACATTTATATATAAAAATCTCACTTCATATGTAGAAATAATAAATGCGATAATATAACACAATATGTACAAGGTTCCAGAAAAATTCATAATCGTTTCTATGTTGGTTAATCCCCCAAACATGTATTCTACACTTTTTTAGAAGGTGATTCGAATGAATAAGAAAACAACAATTTATACATCCCAAAATTCAATGCTCCAGTTGATCATTGTTATACACCCCAACCATATTCTATTCTCCTTATTCATGATTGGTTAGACACCACAACCTCATGTCTCTTTAGAAACTAGGATGATATCGTAGTTCGAGGAAAATTCATTCAAATTTTCTTGATACAAAAAATGTAAATATAAACATTTTCTACTAGTTTATCCTGATACACATGAAATAGATCATTCTCCACGAGTGCACTGGATCTATAATACTAATATTGAAATTCACAATCTTCAAAAAGATCTCAAAATAATTTTCTTTTTCATGATACCCATTCACACCGGATCATGAATTTTTTAGTTCTTATAAGATTACAGAATTCCTAGACCAAGCTACCTTCTTCTTCTTGTATATTCTGGCTTCAATATCTTCAACTTCTGATCTCTAGTGATGATCAAATATTTCTTATATATCTACCCATTTACTGATTCTTCCTTATTATGATGAATTCCCAAACTCAAATAATGTGTGCATGTGATGCACATAATTTCTTAAATATTATATTATAAATGATAGAGACTAGAAAAAGTCATAAGAATATGTCCTCTAAATCCACAAAAAAATACATAATTAAATCATGTGTATTTCATGGAATTCCCATTTTAATATACACATTGTAAAAATAATATAGTACACTAAATTGACCCCACACGCATGAAATAATAATAAAATAGAATTTATGATATGTGGTGTATTTTTGGTCCACTTATTTGATTACTACCATACTAATGCTCAGATTATATTGCAGATCTAATTTGTATTACTTATAAATTTATCAAATAGTATAATAAATAGATCCAATGATCAGAAAATTATCATAGCATAACTTGTATGATATGTAGAATACTATTGTTCCACTTATTTTATGCCTAGTGTACTAATTCTCTTATCATATTAAAAATCATTTTTATTATCTGTATATTGATAAAAAAGTATTCTATATTTTTCCAATGACCATTAAATGGTCATAGAATGGATTGTATGACATGTAACGTACTATCAGTCCACCTCTTTGATTATTGTGAAACTGATTCTTTTATAATATATAACATCACTTTTCTATTCACTACACATTCTTCAAATAGTTTTCCAAATTGTCAATATGATATTTAAATGATCATATCATATCAAATATGATATGTCACATACTTTTCTTGACTTTATTCATTGATAGAAAATAGTTTCTTCCATTATATAACACTTCACTTTTCTATTCATATTATATGCTTACAATAGATTACAAAATAGTTCCTATGACCATGAGATGATCATTGCATATAATATAGTAAAATTCACATACAATTGGTTGAAATAATTTTTTATTAGAAAAAAAATTAGTGAATATTCATTAAATTATCTTTGATGTTTGCATTTTACTTCATCTATAAGGAAAATATCATTTCAATTGAGCACATTGTGAATCAATACACTTAAAGCTTAGTATTGAACCTAATTTATCATTTTATCCTTATCTAATTGATAAAAATTCTTTGTGTGATCGAAATGGAGCATAATATGTTGTTATGAAAAAATTTAACACTTCTATCAAATTATTGATCATCTTTAGAGAAAGTGTTGGCCTTCTATTTATAGCCAACGGATAGAGGTTTTCAAACAAGTGAGCACCTCAATATTATACAATCATGAAAAGTATATTAGAGTGCATTATTTCCACATATCAACTATTGACATGCCTTCTCCAATGGACATCATCTACATAGCTACTCACCATCCACAATGAAATAATCATATGTGAACTACATGTAAACCCATAATAAAACATCACTATGTACTTCATTGATGTTCTAAAAGCATTACAATCTACAATTCACATCGTTTGAAAAGGATTATTCATTCATGTAGCACCATAGAATTTTAGGTAATCAATTCCCATATAGTACCCTTATCAAATAAATATTTGATATATAGTATGATAAATTTTTCCAATCCACATATCTGGAATATAGAACAAAATCTATGTAAAATAGCATTCTATGGAACCACATTATTGATTTTTAGAATAATGTGAAAGGGAATAACAATTTTATTCTATCATCTATTAATTATTTTTCATTTATTTTACCTCATATAGTATTATAAACGTTTTATATTCACTTAAAATTAATATAACATAGCTGATATGTCAAATAGCATATGGTAGCATTGCCTTATTAATGTTTAGTGTACTGTTCATGGGAATCCCAATTCTGTTATATCAACCTTCCTTTCTTTTCCCATGAATTAACCATAAAAAGTATAAAAATGTGTATATATTCATATCACATGAATATAACATATAATCAATTTCAAATAGCATATTATGGAAACATATTATTAGTGGTTAGAATATTATTTGATTTTTATATGTAAACCATGTACCCTCATTTACATGAAAACCACATTCACAAGCTCAACTTCACAAACATTTTATACAGTTTGATAAAATTTATACATAGTTGTTATCAATAATTCCAATGAGAATTTGATGATACCACATGGCACCCAACATTGTAAAGACTCATTCGACGTGAAAACCAATCATCAATACTTCACGCACAATATGGGGATATTAATTTTCATCGAATGAAATCCACAAGAATATGAATATTTTTATGACTATAAATAATCATCCATTTTTGAAAAAATTCTTCACAATTTAAAAAAAGTCCTTTAGATTTATGAATAGTCCAAAAAACGTCATATTTTTAGTATTCTTCATTATATAAATATACATCAAATTTTCATGGTCATCATCTGTAATTCTTCTTCTACACTTTATGAAAATAAAAAAAATCATGGTATTCTACATGTTGTAGAAAATTTTCCTTTTCAATCAACAGTTATCTTTAATTATTTTTATGATTAGAATAATCCACATCACAATTTTTATGTACTATTATTCAATTGTTACATAAAATGTAATTAAGTGAGTCCCAATCATTTCTCTAGGAATCATCACATTAAGAATCCACATCTCCTCATATATGTATTATATATATACATAGTTAATGATATACTAAAAGAAGAAAACATCCATTCATAAATTATAAAATTGTTCTATTCATAATAAGGTTTGTGAATATCACCAAACCCTGTCATGTAGTGCATCATCATGATTGAAAAAAATCCCACGAGCAATTTTCATCTCCCCGAAGCATATCTGTTGTAGGCCTCACAATCCTCTCATAAAGTGTCACCATATATAAAAATATTGACAGTGTAGTCTCAAGCCATAAATATGAATCATATGGACCTCCATCCCCTGAAAATGTGGGAGGATGCTGTTTGTGGAACATACACTTCAACTCAACCGAAGATGTGGCATGTTATGGTGGTTTTGGAAAAGTATTTATAAATAATATGAATATCTCATAGAAGTGTTCCTTAGAACCTATGTCTAAAACAATTTTTGGTGACATAGCTAGAACTATAAAATGATCCACTAATAGACCATGTCCCACCACCTCAAAATCATGTTTTTTTCCACCCCCTATTTTATGACTGGAGGTCTTCATGGTGGCATGTCTCTACAATTCAAATCATGCACCTCAAAGAGGATCATTAGAATCAAATTCATATCAAGAAGAACAAGACTAGCCCAAACAATCCAATAAAAGAGCATAACATAATGTCTTCTCCTACATCTAGGAATGGTAAAATAAAAAGTCACAAAAATCACTAGAGAGACTACCTACTACCTACTCAAATGTCGGGGCTATTATCAACATCTCTATTTCAACATATCATTTTATCATATTCTTTCACATTTATTCATAATTTAATTTTAATTTGTTGAAATAAATGGTTCAAAAATTATGATCCACAAGGGCCAGTAATCCTCATGAACCAAAATATATTGTCCACTTAATTAACACCATATAACATTCAATTCCATGAAATCTATGATCCATGAATTAATGTGCCACAATTGGCTATTCATGGGGTATAATGTTGCCTAAAATGGAACGCATTGTTAAAGATATGAAAGTAAATCTATGTAAAAATGATGTTTCTAAGTCCCATTCACAAAATATCTAAAATAAAATTAGGTATTTCACACAAGGTACATATCTTAATGTCATGTAGTCTAACGATTTAGCCTTTATGGAACGACATGATGCATGGAGTTTTAATTCTAGGAGAATCCTAATATTACACATGAAATGAAACCCTCATCTCATTGGTGAACAAAAAAATCCATAAGGCGAATAAACATCGAACCAAAAGTGCATTACCCAATGGTGCAATCAAAACAACTGTAATATTCAAATCTAGAACAAAAGAATTTCTATTTGAGGAGATATTGAATTTTCTTACTCATGTGTTAACTAATACCAGGAAAAACTCATTACCAAATTATTATTCCATACAATCCCTGATATATGTTCTCAATGTATTAAATCCATGAAATGAAGACACTAATACCACATTGTAATGTTCCAAACCCAAATTCATCTGAATGGTGCTCTAAGCCAGGTTGGACACATAACCTCATGTGCATCTCCCTAAACTCCAGAGGCTTCCAAATAGTAGCAATGGCCTAGGGTGTTTATATGGAGATGCAACTACCTCTTACTATAGTGTAAAACAATATTACAAACCATACAAATCGATATAGAAAGAAATAAAACAATTAATAATTAGCAAGAATAGACACGAAGACCACTGGACTAGTAACCCGCCTTAGCAGTAGAACAATAATAACTGAACATGAGATAACACCCAAAGAAAGAATATGAATAATGAAAAAATAAATCTCATATAACATAATTATATTTCAATTAATGTGTCTATAAATCATCCACAATAATAATACATACATCAGTAAAATATATATATCAAAATACTAAAAAGGTAAAAAATTACTATCTAAGGATAACATCACGAAACTAAGGTCGGTCATATTCTCCAATGCTTCTATTCATTGTAAAATCGCTAGAATAAAACTATAGGAACATTCCTAGATCCCAACCTATATCCATAACATTTTTCTGGGTACCCAACATCTTCTTGAGATAGGGTGGGTGATAGAATCCCAATAGGCCACCACTAACGATGTTTATAACAATATAGGATGTAAAATACAAGATAATTAATGTGAAAGGTATATAATACATATGAAAGTGACACATGTAAAATCCACATGGAACAAGTAATAATTGTAAGGTGATATGTTCAATCCTATCAAGGCTTCATTCAAAACAATGGCGACACTTTACAGACAAGGAAACATTAATGCACAACTGAAAAAAACACTGTGGCCAAGATGTATATCCAGTATCACATACAAACAACAAATATGCCATATATCTTTTATATCATATCAATAACATCCATGAAATATAATCAATAATCTATCAATTTCAGCGTCTGATCCATATAATAGAATATTCAAACCCCACGAGGCCAGATCTAAGGGATATTTGACCATGTAATTATAATTGAGACATATGAGAATCTGGAAGGAAACTCAGCTAGACTTGTATCCATGTCCAAGGATCATGTAAACATATCAAGTGTAATATAATCCTAATAAATATCAATACAAGGGGTATCAACTCCTAAGGTATCCAAATAATCATGACACAAGGGTCTATCTCATCCAAGGTGTCCACTACCGCTATCATGATGTAGAGTTTAGCACACCCATGGAATCATATGGAAACATACAATAGTCAATTATATTATCATTTCATGCAATCACATTCTATTATTACTTCCAAATCATATATTAATTCTAATTAAAATACATTCAACATGTTTACCCACTAATATAACCTTTTAAATTTTAGAATTTAAATAAATAACATGATGCATAACATGGAAAAGGTGGAATACCATTTAATAAAAAATCAATTAAGTACAAATCATGTATAACAATGATACATATAACTAGTAAAGATAAAAAAATCATCCATTTGGTGGTTAGAAAATACGGAACGACAAAGGAAATCACAAGGCTCTCCCAATGGGTGGCCTTGTTTTGGGAAACAACATCCAACTATGCTAAATGAACTAAAGGTAATACTAAATTTCTCCAACACATTAAATGAAATTATTCAATTATTTATCAAGTAACCTTACAAAAATATGACATGAATCACAATTAAAACATGTCATATAAATCACTAAACACCAAGGGAATGGTATAGCCCACCTATCATATGTCTCTAGGAGAGTGATTGAACAATATCACATTCTGATTCAGCTCAAATCAGAATAAAAATGAATAAAAGATGAACATCCTTGAAACATGGCATATTATCTTGGACCTATATAACTTATTTAATATTAAAAAAAAAAAAACAATAAATAAAAAGGGTACTCACTGGGGTGAATTCAACAATACTGATGGCACTCGATTTTATGTTCATATAGAAGAACGATATCAAAACATTCAAAATTGGATAAAAGGGGAGATCTAAAATGAGTTCTATATACTGGAATGAGGAACAAAAAATAGGTTTTAATAGTTTTTAGTAGAGAAAAGGTATTTTACACCCAAAAGGCACATCCTCACGGTTTGGCTACCTGGTCGGCCAAACCGTGAACTAATCATGTTCCCTTTATTTAATGGAGGGCTACCATGCATTGTTAGTGTGAATGATTTTATAAAAAGGAAGAAACCATGTATTAATCCACAATCTTAAATTATCGAAGATGTAATATAATAGTGGACCTCTATCGACAATGTTTACTGAACTATGTTGGCTTCTCATTCCCTTTGCCCAACACATCATGATCTCACCAAAACCATGTGACTTGGGTTTATTGTAACTCCTATCCTTATAGTCCTTATATTTTTCTTTAAAATTTGGGTTTTGGGTTCAAAAAAATCCATGGACACCCTTTATACCACCATGAACTTGAAGGGGATTAATATCAATCCTTAATTAATCATTTTATAAAAAACCATGCATCATCCAAAGGCCTGAGATATTACATGGAGTACATTGAGTATTTGAACCACTTTTATAAGAGGATAAACCTCAATATTAAGGAATTGGTATTGTACCAAGGAATATTTAGGTGTTGGATATATACCTCTAGGTGTGCATTGATAAATACAATTAGATAATTAACATATTTATGAAATAAGTGTGTTTCCAAAGGAACAATAGTTGTCCAATGTTGAAAATAATTTAGACAACTCAATAACATGGCATGTATATATATTTGAGACCAATCAAGGTTCTTTAAATAAATATTTTCAATAAAATAAGAATCATTAATCATTGTGGAAGAATAGTTTTATAAACTCTAAATGACCCCCTTACTGTTATAAAATGACAATTGATATACCATTATACAATATCGATTGAATAAATCAGTTTATCTTAGGAAAATATAGAATCTATAAATATATTAAAATATTAAAAAAAACCTATTTCTATTATAAATATATAATAAAAATTACTTATATAGATACAAAATAATTATTAGTAAAAAAAAATAAATTGGTATACAATCTAAAATGAAGAACCCACTTGAATTGTTTGAGAAGATTTTTATTCACCCCTAAAAGAAATATGCCCTTTCACATTAATAGTTATGAATAAAATCATCTTCTTATATAGAATTCTGAAAAGAAATAAATGCGTGAAATATAATTAGTTCCCTTAAATAAATTTAAACATTAAATGAAAAAAATTTAAAACTGATAACATGATTTATATTGAAATAAATAGGAAAAAATGTTTGAATATATTTCAAAAATAAATTCCATTATTTGATTTATAGAAAACCAAAAAACCTTATTCCATTACTTCATAGATTTCATCAACAAACTATCTCTATCTGACATCTATTACACAAGGTGCAATACTTATGGATTCTTATTAGGTAAGTGAAGATGCGCTTGTATAGCCATATTCATCAGAAATAATTTAATATTTTCACTCACTTTAAAATATATTTTAGTAAAATATTGTTGATAATCCTTCAACAATGTGTGAAAATTCACTTAGGAGGTATGGGATTAATATTATAAGTATGGGTTTTTAAATTAACTATTAATTTTATTCATGAATATTCATTTTAATTATGAATAAATTTTAGTCAGTAATTAAAATATTATTTATTAGATAGTATTTTTAAATATTTATTATTGAGAAATGATATAAACACTTTTAGATTAAATTAATCTATTACCAATATTTTGGATTTATCATTTAAATTGATGAATAAACTTAAGGAAATTATTTTTATCTTACTATTTTACCAATATAATAATATTTTATTAGTAAAAAAAAATAAATTTTACCCTAATAAACTATTAAACATAAAATTAATATTGAAACAGATTTATTAAATCCAATTAATTAATGAAAGAGGTTGTTATCTCTTTCAAAAAATAGTCGTTGTAATTGATACTTTTATTTTTTTTGGATTATTTTAAAACCATTAGATTTTTGTTTTGATTATTTTTATCCATATAAATATATATATTTATACTTGACAATAAGTCCTATATATTTAACTTCTGGATTATATGTATTACTCGTGGGACCGAACTTGGAACATTGCTAATATATGACTTAGTAGAAATATAAAAAACATGAAAACTTAATTTTTAATCATGAATACCCTCTATAAATTATAATTATATTTGGATGGACAATGATTTTTGAAATATTGTTAGTGATCAAGGTTGAACATAGTATTATAATAAAACTTGTTTTATAAACCAATTTTATATTTAAATTAATAATACATTTTAATTTTAATAATCATTAGGTTCATGTGTTTACTTTTTGTTTTTTCATTTAAAGAAGCCTAATGAATGACCAGGATTCAAAAAACAAGATCAAAGAGACTAGAATCATAAAAGATGATTGAATATGACCCAATGAAAAAATGGTTCCTAGGTCCAAACAGACGATTTACCATCCAAGAGATCACGCTCTCAACTACACCTAATGTACCTCATGGAATATTATCTAATGAGAACCAACATAATGGATCACCACAAATTCACCATACTAGATCCACAATGGACTATAATCTATCATCTATTGATGGTTTTTCATCTTTTTTTCTTAATATTTTTATTTAGGCGAACAATTTTTAGATTAAACTAAGCGTAATAAGAATAAATATATGGGATGATTTTGTGGAATGAAAATTTATATTTATATAGGTACTTGGCTATCCTCAGTGAAATTTGGGATATATTTAACAATAATTGAGTAACATTAAATTCTATAAGATTGAGGGTATTCTAATTATCTATCTATATCTCAAAAATAGATTGGTTAAAAAGATAACTCAATGGTTACCTAAAAACAAATGATAACATATAAAAATTATTATTATAAAAATATTTTCCATTATGTATTATACAGATGTTCATAAATGAAATTTCAATCATTTCACTAGTTGATGGATAATCTATATTTTAAACATGGGATAAAATGAATGATTTCATGAGTAAGTTATTACGTAATAGAATCAATGTTATCATATAAATGAATCAATTATTTGTTTTTAAAATTATATGACTTGAGTCACGATCGATGAAATATTCGGAAAAGGATTAACTAAGAAAAAATTTGAAGCTATAAAATAAATTCTATATAAGATTACTCATAATGATATATTATTACAAAGTGATTAAGTCCACTAAGTAGAGAAATATTTTAATTATATGAGATCACATTTTTGGATAACCAATTAGAATCATTGAAAAATACATTAAATAAATTATAATTTATAGTGCAATTGACCCAGTCATGGTATTCACAAACATTAACACTCAAAACCATTTTATAATATATTTAGAAGGTAATAGTAACCAATAATAAACAAAGATTTAGTAGGGTTGAGAGGATAATAAACCTTTTGATTGATACTCTGTCAATTATAATCATTCCACCAAAAAATTATAAAATACCAACAACTAATAGGGGTGATTTCTACCCAATCCATAACTAAATCCATTTATAACTAATAGAAATGATCCTTAATTTTCAAATAATATAATGGTATTCAAAAATATTTACATGAAACACGACCCGTGAGGTTATTCTAACTATTACCTCCCACTCATACATACACCAAAAAGCCAACACATAAATTCATTCGAAAATATCCTTCATATCCCTTATAAATCCCTTAAAGGAATGATAAATAACCTCAACAAATCATATTCTCATTATATTACAAGAAAATATAAATCAATAATGTATCAATATTATTCATCCTACAACACTATAACTAGTTGGGGAAAATATATCAATAATTATTAGAGTGACTACTCAATACCCTAAGAAGTAACATGGAGGAAACTGAAGAGTGAAGTTAAAGGATATTGTACTTATTTCAGGTTAGAGGTGGAATAAAATAAGAAAAATAGAAAGAATTTTATTTTGTATGTTTAATAATAAAAATTAAGGGTGAAATAGAAATTTTTAGAATATAATATTAATAAAATAGAATAAGAAAATGAAAATTATAAGAAGGTAAAATCTATAAAATAGGATTTTAAGGAGATGAAAGAAGTAAAAAGATTGAACCATATATTCCCCCTCATTCCATCCTAGAGAGGATAAGGAAATGCTTTTTCGAAATGAAAATACGAATAATTTTTTGGATTCATTCAACATTATATAGATATATATTTTAGCGAATCTATTTCTTAAATATAGGATTATCATTAAATTTTAATGGAATAACTATAAAATAAGATAATTCTCGATGTGTGTGTTTTAATTTCTCTAGGAAAAGGGTTTTCAATAGAATTTCAAAATAATATACCTATAAAAATGACAGATTTAGGAATATTTCCCATCTTATTCACCATTATTTCATGCACATTCAAGAATACACATTGTGACTTCGGAATGCTGTGAAAATTTTATTCCTCCATGAATGTTTTTAAATATGGGATTAGAAAATCCAAATATGATATTATTCTCACTCAAATTAATTTTTATATCAATGAAGTACACCTTAATATTTTTTAATATGTCTTTTCATGGTGGAAAAATTTATATTCCATATATTTTTTTATCCTCCTGATAGAATAAGAATGAGATATTCCATTAATCCTTTGAAGACGATTCATTGAGGCTAATAAATAATTAATAAATGTCATCCAATGATGAATAATTTTCATAGTTAGTGATTAATAAGAAATGTGTTATCTTAATAAAACTATTAATCATGTAATTAAATCATATAATTTTTATATAATATTTTATACTAAATAACACACATTCATTATCAATATATAGATAATAATGGTGGGAAAATAATGCAAATAATTGATGATATGGTGGAAACTGAGGAGGATAATTTATAACAAGAGGGTGAGGAAGATGGTGAAGTAATGAAATAGAAAAAACACTTGTAAAACTATTAATATCCAAAATTAATTTCTTCAAACATCACAATACTAATGAATAATTTTAATCCATTGACACAAACACAATGGTACTTATTCTTGGGTGAAAGGAAGGATTTAACAATTAGTATTAATATATAATTAATAACATAATTTGTATAAAAGTTGATATATATTTTAAGAAAGTCTAAAAGTCAATTACTTTTTGTTTTTTCCATCATAAAATGAATTAATCTTATCATTTTAAAAAAACATAGTCCTCTAAAGAAGGTTAAAAATTTATAAAATTGCTACAAATGAGAAATACATCATTATGAAAAATATGGGATAACTAAAAAAGAGTATATCCATTACCAATGGAATTAATCCTACCATTTCACATAAATACCATTGTAGGATGATGTGGGAAAACAAGGATTGTTACTACCGGTGAGACTGACCCATACTATAAAAAACTTTTACAAGAAAATGTATCTTATAATACATGATTAAGGGATAATCATTTTAATATAAAAAATTAAATGGGTGACCCCATTAAAAGTAATTTCAAATAAGTGTTGTAGATTATGATAATAATTGGTAACAATGAGACGATACCTACAATAATAGTTACATTATATTGGGTATTCATAGACATTCAAATAACCGAAACATCCATAATGAATGAAAACATTACATTATCAATCATGAAAAAATTCTTAAAAGGTTAAGTCAATATGAGTTCTTTTTCCATTACATGGACATTATATTTACAAAAAAATTAAATATGAATAACAAATATAAGACAATGTCTACTTACCCATATAAACATAATCCGATCATATCATGTATTTTTTCATGATTAATGAACTATTGAATTTTCATAGGTGCATGACACATATTTTTCAGAACATGGTGGAATAATTTCTTGAGATTTTCGTGGATGATTTCGTAGTATATGGGATATCCAATGAAGTATTCATAGAAAAACATGATTTAGAAATTTCATGATTTGATGTAAAATTTATAGTTCTCAATTGTGAAAAGTTCCACATAATAGTTCAAGACGCTATCATTATAGTGATTAGAATATAAAAACAAGGAATCAATGTTCATATAGTAATGAAGAATTCATTCATGATATCCATGAACATAATACTATGAAGGTAATTTATGTATTTCTTAGACATTATGGATTTTCCATCAATTTATAAATAAAAATTTCAGTATATCTTGGCCACTCACCCATATTTTGTCAATTTATTTTTTGTTTATATTTGAAACACAATGTAAGGAATACTTTATAATTTGGAAAAAAAATTGGCAACACCAAAAATGATATTTGTAAATTAGTAGAAAAATTTCAGCATAATGTGAGATCCAAGTGATTTTATTATAAGGGATACTCTATTATAGTGGGTAGATCATAATTTTCAATATATATATTATGAATACCATTACCATAGTATGTCACAATTAAATTAAACTCTCACTGAGTAAAAATATTATAATAATGGTATTTTTATTTCTTAATTTCAAAACATATTTAATAATCATTGAGGTGATTGTATATATTGTTCATGCTGCTTGAGGTCATTCCTAAAAAAGGATTCTAATACAAGATTGATTTCATATATCTTCTTACTAAATTAATTTTATTGTATTAATATTTGAAAAAAGGGATTATATATTGTAGTGGCTGACTATTATTTGAGATTACCCTGAAAGAATAGAGAAGAGGAGGAGGATATAGAAATTGATGTTCAGTTATTTGATGTAATGATTTTCTGAATTGATTTACAATATATTCCATGGTTATTCAAGATTACAGATTATTATGAAAATTAGAAAATAAATATATTTTTATCAGTAATGAATAATACTTTTAAATAATTAAAAATATTTATTTTTTTATAATCAATTATTATTCATGAAATATAGTGAATGATTAATATGGTGATGTGTTCTCGAATACAAGGAAATATCATTCTATAATTTTTCTATTCATCACCAAATAGAGGACACAATTGACAGGGTAGAATAATTTTCTTGATAATACAATGTGTACTATTTTTGTTGACATCAACAATGATACACGGGAGTTCATTCAAGGCTACGATTGATGTCAATAAATGAATAACAATGGGGAAATAATTACGATTCCAAAAAACGCAATCCTAAAATTTGAGGTGTTTGATGTATGTAGAACTGATTTTATAAGTCCCTTACCATGATCCATGAGAAACACATACATATTTTGTATCTGATTTACATCCCTAAATAAATATAATATGAGGCAATGTGGAAAATATATCGAATTTAGTGATGAAATTTTTAAAAATGTACTTATTTTATCTTCTTGGTATTCTATGTTACTCATAATTTCCTGAGGTACACATTCAAACAATTATATATTTTTTGTGAAGTATAAAATTAAAGATTTTGATACCATACCATCTCCCCTAAACACCTACAAATCTATCAGAAAGTTGAATTATCCAACTGCGTGATTATAATGATTTTGTAGAAAACTACATGTTCTATATGGAATGATTATGAAAATAATATTTGAGTACATAATATTAATAAATGATTTATTTTTAAATTATGAAATTTATAACCCCATTTAGGATTATTGATGAGAAACTAGGCCATTTACTAGTGGATCTTGAGCATCAATAATATAGGGATCTAAAGAAAGTGGCTATAGACTCACTCTAGGATTGAAAGATACAACTATAATTTGATAATTTATAAGATATTTAAAGATATTAAAAAAAGAATTAAAAGATATATAAATAGAAAATCAATAAGTGGTGTGACTGATGAATCAACCATTGAATATTCATACCCTGAGATACAATACTATTGTTTAAATATTTTTTGAGATTGTTTCCATGAAAACTACAGCCACCCTGGTTATAACCTGACATGGTTTAAATTCATTTTTACATGTAGAAATTTAGGTATATGGATGTAATGAAACATAATTAATTTTAAATAACAATGGTTGAGTCTATACATGGATAATTTCCCTAATTAATTTATTATATATCCAAAATTTTACTAAAAATACAAAGTTACATCTAGATATTGACCTTATTTAAAGACCTTGTTTTGGAGAAACCTAAGTATGTTTTATTTTTTAGGATTATGAATCTACATAATATTGGTTAGAAATTATTTGGATAAATTATTTTTAGAGACATTAGGGAACTCACCCAGACTCCCCTATTGAATATCTAACTGAGATATCATAAAATTTGAAGGGAGTAATAAGAAACTAATAAAAGTAATAATTTTTAAGCTGAAGCCATATATATCATGTCATAACATACTACTCCCTATTGTCATCATTCTAGACCAATGAAACACAATAATTGATCGCACTATAATAATATAATGTTATTGGATAGAAAAGATCCTTACCCTGACATGGTGGGTGTACATTGTAACCCAACACCAAAATATCATAATATGTGGTGACAAATCGGATTGTGATGGGATGTAATTTATCATTATATAATGATTCATGATATTAAAAAATGAAACATTATTTTTATAGGGTAGGATTCGTGTCATGATTTCATCCTAAAATTAATCAAATAGGGACAAACATGTATGGTTGTTTTATCATTGATTCCTCCATGGATTTACAACTCTAGAAGAATTTGTATGAAAAATACCATGGTTTTAGACTAATGACATACATTTTTCATTACATGGGTCACGCCACAATGTATTCAGATACATTTAATTCTAAAATCCAAAACATTAATTTTTATATTATAATCTATATTCCCATCTCTCAGTTATTCCTAAATTGATTTTTATAGCTGTTCGATTTGGTTTTGATCTCCCTAAAGTAGTAACGATATAATCCTAGATCCCCTCATGCTTTAATTTCAAAACTCCTCCTACATGTTTAAACAAACACACTGCACTATTTCCTGACCCAAAATATAAGATTCAATATATTAATTTAAACATTTAAATTATTCAAACCCATGAAAACAACCCATTTAAAACCCCTATGAATCCATCGCAAGCCATTATCCATTCATATGCCTTTCCCTCTCACAATAGATCAAACTAAGATTGTTAACAACAAATAAAAATATAAATACACATTAACATAAATAAATAATAATATACCGATGAGACCCAAAAAATATAAAATGGATAAACTACCCACACAACCACATGATCCCTTACTAATCCTTTCACCTAACCAATCCACATCTATGTAACTTAACCTCATCCAAACCAACAAAACAAAAAATCACTAATCTTTGTCTGTGGATTTATCCCCACATTACAGTAACTATTTTATATGGTTCACTTAACCCAAACACTGGAAGAGTCTGGGGATATTTTATATGTCTTAAATTCATAAAAAATGAATTTTGACCTACATATAATGGAATATGATGATATAACTGATCAAATTATATATTCATTCAAAGCAATGAATTTATAAAATATTAATCATGTATTGTAGGATTATTCTACAGAGTGGATCTTAGAGTTAATAGTAGTATAGGATATGAAACTAATGTATATTTATTTAGAAAATTATTCATCAAAATTGGATACTTTGGTTTATAGAGTTTGAAGAAGTATAATGTGTCATTAACTATGATTTTATAGAGAGATTGTATTATAATAATTATATACATGAGCACATCAAGAACTCAATCCATAAGTAGTAGATGAAAACATCCATTTACCCATTGAGAATGAAAACACATAAAAAACTATGATAAATTATTTGTTAAGTTATATCATAAAGATTATACTTTGTGAAATCTCTCGGTTATGGTTTTATAAGGGATCATCATAAGGCTTTATGATTGGATTATATATTATTAATTGTTCTAGAATTTATATATTGTAGTTATGAACCAACATGACTAAATAATTTTCATTGTATTAATTTTTATTTTTTAAAACCCAAAAGTGTATTATTATGCGATTAAATTTCACTACTTAAAAACAATGGAATTTGGTTATTTTTTACTAATCGTTGCCACATACTCATTTGGGTAGATTATGTTGTCTGACATCTAACTTTTAAAAAAATTGGTCTAATTAGTTGTAGTGGGAAATAGAATGAATGGGATGAAAAATGTACTTATTTAATGGTGGATTATGATTCCATTGCGGGACAATCAAATGATTCTTTCACATCCCAATCAAACAAAACACCTGGAGGATGAATTGAAGTTTCACATTCTTCGGAACAACCCCAACCATTTCCTCATAGGGAGTGGAATTAGTATTTTTAAATTTCATTCAGTATTTTATTTTTATCAAGCACCATTTACATGATAGGATAGAGGTAGAATTTGATCCACCTCCAATTCTACCAACTGACATAACAAAACACCCATGTTTTCTTCTATATGCACCCTAGTGGGAACATTTTAGATTCATTTAACACAATATTTTAATCCCACTCATCCATCAAAAAATATTGTTTTTATTAGAACACGCAAAATTGGGCATTTATACTATTTCCAACACACCCATCATCAGATTTTGACATATGAGATAATAGTTATCTTATGGATACTGATTAATGATGATAGTTGCAGTATGATTACCAAACTAATGGAAAGGGTCTGATACCTTACCCTACAATGGATGTTCCCTTAGTAAATCTAGTTGGTCACCACATGACTTCTATAAGGATCAGGGAGATAAAAACTCAAAAGAATGATCATCCACTCGCTGCCGCTACTGGCATTGTCACTATAATATCTCTTCTTAGTGATATGAAAATTAAAACAATCAATACCGATATATATATTCAAATTTATCCTCTTGTAAACACTTAACATTCCTAGGGTCATGGATACAAAGCTACACTACCTAGTGGGGATGAATATACCCAAATGACTACATATATACCATTTTCAAACTCTCAGAAATTTAATATAGCAATATCCTTTATTGATCATTAATCATAGTATGTTTCAACACCATCATTGAGTGTTATTCCACATTTATTGGGTGTGAGAGTGGAATATTCTAACACAACCCTGATTTAGACCACACTACCATACCTTATAAAACAACTGTCATTGAAGAAATTATTTTGGAGTTGTATTTGGTGATTCAATTCTTGTAAGTGTAGTCCTTTAGATATTTATTTAATTCATTGACTACAACCTTAGTTTATATAGAACCAAATGGGTATATGGGGGATGGAAAAAATGAGTCATAGGATTTCCTCCCCCTTCCGTGTTTTTTTAATTCCTTCTATTTTTGTTTTACATGGTCATATTTTTTTAGAATTTACAAAAATTACATTCCATTTGTTTTCATTATCTATCCTTTATATAATATGTTGAATGAAACAAATAAAATGTTAATTTTTTCATCAATTTAATTTTAAAAATAATAAATATAACCTTTTCAAAAAATATTGTTACCTAGTTCAATGTTTTCCTTATAGGGAATAAAAATAACCACAATCATTCAATGCAAAGTATTTTCATACAGTATATTCCATCCATTAATCAAGTAAACAAATATTAAATATATCATGGAGGACCTTAATTATTTCAGGCTCGAATGGCCCAAAGTCCTTATTTTAATTTATTTTTGATAAATTCCCTTTCATGGTATGAGGGGGAACCCTTAAGAGGAATGTAGTCTTAGAAGATTAATGACCTACATGTCTTAGAGAAAATATGCAGAATATAACTACTTCGAACTACTCATCCCCAACAACTGTATCATGATATAATCTCTCCACCTTCGAATGGATGTGCAACTAGGCTTCCTATACATGCAATGAATGGACCAAATGGCAATTTCCTAGCCTCTCATTCTTCCACATCCATTAGCTCCAGATCTGGTTAATATACTAGTAGTGAATTTTCATCTGGAGTCTTCTCCTTATAAAGTCTACTTGGTATGTTAAGAAAAATTTCAGGTGTACGAAAAGCCTATAGGTGGTGTGAAGGCCTTAAGGTGGCACAAAGGCCTTGAGGAGTCCTGAAATCCTTATTATCCCTAAGGCCATGGGTGGCCAGAAGGAATTAATGGACCTGAGGACCAAACTTATGGCCAAAAATCCCAACTGGATGAATAGTACTAGCTACTAAAATACTACTATTGTACCCCAGAAATATGTGTCCACCTGGTTTTGAACGTGGGTCTCTTGGATGCACTTGTCAAGTCCTCATTAACTAGGCTAAGTTATTATGCTTAATTATTTCACGACATTTAATAATTTAATATGATTTATTTAAAATAATATTTATTTTCATCTGTATCAACACGATTTTATGTATTTGATATGGTATTTGAAATTATGTGTGGTGAAGGGATACATCGAACACGTGATTTGTTTATTGAAATCAATGGACAATGAAATATTTTTGTGGAGAAATCTCTTGATTTAGGAAAATTATGAACAAACATTAAAATAAATTAAAAAATTTTAATTTTGAATTATTGAAAATAAATTACATGTTAATTATTTATATGATATCCAATATAATAACATAATTATTTTGGACTCTAATTTAAAATTATAATTTTTTTGTGTATTCGATTATTACATAACAGTCATTTTATGAATGATTTTTAAATATTTTGAAACACCATTCTTGATAGGTGCTTTAAACATTATTTTTAAACTTTTTATAATAACCTATTGCATAAGAGAAGTCCATATTAACATTACTATTTTAAAATTCTCTTTGACATTTATTAAAAAAATACAGTTATTTTCAAACCACAATAATATTATTGAGAATATTTTTTAATTCTTTTTACCTTTAGACCAAACCTATATTTAACTATATTTTAATATTTTTAGTATCCATGAAATTTTGTGTCTTGTAAATAAAATTATATGCTAATTTATCCTTCATACCGGACATTATTTAGTACAAATACATGGTTTTTTTATTTTGAGTTTTTAAAGTGGGATTGGTGATGTATGAAACTAAAATGTGAGAATACAATGTAATATATGGTTCTAGAATTGTATATAGTGATATTTAAGTTCATTACAAGATATTTTATTTTATTATTACATGATTCCTATATTATATTGGATAAATAATCGAAATAAAAGATGATATCATATTAAATTTAAGGTTCACACATAGATGATCTACGATATTGTAATAACTATTAGAATTATTTCAAGAGTCTCTAAAATAAAGGGAGATTTATGGATGTGATACTTGATCCAGATGCAATTTTTTGCGTCAAAGGAGAAGGAAAGAAAAATAGGATGAAAACTTTGGTCATTATTGTAGTATATTAGTGATTGAAATTGTTAAGAAAAGTATATATTGATGAGATATGATGACATTGAAGTGGATAACTAGGTCTTGTTTTCATTAAGATTAAAAAAATCCTTATTTGTACATAGATAATTTATCCACATTTTTAACGAAAAAATTTATAATAATTAGATATTGGACTACCCATATCTATCATCAGAGAGATCATAACCATTCATGGATTTCATCTGGATTTCTCTCAATATATTTTTATAATTTAATTTGATATATTATACAAGACTATAAATATAATACATTTAATTTATAATGAGAAGAACTCTAGTTTTACATTACTTATGAGTTTTGAAAGTGAAAGCTTCTAAATAGTTATGTCACTGTATGGGTATTGATGTATAAGGAATGGTTGAAAAATAATTATGGATGAGAATAAGAACTAGAATATAATCTTAATAAGGGTGTATGATTACTTATAGAGGACAATTATATTAGAATTTGAAAATTTTCAGCTAATATTTTGTTTTATGGACATGTTCATTAATTATTGTCTTTAGTTAATTGATTGTACTTATTTGGAATATATGTAAATATATTTTTATTAGGGATAAGATAATTTTTAATTGTGGGAGATTTTGATAAATATTTTTTAAACCAAATGTTTATATCATGCTTTGCGTTGATTATGGGACATAATGATAAATGGTTTTTGTACTTTTTTTAATTTATTGAGGGATTGACCTTAAGGAATCTTTTAGATCACCCGCTGATGTTTTTAATGTAACTGTAGAGAGATTAATCCAAAAAAAATCATTTTTTCATTATTTAGTTATTTGGAACAAATTAGAAATTGTAAACCTAGAATGAAACAATTCAACAAAATGGTTTAACAGTGTGGATGAATGTGATTTTGAAGATATTGCACCAAAATAAGGTACCTCACTCAACAACATTAAAAAAGATGATACATATGATTACCCAATTATGAATTAGGATTATTCTATTTTATTCTATTCTATTAAACATTTTAGGTAAAAAGTAAAAGAAGGAAAAAAATTCCCACAAATACTCCAATAAATGGATTAACACCAAGGTTGTAGAAAGTCATTCAAGTAGATAAATTATCTATAGGACATGAATTATTTTAATGATGAAGGGTGATGTGTGGTTTTAGGGGAAAAATTATTGGATAAGTAGAGGAGAACGAGTTGTGGTATCATTTGACATTAGGGGAGAACCATATATGATGGTAAGATAAATCATGATTATGAAAGAGGATACCAATAATGTATTGTTATATTGTGTAATTAGTATAATGGGATCTAATAGTGAAATAATTTAGTTCAATTACAAAAGTATCTATGTTATATTGTATTTATATATTGATACCCCTTCAAGGAGATGTAAAAGATATTTTATAAATATGACCATTATTATACAACTTTATTAAAAAATATTGATATTTAATACCTTTATAATTAAAATATAATATTTTTTACTGAAGGATATAATGATACCGAGAAATATAAGGTAAGATAATGATATATTAAAAGAACATGAAATGTTATTTCATGACCTTTCAAAGATATTAATTTTGAAGGATAAAGTTTTATCAATGTCACACCAACCACATCCCTTCAATCACAATGATTTAACCTATGAGGAATGAATAAGGGTTTATATCTATGGTATATAACATTATTCCACAATGAGAAAAACTATTTCATGATGATGATTATGACAACCCTGATTTTTATTACAACTTAAGCATGCTTTATTACATAAAACTTCACTTGATACAACAAAGAAGATCGAGAGGTTTAGTGTCTTTGGGGATTAGGATCATTACATAAAAACATTAAACATGAATTACAACATCTTTATTGAAAACTTCCTTTACATGACCACTACATTCCTTCGTACTTAGCATTGCATGGGATAACATGAGGACATGCATAAGAAAAGGGTGAGCTATAAAGCCCAGTAAGGGAGTACACAATGAATAACATGAGGAGTAAAATACATGTTAGGAAATAGGCATATCACTAGAGTATAAGAGAGACATGAACATAAAGGCATGATAAAGCATGATAATCATAACATGAAAATGTGGAAACAACACTTAACATTGAATTAGCATGAGCCAAGGCTCATTGCACATGGAGCATGAGTAAAGCCTCATTGCACTTGAAGCACGAGTAAACCCTCGTTGCACTTGAATTAGCATGAGTCAACACTCATTGCACATGACGTATCATGATACTATACATTACCCAATGCATTGGAGAGCTATAAAGGGCGCACCCTTCTTAAACATTTCATTTCATGCATAAGTGTGCCACATGGATCATAAAACATGGATTCATAAAACATAATCATTTCTTCCACGATAAAGGAATGTGTAATTCATACATGAAACTTTACAATCAATATGTATATGTGCATAAAGGTGAATACCCTTGATGGAGAAATGGGCATGGTATTCACTACACAAAGACATTGGCTTAGAAAATCGGTGCGATTTCTGCAGCGTAACGGCGTGACATAAGAATTCATAAAAAAGGTTGATGAGAGAGAAAGGGGTTCCTCATCATATTTACATGTAATGGACAGTAATGAGATCATATATATACATGTCCCAACAATATAAATGGAATTTAGATTCATGATACAAAAGTATTGCTTGAATGTAAAAGAAGAGAGAGAAGTTCTTTTCGGAATTTTGGCATAGTAACGGGTGTACATGGGAGGAATTTAATGAGAGAGAAAGGGTTCTCCCATAATTCAAACAACAAGAGGGAAGTATGGGGGAGGTGCGAAACCATACCCCAACATTCATAATTGAAATAAAAAGGTAAATACAAATTAAAGAAAATTGAAAAAAAATGAGAAAGGAAGAAAACCCCTTACTTGGAAGTGTGCTTCCAAAGCCTAGAGAGAGGCTTGTGAGAGGCTTCTTGGGAGCTTGGGGAACCTTGGGAGGATTCTAGAGAGAGTAGGTCAGAGGTTGGACTAACTTCAAGGGATTTGAGTGAGGAGGAAGTGGGAGCTTGGGTGGGTTTATATAGGAAAGGTGAGAGAATTCTTATTTATTTAGGTTTGGGACCCCTTATATTAAAATAATCCAAACCACAAACCATCCCATGGTATTTGCCCATGGTTTCTGAAAAAGGAAAGAGGAAAACAATATTTTACAAGGCCAAGGTCCGAAATTATTAAAAAATTAGGGTTGCTTATGTGGAGGTGAGTCACACTCCCATGGAAATTAATTTAAAAAGTCAAAGTGTTGAATAAGTCTTGAGGGCTCCATTAATGCTTTGAAAAGTGAGTAAAAAAAACCCAAAACCTCATTATTTTAATGATAAAACACATATTGGCCGAACAAAAGGATTATGGTATTTTATTACATCACCATTGGGTCATTATGATGTCATAAAACACATTATATATTTAAATGGTATTTAATTTTTACCAAAAAATTTGACTGTCTCAGAAAATTATGAAAAATTCACCGTTGGATAATTTCGACGTCCTGATTCCAAAAATAATATTTATTTTATCTAAATAATTTTCTAAATATGTGAATTTTTTCTTTTAAAATAAAAACCGACATTTAAAAAAAATTCACGTGTTTTGACAGAAATGGCTTTCAAACCTTAATAAAATTTTTAATTGCATTCATAAAATTATAAGATCATTTATATTTAATAAAAATTAATTTAATATTAATAATAATATTTTATTAAAATAATATTTAATTCAAAAATCCTTTAATTTAATAAAATATAATTCTTAATTAACTAATAACTATAAACACCGTTTGTACTTTAAAAACTAATTACAATGTATCAAAAATGACTAGAAATTATATTCATTATTATATACAAAAAATATTGTACATGAACATGGTGCTACTTATTTGTTACATAACCCCTTAAAATAGCCGCATAAGACCTAAGGGTAAGGTGTGTGATGGTGACAGACTCTTGGGGTTGCTCGGATAACATCGCTCGAGTGGTAATCTCTATCAACTTCCATTTTTCTCGTAGACGATCGCGTTCGAGCTTGACATGATGAAGATCATCTTGGGCTTGGTCAAGGGCAAAGCCCAAAGATGCCACCTCCTTTCCGAGCTCCGAAAAATGGGCTTCGTAAGGGGAAATTCTACTGGATGAGGCCATCACTTCCTTTGTCTGAGTAGAAAATTGGTTCGTTAAAGCCTTATATTTAAACTACCCAGATGATCACTGTTTAACGACTATAAAAGTAACGGTCACAAATCTTAAAGTTAAACTAAAGAAGTTGACATCTTATAAAAACATTTTTTTTCATAAAGAAACATTTTACTGGATCAAGAGGGATTTTCCATTAATGAAATTTTGGGTCGTCACAACATTCCCCCCTTAAGAAATTTCACCCTCGAAATTTTCCTTTTCCCACACTAAAACAAATGTGGGTAACTTAGCTTCATCATATCCTCTGACTCCCAAGTTGCTTCTTCAAACTTCTGGTTTCTCCACAACACCTTGACGAGGGGCATTGTCTTATTTCGTAGAACTTTTTCTCTACGATCTAAGATCTTCACTGGTTGCTCCTTATAAGAAAGATCGTCTTCTAATTGTACCACCTCGGAAGAGAGTACATGTGAAGGGTCTGGTATGTACTTCCTTAAGAGGGATACATGGAAGACATCATGCACCTTGGCCATAGTAGGTGGATGTGCTAGTCGATAGGCCACAGCCCCAACACGATCATGAATCTCGAATGGGCCTATGTACCTTGGACTTAACTTCCCTTTCTTTCCAAACCTCATGACCTTCTTCCACGGAGATATGCGTAAAAACACCATGTCTCCGACTTTAAACTCAAGGTCTCGTAGACGATTATCTTCATAAATCTTTTGTCGACTTTGGGCTGCCTTGATATGCTGTTGAATGGTTTTCACCTTCTCCACCATTTCTTCGACCATTTCTGGTCCAAGCAGCTTACGTTCACCGACCTCATCCCAACATGCCGGTGTTCTACACCTTTTCCCATAAAAGGCTTCATATGGTGCCATTTGGATGCTCGAGTGGAAACTATTATTATAATAGAACTCAACTAGAGGAAGATGTTGATCCCATCCTCCTTTAAAGTCCATTGAGCACGCTCTCAACATATCCTCAAGTGTTTGGATAGTCCGCTCAGATTGGCCATCAGTTTGAGGATGATAGGCCGTACTGAAGTTCAGTTCAGTATTCAGAGCATGTTGAAGACTCTTCCAAAACATAGAGGTAAATCTTGGATCTCGGTCAGACACAATAGATAGTGGTACTCCATGCAACCGTACCAATTCCCTGATATATATCCGTGCCAGTTGATCCAAAGAGAAATCCTTTCGAATAACAATGAAGTGTGCTGTCTTTGTAAGACGATCCACAATAACCCAGATTTCATTGTTGCTTTTGGATGTCCTTGGAAGTCCAGTGACGAAGACCATGGTGATGTTCTCCCATTTCCATTCTGGTATGGGCAATGGTTACATCATCCCCTTAGACTTCTGCCTCTCTGCCTTCACTTGCTGACACACCAGGCACTTTGATGTATATTCGGCGATCTCCTTCTTCATATTATCCCACCAAAAGTTTTCTCAGAGATCTCGATACATCTTTGTGCTCCCTGGGTGAATAGAGAAATTTGAACTATGTGCATCATCCAAAAGTTCCTTCTTCAGCTCCGATCTTGGTGGGACACATAGTCTTTTCCCAAACCGCACAATTCCTTCTTCATTAACATTACACTCTGAGGATTTTCCCTTTTTGATAGCTTCCACTTTTTCTTGGATTCTCGCATCATCCTTTTGAGCATCCTTTAACCTTTCCAAAAGAGATGGTTGAGCAATCGTTTGTGAAAGGATTGATGATGTTCCCTTCTTTATGATTCCCACGTCCATCTTCATCAAGTCTAAGAAGATTGGATCCTTCTCAATTCTCATCATTGATAGAATTGCTGGATCCTTTCTACTTAGGGCATCCGCCACCTTGTTCACCTTCCCAGGATGGTAATGTATTGAACAGTCATAATCCTTTATGAGCTCTATCCATCTTCTCTGGCGCATATTAAGCTCTTTCTGTGTGAATATATATTTAAGACTCTTGTGGTCAGTATATATCTCACATTTCTCTCCCTAGAGATAATGCCGCCAGATTTTCAAGGAAAAGATCACCGCTGCCAACTCCAGATCATGCATTGTATAGTTTCACTCATGGATTTTCAACTGTCTTGAGGCATAGGATATCACTTTATCATTCTGCATCAGCACACATCCTAAGCCCTTCTTCGAAGCATCACTGAATACCACAAAAAGCTCCCCACTTGTGGGTAAAGTGAGCACAGGTGCAGTGATAAGCCTCCTTTTCAACTCCTTGAATCTTTCTTCTCATTCATCACTCCAAGCAAACATTACTCCCTTTCGAGTTAGCTTGGTAAGAGGGTTGGACAATCGTGAGAAGTTTCTCACAAATCGTCGATAATATCCAGCTAACCCCAAGAAGCTACAGATATCAGTTACCGATGTTGGCCTCGTCCATCCCTCAATTGCATCTGTTTTGGAGGGGTCCACAGATATCCCATTGCTTGTGATGATATGGCCCAAGAATGAGACCTCCTTCAACCAGAACTCACACTTTCTGTACTTGGCATAGAGCTTCTCCTTGCGCAAAGTCTCCAGTACAGTTCTTAAATTCTCCTCATAGTCCTCCTTGGTTTTGGAGTATATTAGAATATCATCTATAAAGACTACCACAAATTTATCTAGGTATTCTCTAAAGACTCTATTCATCAAGTCCATGAATATTGCTGGAGCATTGGTGAGTCCAAAAGGCATTACTATGAATTCATAGTGCCCGTACCTTGTACGAAAAGCAGTCTTGGGGATATCTTCCTTCTTCACCCTTACTTGATAATATCCCGACCGCAAGTCGACCTTGGAGAAGTATTGTGCTCCACGCAGCTGATCAAACAAGTCATCGATTCTTGGGAGAGGATACTTGTTCTTTATTGTGATTTTGTTAAGTTCACAATAATCGATGCAAAGCCGCATTGACCCATCCTTCTTCTTGACGAAGAGGACTGGTGCACCCCATGGTGATGCACTTGGGCGTATAAACCCTTTATCCAGATTCTCCTGTAGTTGTTTCTTTAGTTCTTCAAGCTCAACCACAGCCATTCTATATGGAGTCTTGGATATTGGTAGCTCCCCATGTATAAGTTCAATTGAGAACTCAACATCTCTACTTGGAGGAAGACCAGGAAGTTCCTCGGGAAATACTTCAGCGAATTCCCTCACAATAGGCATTTCTTCAAGGGTTGTTTCTTCCTTGGACTCAATCATCTGAGCCAGATATGCGTGCTCATAAGGCAGTAATATCCATGCTTGAGATGATGGAGCTAAAGGAGATTCATCTTCCTCCTGACACTTGTAAAGAATCGGGGGTCGATTCTCCATATGGAGTGTGATTTCCCTCTCCTGGAAATTTATGTTGGCTCTATATAAGGAAAGCCAATCCATGCCAAGAATTGCATCAAATTCCACCAAAGGGAGTATGACGAGGTTCGCCGGGAAATTCAATCCACAGATTATAACAGGGGAGGACTTATACTCATGGGATGCAATGATTTTCCCATTTGCCGTACTCACAGACATCTTTACTTCCATGATTTGTGGTGGTGAAGGGATTGTTCTACTAAACTTTTGAGATATAAAATAATGCGTAGAACCTGAATCAAAAAGTACATTCGCTATTCTTGAATGAATAACTAGCGTACCTGTAACCACTTCGTTGTCGGGGTTCACTTCGGCAGAAGTGATGGCAAAAGCTCTTCCTTGCTGTCTTGGAGGTTGTTGATTGCCTCTGATAACCCTTGGATTAGGGCACTGATTCGTAAAATGACCCGGTTCTTTGCATTTGAAGCATTGAACAACGCGTTGAGGTTCGAACGGAGCGTTCCACCCCTCCGTCGCACCCGCGGGTCCTTCTTGCTGACAGTTAACAGCTAGGTGCCCTTCTCTTCCACACTTAAAGCATTTTCTTGTCCCCCTAAGGCAATTTCCAGGATGCTTTTTTCCACACTTTTGGCAAGTGGGGTGCTGTAATTTCTTAGCGCCGTTGGATTTATCCATCGGACCACCAGCATTGAAGTCCACCTTCCGCTTCTTGTCCCCATGATACCCCTGTGATTCTCCGATCTCCATTTCAACCTTGAGGGACATTGGAAAATTTCCTCATAGCTGTCGAAGTTACGGATCGCTAATGCTTTCCGCAAGCTAGGCTTCAGCCCACCAAAGAAGCGGTCAACCTTGCATTCGGGGGTAACGACAAAGCCGGAAGCGTATCATGCAAGCCTTGTGAAGTTTGCCTCGTACGCTCCCACATATTCCTCATCTTTCTGCTTGAGGGAAAGGAAGTCCCTTTCCATCTTAAGACGGAGGGTGTGTGGAAAATATTTATCGAAAAACATCTTCTGGAATACCTTCCACTCCAAAGCCTCGATCTCCTCCTCAGGATTCATATTTCTGATCAACGTCCACCATTGATCAGCTTCACCCTCCATACGATAAGCCGCCAGGAGAACCTTCTCTTTTTCAGAGCATTGGAGGATGGAGAATATCTTTTCAATGGAGTTTATCCATTGTTCAGCAATCGTGGGATCAGATGATCCACTAAATGTAGGAGGCCTTTGTCTCATGAATCGTTCAATAGCGACTTGTTCTTTTTTAGGGGGGTTGAACGTTCCTCTTGACCATTGTTTCTATTCAAAACTTGAGTTAGCTGAGAGAGAAGCGTGACAAAGTTCGCGATTCCCGCTCCCATTGGATTGGGAATCTCATAAGTAAAATCATCACACTGATCTTCACAATGGTTGTTAGCCCGAGTTCTCCTATTACCGGCCATTGGCTGGAATAAAAGGAAAGTTAGGGGTAACACATAAAGGGTAATCCAAATACAAAAGTTGATGACTTATAAATAATCTTTAATCTCTTCAACTCATGAGTCTATAGGATTCAATCCAGACTTTTCATGATCTTCCTTCTAACATATATTCGTAGGGGCATTTTTCCCTTAATAAGGGTTCATACTAAGATTGTGAATTTATCAAAACATATCACCCAGGAGTGTCGTAACCAAGAGTGCAGCAAGGCCCATTGTTGTGCACCAGTTCCCGTTCGAGTCTAGCTCAAAGCGGTGTTTTCGGGTTTTACCCCTAGGATACATCTGGGCCAGAGCCGCCTCTACCTGCTCGTATCCAGACAGGGATGTATTTGTTTGATAAAACACTTACTTAGTATTTACCAAAACATAGGGATGTTTTTATTATGCTTAGTCTTGTATCTAAGGCTTTACTAGGGTTTCCTAATCCCAAAAATAACTAAACCTATCCTCTGATACCAACTATGACAACCCTGATTTTTATTACAACTTAAGCATGCTTTATTACATAAAACTTCACTTGATACAACAAAGAAGATCAAGAGGTTTAGTGTATTTGGGGATTAGGATCATTACATAAAAACATTAAAATTGAATTACAACATCTTTATTGAAAACTTCCTTTACATGACCACTACATTCCTTCGTACTTAGCAATGCATGGGATAACCTGAGGACATGCATAAGAAAAGGGTGAGCTATAAAGCCCAGTAAGGGAGTACACAATGAATAACATGAGGAGTAAAATACATGTTAGGAAATAGGAATATCACTAGATCATAAGAGAGAAATGAACATAAAGGCATGATAAATCATGATAATCATAACATGAAAATGTGGCAACAACACTTAACATTGAATTAGCATGAGCCAAGGCTCATTGCACATGGAGCATGAGTAAACCCTCATTGCACTTGAAGCACAAGTAAACCCTCATTTCACTAGAATTAGTATGAGTCAACACTCATTGCACATGACTTATCATGATACTATACTTTACCCAATGCATTGGAGCGCTATAAAGGGCGCACCCTTCTTAAACATTTCATTTCATGCATAAGTGTGCCACATGGATCATAAAACATGGATTCATAAAACATAATCATTTCTTCCACGATAAAGGAATGTGGAATTCATACATGAATCTTTACAATCAATATGTATATGTGCATAAAGGTGAATACCCTTGATGGAGAAATGGGCATGGTATTCACTACTCAAAGACATTGGCTTAGAAAATCGGTGCGATTTCTGCAGCGTAACGGCGTGACATAAGAATTAATAAAAAAGGTTGATGAGAGAGAAAGGGGTTCCTCATCATATTTAAATGTAATTGACAGTAAGGAGAACATATATATACATGTCCCAACAATAGAAATGGAATTTAGATTCATGATACAAAAGTATTGCTTGAATGTAAAAGAAGAGAGAGAAGTTCCTTTCGGAATTTCGGCATAGTAACAGGTGTACATGGGAAAACTTTAATGAGAGAGAAAGGGTTCTCCCATTATTCAAACAACAAGAGGGCAGTATGGGGGAGGTGCGAAACCATACCCCAACATTCATAATTGAAATAAAAAGGGAAATACAACTTAAAGAAAATTGACAAAAAAAATGTGAAAGGAAGAAAACCCCTTACTTGGAAGTGTGCTTCCAAAGCCTAGAGAGAGGCTTGTGAGAGGATTCTTGGGAGCTTGGGGCACCTTGGGAGGATTATAGAGATAGTAGGGCAGAGGTTGGACGAACTTCAAGGGCTTTGAGTGAGGAGGAAG
The DNA here is from genome assembly GCA_963277665.1 of Viscum album. Lineage (NCBI taxonomy): Eukaryota > Viridiplantae > Streptophyta > Magnoliopsida > Santalales > Viscaceae > Viscum > Viscum album. The sequence continues at coordinate 792,894,547 of OY728162.1, read as the reverse complement.
TGGGAGCTTGGGTGGGTTTATATAGGAAAGGTGAGAGAATTCTTTATTATTTAGGTTTGGGACCCCTTATATTAAAATAATCCAAACCACAAACCATCCCATGGTATTTGCCCATGGTTTCTGGAAAAGGAAAGAGGAAAACAATATTTTAAAAGGCCAAGGTCCGAACTTATTAAAAAATTAGGGTTGCTTATGTGGAGGTGAGTCACACTCCCATGGAAATTAATTTAAAAAGTCAAAGTGTTGAATAAGTCTTGAGGGCTCCATTAATTCTTTGAAAAGTGAGTCAAACAAACCCAAAACCTCATTATTTTAATGATAAAACTCATATTGGCCGAACATAAGGATTATGGTATTTTATTACATCACCATTGGGTCATTATGATGTCATAAAACACATTATATATTTAAATGGTATTTAATTTTTACCCAAAAATTTGACTGTCTCAGAAAATTATGAAAAATTCACCGTTGGATAATTTCGACGTCCTGATTCCAAAAATAATATTTATTTTATCTAAATAATTTTCTAAATATGTGAATTTTTACTTTTAAAATAATACCCGACATTTAAAAAAAATTCACGTGTTTTGACAGAAATGGCTTTCAAACCTTAATAAAATTTTTAATTGCATTCATAAAATTATAAGATCATTTATATTTAATAAAAATTAATTTAATATTAATAATAATATTTTATTAAAATATTATTTAATTCAAAAATCCTTTAATGTAATAAAATATAATTCTTAATTAACTAATAACTAAAAACACCGTTTGTACTTTAAAAACTAATTACAATGTATCAAAAATGACTAGAAATTATATTCATTATTATATACAAAAAATAATGTACATGAACATGGTGATACTTATTTGTTACATAACCCCTTAAAATAGCCGCATAAGACCTAAGGGTAAGGTGTGCGATGGTGACAGACTCTTGGGGTTGCTCGGATAACATCGATCGAGTGGTAATCTCTATCAACTTCCATTTTTCTCGTAGACGATCGTGTTCGAGCTTGACTTGATGAAGCTCAGCTTGGGCTTGGTCAAGGGCAAAGCCCAAAGACGCCACCTCCTTTCCGATCTCCGACAAATGGGCTTCGTAAGGGGCAATTCTACTGGATGAGGCCATCGCTTCCTTTGTCTGAGTAGAAAATTGGTTCGTTAAAGCCTTATATTTAAACTACCCAGATGATCACTGTTTAACGGCTATAAAAGTAACGGTCACAAATCTTAACGTTAAACTAAAGAAGTTTACATCTTATAAAAACATTTTTTTTCATAAAGAAACATTTAACTGGATCAAGAGGGATTTTCCATTAATGAAATTTTGGGTCGTTACAATGATGAAGTCTATAAATTTGATATTCCATCCAAATATATGGAATTATTATCCTTTACATTGAATATTATTAAATACATGGACCCTGTTATATAATTTTTCTTCCAAGAAGTTCACATTTAATATTACAATAATTAATTTAATAATTAATTTTATTTTTCATATCATATAATTATTCGACTATTCTTTTAGAATTATCACTCACTTATTAATATTGTAAATTTAAACATGATTGATCCTACATCAACCATAAGCACCACATAACTTAATAGGTTAGGGATCAAGAGTAAAAGGATGAGAGTTTATATTATCTATAAATTTCATTCAATGATATAATTTATATTAGGAACCAAATTAAATCTATAATACTTATATCAATCATTAGTATTTCTATGAAAAAGGACTTCTGAAGGGATTTAATAAATAGTGGTTTTGAAAATTAATCCATAAAATGTCTAACTCATTAGTGGGGAATAAGATGGAGACCTTATACAAACTTAAACATATAAATGGATTTGGAAATAAAATTATTTTCCACTTAATCGAAAATTTATTATAAGATGTGGTGGAAAATGAAGGAGATCATAATATCCTAAAACATTATAATTACGACAGTAATACTAGGGTTCTTTATAAAAATAGAATATTATTTTAAATAATTAAAATATTACACAAAAAATGTCAATGAGATGGATTGGGACAGTGAAGGTGGATGTGTAGGGGATAATTTAACCCATGTCTATAGATGACTAATGATATTACACTATATTTATTGACTATTATGGTATAATGGAATGTTTTATGAATCTATCATTAAAAAATATATTTTTTAGTTTTATTAAATATTCCATGATATTAGTATTGAAGATGTAGGGATGAGTTTCTAGAAGATATAGAATGAAAATTGTATTTAATTAACTAACAATTACTTGGAGCAACATCCTAAGAAATAAATGATAATACACAAAGACTAAAATAAAAATAAAAATAATGCACTGCTTAATTTCATTTATATCTATAAAATGTGAAAGTTTAATCCAAATTAAGATAAAACACTATATGAAATATGGTATCGGAAGTGTCACGACCCCCTCCCCACAAAGTGTACCCCTCCTGGGCCGGCAATGTGAGAAGGGAGATAATGACCCCCGAGTCCCGCCTCCAGTAGGCCCCGGGTTGGCGACTAGCACCGAGGGTATAATACACACACAAATGGGAGGCATTACCCTCTAAGAGAACACATGGAGAAGAGAGAGATAGAATAGACTCCAAACAACTCCAACTCATAACTGAAATACAAAAGAAACCCAAGTACATATATGAAATGTCATGAAAAAGTACTACAACTAAAAGGAGAAACTAAAAGTACCCAAAAGAAAGTAAAAAGACAGTGACCAAAAGCCCGAACAGCTCCTCCTCCAACCACAAGATAGAAGTAACCAGCTTGACCTCCAACCTGCTCCAAGTGACCTGAAAAACAGTTTATAGATACATAGGGTGAGTATAACAGTATAATCAGTAGGATCCTCCTCAAGCCTCTCGTGAAAAAGTAAAGAAAGCATGCTAAAGCCCAGTGAACAACAAGTGAAACTAACTCGTTACCTAAACAGGTATACTAAGTTCCCAACCTCACCATGGATACTCTCACCAAGTAACACATACAAGAATATAGCATATAGCATAGAATATCAAGGGTACCCCGCTACTACTTCCCCACTGGTTTTTCGCTTTGCCCCAACGACATACGTCCTATGAATCTCTCCCCAAAGGCTTGCCCGCAGACACCTGGGCTAAGCTCCACAACCTGCACCACGTGCACCACAAAGGATTTCCCACAGACACCTGGGCTAAGCACCACACCATCCTCACAGCCAAAGTAACCAGGTAGTTTCCGGGAGCCACCATAGCTCGTATAACGTGTATCATACGTCAGGTATAATACCTCAAGCCATTACAGCCCATACTCCGAGTAAGGATCCTCAATCCATCACAGCCTATAAACGTTACACCTATAGTAGTCCATAGGATACTATATCCAGAATATATGTGTGTGAAATAACCACAAGCCATTACAGCCCCCTACACACATATATGGGTAAAACTAACAACTGTGCCTACCAGCACAAAGATCTACGAAGAGAAGAGAGCGGGGCCAAAGGCGGTAGTCAGCCATTCAACCTCCCATCCGAATGTTGGGGAAAACACCCCCAGGGCTCAGAATCCCAGGGGTGTCAGTTGCCCTTACCGACAGGGTGGAGTAGCGTATAGAAACATAGAAAGTACAGAATATATATAACTCACAACCACACTATGGGCATTACCTAGTCATAGGCACAACTACAGCTAACATCTCTCAGACTCCAGGCTGCTACTTCTAAGACTAGGTATCCTATAATCACACAACCATTTGAAGAGATTTATTAGATTACTCTATTCTCATTTTATCAGTCCCACTGTAGGATAATAAATTCTTTAAACATTAATTAACCATGAGAAATTTACCACATTAAACTAAATTGGCATCACATTCAAAAACTGCTCCTTTTTAGGATTCACATCACTATTAAATTCTAGTTTCTCCATCCCCATGGATTATCACCATTTAAACAAACTTTCATTAAGGAATTACCATTCCCATATTCCCAAGCATTCTAGAAAAGCATCATATGCTATTAAACACAAAGGGCTCAACACGGTGAGTAGATATTCTACACGTCGAGTATTTGCCGCCTATAGCAAGAGCATAGACCCATCCTCCATCGAGAGGCTAAACACGGAAAGCACGTGGCATACCCCATGTGTCTTCGCCTCCTTCGGAAAGAGGGTAAGCAAAACCAGCTTCCTTGAGCAGTGGGGAAAATTAAAGCAGATAAACAATCAAACCACCAACATCAAACCATCACATTCATCTCATACCATCATCCTTGGTGTCCACCCCGACACCCACATGCATAAACCGATGCATCTCACCACACTAGGCGTTATCCGCTGCCACAACCACAAGTCGTCATGCCTCCACATATCACAACAACCATGTAGGCTCACATCAAATCACAAGCAGCAGGAAATCAAATATCACAAAATGGGCTCTCGGCCCTTTAACAAGGCATTCAGCCTTCATACAAGATGAGCACTCAGAGCTCCAAACCACAAGGCATTCACATTTACAAGCAAGCGGGTAACTCAGAACCCTTTTGAAATTATCGAACTAATAGTTCTTTAATCCATCTTTAATTAACATATTCATTAACATGCCTCTTTATCTTTAGTCAATTATTTAACAAATAATTATGACTTTACATTCTTTATCAATTTTTATCATGAACGAAAAACAAATTAAAGAAAATTATAGATATCACTCTATCTAGGAAAACATGAGGCAAACTGTTATCACGGTACAAAGTAACAACATGCGATCAACCAATTCTTTTAATCCGGTTCAAGTATTTAATTAGGTCAATTTCATTGTGATCCAAAGGACTAAATCATGCTAATTCTACGATTGCACATACACAATTAGATAAGCCATGAATCCCCTACCTCGAAGAGTTCTTGATGTCCTTTATCCACACAACGGGTCACAGTCTTCTACTCCTCACGACAGCTGCATCCACCGGAGGATGCCACGGTACGACAGTACCAACCAACCCCATGAAAACCCATTAGAACCATGGAGATTACATGCTAATATGGAAGGAAGACCAAGAGGAGGTGATCCTCAAAGGAACGATGATAAAACATACCTTATATGGAAGAACGATCGACACAACATGGTTGCATCAAACAGAGCGGAACTGATCCGAGTAACGTTTGATTGTGAAACTCCTACGGGAATGATTGAAAGGTTCTAGCGTCCCGTAGATGAGAACTAGGAGGAAGAACAACGAAGAATGATATCTCGTTCCCTTTAAAAAAAAATTAGAGAGGCGACGGTTTAAGATCCGATTTATTCTCCATTAAAAACGGATCACATTAACCCATGAGGTTTGACCAAGTAAAAACATCCCGGCCTTAGGAATAATTAATATAGGATTTATGGCCATTGAATCGGCCTTAAAAGTCCTCAAAATAAGGGTTTAAAAGTTTACGTCAAAGAAAACGTCAAATTTGCGAAGCTGGAAACACTGTTCACATACTCAAAATTTGGCAAAGTATGGAATCTGTATCTCTCATTAAGTCTAGAAACACTGTTCATTCGTGAAATTTGGCAAAGTGTGGGATCGGTAGCTCTCATGAAGTCTGGAAACACTGTTCATTCGTGAAATTTGGAAAAGTATGGAATCGGTAGCTCTTAGGATTCTGGAAACACTGTTCATTCGTGAAATTTGGCAAAGTATGGAATCGGTAGCTCTTAGGATTCTGGAAGCACTGATCCTCACTGATAGAAGTCCACCGATAGAACCTCACCGATAGAAACACTGTTCACTGAACCTCACCGATAGAAACACTGTTCACTAAACCTCACCGATAAAAGTCCACTGATAGAACCTCACCGATAGAAACACTGTTCACTGAACCTCACCAATGGAAACATTGTTCACTGAACCTCACCGATAGACGTCCACCGATAGAACCTCACCGATAGAAACACAGTTCACTGAACCTCACTGATAAAAACACTGTTCACTGAACCTCACCGATAGAAGTCCACCGATAGAACCTCACCGATAGAAACACTGTTCACCGAACCTCACCGATAGAAGCACTGTTCACAGAACTAGAAATTTGGAAAAGTGTTGGCTGAGCTACTTCTGGACTACAGATACCAGTATACCGAGCTATCAGTACGTCATGGCTACCGGTAAACCCAGCTACCGGTAGGATGCGGCTACCGGTAGACCGAGCTACTGGTACGCAGCAGCTACCGGTAGACCGAGCTACCGGTAATCAGCAGCAACCGGTAGACAGAGCTACCGTTAATCAGAAGCTACCGGTAGACCGAGCTACCGGTAAGAAGCAGCTACCGGTAGACCGAGCTACCCGTAATCAGCAGCTACCGGTAGACCGAGGTACCGGTAGGCAGCATCTACCAGTAGACCGAGCTACCGGTAGGCATCAGCTGGGGGCTAAGTCACCTTGACCTCCCAGAACAACTCCAACACCACATTTTCACAAAGTAATGGACCAGGGAGGTCCGGGACATTACATTAGATACCTCTCAAAACATTCTCATCCTCGAGAATTAAAAACCAACCCAGAAGAAAAGAGGGGTCCGAACAACCACCCCATAAGATACCTCTCAGGGGAAAACCACCATTATTTGTTCAAAAGCTGGAACAAAACTACGACATCCGAGATTATGGAAACAAATAATCCATAACCAAACAATTCAAACATAATATCACATCAAAGGTACATAAACAAAACATGAAAGGTCTAACCATAAAGGAAACGTCATTACATGGAAAGAGTTAAACATTAAACAACTCTGGGTACTGAGCACGTATCTGTGACTCACGCTCCCAGGTACTCTCCTCCATGCCACCGTGTCTCCACAAGACACGAACTAAGGGGATAGAACGCCCACACAACACCTTCTCCTTGTGGTCTTGGATCTCCACAGGTCGCTCCTCAAAGGTTGCATCATCGTCAATATCGATCTCTCCCCAATCGATAACATGAGATTCATCATGAAGATAACGACGAAGCTGTGATACATGGAAAACATCATGTATTCGACTCATCTGAGGGGGAAGTGCTACTCGATATGCCACAGATCCAACACGAGATAACACCTCGAAAGGCCCAACAAACCGGGGAGAAATCTTACATCCACGTACAAACCTTCGCTGCCCACGACGGGGAGTCACCTTTAGAAACACATGATCCCCAACATTAAACTCTAACGGTCTCCTTCTTTGATCAACATATGATTTCTGATGATCCTGTGCTGTCTTCATCCTCTCACAAATCACATGAACCATCTCTGTTGTATTCTGCACTAGTTCTGGTCCGAGAATTGCTGACTCTCCTACCCCAGTCTAGCACAACGGAGAACGGCATGGCCGACCATACAAGGCTTCAAACGGTGGCATACTGATGGTAGAGTGAAAACTATTATTGTAAGCGAACTCTACCAAGGGTAAGTGCTTCACCCATGAACCTCCAAAATCACGAACACAAGAGCGCAACATGTCTTCAAGAGTCTGGATGGTTCGCTCTGTCTGACCATCCGTTTGAGGATGAAAAGCAGTGCTAAGGCATATTTGAGATCCAAAAGCATGTTGGAGACCTCTCCACACCCTAGAGGTAAAACGAGGATCTCGATCAGAAATGATCATCCTAGGTACTCCGTGATGCCTCACCACCTCCTCTAGATACTGCCTCGACAAAACTTCCACTGAGCTCGACTCCTTGATCGCTATGAAGTGGGATGATTTTGTTAAACTATCCACTAACACCCATATAGCATCATGTCCTCCCGGAGCTCGAGGTAAACCTGTAACAAAGCCCATTGAGATGTCCTCCCACTTCCACTGAGGAATCTCTAAGTGCTGGAGAAGACCACCAGGAACACGGTGTTCGGCCTTCACCTTCTGGCAGACTAAACATCGAGACACACATTCTGCAACAGAACGCTTCAGCCCAGGCCACCAAAACTGACTCCTCAAGGATCGGTACATCTTCGTCACACCAGGATGTACCGCCAAGGGTGAACTATGGAACTCTCAGAGAACGGTCTCGCGCATCGCCAAGGGAACAAAAAGCCTGCCATGATACAACACTCGGTGTTGTTCATCCTCCGACCAACCATCAGGGGCCTCACCACATACAACTCTGTCTCTCCAAACTTCCACCTCTAGATCACCCAACTGAGACTCTTCCACCTTCTGCATCAGGGATGACTGCACTGTCATCTGGAAAAGACAACCTCTTCCACCAACTTCTCCTATATCAAGATGTAAAGATGATATCTCTTCCATCACTCTCCAAGAATCACCAGATTCACGCACAACATCATTACGTGACTTTTGGCTCAGTGCATCAGCAACAACATTTCCCTTCCCAGGTGTATATGATATTTCGAAGTCGTATTCCTGCAAGAACTCCATCCACCGACACTGCCTCAAGTTCAAGTCCCGCTGAGAGAAAACATACCTCAAACTCTTATGATCGGTGAAAACCACAAAGCGCTCGCCAATGAGGTAATGTCTCCACAACATCAGCACAAACACCACAGCTTCCAACTCATGATCATGGGTGGCATAGTTTCATTCATGGGGACGCAACTGCCGAGACGCATAAGAAACAACAGACCTCTGCTGCATCAGAACGCACCCTAGCCCCAGATGTGAAGCATCACAGAAAACATCAAACTGGACTCCCTCCGCTGGAAGAAAATGGACTGGAGAACTTACCATCTTCTACATTATATACTTGAAAGCTGTCTGACACTGATCAGTCCATATGAACGGTTGATCCTTCCTGGTCAAAGCTGTCAGAGGAGTCGCAACTCGGGAGAAATTGGCTACAAACCTCCTATAATAGCCTGCGAGACCAAGGAAACTTCGCACCTCTGACACGGTCTTGGGGGATGCCCAAGACACTACTGCTTCTATCTTCGATGGATCCACAACTACTTCCTGTTGGGACACAACATTCCCTAAGAAACGAACTTCTCGAGCCCAGAAATCACACTTGGACAACTTCCCAAACAACTGATGTTGGCGAAGAACTCCCAAAACGGCTCGTAGATGCTCTGCATGCTCCTCTTCAGATGTGGAGTACACAAGGATTTCATCGATGAAGACCACAACAAACTTGTCCAGGAATTCACGGAACAGAACATTCATCAACCCCATGAAAACAGCTGGAGCATTTGTCACGCTGAATGGCATTACAACAAACTCATAATGTCCTTGACGACAACAGAATGCAGTCTTTGGGATATCCTCATCCTTTACATGCATCTGATGATATCCTGACCGCAAGTCTATCTTTGAGAACCATCTTCCACCATTTAGTTGATCGAATAGGTCATCAATCCGCGGGAGAGGATAGCGGTTCTTTATTGTCACTTTTTTTAACTGACGATAATCGACGCACAACCGCAAACTGCCATCAGCCTTTTTCACAAACAAAACTGGTGCACCCCATGGTGACACACTTGGCCGAACAAAACCACACTGCAACAGACCGTCGAGATGAATACGTAGCTCTCGTAACTCAGAAGGGGACATCCTATATGGAGACATAGAGATAGGAGACGCTCCTGGCTGTAGCTCGATCCCAAACTCGATCTCTCGTCGAGGGGGTAAGGATACAACCTCTTCTGGAAAGACGTCAGGGTACTCCTCTATGACCCAAGGAAATGCCAGCTGTTGAACATCTGATGAACTCAGCGACATCCCAGCCATCATGGATGATAAGGATGGAACTCGTCTATGACTCATCCGAGGATCTCTCTCACCAACAAACACCACTTTCTCTCCATCTTCATCAAAGAAAACGACCTTCTTCCTGTAGAAATCCACAATAGCCTACACCGAATACAACCAATCCATGCCGAGGATGACATCATATGGTTGTATTCATAAACATAGGAAATCTCCCCAAGAGCCGTGCTGCCCCAACACTAGCTCTCAGTCTCTACATACTTCAAACAAGCTAGCTCGACCTCCAACTGGCGTAGTCAACGCCAAGGGCACTGGAAGCCTCTCTACCTCAAGTCCCAAAGCGTGGACAAGGGTAGGGGATATAAAGGAGTGTGTCGATCCTGAATCAAACAAGACATACACCAAGGTAGAAAACAAGCAAAGGGTACCTCGGACGACGTCTGGCTCGCCTGGGGCTGGCAACGCTAGAGCATGCAGCTGACCACGACCACCTCCACGGCCTCTCTGACCCTGATGACGACCACCACCACGGCCGCGCTCTGCTCTCTGAGGACGGGGAGCGTCATTGGGCTGTCCTCTGCCTGCTCCATCTACACTCTGGTGATCTAAAGCTGGTGCAACCTGCTGCTGCTGCCTCGGCTGGAACTTCCTCAACAGAGGAACCTGGAGTGGAGCGCCTGGTGCACGATGACTGCTCTGAAAAGTCAGGCACTCACTCTGCTGATGACCATGACCCCCACAAGAAAAACAAGCGCCTGATCCCATGGCATAGGCCTGAGAGTTTCTTCCTCCCGTGAAACGAGATGGGAAGGGCTGGTACCTACCCCCAGGTGAACGAAAACTCTTCTGTCCTGAAAACCGGGGACCCCGAACCACAGCTGTTCTTCGTGAGGAATCATGACGATTCCCCTCTCGTGACGATCTGGTCCTGGTCAAAGTCCTCTCAACAACCTCTGCCCTTTCCAGCACCTCAAGACATGTCTTCAGCATAAATGGGGTGACCTGGCGCTGGATCTCTAGACGCAAAGCCTCCTCGAAATGCCTCGCCCTGGCCTCATCATCAGGTAACAGGTCTAAAGCATATCGTAGAAGGTTCCTAAAACGTATTCCAAACTCTCGAACACTGGAGGTCCCCTGCGAAGGGTGAGTAGCTCTTGGAGACTGGACGCCTTCGCAGTCGATGAAAGAAACTCGACTCTAAACCTGTCTCGAAACTCCTCCCATGAGATCGCTGACTCCTCATGATCCCCGAGGAACAAGAACCACCATTGTCTCGCTGCTCCACGCAACATCGTCACAACCATGGACACCCAGTGTTACTTCCGAGCACGAATCGAACTGAAGCCTATCTCGACCTCCTCCAACCAGTCTTCTGTGACTGCATCTGAAACGGAGCCCTCATACTTCTGTAGACTCTGGCGCTGAAACTCTCGGAGTGTCTTCCTCAAAGTGTCATCGTCGTCAACCTCTACCCGGCAGCGATCTGCTGGAACAGCCTTCTAGGCACCATCTGCGCAAACCTGACGAGGACGTCGACCTGGAGCCATACCTGTAAAATAACAACCGTTAGAGCTCCTAATCCTGGAATATGGAAGACTCAACATTAATTAATTAATTATTTTGTTTTATTAATTTTAGGTTACCTATCCCAAGGTCTACCCATTCAAACACAGGCGCAAAAGAATAATGATGCATGATCCTTTCCTAGGTCTCTACCCTGCAACCAGTATCACTTTCTTTAGTACCCATCGTAAACTTAAAGGTTCGTGCAACAGATCATAGGGGGCCCTGAACGCCTATGTCACTGCCGGTCTCTAGTGTTTACCCCACTTGATAAACATGAATGAAATCGTTGCCCTACCATCCCATGCATCCTCACCTATGCCTAACTCCAAACTCCATCATATCCCTCAACTAGACCATTGATACCACTCTGTCATGACCCCCTCCCCACAAAGTGTACCCCTCCTGGGCCGGCAATGTGAGAAGGGAGATAATGACCCCCGAGTCCCGCCTCCAGTAGGCCCCGGGTTGGCGACTAGCACCGAGGGTATAATACACACAGAAATAGGAGGCATTACCCTCTAAGAGAACACATGGAGAAGAGAGAGATAGAATAGACTCCAACCAACTCCAACTCATAACTGAAATACAAAAGAAACCCAAGTACATATATGAAATGTCATGAAAAAGTACTACAACTAAAAGGGGAAACTAAAAGTACCCAAAAGAAAGTAAAACGATAGCGACCACAAGCCCGAACAGCTCCTCCTCCAACCACAAGCTAGAAGTAACCAACATGACCTCCAAGATGCTCCATGTGACCTGAAAAACAGTTTATAGATACATAGGGTGAGTATAACAGTATACTCAGTAGGATCCTCCTCAAGCCTCTCGTGAAAAAATAAATAAAGAATGCTAAAGCCCAGTGAACAACAAGTGAAACTAACTCGTTACCTAAACAGGTATACTAAGTTCCCAACCTCACCATGGCTACTCTCACCAAGTAACACATACAAGAATAGAGCATATAGCATAGAATATAAAGGGTACCCCGCTACTACATCCCCACTGGTTTTCCGCTTTGCCCCAATGACATACATCCTATGAATCTCTCTCCAAAGGATTGCCCGCAGACACCTGGGCTAAGCTCCACAACCTGCACCACGTGCACCACAAAGGGTTTCCCGCAGACACCTGGGCTAAGCACCACACCATCCTCACAACCAAAGTAACCAAGTAGTTTCTGGGAGCCACCATAGCTCGTATAATGTGTATCATACGTCGGGTATAATACCTCAAGCCATTACAGACCATACTCTGAGTAAGGATCCTCAAGCCATCACAGCCTATACATGTTACACCTATAGTAGTCCATATGATACTATATCCAGAATATATGTGTGTGAAATAACCACAAGCCATTACAACCCTCTACACATATATATGGGTAAAACTAACCACCGTGCGTACCAGCACAAAGATCGACCAATAGAAGAGAGCGGGGCCAAAGGGGGTAGTCAGCCATTCCACCTCCCATCGGAATGTTGGGGAAAACACCCCCCAGGGCTCAGAATCCTAGGGGTGTTAGTTTCCCTTACCGACAGGGTGGAGTAGTGTATAGAAACACAAAAAGTACAGAATATATATAACTCACAACCACACTATGGGCATTACCTAGTCATAGGCACAACTGCAGCTAACATCTCTCAGACTCCAGGCTGCTACTTCTAAGACTAGGTATCCTATAAGCACACAACCATTTGAAGAGCTTTATTAGATTACTCCATTCTCATTTTATCAGTCCCACTGTACGTTAATTAATTCTTTAAACATTAATTAACCATGAGCAATTTACCACATTAAACTAAATTGGCATCACATTCAAAAACTGCTCCTTTTTAGGATTCAAATCACTATTAAATTCCAGTTTCTCCATCCCCATGGATTATCACCACTTAAACAAACTTTCATTAAGGAATTGCCTTTCCCATATTCCCAGGCATTCTAGAAAAGCATCATATGCTATTAAACACAAAGGGCTCAACACGGTGAGTAGATATACTACCCGTCGAGTCTTTTCCGCCTATAGTAAGAGTATAGACCCATCCTCCATCAAGAGGCTAAACACGGAAAGCATGTGGCATACCCCACGTGTCTTCGCCTCCTTCGGAAAGAGGGTAAGAAAAACCAGCTGCCTTGAGAAGTGGGGAAAATTAAAGCAGATAAACAATCAAACCACCAACATCAAACCATCACATTCATCTCATACCATCAACCTTGGTGTCCTCCCCGACACCCACATGCATAAACCGATGCATCTCGCCACACTAGGTGTCATCCGCTGCCACAACCACAAGTCCCCATGCCTCCACATATCACAACAGCCATCCAGGCTCACATCAAATCAAAAGCAGCAGGAAATCAAAGATCACAAAATGGGCTCTCGGCCCTTTAACAAGGAATTCAGCCTTCATACAAGATGAGCACTCAGAGCTCCAAACCACAATGCATTCAGCCTTACAAGCAAGCGGGTAACTCAGAACCCTTTTGAAATTATCGAACTAATAGTTCTTTAATCCATCTTGAATTAACAAATTCATTAACATGCTTCTTTATCTTTAGTCAGTTATTTAACAAATAATTCCGACTTTACGTTCTTTATCAATTTCCATCATGAACGAGCAACAAATTAAAGAAAATCATAGATATCACTCTATCTAGGAAAACATGAGGCAAACCGTTATCACGATACAAAGTAACAACATGAGATCAACCAATTCTTTTAATCCGATTCAAGTATTTAATTAGGTCAATTTCATTGTGATCCAAAGGAATAAATCATGCTAATTCTACGATTACACATACACAATTAGAGAATCCATGAATCCCCTACATCGAAGAGTTCTTGACGTCCTTTATCCACACAACGGGTCACAGTCCTCTTCTCCTCACGACAGCTGCATCCACCGGAGGATGCCACGGTACCACAGTACCAACCAACCCCAAGAAAACCCATTAGAACCATGGAGATTACATGCTAGTATGGAAGGAAGAACAAGAGGAGGTGATCCTCAAAGGAATGATGATAAAACATACCTTATATGGAAGAAAGATCGACACAACTTGGTTGCATCAAACAGAGCGGAACTAATCCGAGTAACGTTTGATTGTGAAACTCTTACGGGAATGATTGCAAGGTTCTAGTGTCTCGTAGATGAGAACCAGGATTAAGAACAATGAAGAATGATATCTCGTTCCCTTTACAAAAATAAATTAGAGAGGCGACTGTTTAAGATCCGATTTATTCTCCATTAAAAACGGATCGCATTAACCCACGTGGTTTGACCAAGTAAAAACATCCCGGCCTTAGGAATAGTTAATATAGGATTTATGGCCTTTGAATCGGCCTTAAAAGTCCTTAAAATAAGGTTTTAAAAGTATTTTACGTCAAAGAAAATGTCAAATTTGCCAAGCTGGAAACACTGTTCACATACTCAAAATTTGGCAAAGTATGGAATCGGTAGCTCTCATGAAGTCTGGAAACACTGTTCATTCGTGAAATTTGGAAAAGTATGGAATCAGTAGCTCTTAGGATTCTGGAAACACTGATCCTCACTGATAGAAGTCCACCGATAGAACCTCACCGATAGAAACACTGTTCACTGAACCTCACCAGTAGAAACACTGTTCACTGAACCTCACCGATAGAAGTCCACCGATAGAACCTCACCGATAGAAACACTATTCACTGAACCTCACCAATAGGAACACTGTTCACTGAACCTCACCGATAGAAACACTGTTCACTAAACCTCACCGATAGAAGTCCACCGATAGAACCTCACTGATAGAAACACTATTCCTTGAACCTCACAGATAGAAGCACTGTTCATAGAACTAGAAATTTGGCAAAGTGTTATCCGAGCTACTGCTGGACTGCGGCTACCAGTATACCGAGCTATCAGTACGTCGTGGCTACCTGTAAACCCGACTACCTGTAGGATGAAGCTACCGGTAGACCGAGCTACCGGTACGCA
Organism: Viscum album; assembly: GCA_963277665.1. Classification (NCBI taxonomy): domain Eukaryota; kingdom Viridiplantae; phylum Streptophyta; class Magnoliopsida; order Santalales; family Viscaceae; genus Viscum; species Viscum album. Next base: position 792,879,323 of record OY728162.1, on the reverse strand, counting down.
GCAGCTACCGGTAGACCGAGCTGCCGGTAATCAGCAGCTACCGGTAGACCGAGCTTCCGGTAATTAGCAGCTACCTGTAGACCGAGCTAACGGTAGGCAGCAGCTACCGGTAGAACGAGCTATCGGTAATCAGCAGCTACCGGTAGACCGAGCTACTGGTAGACAGCAGCTACCGGTAGACCGAGCTACCGGTAATCAACAGCTACCGGTAAACCGAGCTACCGGTAGGCAGCAGCTGGGGGCTAAGTGACCTTGACCTCCCGGAACACCTCCAACACCACATTTTCACAACGTAATGGACCAGGGAGGTCCGGGCCATTACAGGAAGTATCCCACATTGGAATAATTTGAATTTTGTGGGGTACATTTTTATTATCAACTAGGAGAAAAACTAAATGATTGTAACACAGCAGGATGATTGAATTTTTGTTGGGAATTCTTCTAAAATCATGGAATAAAATTTATAATAAAATAATTGAATGGTCCATAAAATTCAATATCAATTTCTGTGAAAATGATAGGAAATTTCAATTAAATGATGATTTTTCATAGATAAATGGTGATAAAAATGTAAACGAATGCATTAATGAAAAGATGATTAAGATGGATTCCTAGGTGGAGCACATGGGGAAGCATTATACTCATAGGTAGAAAAATAGTATGTTTTAGTTAAATTATGATCAATATATCAATGAAAAAAATTACTTAGGGATGGATTCAATGTATAAATTATCATTGTTGATTTGATAACTCCTGTAAAAAAAAGAAAGAAGAAGAATCTTCAAAAGAAAATATATTATCTCAAGTAGATACAATGTTCTTTAAATAGTCTTCAATATATGAAAATCATCACACACCATTACTTTTAATGAACACAATAATAAATTGTATACACGATATGAAACACCAAGCCTATATAAATCATGAATTATTAGTATTTAAATATGATCATGGTTACATATCCCATAAATTATAATTTATAAATAAAATATTAAATAATTTAAGAAATATATATAAATTTCGTAGTAAATATAAATTCATTGATAATTATTTAGAAAATATTCACAAATTGTTTAGTAAAGTATTTTTATTTTTCAGAAAAAAACTTTCTTTAAAACAAATTTTTATTTATCTTTTTGAGAAAATATTAAAATAATTTCTAGATAAATAATAAATTAACTTTTAATAAAATTATATAATTTTTTAATTCAGCATGTAAAAATAATCTAAGGATTATTTGTTCAAGAATTTTTTGAAAAGTATTATTTTTTGATGAACAATAAAAAGTATAGATTTTTATTGAAATCTATATTTTCATCACAATAAGATAAAAAGATATATTGTTTTATAAAATGATTCAAATGTAAAATTAGTTATCATATTTTTTAATTAATTTATTTATGTTAATTGGAATCAATTTTATTAATTAATTTGAGAAAAAATAATTTTTATAAGTAAAAGAACAGTTTCTAAAAAAACTGTTTTTATGCATATAATGCATTTTTTAATTGATAAATAAAAATATTCACTATTGGTGAATTATTTTCATGAAATATATATATATATATATATTATAGTCAATAAATGTTTTTAATATTTATTTAATATTTTTCTAGGCATGAGATAATAAAAACCCCATTATTATGCTTAAAATTTAATTTGTCTAAAAAGTGGTTTTATTTTCATGTTTCATGACTATTTTAAATTTAATTTCATACACATATAGAAAATAAATATTATAAACATGATTATATATTATTTAATCTATCTACTAATATTTTTAAAATATGTCCCGTTTTGGTCATTATAAATCATAATCGTCGTAAAAATTATCACCATGGTGACGGGTAAATCAAGCTAATATTGTTTAAAACAACGTGATAAGGCTATAATTTTTCATAATAATATTCAATTGATGTAGGATATTATAAAATTACAAACATATTTTTTAAATTTAATTATTTTATTGACACTTTTCTATGAATATGACATATATAATATTTAATGTAATTTATGTTACAAAATATCACTCACCTAATTTTAAATATCTCTTACATGAAAAAATAAAAACAAAATTAAAAAATGATTGAAGATAATTGTTTATTTTGAGATTAATGAAATTTTTTTCCTGAAATAAAATTATTTATAGCATTCATAAATAATAAAATTTCCTTAAATTCATTTACAATTCTATCGGGGTATTTATTCATTTATTATATAAAAAAATAATTTCATTTATGATTTCTAAAATTAATATAATTTTTTTTGATTTATAGTGTTCCATGATTTTTTTAGATAAATATGAAATATAATTTTTATGTTAAATTATTATATTCTATTTAAAACAAATAATTTCTGTATTTTAATTCTAATCAAAATAATTGTGTCATAGTTGACATTAATGAAATTTTATCAAAATAAAATTTCATAAATTTTATTAATTTTTTTAATAAATATTTAAATATTAAAAATAGTATAATATATTGTCTAAAATATTATCCCTTGTCCATTTATTATCCAATTTTCAAGTCACATGTAAAATTATAATTCTTTTAATGTTAAAAATATGATACCATGATTAATGATAAAATTAGTTAATCAATGTGTTATAATAAAGAATTAGGTTTAAAACACCACATAAACTGATAAAAATGTTATTGGATATTTTTTGAAATAGAATAATATATTAAATTATTATTACTGGTATTTTGGTTGCATTTTGAATTGATAATGACTTTTTTAAATTGTAATCTTTTAAGAAATTTCAAAATCCCTTTTTACCTCAATTATAAAAGGGTACCACCTCCCATCACTTATTCAGAATTTTTTTACCCTATATCTCTACCATAACCATAAAAATTACCTTATAATCATACTTATACATATTATATATGTGATTTTATTCCTAAATGACCAACCCTTGGTACATTATGTGGAGATTTAAAGAAGTTATATCAAAATAGTGTCAATTTCCTTAAGAGATCACATTCTTTTTAATTATTTTCTATCTACAATAAATATTTTTTTTCATAAAATATTAAATCCATTACATTAAATATATATAATTATTATAAAAATTATTAAATCAAATTTATTCGACATCTATCAATGAAATGTGAAGAGAATGTTTCGCTCTTGTGTGCGTATTACATACTGTCTCCAGGTAGTGATACAATTCATTTATCATCACCAAATTTTATAGATGGGTATTATTATGGGTTTAATGATTATATATTATAATTATTAAATATTTTAAAATTATTATTTATAATATAATATATACCTTCTTACCTTCCATACCATTGAAAAATACTAACATCGCTTGTGAGTACGTGTGGGCTGCCACCTCCATGAATCAATGTGATACATTTTTCATTTCTATTTTATTTTGATTGTAATAAGGATGGATTTATTTAATATATATTTAATATATTATATAGTAATTATTATAGAAATATTATTTATTATTTACCTTTCCTTTTTTCAACTATCAATAAATGTAATCATCATTCATACATATGCACTACCCACTATATACATGAAAGATGCAATTCATTTGTCTATCTACACTTTTATGGACGAATATCAATAATTATAAAAAGTATATATATTTTATTTATGTAATTATTAAAATATATAAGTAATATGACCATAATCAAATTAAATGTACCAGAACCACCGTACCAAAACATACATGAAAAATGAAGCAAATATCACCCAGAACAATGATTTTAATAAGTCTTTGGGAACAAATGGGTGATAAAAAGTAAAAATAAAAAAATAAATTGGATTAAATATATTTTTATTGATATATTGTTTATTTATAATAAATATATATTTATTATACTTAATGTTCCAATGCTGACAAAGGAAGTCATACCTAGGGTAAGGGATTTTCATCTAATTTTTATTTCTAGGAGAAACATTTTATATTAAACTATGTTTTCATTTGTGTGATGTATATAGTACCTATGAATATATTTTATGACTATTATGATGAAATTTATGGGGGTATAAATTTTTTTATAGATCATTATTTCTTTGGACATATGATTGAATTGTTACTAAAGTAGTAAGGCTTTTATGTTATAATATCATTATTTATCAGTAATGTCTATGATTATAATGATGAAATTGTATTATAAAACCTTATATAATATAATGTATTTAAATATTATTTGGTTATTTATATTGAATAAATTTTTCATTACATTTTCCTCTCATTATGAAATCAATATACTAATGAAATATTTTTTATAAAATCGACTTTACTTATCCCTTTTACCAAAAAACAAACATTTTCTTGCATGTCAATGTTTTTTATAAGTTTTTTAATATAATAAATTTATTTTTTAAAGTCATATTTGTAAATGTTTTAGTTTTTTTAAAAATATTTCATAATTAATATTGTTTTCATTTTTCAAATGATGTACCTTTTTTTATTACAAGATTGAATGTAATGTTCGTTAACTAATAAAATTGAAATGAAATATCACACTATCATGGCCACTAATTTATTTGAACTTTTCATTAGAATTTTCCTTCTATATTTTCAAATAAAATGTTATCAATAATAATTATTTATCATTTTCATATTTTAAATATGTATTTTGAAAATAGAAATGATATTTTCCTTAATAAATTTTACAGATAATTTAATGGTATTTATATTCATCAATGACAATAAACCTTGATTTTTGTTATAAATTATGAGGGATATTATATAATGATACCATCCTTATTATTTATCTATAAGATTTATATTTATGATGATAATATGTTTATGAAACTTTTTCCTATTCCATGGGTTATGTAATGATTAAAGGATGAATGGATTATGAATCCCATTTTTTTATTGGGTTATGATATGATGAATGTTTTTTGTTTTAATAGAGAAAATATGAATTATTTTAATTATGTAATGGTTGAGACCTTTATCTCCCTCAAATTCATTGGGTAATGATTGATATCCAATTAGATAAACAAGACTAGAATGAGGAGTGATTCATATATATTATGAAAATTTGTCAACTATGATTGTTTTGGGATTGAACCATGAATTCTATGATGTTTTTTGGAGAAAATATATTTTAATATTATATTCATCACAATGATACATTACAAAAAAGGAAATTATTTTGTATGATTTTTTTTATTCCGTACAACCATGTCTTTTTCATATTTCATTCTCTCGTGGATCTTTTTCATTTATTCCATTATGATTCATGTCTTAAGAAATGCAAAAAATTATTCCATTAATTACTATTATGATCTATTATATATTTTTTATGATATTATAATGTTATGATATTGATATCATATCCTTATTCTCAAATTGTGATCAACTGATCATTTTAATATCAATTTTTTCCATCGCTGCGAATCTGAGCTCATCGTTTTTATTGTTTCCTTTTCACCAGATTAAGAAGAGCAATTTATGAATGATAATTCTATGATGTATTATAGCTATAAATTCTATAGTCGGAGATGATTTATATCATTTATTAAAAACTTATTTATGTGTCTATTTTTATAATGGCACTAGAACTATACAATTCTTGCATGGTTAGTTATGTTATGTAATGGATATTATCCTATTAAGATGTGATAACTATGTATTAAATGTATGGGTAAATGATGTTTATGTCAGAAAATGTTTTAGTTATCCTTTGTAAACTAGGATGAGAAAAGATTACTGAAAACTATAGGTATGAGTCTAATAATATGATATCAAAAAAATTAATGATTATGGATAACCTGGGTAAAATGTAAGGTTTCATAGATTGAGAATGAGATTTAATGATTTATACATACTATAAATGATTTTTCAAGGTTCCTCACTATTTATATTATTTCTTATAATATTTTTTTTTCGTTTTAGTCAATGTTTGGAACATGGAGGTCTCATTTTAACACTAACCGAGAATGGAATGATTATCCTCATGATAATGAAAATGAAATTGGAGGTATAATGAAAAACCATGGGATTATTCATAATTTTTTGTCATGATATATTGTTAATAACCTTCACCTCAACCAAATCATAGAATCCACAATTAATAGAAGAAAATTGGTCCCCAGGACCTCTAGTGGTGGATATTATGACAGAAAGAAGATTATATTTCCTTTATGTAGAGAATTTTATAAGAAAAAATCATGTAAATGTTTCAAAGTAACAAAAAGAGGATTTTTATTTGTAAATTTATTGTATAGAGAATGTATATTCTAAAAAAAGTGTAAATTTTATTGGAGGAAAATGATGATCATCCTAAGGTACCATTTTTTTTATTTTATTATGTGTAAAGAATATGTTTTGAGTTGGTATGTGAGTATGATATACTCAATAATACCAAATGTAGGATCGAAATAACAGAGATATAGTATGGAGTATCTAATGATGCTCAAAATACAAGAGGGGTGAATAGTATATTTTTATAATTTCATTAAAACTTTTAATGTAGGTAATGATTAACAAGGTTAAATAAGGATATTCAAGAATCCTCTAGTTCTACACACTCGCTTCATTCCAGAAATATGATTCCGAGAATGTGATTCTGGAAAGATGGTTCCAGAAAATGAAACTTAATGAATGTTTACAGAGATAATGATTCTAAATTAAATCATATATAATATTACTAAATCATAGTTCAATTAAAAAAGTAAGTATAATATAGTTGTACATTGCTTAATAAGTAAAATGAAGCTGAAAACGTGTAACAAAACAAGTAACAGGTAATAAATCTTATAACCCTAAGAGAAGGGTATCCAACAACCGTGGAAAAAGGTCCTTTGAAGTATAATTTCATGAAATTATGCCTTACCCACACTACGGTTTGCCCTAAATATTAATATTGGAGTATGTCATGATATCCCCACAAGCCCTCAACTTTAAGGTAGTTTTAACCGTTGTCTTCATCATCATGGAATCCCTCTACTTCAAGGTTGTCGGCACCTCTGTCTTCATATCCCCGAAAGACTTTGAATGTACATAGAATCATTCATTATTTCATGAATCAATCTGAACAAGCTGTTCAGTACACACAATTAATGAGATTATCTATCTCTAGAAAACACCATAACAACATGTTTTCTCTAGAGTCATAAAACCACACAAAAAAGTGTTACAGGATCTTTCAAATGAGATATTTTTTATAGGCATGACTTCATCAGTCGACTCCCTCCTCCAATGATCATATTTTTCCTTAAATTTCGGAGGGACCTATACATGTGTCACTCAAACAACGTATAGTTAGTAACTAAATGCACGACATCATTTTATAACTAAAACACGTGCATGAAAAAATATGGTTAAATAAAAAAATATTCATAATGTACGAAAATAAAAGATCGAAGTAGAAACAAAAATATATTTGCTGTCTATAATTCAAGGATATTTGGATTCTGTTTATCAGAGGAATTCATATTATGAAATCGTAGTTGAACAATATACATGTTCGTAATTTTGAATTTGGAGTCAATATTCATGAGATTTAATAACCATAATTCGTAGTTAAACTTCATGAATGTTTGTAAGAAGACTTATGAGTTGAATATCACAAATTTTTATATTCAGAATATGGAATCGAACTTCATAAAAGTTTGTATCCAAAATTTAGGGTCTAACTTCATATAAGACGGTATCCATTATTTTGAGACAATCTGCATAAAAGAAGGTATCCATAATTCGAAGATGAACATTATAAAAGTTTGTGTCCTAAATTCGGAGTCGAACATCATAAAATTTTATGTCCATAATTCAGAGTCGAACATCAAAAAAGTTTCTATCCAGATTTCGAAGTCTAAAATAGAAGGATTTATATCTATGTATTATATGATTCTGAGGTTTTAGACATTAAAATTAATTTTACACATGGGAATGATTAATATCAATGAAGAAGAAGAAAAATTAAGGATAAATTTCCATGGAGAAAGTAATTTTTCCTTATATAAGTAAAACTAAGGGTAAAAATAGATTTGCCTTGAGATAAGGTGTTTTTTATTTTCAAAACAAGAAAGAGTGGTCAAGTCATAGGGAAACCATATTCACTTAAAAATTTCCCCTATGTATGAAGGAATGGAATAGTCATAAGGAAAACCTTACTGACTGAACAATCTCCCCCATTTTTAAAAGCACAAAAATACTTACAAAAAAATAAAAGGATGTAGAAACGTTTTTATAGACTTTTGAAAATAAAACATATCTCCGATTATACATTGAAAAATATGAATATGAATAGCTCCCCCATAATCATTGGAACACTAAGGATCATATTCTATATTTTTGGAATGATATTTTTTTATTAACATGAGTATGGAAATCAGTGTAATGCAAAAATCACCCACAGATAAACTCCTCCTTACATAGGGATATTTCATCATTGCTTGTAATTCTTTTTCTGTCTCCCCCTTTGTTATTTTCAAGAGGCGTTTGAAGGAAAAAAATATGGTACCAGAAATTTTAGTACAAACATCCAAACAAAAAAAGAGCAACAAACAATTTCATTGGGATATGAAAAATTTGTACAAGGTGGACAAATAATACAACAAAATATCAGATTCATCTATTTTACTTCCTTCTCATTGTGTATTAATTTCTTCCCAATGGTATTCAGAATATTTAGCTCCTTCTGATGTTCTTCAACTTTCTTATCGAAGGATTTGATCCGGTCATCCTTAGCCATCAGAACCATTGCCTAAGCTATCAACAAGTCATCTTAATTTACTAGCTTTTCTTCAATCTCAATCCGAAGATTCCATTCTGTTTTCAAACATCGGGTAACATAATTGAACATCCCATTCAGATCCTTGACTTCCTGAATCTTAGTATTCTTCTCAAGAGTTATCTTTTCACAAAACAATGTTTTATATCATTGATTTTTCATTCTTTATTATCAAAAGTTTTTTTAACATAACCTTGAAACTCGTCATGCTCTCGCAAATATAATACAATATTCGTTGACGACAAGACCATTTACATACAAGATCTTTTATGGGATTCATTGTTGATAAGGATGTTCTTGTAATCAGCCTCAATCTTTAGGCACCTATCCATCACCATGGATATAGAATCCAATTTCAACTTCATACTATGTTGGATCATCTGACCTCTAGAGTAAATTTTTGGAATGATCGGAATGGTGTCAACAAGCTTCTTCAAAAATTGAATGAACAACTCATGTCCAATAGCTAATGATTCCAAATATGACACATTTGTTGGTGAATGATCTTCCTCTAGCTTGACCAGCTTCATCTTAGAATATCCAAGAGATTCCTTCTTCCTTCTAACGACATTATTTGGTGTGTCAACAACCACCTATTTCCCCTTGTCATTGTTCAAAACAACTTCCTCATCAAGGGACTCATGCTCACTTTCAGATACCTAAACAATTGTTTTTTCATCAATTTATTCATTCTCGGAACCTGTGTCAATATCATCAGGATGAATGAAGTCATGATTATGACTCTCTTCCTTAGATAATTTGTTTACTTCCTATTCAGCCTTCTCATCAATTACAGGGGTAGCAACATTCAATGATCTGGCGTGAGAAGTCCGGATTGATAATTTTTTAATGAATTTCCCTTGTCCTGATAATCATCAACTTGATTTATGAGATCATTTATGTCACCACTCCCTTATTCTTCTTCTTCTTCATCCTTTTTCACTTCTTCCAAAATCTTTTCTTTTGATTTTTCCGGAGTGAATATTTTTTCCCCAGAGTCTCAGGTAATGATTCAACAAGGAAATATTTCGGCACAAGGATGTTCTAGGATGCTATTTCAGTGTCCCTCAAAAGACATTGGAAAATTTAAGCCTCAGAAGGTTTTTTCTTAAGCTTATTATCTTTGGATTTCTTTTCAAGCTCTTCAGTATTCTATTCTTTTAATGGATTGGTCTCAGAAAGATCTATGCCAAACTGTGGCTCACCCTCCTTTCAGTTTTTCATATCCTCCTTCCACTTTTAAATAACATCATCCGGATAGTCTTTCTATTTCTTTGTCTTTGATGGTGCGGATTGAGTTTCGTTGGCCTTAGAGGTTTTCTTTGTTTCTTTCACTGCCTCCATTTTTCTTTTCTTTCCAGCCTTTTTTGATGGTTAAACATCTTATACATTCTTTATAAAGACTTCTGCTTCATCCACTAGTAGATCCTAAAACTCTCCGTAGTCATTATAAAAGATGACATTCCTTAATTTCAATGTGTCATCACTAACTAACATAACATTGCAACTCCTCGGGTTGGAACTGCATAGAGCATTGAAGGACTGAAGTCACCAAACAATGAAATTAGAGAGTAGGGAAAGATACATGATTATCTATACTCTTAAATTCCCATTCATGATATTCTCTATCGTAATTAAAATATGATTCCTCAAATTTATCTTCCTTATATTTAACAAAAAAATCCAATATATACATATAACTTTTCTTCAGGGTGTCCTTGTAACCCTTTTTCGGTACGATAAAGCCCAGAACCCATAACTCAATGATCTGATTATTGGTAGAAAAGTGAGCAATCATTGTAGTCTTGACGTTAAAAATTCCATGAAATTCCATAGCCTTTACCTTTACAAATATTCCTTGTACATCTGATTGCTTGTGGGAACAGAACTCAGCATCCCCTTCAATTGATAGCCCCCCCCAATCTAGCAGGCTTGGTGTATGAAAGTTCATATGTTTTTTCCTAACCCTTGAAGGAATAGTTTTCACTTCCATCATCCTTAAAAAATATAAACTGATTCATAAAATTCAATCTGCAGATCTGGATATACTACATCTGTAGATCATGGCATTGATATGGATACACTCTATCATCAATTAATCTTGATATTATTTGAAATAATAGGATCATACTTTTTAAATATACTTAGATGTACCAACCTCGCCCTGTATATCTGCCACTCCACAATCATCTTGATAGTAGTCATCTCCTGAGAATAAACATCACCAGACATTTATACATGATCACTTATAAATAGTTCGGAATGTGATTTTGCAATGAGGGAGAGATTCGACCCGAAAAATCTTGAAAAATGATGTGGGTCAATCATCGGGGGTCCCCTTTTATAGGTGTGGAAGCAACAGTTGAACTTCCCATTTCAATCCAATGGATGAGAATTATTCTAATTATATTTGATGGTTCATATGATTGGTGTAAGAAAAAAAATTGGATCAGATATTTTGATTTTTTTAAAGGAAAACATTCGGATATAAGGAAACTAGAATCTGATAAATTTTAAAAACACGAAATAAAATACCAACATGTAAAAGGTGACTACGAAATCTCAAGAAAGAGTCATAACTTCAAATTTCCTATAAATATATTTCATAATAGATAATATTATTTTTGAAGAACATTAGATTCCAAAAAAAGAATGACTAAGAAAATCTTCATTACAAAAATCTTCATTACAAAAATCTCCATTACGAAAATATTCATTACGAAAATCTTCATTATGGAAATATTCAATACGAAAATATTCATTACGAAAATCTTCATTCCAATAAATTTCCTTACGAAAATATTGGGTATGAAAAAAAAATCAGTATGGAAAAAGAAAAAACTTCATTTGGAAAAATATGAAAAACACCAATATGAAAAAAATGAAAAACATCATTATGAAAAACATGAAAAAAATAATTATGAAAACCATGAAATGATTGTAAACAGATTTACTCCCCCTATAAAAAGGTGTTTATTACTGTAAGGAGGTTTTTTTCAAAAGAATGTTAAAAAGAACGATTACATTACGATTATCATTCCTATGTTCTGTTTAATGTATTCTAATCTCTCAGAGGGTAATTATTTTTTGAAAATATTAGCAATATGATATTGTGTTTCGATAAAATAAAGAATGATATCTCTTTTTTGTGTGTGATCCCTATGAAAATGATTCATAATATCTATGTGTTTTTCATGTTAGTGTTGTTCATGGTTTTTACTAAGGGAAATAGAAATTCTTTTATTACACAAAATTTGTGTATTAATGAAACTCATACCATAGACTGTGAGTGTGTGTTGCATCCAAAACACTTGATCACAACAACTTTTAATTGTTACATATTCAGCTTCAGATGTGGAATGTGCTACTGAGTGTTGCTTTCTACATGAACAAAAAAATAATGAATCTCTTATGAAATGACAAGTTTTGAATGTAAACATTATATCCATTTCACATCCAACAAAGTCAGTATCTGAAAAACTATTCAAAACAAAATAATTTCTAGAATTATAAAATAGTCCTAAATAAATGGTTCCCTTTTGTAGTGAAAAATTATTTTCACTACCTTTAGATGAGATTATATGGAATAGAATTGATATCTGGCACACAAGCACACTGAAAACATTATGTCTAGACGACTTCCTATCATGTAAAGTAAACTTCCTATCTTACCTCTAAAATATGTTTGATCTACTATTTTCCCAACTTCATCTTGGGAAACTGTATTGGTGGTAGTGATGGGAGTACATAGACTTTTAGTGTTATCATATCCATACTTTTTAAGAAGATCTATAATATACTAATGTTGAGATATATGGGTTCCTTCAGGTATTGGAGAAATTGGAAAACCATGCTAAAATGTTAACTCACACATCATACTCATTTCAATCTCATATTTCATTAGTTCCACAAAGGAAGCGGTTATAGATTGATAAGTTGAACCAAATATATTGTCAATAACATAAATTTGAACAATCAAAACATTATTCTTGTCATTTTTTATAATAAGGGTTGGATATCCATTTCTGTTAACATAATTATTTGGAAGAAAAAATCATATGTGTCTATCATACCAAGATCTAGGTGATTTTTTAAGGCTATATAAAGCATTGGTAAGTCTAAAAAATGATTAGGACGTTTTTTATCTTCAAAACACGGAGGTCGTTCTACATAAACTTCCTCTTGATCATAAACACTAAGGAATGTACATTTCGCATCCATTTTAAAATGTGTGAAATTCAATAATGATGTAAAGGAATATAGATTACGAATATATTCCAGTCTAGATACAGGAGCATAGGTTTCTTCATAGTCTACTCATTCTTGTTGATTATAGAACATAGAAACTAATTTATCTTTATTTCTAACAATAATTCCATTTTCATCACATTTATTTTTGAAGCCCCATTTTACTCTAATAACAGATGTTTCAAAAGGTCTTTCAACCAAGGTCCAAACATTATTCTTTTCAAATTCATTTATCTCATATTTCATAGCTTTTATCCAATCATCATTACCTAATGCATCATTAGTGCTTCTTGGATCTAATTGGGAAAGAAATTCTAGATGTTCTACTTTGTTTCATAAGAAGCGTCTAGTCCTTACAGGTTGATTCACATCACTAATTATACTAATACTAGGACGATTCTTTAAAAAAAACTGATTTGGGTTTTCTAAAACCTATTCATCAACATAGGGTAGGAAATATTCTGGGGTAAATGTTTTAGCAGTATCTTCTTGGACATTTTCCTTATCAGAAGGATATTTAATCAAAGGTTGATAATCAGTTTTTGAAAACACATCTAAAGATGTAGGTTGGGGTTGTTTTAAAAAAAGGATCAGTTTACTCAAATTTAACATGTATTGTATCTTCAACAGTATAAGTGTTTTTATTAAAAACACTATAATCCATAGAAGTTGTGAAGTAGCCTAATAAAATGCCATCATCAGATTTTGGTGTGAATTTATGTAAATTATATTTATTATTCAGAATGAATACCTTGCAACCAAAAACCATCTAGTAGGAAAGTCTAGGTTTTATACCACTCCATAACTCATAAAGAGTTTTTTAAGAAAATGTCTAATTAAAACACGATTTATAGTATAAAAATCTGTAATTATTGCTTCAGTCCAAAAATGTTTTGATATAGAATATTCACTCAACATGGTTCAGGTTATTTCTTGAGGTATTATATTTATTCCATCCAAAACACCATTCTATTGAGGAGTTCTAGGTGTTGATATGTTATGAGAAATTCCTTTTCTAATACAAATAGTTTCAAAATAAGAATTTTGAAATTCTCCACCATGATCACTGTGAATAGTTATCAAAGAAAGAATTTTCTCATTTTTTACATGGTATCTAAAACATTTGAAATACGAAAAATCATTATATTTATTTACTATAAAATAAACCCACATAAAACTAGAGTAATCAGCAACCAAGGAAAAAACAACACTTTCCACCAATTCTTCCAGTATGTGTTTTTCTAAAAAGATCTATATGCAATAACTGTAATGCATAACTTGGAGAGACTTCACCGATTCATTTAAAACTAGATTTATGATGCTTTCCCTATTGAAAAGGATCACAAACTTTTGAAGAATCAAATCTAGGCTCTGGTAGATCCTTAACAACTCTTTTCATGGAGGGTTTATATAGATTCTTATGTTTTCAGTGACCTAACCTTATATTCCACAACCAAGAATGATCTTCCATTGCACTATGGCAAGGTGGATCTTGGCTCTTACGATATTGTATGTTTAGTGTGTAAGCATTCTGTTGACTATGAGCAGAATGAATAAACTCTTCCTTTGAAATGTGTACTAAGAACTAATAAATACTAAAAGTCACAAGGTAAACTTCATCACATAATTGTATTATTCTAATGAGGTTATGATTAAGTCCTTCAAAAAATAAAACATTTTATATCAATGTTTTTCCATGATGAACAATGTTACCTATACAAAACATCTCTCCCTAAGCATTATCTCGGAACATTACATTTCCTCCTTTCATCTTGATAATATTTTAAAAGTTGTTTTTGTTACCAGTCATATGCCAGGAACATAAACTATACATGTACCGAGTATTGTTTTTGGAAAAGACATTTTTTTTGTTTAAAATAAAAAATTAGGTTTTTGGAATCCAAACATGCTTGGGTCTAGAAATCTATGAATGAAAAATATTAGGCACCCACATTTTCATAGAAAAATAGGTTTTATGGAAACCTAAATACTGAGTTTTATTTTAGGAAAAACATTTTTTCCCAAGGGCCACCACACTGAAACGTAGTACACAATTGATCACTTTGAGGACCAAAATAATTGTTACTAAAAACTGGTTTAGAACTACTATAATGAATACCAGAACAATTCCTTAGAGGTTTTATTTGATAATACATCTTATCATAAATTTAATTACATAAGGTAATGTTTGACAATCACTTCCTTGAGGAAAAAAATTCTGATTTATATTTGATAACTATGTCCTTGTGTTCCAAAAATTTTGATTTTTGAACTTGTGTTATGGTGGAAATCTTTTTTATAAGAAATTACGTTTTCTAGATCCTTATAATGTTTAATTTTCTCGAAATTCAAATCCTCATGATATTTTAAAATACTTTAAAAATCAACATTTTTCTTATCATTATCTATAGAAAGGTCTGATATTTCCTTAGTAAAAATGGTATTCCTAGAATTTTCCTTTTCATTCTTTTCCATGAGTTTTGAATTCTCAATCTCAAGAATTTTGGAAAAACTAGAAACTTCTTCTTAGGTTGGTATATTATTATCTTCATCAGAATAGGATTCTTGATTAGAAGATTTCTAATATTTATCACTACTATAATTAGTATTTAAAGAATCAATGTTCATTGAATCATCATTGCAAAGCTTATCCATAAAAAAATTAATTTCAATAGGTAGCTTTTCTAGCAGTCCAAGATTCTTTTGTCCAGATGATTCATATTCTGAAGATTCTTCAGAAGAGTCTCCAACACTGGCACTCCACGTATGATTAGCCTTAAAGACTTTATTACCTTTGACCTTGTAGTATTTCTTCCTATTCTTTTCAGAAATCATTTCCTTTCTTTTCTTTCTTTTAAGCATGGGACAACCTGGTATTATATGACCAGAATTGTTACATTAATAGCATGTGACTTCAGAGTCATTCATGTCTTTCCTTTAATTTTTATTGTATCTAGACTGAATGTTGCTATGTCTAGAAATCTTGATCATTCTTCTATCAATGTTTTCTAGTTCATTTTAAGTGAATTCACATTAACTAGATTCAGATTGAATAACTACCTTTTAGATTTAGATCTAGCAACTATATCAAGAGTCTTGGAATTCATATGATTTGAGGTTGTGGTAAAAGAAACACTACCATTCCCATTCTTCTTCTTGATATTATCAGAATCTATTTTCATTCTAGTTTCATGTTGAAGAAGAGTTCCAAACAGTTCATCAAGAGAAATCAGAGTAACCTTTTTGTTTTCGTTAATATCATTCCTCTTGGATTTCCACTCATTGGGCATGATGTCTATGATCTTAACTACATGAGCTTCATAATAAATCATTTCTCATCCATATATTGTAAAAAATACACTACAATCATGAAAATATTTGTACATTAGATATTGGATCTCCATAAAGAAAGTAGAAACCATGATATATAGCTCTAAGCATTTCTCTTCTAGTTTCAATAAAATTAGAAGTTTCAAAGTGAGTAACATCAAGTTTCTTCCATATACAATTTCATGCTTCACAAGATGAAATTTGGATATATATATTTCTAGTCATGGAACAAAGAAAAGTATTATGTACCTTATAATTCAGTTGCTATTCATTCTTTTCTTGATTGGTGAAGGTAAAAACTTCTCTTTCATGGATTTTATAACCTCCATTCAGTATAACAAAATTATCTACAGTTGTATTGATAATGAAGGTCTTCATACGATCTCTCAAATATTCGTAATCATTTCCATCAAAGATAGTAGGTCTTGTTGGATTGATATTGTCAATGGAACCAACATTGACTCCATCTATCTTATAGAAAAATCATTCCACACAAACATGTTAATAATAAAAGTTTTTAATCAAGGAAAATATTCCTAAGAAAGAAAATAAAAAAATTTAAAAACACTCTAAGAAAAAATAAATCCAAACTTTATGATTTTGAAAAAATTACTCCGGAAAATAAAGAAACATATTCTTCACTAAATCTAATCATGAGATTAATTCAGATTGAACTAATGCTCTGATACCAATTGTTGAGATGTTATATGATTATGATATACTCTATAATACAAAATGTAGGATAGAAATATGAGAGATATTGTATGGAGTATCTATTAATTCTAAAAATACAAGAGGGGGTCAATTGTATATTTTTAAAATTCATTTGGAACTTTTAAAGATGGTAATATTAAACATGGTTAAACAAGGAAATTGACAACACCGCTAGTTCTACACACTTTTTAGATTCCAAAAATATGATTCTGACAATGTGATTCTAGAATTATTGTTCTCGAAAATGAACCATAATAAAAATTTACAAAGATAATGATTCTACTATAAAGCATATAGATTATTAATAAATCAGATTACAATTAATAAATGATGTATAATATAATTATACTTTCCTTAACAAGTAGAATTCAGCGAAAAACATTTAAAAAAACATGTAACAAGTAATGAAACATTTAACCCAAAGATAAGGGTATACAACAACTTTGGATAAAGGTTTCTTGGTTTACACATTCCTGAAATTCTGTCTTACCCACACCAATATAAACCCACCAAACTAAGAATGGATTCTATCTTGTTATCGCTGCAATCCATCAACATTAAGGTAGTCGGCACCTCTGTCTTCCTCAGCATGGAAGACCTCAAAATCTAGGTAGTCATAACCTCATTCTTCATATTTCCAGAATCCCTCGAATGTACACAACAACCTTTGGAGTCATACAAAGAAATATGAACAAGATGTTCATTATGCATTAATCATGAGAGTATCTCTCTCTAGAAATTACCTTAACAGTGTGTAATCTCTAGAGTGATAAAACCACAAAATCGTGTTATGGGATCTATCAAATGAGCTCACATTTATAGGTACAGATTCAACAGTCATCGCCCTCCTCCAACGGTCATATTTTTCCTTTAATTTTGGAGGGACTTGTACATGTTTCACTGAAAAAATGGTTAGTTAGTAACTGAATTCATGCCATCATTTTATTACAAAAACAATTGTAGGAACAAATATGCTTACATAACCAAAATCAAATATTCGGAATGTATGAAAATAGAAGTTCAGAATCGAAAAAATATATATTCAGTGTCTATAATACATGAATATTCATATTCTGTTTATCAGATGAATCCTTACTCTTAATTCGTAATCGATCTTTATACAAATTTGTAATCAGAATTTGGAGTCGAGCTTCATGAGAGTTCATAACTAGAATTCAGTGTAGAACTTCATGAAAGTTCATAACCAGAATTCGGAGTTGAACTTAATGAATGTTCATATTCATAATTTGGATTCAAACATCATAAAAGTTCATATCTAGAATTCGGAGTCGAACATCGTATGTTCTTATCCAGAATTCAGAGTCGAACGTCCAAAAAGTTCATATCCAAATTTCGAAGTCAAACATCATAAAATTTTGTATCCATAATTCAGAGTCGAACATCATCAATGTTCATATCCAGAATTCAGATTCGAACGTCCTAAATGTTTGAATCCTGAATTCGGAGTCTACAACAGAATGATCCATATCTTTGTATTATATGATTCAACGGTTTTGGACATGAAACTGAAATTTAGATTTGGACATGTTAAAGATCAATGAATAAGAAAAAAAATGGTAAGGATAAATTTTAGTGCGGAAGAAAAATTTTCCTTATAGATGTAAAGAATAGGGTAAAAGGGATTTGTCATGAGATAAGGTGTTTGTGATTTTCAAAACAAGAAGTACTTGACAAGTCCTAAGGAAACCTTATTGACTTAACAATTTCCCATAAGTATGAAGGAATGGAAAAGTAATATGAAAAACCATATTGACCCCACAATATGTTGATTTTTTGAGCCAATTTCCTAATTATATTGTTATGTTATATACCATTGAATGACATATGAAGTGAAATTTTTAATGTATTTATGCATTATGATTCTAGAATAATGTTATGGATGTTTTATATCAAAGATTTTTTTGGATACAAGTATAATGGAACATCTATGGATTATTCCACACTATAATTTTTAAAGATAAGTTTAGTTAGAATAAACTGATGATTGACATTGGTATGATAGTATTGGTGAAATTTTAAAATGGTTAATTGATAAAATATTGAATTATGTTATATTTTAAGATATCGAATTTTTAGATTTATGGAATATATTCAATTTTTTGTGAACATATTTAGGGAATAAAGATTGTGTTAATTTTTTGAAGAATATATATTTTCATTTGATGTTCACAAAAACGTTATGGCTAGCATCGTGGGTGTATAATTTTATAGTTAATAAGAAGTTTGAAGGCATCTTAAACCCATTTTTTATGATTTAAGTGATGTGATTTTGAATTGATTTGAATCTTTTTTGGGGAATTAGGTAGAAAAATATAATGTGGTTTAAATTAACATTTTGTGTTTGTATATTATTTGATGTTAATTATGCTTTAATATATTGTGGAATTCGAATAATTGTGAGGGTTGAAATGTGATTTGTTGATTTATTGATATCTTAAAATATAGTTTGGGTAATGTTATGTATTAACATTTTGGTTAATATATAAATCTGATTAATGATATATTTTTGAATTTCAATATATTGAAATAGTATATATTTATTTATCATGGTTATTATTGATATTTGGGTGATGTTTCATTTTGATGAGGTATATGTTACACTTAGGATTAATAATTAATTTACCATGAATTATGATATAGGAAGAATTAAAGTTATTAATTTTTGGGAAAAAGTTAAAATTATAAGGATTAAATTTATTAATTTGATGATAATGTAATACATTATGATTTTAAATAATAACTATGATTGATATCATACAATATTCCCAACATGAAGTCTTAATGAACCATGAAATATTTTTATTTTGATATGACAATTATAACCTATATATTAAATTGGAAGTTTTAAATATGATTTACAACTTTATAAATTATATATAATTTTCATATGAAATATAAATGTGTTGATAAATTGTTATTAAATAGTCTCTCAATTTTCAATATAGTTATTTTATTGTTTAATGACATATTTTAATCAAAAAAAATATTTTCTCTAAATAAAATTTAATAATAAAATTATACAAAATTTGAAAATTATTTTTTATAAAAATGTATTTCATGACCCCAAGTACACCACACCGGTGCCCTGAGCTGGTTTGTTACATGACCTCAGGCATGCCTCCATGTTTTCAATAGTCTTTCGACTAGTTGTGAGGGTCTAATATAAACAATGGGGAGACAATACCATATCTATTAGATTTAAAAATTGTAAAAAAATAATAATACCCAAATGTTATTAAATTTTAATTTTATTAATTCCATTAACAATAAATTCCAACGTCACATGATAATCCCAAAACATGGATAACTAAACATAACTAATTTAGTATATATGTCCTTTCAATATGTGTTATGTGTCAATAAGAAAAATTAAATAATAATGAAACTAACAACACCCATGTGAGTTCTAAAATATTGTCTAATTCTGTCATCCATGTTCCATCCCAACACATCCATATAGAATTATTATATTTCCCTTATACTATCTAATAAAAAATTATTCATTTTGGGTATCGATTAGGAATCCCGAGTAGTGTGTGAATAAAAATCAGTAAGACACCACCAATGGTGTCTAACTATTATCCAGTCTATAGAAATGTATTCAGTTTTATAATGAATAAAGTATACAAAATAATGTAAAAAATTTCACAATTCAATATTTATTTAGTAACAACATAATTACCCATGTTCAATATTACACCCAAATAATCAACATTTAATTCATCCTGTTATGAAGTCTTAATCGAATATCATAGGAAATCACAATTCATTATCTAATGAGCAGTAACTAATCATTTAATTCTAATTTTCATACCATGTCTAATAGGAACTCCAATCCAATTCCATGTTCTTGGGCCTAGAACATCATATCTAGCATCCTTTGGATATTTGAAGCATTGGTACCAATCCCACACCACATTGTAATCACAATTGGATGTCTGAAACATCAGTCCTTGTCACACACTATTATCATATATGGGTTTTGGGAGAATAATTTTGTATCGCACACTCATTATCACATATATCATAATATATCTCATTTATCATAAATAAGACATTTATCAAGGTTAATAGTCATTAAACATCATATCAAACATTATCATAATGGTTCAAAATATCATTTTACGCCAAAAAGAATTATTAATTATTTAAATCATATATAATAATATAAAATATTCATTGTTAAACCATTGACAAAAAAATTTTCATTCCATCCTTTAAACCTTCATGGTTAAGCCAAGAAACCCATGAATTCTAATTACCAAACAATTCCATACACAGTAATTCAATAATCACTACAGTAAGTAAGTAAATAATCAATTAATTCTACAAACTCCATTAACCTATTAATCAATTAATTAATTAATTATATTTCTGGATTCAATTACCACATTATGCAATTGAACATGAAAATTACGTTTTTTTTATTTCTATCACTTTTAAGGGAAAGTGAGAACCCAAGTCTTTACAACAAACAACAACATCAAACAATGAATGAGATAGAAGAACCATTAAAATCATGTTTAATACTTTTAGATGAATTATTACAATGTTATTTACAGATAATTCCATTTACTTATAACATTGTATCATATATGATGAGGTACTCGAACCAAGTAGAAAACTTTACCACATCTATTTGAACAATCCCATGATTAACTTCCCTATATTAAACCCACTTTAGTAAATACAATCTTGTTTTTCAATCCACTCAGTCTACATCTTACTAGTTTTCACTTCATGTTCCATCTCATACATCTTAACTCGATCCTCTTCGTAGGAATAAAATAGTATCTATTTGCCCAACATATCTTCCTCAAAATGGAGGATAACTTACGATGTCTCATTGAGAAGGACATCACCCATCTTCATCGCCATCATAATGTCTAGAGAATCATCAAACATTTCTTCATTGGGGCCTGTCTGACACTGATGTCTTTAATCCACCATTATCTTATCACTGAAGGGGATGAATGAACCATGATCCTTGCATCCTACGGGAACAAGGTCTATGGAGGTTCCATCAACGTCATTCTTGTCACCATTTCACTTTCTCAAATGAATGATGCCTATATTTGTTGGAGCCTTTTGAAGAATCTTACCATTGCATGGAGATCTAGTGACATGAGGAACAGGTAGGTTGGAGTATTCCTCCTTAGGTCATGCACTCCCGTTTTTTATAATTTAGCCATTAGAATCCACAATAGTGTTCTTTACCTTCCACGAAGAGGATCTATGATATTCCTCTGGAATGGCTAGTTCCTTTTACTCAATGCGATCCAAAACACTGTCCATGTCATCTTAATAAAAAACCCCTTAAACAAAGAGATCCACTCCATGTGTGAACACCACCTCCTTAGGATCCCCACAAGCATATCCATCCTCTTCTCCCAACACTGAAAAATGATTTAGAGAACTCAAAAATGGTCCACAAGAATTATCCTTCTCACCGTAAGAAATTATAGCTTCTGGGACATATTGTAACTTGTCTAGAGATGCAGTCACGGATACACCACAAACCATGAACATGAAAATAATTGATGTTTTATCCATAACCAGACACAAGGAATCCACAATAGTGTACTCATCCCAGCTGACAACGTCATTCACTACATTAAAATTGGAATGATTTAGAGAAACCATCAGCAATCCCTGAGAAGCATCCAAGAGGACCTCCCTTTCAGCCCACACAACTCATTCATGGTCATGTCTCGTAAGAACCCCACTATCTTACACCGGCACAAAAAAATACTCATATTATCATTCCATGACTATATCAAATATTAGATGATAGTGAATATCAATGAAGTTTTGGTTATCCTGTGAAAATAGAGAAGTCTTTCGCAGATCAGAAGCACCCTCACATAGGATCCCGACGGAAGGAGATACAGTGTGGCTAGCCCCAAAATGTTTACGACCATCCTCATCCCTATTACCATCTATGATCATATCCTTTCATGGTTGGGGGTTATTGAAACCATGACCCCTTGGAAATTCTTCACCCCATGATAGCAGTAATGGGATAGTTTCCCGAGGAAGAAATACAAAGAACCAAAGTGCGCCCAAGACTAAAAAATAGGTTTCTTCCAAAAAACATGCACTCCAACATAAATGAAAATCCATTCGACCAGGGGTCATGACAAATCTAATTATACACAGTTTTTTGTAGAGATTCGGTGGCATACTAAAGTGGTTCTCAAATTTGAACAGTGGAAACACCCTACCAAGTTCTTGAGCATTCGGTTGATAGAAGAGTTCTGATAGGGGAGGGGGATCTCAAGAAATAATACCCACAAAGATATTGTCGGGGCGTACCACTTCATATGAAGATTGAATGACCATTTCAGTAGATAAAATTGAAATATTGTATAGGATTGAGGATCCCTAAACCTTAAGGTGATCATATCTTCTAAGGAGTAGAATCAAATCATGATGTTTCATTTTTTTAGGAGCTCGGGAAATGTGTGTTCCAAAAGCCACCATTTTTTAAGGAAAAAAATCACTGAAAGTATTCAAATGATGTAAATAATTATGTGAACCCAGACACCAATGTATGGGAGAGAAAATGAGAAGCATCCATAAATTCCGTATTCGAAATATCGTGCAGACAGTAGCTGTTGTCGAGGTCCGAGACCATAGGGAAAATTGAGAACTCATAGAAATGAGTAAAAATTGAAAAATAAATAAGAGGAAGATAAATATGGATTTTACATTTGAGATTAAGAGAAACTCCCTACCTCAAAAATGGGGGTGGGGCAGAGGTGTCGGCCATGGCTACCTAGGTCATGGTCAAGTCACTGGGACCTGAGAGCAGATATCCCACCTTAATAAATTTTGTTTACTTTCAATATGTGGCAATTGAAATTCCAAAATTTCATACAAAAAAATTATCATTCAAGAATTTTTCAATTGATATTTAAACCACATTCCTAATTTTTTTATGGACGTACGCTAAACCAAAAATCTCTAAATTGAAGAATAGCATTCTAGATAACAATGTCATGGATGATCTAAGACCAAAACCAAATATCAAGATCAAATAGATTAATATTCATGAAAAGGTAAATCTAACCCATTTCCAGTGGAGTATAAATCATTCATCTAGATCCAGAAATAGAGAGGGAAGATATTGGAATTATAATGGGGAAGAAATCACATACTAGAAGAGAGATGATCCTTCGATTGGATCCCAGATTCATTAAGAACATGGTTCAAGGATCCTTAGAACCCTCTCAAGTGTTTAAAATTTAAGTTGAATTTTTATAGGTTTATACCTAGTTGATTAAATTTCAATACAAGGGTAGTATTTGTTTTATAAATTTTAGGGTAACTGAAATACACACTGAAGGTTTCCTAGGTAGGGATGCATGGTTTTCCAAACCATTCTTTATAACCATCTTCCCCATCCTAGGGGTTCAGTACTTCTACTATGTGGACATTAGGTTTTAAAAACCATGTTCCTACTATGAAATTTCCCTCTCTTTTGAATTAAATTGTTTTCTTGGGGTAGGTTCACCATTTGGGAAAACAATGAGATAACTATTCAGCGCCCATTTTTGTCCAAAATTACTAAATTACACCTGAAATAATGAAACAAGACACCAAATATATACTAAAATAATGATTATAGAGTACTTGAAAATGATAATGAGACATATCCAAAAGGGTTGATAACATACAATCTCCCCACCATATAACATTATATCCTCAACCCATACTCCAAATCAACTCTATGAATATATGGTAAAAATATCGGGCCCATGAGCCCTAATATCTACTTATATCTCCCACATATCGACCTAAACACATAAATATTTCGACAATACTTGAATTATCTAGATGATCCTTCACCGCAACAGATTCTCATTGTGATCAATAACACATATCATATGATTCTAAAATGATACATCTAGCACAAAATCAACATAATCAAAATAGATCACATTAGAAGGCTCGGTGTGAAAATTACAAAAGTTTGACACCTAAAAAATATTGTTCATTTCACTATACCTCTATGGAAGAGAAAATCGGTATTCCACTAGATCAATTCTCTCCACAAACACAAAAATTCCAACACTACTAGGCAACAACTCCCCCAATATACGATTCCAATTGTGACCCTATGAAGTCACAAAAACTATTTTATTTTTTTGTATATTATAATTAATTTAATATTTAACCACCCGATATCCCCAAGGATTTTATTTTTAAAGTTTTTGGATACATTCATAAATTCTAACTACAACTCTCCAAAAAATAAAGGACTGGAAAACCATTCTGATTATTATAATGGTTATAAACTGTAATAACATGGATTATCTATTTATTATTTTTAAATATTATATGGAATTATTTCAAGGCTGGTAATTTTGATGGCATGTGATTCCAAAGCCTGGAGGGCCCATAATAAATGATTGAAATAAATTGAACTTTTAAACAGCCTGCTTGAGTGGTTTTCCTAAAAACGTGGTATAAAATTTATGATAGTACCCAGATCATAAATTTTAGGGAAAATTTTCTTTTTAGCACAGTGAAATTACATTAGGGGTGACTTAACATCGACTAGAACAGGTCATCTATAAAATGTTATTTTGGAAATTTTTTAAAACTATTAAATAAATTGGATGTTAATTTATTTTAAATGTTTTATTTTTAAAAAATTACTAAATTCATGCCCTTTAAATAAATTTTAATGGAATTTTCATAGGGTTATCCACATAAAACTTTAAATTTATGATTTCCATTAGAGATTTGGTGGTGAACATGTTGGCGGACAATGAAGACACAATCGAATGATGTATCTAGAATTCGAAAAACCACTCCAATGAGCACGATGTGACGATAGTTCTTCAATCAAAACAATATTGGGGATTTATATTGATTTAGTTATTCCCCATTCATCAAGTAAATGATGAATGTGGATCAACCCATGAATAAGATGACTTGCGGGACACACATTCTTGCAGTAGGGACTTAGTTTTCATATCTATTTGGGATTTTGATTCCGGAATTGATTTCATTAAAATTTATGGATTTAATTTTGATTCATATTGTTTAATTCTTATAATGGGAGGAAATTTATGATGTGATGAATGAAAGAGTAGTTGCGTTCCTATTTGGATTACTGATTTCTTCCTCCCTTTTTTACAATGGATTGTTCATTTTCTTCATGGGATTATGAACAACGAATCGATGTGCACCATTTTGAAAGGAAAAAATCCAAAATTAGATATCCTACATAGTGAAGACCTAGAGGATGTGATAAAATGATGGAAGATGATGAATCATCTTGGATCTGTAGAGAGTTTTCTTCATGTATTCATCGTACTGGTGGATCAATATGCATTTTCAGGGCCAATTGGAGGCCCGAAAACATGTGATATGACTTCGGGACATCGAGGAAACATTAACATTCTAGTTTCATCGAAAAAATTTCATCAGATCAAATATTGTAGTAACACTAAGGCGTGGCTGAGCAGGTTCCATTTTTAGAATATTTCTAGAACAGACGATGTGTATCCCAATGAACAGGTTGTGCGGTACCAGTGACAGTAGCTAGGGTTTGCGTGCGACACACGATGAAGAACATGGTGTGCCTCTGGGGCGACATGAAGTTTTGGACCCTCCTAGTGGTGGCTTGAGTTCTGGATACCAGGAAGCATGAACATGGCGTGCGACCATTATCACATGACGTGTGTGTCCTTACACGGACCTGGCATGTGTCTTAAAGGATACATGGACACAAGGTGGTTACGTGGTTGTGTACTCCACCACACAGCTAGACCAGGCATGCTGCATAGGCTATGTCGTGTACTAGTTACCTGGGATGGCACATACATGGTGAAACTGTGTACAGGAAAATGACCATGTACACAGAGGGAACACCAATTACTCAGACACAGTGTATGTCATGTACGACACGTCATGTAATTAATTTTCTACAAGACATATTCATCGGAATTGGTCCATTTTAAACAAAAAGTAAAATAATTCAAGATACACAATATGCTACCCATCTACAAGCTATTTATATCATGTACCATGGCTTGAGCCTCCTTTCCACCATATCCTGGACATGTTTTTTTAATAGTCACCCCCTATTTGTTACCTGAAGGTCATGTCTCATTTACATCCACAAGTGTATGATATATTCAGCATGACATTCCGAGATAGAGTTTGGTATATCTCCCATAATCCTGGAGCGAGATACTCTATCCATTCATGAACTTATGTTGAGTCAGGTATCAAAATGACTACTCATACAGAATACAAATTCTATACTTATTATGTGAATCCAGATGAGTCGTGGTATCCACCAATGACCTAGACGTGATCCTCATATGTGTATCGTGACCTATAATCACTCAAAACTGTGTTATCCTAGAATGAGTGTATCTAAATCTTATGGATTTTCCTCATTATCGGTACTTCTCATATGGATGACTTCCGAGCTATCAGACTCATGGAGTGAGTTCTCTCGGATGAGTTTTTCATGTAATATTTGAACTAAATACCTAGTTGGGGTATGCAATTGTGTTAAATTTCTCTAGAATACGGGTCTGGATTTTGAGTACATATGGATGTGTTTCTATTGTAATATTTTTATTAGATGTATACTCTTTATAAATGAATTTACCTTATATTTTGTGTGTTGCTTTGTGGATTTGGGGGCCCTCTACTGTGTATTGTTATACTCACACCTTGAAAGGGTTTTTCCCGCAAGTGTCATGTCAGGAGCAGACAAATTACCATTTGATAGAGTCTTGGGTGTACTAGGAGCGGACTAATATTTATGAGTTCCCTACAGGATTAGTTGTTCCTACAGATACATACAGAAGTCCCAGTACCTCGATATGATTATAGGTTCGGCTTTATTGTTTTTAGACTCTGGTTTTGGTGGGTTTTTATTCTGTCCTAGTATTACATTCTGCACTCTACTTTAGTTTTACCTTGTTGGTTGGGTATAGTTATTTTCATGCATTTTTTTCTTTATTGGTTTCTACATTTCAGCATTTTTTGGGCTAAGGATGAGTGTGTGTGGGGGGGGGGGAACATAGGAAATGCATCCATGGTTTGTGGTATGCCTACTTAGTGTTCATCCCTATCCCTTGGCCTATTTTAGGCGGTATTGGGTTGTTGCAGTGTGGCCTCCCCTGGGGTGGGTTGTGACATAGTGGTATCATATGTTTTTGGCTCTACCTTAGGACCAAGAATCATTGATATTGGTTTGGGGGAAACAATGTTATGTCTGTTGATTTTGTGTTTCAAGAAATAGAATAAGGGGTTGGTGTGGGAAGCTGACATATCCACACACCATGACTCTAATAACTTACATTCCAACCTGGTACATGAAAATAGTAGTTACGGGGATGTAGAGGAAAGCTACATGAATCATATAAGAATGGGGTTTTTTCAAATACCTTGTGTCTGCAATCCAAATATACTTGGTAACCATGGTACATCTTGTTTCATTACATAATTACCCTCTGATTCATACCTTCTAGGATTTAGCATCGTGATCATGAGGATGAACCCCTCAGTGAAGAGGTTTCAAAAAAAATACCAGTTCCCTAGGAATTACCTCTAGGTGGTGCACCTTCTATACCAACACTAGTGGAGTAGCCTGTGGTTCCTATAGTACAAACAGATGAGGGGTGTAGGCTGAGAGTGCTCCAAGAGTTATAGAGATAGAAACCCCTCAAGATCTGAAGTGAGTCCGACCCTCAGGAATCTGAGGACTGGCGTAATGCGTTGTCTATAGTTTTCGGTCTTGTGAGGACTCCAACAGACCTGACAGTGATCATAAGAGAATCCATTATTCAAGTTTCGATGGGACAATGGTGGAGTCTGTCCACACAGACTCACAATGATGACACACTTTCATGGACTATGATTGAGAGACTATTTAGGGAGGGGTTCTCTCAGGTTACGCTTACAACAGTGCATATCCTGGATCTTCTACATCTCCAGTGGGGTAGTTCGAAGATGGATGACTAGTCATCGAGGTTCATCGACCTCTCTGGGCACTCGTTGGATATGGTCAAGGATTAGTACTTCAGATATGGTAAATTCGAGCAATTTCAATGACTGGACGTCTGAGATAGTGTTGTTTCTCTAGGAATTTTTTCTTATGCTGGAGTGCTCGAACAGACCATGGTGATCAAGCGATTATTCGCAGGGAAGAGAGAGCTGACGATAGTTAGAGGTAGGTAGACAGGTGTGGAGACCACGATGGTAGTGATTCAACATCAGGTACATGGATCATGATGTCTGTTACATCATAGGGGGGCCCAAGATAGTGAACCAATAGTAAATGAATCTCACAGGGGATCGAGTCAGCCTTGGAAGACGCGATGTTACTCATGTGATGGTAAGGGACATATTGCTAGAGGATATATGATCCATCATGCTTCTGAAAGGGAGGTGATGGATGGACCACCGATTAATAGGAAGGGAGTAGAATAGACATACCCACTAGGTGGTGGACGTGGTAGAGCAGTAGGAAGAGATACCGGTGTTGGAAGACGCTTTGATATACTTCCACCCCCACCTCAAGAGATCCACACTAGGCTCCTTCAATATGGAAATAGGGGTGAGTATAGGTGAATGCGGTCAAGAAGAATAACCCAGGGACCCCATTGATGATCTGAGGTACGATAAATGTCTTATATACCTTAGTTTTTGTAATTATAGACACATGTTCTAGTCATTCCTACCTCACCACATGTATTGTGAGGAACATTGAGGTTCCGTCAGAGATGTTGACTCAACCCTTATGTTTTGAGACACCTATGCGAGGAGACTCGATGATCCCTCATCATTTCATAAAGTTTTATCATATCCTTGGAGGCAAGAGTTTTGGTTAGAACCTCTTGGTGGCAGCGTCAAGCCATTACGACATCATTCCAGGTATGGATTGGTTTTCTTCGGTCCCTGCACAAATTGACTATTTTAGATGAAGAGTGTGTTGTGTCTGCAGTAATGGGACATGGTTTTCCTTTGTCTGTGAAATGAAGAACCAGGCAGCACATAAT
This sequence comes from Viscum album, assembly GCA_963277665.1. Taxonomy (NCBI): domain Eukaryota; kingdom Viridiplantae; phylum Streptophyta; class Magnoliopsida; order Santalales; family Viscaceae; genus Viscum; species Viscum album. Next base: position 792,849,256 of record OY728162.1, on the reverse strand, counting down.
AGGATCATACATATATGGGTGCAACCAATACATCACGAGTTGTCTAACCTTACCCTTAGTGCATTAGATGTTTTGAGATTCTTGTTCACAATAGTACTGGCATGGTTTGAGAAGGCCATTCCGGAGGATGTTCTAGGATTACCTCTGTATTGGGATATCGACTTCTAAATTGAATTACACATCAATATGGCACTTATTTCTTCTCCACCATATTATATTTCTCTTACAGAGCTTAGGGAACTGATAGTGCTATAGGAGGATTTTCCGAGAAAGGGTTTCGTAAGAAATAGTCTCTTACCTAGGGATGCCCCCATTTTGTTTTACAGGAAGGAAGATGGGTGTTTGAGGTTGTGTGTGGATAACCGGAACCTTAATTAGGTAATAGTGATGAACAAGTAACCACTAACAAGGACCGATGACCAATTCGATCCACTGAGAGGGGTACATTGGTTCTCGAATTTTGAACATCACTCAGGTTGCCACCCGTTACAAGTACAATATGAGGATATACCTATGAAGGATTTTATATTTTTCTACAGTCTCTATGAGATCCTGGTGATGCCATTTGGAATGACGAACGCCCCTACAGTTTTCATGGGACTTATGCAATGGATCATTCATTTGTATTTAGATCACTTCATAGTGGTCGGTATCGATGAAATCTTTGTGTTCTCGGAATCAGAGGAGGAGCATGCGAGATTCATGATGATTGATCTAGATGTACTCTATGATCAAAAAAATTATGGGAACCACTCAACATTCTAGATCAGATTCAGGAGGTCCACTTTCTGGAACATTTCATCTCATAAGATAAATTATCTTTGGACCCAGCTATGGTGGAGGCATTATAGGCATGGGTGCCACCCCAGAGAGTGACCGAGGTGTGATGATTCCTTGGGATGTCAGATATTACCAGAGATTCATTAAGAATATATCTTGTATATCAGAACTATTGATAGCCATGACCAGTAATGGGAAACCCTTCTTGTAGATGGAGAAGTTTTAGGAGGCTTTTGAGTAGTTGATAAATTGTTTATAAAGCACCCCAATCTCGATATTGCTGGAGGAGGGTGTCAAGTATATAGTTTTATGCGATGCATGAATAATAAATATCGTATGTGGATAGATGTAGATACAAGAATTGATTTCTTATGGTTCATGCTAGCTTAGACAACATGAGAAGAAATATGTGACCCATGATCTAGAGTTGGCAGCGATAGACTTCATGTTGAAGAGGATGAGACACTACCTTATTGGTGAGTGGTTTATCATATACTCATACAAAAAGTGAATAATATATATCTTCTCCCATAAGGATCAAAATCAGAGGTAGATGTGATGGATATAGTTCTTCCAGGATTATGAATTTGATATCATTTATATTTATGGTAAGGGGAAAATTGTGGCAGATGGTCTCAACATGGTAATGAGTTCACATCTGCTGAATGAGGTGACACAATAGTTGGCCTTACTACATTTATCCTTTGTGGATAGGGAGGATTCATCATACCATCAGTCAATTATTTTCAACCCTCCAATATTAAAATGGGTTAGGGGGGAATATTTGTGTGATTTCGATTTTGATACATTACATGTTCCATTCTCCATAGGATATTCCCCTTAATGTATATTCGCATGGTGGGGAGAACATAGGTTTTTTAGGGGACACATTTTTTCCAAGTGGAATTGCAGGAGGAGATCATAAGTGGGTGTTATACTTCCCCATTGGTGGTACACCCTAGTTTGTTGAAGATGTAGCATGATCTCCAATGATTGTTCTGGTGGTCTGACATGAAGAAAGTAGTAGCAAAGTTTGTTTCTCAGTGCCTTATTTTCCAGCAGGTGACATTGTGCACCATGTTCCAGTAGGATTAGATCTATCCGAGAAGATATATAATAGAAGTGGGATGGAATAAAATGGACACTGTGATGATATTACCACGAATTTCCAAAGGATACGATTACATATGTGTGATCGTCCACCGACACACCATGTCTTCCCACTTCCTAGATTTTCAGGGATCAGTGTTCCATAAGGTGCCTAGAACACCTCTAAATTTAGAAAATAGTAACGCCTCATGGTGTTCCATGGAATATAGTATATGATTGAGAGACCCAATTGACATCCCATTTGTGGAAGGTATTGTTGGAGGATTTTGGGACTCAACAACTCTTGTGCACATCGTTCCATCCCTAGATTGATGTCCATACTAAGAGAACCATTTGGGTTATGGAGGTTATTTTGCAAGCCTGTATCATGGACTTGTGTCTTATTTGGGAGGACCACATATAACGAGTTGAGTTTTCATACAACAAAAACTATCACTCCACCATTGGTATGGCACCATTTGTGGATTTATATTGGAGAAACTGAAGGTCACAACATTGATGGGCAGACCCAAGAGAGTCATCGATCATGGGTCTAGTATTGGTGTGAGCTACCATAGAGAAGGAGAAGATCATCAAGGAGTGGATGAAAACTGCCCAGATATGATATAAGTCTAATGATGATAGAGAATGGAGACCTCTAGAGTTCGAGGAGGGTGACCACGTCTTCCTTCGGGTATCACCTTGATGAGGATTATAGAGATTTTTCCGGTGTGGTATTCTATATTTGAGTATCATTTGAACTTTTTAGATACTGCATAGAGTTCGAATGGTGGCGTACCACTTAGCTCTACCATCGTAGTTGCACCAGGAATAGGATGTCTTCTACAAATCATTGATGAGGAGGTACGTCCATTAACCATCGCACATCATCGACTATCACGAGTAGGAAATCGAGGATGGAGTGACAATTGGTGAGTAACTAGTAGAGATGTACGATCAGAAAGAGAAAATCCTTCATTGTCAATCAAACCATTGGTGGGCATCTGGTTGCAGCACAAGAATCTTCAAGAGAGAACGTGGGAGCAGGTTTCTTAGATTCATGCATGGTACCCACGTCTGTTTGAGTATCCTTTTATATTATATTTTTTAGGATAAAAAACATAATTTAATGAATTTTATTTTATGTGTGTTATTTTTAAATATAATATGGCGTTATTTCTAGACTAGGATTTCTGAAGGCATGTGATTCTATGTCCCAGAGTGCTCGGAATAAATGTTTAAAATAAATTGATATTTTTAGTAGTGTGTGTGAGTTATTTTCATGAAAAATTGGAATAAATTTTTTTTCTGGTTCTAGGATGAGAAACTTGAGGGCATCATTTTGTTCAATGAAACAACATTACATTATGTAGGTCTTAACATCGACATACGCTGGTCAGTTTCAAACAATATTTATTGGGTGTTTTTAAAACGAAATAAAATATATAGGATGTTAATTTATTTTAAATGTTTAACTTTTACAAGAAAACCTAATTACTCCACTTTAAATAACTGATTTAAAGAGAGATCCATGGTTAACCTTATAACCCTATGAATTGTGGATTTTTATTAGAGATTTACAGGTGAAATCGTTGGTGGACAATGACAACATAATCGATCGACACATCTCATATTCGATGAACCTCGTCAATGAATGTGATGAGGTATTCATTCATCAACTGAATCAATTTAGAGGTTGTTATTTTGATTTATTACTTTCTGGTTCTATTTTAAACGTTGAATGTGGATAAACCCAAAAACAAGTTGATCTGAAGATCGTACATTCTTATGTGATGGTGTTATTTTACCTTCCTTTTGGGGTTTTGATTAAGGAATTGATTTCATTATATTTCTTGGATTATAATTTTATTAATCCTATTTAATCATTCTAATTGGAGTGAATCGACACCATGAAGAATGATTGAGGAGTTTTTTTTTCCTCTTTTTTTTATTTCTTCCTCCCTTTTTAACCTCATGTTCATTGTGTTCTTCAAGGGGTTATGAACAAAAGATATTTTCACATCAATTTCACAATGAAAATATCCAAAATTGAAGATAATACATCGCAATGACCTAGTGGAGTTGTGATGAAAATGGAGGACGATGAATCGTCTCGGATACAGAGAGAATTTTCTTCGATCATTCTTCATGATGGTGGATCAATATGTGTTTTTAGTGATGTTCGGAGGTATAAAAACAAAGTAGATGACATAGGGAAGTTGAGGCCACCATAATATTTTAGATTCATGGAAAAAAGATCGTCGTATATTTGATTGGAGAAATACATAGGTGTGATGGACCATGTTCGCGTTTCAAGAGTTTTTCTAGAACAGACTGAGTGTATCTTGAAGAAAATGACACGTGGTATCAGTGTTAGAGGCTAGGGTATGAATGTGACACACGATGTATAAGATGGCGTGCCTCTAGGGAGACATGGTGATTGTGTCTCACACAGTGGTGGATGGTGTTCTGGGCGACAGGAAGCACTAATACTGTGTGTGACCATTTTGACATGGCATGAGGGTCCTTACAAGGTCTCGACGTGGGTCTCATATGGTTTAAGAACATGGGGTGTGTACATAGTCATGCACTCCACCACATGACCAGACCATACTAACTACACAGGATAACATGTGTACCAGTTACACGAGATGGCACAGATGGGTTGAAACGATGTATGGTCACACGACTGAATACATGGATGGAACCCCGGTTAATCAGGCATGACATATGGTCCATACGACACATCATGAACCTAATTTTCTACAGGTCATGTTCTTCTGACTCAGCCTGTTTTACCCGGGTCGTACCCAGAGTTGAGAGACATGGCGTGCAACCCATTAAAACCCTATGTATAACTTGGAAGTTGGCTTCAGGCTCTTGTACACTATATCATTGCCATTTTTTTGTTTGGGCTAGTACCCCCCTTTATGTTCCTATAGTGTTCAGGTATTAATTCCATCCACATGAGTATGATATCTTCATCTGGACATTTCGACATATAGTCGGGTATCCCTCCATGAGGTCCGGAGGGAGATCCTATATCTATTCCTAACACTATGTAGAGTCAGGTATCATCGTGAAGACTCTTATAGGATTCTGATACTACACATAAGAAATGAATCCAAACGACTCATGGCATCCACAAAGTCCCTATCTATTATCCTCATTTGTGTATCGTGATCACTCCCCACTCAAGAGTATGTTTTCCTAGAATGATTGTATCTATATTTCCTGGAATTTCACAATGATCAGTACTTCTCGAAAAGGCAACATCAGAGCTATTAGACTCATGGAGTTAGTTCTCTTAGACACGTTCTTTGAGGAATCATTGAACTGAATCCCTAGCGGGTGTATGTGGTTGTGTAACTTTTTTTTAGACTAGCAGTCTGAGTTTTGAGAATATCTGGAGTTGTTTCTCTTATTATATGTTCGGTAGACATATACTGTGTAGAGATGATTGTACCTTTTCCTTTGAGTGTTGCATTTTGGGTTTTGGAGTCCTGTAATGAGTATTATTATACTCACCACTACATGGGATTTTCCAACACATGTCATGTATTTTGAAGAGGAGTGTCATTTTGATGGTGTCCATGGAGAACTAGGAATATAATGAGCTTTATAATTTCCCTATAGGCCGAGGAGTCCCTAAGGCTATGAGAAGCAGTACCAATAACTCATAGTTCTTATAGGTGGGACATTGTAGATTGTACACTCTTTTTTTGGGACATGTATTCTGGCATTGTTTTACATTCTGCACACTACATCCATTGTACTCTCTTGGTTGGGTTTAGTTATATTGTTTAATTTTGTTCTTTATTGGTTTTACCATTTCAGTATTTGCGGGATTGTAGATGTGTGCGTTTTTAAAGGAAGTTAGGCTATGACTCCTAGGTTATTGATATGCCTACTATGTTCTATTCACCTGCCCCTAGCCTATTGGAGGTAGGGATGGAGAGTTGTGACACAGGAACCACTGGGAAGGGTTGTGAAAAATACCCTAAAGTTGACACGACCACTCACACGCTATTATGAGTCCTTATTCAATATGAAATGATGTTTTAATAAATAGTGAGCAGAAAAAATCTCAGTAAGAGGTTTGAAAACAAGTGGAAACCAATCATATTTTTAGTTCAATAAAAAATTATAAAAATGAGATACAACTTGAGAATTTCAAATTTATAAAATCATGAGTACTTTTTAAAATAATGATATTTATTTATAAATTTGATTCATCATATGTTACTATTTGAAAAATCCATGTCATTCATTTATGAAACAATAAAAATTTCTCTTGATAACTCATAAACATTCATAAATTGTTCCCAAAGGCGCCTTGGATCATAAAATGAAGACACAATTAACTCATAAGATAGATTAACATAATTTACATAGTCACATGATGGATTAAGTTAACTCCCTAATCCCATTGTGTGCTTGGGATACACCTCTCGCACACCATACATGTCATCACAACAGATTTCAACATTACCCAATGTAATGCAATGCTATATAATTCTGGGTGTACCCATAACATGATTAGACACAATTAACATAAGGGTTTGGTTTCACTCCCCATTCCATTCCATCATTCCCATAATATCCACGTGGGAATCTTTATAATTATAAACATTATACCAATTATTTTATATTGTATGGACCACAAAATATATTTAAATATCATGATTTTTTATATACATTTCATGAAAAAGAAAATTACATGGCTATGCATGTTTCATGATAAAATTACCATTTCAAGAAATGAAATGTGTAAATATAAATTTATAAACATATATACATATATAACAGTTTTATATAAAATGATACATATATATATATAAACATTTGTTTATATATATATCCGACTGAAACATGATTGCATATCCACACACATATGTATGTGTATGAATAATGAAAAAAATATTTATAAATACATTTTTTTACAAACATATCATAAATAAATAGTATAACAAAAATTGAAACATATATAAATAAATTTATATATATACATATATTTTGATGTGAGAATAAAATTTAGTTTCACCCTAAAATAATATGTTTCTATATATATACATATACATATTTTAAAAAATGTATCATATTAAATGATATATTTATGAAAATATATAACAACATTTAATTGATTGAAAATAAATCAATTTTACTTAAGCATATATTTTGAAAATTTTTATAACCTCAAATACGCATATACTGGAAAAATCAATAAAATACTTTTATGAAGAGAAAACCATGGGAGAAAATAATATTTAACATTCAAAGAGGTATATATATATACACAGATTTGTATCATTATTATTAAAAACACTATTTTTAAAATTGTATTACATCCCATATATATACATATGTGAGAAATTTAGGATTTAAACAATAATTTAAAGGAAATAAATATGATGAATTTTTTTGGGAGAATAGTTCTACAAACATAAAATGACACCCCTTAACATTATAAAAAAATTAAAATGCCATTAGAAAATACCGATTGAATAATGATATTTTTTCTTAAAAAATCATAAATTAAGAAATAATTTTATGTATTTAACCAAATTTTCCCTTATAATCATAAATATTTAATTCCAAGTTATTTAGATAGGTAGAAATTAAATATTAGTAAACAACTAAAAAAGACGACAAAAAAATATGATATGAATAAACCACTTAAATAAATTTAGAATATATTATATTTATAATTAATATAAATATACTCTTGCACATCAACAGTGTTGAAACAAATCACTATCATATTAAAAATCATGAAAAGAAATAAATTCATGAAAAATAATTAGACAAATTAAATAAATATAAACCTTAAAATAAAAAAATATTATAAACATGTTTTATTTTGAAATTAACTAAAAATAAAATTATTAAATATATTGTAAAATTTATTTACCTAATATGACTTCCATAAAATTGGAAAAACATATTTTATTACTTTATAGCTTGCGAAAACTCACCCTATCTAAATCAATTCTCTTATATCAGGTGGAATACATAGGTAATATTATCAAAAAAGGGATGATGTTCTAATATATCTTGCTCATACAAAATTTATATTCATAAAATATATATTTCCATATTAAGATTATAATGGATTTATATATAAGACTAATGGAGGTGAAAAATCAATAGTAAAAAAATATAAAATAGTATTTTATATAGGTTTATGCATTTTTTCAAAACCAACAAACGAATATAGTTGAAAATGGAAATCTAAGGGTGATTGAAATATGGATTACAACCAAAAATAACAATCATAATCAACAACCAGATAAAATATGAAATTAATATAAAACATTTCTTAAATATGGAATACTCATCAAAAATATAAAAAATATATAAAATGATCACAAGAGAATAGTTGAATACGATTGAGGAAGAAAGAACATATTGGTCATCCTATACCAAAACGATTCATTATAGAGGGTCTACATAATTATTCAACATCTAGAAAATAACACAAAAACGTACCATGTTTAGGTTAATTTAAAATGGATCTTCATCCAATTAGATCTCAAAATAAGATAAACCATATCTTGTGGTTGATTCCCTTATGAAAATGATCAAAATTTGGGAGACCTAATTAGTGTTCAAGGATTTCATGAAAGGAGACTACTTTGAGAAGAAATCAAATGTATTAGTTTTAAAGCAAAAGATTTAAGAATAATCATATGCTAAGATGGGATAAAATAGAAAAATGAATATGTGAGAAAATGTATACAAAAAACACATTTGGAAGGGGATCTTGGAAAAATATAAATCACAAATATCTTAAATATAATAATTCATGTGGATATTAAATAAACACTAGTACTAAATAATAGCTATGTAATAAAGGAATAGATGTTTAAAAATCATTTGTATATCATAAATAAATAATGATTTAAGTGACATCCTTTATAATCCCTAGAAACAAAATAACCCATGGTTAATCCACTACAACCAAGAAATACAACCCCATACCCTCTACACATATCACCATGTACTGGAACCCTTCCCCCCAACCCACAGCCACCACCCTACACCAGCACCCACTCCCCTGGCTCCTACACACCCCCTTCCCCACATTCTCCCTTTTCCTCACCATCTTCAATAAAAACTCCCTTTAACCCCTGCCCCTAGGCCCCTCCCCCTTGACACCACATAACATCCCCCATTTAACCCCCCTCATGCCCCACCCCTCCCCTTTTCACCATCTTGCACCCTCCCCCACCACATTGAATCCCCATCCCCCTCCTCTCCACCCACACCCTTGCACACCCAACCACCCAACATGCCCCCTACACACCCACCTACCCCACCACATTACACCCTCACTCTACCCCTTGCAAACCCTGGCCCTCATCACTAAACAACCTACATGAACCTCCCCCACCCCTCACCTCGTACCCTGCATCCGCCCCACCCCATACCGTACAAACCCCCAGCACCCCATCCACCTTCCCTTACCCGTGCCACTAATACCCCTTCGCCTACCTCTTTCACTCATTCCCACTCGTAACTACACACCTCCTTTGACACCTCGACCCCACTCTTCCACTTGCACAACCAACTAACCACCTCCTTGCACCCAACATGCATCATTGCTATGTCCCATGTACCTCTTCCCCACACTCACTACACACCCCACATTCACCGCAACACACCCTTCCCACTTGACAATCCAACCCCCACACCTACACCCTCAACCTATTTCCTGCACACACTCATCACCCCACCACCCCCTGTGCCATACCCCTCCCCCATACACACCCCCTCCTCCCCTGTACACCCGCTTCCCCCCTCACCCTTCCCCCTCCACAGCCCAAGCTCTCACCCAGCCACCACCACACCCTGTTAATTATTTTTTCCTTTCATCATTGATCATGAGATCTATATCCTCATAAATAGAGTGTACCTCAACTTAGAAATGAAATAGAATGTTGAAAAAACTTTTGAGGACATTAAATATTCAAAAATAATGTAGGAACTGTATTTTAATAGGAGAAAATCAAATAAAATTACAAAAAAATGTAACATATCTTCTAAAATATCCTTGAAAATCAGGTTATGATGGGTAATGAAATATACTTTTTAACAATCATAACCACATTCATAAATATTTTATTAACCAAATGACTATAAATTATTACCCTTTAGAGCCAACATATTATAACAATTACTATCCTCACAAATTGATACATATTTTTCCAATGTGTTTTTTTCACACTCACACATCCATAAAAACCTCCTAGGAGGTAACCCTAGGGACCTCCATAACACCTTGGACATCAAAAACTATGATCTGTTATAGTTACATATTAGTTGAATGATTATCATCATCACCTAATACATGATTTCACAGTATTTTTTCAACATTCAATCATTCTCATAATTTTTGAATGGAACTCAATAACACAATAAATGAATATTATTATATTTTTTGTGAAATTATAGTTAGACTTAATCATAATAGTTAAAAATTAAATCCTGAATTCATTATGTAAATATAATTGAAGATCCTCTAAATCCTTATGTGTATAATGGGGAGTTGTATGCTTTCCCAAGGAAATTTTTTTTGTCCTCTCATTCCTATTTTTCATCTAATATTTTGGACTACTAATATAATAATAATTAGTGAAGTGAAGTGATGGAACATAAAAAAAATCATTATATGTGTGTCCATATTTGTTTCCAGTTTCTCATAATATTTCATGAGTTTCTAATTTATTCATCAATGGTAATTTATTCTTCTTTTGTGAAAATTATTTATTTTTTAAACAAGTTTGTTATGCCCTTCATATTTTCCCCTATAAATTGGAATCACATAAAATTAATATATTTACATGATGTGAAATATATCCATGATCATGTGAACAAACCTCCAAAAACATAGATAGTATACAACAAATAACATTTACCTTATTGGTGAAATCTGTCAGGATTTTTTCTAATAGACACCCTTAATGTTTTTCAATTGTCCCTAATTTTTTTTTTGTTTATGAAAGTATTAATCTGTGATATAATAACCTTCATAAATTATCCATTATTGGGTCTCATAGAATTTTATAATTCTACTTTTATTAAAAAACAAGGTTTCTTCCCCCATAAGAAAATGAGACATCATTCATACAATGTAATCTTTTGGGGTAGTTATTTACATTTTACAATAATTGGGGGTGGATTATCATCTACAATATCTCATGACCCGTTTTCAATAATAAAAAGAACATTTACATATATTTATGTTTTGGAACTATGGGAGTAGGAAAAATACATAGAAATATGTTATATTCATGGTTTCCCTAACTGTGGATGCAAAGGTTGTTTGAGTAAGGGTTTCCAACATATACATTTTAATCCATTGAATTATTCCATATATAGAAATGGATTGAAATTTTAATGTATTACATGTATGGTCATGGGTAATCCATGGAACATATTGTATAATACCATGGTTAATCCAATATAAATTATAGGATAAATCCATAATATTAACAATGTTAATTTTTAACTACACCCATGGTTAAACCATTGAAAATAGACCGTATAGCCAATTTTACTACGCATGTTAATTGAGTCCTACCTGGAAACACCTAATCACCAAATGTTTCCATAATTGTTTCACCTTATATGAGTACTCACATCAACAATATATGATAAAAAAAATACATCCTTCAAAATAAAAATATATCAAAAATAATATTATATAAATCATAAGAATTCATACAATCTCCAATATAAACAATAAAACATTCCAATATCAATATTATAAAAAGAAAAATAAATATTTGATAATATTAATTGTATAAACCAAGAATAAAATTAACCTCTAAATGTACCTCAATATCAGCATCACCAGAAACATCATGACCCTCATCATCTGCTATAGAAATACTAACATTATCATCACCGCCATTAATACCACCCCTACAACCATCATTATCATGATCATTGAAATATTAATTGGATTGTGCACCTATATCAATACTAGGAGAAGAGAATCTTGATAACCATAATTCATAAAAATGAGAACAAAATTAATTATTGAAAAAATTCATTGTTTAAATGGTGATTCATATAATATCATTATGATACAAATAAATTAATATGATAAACATAATGAATACAAATGAGAACACATTTAATTAATGAAAAAATTGAAATATTTTTATTTATGATGATTCATGAACATAAAAATGAAAAGAAATAATATATATTTTTTGAATGTAGAGAAATTGTTGTAGTATGATGGTCAAAATATAAAAAAATAATAATGAGAGAGTAACAAAGTAAGGAGATGGTCAAAATATTAAATTATAATTATTTAATGATTCTATTATTCCATGTTTTCACTCATTTATATATTTCATGAAATGGGGAAATTATTATAATTTATTAGAATAGATGAAAAATTAATCCATATAGGGGGGACACAAAATGTTATTAGGTGAATATATAATGGTTATTCATGATTGGATTCATCATTAACCTATGGAACTCTACATCATGATGAAAATCGAAAGGATTCTTATATCTTATGTAGGATTCATAAATAAACTGGTGGGTTTTCATTTTCATTATACAGTTATGAGGATCACATACATCAATTTATAATATTATATATAAATTAAGTGGTTACAATTTCACTTGTAAGTTATAATGAAATGTATTTATATTTTCCAATAAATTGAGAGATCAAATTTTATAAAAATTCCACGTCTCCATTATTATTTCTTGTAGTACTACTAATGAAAATATTAAATTGAAAATGTTGAATAACATCATCTCAATCTGGCATGTTTGGAAGTTTATTTTTAGAATTATGATATTACATATTGTTTTTAGAAATAAAAATTATTTTTCATAACTGTTGACAAATTGGAAGATATAACATTTATAATTATCCAAGTGGGAAAAAAATTATTGTTCCCATGACATTATGATGTAGCTTCAATGACGGTAACATCATCATCAATGTTGATAATATTGAATACTATTATAATGATCCACTGAAGAATAATAAGGGGTTAAAAAATAGATTTCATCACTATATGATAGGTCTGTAAATTCTATGAGCTCACCTCTAGCTTTGAGATGATTCTGGAAGATCTATATGTTTAAATATAACAAAAAATCTGATATAGGTTTATCTTGGTCATGTTATATCATACCTGGATCCATGAAATATTAGAATAGTATTAAAATATAATCTATAAGAAACATTGTTGTGGGAATATTTATTCATGGAATAAACCATGATAAATAATAATCATGATAGAAAAAATATACTATATCAATTGGTTGGTTTTTTAGGAAACGATCTCAAAAGACATTAAATAATAAGATCACATGAAATCATGTTTAATGATGATAATGTGGAATATTAATTTCATTGAACCACATTATATGAAGGAATAGTGACAAGGTAATGATTTCATAAGGGATATCATTGATAAATAAGAAATAATTGGAGTATCTAACATAATAAGAAAATGGAAAAAATGTTTCTATATACCACAATATTTTCCACACGTCAACAGATACATAAATCATGGAAACATCACCCTATTTGGTGATAGATGAGATTTGGCATATGGGGAGGACCTTTTGATGTCATAATGAATAATCCTCTGATCTAAGAATTATATATATTTTTGGTCTGGGTGAGGATGTTAAAAAACAAACGTATTGCACCACTCTATAAATCCCCATAATAATGGTCCAATTTCAAAATGTCTTGATGAAATATGACATAAACCATATTGTAAAAAACATAATATTTTATGATATGAATAAGAATGAATAATGGATGTATAAATAGAATATTTTCCTCTATTATTCATGATGAAATAGTCTTGGATCACTAAAGTTTCATAAAGGAAATTAAAAAAGGAGAGGAGAAGGTAGATCGCCTCCCCTGGTTCTAGCCATTTAAATTAAAGAACCTCATAAGGTATTTTAAATTTGGAATCTATAATAACTATCTGTTATCCTTTAAAAACCTCACCCGTCTCTAATGGGTAACCAGTCCATCTTCATTGTTTACCTAATGGCCCTTATAAAAGGACCACTACACTTTCCATCCCACCGAGTACCTAATACCCCTACATCAGGTACCATATAAAGGATATATTTATAAAAACACCCATTAAGAGACACATTGTGCCTCCCAATAGAATACCCAATGAATACTGATATTTTTTATAGTTATACACCACCCTAGGAGTTTTCAGCTAAACCTTTAAAAACAATTTGGATCAAGTGATAGCACATCCCAGATATGTACTAACCCTTGAAATTCCAATTCATATCCCAATTATAAAAAATCACCCTACATCCGAAAAAAATATCACATTTCCATTGAAATTACCATAAAAGTAATTTTGTGGGTCATTAAAAACTCCAAACCAAAATAATTATAATCCATGACAAGAAACCATGATGATCCCCTTAATCCCAATTTGACCATAAATATTTGATACCATCACTTTTTATCGATTCCAACTGTCCAAATCTTTAATATTCAAATTCCTAATCTTGAAAAATTTAATCTTCTCTAAAAAATACTTTTCCCTCACTCCCTTAATATCAATAAAAATTATAAAAATGTATCTAATTAAAAAATTATTATCATACTAAAAAAAATGTGAAGCTATTCTAGTTTTCTTCTACGCACATTGAAAACAAAATAATGAACACATAATTATTCATAAAATTGATTCTAAATATCACTTGGAGGGGGAAGAACACATTGGTGGCATGCCAGAGGAGGTAGGGATTCCACCTAAGAGTAGCATCATCTAGGGGTGGTGAGGAGTCTTATGTTAGGTGGTAGTAGCTCGCGATGGGGTTTCCTTGTAATTAGTTAGCTAGGGGCACCATGGGTGGAGGATGATCGGGGAGAGGAGTGGCCATGATGGGTCAGAAAAGGATGTTCACATGGAGTGGGTATCCGGGAAGATTGTTCCTGGATTAGAGAGGATGAGGGTTTGGAGGATCTCGCCACGTTATGGGAAAAAAGGAAGGAATTTTTTTAGCCATTATCATATAACTGAATTGTGGCTATAAATATCTTATAGCTACATATCTACAAACCCATTTTCAAAGGTCCATGGATATAGCCTAAATTTATATTATTTCCACTCTTAAAGAAAATATAATCATAAACCATATAATTTTTCAAAGCTAAATAAAGGAATGCTTCATGGGAGACCACTAAAACCATTAAACCAAATTCAAATAAATAATTTTAATATTTCATGAGAATCCAAATTATTAGTTCACACTTTGAAAATCGTACACATAGCCAACATGAATTATCAGCATCCAAAACCACTAAAACCCATGATTTATAGTCAAAGAAAACCCATAAAAACTAAATTTTTCCATTGAAAATGTTTTTATATATCTAAATAATTTTATAATTTAAATACCTTAATAAATACATAGGATCTTTTTATCAATCAATTTTTTTCTTGAAGGTGGAATAAGATATTAATAACATGTGTTTTAAAAGAATGTCCCATTGTATTCTTTGGAATCCAAGTAAAAAATTTGTTTCCATTTTTACAATATTCATAGAAATATATAGAATAACATATTTGGGATCTAATACATGTGTTAAAGAGAAGAAATCTCGGTTAAATATTTTAAATAGTTATAAAAATAAAAAATCAACCTTAATCGATAAAAAATAATATCCCATGATATATAAATCTAAAAAAGTTTCAAGGATAGATTCTCATGTTCTTGGTAAAAAAATTACTATTAAGAAACACCCCTTCCAATTAGGGCTTAGTCAAAATATAACACAACAATGGATTGAAGAGGAAAGTAGTAGAAACGGGGAAGAGGAATGAAATAGATGAGAATCTTGACTAACAATTAATAATCTAGACACAAATCATAAATAAATCTAATGAAATCACTATGATTGGGAAATGAACGAATGGTATGAGGTGAATTTTATGGTATCATAGGTGGCACATCGCATGAATAGGTTTGAAGGTGCAGATAAAATTTAAGAGGGTAAAATTTAGAATTCCCAAAAATTAAAAACAGTGTATATCAAACTATTAGAAAAACCATGTTCCGAATTATAAAGTGTCACTAGAGGACCTTGATAATGTATAATAGAAAAGATCTATGTTTAAACATACCATTTTCTAAATGATTAATTAAAACATATATATTTCATTTACCAACCACCTAATTTCTACATTAATAATACTACGTATTTTCCAAACCATGAAACATGAACAATATGCCAAAAAATTAAATATTCAAGGTACTTTATCCTAGAGGGAAGGAAATTATATAGTATCAAAAACAAATAAATCAAATAAAATAATTAAAACAAATAAAATTTTAGTTGAAAAAAAGCCAACGTTGGGATAATTCTCCCCTTAGTAATTATTTTTTTATTAGAGAGACTCGAATAAAATGGTTGATTCAAAATTAAATGGAGCCACACCCCTATATTAAGGTAATGATTTGAGAAACATGAATATTAATTGAAATTACTACCAATTATTTATGAATCTATCCTCAGTGTTGAAATGGGAAAACCAAAATTGTCTAATTCCCTAATAATATGAAACCAAAATGGAAAAGATCGAAAAATAATGACATCTTAAAACAGAACCTCAGAACCTAAGGAACACCCCAACTCAAATGACATGATGTACCAACCAAAAAACACAAAAAAATATAGATGAAACAACCTAATAACCAAACATAGACCAATGATCAACACCATTCCTTTTATAGGTGTTTCTAGTAATGAATCAAAAAACATTTCGCCACCTAATACCATTGTTTCATCATAATATGAGAGGCACATACTTCATAAAATATTGTTAAAACACAAAAAAAATGATCATCAATGGAGAACACCCCAATATATTATAATTCAAAAAATACCAAAACTATCAAAAACTATAATCCATTCACTGAAATGAGAACGATTAAAATCACTAAATGTGATGAAATATTTCCCGGAATTATTACCTAGGACACCTTTTAAATTTAGATATACCACAACAGAAATCCATATCTACTAGACCTAAAATATTCCACTATGTTCAATATATCATGATATATATCCCCTTATCAATAGAAAACCAGGAAAATCCATTTTGGAGAATACATGATCTGACTATAATTACCTAAATAAGTAAATTTTCATATGACAATAAAAAATTATTGCCTTATAATAGAGCTTGTTGTTGAAGTAACTTGGTGAATCTTTCCAAAATCTCCAAAACCTAGGGAGACCATATGAATAACCAAGGAACCATCTATAATGTAACCTAATATATGGGTAACACTCATCCCTACTACCATAGAACACACCTAAGGATTCCAAATCACAACCCCACACAAATGGTAAATATAAAAATTCTAAAATCCTTTTGGTAAAAATGTAACCTTGGATCACTACTGAAAAATATCTCTAAAATGATCAACATAACACCAATATAATGCATGTAAAAAACCAAGGATATTAATGATCCAAATAACACATTAAAAAATACATTAAATACAAAGATATAAATAAAAATTAACAATATAGATAGCCATCACCACATTAAAACATGAATACACATAGAAAATGGAAGAAATGCATTATGATGGTGGGAAACTCATCATATTAATCAATAACCTTATTCTTGTGAAATGAAATATAACATATGGAATAGGCACATCCAAACTATATTTATCAAATGAAGTATAAATATTCAAATTACATCAATAGATTTTCTTATAAATATACATAGAAAAATTTAAAACGCATTTAAAAAAATTATATCAATTTTAAAACCCATCAATTTCATATCAACATATTTGAAACTTGTTTCCAAAAAACATGAACAACATAATAGAACTCACCTCCTTTTAAAAGATAAAACCTACCCCAAGTTAATTCTTTCAATTATAATTCCAATAAATTAAATTTCATATAATGACTATGAATTTATCCCCCACATTCCCACTTAAAACTAAACATAATATTTCTCTAAATCCTTTATTGAAACTGTTACTAAAATTTCAAATAAATATGATTGTTCCATAACATTTTAAAATTTATTATTACAATCATTAAAATTTATTTTTTCATTTTCAAATCCATTTATAATATATAATTAAATACAAAAATTAATTAAAAAGTAATAAAACATTATTAATATTTCACATAATTAATTTTTAATCCAACTTCCATAACATAAATTCCAATCCCCATTTATTTAAAAACTATAGTTATCAAAATGAATATCAATTTTTTGGGAAAACAACCCCTTTATTATAACACCCCAAGCTTCCATGGTACGCTTCTCATTGAATAGTACAATAGCGTTTATTGTACAAACATGGAGTTCCAAGACATTGCACCACCAATCAAACTAGCCGTTATAAATAGAAATATGTCTTTTTTGAAAATTTATAAATTTTATCATTCAAAATGGACTTTATTTTTGGATTCGGAATATCAAAATTAGTTTAGGGTTATCTTTTGGTATTTTTCTGAAAACATTCAATTTTTCATGAATAGTGAAAGACAATAAGTTATGGAATAAAACCGAATATTTATCTAAATAATTATTTAGTTTATTTAAATTTAATTAAGGTCAAAATAGATACATAATACCTATATAAGTAAAATGTAATTATTTGGTGTTAGTTTAGTATCATTTTAGATATATAAAAATTTTATTGAAATTTTCACCGTCTATTACCCACCTCCTAGTAGAATTTGGAAATTCATATAAAACATAATTTTTCCTCTTCTATGAGTGGAATTTCAAAATTCTGAGACACACAGTTAATATCAAGGAGTAAAATGTTGTTCAATGAGATGAATATAATTTTTGATGAATAGTAACATTTTTCTTTTATTTAACACGTTTAAAAGTAAATAGGATAATTAAGGGTAAAATGATATTAATAATACCCTAACACATGTCCTATTTTTTTTGGAAAAGTGAATATAGTCCAAAAAAACCTTAGGAATAAAATATTATCATTTAGGTCCACTTGGATTAAATTAGGGCATTTATTATAATTTAATTCAAAGAAGTGTTAAAAGAGATAAAATCAATGTTTAATAACTAAAACATTTTAAATATAAGGTTATGAATAAGATAAATTAGATTATAAATTTTAATTAGAAAGGAAATATTATTTCCTAAATAATGGTATTTTATTTATAATTTTTAGACATTAAATATTTTAATTTATTTATGACACAATGGTGATGCAGTAATTACCTAATTACTGAAATATTAAAATAATTGATATTATAAATATCAAAATAAATGTAATTTGAGTTTTTTAATGAATTACACAAATTTTATAGGGTAATATGATATATTATTATTGTTTATATAAATCGTTTTCGAAGTAATAATGATGTTATGAATTTATCAAAAACAAAATACCCAATACTGTCAAAATTGACATAAAAGTGTTTTTTAAAAAAATATTCTATTATTAATTGATATTCTATTACTAAAAATCCAAGGATAGACCAAAATAATAATATAATTATGGTTTTATAATTAATGGCACACTTGGGGGTCTCTTGGTGTTATATAGTAATTTTATTAACTATTTAATATTAATATACAAAGATACTTGGTAAATGTCAATCTATTTAACTAAGAGTTAAATATAAATGATTAGGTTAATATAGTGACACAAACCTGTATAAAATCTATTTTTTGATAGGATATGGATCCATCTACATATTAATCTATAAATAATCTACTTTGGATCTACTAGAAACCGAATATTAATTTATTATAAAATAATATTGCTAGCTTTTCCAAACATGCCCCTCACCCCTCTTATAAAAGGGTACTCCCCCTTCTCACTAATTCCCACCTTCAAAGCCTTTTGGCTCGGCCAACCCCTATCAAAATATTCTCTCAACATCCCTAAAATCAACTTAGAGGGCTTATTTTGATCATAAATCCATCTTAAGGAGCACTTTTGATCAAATCAAAAGGAAGAACCCGAAGAAGAGGTAATGTTTTCACCACCCTTTTCAAGTACCTTTAATCTCAAAAATCATCTTTATTTGTTATTTACATTCTAAAATAATAACTTCAGTATCTTTTATATAATTTGATATTATTATAAATATGGTAGAACCATATTCATAATTTTATCCATTCTTTGAATGACATGTCACCATAAATGGGTACGTACGACCTACCATCTCCATATCATGGTTTAATTGTAATTCAATACATTTTTATTTGGATGGGTATAATAATGATGTGTAATTAATTTAAATATAAATTATAACATGATAATGATTCTTTATAAATGATATAACATCCAATTATATATGATTTTAATATAAAAATAATGATATTATCACTCTTGTCTACGTCCGAACAACCGTCTGCACGAACGCGATGAGATTCATTCCCCTTCATATCCATACAAGTCTAATTCTCTTTTTATGATTAAAAAAAGGTTTATGGACTTGATTAAATTCTTTATATGAATAATATACAACCCATAGATAAAATAAAAGACTTATGTAACAAAACATATAAATGAAAAAGAGTAAGTTAACACCGGAAATGATGATAATACTAAGATATTATTAAAAACGAAATGTTAAAAGTTCATATATTATAACCCCTTAATGTATATTATTATTGTATAATATAATAAAAATTATTTTTCCATTTTAAAGGAGTAAAACCTATCCTTGACCAAAGAAAAATTACAAAGTAAGGGGTTTCTTATCTCACATTAAATTCTGTGAAATTTCCATTGTCCACCACATATTTATTTCTTATGGTTTGTGTACTGCACGTGTTTGTATTAATTGTGTAGTATACTATAATTCATGTATATGTTAATCATCATAGTATGATCCTTCTTTTATGGGTGTATGTTTTGTATGTTACAAAATCAATAAGGGAATTTGAAATTTCAATTTCCACCCATTCGGCTTTATGCGTACTTCATTGATTGTTTTACTCCAAGATTATGTGTGCAATCACTATTAATTTGATTATGTCATAATTTACAGTCCCCATTATGTGGTTATACTTTTGATACACATAATCAGTCCATTGATATATTCTCGATTCATCGGTATAAACTTGATAAGTGTACTTTTTACTCAATCTCCATTTGTTGAGTTAAACATCCAATTCATTGGAGTTGTTTTTACAATAATATGTTTGAATGTCCTTTGATAGTTATACACATAATATCCAATAATATTGAGAGTATTTATATTTTTCACATGTAATTAGGTCGTTGATTTATCCTTAACCTAAGGATATGGCCTTTATGAGAGATTTCATCTCAATTTACATTCCATTGAGACTCCATTGTTGTTATGCACCAAATGAATTTTATATTGTGTATATAATGTACTATGACATAGTATATCATGAATCCATTTAATCTCATGATATTATAACGTTTTCATTACCTCAATTATTTGTATTAAAATTTCTCTCTTATGTTTATGATGTCTAACTAAAATATCATTTTAAAATGTTTTAAAGATGTGTTATTTGAAATATTGATCATTAATGTCCATGTTTCTAAAATTTATTTAAGGATTTATTTATATGGACATTAATTTCTTCAAATAAAAATTACTTCTAAATGTTTCAATGTGGTATAATACACTTTGAATCAGAAATTTATTTTTAACTGGCTTCTTGAAAAATAGTGTGACATTTAAATGTTTTTAAGAAAAAGGGGATATTTATCTCAAATAGTTTTGATGATTATTTTCATATGTGTTAATATACTTAATTATTCATAATTTAGGATAATCTATTACAATTCAATCTTCCATGTCGTATTGAATGAGTAATGTTTTACTATGGATGCGATATTTTTTATACCATTAATGGTTTTTGTATAAAATATTGACATTTCTTATGCAGGTTTCAATACGACTGTTTATGTTATGTTTCAATATTTTCATATGTGGAATGTATTGGAGAAAGTAGGTGATGGGTGGAGCCCACTATAGCTACTCGATGAATCAGTGGGTCTCATGAGAAAAAATAGTTTTTGGAACAAGGCCTTGACAAATCTTATTTGTAGTTTTGGCACGAGGCCTTGACTATGTGGTTATGATTGTCTGACATTATTAATTCCATCATTATGAAAGCGTTTATTGATATTTAATGTGATCATTCGACAAGTAGAATATCAATTTGAATAAGTTAATGGAATTATTTCATTTTATCTTTGACATATTATACTAATGTTCATGTTTGAAAGGCTTTTGTTTTAGTTATACATTGCCTTAAATGGTTATGTTTATTTATGAAAGATTCTTCTATATTGTTATCCTTTATGGGAATATGAACTCACCCCATTCTATGTTTTATTTTTCGTAGGATGTGAAGAAATATTTTATGAATGATTTGCATGGATAGTATGAGGGGATATGACTGTGGACTATGGAGACTATGTTGTTGTAGTTTTCATTTTATGATGTAATGTAAACTTTATGAATGTATCTAGTGATTCCAAGGCTACTAAACTAATTGGACTTTCGAGACCTGATCTTCTGTGATCATTCCAATGTTATGTAATAATACCCCGACTCTGGGTAACTTGGGTCAGAGCGTTAAAGTTGGTATCAGAGGGAGTTTAGTACAAACCATGGAAACTATAGTTTGGTATTGTATAGATTTTGTGATTTTTCCAAGCAATACATCCCTATTTGGATACGAGCAGGTAGAGGTTTCTCTGGCATAAATGTACCTTAGGGTAAAAGCCATAAACACCCCTTTGAGATAGACTTGAATGGGAACTGGTGTACGACAACGAGCCTTGCTTCACTCTTGGTTACGACACTCCATGGGGATATACTTAGGATAATTTACATTTTCTTTACAAAAACATTTGAAGTATTTTAATATAGGACGTGAATAAATGACCTTGGTTAATCATATGGTGTTTCAAATAGTAAATATCGTGTCATGATATTATCTAAATGATTTTATGAATACTTTTACAAACACAATGATTTCTAGTTTTAATCAATGGCTGGTGTCAAAGGAAGTCATAGTAACATTGAGAATGATGTACAAGGTGGGAATGATGGTGGAAATGAGAAACAAAGTGGAATGTTGATATGAGTAAAAGATATTGTGTTCATGACAATACAGTTTTCCAAAAATATGATAAAAAACATATATATTCACTAACTCCTGGAATCAACAAAGAACATAATGGGGATGAATGATAGGAGCTCCATCATTGGAGAACATAGAGAAAAGAATCATAAATTTACATCTTGCAGGAAATGTGGAAGGAGACAACTAGAAATGTCTCTCAATGGAACAAAGAAATGATTTACATGTGGGAATGGACATAAAGTGAGGAATTGACGCGGAAAAATGAAGAGTACTATGGATGAAAAAATATTATCCCACAAATCCATTTACAGTCATTTTCCATAAATATATGGAACATGGCCATTAAACAAGTGAATACCTTATTCTATAGGATATTTTCTTGGACAAAGAAGAATATATGTGGAAATAAATGGTTAGGGAAATGTTTCAATGTATTAGTGATCCTTGTTAATGGGATTTCATTGGAACAAGTTTCTCTTATATTTGTAACGCCACAGTTTTCCATGTTAGATTGATATTTGAGGAAGACATATCTTTTCTCTTGTGGATATAGTTATAAATAAGCATTTGGTTTTATATGATCTCTGGGTTTGGAAAAATTATTGGTTTTTATATTTTGGGATGAAATTTCAAGGTATGAGATAAATTTTTTGGTTAATATTATGTTATGGTTATTTTGAGGAATTTATCTCATTTTGGTAATGATATAATATATAGTTTTTGAAAAACGGAAACATGCATATTGTGTTACAACCCGTAACGTTGTAAAATGCTATGGGAATTGAACCCAAAACCAATGTGTGATTGAGATTTATCACCTACCACTGGACTACATGAAGTCCCTAGTTAGTGCGACTAATTATTTTTAGTTAAATGATATTTTTCATCAATAATAAGATGATTTGGGTTCTTATGTCATATCAAATGAATACCCTTAGTATAAGAAAATGATTTGGTGATTAAGTGATAAATTTTATTTTGGAAGATGTTCACCTTTTTGGGAACACTATATGACCAAGTAAACTAGAATACTATGGTATTTTATTTGAGGAGTAATGGTGGATTTTTATCTACGTTTTTATTGTGGGATTATAGTAATTTTGGATATTTATGGAAATGATTACCCTCTAATAGAGAATGTGTGAATAAGTTAATAAATTTTAAGTATCTGACTTTAAGAGTTGTTGATGTCGTTTGGAGATACAATTTAACGTGGAAGACTACATAACCAAATTCTTATACGTTTTGGGTTTCAATATTAGTTTGGATTATATTGAAGGATTTTAAGGAAATTTTTATTGAATGGTATTTATTTAAAATTTGGGATTTGTTGGAAAAATATTAGAATTTAAGATTATTTTTTCTTTCTCGAAAGGAATATCCATTTATGGGATCATAAGATCTTGTACTAACCATTTTAATTTGTGTTAATCTATAATGACAAGGTAAATATATTGTTTATCCTTCATGGATCATGTGATTCTATAGAACATTATTCCAGCTCTTCCAGTGTGTCCAATTCTTCTTGAATACTCATTGTTTAAAAAAATTAGTAAGTGGTGGAAATTTTTTTAAATATTGAAACTCTACATAAAAAGTAAGTATAAATCTTTATTTTCTTATTCAATATAGTAAATTAAATCGTCATCTTTATGTAATGTATCATAAAAAAATGTTGTCCGTATAATTTTGATACTGGGAAACTAATGATCATTTATCCCATCACAAGTTTGTGGCATTCATGTTGAGAACTTCTCCTGATCATGTTTTCTATCCCTCTCCATCAAAACTTAACAAATTTTTTATATTCCATATCCATGTTTTCTTACATGGAATCCTAGTATAAGTTATCTTGGGTGACCTTTGTAATTCTCTTTCTTTCTTTTATAGTGATAGTTTTCATGACTCTTTTTCATATGTGGGAATTTTGATTATATTCCCAAGCCCAATTTTAAAAATTTAGGGGGAAAAATTATTTGAAGGAGGGGAGAATGTTACACCGCAAGATTCCACGGTACACTTCACTTTGAATAATACAGTATCGTGTGTTGTACGCAACATCGAGTTCCAACACACACCACAACCAAACAAACTCTCCTTTAAGAATAGTAATATCCACTTTTTGAAATTTTATAAATTTTATCTTTCAAAATGGACTTTATTTTTGGATTTTTAATATCGAAATTAGCTTAGGGTGAATCTTGGGTATTTTTTTTTAAAACAATAAATTTTTGATGAATAGTGAAAAACACTGAGTTATAGTTTAAAACCGAATTTTTATTTAAATATTTATTTATTTTATTTAAATTTATTTAATTTAAAAATATATAAATAATACCTATATAATTTCAATTTAATTCTTTGGAGTTAGTTTAGAATAATTATATATATATATAACTTTTATTGAACTTTTCACCATCTTTTACCCACCTTCTAGGAGAATTTGGAAATTCACATAAATCTAAATTTTACCACTTCTATGAGTGGAATTTCAAAAATCAGAGAGAGACGGTTAATATCAAGGAGTAAAATGTGGTTAATTTAGATGAAAATATTTTTTGGTGAATAGTAACCTTTTAATTTTATTTACTATGGTTAAATGTAAATAGGGTAATTAGGGGTAAAAATGATATTAATATTACCCTAACACTTTTCCTAGTTATATTGGACAAGTGTATATCGACCATAAACTACATTAGGAATAAAATATTATGATTTAGGTCCACTTTTATTAGATTAGGACATTTATTATTATTTAGTTCAAAGAAGAGTTAGAAGAGATAAAATCAATGATTAATAACTAAAAAAATTTAATATAGGGTTATACATAAGATAAATTAGATTATAAATATTCATTACAAATATAAAAATATTTCATACATAATGGTATTTTATTTATAATTTTTATACATGAAATAATTTTATTTATTTATGAAAAAATAGTGATGCAGTAATTACCTAATTAATGAAATATTTAAGAAACTGTTATTATAAATATCAAAATAAATTAAATTTTAAACTTTTTATGAATTCCAATAATTTTCTATGTTAATATGCTATATTATTATTGGTTATATAAATTTTTATTTCAATGTAATAATGATGTTATTAAATTATCAAAAACAAAATACCCAATAGTGTAAAAATTTAGAAAAAAAAGTTTTTAAAACAAATATTATATTATTAATTGATATTCTATTCATATAAACCTAAGGTTCAACCAAAGGAATTATATAATGATTGGTGTATCAGTAATGGACCACTTGAGGGTCTCTTGGAGGTATATAGTATGTTTATTAACAATATAATATAAAAAATACAATGATACTTGGTAAATGTTAAACTATTTAACTAAGAGTAAAATATAAATGATAATGTTAATATAGTGACCCAAACCTGTCTAAAATCAATTGGTTGAAAGGATTTCAACCAATACCCACCTTAAAATTTAAATAATTAACTTTTGAGATATTAGAAACTAAATATGAATTTATTATAAAATAATATTTCTAGAATTTCCAAAGGTTCTCCTCACCCATCTTTAAAAAGGGTACTATTCCTTCTCAATAATTCACACCTTAAAAGCATTTTTTTCATAGACAAAACCTAACCAAATAATCTCTCAACTTCCCTCACATCATCCTAGAGGCCTTTGTATGATCATAAATCCATCTTAAGAAGCCCTTTTGATCAAATCAAAAAAAAATAACCCGAAGAAGAGGTAATGTTTTCCCCACCCTCTTTAAAGTTCCTTTATTCTTCAACTTATTCATTCATTGTTATTTCAATTATATAATAATAACTCTAGTATCTTTTATATACTGTGATGTTATTATAAATGGTACATTCATATACAGTATTCTATCCATCATTTTCATGACATGTCACATTACATGCGTACATACGGCCTACCGTTTCCACGTTGTGGTGTAATTGTTATTCAATACATTTTTATTTGGATTGGTATAATAATGATGTGTAATTCATGTAATTACAAAGAATAACATGATAATGATTCTGTATAAATTATATAACATCCAATTATATATGATTTTAATATAAAAAGAATGATATTATCACTCATGCGTACGTACGGACTACCATCTCCACGAACGCGATGCGATTCATTCCCCATATTATCCATACAAGTATAATTATCAAATTATGATTAAAATTAATGTTTATGGACTATATATATTTCTATATATGAATTATATACAACATATCCATAAAAAAATTACTTATGTAACAAAAGATATAATAGAAAACGAGTAAGTTAACACTCGAAACGACGTTAATACTAAGATATTATTAACAAAGAAATGTTAAAAGATCATATATCATATCAGATTAATGTGTATGATTATTTTATAACTAAATAATAATTATTTCACCATTCTACAAGAGGCTAACCTACCCTCTACCTATGAAATAGTACATAGCAAGGGGTTTCTTATCTCACTTTTAATTCGGTGAGATTTCAATTGTTCACCACTTATTTATTGCATGTGTTGTGTGTACTGCCCATGTTTCTATTCATTGTGTAATATAGATTAATTCATTTATATTTACATCATCATTGTATGATCCTTATTTCATGGGTGTATGTTTCGTATGTTACCAAATCAATAAGGGAATTTGAAATTTCAATTTCCACTCATTCACCTTTACGCATAGATCATTGATTATTTTACTCCGAGAATATTTGTGGAATAACTATTTATTTGATAATGTCATAATTTCCACTCCGCTTTCGGTGGATATAATTTTGATACACATAATCACTCAATTTATAAATTCCCATTTCATCGGTATGAACTTGATAAGAGTACTTTTTACTCAATCTCCATTTGTTGGGTTAAACATCCAATTTGTTGGTGTTGTTTTTACAAGAATATGTGTGAGTGTCCATTGATTGTTTACTCAAAATATACAATCATATTGAGTGTATTTATATTTTTCACACATATTTATGTCATCGATTTATCCTTAACCTATGGTTACGACCTTTATGGGAGATTTCATCTCAATTTACATTTCATTGAGACTCCTTTGTTGTTATACTCCAAATAACTTTTATATGGTGTATATAATGTAATTTTACATAGTATACCACAAATACCTTTATTCTCATTATATTGTATGTTTTTTATTATCTCAGTTATTTTTATTCATGTGTCTCTCTTTTGGTTAGGAACTCTAACTAAAATATCATTTTAAAATGTTTTAATGATTTATTATTCTAAATCTTTCTCATTAATTTCCATGTTTTAAAAATGGTTTTAAGGATTTATTTATATGGACATTAAAGTTTTCAAATCAAAATTCATTCTAGTTGTTTCAAAGTCATATGGGATACATTGTTTCAAAAATCTATTTTTAAATGGCTTCATGACAAATATCACGAAATTTAAATATATTCAAGAAAAAGGGGATATTTATCTCTAATAGTTTTGATGATTATTTTCATCTATGTGAATATCCTTATTTATTATTGATTGAGGTTAATCTGTTACAATAAAATCTTTCATATTTTATTGAATGAGTTATGTTTGACTGAGGATGTGTTATTTTTATACCATTCATTGTTTGTGGAGAAAGTATTTATATTTTGTATTCTAGTTTCAATACGAATATTTATGTTATGTTACAAAATTTTCATATGAGGAATGCATTGGACATTGTAAGTGACAGGTGGATCCATCTATAGCTCCTTTATGCATCGGTAGGTTTAATGAGAAAAACTAGTTTCTTGACATAGTTACTAGAAAAAAGCATATTTGTAGTCTTGTCATGAGGCCTTGAATATGTGGTTATGATAGCCTGGCATTAAGAATTCCATCATTATGAAAGTGGTTGTTGATATTCCATGTGATTATTCATGTCACAGTTGTACAGGCACATCATGTA
This sequence comes from Viscum album, assembly GCA_963277665.1. Classification (NCBI taxonomy): domain Eukaryota; kingdom Viridiplantae; phylum Streptophyta; class Magnoliopsida; order Santalales; family Viscaceae; genus Viscum; species Viscum album. The sequence goes on along the minus strand of OY728162.1, from coordinate 792,820,340 downwards.
TTTATTAGTACATGATGTGTACCTTTTTACCTTTTTTTACTTATATATGAGTGGGTCACGTGTTATTTATGGACCTCTGTTCTTCTCTGCATGACAATGCTTCGGGATGACCCAGAAGCCTTCCTCTAATCTTCTTCATCCAGACTCTGATTGTTGATCTGTCAGTGACTGCGGGATCGTGTCTACGAGACAAACATCGTGAACCTCATTCATTTTCCCCCTTATTTGACTTCCTCGTCACAGTTTCCTATCAAGGGGATTGATGATGTTTTACAGGAACAACACTCTTTGGTGAACATCATCATAATGGTATATTCTACCTCATTCTTATTCCATCCTCGGTCTCATCATTATGTTCCTCCATGCCATGCTATGTCAAGTGACACCTTAAACCTTAATGGAGGCTCTCTTGGTTGTTAGTGTGGTTGTGCGACAACATCCACGGGAGGACATAGTCATCAGGAGAAGTGATCAAAATCCTTGTGCTGGCTGTTCAAACAGAAAGACATCAAAACCTATTTAGGTAGAGATCTTACCTTAAACTCTATCTCTTTTGTTCATCATGCTGGGTGGGTATCCTCTTGTTTTCATGATATATGGGTGAACCATTAAATAAATATAATAACTGGTTAAAGAACATTTCTGGGTAGATTTTATTGATATTGTTGTTCTATTTCTAGCAATTCTTATACTTTTATTATGTTTTGAATTGAATAGGCTTATGCCTAATAAAAATCACGGTCATTGGGGCCCTTTGCTTGCGCAATTAAATGTTTCCATGTTTTTCTAGATTGTTTTGTGGTAAGAATTTCTTAGAATGTGGAAATTAGTTAATCATATAATGTTGGATGATTAAATGAATGTCTGGAAACCTTGTACGATCACCCCAGTTAAACTAAATGAAAGAATGATTTTTTGGGTTCTGGTTGATGTTTAATTATGTGAAGGGGTATTCCGTGGGTTGTTGTGGAATGCGTGCACAACGAGGCTGCAATTGGCTTGGTTATTGGTCGTTCATAAGAATAAAAGTGGAAGAGTTATCTAATTAATTGTGGGGAATGGTAGTTTATTAAATGAAAAAAATAAATTGAATTGATTGGCTGATACAAAAATGGTATTTTGTTTCTTGTGTTTTCACTAAATTTATTTGCGGTTGGAAGGGATATGTTTTATGAACGATTGAACTGGTTTGTTTGTTGTTAGATTCTTGGTAATAAAGGAACTGATAAAGTAAAACTTTTGAAACATGAAAAGCTTAATGGGGTTTGGGGCTGTTTATTGTGTACATACTTTCGAGGTAGCAGTGCCGAGGCATGTGCTCATTTGGTATCGGATTGAGAATCCGTCAGTAGTAGCATAACCCTGAAATTATGACTGTCATTTTAAGACCAATGATGAATACAGTTTTATGACTCATGTCTCGGGTCAATAAAAAACCTATTATTAATTGAAGTTATTATTATCATTAGTAACATGGAAACCGTGTGACGTGTCGTGTGTTGAACAGTCAAACAATGTAACTGTTGTACAGTGACATTAAGTATTCATTAATACACGATGCATACCGTTTTACCATTTTTTTGCCTATATAAGAGAGGGTCACATGTTATTTACGAACCTCTCTTATTCTCCGCATGACGATGCTCCCGGATGACCCAGAAGCCTTCCTCATATCTTTTTCATCCAGACTCTGATCGTTGATCTGTCGGTGACTGTGTCATCATGTTGTTGACTTGAACATTGTGAACCTCGTTCCTTTCCCTCTTCTTCTACTTCCTCATCCCATTTTCCTACCAAGGAGATTGCTAATATTTTACGGGAATGACACTCTTCGATGAACGTCATCATAATGGTGCGTTATACCATGTTCTTATTCATTCCTCGAACTCCTCTTTCGGTTTCTCCTTGCCATGCTATTAAAAGTTACACCTTAAACCTTAATGGAGTCTCTCTTGGTTGTTAGTGTGGTTGTACTGCAACATCCATGGGAGGATGTAGTCGTCGGGAGGAGTGATTGAAATCCTTGTGGTTTTTGTTCAAGCATAAGGACATTAAAACCTATTCAGGTAGGGATCTTACCATCTTCTATCTCTCTTTTGTACATCAGGCAGGGTCAGTATCCTCTTGTTTTCATGAGATATGGTTGAACTAGTAAATAAATATAATAACTAGTTAACGAATTGATTTGGGGAGATTTTATTGATATTGTTGTTCTATTTTCATCAATTCTTATCCTTTGATTATGTTGTGAATTTAATAGGATTATGCATACTGAAAATCACAGTCGTTGGGGAATTTTTCTTGCTCAATTAAATGTTGCCATGTTTTTATGGGTTGTTTTGTGTATGGAATTTCATAGAATGTAGAAATTGATTAATAATGTAATTTTGGGTGATAAAATGAATTCCTGGAACCCTTGTACGATCACCTCAGTTAAACATAATGAATGAATGAATTTGTGGGTGTTGTTTGGTGTTTAATTATGTGAAGGGGTGTTTCGTGGGTTGTTGTGGAATGGGTTAGAAGCGGGGCTACAGTTGGCTTGGTTATGGGTTGTACATATGAATAATAGTAGAATAGTTAACTAATGAATTATGGGGAATGGTAGGTTATTAAAAAAATCAATGGAATTGATTGGATGATAAATGAAAATGGTGTTGTGTTGCTTCTGTTTTCCCTAACTTTATTTGTTATTGGCAGGGATATGTTTTATGAACGATTGATCTGGTTTGGTTTTTGTTAGTTGCTCTGTATTTAAGGAACTAATAAACTAAAATTGTTGTAACATGAAAATCGTAATGGGGTTTGGGGATGTTTATTGTGTGCATACTTTTGAGGTAGAAGTGTCGAGGCATGTGCTCTGATCTTTTATGTAGAATCCTTAGGATGGGCTGAGTGGTTGATATAATTATTAAATCCGTAACTTTTATGTTTATTTTATGCACCCCACCAATGTTTAACACTACGTACCAAACACCCGTGGGATGGGATGGTGATATTATTGAACATCTAAAGGATGGATGGTTACTGTTCTTCCCGATGCTCCCTCGTCCAGGGTCTATACCCCATAATCCTTCGGGAAAGTTACGAAAGATGTTTCCAAGGAGTCTTTGGGATGAGGATGTGATATATTCCCAGGTGTCTTCGGGATGAGATGTGATGTGGTTCCTTGGTGTCTTTGGGAAGAGATGTGATGTGGTTCCCAGGTGTCTTCAGGATGAGATGTGTTTATGGCCGAGGGTTGAGTGTTAGAGGGATACTATAATGGTTGAGGATTGAGTGCTGGCGGGATACTATAATGGTAGATGATTGAGTGTCTGCGAGATACTATGAGCTTCGTATGGAAAAGATGCGGAACTGGCTAAAGAAGAGGGGGAAGCCTCGGAGCGTTAGGTGTGAGGGATTGATTAGTATTCAGTGGGAAGGTGGTGAGGGGTACCAATAATTCGATAATATTACTATACTACTCTATTGACTTGCTATATTTGGTGATTGTGACTTGTGGGGTTGGGTGGATAGATTCCTTGCTAGGTTTTGGGTCCTTATATTTTCTCAAGGGGCATTAGGATGTCTCCTTACCTGTGCACAAGATCTTTAGGTTTTCCTACTAAGTATACATGTACGATCACCCTACGTTTAATTTTTCGTTTTCAAGAGGACATTAGGGACCGTGTGGTGCCTTGCTAGTTGGGAGTTGGATTTTCATTGGTTTTAGTTTTTTCTGCTTTTTGGTATCGTACTTTGGATATTTTCTTCAACTTGTAATTTTGTCAGTATTGTATAAAACAAGCATACAGGTTTGGTTTTGGGTTTATTTTCATTTACATGTCCCTTTTTATTTTGGTGTTTGACTTGTACTTTTTCCTAATATTTAATAATAAAAGGGTAATGACTCCCATATTTGTGAAAACTCCTACCCTTGGTGCTAGTCACCACTCTAGGGCCTACTGGAGGTGGGACTTGGGGGGTCATTATCTCCTTTTGACCATTTCCAGCTCAGGAGGGGCAGCTTTGGTGGGAGTGGGTCGGGAAAATTCGACTAGTAGAATTTCCATGTGAATAAGTAAATGGAATTATTTCATTTTATCTATTCCATATTATTTTGAATTTCACGTTTAAAAGGCTTTTGATTCAGTTATACATTGCCTTAAATTTTTATGTTTATTTATGAAAGTTCCGGTTATATTGTTTTCCTTACTTGTAATCTGATCTCACCCCTTTCTTTGTTTTCTTTTTCCCAGGATGTGAAGAAGTATTTTATGAATGACTTGTAGGGATAGTATGAGGGGATATGAGTGTGGACTATGGAGACTATGTTGTTGTAGTTTTTATTTAATGATGTAATGTAAAATTTATTAATGTATATAGTGATTCCAAGTCTACTAAACTAATCGGTATTTCTAGTAATGATCATTTGTGATCATGCCAATGTTATGTAATAATACACCGACTCTTGGTATTTGGGGTCTGGGCATTACATTAACTACATTTAAACCTCAATCGTTGCTTTAATACTCTAACTATATTTAAAATATTAAAATCATTTCATTTCACCTAATGGAAACCGAAATGATTATTTCCAAATCCCAAATTTCATCATTTAAGCAACCCTTCCACTAAGAAATCATTAAAATATATAAACATACACACACCAATTATTAAAATATGGGTCTCCCAACCAAATAATTTATGAAGTAATCACCTTCTTATCAATACCATTTTTTCATAAATTCAAACACCTAATTTTCCTTTAAATAAATTTAGGTAAATTCATTTATTACATTGAAAAATAATAACCTGATCATTTAAAACCGTGATTTGAAAATTAAAATTGATATTATATACAAAAAACATGGGAACGACATGATTAAAATGGAATTAAAAATAGAAAAAGTCCAACAAATAATTGAATGGTGGATTTGTGTCTCTATACTGAATGGAAAAATGGATAGATGGGCCATGTTCCAACTACACAACTAGTACTTGGATTCATCATGAATCCTACACTCCGGATCTATATTGTTTTCCAAGCACTAAGATCTCACCATGTACCCCCATTTCACTCCCCTTATCATCATCCAAAATAGAATATAAGAAAAAAAATCATATATTAGATGTAAATGATAGAAACAAAAAAATGAATACTAAAAACATTAATTTACATTACAAATCAAGGCATCAAATGCAAAAGAGTTGGATATAATAATTATTTATATACAGATGGTGTTCCAATAGTCTAATCTATAATCTGAAAATACACCCAAATAATAAATGGTTCTCCAAAAACCTAGGCCCATATATGAACTAAACCTATTTTACTATTTTGTTATTATCCAAATTAAACTTCTCATCTTTCAAATGCCCATACTAGCCCATGGAAAGGCCCATGGGGTGTTCACGATCCACATAGGATGTAAATAAGCCCTAGGTAATATGAAAAATACTATTTAGGGATGATTTCTTCAAAAAAATATGTTAAATTAATAGCATACCATTGACTCAAAATTTTAGAATGATTCAAATATAGATTGGATGATCATGAATAATAAAATAAATTATGATAAAGAGAAAATAAATCACAAACAATAAATCATTATATCCTCCAACGTCCATTAAAGAAATAAACCCATTTGTTGAAAATATATAAATACACTTTCATAGAAACCCCTGATATGATAAAGTAACGAAAATTTGACTAGATGATCACATGGATGAAACAATGGAAAAAAATAAAAAGATAACTGACATACATCCAAGTTACTCAATGAATAACCATACAACCAAAACACGAGAATAATTGTTAAGAAATCTAGAGATTCAAAAGAACATAACTTTCCAATAGGTGTGATCATGGAGGCCTAATATGCATTCTCCCCTGGCACTATTCATAATCAATAAAAAATATTACCATTTAAATCTAGTTTGAAAATGAATATATAAAATTATTTTTCTAAATTCAAGCATAAGAAAAATAAAAATCAAGTATATTCCATTTTATAAAATCTACACTTTCATTTTATTAAATGAAACACTCGATTAGAAATGTTTTAATTTTCCTATAAATATTTTAATATAATAATTTCTTTTAAATTTAATTTAAATAATTGTGTTTTAATGAAATAATTTTTTTTAAAAAAATTGTTTAAAAAATCCTCACGGAATATTAGAAAAAAAAACGGAATATTTTCAGAATAAGAAGAAATAATAAGACTAGCATCAAAAGTAAAATAAAAATATTAATGGGAACCGAGGATCGTATGGTATAAAATAGGACCTGAAAAAAAATAATAAATATGACTGATTCTAGATAACAACAATCGTCGATAAAAACCAACATTTCCCAACCCAACATAATTGAGGGATAAAAAAAAAATAGTTATGCATAGTCTATCTCATAGTCATTACATATATCATGATCTTGAACTAGTGTAGCATGCTTATCTATTGATGTCACCTAAAAACCCATTTCGTCTATTGAAATAAAAATGTAGTGTAGGATGTCAGTCCTTAATAAATGACACAAAAAAGAATAATAACTCACTATCACCATTGAAGATAATTTAAAAAACAACTGATCTCATTAATTTGCAATAATTAACAATAATAATATATACCCATTTGGGAAATAAATATTTAAGCGATATCACTTTTCAAAAACATAAAAAGGGGATGAATTATGGTGACCTTAAAAATTATGTATGAAAGTTCAAGCTGGCCCTTCTAATATAATTTTGCAAACCATGTTATAAAAAAATATTTTAAAACCATTAACACGACTAAAATGAAATATCAACATAAAAAACTCATCCCAAATTCATTAAAGGAAAACAACTACATTAAAACCCATGTGATTCTTATAAAAATTAGTTTACATAATTATAAAAACATTTTTAATATTAAATCCATTAATAAACTCGATTGGTGAATTTTAAAAAAAAATTGTGTTATTGGTAATTAACAAAGAGATTTAAGTCAAATATTTTAAATGAAAGGCCCTTAACATTCCCTCTAAACAAAGTGAGATGTGGTTTCCCTTTTCAAAATTTTCATAGATGAATATTATAATAATCATTAGGCATTTAAATTTTTTAAAAAATAAATAAATAATGGTTCAATTTTTATAAAGAGTTATGTAATAGAGGAATCCTACCTATATCATTATAAACTTGTATTCCTTGATGAATTTCAATAGAAAATGCTTCATAGAGAGCCACACAAGACGTAGGTACTAAAAAATTAAAAAAAACCTTCTTATTAAGATAGATCCAAAAAACAACATAACCAGGGGGAGAAGATACAACATGATGAAATTAAAAATAAGGAGGAAATTAAAGAGGACAAAGTTCATAATTTGAAGATACATACTCAAATCATGAATAAACCCTTGGTAATTTATATTTTAAAGATATGAATTTATGGAAATAGGAATAATCAATGATCCATGGGTGGTTCATCATGTGAATAATTGAAAGAGGAGTGAGTTGCTGAATTTAATTTATGTTGGGGTAAAATACGGATTCCCAAAAATTAATACAGGGGGATATCACATGTTTTGGAGGACATATTAACCAAACTATGCATACCTTACTGAGGTACCAAGAATATGGCGCATGGTTAGAATAATTATGTTCCAACCATGTCATTAGATCTTAAAAAACATGTACTCATGTCACATGGATGTTGCAAGATATGTAATAATTGTCCGAAGAACTATTTAATATGAACTACACACTCGAAAAAAATAAAAATGCAATGGAATTTTTCCCGAAGGGTGAGTGAAATAATAGAGACTCAAAAATAAATAATTCAAATAATATAATAGTGGAAAACAGATGTTGTATTGTGACACACATGTATTACTAAAATAGTTCTATTTTAACTATATAATGGAATGTGATGGATCACCAATCCAAAAATAATTCACAACATACTTTTTCTCTCCTATACAAGGAAACATGTTATTAATACACCAATACATATCATGATCAAAAATTATAACAATTCAATCCAAATTACAGTTTTATAATTTTCATAATTCCACGGATTGAATGGGAGAGACTTTCTTCACATATTTTCTCTATTTATCTTTAGAAAAGAGAATCAAGATTCCCATATTAAAGAATTAATTCAATGAATTTCAACTGAGAACATTTAATCTATTCAAATATAACCATTTGAGATAGTACAATAGATCATAACACAACAAAACAATAAAAAACAAGGTATTTTCATACTTTTCAAAACATCGCCATCATGAACATAAAAATATCTCTCTAGGTTAAACCCAAATAGAACATACAACAACATATTATTCACTTTTATTAAAGTAACAATAATTGAAATTTATTAAGAACACATAATATATATACATAAAATCTATTTCATTAATTATTCACATAAAACCCTCAATCTCACATGTAGTTCCCACATGAATGGAATGATTATTGAATGAACAATAGATTCCATATACCATAACTGTAAAACCACTGATCAAAGATTAATAACTAAATAAATAATTAATGTCATATTACCAAAATTAATGTTAATTTTATTATAATATCTCAATTATATATAGATATTATTAATTAAAAATTCATGATGTCATTTCAGCTATTTCCTCACTTCATTATTACTTCGTTGTAAAGAACTGCATATTTCATGGATTATCACTCAATATTATAGTAACAATATATTTGACCCTCTCATATAAGTGAATATATCATAAAACTCAATGTATAACTCTAAAAAACATATGTTTTCATATATGTAATAATTATCATCATAATTATCTACTAATAATTCTTGATTATAAGAATATTGTAATTATATTATCGATTTACTCTTCCCATATTTTAATAAGAATTTATACACAAATCTAGATTTTCTTTTCAAAATCATATAAAATTTACAAAAGTGAATTACCCCACATAATATCGACCAAGTCATCACAAAATAATTTAAAAATTATGATTCAAAATCAATTTCACTCAACATTATCCTCTATTAAATTAAACATTATTCTCTCTAATTTTCCATGATTTATTCGCACCTAAAAAATTCATTATTTAAGACAGTATATCTCCAACATCGAATCCATAATAAATTAGGTCATTAGATGTTAGGAATACTAATGCCACCCAATAATATCATTCATAATGGTTGAAAGTATATTAGGAAGACATAAATTTATATAAAAAGTGCATGGTCTTTAATACATTTAACTGACCATGATAAAATTAGTCCAAGCCCATGAATGAAACCTAGTAAAACAACAGATACATCAATATTATATAGCATAATCACATTAAACTATTCATTATTTAATATCAAATATCATTAGAAATATAAATAATAAACATGATAATAATAATTTAGTAAATTATTTATATACTCTATAAAGTTCTGAATTTCACATGTCTTAATTATACCTTTAAAAAATTACATATTACCTTATCAAAGAATACATCATGCTTAAAAATATTAATCAAAAAAGAAATATATTTGTATCCCTATAATTATAATACTAATAATTATTATACTATATACATTTCCATCAGATAGTTTAACCTCTCTGTTAGCCACCGAGAAATCTCATTAAAATGAATTTATGATAAACTAATTTGTCGCATTGAAGAAAATAATCCACCAAAATTATATATCGGTGAAATAAACTACATATATCAAAGAAAATTTATATGATGTCTTATCAGAAAAAAAATATCAATGTAATATAATGTAACATACTTATATAATTACTATTGTTGAGGTTACTAAAACTATGGAACCATAATATTCATCATATCATAATCAACCACAGATAAAAATCTAATAGATTCCAATTCAGTTATACAAACACTAAACTACATGTATAATTCCTTGATATTTGGAATAACATATAGGCATGATTTCTAAAATATTACATAACTCATAATAGGGAGTTAAGATAAACTTATTGACATAAAGATATCGCTATAAATGCATGTAGGAAATTAGTAATGAAACTAAATTTTGGAGAAAAGGAATTTGATCTATATCAATGTTTTAATTTTATTTTTAAATAGATATATTTTTAAAATATGATTGGGAATAATAATTCTGAAATTCATCAATGTAAAAAATATAAAAATTTTATGTATGATAAACATAAAATTAAGAATACAACATTTACTCATGTAATCCCAACATAATCGCCTCTGTTTCAAATTATTCAATATTGAAGGAACCAAATGATGATCCCTATAAATCTTCCACACGCCACTATAAAATCCAATTTTATTATCCTTAAACTAGTATTTTTTATAAATAAATTAATTGTTTTATGATACATGTACCACAATTATATGAATATAAACATTACACAGGTGGAGGAATCAACCTGATTTCATTTTTCTTTTTTGTTTCTCTCATTATTGTTTTATAGAAGTCATGTGGGGACTTAGATTCAAGTAAATTATCTAGAAAAATATTCATGGGGTCTTAAATAAGTTTTTTTAGAGGTTATTAAGATTTATTTTAGTGTCTTATGAACTTTTAATTAGAATAATCCTCATGCATGACCTAAAATGAAATTTATGACTGTTTTAAATTATTGAAAATTTATAATTTATTTCACTAGTAACATGTAATAAAAAAAATGTCAAGTGAAGAAATAAGCACCACTACCACACCTTGTTCCTCTCAAATATAAATAATAAAACTTGAATAATCAATATTAATTAAAAAAACTATATTCCATGATTGATTATTTTAATATTTAATAACTTATGACTACTTTGATAAATATATTTAATTTTAATTATTCTAAAATTGATTTATATATAATTAAATTTATTTATTAATTAACTTATGATCAATCAAACTATTCTATTAACCGATTGATAGACATGAAAACCACTTCATCCTAAACTCAAATTCACCAAAATTTCTGAAACATATCGATAAAAATTGCCTATGAAAATCTTGTACCATATATAGATAGTGTTTATTGTTTCTCGTAGAATATTATGTGTTTCTAAAAAACTAAGTCCATAAAGAGACATATATTTTTTCATATATATAAAAACTTACTATTAGATATTAAATTCTATTATAAAGTCTTCATCGTACAATATTTCATAAATATGGATAAATTCTTTGTTTTAATGTCCTGTAATTGTTTATTTCCCATTATTTGATAATACATGATTTAATTTACTTCATTTACGATATTAATGAATTTATTCGAGGAACACACTTCCATGTCGAATTACAAGTGATATCAAAATACTATACAATGATATGATTAAACTAGTCTTGATCATTCAATCAATTTCATAATTTTAATAACAAACTAAATGAAAATAACTCCCTAAATTCATACAATGTTTTGGTTTTCATGATATATCAATGTATATAATCAATGATATATATTTAAAATTATATCAAACTAAGGGATAAATATACAGGCTCATATATAAGAATATCCATCAAAATCTTAATCTATGGGTTGTTCCAATTTGAAGGATTTTCCTCATGATCTCTAATACTAAAGATCAAAAACTGTGAAAATCAAGAGTAGAATACTCAATAGTTACAGTACAAGAAAAAACTTCCATTGTGGTTGTTTATCAGTAGATGTTTCAAAAACCACTACAAATTAAACACATAATCCCCATACCATTTCAAATAGTTTTATAAGTGTTAGTTAAAAACAATAACCATGTAAATAAATATTGGTGTCAATTATTTTAAAACCCAAAAATAATATTTTTATATCAATATTTGATTACAATCATTTTTTATTTAAACCCATTTTTTATAGTCACACCACATATCCTTTACTTTTTTCTATCACATGAATCCCTATGGTCCTCCATCCCTTGGAAAAAAATCCCCACTACGTATTCCCCTATAATCCTCATTCAATACAATTAACCACCCATTCCCTTTTCCTTCATTCTATAAACCCCTCTAATATTTCTCAATCTCATCGTCCCGTTATTTTCCTTAACAACTGTTTATTTGATGTGGATTATCCTTTTATATTATATGGAACATAAACCTATTAACCTTATCTGTACATTTATTCTAGGTACATGTTATGTTTCTGGAATAGTTGCTACTATCTTTTCATTTTTATATTTTGGTTGCAATGAACTGAATTGGAATAATAGATGCATTTAACACTGTATATTTGACTTGATGGATATAAAAGTTTTTTATTATAGTAAATTGTGGATTTTCTGATTAATGATGTTCGGATATATATATACCTTTATTATTGATTTTAAATTATATTTAATATATATAATAAAGATATATTTCTTTATTATTAGGGTATTTTTTAGTTTCCTTTTAAATTTTGTTTATGCATTTATAAATTATGTTTTATTTTTTGTAGTTTAGTTGTTAATACATTATAGATTAGTCTTTCTTTTATTCTTTCATATATATTTATCTACATGTTAATTGATATACTTATATCATAAAATATGAAATTATAAAATCAATTGATTGTAATTATATTGTATTTTATGGATAATTTTTAATTAAATTTTATAAATTGTTATATATTATTCTGTGATATGTTTTAATTATCTACATGAATTTTTTTAACTAAGGTGTGTCATATTTATTATGGAGATATTAATTAGAAGGGTATATGTAACACCCAAGACTTTAATAAGAAATATTTTGTTTTTATATTATATAAATAATCAAAGAAATCATTCACTACACACAACACTAGATTGGCTTGCTTTATATGCAATCACGACCTTCCTTGATAGCTTGCGTCGTACGCAATACATAGTTTCACTAAACAATGATATGCTATTAAAATATTATTAAAACTATCCATTATGAATCTTAATAACCACATTTTGAAATTTTATAAATTTTATTTTTCAAAATGGACTGCATTTTTGGATTCGAAATATCAAAATTATCTTAGGGTGAAATTTTGGTTTTTTCTGAAAATGTTCAATTTTTTATGAATAGTGAAAACACCAGGTTACTATTTAAAAACCAAATTTTTATTTAAATATAAATTTATTTTATTTTAATTTATTTTATGTCCAAATTGATACATAATACCTATATAAGTTCAATTCAATTCATTGGAGTAATTTTATAATAATTTTAGATATATAAATATTTTATTGAACTTTTCACCGTCTTTTACCCACCTCATAGGAGAATTTTAAAATTTACATAAAACATAATATTACCACTTTTTTGAATGGAATTTCAAAAATCTGAGATACATAGTTGATTTCAGTAAATAAAATGTGGTTCAATGAGATAAAAATAATTTTTAGTGAATAGTAACTTTTTAATTTTTTTTGCCACGGTTAAAAGTAAAAAGGGTAATTAAGGGTAAAAATTATATTATTATTACAAGAACACATGTTATAATTCTATTGGATAAGTTTAATTCGTCCAAAAACAACCTTAGGAATAAAATATGACCATTTAGGCCCACTTGGATTAGATTAGGACATTTATTATTAATTTATTTAAAGAAGGGATAAAATAGTTAAAATCAACATTTAATAAATAAATCATTTTTAATATAGGTTTATACATAAGATATATTCGACTATAAATATTAATTAGAAAGCTAAAATGATTTCCTACATAATCTTATTTTATTTATAATTTATAGACATTAAATTATTTAATTTATTTATGACACAATGATGATTCAATAATTATCTTATTAATTAAATATTGATATAATTGATGTTATAAATACCCAAATAAATGTAATTTGAGACTATTTATGAATTACAATAGTTTTGTAGGTTAATATGACATTTTATTAATTATTTAAGTAACTTTTTTCGAATTAATATTTCTGTTATGATTTTCACAAAAAAACAATTACCAAATAGTGTCAAAATTTACATAAAATAGTTTTTAAACAAATATTATATTATTATTTTGTATTTTATTCCTAAAAATCTAAGGTTCATCCAAAAGACGTATATAAGGTAATATATGTTAATAATATTCAACTTGGGGTTTGTTTGGCTTGTTATAGTAAATTTATTAATCTTATAGTGTAATTAAACAAAAAGACCCAGTAAAAGTAAAATTATCTAACATAATGTTAAACCTAAATGATAAGGTTAAAATAGTAACCTAAACTTGTCCAAATTCTATTGTATTAGATTATTTCGACCCATCCCAACCTTATCTTCGAAATAAATCAATTTGGAGCTATTTAAAACCAAATATGACTTTATAATAAAATAATATTTTTAGTTTTTCCATAGGTGCCCCTCTTCGACCTTATAAAAGGGCACCACTTCCCTCTCTTCGTCACCCCACATTGAACATTCAAGCTCAGACAAAACCTGACAATTTCTCCTCTACACTTCCTTTGAAACATCCTTGAGGTCCTGGTATTCTTCCAAAACCAATTTTAGTGCCTTAAAAGGAGGTCTCAAAGAGGCGCTTCAAAAAACAGGTAATGTCTGTTACCGATTATTTCAAATTTATTTATTATTACACTTCTTCTTATTTAGTTGTTTAATTATGAATTAATAACATAAGTATCACACATATACTGATATTTTATTATATTTATGAAACAACCCTATTTCATCATCTATCTATCCAATGGAAAACGAAATCACCGTGCGTGCGTACGTACGGAATACCGTCTCCATACCCTGGTGTAATCTATTTTCCACCACCACCTTACATGGATGGGTATAACGGTGTAAATAAAAAATATATATGATTATTTTAAAGTGATATTGATTCTGAAATAGTATACATACACTCTAATACAATTCCACAATCATGGGAATGATATCATCGCTCGTGCGTACGTACGAGATACTGTCTCCACGATGTGATGCGACTCGTTCTACAAGATTTCATTGCATAATGATTACATAACTGAATTGAGTGAATAAATATGATATATATTACACTAATACCATTCTGTAAATGAGTTATCTATAACCTAAAAAGAAGAATAATAATTTATTCGACAAAACACGCATAAGATCAAAAATTAATAAACACCCGAATAACAAGTAGCAATGAAATATTAATAATAAAGAGTTAAGAATATGACCATGTATGATACCAAAACAATGATTATGATTCTAGAATAAGTCAATAAGATTATTTAAATCATTATATAGTAGGAACAGATACTTACGAAGCAAATCGGACCTAAGGTAAGGGACAATCTAGCAATCTAAATTTTTATCCGAGATTGTTTATACTTCAGAAATTACTGGGGAATATTTATCATCCAATTCCATGTTACCTATATATTTGATATTTATATCCTTATACAACTTTTTAAGTCCAATTTTACCCTTTGGTGAGTTTTTAGTAAAAGATATGAAAGAAATCTTTTGTCGTTTTTCGTAAGAGGTACTTTTTGACTTTTCTGAAAAAAGAACGAGAAGAATGTTTTTTATCTTATATGACATGAATGGATTTTTAAAACATTATTTCCAAGAATATTCCTTTACAAGTTTTCAAGTTTATTTTTCATCAACTTCTTTTATTTCAAAATGTTATGACATGTTATGTAAGGAAAAATGTCTTTGAATTAGAAAGGTTATTTTCCTCAAGAAAGGAGTTCAAGATTTTAATCAAAATTATTTTCCATCTAAGATAATATAGGGTTCAGTTTATATCCCTATTATTACATTGATATGATTATGTTGTGATGGAAATATTATTACGAATTCCTTTATCTTATATGAATTGTTTTATTATATCGCAATGTATAAGATTCCCATTTTTATTACATGTGTTAAGCTATGATGTATGGATTATGATTTTGTGGAACAAATAAGAATGGTATCATTATGAGATGGGTGAGACCTATATCTCCCTCCAATTCATTGGGTAATGATTTTATATCTCATTAGATAGACATGGCTGGAATGGTAGGTTAAACCGGTTCAGTGAAACGGGACTGAAACGAGGAGTGAACTCGGTTCAGAAATTGACTTTGACCACTAAGATATTCTTGGAAATGAGTCTTGACTAATAAGAAGTGATTCTCTATGATTATGTGTGTATTCCACAAAGTTTAATGTTTTATGTTATGATTATTGGGACTACATTTCACTACCGTGATTTATCCCATATTATGAAATTATGATCTCTTTTGTAAGGTAAGATTTCCATAATGTTATGTTCTTATGAATATGATGTGATTGATATATCTTTTGTTTACCATTACTGAGCATTTCAGCTCACCCTTTTGTATGTTTTCATTCCCCAGGTCAGGAAGAAGGTTATTAAGTATGATATGCCAAAAGAGACTGTAGATATGATGAAATAAATGGGAGACAATGTAGACGTTTATGAACCAGTTTATTATGTTTCCCAATTTCTAAAAACACTATACCTATACGGACCTTTCATGGTTTTGTTATATGTTGTAATAAGTATGCATCAATTTTGAAGTATTAACCATGTATGTAATGTATGGGTCGCTATAGTTGGTATTAGAGGAAAGGTATAGTCAACCTTTGGAAACTAGGATGTGAATGACTTAGTAAGAAACCTAAGGATATGTCTAAGCGTAGAAAAAAATCTTATAAATGGCCATGAAAAACCTATGATAAGACCTTAAGTGTGAAATTTTATTTTTGATTATGTGATTTTCCTATTATAATTAGTGTTTCTCACACTATTCTTCTTGGTTTTAGTCAATGGATGGAACCCGAAGGAACCGTGTTAATGCGGAATACGACGGGCAATGCAATGATTGTCCCCCTGAGCAACCAAACGTTTTGGGAGCTGGAATGCAAAATCTTGTACCCATGCTCACACAAATTTCTCAAGCTATTAATCATGTAGGACTTACAAAATATCAAAGGAAGGAGCAACATTCTGTTTAATTATTCATGAGGCAGCGTCCACCATCATTCAGCAGGTCTACTGATCAATTAGTTTCTAAACAATGGATCAGTACAACTGAAAATATATTTTCAGTTCTGCAATTTTCTTAACATGATAATGTCATCTTAGCAGTTTATCGTTTGGAAGGTGAAGCTGATCAATAGTGGAATCTTATCAAGAATAAGAGTCCAAGAGATGAAATTGAGTCCATGGAATGGGATGAGTTCAAGAACTTATTTTTTAATAAGTACTTCCCATGTATTCTTCGAACAACGATGGGGAAGGAGTTTCTTGATCTAAAGTAAAAGGATTATGAATCTGTTGGTACCTACAAAGAAAATTTTACAATACATTCAAGGTACGCTTCTAGGATTATTATCCAACCTGAGATTAATATCGATCAATTATTTAGTGGCATAAAACCAAGTATTCGAAGGGCGTTAGCCATAAGGGTCTTCAATAGCTATGAGGAAATTGTTCGATGTGATCTCAAAGCTGATATGGAGTTTGGAGTAACCCATCAGTCAAATGGGTTTGATAAGAAGAGGAAAATGGAATTCAAAGGAAAATATAAAGAGCACAATGAAAAGAAGTTAATTTTTCCCTTATTCTCAATTTGTGGAAGGAAACATGGATGGAGTTTTCTTAAAGGGACATATAAATGATTCTAATTTTGAAACGAATGTTATCAGGAATTCGAATGCCGCAATGATGGGAAGAAGATGTCTAGTGATGCGAACTAATAAAAGGCTACATAGAGTGCACCTCCTACACTTCAATGTTTCAAGTGAAAGGAGTTATGGAATTATGCCAATAAATTCCCTAATCCAAGGGTTGTTGATGATGATCGACGTCAACAGACTCTTAAGGCTAAATACAAAGGAATGTCACATGCAATTTCTATCAGTGATGTTGAGTACAATAAAAAAGTGGTGAACGGTACACTTACCATCCACTCTAAAGTAGAAAATGTTTTATTTGATTCTGGATCCACCCACTCTTCTATTTTTGAATAATTTTCTATGGGTAACACCGTATTACCTAAAAAGTTAGATGTCGAGTTAGCTGTGAAAACCCCTAATGGAACAACAGTCGCATCAAAAGTTTATAATTCTTCCCATATTGAAGTTTGTGGGAAAGTGCTTCCTGCAAATCTTGTGATCCTTCTTATAGTAGAATTTGATGTGATTATTGGCATGGATTGGCTTTTTCAATATGGATATCATATCAATTGCCAAATAAGGTAAGTCACATTTCATATTCCAGATCAATCTATGATCGTCTATCGATGCAAGGATAAACAAAACCTTCCAGTGTAAATTTTTTCCATCTTATGTGTCTTGATTCCACTAAATGAAGGTTATTTATCTCAAATGGTTGGAGATAAACTCATGATTAAGAATATTTCCATTGTATAGGTGTTTTATTTTGTCTTTCCGGAGAAATTTCTGGGTCTTCCACCAAATCTTGAAGTAGATTTTTCAATAGAACTCGTACCAGGTTCTTTCCCTATTTCAAAGACACCTTATAGAATGGCCCCAATTGATTTGCATGAATTGAAGAAGCAACTCCAAGAGAATCAGGATAAGGGGTTCATATTCCCTAGTGCATCACCTTGGGGAGCACATGTTTTGTTTGTTAAGAAGAAACATGGATCAATGAGACTCTTCATTGATTATCGAGAACTTAACAAGATCACTATCATGAAAAAATATTCCCTCCCGCACATTGATGACTTAATTGACCAACTACACGGAGCTCAATACTTTTCCAAGATTAATCTTCGTTCAGGGTATCATCAATTAAGGGTCAAAAGAAATGATATACCAAATATGGATTTCCATATAAGGTGTGGACACTATGAATTTATAGTGATTAAATTTGGTCTTACTAATGCCCCTGCTATCTTCGTGGATCTAATGAATAGAGTCGTTAGAGACTATCTTGATCAGTTTTTCGTAGTATTTATAGACGATATTCTTGTCTATTCAAAGAGCATGGATGAAGATGAAGATCACTTGAGATTTTTGTTAAAGACCCTGAGAAAGGAGAATCTATATTCCAAATTTACCGAGTGTAAATTTTCGCTTCAAAAAGATGCATTTTTGGGTCGCATAATCTTAAAAGAAGAGATATATGTGGATCCAGCAAAAACAGATGTTATTGAAAGATGGTCGAGACCAACAACATTTACCAAGATCCAATATTTTCTTGGTTTGGCTGGATATTATCGAAGTTTTGTGAATGATTTTTCATGATTATCTAATCCACTCACCATGTGGACTCGACAAGGAGTTATGTTTGTTTGGACGGAGGAATGTGAAGATAATTTCAAGGAGTTGCAAAGAAGGTTATCCAGTGCACCCGTGCTCACATTGCCTTGTAGTGGAGAATGGTATGTGATATACAGTGATGAATCCAAGAAGGTATTGGGGTGTGTTCATTTGAAAAGTGATATGGTGATAGCTTATGCCTCACGACAGTTCAACATCCATGAGAAAAATTACCCAACTCATGAGTTGGAGTTAGCTATGGTAATCTTTGCATTAAAGATTTGGAGGTATTATCTTTATGGAGAAAGGTGAGACATTTATACTGATCATAAACGTTTAAAGAATATTTTCACACAAAGGGCTCTGAATATGCGCCAAAGAAGATGGTTGGAGATGATTAAGGATTATGACTTCTCAATTAATTACCACACTGATAAAGTAAACAAGGTGGAAGATGCATTAAGTCGACAAGAACAAGCTAGCTTATCCATTATGAGGATCACAAAAGATCTAATAATTATTTATTTACAAAGGATTGATCATGGAATTATAATGGAAGGGGAAAAATATTAACTTTCACAAATGAATGTTCAACCATCTATACATGTGAAGATTAAAGAGGCGCAGAAAGAATATGTAGAGTTACAAAAGAAGGTGAGAGATAATCCTGAATTCAACCTTGATTGTGATGGGATAATAATGTTGAAAAATCAGGTTTGTGTACCTCCCAACCCTTAATTAAATAAGGAGCTGCTAGATGAGTCTCATAGTTCTTCATTCTCTATTCATCCTGGAAGCACGAAGATGTATAAGGACCTGAAAGAGTACTTCTGGTGGGATGGCATGAAAAGAGATGTTGCTGAATATGTCTCTCAATGTTTGGTTTGTAAGCAAGTTAAAGATGAGAGACAAAAGTCTAAGGGGATGTTATAACCATTAACCATACCAGAATGGAAATGGCAAAACATCACAATAGACTTTGTCCCCAGACATCCTAAAACATCCAATGGAAATAATGCTATCTGGGTCACAGTTGATCATCTTACAATGTCGTCACACTTCATCGCTATTAAATAGGATTTCTCTCTAGATCAGCTTGCCAGGATATATGTAAAGGAAGTGGTAAGATTGCATGTAGTACCACTTTCTATTATATCTGATTGGGATCCATGGATTACCTTAATGTTCCGGAGATGTCTTCAGCATACTCGGGATAGAGAGTTGAGTTTTACTACTGCTTATCATCCTCAGACATATGATCATTCTTAGAGGACAATTAAAACTCTAGAAGATATGTTGAGAGATTGCTCCATGGATTCACAGGTGGTTGAGATCAACAGCTACCTTTTGTGGAATTTTCCTATAATAATAGCTTTCACTGCAGTATTCAGATGGCTCTTTATGAAGCTCTCTATGGAAAGAAATGCAGGACTACAACATGCTAGGATGTAGTTGGGGAATGAAAGCTATTAGGACCTGATCTTGATGATGAGATGGCAGAAAAGGTCCGATCTATTCAACAACACATTAGAGCAGCCCAGAGTCGACAAAAAAGTTATGCCAACAACCGAAGAAAAGGATTAGAGTTTGAAGTGGGTGATAAAGTGTTATTACGAATATCTCCTTGGAAGAGAGTAATGAGATTTGTAAAGAAGGGAAAGCTGAGCCCTAGGTACATTGGTCCTTTCAAAATATTGGATCGTGTTGGGAAGGTAGCTTACCGATTGGAGCTTCCACCGAATCTCTCTCTAGTTCATGATGTGTTCCATGCATCTCTCCTAAGAATCTACACACCTGATCCTTTACATGTACTCAGCTCAGAAGTCGTACCACTGGAAAAAGCTCTTTCTTATGAAGAAAAAGCAGATAGAGATTCTCGATCGTAGCGAAAATGTCCTAGGGAACAAGACCACTCGCTTCGTGAATGTATTCTGGAAGAACCACCAACTAGAAGAAGATACATGGGATCATGAGGATATGATTAGGGAGAGGTATCTTCATCTGTTTCTTACAAAGTGAAGAATTTTTAGGGAAAATTTCATTTTATGGGGGGTAGAATGTAACACCCGAGAATTTTATAAGAAATATTTTGTTTTTATATTATATAAATCATCAAAGGAATCTTTCACTACAAACAACACTATCTTAGATTTCTTTACATGCAATCGCGACCTTCCTTGATAGCTTGCGTCGTATACCATACCGAGTTTTACTAAACCACGATATGCTATTAAAATATTATTAAAAAGAGCAGTTATGAATAGTAATAACCACTTTTTGAAATTTTGTAAATTTTATTTTTCAAAATGGACTTCATTTTTGGATTCGGAATTTCAATATTAGCCTAGGGTGAAATATTGGTTTTTTTATGAAATCTATCAATTTTTAATGAATAGTGAAAACACTGAGATACTATTTAAAAACCAACATTTTATTTAAATAATTATTTATTTTATTTAAATTTATTTTAGGTAAAAATTGATACATAATACCTATATAAGTTCAATGCAATCCATTGGAGTAATTTAATTATAAATATAGATATATAAAAATTTTATTGAACTTTTCACCGTCTTTTACCCACCTCCTAGGAGAATTTTCAAATTTACATAAAACACAATTTTACCGCTTTTGTGAATAGAATTTCAAAAATTTGAGAAACACAGATGATGTCAGTATGTAAAATGTAGTTCGATGAGATAAAATAATTATTAGTGAATAGTAACTTTTTACTTTTTTACCAATATTAAAAGTAAATCGGGTAATTGAGGGTAAAAATGATATTATCATTACCCTAACACATGTACTAATTCTATTGGATAAGTTTAATTTGACCAAAAACAACTTTTGGGACAAAATATGACCATTTAGGCCCACTTGGATTATATTGGAACATTTATTATTAATTTATTTAAAGAATGGTTAAAATAGTTAAAATCAATGTTTAATAAGTAAATAATTTTTAATATTGGGTTATACATAAGATAAATTGGACTATAAATATTAATTATAAATATGAAATTATTTCCTACATAATGGTATTTTATTTATAATTTTTAGACTTTAAATAATGTAATTTATTTATGACACAAAGATGATGTAGTAATTATCTTATTAATGAAATATTGATATAATTGATGATATAAATACCCAAATAAATGAAATTTGAGTTTTTTTTGAATTACAATAATTTTTTAGGTTAATATGACATGTTATTATTTATTTAAGTAACTTTTTTCGAATTAATATTTCTGTTATGGTTTAAAAAAATCATTTACCAAATAGTATCAAAATTGACATAAAATATTTTTAAAACATAAATTATATTATTAATTGTTATGTTATTCCAAAAAATATATTGTCCTGCCAAATGGCTTAGATATTTTTATATATATTAATAATAAACAACTTGTGGTTCGTTTGGCTTGTTATAGTAAGTTTATTAACCTTATAGTGTAAGAAAACAAAGAGACATGGTAAATGTAAAATTATCTAACATAAATTTAAATCTAAATGATAAGGTTAAAATAATCATCTAAACTTGTCCAAATTCTATAGGATGATAGGATTTAGACCCATCCCCAACATAGCTTCGAAATAAATCAATTTTGAGCTATTTAAAACTGAATATGACTTTGTAATAAAATAATATTTTTAGTTTTTCCAAAGGTTTCCCTCTCCTCCCTTATTAAAGGGCACATCCTCCCTCTTTTCCTCACACCACTTCAAGCCTTCATGCATGGCCATACCCTGCCAATTTCTCCTATCCAGTTCTATATAAACATCCTAGAGGTCATGGACATCTTCCAAGTACAATTTTAGTGCCCTAAAAGGAGGTCTCAAAGAGGCGCTTCAAAGAAGAGGTAATGTCCATTACCGATTCATTCAACTTTATTTCTTCTTCCACATCTTTTTATTTAGTTGTTTCATTATGAATAAATAAAATCAGTATCACTCATATACGGATATGTTATTATAAGTATGAAACAACCCTATTTCACCATCTATCCATCCTACGGAAAACAAAATCACCGCACATGCGTACGTACGGAATACCGTCTCCAAGCCGTGGTGTAATCTATTTTCCACCACCACCTTATTTGGATGGGTATAATGGTGTAAATAATAAATATATATGATTATTGTAAAGTTATATTTATTCTCGAATTGTATACATACACTGCAATATAATTCCACGATCATGGGAACGATATCATCGCTCGTGCGTACGTACGGAATACCGTCTCCACGATGTGATGTGACTCGTTCTACATGATTTTCATTGAAAAATGATTACATAAATGAATTAAGTGAATCAATATGATATGTATTACACTAATACCATTCTGGAAAGGAGGTATCTATAACCTAAAAAAGAAGAATTAGAATTTATTCGACAAAACACGCATAAGAACAAAAAGTAATAAACACCCGAATAACAATTAGCAATGAAATATTACTAATAAGAAGCTAAGAATATGACTATATATGATACCATAACAATGAGTATGATTATGGAATAAGCTCATGAAATTACATAAATCATTATACAGGAGGTTCGGAAACTTATGAAGCAAATCGGACCTAAGGTAAGGGACAATCTCGCAATCTCAATTTTTTTCTGAGATTGTTTATACTTCAGAATTTAATGGGGAATAATTATCATCCACATACATGTTTCCTCAATATGTAATATTTATATCCTTATACAATTACTGAAGACCAATTTTACCCATAGGTTAGTTTTATGTAACACCTACGAATGTAATATTTTGTTGTTTTTCGTACGAGGTAATTTTTGACATTTTTGAAAAAAGTACGAGAAGAATGTTTTTCAACTTATACAGCATGAATGGATTTCTAAAACATTATTCCCAAGAATCATCATTTACATGTTATCAATTTTATTTTTAATCAACTTCTATTAGTTTAAAATAGTATGACATGTTAAGAAAGGAAAAATGTTTTTGAAGTATAAATGATATTTTCCTCAAGAATGGAGTTCAAGTGTTTTATCAAAATTATATTCCATTTAAGATAATATTGGGTTCTGTTTCTATCCCTATTATTACATTTATTTGATTATGTTGTGATGGAAATATTTTTATGAATTAATTTATCTTATATGAATTGTTTTATGATGTCACAATGATTATGATTCCCATTTTTAATACATGGGTTATGATATGATGTATGATTTATGATTTTGTGGCACACATAATAATGGTATCATTATGAGAAGGTTGGGACCTATATCTCCCTCCAATACATTGGGTAAATATTTTATATATCATGAGATAGACATGGCTAGAATGACAGGTTAAACCGGTTCAGAAATTGACTTTGTCTACTAAGATAGTCTTGGGAATGAGTCTTCACCAATAATAAATGATTCTTTATGATTATGTGAGTATTCCACAACGTTTCATGTTTTATGATATCATTATTGGGATTAAATTTCACTACCATCATTTATCCCATGTTATAAAATTATGATCTCTTTTACAGTGTATGATTTCTAAAATGTTATGTTCTTATGAATATGATGTGATTGATATTTCTTTTCATTACCCTTACTGAGAATTTGATCTCACCATTTTGTATTTTTTCTTTCCCCAGGTCAGGAATAAGCTTATTAAGTAAGATATTCCAAAAGAGACTATAGATATGGTGAAATAAATGGGAGACAATGTAGACGCTTTATGAACCAGTTGTTTATGTTTCCCAATTTCTAAAGACACTATACCTATAAGGTCGTTTCATGGTTTTGTTATATTTTGTAATAAGTATGCTTCAATTGTGATGTATTAACCATGTATGTAAAGTATGGCTCGCTATAGTACACATGGATTGAATTACTATTACAATACCTAGAATACAACTAATTATATTAAGGAATTGGAGGTGTTTTTTATTTTGGAATTATAAATTGATTTGTAAATGGGAGAATAAGATATCTACATATAGATTTTATTTTCAGAAGATAGTTTCCAATATATGATGTTTTTGTGAGCATGATATTTGAAAATTTTCCTATTGGATATGCTCTATTTATTTTTCTTGGGGAATTGATGATTTTATAAATATTAACATGATTTCATTATTAAAATAAACAAAATTTTAGACTAATAGTATTGAATGAATATCAAGACTTGATTAATGATGCTTTGACAATAATCATAACAAAATAATGATTGTATAGTATTAATAGTGTATATTTTTAAATTTTTATATATTAATACAATATATAGGTGGATTGATTAATAAAATAAATTTTATGAATTTGTGGATGATCGAAGTTGGTATTTTTTAGATATATGTATAAAATATAAACCATTTTCCCTTATACTGATGTTTTCCCGTATGGAGTTCTTATGAGGAAGTACAAATAAACAAATGTTAAGGATGTTGGTGATCATACATGATTCATTAATTGAATCTATGATTTCTTATTTATTTTATAAGATGAAGAATATTATTAACAATATATTTGTCAATTGTATAAGCATACATGAATGTCCTAATGACTGGATAATTTATCTAAGGGAATATTTTGATAAATAAGAGTTAAAATATGTCATATTATAGATGTAAGTTGATGAATAATGATGAAATGTTGAATTAATTGAATTTAAATAATAATATTAATAAAAATAATATTAATGATTTACATTACATTACATTAAAACCATGATTACTAGGATTGATTATATCATTTAAACCTATATATAAAATAAATTTTTGTTCCATGTAAAATAATAATCATAAGATTACAAATCATCCAATATAATTGAATGACTAGAAATAATTTTATTATTCATATCCAAATTTATCATTATATCCTATTATTTTATGTTTGTTATTTTATAATAATTGATTTAATCTATTCAGAACTCTATGCACAACCTATAATATTTTGTTACTTATTTGTATCTCTTACAATCTTCATAAGAGGAAGAATATGCAATGAAATTAATTCATTTTATTTATTATCAATATAGGAAAAAAATTCCAATAAATGACATAAATGTATACCTTTGTCCTCTTATAATATAATTTCAAGAGTTATAGGAATGTGGTGTAGATAGATATGATACATAAAATTCAAAAATGATCAACATATTTATTTCTCTAATGGCGAAGATTACAGATTTCTTGGTATTAGGAAAAGGTCTAGTTTTAATGCTCACACTCTCCAGGCATGTCAAGTTGGTAAATATGAATTCAAACCTAGAATAACACAACAAAGAAGAAATTTTTTTTTCATGCGTCATTATAAATTCTTATATTTATCTCATAGATATCATTTTAATATGTCATGAATCAATAAAGAAAATCATTATAGGCCACCAAAAAATTGTACTCATTTTCAATTTTTAAGTCACAATTGTTATATTTTGAAGAAAAATTTAGTAAATTGTATATGTTGAAATTTTTTAGGAATAGTTTCACATTTATTTATATGTTGTTTTTAAAAAAAGGAAGAAAGATAGTATTTTTTTCAAACCATCTTTTTGAGAATTTCAATTGTTACATCATAATCATAATTTTATGAACATTAAATTTAATGTAAGTGAAATTTATTTTATAATATTGAATTCTTCGTTAAAATAAGAAATTCATAATAATTTATATAAGGACATAGAAGAAATGATTTTAAAACATTATCTTTGTAAAAATGATAATTTAATGTCTTTTGAAGTGTTTTTTCTTAGAAATAATAATAAAAGTATGTTTTCTATTAAAGTATGAGAAAATGTCAAAGTTCCTCAATGATATTCGAGTAGCATATCAATATGAATTTAATCATAATCATTTTATATTACTTTTTCTGAGAAGTGATTAATATCATCTTTTTAGTGGGAAATTTATTCATTTGGTATTGTATAAACTATTATCGGAAAAAATAATTATAGTTGTATTTGAGTTTTTTAGATACAGTAAATAGATTTTTGTGAAAAAACTAAACCCTATTTAACATTAAAAATGTCAATATATTATTTTAATGATTTTTTTAATTTGGATATTATATTCCCTGTATCGTTTTCACTCTGATGGTTCATATATCAATGCCTTTGGATGGGGAAGTGAAAGTTAGATTGCTAATTCATTATCAATGGATGTATAAAATAGGGTGGTACTTTCATATAACTTATTAATTGATATAATAATAAACATTTCATAATCATTACATATATGGTTTATTATGAAATGTTTCTTTTTTTATTAGGTATATAGTTCATTAAAAGTTTTTTATAAGAAATAAATCTCAACCATACGGTTCCATTTCTGATGGTCATATAGTTTAAGCGAGTATTACCTTTTATTAAATGTGTTTTTATAACATTTAATCACTATTAAGTTGAGTTAGACATGTTTCTGATAACACAAATCAATTGTAGGCTTACAACATATAAAAAAATGCAATGTTATGTCATCTTGTTAGGGAAATATCATTTATTTAATTGAAAGAAATAGAGACCATATAATTACATGGATATGTGTTAATAAATAGGGATATTTTAAATCCATTTGTTATATAATTTGTTATGAAATCAAAGATATTAATTTGAAGTATAATAGTAATGGATAAAGAGATAATAAAATCTATTAACAAATACATTAGTGATTTCTTTCAACATATTCTAGGATCATAATCAATTTTATATTCATAATATTTAAATAAAATTATTTAATCTGTATGATTTTTTATATTTATAAATTTATATCATGATTATTGGTAATCAAGCTAGAGTTCTTGATTGTTTGATATATTTAGATTAATGACCTTTGAAAAAGTGTACGTTATTTATGATTATAATATTTATGCTCTATGTTTTATTAATTTTTGAATGATGGTGATTCTATAAAAAAATAGAAAATATTTCATAAAATTCTCAAGATTCGTGTACTCTAGATTGTTGTTTTTCATTATTGAATTAAATTATCATGGAAAATTTCTATTTGTGTTATTGAAATTCAAGAGAGTAAATATTTATTTGGGAATAAGGAGTTCTTTAATACAATTTAATTATGTTATCATACCTCTATTGATCAATATAGGTGTGCATATATAACATGATCTATATATTTAGGATTCGCATGCTAAAATTGTCTAAAATGTGTATAATAGATTCATTATTGGGGAGTTTGAGTGCATTCCATGACAGTAGAAACACATGATATGGGTGTTAAATTTGAATATTTTTTTATGACAATGAACTCTATTAGCATTATAAGTTTTATCTTTCTATCCTTGATGATATTGTAATAGTTTTTCTTGTCAGGGAGGGAAATATGATTAAATCAATATAATAATATAGGATGAAAATAATATGTTCATTTATGAATCAATTTATTTTATTATTAGTACTCTGTTAAATTATATATTATTTGTCTATTTAGAATATATCAAGTAATATAATATTTATCCATTATTTTAAATATATATTTAAAAATTTTTATATTGTATATCATGTTAAAACTTATTTTATATTATTTATGGATCGAATTTGGCTAAATCAGTAAAATTAAATGATAAAAAGTAAAATTTGAAAAATTTTATTTCATTAGACTCATATTATATTCTCCCACCTTCATAAGGAATTCTACAAAGTTTCATTATATCGAGATTCTATTTTCATTACTTGACTCTAATAAATTTACAAATAGGATCACTACACCGCACACCTCATCAAAATAACTCTCATTGTACCCTATGAAATAGTTTTCCTAATTCATTATACGATAAAGATCACTACATTATAATGTTTTACTTAAAACAATATATATCTCCACTACAATCAACTAAATACTAATTCCCTCTGTAAACACCCTATTAAGACTAAACACAAAAAATTACAGCAAATATTTCTACATAAATTGCATAACATAAGATAATATGCCAATAGAATATCTAAATTACAAATAAAACATTAGTTTTTTGATATTTGTAATAAATTATAAAAAAATGAATATTTTAATAAAGTCGTTCACTATATATATAGGAATTATAATTTTTACAAAATGGTGTTATATCTACCATTAGTGAATTTTATTTTATGATTATAAATATATACTAACCAATATCCAATACTAGGATAATTTTTTAAACACACCACAATATTGATGTATTTTGATTCGAGGATGTTAGGGGGATTATATGGAGTTTTTTTGGAGTGGTAATTGATTAAGAATATGATGTCATAATTACCATCCTGATGGTATTAGAGCATGGCGATTATTGTAATTAATTTTTAAATTTGAATGATTAATTTTTTACATTGTTTTAATGATTTTCCCATTTGACATATATGGGTTTCTATATGATGATTTTAGTATACTATAATAATAAATATAAGGAAATTCTCTTGTGAGATGATGTTCATTTCTATCATATATCTTGGCCAAAGAAACATTACAATCACATAGAATAATTATATATTTTTATAAACAAGTAAATGTAAGAAAAAATAAATATTTATAGTGTATTTTATATTATATTTATATCAAACGTATGTGTAATTATTTTTCATATCTTTTTCCAGACAGGAAAAAGTGAACTCCTCCAGAAATTTCAACCTTGATATGTGTTGTACTAAATTTGGTACATTTATATTAATATGTTTATACTATTTTTATATTTTTATATATATTTTTATACAAAATATGTAATGAAATATAATTTATATTTCAAATTCTATTTAACATAGGAATGAGATGTGTCGAAGGCTATTGGTCGAGAGGAACATGAGTAAAATATATCGTATGAGAGAAGTCAGCATAACTATTTGTGACAGAGTTCATATTGGATCCCTTTATTCATGTGTTGATTATTTTCTTGTAAAACATATATATGATTCCCTTGTAGTATTTCACTGATAAAAATATATTTATGTATTTAAAATTTTTTCTTATATAATGTTTATAATTATTAAATCAATTTTTTTTATAAAAGTATTTCAACATAAAATGTCAACAAGTTATATATATATCAACACTTTAAATTGATGATAGCAGTGTATATAGATATCCCTTATTATATGTTAAATTTTTAGTGTATAAAAATAGATTAAACCACCATTAAATAATAAAGTGAAGCTATTTTTTAGAATTTATTTTAACTGCCACTACCTACTTCTAAACAATCTCCAATTAATGGTATGACCTACTAAACCATTATGATATATTTTCATGGTAGTTATAAGGGCCATTAATTTATTAATATTTATATAGTTTAGATAAACCCATGAAAATATTTCCACAATATTTATATCTTCCACTGAATATTAAAAAAATAAAATAATTTAAATTTCCACATTCAATACAGAAACAATTTATAGATTAATAAATGTCTGTAAAGACCACAATTAGTAAAAAATAAATTTTATTTAATATTTGACTGAGTACACCACGGTGGTTTGAGAAAATTAAGAGAACCAATTTTTTGTGTTTTAAATTGCTTCTAGAATCCATTTCCCATGTACTATTCTGTTCGCCCCACAAGATAATTCCATACATAATCTTTGACCCATCAATTTTTTTAATCAAGATAATATGTCATATGTTTAACATAATTTCAATGTTTTCAATGGTTTCTCATTATAGATATGTTTTTATATTAATATTGTATACAACATTTAATATATATGAATTTCAATATCTATTACAGAAAGAAATTTATTCTCATGGTACATATAAATTATTAATATATCATAATCCATGCATTACAAAATAACAAAAAGTTTCATTTTCTGTTGGTCAATGGGAAAAAAAAGTTAACAAAACAAATAGTTTCACTAGATCCCGCAATTAACTATTCACATCATATTAACTCTCCAATGAAAAATATTGGTTCTAATAATATATATTGTCAGTAATTAGGAATAACATGTTTTCATATGTACATTTTACTAACTGTAAATTCACCTTATTATGTGAAACACATTAAGAGATGATAAATAAAAAGTATATTGCAAATAACCATTATAATAACCTAGAGTTCTTGTCTAGTATCACTACTGTAATATTATTATTATAAACATGATGAAAAATATACTTCTTTGTTATAATTCCATGATCTAGAATAATGATAAATATTTATAGTACTTTTTTTACTGAATTAGAATATGTAATATAATCTTATTCTATAAAATTGGTAACCAATATCTATAATGATCTTATGATTCTCATTTACATTTTTTAAATATAATACTTGATCATATTGACCTATTTATAGGGTTGTTATTATAACCCCTATATAAAATACTCTAATTATTCTACATGTATGATATACATGTCCCCTGTACTTCATATGTATTATTGGATAGTTATAATTACCAATCAATGGATTTCTAATGAATTTTTTTTAAACATTTCTCATGATTTATACATAGGAAATATAAAATCTAGTATATAATAATGAATATGTGAAAATTCCATCACTAAAATATATTTTGTTTTATTTATTTTATTAATCTCTAGATAATTATTATAATACAAAACCATGTAATTATTTATGACATGTGAAATTTTAATACAAATTACTCAATT
The DNA here is from genome assembly GCA_963277665.1 of Viscum album. Taxonomy (NCBI): domain Eukaryota; kingdom Viridiplantae; phylum Streptophyta; class Magnoliopsida; order Santalales; family Viscaceae; genus Viscum; species Viscum album. The sequence continues at coordinate 792,788,649 of OY728162.1, read as the reverse complement.
TCTTCAACTTTTATTTTTCAATTCCTTTCCAATTTATAAATGTTGATATAGTCCATGAAACCCATTTTTTGATCTCAGTAATTCAATTTTCTTAAACATGCGTTGTTACTTTGAGTCATTTAAGAGGAAATATAATAAATCAATCCTAAATGAAATATAATGATAATATCTTTAATATGATATCAATATATATCACACGTAAAACAATGATTTTGCCACTAAACACTTTTCGACATATGAGAAAAATTTCATTCCATGATTGAATATTTTCTGGGATCCTTTAATGGACGTGTGTGTGATTTTTAATAGATTGAGTATTTTCAGTTCAGGAACCCTTATTGTTTTATATTATATGATATTTTATAGTTTTCAATTTAAAAATATTATTTTTACATTCAACCATAAAATATAATAATGTAATGAATTTTCCTAGGTAGATATGATACATCTCCAAAGATAGACCACCATAATCGATAAATAATGTTCCAGGTCACCATTGGATGGAAACACACACCTTACTATCAACACATTCATTAATTGGAACGATTTACCCTTACAAAACAACACTACATGTCTTATATATAATAAGATATAGGTAAAAACCCAGAGTGTGTCAGGGAAGATGCAGTATGAAACCATGAGACATTACATAACAATCCAAAATGCTCATCCCAAGAATGACATAAATCAAATACCAAAATTAATCCTCTTTGTGACTATTCTCCATAACTATCTTAAACTACTATGTATTGAAATTGTATAAGATATGTTATAAGAATGCATGATAACCATCCCTTTATCGGGATTGTATATAACTATACATGAATACACCCAACCAAAAATATGTTGGGTGTGATGGAAATACGTATTAGGATACAACCATGATTATATACAATGTCTATCAATAGAAACAATTATTTTTATATTTATTACAAAATATGTTTTATGAATAATTTTATTTGAATATAGTTACCATAAAACTACCTTTGATTTTCCATTAAAACAATCCATATTCAATTTCATAACAATAAGGAAATTAATATAAATTATTTCAAGGATAAAAGTGATAAAGATCCTTCATATCTAAAATGGGAAACATGTAATCATTTAAAGAATATGACATATCTATCTGGAATAAAACAAATAATAATTGGTTTCTAGCCTAAGACTATACGTAACAAGGACCCCCATGTAATAGTAAGATAACATAATGTGAATGCTAGTGATGTGGATTCCTTAAACAATATATTAGTACTATAACCATCACCCTTAGTGGTGACAAACTTACTATGATTTTCACATGTCTATAACATAATTCACATGAGGTCACCATGTCCCTTGTTTTCTCAAGGAGCTAAACTAAATCATTCCCATAATATTATAAAAATCATCTATAAGTTAAAATTATCGGTCCCATTCATGAATAGAAATTTTAGATTCAATACCATATTTGTGATATTTCATCAATCACATGAAGTGTGTAAAACAGTTTTTAAATAATACCCCTTAATACCATTTTCTATTCTAATAACGATGAATCTACAAAAAATTGACATGATTGATATTAAAAACACATTTCCATAATCAAAAAAAATGTAAAACATAATAATAAAATGTAATGCAATGAGAAATTAAAATTACCTATAGTCACCTATCTCACCAATGGATGAAACATAGTCACCATCAAAAAAACTTATTGCAAATGAAATTATATAATCCTAATAGGCCTAAAACTATATGAAAACTAATTAATTCCTCACCTGATAGCTTAGATCTTGTTTTCAAGCCACATAATGGTTCTAATGAGTTCATGTGAAGATATAATGAGGGTAGATATAGAGAAAAGTCGTGGAATAAAGTAGAAAAATACCTTGAATAGATCCACCAAAATAGATAGGGAATCACCTAGGTAAAAATGGGATAAGTTTATTGAGTGTATAAGGAAGTATGATTCAAACTAATGAAAGAATATGGTAAAAATACGATAAATATCTAAGGGTATCTATGTATTTCTAAATTTTATGAAGCCCATACGATTCACGTAGTTTTGATTCACATATACAAAATACATGAACTAACCATGAGGTCATAACTATCACTTGAAACTAAAGTATATGGTTACCTAGGAATAGTAACATAGTAAGAAAAATTTTGTGAAAGTAGTGATGTTGCCTTTATATCCAATCAAATCCTCCCACGCGGTTTTCCTAAAATTCATTATTAGTTAGAAAAATCATGCTAAAAATATTTAAAATTTAATTAGATCCAACAAATACATATTTCTGGATTATTTCATAGTTACTAATAATTGATAAAAATCCATATTCCATTCAAATTTCCCCCAGAAATAGAAAATATTGACCCCCAAACTTCTAAGCACATTTGGAAGCATGGTTTTGAAAAAGAGGCCAAAAAAATAACATACATGTTACATGGTGGGTGTCAAAATTGTCACCACCATGACAATTTCATTCCCTAGAACAATCTTATGATTCTGAACATGCAAAGGAAACGACCACTGTTTCATTATCAACACTTGATGTTCCAAATCCATGTGTCTATCCCTTCCACAAATCCATATTCATTAGATAAAGGGAAACATTTTTCCAAAAAAATTCATATTCATATGATCCATAATCTAAACTAAGATCTCATCCACTATGTTTTTGGATTAAAATCAATATATTCCCATTATAATAATTATGAATGGTCTTGTTGACAATTCATTTATTGGAAAACATGAAACCCATCTCATATTGATGTCATATTTGATAGTAAGTCCATATTTTATCCCATCTTCCCAATATGTTTATCGATTATGAATGTTCCAATAAACCATGTTAACAACTTTCCATATAATCCCAAAAGAATATGTCCCATTTAAGGTTAATCCTTGTGAAACCCCAAATAAAATATAAAAAACTCAAGTAGGAAATGACAATAGTACACATAGTATTTTTGTTGACTCTAATCTATCGTTAACATGTTTCATATAACCTCAAAAATATTTTTAATCTATTGAATATAATTTTTTCCAACCAAAGAATACTTTTATAAATCCTCCCTTAATAATTTATATTATCAATGATACCCATAAAATTATTAAATGGATTATATTTTCATCAAATAATAATAATAGCTTTATTTGGAAACATAAATAAGGACCAATTATTTTCCCATAAACCATGAAAATAAATAATGAGTTCCAAAAGCATATAATAAAAAATATTAATGGATTACTAAGTCTGTTCATCAATCTGAGTAATATATACTATATGTAACATCTATTGGATACCTATCACCTCTTATAATCATTTCCAAAACCAATATTTAAATCACATATCTCTATTATAAATACTAACAAAAGGAAATTCATAGAGCTTCATGATCATTCATATATATCTGTTCTCTAGATCTTCTACCTCTGTTGTCTTACTAATATAAATGAAATTAGAATATTTTGAAATTAAATCAATGATCACTGAAATAATACTTTCCCAATTCGATTCCTTGTAATACTATAATGAAGTCATATCTCATCCCACTTTCATACTATAATTGGTTAAGGAAAATACAAATTTTCTAGTCATTGGTTATATAAATTAATAATTTGTATATTAGGAATCATGGTACATAATCCCCAATTGACTACCTATTCCCCAAAAACTAATACAAAAATCTCAAATCATGATTAATCTTTTTAGTCACATGGTGTATGGAATAAATGGACTGATTTCCACTATCCATCTATTCCCACAAAAAAATTATTAGAATGAACAATCTACCTCAAAAAAGAAAAACAACATAAGGAGACTCAGTCTGATCACAAAAGGTCATATTACCAAAGTGTATTTAACTAAAATGATGAAAATATGAGACTATTTCTTTTCTAGAAGGAATAAAATCATAAAATAAAGAATAATATTTCACACAAAACAATCAATCCTTCCTATAAACTTCATCAATGTCAATTCACATCTCAGTTAATAAAATAATCAATGATTATTCATCTGAAGATTCCTTATTGTTATGTTTTGTCAAATTCATTCATAATTAATTAGTGACCAAATTATATTTTCAAAGTCTGTATGAAATACATATATCAAAATTGTGAATATACCCAACCAAACATATCTTTTATAGGTTTATATGCCTCCAAGAATAAATATACTTTATACACATATAATGAAAATATATAGTAAAAATTTATATGAATAGATAGTGGTTCCAATTATTAATAGTATGAATAATGATAAGAAATTCAAGATAAGTGTTTGTATAATTCAATTAATGAGGGATTAATTAGTAAGATCCATATGCCAATTATTTTTTCCCCTACATCAGAAGTCATCCTAATCAAGTAGTTGAGGCACCAAAAAATATGTGGTAACAAAAACCCAATTCTAAAAAAATAAAAAGTAGATATTAAGTCAAACTCGCTTTAATTTATTCAAATGATCATTTAGAATTATCATTCTAATCAAAATAAATACCTTTAAAGTTCATCTCTTACATATGAGATAGAATCATGGAGATCTTTATAATGACATTTATATAATTACCATAATAAACTAAGAGGATCTAAATCTCCAACACATTATTGATTTATCTAAGGAAATCAATTCCTGAACCTATTTGTGATTCTATGAGATACATCACTCAGATATATCATGGCCTAAAAACCTCACTTTTCAGATTAAAAACTGGAATTTAGTAATCTTTCAAAACATATGATGTTAACACATAGTTATAAGAACAATATCAATATGACCTGTGAGTAATTATTTAGTATTTAAAATTACAAAAATATCATCCACAATAACAAACATGAAGGGGTACAATAACCAATATATGATATAATTCATCAAATAGAAAAAACCAACATGAGTGTTAAAAAGGCCAAATTTAATATCCCAATACCTAGAATTTTCATAACTTTTATACAATGTACTCTTCAGAATATCATCCTATCTGAATAATATCTTAGTGTACCCCTATCACAAATCAATATTATAAAATTATCAGGATCCCCAATGTTGATCTAACATATCATAAATCCTAGGAACATGGTACCCTTTCTAAATAGTCATTTTATTAAACCTTTAGTATTCATAACACATCTAAAGGCTTCCATATAATTATTTTGGAAGAGAATCTGAGAAGTACAAGGTGACATACGCTTACAAAAAAATATTTTGGACTTAAGATCCTCATATATAAACATTAGTTTAATTTTACTTAGTATATGTCATATTATATAATGGTGAGGAGATGAATATCATCCTCGAAAGCATGTCAATAGTATACTAGACTTCTCTTGGGGGAACTGACCTAGAAAATGTTACTACAAAAGTCATTATGCTATCGATTTGTAATAGTATAAATAATAATCAAATACTAATGATAGAAGGACTAAATAAAAATCTCTAAAAATTTGCCTGAGATCATTCTAACTATTGTAAGAATATTCCCTCCTCAACCATATATATGATCCCACATACCTTTAAAGACACAATTAATGCCATTGAGAGATAGAAACAAAGAATTAAAATGATAACAATCGTCATGGGACATAAAATGACCATCTAATACATTTTAATGATATTTTCAAAGATATTATGATCAAGACCTAATAAATTAAATATGACCTCATGTTTGGTGATCATACCCTAGCACATGGAATATTTAAAACCTTACTCATTAAAACTTCATAAGGGAGTATATGGATCCATAAATAATGAAATAAGATCCTAGATTAATCCAAACACATCGATCAAATTTAATGATATAAATTAATTGGATGCAATGGTATCAAACAGATTAATACTATAGAGTAAGTAATTAATATTATACATATCAATGTTGTCAGTCCCACTTTATATTCCTATGGTGCATTATACGAGGTATAAAAGAATCCAAACTAAACCCCATATCTGAAGTTTCTTTATACCCTAATTATCCCCTTTATTGTTTTAATGAAATATACCACATTTTCATATCCTCTAGCTAATCATAAAATCTTTTATTAAGGTGTATCCAACTCTAATTCTATGTGATACTCTTCTAAAAAACATTAATGATGACCATCTTTTCCATAGTGATGGTAGATATTGGGAGTTACTTTATAATTAGGCATATTAATGTCCAGGTATTCTACAATGGAATGAAAATACATAGAAATTTACTTAAGACCCCTCTTTAATAGATACTAATCAAAACTATGAACCATTAATATGATTCCTTTTCAGGATAAGAAACATACCTTGACTACCACCTATTATAACAGATGCTTCACTAAGACCTATTTTCCCAACTAACTCTGCTTCATCAATAACCAAATTATAAAAACATCGGTAAAGGTAATCAATAGCATGATTATAATAATCAATTAAATATCTAGAAACAGTCAGATATGAACCCATATATCCTTTAGGTATCCATAAGTTCCGTGTTTTTGATATATATGAAATAACATGGTGAAATGATTATCATACTCTATAAATAAATGGTCTCCTTCATCCAAGGATACAAACTCTGAATCCTTTTCCACATGTAAGGTCATAGGATACATCTTCATATTGATAGACTTATTTAATGTTGTCTATATGAGTTCCTTTTATAATTTAGCTATCATGATGTAATCTACCAAAAAAATTCTAGGAACATAGAGAATATATGTGTAAATTCCCAATATATATTCGTATAGAGCCCCTATAAAGTGGAAAATAGGTTCTATTCTCTTAATCCATTCATCATGTTCTTTTGTTCCATTGTCATCAAGGAATAATGCTGTAATATTTTTTGTTACCTCCAAAAGATAATTCACCATCCATTCTCAGCATCCACAACTATATTGACCTTGTTATTGAATTGGATAGATTTATACATCCACTAAATAAGGGTTGAATTACAGGGCTTAATTTGGAATTTTTCCAATAGGTCCTTCCCTTATAATCATATAGAATATTATAGATATATTATCTATTAAACACAAGAGGTAACACCTTATTATAATTTTAATACATATCCTAATTAAAATATAATCTTCAAGAATCCATAATAAATCCATTTAAAACAAGAAATTAACAAAATAGTAGAAACTAATAGAGAAAATAATTATGGTTCATTTAACTAAAACCCAATTCAGGATTACAATATTAATTAGAAAATCATTGATCAATCATGGTAACTAAGGGTTAGATGTGAAATTTAGTTGACCAGGAACCCTTATCTGCTTACCACTTGAGTCTATATGGTAGTAAACCTAGTATAAAATAAACCACTAGTGAATCCTACAATTGATGAAATTTTGTAACAAATAACCCTGGGTAAACTTGACATGTCACCTAAGAAAGCCTTCACCATTGGAATAGGGTTTTTATCTCCATGGACTAGTGACAAGAACCTATATATCTTCATAAACAATAATTGGAATGGTTTTAACAATAAATAAAAATTTGTCATGTATCATATATAATAATATAACGATATAGATCCATTGTATATAATTTAATAAGAGGTAAAAATCCATGAGATATAACAAAATAAGGTAGAAGGATAATACACGATACTATATAAGTCCATGACCAAAACCAATCATCCATGTGAACATCCTTCATAATATTACAAAATCACCATGAAGAGACAACAACCAAGAAAATCTATCTAGATACATGACATCCTTACCAATAATTGGATAATATAAATCTAAGTATGTATATTAATAATTTAATGTACATGGTGTGAGGTAAATTTCTAATAGTATACTAGGTTGAGTCCATACTCTACGTAATCATTAGTTATTTCATTAAAAATAAATTCAAGATAATTTCATTTGAAAATATGTTAATTGAAAATACATTTATTTTCTATTAAAACTATCCATATTAAAATACATATGAATATGGAAATATATATGAATGATTACATAAAGGTATTTAATGAAGAGTTTCAATACCTCAAAATGTAAAAATTTGAGGAATCAAAGCACGAAACATCACTATAATGAATAAAACCATGGACATCTGGGATCAAACACATGTAAATACATATCTAGTACACACAAGAAAACTAATACAATATAATATGAATCTTTATGATATCAAAACATACCACAGTATATCGATATTGCACCTGTAACCCTTAGTGGTTCCACACTCACAGAGGTTTTCATACGTAAAAACCTGATGTACCGAAGGTTCCCATGTGATATGTTTTCATAAGACAGTCATGTAAATAATTCATATAACATAATAAAATATTTAAATTTAAAAATAATTACCACTCCCATTATAGAAACCCACATTATAATCCATGTTATCATTGAAATATTTCATCAAAAACACGATGTGTTTAATTCTTTTTAATGAAAAATAACTTTTACAAAAAAGATCATGAAAAAGAATCAATTTCATAAATCAACCCTATTAGGTATCAACTAAACCTTTTCCACTTTCACAACTAAAGGAAAACAAATATTGATAATTTTTTCCACGAAAATATAAATATTATATAGAGACAACTACAACACCAATAGAGGAAACCATGTTTTCATTGGAAAATATTAATTATAAATTAAGAAATTTAGACCTCGAAATTCTAGATCCATAATAAAAATAATCTATTATACAAATTAAACCTTATATTTTCCCATCAAACCCCATTTTTGATCCAACGAATCCAGGGGATGAGAGATTGAGAGTAAATCTAGAGAACAAATTCAGAATGAAGAAGATATTTATACATTACTTAAATAGATACAACTAAATCGATAGAAAATAACTATGAGACTAATGGGAGAACCTATTAGAGTGTTAATGAAAGGATGGTTCATACTGATGATATATTATGGTGAAATTTGGGTCCAAATGGCCATTGGTATTGGGGTAATTTTCCATTTTTAAGAAATTCATAGAGATCAAATGGTTTGTATGCATGGTTTGAAAAATTGTTTGATAAACATGTGGCCTCTACTATCCCTTGAAAATTGAAGTGCATTGTTACATATAAATAACCACATGGTTTACGAAGGTAATGATAAATCCATGAAACAACCTCTAAAACCAATCCATCCTATCAAATGGATTTCCTATAAATATTCACAATTCGACAAACCATAATCAAACAGGGAAAAAATCACCTTGAACCAAATAATTCATATCACAATGTTGCCTCCCAGTTATTACTAAACATGTATGCATCTGGAACCTATATTGTTTTATACTGTAATCCAACCTATCAACCCATAACTCCTTAAAAATTGTATAACCAAAATATAGATAAAATAGGGCGAAAGTATATATTTCCTATGGAAATTGTATGGATATTAAAACTTAAAATTAACATATTACAAATTATAGATGTTCCCTTTCTCATAGAAAAACAATCTCTCATTTGAATTTTTAGTTACCATGTTAGGGAATTATATAATATCATTATTAACATTTTGGTAATTCACAATTACACACTTTGTATTACTGATGTATGTTTTTTATAAAATTATCCTTGACAAATGATTCACATCATAAAACACAAACATATGAAATGATGTATTTATTATATATTATAACTCCAATGAGATCAAATCTATCATTTAACATGGAATATTTATTGGTTTTAATAATATTATTTTCAAATAATAACATAAAAGTATAATAAAATTATTTTAGGAATCATAATCTATTTCACCCTGAAAATAAAGGTGTAATTTGTCCTTTTAATAACACTATATATCATATTTGTATAATAAAATGTTATTTTATGGGAAATATGTACTATATAATTAATTATTGATGAATTCTTGGTTAATATACTCTCAAACTAACACTTATTGATGCCTCATTTATCATCCTACCACGATAAATATTTATTTTAACTCTATAATATATAAATATTCTAATAGAATATCATATATGAATTATCATTTATATATTTCTATTTAAACTATTTATACTATTTAAATATCAAAAATTCCATGAACAATGAAAATTTAACTCTGACTTTTACTTGAAACAGTTTAGTTTCATATTTGTGATTTATTTTTAGAATCTTAATGGCACAATAACCTTTAATAATGAAATGGATTTAAACATTTTACATAATAATAAATCATTTATAACACCTAATCGTTTTATATTTGAAATTTAAAACCCATTATTGGTATATCATTTATGATTATAGAATCATGTAAACATTGAATGCATCATCCATGTGTCTAAAATATGAATAATTTTTACACTCACCATCTTCCTGATGTGGATCATTAGGCAGTGGGGAATCTGTCAAATTAATTTTACTCTAATAAGTTATTACTATGATAATTATTATATTCCACTCATGGGAAATTTTTATTGTGAGGATATTTTCATTTTAAGGTATTGATTTTAGTGATTTCCTAATATCACAATCCACTTTATACAAAAGAAAACTTTTATTATAACTATATTTATTATAATGAACAAAATTATGTAATCATTTTGGATATGGTTGATATATTCATGATCTTTCATTTTTTTAAATGATTTAATCCATGCTCTTTTTAGGTAAAATCTCATCAATTTTTTATTTTGAAGTAATTTTTTTTGAATTTGTATGAAAATAGATTAATTTAATGTTTTTATATGTTTTTATTCCATTTATTAAATTAATTTACAAAGGCATTATTTTAGTGTTAATGTGGAAAATTAATTGTTATGTCTTATTATAGAACTAAAAATGAGAAACATTTGGTTATTTTTTCCCATAAGATAATATATATCATAAGATAATTTATCATGTAGGAAAATTTTCTTTTCTTCATAACAGATTATTTAATATGATGTTTTACTTTTAGATATCATTCCTTAATGGATATTTTAGTCTTCTAAATAGGTAAATTTATTACTCATATGATAATTTATCCCATGTATAATAATTCAATTTTTAAAAATCTGGTATTAGAATATAATACTGATCTCGTATGACTTTATTGACCCACATATGAGAATTTGTTTTACAAATATAATAATTAATTTTCATATATTTTTACCCCCTATGATATTTTTCACTAACAATATAACTCTTGGTGGCTGTATGGGAGAATTCTGGTATTATATGGTATTTAAGAGAATATATAAGATATTTTACATTATATAAGATATGATCCCAAATAACATTTTTTGATCCTGTACGATTTTTCTGAGTCCAATATGAACCTTTTCCTAATCATAAGATGTTTTAATTTATTTGATTATAAATTCATATTGAATTGGAATTAGATGATCCATATGAAGTGTTTCAATTCAATACATTTTGAATCTTTATGATGAATTGAACTCAAAATGAAAATTGTGTGATGATCATGGGAGATATGGATAGACACATGGATAATCCACTACATAAATGTATGAAGAAAATATTATGTCAAAATGTAATATCCACATTTCACAATTTATTTCAATAAACATGGATTCATTCAATAAGGATATTATGAATTTAAGATCATGGAATGATTTAGATGGGAAATAAAACATTTTTTTGAATGGAATTAATATTTCACACATATTTTAAATGATATTTATACTACTACTAACTTGAAGAAATAATTATTCTTTTGGTGTACTGTCATTGTGGTTCAAAATGATTGATTGAATATTGAAATCATTTAAAGTCATTTATCGATTAATTTTTCACAAATTATAAGGATGATTGTAATTATAAAAATAGATATCATAATTTTAGAGGTGATGGTGTGTTTCACGATCAATTTGTAATTGATGGATGATTCTAATAGAGTGACTATAGAAATGGGAGGAAGAATAATATGTGAGTTGATTTAGGAAAGCTGTGCTAAACTCTCCGGAGCTTTTGGTTGTGATGATTAATTGGAAAAACATTATTAGTCTATAAATTTCACTGTCTATTTCATTTATTTTTATATAGATTTTTTTAATGAAGATGAAATTTTCCCTTCATGAATAATTTCACTTCTAATCTATTCATGATAATAGTTAAACATTCAACATTAAACGGATTTTTGTAATTGTTTCAAATTATTTTGAAATTTCATTCCATTGAGCATAGTGAGTTTAGTTAGTTTAAATTTCATGGATTTTAACATCCTGGCCCCTGATGCCAATTAATTGTTCTCTGATACAGGTTAGCCACATGGCCTCAAGACCATCTTCCCGAAAAACATAGGATAATGTCTAGAAGAGATGGATAATGGAGTGTCAGTGGGGTGATAATCTCCCTTACTATAGATAATCACATTGTTAGTAATCAAAAAAGTCAATAATCGAATTAATATAATAATTAATAAGACGCAAATATAGACACTAGGACCACAAGAATAGAAACACTCCTTAGCGGATGTACAATAATAACTGAATATGAGATAACATTAAAAGACTAATAAATAAAAAAAATAAAAAATAAATATCATATACCAAAATGATATATCATGTCATGTTCCTAAAAATAATGTATAACATGTATATATGAATCAATATAATACATGTGTCCAAATAGAAAAAAAAATTATTTCCTGATAACATCATAAGCCACAGTTTGGTCATGAGCTCCCATACTCATTGACATGAAAAAATGTAGGAATAAAATACTTGGTTTTTTTACCAATCCCATATTGAATTTATAATGTCTATATGGGTACCCAATGGTGGCCTGAGACATGGTGTGAAATAAAATACCAGTTGGCCACAAAAAACAGAGTGTAAAAAATTCTGACAGGTATAATAAAATATAAGAAGTGCGCTAGGTATATAAAAGATATGATAGTAATACAAGAATAATTACATTAGAAAATTTAATAACTGTAAGGTGATACTATGAATCCTAGTAAGGATTCCTACAATCCAAGGTTCAATATAATCAAACAAGGAGATTATAAGGAACAAAAAAATAAACCCCATGGCCATGATGTATATACAATATCTCATACTAAACAAATCCATTCCATATAACCATTATATTATGTCAAAGAATATGATTTCATATAATCAAGAATAACACAATTACCACAGCTGAGATGTGTAACATTAGTGTCATACCCCATGGGGACAGATCCAAGGTATAGTAGACAAAGGCATCCTTGTTGGGTCCTAGGAGCATCTCCATGGAAACTCTATTAGTCTTTGATGGGGGAACAATGATCATTTAACATACCATGTCCACTATAACCACAATAAATCCAAATATAAGGGTTAGAAAGGCCAATGGCATCCCACAGAATAAATACACAAGGAGGAATCTCATTTGAGGCATCTACTACCAATATCATGACCCATAGTGTATCACACCCATGAAATCATATAGAAATATCCATCATTCAATTCAATTATCATGTCATAACATCACAATCATTGAGTCCTTCAAACTCATATAAATATTCCCATTCAAATTCATTCAATGGGTTTACCCACTTGTATAACAATTAATTTTAAATATGTAAACAATTACAATCGTGTATAAATTTGTGAAGGTGGAACACCATTTATTAAATAATCAGTTTAATCAATTCACATATAACCAATCTTCCTCTAACTCGGAATGGTCCACCACTCACCCCTTATGTTGTTTAACAATACGAAAAGACAACAACAATTAGAAGGAACACCGCATTATCATACTATGATGGGGAGAAAACCTCCAAATAAGCTTAATGAACTAATGAGAATCTCTAAAATGTTCCAACATGTTCATTTTAATAATTCACTTAATTATTAAAGAGTAACCAAAATAAATAGCATTCATAATAACAACTAACAGGCATATAAAGCACCAACCCTGATTGAAATGTATAGAACACCTCACATAGTACTATATTTGAGTGTTATTGTAGTATCATCTTTTGAATTGGCACAGATTAGAAGAAAAATGATGAAAGAATGAAATTCATAAAAATTGGGAATTCAAGATTTCAATTAATTTCACAGCTAATACAATGAAAAATGAAGAAACGAACAAAAGGAAATGAGTACGCATTGGCATGAATATGACAAGACTTACGACACTAGATTCTATGTTATGATTCAAGAATGAGATAAAAAGATTCAACATTTGATCAATGGTGATATCTAAATTTATTTTCTTCCACTATAATGAGAATTAGATATTCGGTTTTAGGTTTGGATAGTTTTAAAGGGAAGAATGTTAATTTTATATCAAAATGATGGGCCGCATGGTTTGAATTCATGGTTTTCAAAACTATGCACTAATTTATCTATGTTCACTATATGAAGGGGAACAATTCATGGATAGTTTACATAGATTTTCAAACCATGCGTAAAATGTGTCCCAGCCCTATGCCAGAAATTGAAGTGGTTATCGCAAATGGTGTTCTCCTCCATCTGCATGGTTCACTCAAACTCTATAGGCTCCTAATGTACTTTTCCCTACACAAGATAGTTTCACTAATCCTTATGGATTAGGTCACACTATTACACCTAACCATGTATCCCACATATTTCCCACCAATAGTTGGGTCTCGTGCTCTAAACAAGCCCAAGACAAACCCTTCAACCTCATGACACCAAAGTCTCTTACCATTACAATGTAATTAAAAATATAAATAGAAATTTTTTTTTTTACCTCTTTGGAAAATATGATATCTTATAATCATCAACATTAATGAAATTTGTCCTTGGATTTACCATTCAAGGGCAGTCAATAATTACCTATGAATAACTCAGGCCACTGAGCAATTATGTTATCCTCTAGCTCCCAAGTATCATCTTGTAAGTAGTCATACTACCATAGCAGCCATACTATTGGATATTACCTGTCTTGGAGAACCTTTATACCCCTATCAATGATATGAAACAGATGATACTCAAAGAATGAATCTATCTATAACTCAACATACTTACGCAATAGAACATCAGATGAGTCTTAGTGATAATGGAATAGATTATATACATCGAAAAAGTTGTTTATTCTCTGGTATCATTGAGGTAACTAAAACTGACATGCTACCATCCTGAATCTATTCGTAAACTTGAACAACTCCAAATATCATGGTGAAAGCTTACCCTATCTCATAATACATTTGTCTCCCAACCTGGGTGAGATACATAAAAACACATGATTCCATTCTTCAAACACTATAGCCTATTGATGATGATAAGTTGATGATTTCTATCTAGACTATTCACTATCCATCAATTTACAAATCAAACTGACTTGCCCAGATGTCTCTTACATGAGACATGGTCCAAGTAATGCTACATCACGTGCCTCTAACCATCACATGGGCGATCAACATGGATGAACATACAAATCCACATAAGGTTATATATGTATAATCAACTATGGATGTTATATTAGGAGAACTAAACTATGGAAATATGCCACTCCTTATATCCCCAAAACACAAATATTCATGCATGGAGCATGTCCTCAAACAGATGTATCATATGATCTAACTTCCCATCAGTTTGAGGGTGGTATATTGTGATCAGAAACACCTGTGTACCAAAACCCTCTACAAACACTTCCATAAGAAAGACATAAACTAGGAATACCTATCTAAAATGATAATACAAGGGACCCCATGATGTTTTAATATCACACAGATATACAACCAACCAAGATCATCTAAACTGAAGTAATCCTTGATCGGAAGGAAATGAGAATACTTTTTGTGCCTATCAACAAAAACCCATACAAAATCACTACTTCAAGGATACCTTGTCAAACCAGTCCATAAATCCATCATGACATCATCCCATCTCTACTTAGGAATAGGTAACTGCTATAAAATTTTGGATGGTCACTAATGTACTTTACTCACCTGGTGACAGGTGGAACACACCATAAAAAAAATAGAGACATCAAATTTCATCCTCGACCAACAAAACTAACAACATGTTTCAAAATTCATCATGATAATACCTCAGTGAACATAACAAACCGAGGCATGAAAATCCTACATTAGATTCTCATGTATGTCTTCTAGATCCCACTTGCGTCCATGGATACATAGGATATCATCCTAAACTACATTCCCACTAGTATATTGTTCTTCACCTGCCACACTCTCCCATCAAACTAGGACCTCTAAATCAAATAGTATCTAATTCATACTCTATCATGTGGGGTATAAGTCAAAAATAAAGAAAGACGAAAATACTAAACTGAATATCCTACACGTCCAAGATAATATTATCGGTAAAATCCATAATCCTTCACTTTTTATTCACTAAAAATTCTAAATAAAGTTATATGATGTATATTATTTTATAATATTTATGGATAGTAATAATGGTCAATGTTTCATGATGTTTATCACTAAATTAATATTATTTTAATATTATGATTTAAGAGATTGATATGTTTTCACTTTATTTGGTTTTACTTATAATTAAATTTTTTTCATGGTAAAAAGTCTATAAAATTAATCTATTCCAACCCTTAGGTAATATCAGTCGACTTTTAGTCATCCAATTAAATATTGTTAGGTTTTGGGGTAATTTTATAATCTTATGTTTACCCTTAATTACCGGATTTTCCTTTAACTACAGTAAATAAAAATTATCGTTGTTACTATTCAAAATATCAAAAAAATTAAAGTAACTTATTAACATAATTTGGACCCAGTGAATTCTAATATGGAATCCTTTATTCCTAATTCAAATCACAGAATTTGCATAAATTTGTTTAAAATTAATCTCGTTGTTAAGAAAATGAGTTTTAAATTTTAAAACATTGCAAAAGATTGAAATGTTTTTAACAATGAATTCAATGGAAAATTAATGGTAATGACATTTAATATATTAAATCTTAAAAAAATATTGTATTTATTTTTTATAACCATTAAATATTATAATTTAACCATATAAATTATTCGGATGAAAAAAGTTGTTTTTATTTAAAATATAGCGTGTTTTTACTATTCATTAAAATATGAATGTTATTAGAATAATATGAAAAATTTATCCAAAGTAAATTTATATATCCTGATTTTAATGAAGAATTGAATATTTAAAAATTGAACTTATAAAATTGTCAAAAAATATATTTAAAATGGGTGCGCCATCAAAATGCGACAAAAATGCATTTTTTTAAAATACTTATTTTACCCAAAAAAATTATTTTGTTATCATACCATGTTATAGAAAATTTTTAAGATGAATGATAATGTTCTAAAATTTAAAACATAGTTATTAATATTAATAATGTAGAGTTAATAATAATATTATAACTATATATTGTTCTTTAGTGAAACTTGGTATTGCGTACAACACACGCTATCAGGGAAGTTCGTGGTTGAGTGTAATGCAAGCCAAGTCATGGTTGAGTGTTGTGTAAGACTCCTTTGTTGTTGTGTATAACAGAATCCAACAATATTTCATTTATACATTGAATATATATATATATATACACTCAATGTTTCGTAGAATAACTACTATCAAACGAACTTGAAATTGTGTGTAGCACGATTCAAGAATAGTGTTGCATATAATCCAAGCTAATACGGTCTTGCATATAGCACAAGATAATCGTGGTGTAGCATACAACATGAGATATGAAAGAAATTAAAAATAATAAATATCATAAAATCTCAGGTTGTTACATTTGACCCCCATAAAATTATTTTCTCCCTTAAAATTTTCTAGGGTTATAAATGGTTTATTACATTAGAGTTTATTTCATAGAAACCCACATCGTAAAAAGGAATACCAAAACATATCTTTAAAAACCAATGTATGAAATGTAACAGTTACCCAAATTAACTAATCACTGGGTTTCCACATAGGATAACATAGGTGATAATATGGATATAGAAGAGAAATCTAACCATCATGTTCTGATGGAGAGTGGTAGAGGACATGGGTTTGTTAAAGAAAAAATCAAAAAGCCATAAATTTGTGATTATCTAAGGTGCCATGTGATTCATCAAATATGAGGGCACAATGACAACATTTATTGTTTTCATGATCATTTCCCTAATTTTGAGTATATTTATAATTAAAATAAATATATACATTATTTTCATACAATCTCAGTATTGTTTGTGCCATTATCAATTTCCACTTAATCTCATAATGAAGTGAAGTTGAATTTGTCTTCCGTGAAGTGTTATCAGATCATGCAATAGAATGATGGGTCATTTTATATGTCAAAACATAAGGTTATAAAATGTATTCAAATATACATAAGTCCATCTATGGTGAATTTAATTGTATATGATTCAAAAAATGGACTTATAATTCATCTATAATACCGCTTAATATAATTAAACTAGTTTCTACAAACTAGGTACTTCTTGTAGGCCACTGGTAGGTGATAAGGGCCCGTTGTACTTCAGTTGTGGGTTTGATTCCCACAACCATGTATGGCATGGTGGGTTGTCCCCCGTCCTGTAGTTTGTCCCTTTTCTTAAAAGACACTATTATAAAATTCCATCAATAATATCAAAAAAGGTTTTAGCCTAAAACAATACTAACTTATGTTCAACATAATCCATTCCAATATTTAGGCTTTTCCAAAATACTTTTTTACAAACCCATTGTATAAAGAGAACGATTACTAAAAAGGCCATATAATAAGCACGTGAATACCATCATTTATCCCTCTTATATCATACGATATATCTTGTTGGTCAAATTACAAACATGTGAATACCTTAATCATGTAATCTCTTGAAAAATGAATACCCATTTATCCTTAGTGAAAACATGAATTCTATCAAAATTAAACACATTCCACATCCCAAAATCCAAAAATTTCTATATACTCAAACGATGATATAACATTGTCCTTATATCAGTCATGATATAATTTCATTTTTTTCATTATCCCATAATTATGAACATATCTTCTTCTATCCAAAAATATTTCAATCACTTTTCATGGTTACCAGTACCATATAATTATTGAAAACCAATACATATATTTTCCAAAATTCTATGATACCATAAATGAGATTCCATGATACTATTTTGAAGTCCCATTACATAATCACTTAATCATTACACAACATAATTTTCATACTCAAAATCACAAATAGTGATCACATGTGACTTCTCTTTATCCTTTTCCTTAATCGGTTCCTCACATTGATCATCATTAACACTTTGATTAGGGCATTGATTAGTATAATGCCCCATTTCTTTTCACATGAAGCATTGAATTTTTTGTGGTATATTATCTATAGTCTTTTATTTATTAACATCATTAGAAACACTTTTTCCTTTACTTCAACACTCAGCTACTCAATGACCTTCTTTTCCACACTTAAAACATTTTCTAGTCCCTTTAACACAATCTCCACAATGCTTATTTCCACAATTTGAGCATAAATAAATATTCATCTTCTTTTTACCATTATTCTGAGATTTATCATTGAACTCAATCTTTCATTTTTTGTCAAAACCATGAGATGGATATGTAACACCAAATTCCATTTTGACCTTAATAGCACAACACACAATTTCTTCATATCTACTGATGTCTCTTATAGCTAATGAACTTCGATGACATGGTTTTAAGCTCTAGAGAATCAATCAACATTACATTCATGTTGAATGGTAAATCTAGATGAATAACTTGCATGAATTGTAAAATTCTCTTTGTATATACCAAAAGATTCATCATCCTTTTTCCTAAGCTAATGGAAATCATTTTCCATATTTTATTGAAGAATACGAGGGATGTACTTATTGAAAAAAGTGTTCTTGAACTCGTTCCATTCCATGGATTAAATTTTATCTTCGGGGCCTTGTATATTTAACTAGAGTCAACCACTGGTCCGCTTCACCTTCTTATAAGTAAATAGACAAAATAAATTTTTCATGCTCTATCTTTTCAATGGTACTAATCCATTGTTCAGCAATAAAAGGATCAGAAGACCAACTAAATGAAGGTAGATGATTCCTCATGAAGGACTCAATTGAATATTGTTCCCTTCTCTACTAATATATAAGTCCAGAATGATTCATAGCTTGTGTAAGTATAGAAGTAAGATTTTCACTCTATGTCCCATAACATTGGATTGTTTAGAAGGAAAATCATTGCATTTTACATTCCATTGATAAACACGGTACCTCAGGGTTCCAACCATTGTCTAATACCCAAAAAGAATAGTGAGAGGCAAAAAATCATGCTAGGGAAAACAACATTATAAAGGGGGTGTACCTTCAATATATAACATATTAGGATTAATTATAATATCGTTACCGTAATTCTAGGACTATAACCTATACTTATACTTAACCTTAGGAACATACCTAGACATACCATAGAAATATTTCTAGGGATCTCACTAATCTTTTCGTATCCTAGTTTCCAAAGGTTGACTAAACCTTTCCTCTGATACCAAGTGTAGATAGCCCAAACATGACGTACATGGATATTACATTACTTTTGCGGATTATCCAATACATAAAAAAATGGACACCAAAGGACCGTAATAGTTTAGTGTCTTTTGAATCTCCGAACACAATCTTATAATCATGGTGAAATATCCTCAACATCTCCCATAATGATCTTCCCCTTTTTTCTTACCTAAAATCGTTCTTTATATCCTGGGGAAAAGAAAATATATAAAGGGTGAGATCAAAATCTCAGTAAGGGTATGCATGGAGAAAATAAAACAAAACATATACATTTGATCTTAAAAACATGAACATAATGTTTAAACATCAAAATCTTGAGCAGTGACATAAAAACATGGAATTATATAAGGCATAGAACATAATGGAACATCAATCATGATAAAATATCATTGGAATAAAACATGTAATTATGGAAAACCATTTAGAACACAATATGACATCCATAGTATCTAATTCATTGCTTCCATGACCATCTTAGTGGAAAAAGTACCTTACTGAATCGAGTTCACTCCTCGTTCCAGTCTTGTATCACTGAACCAGATTAACTTGTCGTTCCAACACACACCACAACCAATCAAACTAGCTGTTATGAATAGTAATACCTACTTTTTAAAATTATAAAAATTTTATTTTTCGAACTGTACTTTATATTTGGATTTGGAATATGGAAATTAGATTAGGGTGAATTTTTGGTATTTTTCAGAAAACATTCAATTTTTGATAAATAGTGAAAAACATTGAGTTATAGTTTAAAAATATATTTTTATTTTAATAATTATTTAATTTATTTAAATTTTATTAATGTAAAAATAGGTACATAATACCTATATAATTTCAATTTAATTCAGTGTAGTTAGTTTAGAAAATTTTTAGATATATAAAAATTTTATTGAACTTTTCACTGCCTTTTATCCACCTCCTAGGAGAATTTGGAAATTCACATAAAATTTAATTTTATTGCTTATTTGAGTGGATTTTCAAAAATATGAGAAGCACGGTTAATATCAAGGAGTAAAATGTGGTTCAATGAGATGAAAATAATTTTTGGTGAATAATAACCTTTAACTTTTACATTCCACGGTTAAAAGTAAATTGGGTAATTAAGGGTAATAATTATATTAATATTACCATAAAACATGACCTAATTCTATTGATCAGGTGTATTTAGACCAAGAAAACCATAGGAATAAAATATTATCATTTAGGTCCACATGGATGAGATTAGGACATTTATTATTATTTAATTCAAAGAAGAGTTAAAAGAGATAAAATAAAATATTAATAACTAAAACTTTATTAATATATGGTTATACATAAGGTAAATTAGATTATAAATATTCATTAGAAAGATAAACAGATTTCCTACATAATGGTATTTTATTTATAATTTTTACAAATTAAATATTCAAATTTATTTATGATAAAATGGTGATGTTGTAATTACCTAATTAATGAAATATTAAACTAATTAAAATTATAAATATCAAAATAAATTTAATTTGAGACTTCCTATGAATAAAACTAATTTTTAGGTTAATATGATATATTAGTATTGGTTATATAAAATGTTTTCGAATTAATAAATCTGTTATGAAATTATCAAAAACAAAATACCCAATAGTGTCAAAATTGACATAAAAGGGTTTTTAAAACAAATATTATATTATAAATTCATATTAAATACCTAAACACCTACGGATCGTCCAAAGTACATATATAATTATAGGTGTATCATTAATGGACCACTTGGGGGTCTCTTGGTGGTATATAGTAGGTTTATTAACTATATAATATAAAGATACAAAGATACATGGTAAATGACAAAATATTTAACAAAGAGTTAAATATAAATTATAAGGTTAATATTGTGACACAAACCAGTACAAAATATATTGGTTGAAAGGATTTCGACCCAAACCCACCTTACCATTTAAATAATACACTTTTGAGCCATTAGAATCTGAATATGAATTTATTATAAAATAATATTTCCATCTTTTCCAAATGTTCCCATCACCCTTCTTATGAAAGGGTACTCCCCCTAATCAATAATTGACACCTTAAAAGCCTTTTGGATCGGCCAAACACTGAAAAAATATTTTCTAAACATCCCTCAAATCAACCAAGAGGCCTTACTTTGATATGAACTCCATCCTAAGGATCCCTATTGAGAAAATCAAAACGAAGAACCCAAAGAAAAGATAATGTTTTCACCACCCTCTATCAAGTTCCTATCTTCTTCAACTTCTTCATTCTTTTTTATTTACATTATAAAATAATATCTCGATTATAATTATAATACTATGATTTTATTATAATTATTTTACAAAGATATTCCATATTCTATCCAGCCTTTGAATGAGATGCCACCATACGTGCGTATGTACGGCCTACCGTCTACACGTCGTGGTGTAAATGTTATCCAATACATTATTATTTTGATGGTTAGAATAATGATGTGTAATCCATGTAAATAATAAGTATTACATGATAATGATTCTGTATAAATGATATAAAATCATATTATATATGATTTTGATATCAAAAGAATGAATTTATCGTGCGTGCGTACGTACGGACTACCGTCTCCATGAACGCGATAGGATTCATTACCCATCAAATCCATACAATTCTAATTATTAAATTATGATTAAAAATAATGTTTAAGGACATGATATCCTTGTGTATATGAATAATATAAAACCTATCCATAACAAACATGACTTATGTAAGAAACATAAAGAGAGAAAACGAGTATGTTATCACCCGAAACGACGAAATACTAAGATATTATTAACAAATCAATGTTAAAAGATCATATATGATATCATATTAATGTATATAATTCATGTATGACTAATTAAAAATTATTTAAACATTGTACAGAAGTATAAGCTACCCTCGACCAAGGAAGAAGTACAATGTAAGGGGTTTCATATCTCACTTTCAATTCTTTGAGATTTCCATTGTTAACGACTTATTTATTGCATGTGGTGTGTGTAATGCCCATGTTTGTAATCATTATGAAATATAAATTAATTCATGTATATTTATATCATCATTTTATAATCCTTCTTTCATGGGTTTATGTTTTGTACGTTTCCAAATCAATAATGGAATTTGAATTTTAAATTTCCTATCATTCGGCTTTATGCATACATCATTGATTATTTTACTCCAAGATTTTGTGTGGAATCACTATTCATTTGATAAGGTCATAATTTCCACTCCCCTTTCTATGGATATACTTTTGATACACCTATTCACTCCATTGATAAATTCTTATTTTATTGGTATGAACTTGATAAGAGTACTTTTTACTCAATCTCCATTAATTGAGTTAAACATCCAATTCATTCGTATTGTTTTTACAAGAATATGTGTGAATGTCCTTTGATTTTTTACTCTGAATATCCCATCATATTGAGTGTATTTATATTTTTCACACATAATTATGTCGTTGATTTATCCTTAACCTAAATATCGGAATTTATGAGATATTTCATCTCAATTTACATTCTATTGAGACTCATTTGTTGTTATACACCAAATCACTTTTATATGGTGTATATAATGTATTTTGACATAGTATATCATGAATCCATTTCATCTCATGACATTATAATGTTTTTATTACCTCAATTATTTTTATTCAATTATGTCTCTTTTGTTTAGGAAATCTAACTATAATATCATTTTAAAATGTTTAAAAATTTAATATTCTAAATCGTTCTCATTAATGTCCATGTTTTAAACATGGTTTTAAAGATTTATTTATATGGACATTAAAGTTATCAAATAAAAATTCCTTTTAAATATTTCAAAGTGTTGTGGGACACATTGAATAAAAAAATTATTTTTTAATGTCTTCTTGACAAATAGTGTGACTTTTAAATGCATTCAAGAAAAAGGGGATATTTATCTCTAATAGTATTGATGATTATTTTCATATATGTCAATATCCTTAAGTATTCTTGATTGAGGTTAATCAATTACAATAAAATCTTCATATTTTATTGAATGTGTTATGTTTGACTGTGGATGTATTATTTTCTTACCATTCATGGTTTGTGGATAAAGTATTGACATTTCGTATTCTAGTTTAAATACGAATGTTTATGTTATGTTTAAAAAATTTCATATGAGGAATTCATTAGACATAGTATGTGACAGTTGGATCCCTCAATAGCTCCTCGATGCATCGGTAGGTCTAATGAGACAAACTTGTGTCTTGGAAAAAGTCCTTGACAATATCTTATTTGTAGTCTTGGCATGAGGCCTTGATTTTGTGGTTATGATAGTCTGGTATTATGCATTCCATCATTATGAAAGTGGTTATTGATATTTCATGTGATTATTAGACTAGTAGAATATCCATGTGAATATGTAAATGGAATTATTTCATTTTATCTTTTCCATATTATGTTGTTGTTCATGTTTAAAAGGATTTCGTTTTAGTTATACATTTCCTTAAATGTTTATGATTATTTATGAATGTTTCTGATATATTTTTATCCTTACTGGTAATCTAATCTCACCCATTTCAATGTTTTATTTTTTCTAGGATGTGAAGAAGTATTTTATGAATGACCTGTAGGGATAGTATGAGGGGATATGAGTGTGGTCTTTGGAGACTATGATGTTTTAGTCTTCATTTTATGATTTAATGTAAACATTATGAATGTAACTAGTGATTCCAAGTCTACTAAAATAATAAATTTTTAGATACTTTCTCTTTTGTGATCATGCCAATGTTATGTAATAATGCACAGACTCAGGGTAATCGGGATCATGGTGTTACATTCACTACATTTAAACATAAATCATTACTTTAAAACTCTGAAAATATTTAAAATATTAAAATCATTTCATCTCACCTAAAAAATCCAAAATGATTATTTCTAAAACCCAAATTTAATTATTGATGCCACCATGCCATATAAAAACCATTAAAAACATTAAACATACAAACACCAATTATGAAAATATGGGTCTCCCAACCAAATAATTTTTGAAGTAACCACCTTCTTATCAAAACCATTTTTTCATAAATGCAAAAACCTAAATTACCTTTAAATAAATTTAAGTAAACTCATTTATTACATAGAAAACTAACAACTTGATCATTTAGAACCATGATTTCAAAATTAAAATTGATGGTATATACAATAAAAATGAGACTAACATGATGAAAAATGAATTAAAAATAGAACAAGTCCAACAAATTATTTAATGGTGGACTAGTTTCTATGTGCTACATGGAAAAATGGATAGGTGGACGATGTTCCAACTACACAACTAGTACATGGACTCATAATGAATCCTACTATAAGGATCCATATTGGTTTCCAAGCCCTAGGATCTCACCATGTACACCCATTTCATTCCCCTTATCATCATCCAAAATTGAAGATAACCAAAAAAATCACATATTAAATGTAAATGATAGAAACATAAAAATGAAGACAAAAACATTAATTTACATTAAAAATCATGGCATAAAATGTAAAAGAGTTGGATATAATCATTAGTTACTTATAGATGGAGTTCCAGTAGTCTTATCTATAATCTAAAGGATATACCCAAATAATAAATGGTGATCCAAGAACCTAGGCCCATACATGAACCTAACCTCTAATACTATTTTGTTATGATCCAAATTAAATTTCTCATATTTCAAATGCCCATACTAGCCAATGGAAATTCCCATGGGTTGTTCAGGATCCACATAAGATGTAAATATGCCCTCAGTAATATGTAAAATACTCATAATGGAGGATTTACTTGATAAAATAACATAA
This sequence comes from Viscum album, assembly GCA_963277665.1. Lineage (NCBI taxonomy): Eukaryota > Viridiplantae > Streptophyta > Magnoliopsida > Santalales > Viscaceae > Viscum > Viscum album. The sequence goes on along the minus strand of OY728162.1, from coordinate 792,762,515 downwards.
ATTAATAGCATAAAATTTTCTCAAAATTATAGAATGATTCATATATAGATTGGATGATCATAAATAATAAAATAAATGGTGCTAAAGAGAAAATAAATAAAAAAACAATAAATCACCATATCCTCCAATGTCCATTAAAGAAATAAATCCATTTTTTAAAAATCTATAACTACACATGCATAAAATCCCTCGATATGATAATGTAACGAAAATAGGACTGTATGATCGCATGGATGAAAAAATGGAACAAGAATAAAAAAAATAACAGACATACTTCCATGTTACTCCATGAATAACCATATAACCAAAACCCAAGAATAATCTTTGAGATTTCAAGGGATGAAATAGAACCTAACATGAAAATAGGTGTGATCATAGAGGCCCAATATGGATTCTCCCCACAAACTATTCATAATTGTTAAAAAGTAATACAATTTTAATATAGCTTGAAAGTTAATATAAAAAATTAGTTTTCAAAATTCAAGAATAAGAAAAATACAAATCATGTATATTTCATTTTATAAAATATACACATCCATTTTATTAAATGAAATAGTCAATTAGAAATTTTTTAATTTTCCTATGAATATTTTAATATAATAATTGGATTTATATTCAATTTAAAGGATAGTGTTTTAATGAAATTAAATTTGATCAAAATATTGTGTAAAAATTCCACATGGCATTCTAGAAAAAAAAATCAATATTTTTATAATAATAAACAATAATCAGACTAGCATCAAAAGTAAAATAAAAATTTTCATGGGAACCAAGGATCATAGGGTATAAAATAAGACATGACCAAAATTATAATAAATAGGACTGATTTTGGATAACCATAATGGTCTATAAAACCCAACATTTCCATACCCAACATAATTGATTGATAACATAAAACATGTTGAGCATAGTCTATCTCATGGCCATTACATATGTCATGATATTGAACAATTGTATAATTAATAAATATTGGTGTCACCTAACAACCAATAAATTAAATTGAAATTATAATATAGGTAATGATGTATTTCATTAATAAATGACGCAAAGAAGAATAATAAATCACCCTCACCTCTGAACACCATTCAAAAAAACAACCCATATCTTTAATTTGTAAAAATATTCAATAATAAAATTCACCCTTTTGGGTAATAAATATTTATGCGATAACACTTTTTAAAAACATAAAAGGGGCATGAATCATGGTGACCTTAAATATTATGTAAGAATGTTAAAGCTGGGCCTTCCAATATAATTTGGTAAACCCTGTTATATAAAAATATTTAAAAACCAAACACACAACTAAAATTAAATATCAACATAACAAAACTCAGCCCACATTCATTAAAGGACAATCACACCATTAAAACCAATGTGTTTCTTTTGAAAATTAGTTTATATAATTATAATACCTTTTATAATATTAAATCAATTAATAAAATTGATTAAGGAATTTAAAAAATATAGTGTGATGTGTAATTAACAATGAGATTTAAGTCATATATTTTAAATGAACTACCCTTAACATTCCCTCAAAACCAAGTGAAATGTGTTTTCAATTTTCGAAATTTTCATAGATGAATATTTAACTTATCATTAGGAATTTAATTTTTTTAAAAAATAATCAAATAATTGTTCAATTTTTTTAATGAGTTATGTAATAGAGGAAACATCCATAAATCATGACAAACTTGTATTCTATGATTAATTTCAATAGAAAATGCTTCATAGAGAGCATCACAAGACCTATGCATTAACAAATTAAAATGAAGTTTCTAATTAAGGCTGATCGAAAAAAGAACATAACCAGGCGGAGAAGATGCAATAAGATGAAATTGAAATTAAGGAGGAAATTAAAGAGGACGAAGTTCATAATTTGAAGATACATAATCAAATCATGAATAAACCCTTGGGAATTTATATTTTAAAGATATGAATTTATGGACATAGGAATAATCATTTATCCTTGGGTGGATCATCATTTGAATAAGTAAAAGTGGTGTGTGTTTCTGATTTTAATTTATTTTTGGGTTAAATAAGGATTCCCGAAAATTAATATAGGGGGATATCACATGTTGTGGAGTCCTGATTAACCAAAACAGGAATACCATACTGATGTACCTAGAATATGATGCATGGGTAGACTAATTATGTTCCAAAAATGTCCTTCGATCATCAAAAACATGTAGTCATGTCACATGGATGTAGCAAGATAAGTAATAATTGTTCGTAGAACTGTGTATTATGAATTACACACCCAAAAAATATAACAATACAATGGAATTTTTCTCAAAGGTAGAGAGAAAAAATTGAGACTCAAAAATAAATAATTCAAAAAATATAATAGAGCAAAACCGATGTTGTATTTTGACAGACATGTATTACTACAATAGTTACATTGTAACTATATAATTTAATGTGATAGATCACCAATCCAAAAATAATTCACAACATACATTTTCTCTCATATACAAGGAAACATTGTAATTAATAGACCAATACATAACATGATCAAACAACATAACAATTAAATCCAAATTACAGTTTCATAATATTCAAAATTCCACTATCTGAAAGTGATAGAATTTCTTCACATATTTTCACTATTTATATTTAGAAAAGAGAATCAAGGTTCCCATATTAAGGAATGAATTCAATGAATTTAACCTGAGAACATTTAATCTATTCACATATAACCATTTGAGACAGTAAAATACATCATTACAGAACATAAAAATAAAAAAACAAGGTATTGTCTTACTTTTCATAACATAACCATCTTGAATATAAGAACATCTCTCTTGGTCAAACCCAATGAAAACATAGACCAACTTATTATTCTATTTTATTAAAATAACACTAATTGAAATTTATTAAGAACACCTAATAGATATAAATAAAAATTATTTCATTATTTATTCTCATGAAACCCTCACTCTCACCTGTATTTCATAGTTGAAAGGAATGTTTGTTGAATGAAAAAGAGATTCCATATACCATAACTGTAAAACCACTATTCAATGATTGATAACTAAATAAATAATTAACATTATATTACCAAAATTAATGTAAATATTTTTTATAACATCTTGATTCTATATGGAGATGATTAATTAAATAATCATGATGCCATTTCAACTATTTCATCACTTCTTCATTAAATCATTGTAATGAACTATATATTTCATGTATTATCTCTTAGTATAGTCGTAACAATATATTTCTCCCTCTCTAATAAGTGAATATATCATAAAACTCCATGTATAACTATATATAACATATGTTTTTGTATATATAATAATTATCATCCTAATTATCTAATAATAATTATTGAATAATAAAATATTTTTACTATATTATTGATTTACTATTCCCATAATTTAATAAGAATTTATACACAAATCAAGATGTTCTTATCAACATAATATAAAATTAACTAGAGTGAATTACCCCACACTTTATTTCAACCAAGTCATCACAAAATAATTTAAAATTTATGATTCCAAATCAATTTCTCTAAACATTAACCTCTATTAAATTAAACATTATTATCTCTAATTTTCCACTATTTAATAACACCTAAAAAATTCTTTATTTAAGACATTATATTTCTACCTTAGAATCCATAATAAATTAGGTCATTAGATGTTAGAAATACTGATACCAAACACTACTATCATTCATAATGGTTGATAATATATTAGGAACACATACTTTTATATAAAAAGTACATGGTCTTGAATACATTTAACTGACCATGATCAAATTAGTCCATGCCCATGAATGAAACCTAGTAAAAAAAGAGATACAACAATATCATATTTCATAGTCACATCAAACTACTCATTATTTATTCTCAAATATTATTAAAACTTTAAATAATAAACATGTTAACAAAAATTCAATTAATTATTTATATACACTATAATGATCTTAATATCACATGTCTTCATTATACCATTAAAAAATAACATATTCCATTATCAAAGAATACATAATTCTTAAAAAGATGTATCAAAAAAGAAATATTATAGTATACCTATAATTGGAATACTAATAATTATTATATTATATAAATTTCAATTAAATAATTTCACATCTCTGTTCACCACCGAGAAATCACATTAAAATGAATTTATTATTAAAAAAATTGTTGCATTGAATAAAATCATCCATAAAAATATTATATTGTTGAATTCAACTCCATATATCAAAATAAATTTATTTGATGTCTTATCAACAAAACTTATAAAATTCATATAATGTAACATACATATATAATTACTATAGGTGAGGTTACTAAAACTATGGACCTAAAATATTCATCATTTCATAATCAACAACAGAAAAACCTCTAATAGATTCAAATTTAGTTATACAAACACTAAATTACATAAATAATTCAATGATGTTTGTAATAAAATATAGGCATGATTTATAAAATATTACCTAACTCATAATAGGAATATAAGAGAAACATTTTTATATAAAGATATCTCTACACATGTATGTATGAAATTAGTAATCAATCTGCATTTTGGAGAAAAGGGAAGTGTTCAGTATCAATGTTTTAATTTTATTTTGAAATAGATATATTTTGAAAATAAGATTAGGAATAATAATTCACAAATTCATCAGTGTAAAAAATATAAAAATTATATATATGATAAACATAAAATAATGAATACCACATTAAATCATGTTATCCCAACATACTCAACTCGATTTCAAATTATTCCATATTGAAGGAACCAAATGATGATCCCTATAAATCTTCCACAAATTCACCATAAAATCCTATTTAATCAGCCTTCAGAAAGTATTTTTTATAAAAAATCATGTGTTTTATGATACATGTACCACAATTATAAGAATAGAAACATTACACAGGCGGAGGAGGTAACCTGATGTCATTTTTCTATTCTGTTTCTCTCAATTTTGTTTGATAGAAGTCATGAGAGGACTTTGTTTCATGGTAATTAACTAAATAAGAATTCATGGAATCTTAAATAAATTTTTATAAATGTTATGATGTTTTATTTTAGAGTCTTATGACCTTTTAATAAGAATAATTCTCAATCTTGACCTAAAATGACATTAATGACCTAATTTACTTATTGAAAATTGAAAATTTATTTTACTACTATCAATAAATAATTTAAAATGTCATATGAAGAAATAAGAACCACTAACATATCTTGTTCCTATCAAATATAAATAATAAAACATGAATAATAAATATTTATTCAAAAAAACTATATTCCATGATTGATTAATATAATATCGAATAACTTATGACTAATTTTATAAATATATATATTTTTAATTATTCTAAAATTTAATAACAAATAATTAACTTTTGATCATTCAAACTAGTCTATTAACCGATTGATAGACATGAGAAACACTTCACCCTAACCTCAAACTCACTATAATTTATGAAACATATCGATAAACATTGTCTGTGAAACTCTTGTACCATATGTAGATAGTGTTTAATGTTTCTCATAGAATATTAGGTGTTTCTAAAAAAACAATGTCCATAAAGAGACATATAATTTTTCACATCTATAAATCATAATATTAACTATAAAATTCTATTATAAAGTCTTCATCTTAAAATATTTCATAAATATTGATAGATTCTTTGTTTCAATGTCCTATAATTATTTATTTACCTTTATTTGGAAATACATGATTCAATTTATTTCATATAATGTATTAATGAATTTATTCAAGGAACTGACTTCCAAGTCGAATTCCAAGTTATATCATATTACTAATCAATGATATGATAAAATCATTCTTGATCATTCAATCAATTTCATAATTTTAAAAACACACTAAATGAAAATACCTACCCAAATTCATACAATGTTGTGGTTTTCATGATATATAATTGTATATAATTAATGATATATATTTAAAATTATATCACAATAAGGGATAGATATGAATTCCCATATTTAGGAATAACCAAGGAATCCCAAAATATGGATTGTTCCAATTGGATGTATTTTCCTCATGATCTATATTACTAAAGATCAAAAACATTGAACATCAATAGTAGAATACTCAATAGTTACAGTACAAGAAAAAACGTCCTTTGTGGTGGTTTATTAGTACATGTTTCAAAAATCACCACCAATTAAACACCTAATCCCAATTCCATTTCATCTAATTTTATTAGTTTTAGTTTTCAATAATCACCATGTAAATAAATATTAATGTCTATTATTTTAAAACCCAAAAATAATATATTTATATCAATATTTATTTATTGTCATTTTTTATTTAAACCCATTTTATATAGTCACACCACACTCCTTCACTTTTTTCTATCAAATGAATCCGTATAGTCTTCCATCCCTTGGAAAAACATCTCCTATATGTATTCACCTATACTCCTCCTTAAATACAATGAATATCCCATCCCCTTTTCCTTCATTCTATAAACCCCTCTAAAATTATTCAATCTCATCCTCCCATTATTTTTTGTAATAACTGTTTAATTGATGTGGGTAATCATCCTATATTATATGTCACATAAACATATTTACCTTCTCTATACATTTATTCTAGGTACATGGTATGTTTCTTGAATGACTACTACTATCTTTTCAATATTATTTTTCAGTGGCAATGAACTCCATTGGACTAATAGATACATTTAACATTTTATATATGACTTGACGGAAATAAAAGTTTTTAATTATAGTGAATTGTGGATTTCATGATTAATTATGTTGGGATATATATATAAATTTTTTATTTATTATAAATTATATTGATTATATAAAATAAAGATACATTTTATGATTTTTAAGGAATTTTTTTGATATAGTTTCCATTTAAATTTTTTTATGCATTTATAAATTCTGTTTTTTTTTTGTTTCGTTGTTAATATATTATAGATTAGTCATTCATTTATTATTTCACCTGTATTTTTCTACATATTATTTGATATATTTATATAATATTATATGAAATTATAATATCAATTGATTGTAATTATATTGTATTTGATGGATATTTCATAATTAAAATTGTTAAATTGTTATATATTATACTTTGATATGTTTTATATTCAACATGAATTTTTATTAATTAGTGTGTGTTATATTTATTATGGAGATATTAATTAGTAGGGTAAACATGTATTAATTTATTATTACAATACCTAGAATACAACTAATTATATTAAGGAATTGGAGGTGTCTTTTATTTTGGAATTATAAATTGATTTGTAAATGGAAGAATAAGATATCTGCATATTGATTTTAATTTCATAAGACAGTTTACAATGTATGATGTTTTTGTGATATTGATATTGGAAAGTTTTCTCATAAAATATGATATATTTATTTTTCAGGGGGAATTTATGATTATAGTAATATTGACATGATTCCATTAGTAGAATAAACAAACTATTGGCCTAATAGTATTGAATGAAAATCTAGAATTGATTAATGATTCTTTTACACTAATCATAACAATATAATTATTGTATCATATTAATGGTGTATATTTTTAATTTTTTATAGATTAATAAAATATATACGTGGATTTATTTTAAAAATGAATTTTATGAATTTGTGGATGATCGAAGTGGGGATTTTTTAGAGATATGTATAAAATATAAACAATTTTCCCTTATACGGATGTTTTTCCTTATGGAGTTCTTATGAGGAATTACAAATAAACTAATTTTAATGATATTGGTGATCATAAATGATTCATTAATAAAATACATGATTCATTATTTATTTTATATGATGAATAATGTTATTAACAATATCTTTCTCAATTGCACTATGATACATGAATGTCCTAATGACTGGTCAATTTATATTGGTAAATATTTTGATAGATAAGTGTGTAAAATATGTCATACTTATAGATGTAAGATGATGAGTAATGATTAAAGGTTGAATTAATATAATTTAAATAATAATATAAATAAAACTACTATAAAGGATTTACATTACATTACATTATAACCAAGATTACTAGGATTGATTATATCTTTTAAACCTATAAATAAAATAAAATGTTATTCTAGGTAAAATAATAATCATAAGATTACACATCATCCAATAGAATTTAAATCCTAGAAATAATTTTATTATTCATATCCCAATTCATCATTATATCCATGTATTTTATGTTTTATATTTTAGAATAATGTATTTAATCTATTCAGAACTCTATGTACAACCTATAATAGATGGTTAGTTATTTGCATCTCTTACAATCTTCAAATGATGAAGAATATGCAAGGAATTTAATTAATTTTATTTATGATCAATATAGGGAAAAAATAGCTTGAAATGACATAAATGTATACTTTTTTCCTCTTATAATGTAATTTCAAGTGTTATAAGACTATGTTGTAGATAGATATGATACATTGAAAACAAAAATGTTCAAAATATTTGTTTCTCTAATGTGGAAGATTACAGATTTCCTGGTATTAGGAAAAGGTCACGTTTTAATGCTCACACTATTCAGGCATGTCTAATTGCTAAATATGAATTCAACACTAGAATAATACAATATAGAAGAAATTTTTATTTCATCCATCATCATAAATTCATAGATCTATCTCATAGATATCAGTTTAATACATCATGAATAAATTAAGGAAATCATTTTAGGCCACCATCAAATTTAATCTCATGTTAAAATTTTAAGTTAAAATTTTTATTTATTGATGAAAAATGTACTAAAGTTTATATGTTTAAATATTTTAGAAATAGATTCACTTATTATAATATGTTGTTTTTAAAAAAGGAAGAAACATAGTATTTTTTTTCAAACCATATTTTTGAGAATTTCAATTGTTACATCATAATTATTATTTTATTATCATTTAAAATAATGTAAGTGACATATTTTTATAATATTTAATGACTTTTTAAAATAACAAATTAATCATAATTATCATAAGGACTTATAAAAATTAATTTTAAAGCATTATCTATGTAAAAATGTTAATTTAAAGTCTTTTGAAGTATTTTTTCATTGTAAAAATAATAAAAGTATGTTGTCTATTAAAGGCTGAAAAAATGTGAAAATTTATCATTGATATTCAAGTAACATATCAAAATGAATTTAATCATAAACATTATATATTACTTGGTCTTAAAAGTGATGAATTTTATAATTTTATTGGGAAATTTATACCATTGGTATTTTATAAACTATTACTCGAATAAATAATTAATGTAGTAATTGAGTTTTTTAGATTCACTAAATATATTTCTGTGAAGAAATTAAACCCTATTCAACATTAAAAATGATAATAAATTATTTTAATTATTTTTTTAATTTGGATATTCTATTCCTTGTATCATTTTTCACTCTGATGGTTCATATAATTATGCATTTGGTCGAGGAAGTGAAAGTAAGATGGCTTATTCTTTATTGATGGATGTATAAAATACGGTGGTATTTTCATCTAACTTATTAATTGATACAATAATAATCTTTTCATACTCATTTAAGATATGGTTAATTATTCTATGTTAGTTTTTTTATTAGGTATATACGTCATTTATTATATTTTATAAGAAAGAAATCACAACCATACGACTCTATTTATAAAGGTCATATAGTTGAATGTATTATTTCCTTTATTCTAATGTGTTTTTATAGTATTCAAACCAGATTTAAGTGAGTTAGACATGTTTTTGATAACTCAAATCAATTATTGTTTTACAAAAGATAAAATAATATAGTGTTATGTCATCTTGTTAGGAAAATATCATTTATTTCATTGACACAAATAGAGACCATATAATTACACGGATATGTGCTACTAAATAGGGATATTTTAAAAACATTTTTTATAGAATTTAATATGAAAACAAAGATAAGAATTTGAAGTTGAATAGTAATGGATAAAATGATAATAAAATCCATTAACAAATAAATTATTGATTGTTTTTAACATATTCTAAGATGATAATCAATTTTATATTCATAATATTTAAATAAAATTATCAAATCTATCTAAAAATATTTTATATTTATAATTATAGATCATGATTATTGGTAATCAAGATATAGTTCTTGATGGTTTGAAATATTTAGATTAATGACTTTTGAAAAAGTGTAGGAAATTTATGATTTTAATATTGATGCCTTCATGTTTATATAGTTCTGAATGATGATGATTTTATAAAAAAAATTGAAACAATTTCATCAAATTCTCAAGATTAGTATGCTCTAGATTGTTTATTTTTAATATTGAATTAAATTATCATGGAAATTTTTCATTTGTGTTATTAGAATTCAATAGATTTAATATTTATTTGGGAATAAGTAGTTATTTAATAAAATTTAATTATGTTAACATACCACTATTGATCAATATAGGTGAGAATATATTACATGACATATATATTTTGGATTCACAGGATAAAATTGTCTAAAATTTGTTTAATAGATTCATTATGGGGGTGTTTGAGTGCATGCCATGCTAATAGAAATATATGATATGGGTGATAATGTTGAATATTATTTTATGACAATGAACTCTATTAGAATTATAAGTTTTATTTATCTATCATTTTTGATATTGAAGTATTTTTTCATTTAAGTGAGGTTAATGTTTACTAAATCATCTTAATAATAGAGTATGAAAATAATATGTTCATTTATGAATCAATTTATTTTATTATTAGTACTCCTTGTACTAATATATTATTTGTTTCATTAGAATATGTCAAGTAATATAATCTTTATCAATTATTTTAAAAATATTTTCCATTATTTAATATCGTATATCATGTTATAACTTGTTTTATATTATTATTGTATACATTTAGGCTAAAACCATAAAATTTAATGATAAAAAGATGTAATTAAATAATATTATGTCATCATACTGATATTATATTCTCCCACCTTCATAAGGAATTCTACATAGATTCATTATATCGAGATTCTATTTTCATTACTTGACTCCCAATAAATTTACAAATAAGATCACTACACCGCACTCCACAACAAAATAACTCTCACTACACCATAGTAAATAATGTTCCTAATTCACAATACCGTATGGATCGCTTTATTATAAGGTTTTACTTACAACATTATATATCTCCACTATCAAAACTAAATACTAATTCCCTCTATAAACACCCTATTAGGACTAAACATAAAATATTATATCAAATATTTCAACATAAATTATATAACATAAGATAATATTCCAATATAATATCTTAATTCAAAATCAAACAGTCAATTTTTTATATTTATAACAAATTATAATAAAAATGGAAGTTTCAATATTGTTGTCCACTATATACATAGGTATTATAATTTTTACAAAATGGTTTTATATATACCATTAGTGAATTTTATTTTTTGATTATAACTATATAATCACCAAAATCAAATACTAGGATAATTTTTTAAAAATACCACTATTTTTATGTATTTTGATTCAAGGATGTCATGGGGATTAGATGGAGTTTATTTGGAGCGGTCATTCTCTGAGAATATGATGTCATAATTACCATCCTAATGGTATTAGAGAATGGAGATTATTGTAATGAATTTTTATGTTTCAATGAATATTTATTTACATAGTTATAATGATTTTACCATTTGACATATATGGGGTTCTTTATGATGATTTTATTAAACAATAGTAGTAAAAATATGGAAATTAGATTGTGACATGATGGCCATTTACATCATATATATTGGCTGAAGAAACATTCAAATCGCTTAGAAGAATTATATATTTTTATAAAAACGTAAATGTTAGTTAAAATAAATATATATAGGGTATCTTATATAATATTTATATAAAATTAATGTTCATCTATTTTTCATATCTATTTCCAGACAAGAAAAAGTGAACTCCTCCTAAAATTTCAACCTTGATATGGGTTGTACTAAATTTGGTACAATTATATTAATATGTTTATATTATTATGATATTTTTTTATAAATTTATTTTTATAACAAATATTTAATGAAAACTATATTATATCTCAAATTCTATTTTACATAGGAATGAGATGTGTCAAAGGCTATTGGTCGAGAGGAACATGAGTACTATAGATCTTATGGGGGAAATCAGTATAACTATTTGCGGCAGAGTTGATATTCAATCCCTTTATTCATGTGTTGTATATTTTCTTGTAAAACATATATATGCTTCCCTTGTAGTATTTCATTGATAAAAATATATTTATGTATTTCAAATATTTTCTTATAAAATGATTATAATTGTTAAATCTTATTTATTTTATCAAACTATTTAAACATAATAAATCAACAAGTTATAGACATATCAACACTTTAAATTGATGATAGTAGTGTATATAGATCTCCTTTATTACATGTTAAATTTTTATAGTGTATAAAAATGGATTAAAACACCATTAAATAATAAAGTGCTGGTATTTATTTAGAATTTATTTTAACTACAAATACCTACAGCTAAACCATCTCCAATTTATGGAATGCCCTACTAGACAATTATAATATATTTTCCTGGTGGTTATAAGGGCCTTTAATGTATTAATATTTATATAATTTAGATAATACCATGAAAATATTTCCACAATATTTATAACAACCACTAAATATTATAAAAATAAAATAATTTAAATTTTAACATTCAATATAGAAACAATTTATAGATTAATAAATTTCCCCAAATACCACAATTAGTAAAAAATATATTTTATATAATATCTGACAGGGTACACCACAATGGTTTTAGAAAATTAAGAGAATAGTTTTTTGGTTTTTTTATTTTTCTTCTAGAATCCATTTCCCATGTAGTATTCTGATCCCCTAACAAGATAAATTCATACATCATCGTTGACCCATTAAATTTTTTAATCAAGATAATAGGTGATATGTTTAACATTATCTCAATGTCTTCATATGGGTTCTCAATATAGATATGTGTTTCTATAAATATTGTATACAACATTTAATATATGGGCATTTCAATATCTATTACATAAAAAATTTGTCTTATTCTCATGGTACATATAAATTATGAATATATCATACTCCATAAATTTTAAAATAAAAAAAAGTTTCATTTTCTGTTGGTCAAAGGGAAAAAAGGTAATAAAACCAATAGTTTCACTGGATCCTGCAATTAACTATTCACATCATATTAAGTCTCCAATGAAAAATATTGGTTCTAATAAGATATATTGTTAGTAAATAGGAATCCCAGGTTGTCATATGTACATTTCATTAACTATCACGTCAACTTATTATGTAAAATGCCTTAAGAGATGATAAATAAAAATTATATTACTCATTACCATTATCATAACCTAGAGTTATTATCTAGTATCACTATTGTAATATTATTATTATAAACATGATTAAAAAATATAATTCTTTGTTATAATTCCATGATCTAGAATAATGATACATATTTATAATACTTGTTTTACTGAATTAAAATATGTAATATAATAATATTCTATAAAATTGGTAACTAATATCTATAATGATCTTATGTTTCTCATTTAAATTTCTTAAATCTAATACTAGATCATATTTATCAATTTATAGGGTTGTTATTATAACCACATTATAAAATACACTTATTATTCTAGATGTATAATATACATTTCCCTTGTACATCATGTATATTATTGGACAGTTATAATTACCAATCAATGGAATTATCATGGATTGTTTTATAAATTTTTCCATTAATTATACATATGAAATATAAAATGAAGTATATGATATTGAATATGTGATAATTCCATCACTAAAATATATATATATATATATATATTTAATCTCATGATATTTATTTTAATATGAAACCATGTAATTATTTATGGCATGTGAAATTTTTAAAAAATATTCCTCAATTTTTTCAAATTTTATTTTTCAATTCCATTTCAATTTATAAATGTTGAAATAGTCTAAAAAACCCATAGTTTGGTCTCAGTAATTCTATTTCCCTAAACATGGGTTATAAATTTAAGTCATACATGAGAAAATATTGTAACATCTCAAGTATGTAATGAATAATAAATATTTTAATCTATGTCTATTAATGAATTAAATAGTGTTTTAGAGGCTTAAAATGAAAATAAATCCAATCTTAAGCATGGAATACACTAATATTTTTTTAAAAGATTGTTTTCCTACCTTTTGATGGCAAACAATTTTTAAATCTATATTTTGAAAATTTTATAAGATATTTTTTTCAAATTAAACTTATTCTTTATGATTGGGACATAAAAATTTACTTTGTGTGAATTTTTGGTATTTTTCTGACAATGTTAATTTTTTAATGAATAGTGAAAAATACAACATTTTATATCAAAACTGCTCTTTAATCTAATTTATTTATATGATTAGATTATCTTTTGAATTGGTTTTAAAGTTAAATTAGAATATATATTTTACATTTAATCCAATGGTGGTCATTATGATTAATTTCACTTTGGAAATGGGAATAAACTAATGCCAAACATTTCATAGATATTGTTTCAAAAAACCCCGCTATTTATTTTGACAATGGGAATTATTTTTAAATCAATTATTGCAATTTATGTTTTTGGAATTTGGTAAAATGGATTACATATTTGGAATCAGAAGGTCCAAATTATGTAATCAAGACACTTTTGTTTTTGGACATTATGAATAGTAACGACGATAATTATCTTTAATTATCTTGATTAATGAGTAATCAGGTAGTTAAGGATAATAAAATAATATCATAATAATAAACAAATGACACCAACATGTGTCCTAATTCTACTGGTTGTCTCATGGCCGACCATGGGATGTCTTGTGCCAAATTTGGGTACCCCATGGAATCACTTTTGTGGAAAGTGACTTGTTATCTTTTTATTTTTTTAAAGAAAGTAAATATAACAAGAATGTATCACCTAATTAAAACATTTTTAATTTTGTCTACATAGATGATATTTTTGACTATAAATATTCATTGGAAATCTAAAACAATTTTCTACATCATATTATTTTTTTCATAATTTTTGGACTTTATATAAATTAAATTATGTATTACATATTGATGATGCAGCGATTACCTAATTAATAAAGGATTTAAATAAAATGAAATGATAATGTAAAATATATGACCTACACATTTTCAAAAACTATTGTATGTGTGTATTTCGAACCCTTATCACCTTAACCTCGAATTATATCAATGTGGGACCTTTTTAATCCAAAAATCATTTTCAAATAAAGTAGCATTTCATTACTTTCCAAGAGTGCCCCTCCTCTTCTCTTATAAAAGGCCCCCACCTCTACCTCCTTACCCACACTTCCAAAGCCTTTGTCTCGGCCAACACCTGCCCATTTTGTCTCTCCACATCCCTCTATTACTCCTTGAAGCCTCACTTTGCGCAGAAGTCTTCCTAACGAATCCATTGAGCTCAAACCAAAGGGAGTTACCCAATTTTAAGGTAATGTCTTCACTTGAGTCCTTTTGTTTTATTTTTCTTCTCCAACCCCCGAAACTCTTTTTATTCATTTATTTTGTAACAACTACAGTATCTTCAATATACTAGGATGTTTTTATATAAGTATTTGAGCTACACTTACACACACCTACATCTAATGGTTAAAGGACATACTGTTTCCGTGGATGGTGAATTTATGCCTCCCGAAACGATGATTGTTCAACATTCTTTTAACACCTTAGAATGTGGCCATTAAGAAGTAACTATATTTATATATGATATATAATATGTTTATGTTTTCCTTAAGCTTCTGTATTTCTCATTTTGGGCATACCTCTATGGTTTCCATTATGGGTAAACGCGATATCTTCATTTACGGAAGTGCGGACTACCGCCCCTCAAAGTGATTTGATTCGTTAAATATCATATGTGGGATGTATAAAGTATGGAACTATGATATTATATATGATATTATACTGGAATTATAATATACCTTTATATCATTATGATTCCATTCTATAAAATACGAAATAGAAATGAAAGTAGCGTTCATGCGTACGTACGGCTTACCGTCTCCATGAACAGTGCATTTCATTTCTTACCTCTACATTATTATGTAATATTATAAATGAATGTATATACTGGATATATATGATATATGAATCATGATTATAATTCTGGATATAATGGATACATGAACAACTTGTAATTATAAAGGGTTTATTTTTTACTCAAGTACCAATGATCGTTAAAACGACCGTTATTAACATAAATAATTACATAGTGTTCATGACATGGAAATAAGTTATATACAAGGAATAATGAACATTAAAAAGGTTCTTATGAAAGTGGAAATTAACTCAAGTTTATTATTCAGGACATTAAAGAACGATCGAGTCAAGTCGGACCCGAGGTATGGGACTTCGTCTCAATCTCCTTTCATTGAGGCATATTTTGTTTTATACACAACATTATATTATATGGTATATAAACCCCTTTTACTTTTACGTTTATACAAAAGGAATCTTTTTTATACGTAGCATTTAATAAACGACAAAAGGGAATGTGTTTGTCGTACGTATGCGGCGACAACGACTTCTTCGCCACCGTGACCATTATTTGAGTATCGGCTTCCTCTACAAGCCATGCCTTCTTTTTAAAGGAAAAATAAATACAATGTTTTACTTTCATTTATTTTTTTATTGAAAATTGTTTTCATAATGTTTTTATATAAATGTGTTGTATTGATATCTTGTGATTGAAAGGTGGAAATTTTATGGTTCCTTTATGCATGTTTTATGTGATACGATTATGTTGAGGTTCTTGGGAATTATTCTGAAGACGGGTGGTTCTCTGATAAACTAAGGGCGGGTGAGCCTGATAAAGCTCTCCAATTCATTGGGTAACGCAAAGGATTGAAACGTTAAGGTTTCTCCGAAGAGATTTAGGGAATATACTGTGATGGGTATTCCAAAAGTAACCAAGAGGGTTACTCCCTACGTAAGAATGTTATGAAGGCCTCAAGTTACCTTTATGTCTTATGATTTCTATGATTTATTCATGATTTGATGAGGTATATTAAAGTGCTTATGTTTTATGGGTAACGTATGATTTCATTTTTATGTATATATGTACCCATGTTTCCTTTCCATATTTTTATATCCCTTACTGAGCTTTTTATGCTCATCCCAAGTTTATTAAAATGTTTTTCCCAGGTCAAGTGAAAGGTACATGATATGATGATAGTGTCAAAGAAGTGTCAAGAAAGAATCCATGTTTTATTTTAAATATGTTTCCATTGATGGGAAAGAAGTATACTATCTTTATGTAACCACTTTGTTTATATGTGGAATGTAATGCATGTTTTATGATCTAATTCTCTAAAACTTTAAAACTGAAAAGATCCTCAATTTGTAATCTTGTAATAACTAAAGATTAAGTAAGGTTTAAGGCTGGGGCCTTATAGTCGGTATCAAAGGTCGTTTTAGATAAAATTAGTAGTTAGAATTATATTAAATGATTATCCAAAAATATTTTTTTATGGTCAAATTGAAGTGAAATAGTATTTAATGATTACCATGTTGCTTCATCTAACACATGATTGTTCAGAATGGTTTTCCGTAGAGGAAACAAGGAAGTAGTGCTAGAAAGGAATGCAGAAGGAAATAACATTCCGAATCAACATCCTGAGATGGTCAGAATTGGAACTGAATAGTTTGTTGCAGTAATGGCGCATTTGACTCAGCCAATAAATGGCGGTGGTATCCATACACGAGATCAGCCAGATCAACCGCAGAGGAACAAGTCAGTGGTGGAACATTTCATGAGGCAACATCCACCATCATTTAGAGGATCATCTGACCATGTGCTATCTGAAGGGTGGATTAAATCATTGGATAAGATTTTCGATGTCATGGGGTGTTCAAACAATAAAAAGGTTAGTCTTGCTATTTACCTTTTGGAGGGAGAAGCATATCAGTGGTGGTCGATGGTTAAAAATATCAGGGACGCTGATGATATTGATGCTCTCGACTGGGATAAATTCAAAGGTATGTTTCATGAAAAGTATATACCTAAGGCTATTCGAGTTAGGATGGAAAAACAATTCTTAGAATTGAGGCAAGAGGAAGACTCAGTGGCTACCTATGAAGAAAGGTTCACTCGATTGAAAAGGTATGCTCCAAATTTTAACTGATACCTTGATAGTAAAATCAATTGTTTTTTCTCAGTATTAAAGCCAAAATATTGAAGGTAATTAGCTTCTCGTGATTTTAAAAGTTATGAAAATCTTGTTCTATGTGCTGAGAAGGTGGAAATGGAGTTTTCTGATGATCAAGTCTTCTATAACAACCATCCGAAGAAGGGACCAAGGTGGCAGGAGAAAGGGAAGAATTCTTCAAAAAAGTCTGATGGTATGAAATCTAAGTTTCCAGTTTGTGATAAATGTGGCAAAAGGCATGCTGGGGAATGTCTTCTAAATTCTGGAAAGTGCTACCGATGTGGTAATATGGGACATAAGGCTCATGATTGCACTGAAAAATATCACGGTGAAGGTAAGACCAAATTTTATTTACAGTTTGTGAAATGTTTTAAGTGAAATGAGATGGGTAACTATGCAAACGAGTGTCCGACAATGATCTTGAGTGATGGGAAGCAGTTAGACTACATGCAAAAAGGGGTTGTGAAATCCATTGCAACTACTTCAGTAGATGTCGGGCCATCAAATGAAGTTGAATCAGGTACTTTGTTTTTTTTTTCAGATTATGCCAGTGTGTTGTTTGATTCGGGGTCTACACATTCATTCATCTCGAAAAACTTTTCTAGTAAAATGGGAATACCATCTCAAGAAATGACTCCTGAACTATTGGTAAACACACCTGGGGGAAATGTTGAGGCAAAAATAATTATAAGAATCTTCCTATCCTTATCTATGGAAAGAACCTACTTGCAAACCTTATTGTTCTACCTCTAGTAGAGTTTGATGTTATCCTGGGTATAGTTTGGCTCTATATTTACCATGCTAAGATTGGTTGTAGAGCTAAAGAAGTTTCTTTTCAGAAAGACTTTTCCTTTTTGTACAAGAATGAACCATTACTGTTGATAACTTATCAACAGGCCAAGAAACTTGTAAAAGATGGAAATGAATGTTACCTTGCACACATCATTGAAAATAAAGGAACTGTTCAGATTAATGATGTGCCAGTGGTAAATGAGTATCCTGATTTTTTCCTAATGAGTTGCCTCGAATAATACCAGATCGGGAAGTGGAGTTTACTGTTGACTTAGTTCCTGATGCTAAGCCAATTTCAAAACCCCCTTATTGAATGGCTCAAATTGAACTTTTAGAGTCTAAGGAGCAATTTCAAGATTTATTAGAGAATGGTTTCATTCGACCTAGCACATCACCATGTGGTGCTCCTGTTTTATTTGTTAAAAAGAAAGATGGTTCAATGAGACTTTTCATTGATTATAGAGCCTTCAATAACATCACTGTTAATAACAAATATCATTTGCCTCATATCGATGATTTTGTTTGATCAGCTCCAGGGAGCTCAGTATTTTTCAAAGATTGACTTGAGATCGGGGTACCATCAGCTGAAGGTAAAGGAAGAAGATGTTCAAAAGACTGTGTTCCGTACAAGATATGGCCATTATGAATTTTTAGTAATGCCTTTTGGGCTAACCAATGCACCTTTTGTATTCATGGACTTAATGAATAGAATTTTCCATGAGTTCTTGGATAAGTTTTTGGTGGTTTTCATTGATGTTATTTTGGTGTTTTCTAAAAGTAAAGAGGATCATGAAAGACATATAAGGGTTATCTTGCAAAACATAAAAGAAAAGAAACTGTATGGAAAATTCAGCAAGTGTGAGTTTTGGTTGCAACAAATTTCTTTCCTTGGTCACATTGTTTCTAATGATGGGATACCTGTTGATCCTGCAAAAACAAAAGTTGTGGAAGACTGTCCAAGACCCAAAAATGTAACTGAGATTCGTAACTTCCTTGGGTTTTCAGGCTATTACAGAAGGTTTGTTAGAAATTTTTCACGGTTATCTAGTCCAAGGACTAAGCTAACGCGGAAGGGTGTTAAGTTTATCTGGAAAAAAGAATGTGATGATTGTTTTCATGAATTGAAAAGAATATTGGTGAATGCTCTAGTTTTGGAACTACCTTCCAGGAATGGTGAGTTTGTTATATACAGAGATTCTTTATTGAAAGGACTTGGTTGCGTCCTAATGGAGAATGATTAGGTAATATCTTATGCTTCACGATAGTTGAAAACTCATGGGGTAAATTACCCTACACATGATTTGGAATTAGCTGATGTTGTTTTTGATTTAAAAATTTCGAGGAATCATTTGTTTGGAGTAAAGTGTAAAATATATAATGACCACAAAAGTATAAAGTATATATTCACTCAGAAAGAGTTAAACATGAGATAGAGGAGATGGCTGGAATTAATCAAAAATTATGATTGTACAATTCATTACCATCTGGGAAAAGGCAAATAAAGTGGAATATGATTTGAGTCGAAAAAGTAATGCTTCATTAGCAATGTTGCGTTTGGAACGTGATCCTTTGGTTAAGGATTTGATGAGCTTTGGCATAGAAGATGTTGGTTCAGGATGTTTTTATGTTTTGTTTCAGGTATCAGTGAGATCATCTCAATCAGATAGAATCAAGCAAGCACAAAAGCAAGATAGTGAGTTGCAGAAAAAGGTAGAGCTGGTTCAGAAAGGAAAGTTGCCTGAATTAAACATTGATAATGATTGCATTTTGAGATTTGGGAAGAGATTGTTTTTGCCTTGTGATTCATAGTTGAAGAAAGAGTTGTTATGTGAAGCTCATAGTTCTCCGTTTTCAGTTCATTCTGGGAGTACTAAGATGTACAGAGATCTACGGGAGTATTACTGGTGGGATGGAATGAAAAGAGATATTGCTTATTTTAATGTGAAGTGTTTGACATGTCAACAGGTTAAAGAAGAGCGGCAGTTACCAAAAGGGATGCTTCAGCCTTTACCAGTGCCAGAGTGGAAATGGGAGAATATATCCATGGACATTGTTATGGGATTACCGAAGACATATCTAGGCAATAATGCAATCTAGGTTATTGTTGATCGCTTGAATAAATCTGCTCATTTCCTTGCTATATGAGATACTTTTTCCCCAGATCAACTTTCCCGTTTGTATCTTAAAGAGATATTCAGGTTACGTGGAGTTCCTCTCTCCATTTTATCTGATCGTGATACCAGTTTCAATTCTAACTTTTGGAATGTCCTTCAGAAGTCATTGGGTACTAAATTAAATTTTAGTACAACATTTCATCCTCAATCAAATGGGTAGTCAGAATGAACAATTCAGACCTTGGAGGATATGCTACGAGCTTGTTCGATGGATTATCAGGGACGTTGGGACCAACATCTTTCATTGGTTGAATTTTCATATAATAACAGTTTTCATTCCAGTATACGGATGGCACCATTTGAGGCGTTATATGTGAAGCGGTGTCGAACTACAACTTTCTAGGATGGAGTGGGTGAAAGGATGTTGATGGGACTAGAATTTGTAGAAGAGATGCTAGAAAATGTTCAGCTGATTCAGAAACACATGAGAATAGCTCGGAGTGGGCAGAAGAGTTATGCACACAACAGGAGGAAGGATCTAACTTTTGAGGTAGGTGATCCTGTTTTTCTCAAAGTCTCACCATGGAAAAGTGTGATGCGCTTTAGTAAGAAAGGAAAGCTGAGTCCAAGGTTCATTGGACCATATGAAATTCTGGATAGAGTTGGATCAGTTACATACCGGGTGGCTTTACCTCCGAGTTTATCTCAGGTACACAATGTTTTTCAGGTTTCAATGTTGAGAAAGTATATGCCAGATCCATCTCATGTTTTGAGTCCAGAGGTAGTTCAGCTTGAAGAGAATCTATCTTATGAGGAACAACCGGTCCAGATTCATGACCATAGGGGGAATATGTTATGAAATAAGGTGATTAATCAGGTAAAGGTTTTGTGAAAAAACTACATGATGGAAGAGGCAACATGGGAATCTGAAAATGCAGTGAGGGATAAGTACCCCCATTTATTCGATAAGTAATTAAAATGCGGGGACAAAATTTTCTAAAGGGGGGAAGGATGTAACATCCCAAGTAAGTAATGAAAAATAGATATTTTTATCTATGTCTATTAATGAATTATATTGTGTTTTAGAGGCTTAAAATGAAAATAAATCCAATCTTAAGCATAGAATACAGTATTATTTTTTTAAAACATTGTTTTACTGACGTTTGATGGAAAACCATTTTTAAATCTATATTTTGACAATTTTATAAGCTATGTTTGTCAAAATAAACTTATTCTTTATGATTAGGACATAAAAATTTACTTTGTGTGAATTTTTGGTATTTTTCTGACAATGTTCATTTTTTAATGAATAGTGAACAATACTGCATTTTACATCAAAACTGCTTTTTAATATAATTTATTTATATGTTTATATTATCTTTTTTATTGTTTTTAAAGTTAAATTAGAATATATTTTTACCATTTAATCCAATGGTGGTCATTACGATTAGTTTCACTTTGGAATTGGGCATGAACTAATGCAAAACTTTTCATAGATATTGTTTCAAAAAAACACGATATTTGTTTTGACAACGGGAATTATTTTTAAATCAATTATTTCAATTTCTGTGTTTGGAATTTGGTAAAATGGATTACATATTTGGAATCAGAAGGTCCAAATTATGTAATCAAGACTCTTTTGTTTTTGGACATTATGAATAGTAACGACGGTAATTATCTTCAATTATCTTGATTAATGAGTAATCGGGTACTTAAGGATAATATAATAATATCATAATAATAACAAAATGACACCAACATGTGTACTAATTCTACTGGTTGTCTCATGTCCGACCATGTTATGTCTTGTGACAAACTTGGGGAACCCATGGAATCACTTTTGTGGAAAATGACTTGTTATCTTTTTATTTTTTTCAAAGAAAGTAAATATAACAAGAATGTATCACCTGATTAAAACATTTTTATTATTCTCTATATAGATGATATTTTAGACTATAAATATTAATTGGAAATAAAAAAATATTTCCTACATCATAGTATTTTTTTCATAATTTTTAGACTTTAAATAAATTAAATTATTTATGACATCATGATGATGCAGCGATTACCTCATTAATAAATGATTTAAATAAAATGAAATTATAATGTAAAATCTATGACCTACACATGTCCAAAACCTATTGTATTGGTGGATTTAGAACTAGTATCACCTTACCCTCGAATTATATCAATGTGGGACCTTTTGAAACCAAAAACCATTTTCAAATAAAGTAGCATTTTTTTTACTTTCCAAGAGTGCCCCTCCTCTCCTCTTATAAAAGGCCCCCACCTCTAACTCCTTACCCACACATCCAAAGCCTTTCGCTCGGCCAACCCCGGACCATTTTGTCTCTCCACATCCCTCTATTACTCCTTGAAGCCTCAATTTGGGCAGAAGACTTCCCAATGAAGCCTTTGATCTCAAACCAAAGGGAGTTACCCGATTTTAAGGTAATGTCTTCACATGAGCCCTTTTGTTTTATTTTTCTTCTCCAATCCCCTAAAATCTTTTTATTCATTTATTTTGTAACAACTCCAGTATCATAAATATACTAGGATGTTTTTATAAGAAGTATTTGAGCTACACTTGCACACACCTACATTTAATGGTTAAAGGACATACGGTTTCCGTGGATGGTGAATTTATGCCTCCCGAAACGATGATTGTTCAACATTATTTTAACACCATAAAAGGTGTCCATTATGTAACTCCCCGACCCTAGTTACCAAGAGTCGGTGCATTTTTATATAACATTGGCATGATCACAAGAAAGATCAAGTCTCGAAAGACGGATTAGTTTAGTAGCCTTGGAATAACTAGATACATCCATAATTTTTTACATTACATAAAAAAACATCTTGTCTTCATATCCCCTCATACTATCCCTGCAGGTCATTCATAAATTACTTCTTCATAATCCTGGGAAAAATAAAACATTGAAAGGGGTGAGCTCAGATGCTCAGTAAGGATAACATTATAGCCGAAGCTTTCATAAATAATAATAAACACTTAAGACAATTTATAACTAAAACAAAAGCCTTTTAAACTTGAACTTCAGCATAAAACTGCAAAGGTAAAATGAAATAATGCCATTTACTTACTCACATGGATATCCTACTAGTCGAATGATCACATGAAATATCAATATCCACTTTCATAATGTTGGAATGTATAATGCCAGACTATCATAACCACTTAGTCAAGGCCTCGTGCCAAGACTACAAATAAGATTTTGTCAAGGGCTTGTGCCAAGACACTAGTTTGTCTCATGAGACCTACCGATGCATCGAGGAGCTATATCGGGCTCCACCCGTCACTTATTAAGTCCAATGCATTCTTCATATGAACAGGTTTAAACATAACATAAACATTCGTATTAAAACTAGCATACGAAATGTCAATACTTTAATCACAAATCATGAATGGTATAAAAATAGAACATCCACAGTCAAAAATAACTCATTCTATACAATATAAAAGATTGTATTGTATCACATTAACCTCAATCAATAATAATGAAGGATTTTGACATAGATGAAAATAGTCATCAATACTATTTGAGAGAAATATCTCCCTTTTTCATGAAATCATTTAAAAGTCACACTAATTGTTAAGAAGCCATTTAAAAGTAGATTTTTGAATCAAAGTGTCCCATACCACTTTGAAACTTTTTAAAAGGAGTTTTAATTTCTAAAACTTTAATGTCCATATAAATAAATCCTTAAAACCATTTTTAAAACATGGACATTAATGAGAAAGATTTAGAAGAATAAGTCTTTAAAACATTTAAAAATGGTATTTTAGTTAGAGATTCTAACCAAAAGAGACACTTGAATACAAATAATTGAGGTAATCAAAACTTTGTAATATCATGAGAATAACGGGATTCATGATATACTATGTCAAAGTACATTATATACACCACATAAAAGTGATTTGGTTTATATCAACAAAGAAGTCTCAATGGAATGTAAATTGAGATGAAATCTCTCATAAAGGTTGTATCCTTAGGTTAAGGATAAATCAACAACATAATTATGTGTGACAAATATAAATACACTAAATATGATTGGATATTCTGAGTAAAACAATCAAAGGATATTCACACATATTCTTGTAAAAAACAACACCAACGAATTGGATATTTAACTCAACAAATGGTGAATGAGTTAAAATTACTCTTATCAAATTCATATCAATGAATTGAGAATTACCAATGAGTGATTATGTGTATAAAACTTATATACACAAGAAGGGGAGTGGAAATTATGACATAATCAAATGAATAGTGATTCCACACATAATCATGGAGTAATATAATCAATGAAATATGCGTAAAGCCAAATGAGTGGGAATTGAAATCTCAAATTCCCTTACCGATTAGGTAACATACGAAACATACAACCATGAAAGAAGTATCATACCATGATGATGTAAATACCCATAAATTAAAGTATATTACACAATGAATACAATCATGGGCAGTACACATACACCACATGCAATAATTAAGTGGTGATCAATGAAAATCTCACGAAATTAAATGTGAGATAAGAAACCCCTTACCACGTTAATCAACTGAGTCGTATGGCCAAAAGTTAATAACCACCAAATTATTTATAGAATAACATGAATATAAATATAATCATGAATATATATCAAATGGAAGTACACAATACACCACTTTCAATAATTTAGTGGCGAAAAATGGAAATCTCACGGAATTGAATGTGAGATAAGAAAATCCCTTACTTTGTACTTTTTCCTTGGATGATGGTAGGTTTACCTCCTGTATAATGGTGAAATAATTGTTATTTAATTATAAAAGAATCATTTACTTTAATATGATATCATATATGATCTTTTAACATTTATTTGTTAATAATATCATAGAATTATCGTCATTTCGGGTGTTAATGAGTTCATTTTACTTTATATTCTTTGTTATGTGAGCCATATTCATTATTAATGGGATGTATATTATTCATATCCAGAATGATATCAAGTCCTTAGATACTATTTTTAAATCATTAAATGATAATTATACTTGAATGGATATGATGGACAATGAATCTCATCGCGTTCGTGGAGACGGTAGTCCTTACATACGCACGAGCGACAATAACATTTTTTTGATATTAAAATAATATATAATTGGATTTTATATCATATATACAGAATCATTATCATGTTATATTTATTATTTACATGAGTTACACATCATTATTATACCCATCCAAATAATGATATATTGAATAACAATTACACCACGACGTGGAGACGGTAAGCCGTACGTACGCACGTATGGTGACATGTTATTCAAAGGATGGATAGAATACTGAATATGGTTGTAACATATTTATAATAACATCACAATATATATATGATACTGGAGTTATTATTTTATAATGGTAATAACAAAGGAAGAATAAGTGGAAGAAGAAATGAACTTGGAGAAGGGTGGTGAAATCATTACCTCTTCTTCGGGTTATTCCTTTCGATTTGATCAAAATGGCTCTTTAGGTTGGGTTTCTGATCAAACTATGGCCCCTAGGTTGTAGTGAGGGAATTTGGGAGAGT
Organism: Viscum album; assembly: GCA_963277665.1. Taxonomy (NCBI): domain Eukaryota; kingdom Viridiplantae; phylum Streptophyta; class Magnoliopsida; order Santalales; family Viscaceae; genus Viscum; species Viscum album. The sequence continues at coordinate 792,735,860 of OY728162.1, read as the reverse complement.
ATTTTTCAGGGTTTGGCGGAACCAAATGGCTTTGAAGGTGTGAAGAAATGAGAAGGAGGAGTGCCCTTTTATAAGAGGGATGAGGGGCACCTTTGGAAAAGCTAGAGATATTAGTTTATAATAAATTCATATTCGGTTTAAAATAGCTCCAAAGTTGAATATTCAAAGGTTAAGGTGGGGATGGGTCGAAAACAACTCAACCAATAGAATTTAGACATTTTTGGGTACTTATATTAACCTTATCTTTAGGTATTAACTCTAAGTTAATTAGTTTCACTTTTACAATGTCTCTTTGTATTTTTATATTATATGGTTAATAAACATACCATATACATACAAGATACCCACAAGTGGTCCATTAATGATACACCTATCATGATATAAGTCTCTTTGCCGAACCTTAGATTTTTAGGAATTTAATATCAATTACAAATATAATATTTGTTTTAAAAACTCTTTTATGTCAATTTTGACACTATTCAATAGTTGATTTTTGTGAAACTCATAACAGATTGATTACTTCGAACAAAGTCAATTAAATCTATACTAATATATCATATTATCCTAGAAAATTAGTTTAATTCATTAAAAGTTTAATATTATATTTATTTGGGTATTTTTAATATCAATTATTTTGATTTTTCACTATTATGGTAATTACTGCATCATCATTGTGTCATAAATAAAATAAATTATTTAATGTATAAAAATTATAAATAAAATATAATTATGTAGGAAATCATTTTATCTTTCTATGTAATATTTATAATCTAAAATCCAACATATATAACCCTCTGTAACAATTGTTTTGTTAAAAGATATATGCTTGTGTCATTTTTGTATTTATTTTAACTTAATTAAAATAAAGTGTCATTATCACTTACAAGTGGATCCATTGGGTCCCAAAATAGACCCAAAGATGCCCATTGTCGACCATGTATCAACCAATAGGGTTGAGACACGTTTTAGGGTAATTTAGTATTATTATAATATTATTTTTTAACCCTTATTTACCGGATTTACCCTTAACCATGGTAAATAAAATATTTACCGCAGTAATTATTCAAAATGTCTAAAAATAAAAGTTACCTATTTACACAATTTGAACATCCTGATTCCAAATATGGAATCCATTTTTCTAAATTCAAAACACAGAAGTGGCTGAAATTAATTTAAAATTAATTCCCGCTGTCAAAACAAAAAGCGTGTTTTTAAGAGATAATAACTATCAAAAGATTGACACTTGTTTATGTTCGGTTTAATTGTAAAATTATGTCCAATGACCAAAATTATATTAAATGGTAAAAATATATTCTAAATATACTTTAAAACAACTCAAATTCATAATTTATCACTATTAATTATTTTGATTAAAAAAGTTGTTTTTAATTAAAATTTAGTAATTTTCACTATTCATCAAAATATGAAAGTTATCCAAAAAGTACCAAAATTTCACCCTAGGATAATTTCGATATTTAGAATCCAAAAATGAAGTCCATTTTGAGAGATAGAATTTATAAAATTTCAAAAAGTAGGTATTACTATTCATAACGGCTAGTTTGATTGGTTATGGTGTGTTAAAATCTCGAAGTTGTGTACAATGCACGCCATTGCATTATTCGAAGGGAAACATACCGAGGAAACTTGGGGTGTTACATTCTCCCCTCCTTCAATAAATTGCGTCCTCGAAATTTTTAAAATTTTTTCTTGGGAATATAATGGAAAGTCCCACATCGGAAAAAGAGCCAATAAAACTATCACTTTAATAGAAAGAAAGAGAGGTATAAAGGTCATCCAAGATAACCCATACTAGTATTCCATGTAAGAAAACATGGATATGGATGATAAAATAAGTGTCATGTTCTGATGGAGAGGGATAGAAATCATGATCAGGAGAAAGTTAACAATGAGAAAACCACAAACTTGTGTTGGGAAAAATGACCATTAGTCTCCTAGTAGGAAAGTAAACGGACAACATTTTTTTAAGGTTACATTACATAAGGAAGATGAATTAATTTATGATATTGACTAAGAACATTATGAGATATACTTACATTTAAAGTAAATTTTCATTCTTTAATAAATTTCCACCACTAACTCAATTTTTTTTTAAACGATGAGTATTCAAGAAGACTTGGTCACACTGGAAGAGCTAGAATAAACTTCTATAGAATCACATGATCCATGCAGGATAAACCATATATTTACATTGTATTTGAAGATTAATCAAAACCAAAATGGTTAGTGAATGATCTAATGATCCCCCAAAAGGATATTTTTTTTCGGTCAAAAGACCAAAGCACAAGATATATATGAAAGCAAGAGGATTACAAAGTTCGGAAAGATGGGATTTTGTTACAGTCTCTCTCAAAGAGAGGCAATAAGTCAGCTGGAAGATTGTCAAGCCAAGTCATGCTCTGCTGAATACCTTTGTTGGCGAGAGCATCAGCAATAGAATTCGCTTCACGGTAAGCATGAGTAGCAATATAATCTAGCCCGTGAAGCGAGTTCAGACACTTCATCCAGAGAGTGGTAAGCGGCCAAGCAAGATGAGTGTCACCGTTCCATATGGCCTGAACGATGGTTGTGGAGTCACATTCAATCCAGAGCTTTCTCTAGCCTCTTTGAATGGCAAAATCAACAGCATGGATGACACCAAGCATCTCAGCCTCGAGCGAAGAATAAAGACCACAACCAGCGTAAAAACAGCCTTGACAGTGACCAGATGAGTCTCTGAAGATGGCACCACAACTTTCAGGACCAGGGTTGCCTTTGGAAGCGCCGTCAACGTTCACTTTAATCCATCCTGACATCGGTGCTTGCCAGAAAACTTCAAAGAAACGCTTGGGTTTTGGATAGATGCCCGGGACACCGAGGCGGCGATGAATAACTAAATCGTTAGCCGAGTTGTTGCAAGAAGCTTTTTGGATTGAAGCGGCTTCATGAATCGCAATAAGGATCCGAGCTTTACCTGCATTGAGACTAAAAGAGTGGTTGTTATGAATAAAATCATTACGGGCGTACCAGATCACATGCAGGAGCTCCGCTACTGCTGCAAGGAAGATATTCTTTATCTGCAAAGAGGCATCATATCTGATGCAATATTTAAGAAACATACAAATAGAATCAAAAGTTGGCCATCTGCAATTAAAGAGATCCAGAACATATTTCCATAAAGCAGAGGCTGTCGCACAGGACAAAAATTGATGGTTGGCATCCTCCCTATGTTGATTACACATGCGACATTTAGAGCAATGTTGAATGCTAAATATTTGAAGACAAGCATCAGTGGGAATTCTATTGTGAGCTAAACGCCAAATGAGGGTGAGTCTAGAAGGTTTTATCCAAGGCTTATTAAAAAAACTCATCCATTGATAATTGGGATCCTCTCGAGAGAAGCAGTGATTATAGAAGGTTCTAGAATCGAGGATGCCATTTGGAGCAGGTTCCCACACCAGAAAATCACCGCCAGGGGAGAAAGGATGATTATCAATGATCTGTGCAATATTATCTGGGAGGGTGTGACGATGGGATCGCAGGACTTCCTTTATAGAAAGACTAGTATCTCCAGGAGAGGTATTCATAGAAAGCAAGGAAATCAAGGGGTTACCGCGCCAATTGTCACACAAAAAATTAATAGAAGAGTCCGCACTGACCATCCATCTAGAATTCTTCATGATAGAGTGATACGAGTCTCTGATGGCGGGCCAGATCGAGGAGTTGATGTAACAAAAATTCCCTTTTACGAGTTTAGGAAAAAACCTATGCTTCAAGAACTCCGAAGCTTTAGAGGAACCATTAATGATGCGCCAAGTAAGGCAGGATTGGAGAGCATTATTGAAAAGCTTTAAATTTTTTATACCAATGCCGCCTTTATCAAGAGGTTTACAACAAGAATTCCAAGGAATAGTGACAATCTTCCTTTCTAAAGTGCTCCCTGTCCAAATAAATTTTTTGATATAGGTATTAATCTTTTTAAAAATGCCGGAAGGCCAATTGTAGATCATGAGCGAGTAGACCATTTTGGAAAAAATGGTTGATTTGACCAGACATATCCTGCCGGCCATGGAGAGTAATTTCCCTTTCCAAGTGGAGAGATGTTTAATAATTTGATCAGTAATGTTGGTGAAATAGCAGGCTTTAGGACGACCCCAAAAGGATATTCATTGAGATAAATATTCACTAATCTTAATTTCTAAAATTAAACCAACAATACCCCAAAGTTAAATAGATACCATTCAATAACCAATTGTCCTTAAAATCCTTTAATATAATCCAAACTAATATTGAAACCCAAATCATAGAAGAATTTGATTATGTAGTCTCCCATGTTACATTGTATCTCCAAATGACATCATATAATCTTAAAGTCACATACTTAAAAGTAATTAACATCATCACATATTCTATGTTATATGTTAATAATTTCTATAAATAACCCAAATCACTATAAATCAACAATAAAAACATAGATAAAAATCCACCATTACTCTACAAATGAAACCCCATTATATTCTATTTTCCTTGGGCATATAGTGTTTCCAACAAAGAAAACATCTTCCAAAATAACATTTATCACTTAATCACCAAATCATTTTCCTATTCCAAGGGTATTCATTTGATAAGAAATAAGAACCCAAATCATCTTATTATTGATCAATAAAATCATTTAACAAAAAAATAGTCACATTAACCAGGGACTTCACGTAGTCCAGTGGTAGGCGATAAATCCCAATTGCACTTTGGTTGTGGGTTCGATTCCCACATCTTTGTCCGACGCGACAGGTTGTCACACGGTCTACGTGTTGTCCTTTTTCAAAAACTATATTTTATAATATTACCAAAATGAGATAAATTCCTCAAAATAAGATAATTTAATCACAAATGTTATATCATACTTTGCATTTTTATCCCAAATCATAATAACTTATAATTTTCTCAAACCCCAATGATCATATAAAACCAAATGGTTATTTATACCTATATCCACAAGAGAAGAGACAATTCTTCTTCAAATATCATTCTCACATGGCAAACTGCGGGGTTACAAATACAAGAGAAAATTATTCCAAAGTACCCATCAACAAGGAGTGCTAATACTTTTTAAGTTTTTCTCCAACCATTTATTTCCACATATCTTCTTCTTTGACAAAGAAAATATCCTATAGAATAGGACATTCACTTGGGTAATGGCCAGGTCCCCTACATTTACGGCAAATGACTGTAAATGGACTCTTGGGACCATTTTTATCTTCTTCCATAGTACTCTTCATTTTTCTTCGGCAATTCTTCAATTTATGTCCTTCCTTCCAGCACGTAAAACATTTCGTTGTCCTATTGAGACACTTTCCTGGGTGTCTCTTTCCACATTTCCTGCATGATGAAAATAGAGGTTTCTTTTCTCCATGGTCTCCATTGCTGGATATCTTATCATTTATCACTTTTCTCTTCCTTGTTGAGTCTGGGATTTGGTTAATATATATGTTGTTGATCATATTTTTGGAAAACTGATTTTTCATAAAGACGATATCTTTTACTCCTATCAACATTCCATTTTTTTGCTCATTTCCACCACTGTTCCAACCTTGTACATCATTCTCAAAGTCACTATGACTTCCTTGGAATCCAGCCATTGACTAAAACCAGAAAGCATTGTGTGAGTAATAGTAGTCATAAAGTCATTTAGAGATTAAAATGTCACCATATTCTCAATTTGAAACATATTAGAATTAACCAAGGTCATTTACTCTCATCTTATGTATATATTACTTAAATCGGTTTGTAAAGAAAATGTAAATTATCCTAAGCATATCCCCCGGGAGTGTCGTAACCAAGAGTGCAGCAAGGCCCGTTGTCGTGCACCAGTTCCGTTCGAGTCTAGCTCAAAGCGGTGTTTTCGGGTTTTACCCCTAGGTACATCTGTGCCAGAGCCGCCTCTACCTGCTCGTTTCTAGACAGGGATGTATTTCACGGAAAACTCAAAAAATCTCTATAATACCAAAATTCTCGGAAGTTCTTTTATACTAATCCTCAAAGTTAATCTTAGGTCTACGTGCTCTAATCAGAGTTTATCTAAATCTAGCTTCCAAGGTTTGTACTAAACTTCCTCTGATACCAACTGTAACGCCCCGACCCTTGTTACCTAGAGTCGGTGCATTATTACATAACATTGGCATGATCACGAGAAAGATCATGTCTCGAAAGACCGATTAGTTTAGTAGCCTTGGAATAACTAGATACATCCATAATTTTTTACATTACATAAAAAACATCTTGTCTTCATATCCCCTCATACTATCCCTGCAGGTCATTCATAAATTACTTCTTCATAATCCTGGGAAAAATAAAACATTGAAATGGGTGAGCTCAGATGCTCAGTAAGGATAACATTATAGCAGAAGCTTTCATAAATAAGCATAAACACTTATGAAAATTTATAACTAAAACAAAAGCCTTTTAAACTTGAACTTCAGCATAAAATGGCAAAGGTAAAATGAAATAATTCCATTTACTTACTCACATGGATATTCTACTAGTCTAATGATCACATGCAATATCAATATCCACTTTCATAATGTTGGAATGAATAATGCCAGACTATCATAACCACTTAGCCAAGGCCTCGTGACAAGACTACAAATAAGATTTTGTCAAGGCCTTGTGCCAAGACACTAGTTTTTCTAATTAGACCTACCGATGCATCTAGGAGCTATAGCGGGCTCCACCCGTCACTTATTAAGTCCAATGCATTCCTCATATGAACAGGTTTAAACATAACATAAACATTCGTATTAAAACTAGCATACGAAATGTCAATACTTTAATCACAAACCTTGAATGGTATAAAAATAGAACATCCACAGTCAAAAATAACTCATTCGATACAATATGAAATATTGTATTGTATCACATTAACCTCAATCAATAATAATGAAGGATTTTGACATAGATGAAAATAGTCATCAAAACTATTTGAGAGAAATATCCCCCTTTTTCTTGAAATCATTTAAAAGTCACACTAATTATCAAGAAGCCATTTAAAAGTAGATTTTTGAATCAAAGTGTCCTATACCACTTTGAAACATTTTAAAAGGAGTTTTAATTTCTAAAACTTTAATGTCCATATAAATAAATCCTTAAAACCATTTTTAAAACATAGACATTAATGAGAAAGATTTAGAAGAATAAGTCTTTAAAACATTTAAAAATGGTATTTTAGTTAGAGATTCTAACCAAAAGAGACACTTGAATACAAATAATTGAGGTAATCAAAACTTTGTAATATCATTAGAATAAAGGGATTCATGATATACTATGTCAAATTACATTATATACACCACATAAAAGTGATTTGGTGTATATCAACAAAGAACTCTCAATGGAATGTAAATTGAGATGAAATCTCTCATAAAGGACGTATCCTTAGGTTAAAGATAAATCAACAACATAATTATGTGTGAAAAATATAAATACACTAAATATGATTGGATATTCAGTGTAAAACAGTCAAAGGATATTCAAACATATTCTTGTAAAAAAACAACACCAACGAATTGGATGTTTAACTCAACAAATGGTGAATGAGTTAAAATTACTCTTATCAAATTCATATAAATGACTTGAGAATTACCAATGAGTGATTATGTGTATCACACTTATATCCACAGGAAGTGGAGTGGAAATTATGACTTAATCAAATGAATAGTGATTCCACACATAATCATGGAGTAATATAATCAATGAAATATGCGTAAAGCCAAATGAGTGGGAATTGAAATCTCAAATTCCCTTACCGATTAGGTAACATACGAAACATACACCCATGAAAGAAGTATCATACCATGATGATGTAAATACCCATAAATTAAAGTATATTACACAATTAATACAATCATGGGCAGTACACATACACCACATGCAATAATTAAGTGGTGATCAATGGAAATCTCACGAAATTAAAAGTGAGATAAGAAACCCCTTACCACGTTAATCAACTGAGTCGTATGGCCAAAAGTTAATAACCACCAAATTATTTATAGAATAACATGAATATAAATAGAATCATGAATATATATCAAATGGCAGTACACAATACACAACTTTCAATAATTTAGTGGAGAAAAATGGAAATCTCACGGAATTGAAAGTGAGATAAGAAAATCCCTTACTTTGTACATTTTCCATGGTCGATGGTAGGTTTACCTCCTGTATAATGGTGAAATAATTGTTATTGAATTATAAAAGAATCATTTACTTTAATATGATATCATATATGATCTTTTAACATTGATTTGTTAATAATATCTTAGAATTATCATCATTTCGGGTGTTAACATGTTCATTTTACTTTATATTCTTTGTTATGTGATCCATATTCGTTATTAATGGGATGTATATTATTCATATCGAGAATGATATCAAGTCCTTAGATACTATTTTTAAATCATCAAATGATAATTATACTTGAATGGATATGATGGACAATGAATCTCATCGCGTTCGTGGAGACGGTAGTCCGTACATACACACGAGCGACAATATCATTCTTTTGATATTAAAATAATATATAATTGGATTTTATATCATATATACAGAATCATTATCATGTTATATTTATTATTTACATAAGTTACACATCATTATTATACCCATCCAAATAATGATATATTGAATAACAATTACACCACGACGTGGAGACGTTAAGCCGTACGTACGCACGTATGGTGACATGTTATTCAAAGGATGGATAGAATACTGAATATGGTTGTACCATATTTATAATAACATCACAGTATATATATGATACTGGAGTTATTATTTTATTATGGTAATAACAAAGGAAGAATAAGTGGAAGAAGAAATGAACTTGGAGAAGGGTGGTGAAATCATTACCTCTTCTTCGGGTTCTTCCTTTTGATTTGATCAAAAGGGCTCTTTAGGTTGGCTTTCTGATAAAACTAATTCCCCTAGGTTGTAGTGAGGGAAGTTGGGAGAGTATTTGGGCAGGGTTTGGCCGAACCAAATGGCTTTGAAGGTGTGAAGAAATGAGAAGGAGGAGTGCCCTTTTATAAGAGGGGTGAGGGGCACCTTTGGAAAAGCTAGAGATATTAGTTTATAATAAATTCATATTCGGTTTCCAATGGCTCCAAAGTTTACTATTCAAAGTTTAAGGTGGCTATGGGTCGAAAACAACTCAACCAATAGAATTTAGACAGGTTTGGGTACTTATATTAACCTTATCTTTAGGTATTAACTCTAAGTTAATTAGTTTAACTTTTACAATGTCTCTTTGTATTTTTATATTATATGGTTAATAAACATACCATATACATACAAGAGACCCACAAGTGGTCCATTAATGATACACCTATCATGATATAAGTCTCTTGGACGAACCTTAGATTTTTAGGAATTTAATATCAATTAATAATATAATATTTGTTTTAAAAACTCTTTTATGTCAATTTTGACACTATTCAATAGTTGATTTTTGTGAAACTCATAACAGATTGATTAATTCGAAAAAAGTCAATTAAAGCAATACTAATATATCATATTATCCTAGAAAATTATTTTAATTCATTAAAAGTTTCATACTATATTTATTTGGGTATTTTTAATATCAATTATTTTGATTTTTCACTATTATGGTAATTACTGCATCATCATTGTGTCATAAATAAATTAAATTATATAATTTATAAAAATTATAAATAAAATATAATTATGTAGGAAATCTTTTTATCTTTCTATGTAATATTTATAATCAAAAATCCAACATATATAACCCTCTGTAACAATTGTTTTTCTGAAAGATATATGCTTGTGTCATTTTTGTATTTATTTTAACTTAATTAAAATAAAGTGTCATTATCACTTACAAGTGGATCCATGGGGTCCAAAAATAGACCCAAAGATGCCCATGGTCTACCATGTATCAACCAATAGGGTTGAGACACGTTTTAGGGTAATTTAGTATTATTATAATATTATTTTTTAACCCTTATTTACCGGATTTACCCTTAACCATGGTAAATAAAATATTTACCGCAGTAATTATTCAAAATGTCTAAAAATAAAAGTTACCTATTTACACAATTTGAACATCCTGATTCCAAATATGGAATCCATTTTTCTAAATTCAAAACACATAAGTGGCAGAAATTAATTTAAAATTAATTCCCGCTGTCAAAACAAAAAGCGTGTTTTTAAGAGATAATAACTATCAAAAGATTTACACTTGTTTATGTTCGGTTTAATTGTAAAATTATGTCCAATGACCAAAATTATATTAAATGGTAAAAATATATTATAAATATACTTTAAAACAACTCAAATTCATAATTTATCACTATTGATTATTTTGATTAAAAAAGTTGTTTTTAATTAAAATTTAGTAATTTTCACTATTCATCAAAATATGAAAGTTATCCAAAAAGTACCAAAATTTCACCCTAGGATAATTTCGATATTACGAATCCAAAAATGAAGTCAATTTTGAGATATATAATTTATAAAATTTCAAAAAGTAGGTATTACTATTCATAATGGCTAGTTTGATTGGTTATGGTGTGTTAAAATCTCGAAGTTGTGTACAATGCACGCCATTGCATTATTCGAAAGGAAACATACCGAGGAAACTTGGGGTGTTACACATTAAGATGTCACTATATTTATATATGATATATAACATGTTTATGTTTTTCTTAAACTTCAGTATTTTTCATTTTGGTAATACCTTTATGGTTTCCATTATGGGTAAACGTGATATCTTCATTTAAGGAAGTGCGGACTACAGCCCCCTCAAAGTGATTTGATTCATTAAATACCATATGTGGGACGTATAATGGATGGAAATATGATATTATATATGATATTATACTGGAATTATAATATACCTTTATATCATTATGATTCCATTCTATAAAATACGAATTAGAAATGAAAGTAGCGTTCATGAGTACGTACAGGTTACCGTCTCCATGAATGGTACATTTCATTTATTACCTCTAAATGATTATGTAATATTATAAATGCATGTATATACTATATATATATGTTATATACATCATTATTATAATTCTGGATATAATGGATACATGAAAAACTTGTAATTATAAAGGGGTAATTTTTGGCTCAAGTACCAATGATCGTTAAAATGACCGTTATTAACTTAAATAATTATATAGTGTTCATGAAATGGAAATAAGTGATATAAAAGGAATAATGAACATGAAAAAGTTTCATAAGAAAGAATAAATTAACTCAAGTTTATTATTCAGGACATTAAAGAACTATCGAGTCATGTCGGACACGAGGTATGGGACTTCGCCCCAATCTCCTTTCATTGAGGCATATTTTGTTTTATACACAACCATCTTTTATATGGTGTATAAACCCTTTTGACTTTTATCTTTATTCAAAAGGAATATTTTTTATACAAAGCGTTTACTAAATGACAAAAGGGGATTTTTTTGTCTTAAGTATGCGGTGACAACAACTTCTCCGCCGCCATGACCATTATTTGAGTTTCATCTTGCTCTAAAATCCATACCTTCTTTTTAAAAGAAAAAAAAATACCATGTTTTACTTTTCTTTTATTTTGGTATTGAAAATGGTTTTCATAATGTTTTTATATCAATGTGTTGTATTGATATCTTGTGATTGAAAGGTGGAAATGTTATGGTTCCTATATTCATGTTTTATGTGATACGATTATGTTGAGGCTCTTGGGAATTATTATGAATATGGGTGGTTCCGTGATAAACTAAGGGCGGGTGAGCCCGATATAGCTCTCCAATGAATTGGGTAACGCAAAGGATTGAAATGTTAAGGTTTCTCCGAAGAGATTTAGGGAATATACTGTGATGGGTATTCCAAACGCAACCAAGAGGGTTACTCCCTACATAATAATGTTATGAAGGCCTCAAGTTACCTTTATGTCTTATGATTTCTATGATTTATTCATGATTTGATGAGGTATGTTAAAGTGTTTATGTTTTATGGGTAAAGTATGATTTCATTCTTATGTATATATGTACCCATGTTTCCTTTCCATATTTTTATATCCCTTACTGAGCTTTTTATGCTCATCCCACGTTTTTTGAAAAGTTTTTCACAGGTCAAGGGAATAGTACATGATATGATGATAGTGTCATGGAAGTGTCAAGAAAGAATCCATGTTTTATTTTAAATATTATTCCATTGATGGAAAAAAACAATACTATCTTTATGTAACCACTTTGTTTATATATGTAATGTAATGCATGTTTTATGATCTAATTCTATTAAACTCTAAACCCGAAAAGATCCCCAATGTGTAATCTTGTAATAACTCAAGATTAAGTAAGGTTTAAGGCAGAGGCCTTATAAATATAATCAATAAAACCTTAATGAACTATAATGATACTATTTTTTATATGATATCAATATATATCGCATCAAAATCTATTATTATCCCACTAAACTCTTTTAGACTCATGAAAAAAATTCATTCCATTATTTAATATTTTCATGGATCAATTAATGGATCTATGTGTCATTTTTAATATATTGAATATTTTAAGGTTAGAAACATTATAGTTTTATATTATATGATATTTTAATGGTTTCAATTTAAAAATATTATTTTTACATTCAACCATAAAATATATTAATGTAATGAATTAACCAAAGTAGACTAGATACATCTCCTAAGATGGCCCACCCTAATCAATAAAGCATGTTCCAGATCACCATTGGATGTAAACACACACCTGATTATCAAAACATACTTAAATTGGAATGATTTACCCTTAAAAAACAACACTACATGTCTTATATATAATAAGATAAAGGTAAAAACCCCAGAGTGTGTCATGGTAGACGCAGTATGAAACCATGAGACATTACATAACAATCCAAAATGATAATCCCATGAATGTAATAAATCAAATACCACAAGTAATTCTCTATTTTACTATCCTCCACAACTATCTTAAAACACCATGTATTGAAATTTTATAAGATAATTTATAACAATTCATGTTAACTATCCCTTTATCGGGATCCTATATAACTATATATGAATACACCCAAAAAAATATTCAGGGTGTGATGGAAATACCTATTAGGATACAAACATGAATCTATAAAATGTATATCAAAATGAATCCATTATTTTGTTATTCAATACAAAATAAGTTTTATAAATAATATTATTTGGAAACAGTTACCATAAACCAACATTTGGTTTTCCATTAAAACAATTCATATTCAATTTTACAACAATAAGGAAATTAATATGTATTATATCAAGGATAAAATTGACCAAGATCGTTCATATCTAAAATAGGAAATCTGTAACCATTTGAATCATGAAACATATATATCATGAATAAAAAAATGAATAATTGGTTTCTAGCCTTTGAAAATACGTAACTATGACTCAATGTAATAGTACGATAACATAATGTTAATCCTAGTGATACTGATTCCTTCCGCAATATATCAGTTCTATAACCGTCACCCCTAGTGGTGACACACATACTAATATTTTCAGATGTCTATAACATAATTCTGATGAGGTCCCCATGTCCCATGTTTTCCCAAGAAGTTCAACTAAATCATGCCCATAATATTATAAATATCATCTACAAGTAAAAATTACATGTCCCATTCTCAAATAGTAATTTTAGATTAAATACCATATTTCTGATATTTCATCAATCACATGATGTGTCTAAAACTATTTTTTAATAATAACCCTTAATACCATTTTCTATGCTAATAACGACGCAACTGCATAAATTAGACATGATTGATATAAAAAAACACATTTCCATAATCGAAACCAAAGTGAAACATAATAATTATAGGTAATGCAGTGAGATATTACAATTATCTATAGTCACCTATCTCAATAATGGATGAAATGTGGTGACAATCGAAAAAATTGGTTGGAAATGAAATTATATAATCCTCATAGTCCTACAACTATTAGAAAACTAATTAATTCCTCACCTGACACCTTAGATCTTGTATTCAAGCCGCATAATGGTTCTAATGAGTTATGGTGAATATATAATGAGGGGTTATGTAGATAAAAGATTAGGAATAAAGTGGATATTCACAAATTCCTTGAATAGATCCACCAAAATAGATAGATAACCACCTAGATAAAAATGGGATAAGTTTATTGAGTTTATAGGAATGTATGATTCAAGATAATGAATGAATATGGTAAAATTTGGTTAAAAACTAAGGGTGTCTAGGTATTTTTATAATTTTATAAAACCCATAATATTCACATAGTTTGGATTCACAGATAGACAAAACATGAACAAACCATGTGGTCATAACTATCACATTAAACTATAGTGAATGGTTACCAAGGAATAGTCACATAATTAGAATAATTGTGTGAAAGTAGTGATGTTTCCTCTATATCCAAACCAATCCTCCCACATGGTTTTCCTAAAATTCACTATTAGTTCGAAAAATAATGCTAAAAGAATTTTAAATTTACATATATCCAACAAATACATATTTCATGATTATTTCATAGTTATTAATAATTTTTCACAAGCCATATGCCAATCTAATTTCTCCCCAAAATAAAAAATATTGACCCACAAACTTCTATGCACATTTAGAACCATGGTTTTGAAATAGATTCCAAAAACATAACATATATGTTACTTGGTGGGCATCAAAATTGTCACCCCCATGACAATTTCATTCCCTATAATGATCTTATGATACTGAACATTCAAATGAAAAGGCCAATGTTTCATCATCAACACTTGATGTTACAAAACCACGTGTCTATCCCATCCACACATCTTTATTCACTGGATCAAGGGAAACATTTTTCCACAAAAATTCATATTCATATGATCCATAATCTAAACTAAGATCCCATCCACTAAGGTTTTTGGATTAAATTCAATATATTCAAATTCTAACATTTATGAATGGTACTGTTGATACTTCATTTGTTGGAAAACATGAAACACATACTCATACAAACAAATATTTTGGTCTCAAGATCCTTATATATAAACATTTGTTTAATTTTACTCAGTAGATGTCATATTATAAAATGTTGAAGAGATGATGATCATCCTCAAAAGCATGTCAACAGAAAACTCCACTTATCTTGGGGGAACTAACCTCGAAAATGTTACCAGGAATGTCATTATGCTATTGATTCATAACAGTATGAATAATAATCACATAATGATGATAAATGGACTAAATAAAAATCTCTAAAAATTAACATGAGATCATTCTAACCTTAGTAAAAATATTCCCTAATCAACCATATATAGGATCCCACTCACCTTGAATGACACATGTAAAGCCATTGGGAAATAGAAACTAAAGATGAAAATGATAATAGTCATCCTGGGACATAAAAACAACCATATAATCCATTTTAATAATATGTTAAAAGATATTAAGATCAAGAACTAATAAATAAAATATTACCTCAGGGTCGGTGATCATATCCTAGCACTTGGAATATTTAAAGCCTTACTCATTACTCCTTCATAAGAGAGTATAATGATCCATAAAAAATGACATATGTTCCTAGATTAATCCCAACACATAGATCAAATTTGATGATATAAATTAATGTGATGCACTGGTATCAAATAGATTAATACTCTAGAGTATGTAATAAATATTGTACATAATAATGTTTTCATTCCCACGTAAGATTCCCCCGGTACATCATCTGTGTTATAAAGGAATCCAAACTGAACCCTTATTTGTGATTTCATTATATACTAATTCTCCCCTTTAACATCTTAATGAGATCCACCACCTCTTAATATCCTCTAAATAATGAAAAAATCTTTTTTAAAGGTGTATCCAACTCTAATTCTATATGAATCTCCTTTAAAAATACATTTATGATGAACAGATTTTCCATAGTGATGGATGATATTGGGAGTTACATTACAATTAGGCTTATTAATGTCTATGAATTCCACAATGGAAGGAAACTACATAGAAATTTACATAAGACCCCTATTTAATAGATCCTAATGAAAACAAAGAACCATTACTATGCTTCCTTTTCTGGATAGGTAACACACTCTGACTACCCCCAATTATAACGAATTCTTCACCAAGACCAATTTTTCATGTTAACTCTGCATCATTTATAACCATATTTTCAACTACATCGGAAATGTAATAAAAAATATGATCATAAAAATCAATTAAATATCTAACATCAATCACATCTGAAACCGTATAGATTTTAGGTATCCATAATTTTTGTGTTTTATAGATATTTGAAATAACATGGTGAAATGATTATCTAACTCTTTTAATAAATGGTCTCCTTCATCCATGGTTAAAAACTCCGAATTATTTTCCTCATGTAAGGTCTTAGGAGATAACTTCTTATTGAAGGACTTATTTAATGTTGCCTATATGAGTTCCTTGTATAATTTATCTACCATGATGGAATCTAACAATTAAATTATTGGACATTGAGAATATAAGTGTAAATTTCCAATATATAGTCGTATAGAGCCCCTATAAATTGGAAAATATGTTCTATTCTCTTAATCCATTAATCGTGTTCTTTTGTTCCTTTGAAATCACAGAATATTACTATAATATTTTTTGTAACCTCCAAAGGATAAATCACCTTACATTATCATATTCTACAACCATATTTACCTTGTTATTGAATAGTCTAGATTTCTACTTCCACAAAATAAGGGTTGAATTGTGAGTTTTAATATGGATTATTTCTGATATGTCCTTCTCTTAGAATCATAGGGAATGTTATAGATACATTAACTATTAAATACAAGAGGTAACAACTTATTATAATTATAATACATATCCTAATTAAAATTTAAACTTCAATAATCGATAATAAATCCATTAAAACACAAGGATTGAAGAAAATAGTAGAAACTAATTGAGTAAATTAATAAGGTTCATTTAAGTAAAACCAAATTCATGATTAAAATATTTATTAAAAAAATCATTGACCACTCATGGTAACTAACCGTTAGATGTGAAATTGAGTTTACCAGTAACCCGTATGCGCGTAACACTTGAGTCCATATGGTAGTAAACCTAGTATAAAATAAACCACTGATGAAACCTCCAATTGATGAAATTTTCTAACAAATCACCATGGGTCAACTTGACTTCTCACCAAAGAAATCCATCATCATTGGAATAGGGTTTTTATCCCCACAGACTAGTGACAAGAACCTATATATTTCCAAAAACAATCATTGGAATGGTTTTATCATGAAAAAAAAATTTATCATGTATCATATATAATAATATCATAATATAGATACATTTTATATAATTAAATAAGATGTAAAAAAGCCATGATATAGAAAAAAATAAAGTAGAAGTATAATACAAGAAACTATATAAGTCCAAGACCAAAACGAATCATCCATGTCACCATCCTTCATGATATTACAAAATCACCATGAAGAGACATCAACCAGGATAATCTATCTAGATACATGACAACCTTACCAATAATTGGATAATATAAATCTAAGTATGCATATTTCTAATGGAGTATACATTGTGTGAGGTAAATTCCTAATAGTATACCACCACGAGTCCATACTCTATGTAACCAGTAGTTATTTCATTAAAAACAATTTAAATATAATTTCTTTTGAAAATATTTTACTTTAAAATAAATTCATTTTACCTTAAAACTATCCATATTTAAATCCATAAGAATATGTAAATAAATATGAATGATTACATAAATGTATGTAATGAAGAGTTTTCATATATAAAAATATATACATTCGAGGAATCAAAGAATGAAACATCAATATCATGAATAAATCCATGCACAACCGGGATCTACCACATGGAAATACATAACTAGTAAACACAAGAAAACTAATACAATATAATATTAATCTTAATGATATCAAAACCGACCATAGTATATCGATATCACACCTGTAACCCTTAGTGGTCCACACTAACTGATGTTTTCAAACGTAATAAATGTTTGTACCTAAGGTTCCCATGAGATATGTTTTCATAAGACAGTTATGTAAATAATTCCTCTAACATAATAAAATATTTAAATATATAAATTATTACCACTCCCATTACAGAAAACCCACTTTATACTCCATGTCATCAATGGAATATTTCATAAAAAACATGAAGTGTTTAATTTTTTTTTTTGAAAAATCACTTTTAGAAACAAATTCATTAAAAAGATTCAATTTCATAAATCAACCCTTGTAGATATCAAATAAAAAATTTCCACTAGAAAAACTAATAGAAAAAAATATTGATAAATTTTCCATGAAAATATAAATATTATATAGAGACAACTACAAAACCAACAGTGGAAACATAGTTTCTTTTGAATATATTAATCATAAATTAAGACATCTAGATCTGGAAATTCTAGATCCATAAAAAAATATTCTATTGTAAACATTAAACCTTATATTTTATCATCAAAAACCATTTTGGATCCATTTAATCTAGGGGATGAGAGATTGAGAGTAAATCTAGGGAAAAATTCCAAATGAAGAAGATATTTATACATTACTTAAATAGATACACATATATCGATAAAAAATCACTATGAAACCCAAGGGAGAACCTACTAGATTTTTATTGAATGGATGGATCATTCTAATGATATATTATGATGAAATTTGGGTCAAAATTACCATTTGTATTAGAGTAATTTTCCATTTTTATAAATTCAGATAGATCAAATGGTTTGTATGCATGGTTGGAAAAACTATTTCATAACCATGTGGCCTCTACTGTCCCTTGAATATTGAAGTTCATTATTATATATAAATATCCACATGGTTTAAAAAGGTCATGATAAATCCATGAAACCACCTCTAAAACCAATCCAACCTATCACATGGGTTTCCAAGAAATATTCACAATTCGATGAACCATAATCAGACATGGAAAAAATCCCCTAGAACAAAATAATTCAAATCACAAAGTTACCTACTAATTAATAATAAAAAATTACGTATCTAGAACCTATATTTTTTATCCTGTAATCCAAAATAACAACCCCAAACTCCTTAAAAATTGTAGAACCAAAGTATAGATAAAATAGGTCTGAAGTATAGCATTGTTATGAAAATTGTATGCATCTTAAAACATGAAATTAACATATTACATATTTCTCCAACTATAAAAATTATAGATTTTCCCCTTCTCATACAAAAACAATATCTCATTTGAATTTTTAGTTTCCATCTTAAGGATTTATATAATATCATTAGTAACATTTTGATAATTCAAAATTACACAAAATGTATTACTGATGCAGGTTTTTATATAATTATCCTTGAAAAATGATTCACATCATTACACAAAAACTTATTAAATGATGTAATTATTTCATATTATATCTCTTATGAGATCCAATATATCATTTATTATGGAATATTGATAGGTTTTAATACTATTATTTTCAAATTATATCATAAAATGATAATAAAATTATTTCAAGAATCATAATATATTTCACCCTGAAAATAAAGGTGTAATTTATAAATTTAATAACACTATATATCATATGTGTATAAGGAAATGTGAGTTTATGTAAAATATGTACTATATAATTAATTATTGAGGAATTCTTGGCTAAGAAACTCTAAAACTCACACTTATTGAGGCGTTATTTATCATCCTAACAAGATCAATATTTATTTTACATCTATAATATATAAATATTCTAATAGAATATCATGTATGAATTATAAATTATATATTTTTATTTAAACTATTTACATATCCAAAATGTCACGAACAATGGAAAATTACATCTAACGTTTACTTGAAACTGTTTTGTTTCATATTTGTGATATATTTCTAGAATCTTATTGGCACAATAACCATTAATAATGAATGTGGATTAATCATTTTACCTAATAATAAATCATTTAATACAACTAAGTGTTTTATATATAATATTGAATACCGATTATTGATATATCATTTATGATTACATAATGATGTAAACATTGAATGCATCATCCATGTGTGTGAAATATGAATAATTTTCACACTCACCATCTTCCTGATGTAGATCATTAGGTAATGGGGAATCTATCAAATTACATTTACTCTCATAAGATATTACTATGTTAATGTTTATATTATACTCTTCGAAATTGTTTATCGTTAGGATATTTTCAATTTAAAATATTGATTTTAGTGATTTCCTAATATCACAATAAATTTATATAAAAGAAAACATTTATTATGAGTATATTTATTATAATGAACCATATTAAGTTATCCTTCTAGATATAGTTGATATATTCATGATCTATCATTTTTATATAAATGATTTAATCCACACTCATTTTAAGTATAATCAAATCAATATTTTTTTTCAATGTATTGTTTTTAAATTTGTATGAAAATGGATTAATTAAATTTTTTTATATGTTTTTTTCATTTATGAAATTTTTTTACAAATAAATAATTTTAGAGTTAATGCGAAAAATTCATTGTTATGTCCTATTATTGAACTCAAAATGAGAAACTTTTGGTTCTGTTTGGCCCATAAGATAATCTATCTCTTAACAAAATTTATCATGTAGGAAAACTTTATTTACATGATATGATAATATATCAAATGATGTTTTAATTTTAGATATCATGCCTCGAAGGATATTAAAGTCTTCTAAATAGGTAAATTTATTCCTCATAGGTTAATTTACCACGTGTATGATAATTTAATTTTAAAAAATATAGTAATGGAATATAATTCAGACATACTATGACTTTTGAGACCCACATTAGATAATTTTTAATTACAAATATGATAATTATTTTTTAAAACATTTAAAACCCAAAGATATTTTTCACTAAGTGTATAAATCATGGAGGTTGCATGGTAGAATTTTGGAATTATAAGGTATTTTAGAGAACTTATAAGATATTTTACATTATAGAAAATATGATCCCCTATAAAATTTTTAGATTCTGTATAATTTTCTGAGTCCTACATGAACTTTTTCCTAATCATATGATGTTTTCATTTATTTGTATTCTAAATTCATATTGAATGGAAATTATATAAAGCAAATGAATTCATGAAATTCAATACATATTGAATCTTTATGAGGAATTGAACTCAAAATGACAAATGTGTAATGATCATGGGAGATAAAGATACACACATAGATCATCTACAACATAAATGTATTAAAAAAAATATGATGTCAACATTTAATCTCCACACTTCACAATTTATTTCAATAAACATAGATTCAATCAAAGAGGAGATAATATGTTTAAAATCATGGAATGATTAAATGGTAAATAAAACATTGTTGTGTAATGAATTATATTGTCACCCATATTTTTAATGATATTTATACATCTACCACCTTGATGAAATCATGATTCTTTTTTTGTACTCTCATAGTGGTTCAAAATGATTGATTGAATATTGAAATCATTTAAAGTCATTAACGAATTTATATTTCAAAAAAATTATGGTAGATTTTAATTATAAAATATGATATCATAATTTTAGAGGTAATGGTGTGGTTCATGATCAAATGGTACTAGATGGAGGATTCTAATAGAGTGAATATAGAAATGGGAGGAAGAATAATATGTGAGTTGATTTAGAAATGCTCAGATAAACTCCCCGGAGCCTATGGGAATGATGATCAATGAAAAAATCATTATATGTCTATGAATTTCACTGTCTATTTCATTTATTTTTATAGGGAGTTTTTTAATGTAGAAGAAAATTTCCCTTCTTGAATAATTTCACTTCTAATCTATTCACTATTATAGTTAAAATTTTAACAGTAAATTGATTGATCCAATTGTTGAAAATTATATTGAAATTTCATTCCATTGAGCATAGTGAGTTTAGTCAGTTTTAATTTCATGGAGTGTAACATCCTGACTGCCTATGCCAATGAACATATCTCTGATACGGGTTATCCACATGGCATCAAGAGAATCTTCCCAAAAAACATAGGATGATGACTAGAAGCGAGGGATAATGGAGTGTAGGTGGGGAGAAAATCACCCTTACTATATATAAACACATTTTTAGTAATCAAACTAGTCAATAATAGAAGAAAATTAACAAATAAGAAGAAGAAAATATAGACACTATGACCATAGGAATAGAAAACCTCCATAGCAGAAGTACATTAATAACTAAATAGGAGATAACATTAAAAGAAAAATATATACCAAAATTAAAAAATAAATATCATATAACAATAGGATATATCATGTCATGTTCCTAAAAATAATGTGAAAATATGTATATAAGAATCGATATAATACATGTATCAAAATAGAAAAAAAAAGCTTTATATCCTGATAACATCATAATCCACAGATTGGTCCTATTCTCCCATACTCTTAGACATGAAAAAATTAAGGAATAAAAATTTGGGTGTTTTTAACAATCCCATCTGGCATTTATAAAGTCTATATAGGTACCCAATGGTGGCCCGAGACAGGGTGTGAAATAAATTATCAGTAAGCCACAACAAACAGAGTGTAAAAAAATCTAACATGTATAATAGAATATAATAAGTGTGCAAGGTATATAACAGATATGATAGTAATACAAGAAAATTTTCAATGAAAAATTAAATAACTTTAATGTGATACTATCAAGCCTAGCAAGGATTCCAACAAAAAATGGTTCAATATCTACAAACAATGTGATTTTATGGGAAAAAAAAAATAAACACCATAAATAAGATGTATATACAATATCTCATACCAATGAAAACCATTACATAAAACCATTATATTATATCAAACAATATGATTTCATATAATCAAGAATAACATAATTACCACAACTGAGATGTGTAACATAAGTGTCATACCCCATGGGGATAGATTCAAGGTATAGAAGACTATGGTGTCTTTATTGGGTCCCAGGAGCATCTCAATGGAATCTCTATTAGTCTACAATTGGGGACTAAGGATCATTTAACATACTATGTCCACTATAAGCATAGTAAATCCAAATTGAACGGTTAGAAAGGCCTATGTCATCCCACAAAATAAAGACCCATGGAGGAATCTCATTCGAGGAATCTACTACCAATATCTTGACCCTTGGTGTATCACAACCATGGAATCATAAAAAAATATCCATCATTAAATTCAATTATCATGTCATAACCTCACAATCATTGAGTCCTTCCAACTCATATAAAAATTCACATTAAAATTCATTCATTGAGTTTTCCAACTCGTATGACAATTAAAATTAAATAGTTAAACAATTCACTTCATGTATAAAATAGTTACAGTGGAAGACCACTAACTAAATAATAAATTTAATTTATTCCACATATAACTAGGCTTCCTCTAACTAGGAATGGTCCACCACTGACCCCTTATGTTGTTTAACAATAGGAAAAGAGAACAAAACTCTCAAGCCACACCCCATTATCATACTATGATGGGGAGAAAACCTCTAACTTTGCTAAATGAACTAAAGTGAATCTCTAAAATGTTCCATCATGTACAATTTAATAATTCAACTAATTATTAAGGTGTAACCAAAATAAATATCATGCATAATAACAAATAATATCAATATAATGCACCAATCCTAAGGGAAATATATAGAACACCTACCACATTATTTTAATTGAGTGTTATTGTCGTATCCACTTTTGAATTGTATCAGATTAGAAGATAAATGAAGAATGAATAAAAACCATAAAAATAGGGCATAAAAGCACTCAATTAATTGCACAGATGAGACAATGAAAAATTAATAAATTAACAAAAGGAAATGATTACTCATTGGTATGAATCTAATACGACTAACGCCAATAGATTATAAGTTCAGATTCATGAAAGAGATAAAATGATTCAAAATTTTATCAATGGGGACATGTAAAATGATTTTTGTCCACTGTAATGGGAATTAGAAATTATGTGTTAGTTTTGGATTGTTTTAAAGGACAGAATGTTAATTTTCTATCAAAACGATGGGCTTCATGGTTTGAATTCATGGTTTTCAAAACATTGCACCAATTTTTCTCTGTTCACTATATGGAGGGGAACAATTCATGCATAGTTCACATAGATTTTCAAACCATGCACAAAATGAGTCCTGACCCTCTTCTAGAAATTGAAGTGGTCATCACAATGGAGTTCTCCTCCATCTGCATGGATCACTCAAACTGTATATTCTCCTGATATCCTTTTCCCAACACATCATGGTTTCACTAATCCTTATTGATTAGGTCAAACTATTACACCTAACCGTGTAACCCACATATATTTCTCAAATAATTGGGTTTCAGGCTCCAAACAAGCCCAAGAAAAAACCTTCAAACCCATGACACCAAAAGTGTCTTATCATTACGATGTAATTAATAATATAAATATAAAAAAATATTTATAACTCATAGGAAAACCTGATATCTTATAATCATCTACCTTAATGAAATTTTTCCTCAGATTTACCTTTCAAGGGAGGTCAAGAATTGCCTAAGAATAACTACGACCACTGAGCAATTATGTTATCCTCCATCTCCCAAGTATCATCTTGTATGTAGTCATACTACCATACCACCCACACTATTAGATATAACCACTCTCAATGAACCTTTATTATCTTATCAATGATGTGAATCAGATGATCGTCAAAGGATGAAATTATCTATAACTCCACAAACTTAGGCTATAGAACATCAGATGAGTCTGAGTGATAATGGACTAGCATAGATACATCAAAAATGTTGTTCATGCTCTGGTACCTTTGAGGTCACTAAAACTAACATGCTACCATCCTGAATCTATCCGAAAACCCGAATGACTCAAAATATCATGGTGAAAGATTACCCTATCTCAAAATAAATTTTTCTCCCAACCTTGGTGAGATACATAAAACACCTAATACCCTACCTCAATAACTATAGGCCATTGACGATTATAAGGTGAAGATTTCTATCTAGACTATGCACTAGCCATCAATTTTCAAATGAAATTGACTTGATCAGATGTCTCTTGCCTGAGACGTGGTCCAAGTAATGCTACATCACCTACCTTTAACCATTGCATGGTGATCAACATGGATGAACATACAAATCCACATGAGGTTATATATTATAATAAACTATTGATATTATTGTAGGAGAACTAAAATTTGAAAATATGCCTCTCATTATATCCCAAAAAGACAAATATTCATGCTTGAATCATGTCCTCAAGCACATGTATCATACGCTCTAACTGGCCATCAGTTTGAGGGTGGTATATTGTTCTCAGAAGAACCTTTTTACCCAAAACCCTGTACAAAATCTTCCATAAGAAATACATAAATCGGGAATACCAATGTAAAATGATAATAAAATGGACCCCATAATGTTTTAATATCACACAGATATAGAACCAACTAAGATCATTTACACTGCAGGCCTCCTTGATTGGTAGGAAATGAGAATCATTTTTGATCCTATCAACAAAAACCCATACAACACCACTACCTCGAGGAGACCTTGTCAAACCGGTCCTAAAATCTATCACAACATCATCCCAACTCTACCCGGGAATAGGTAACTACAGTAAAATTTGGGATGGTCACTGATTTTTTTACTCACCTGGTGGTAGGTGGAACACCCCATAAAAAACTAGAGACATCAAATTTCATCCTCAACCACCATAACAAACAACATATGTCACAATACATCTTGGTAATACCTTAGTGAACGTAACAAACCGAGGCATGAAACTATTATATCATATCCTCATGTATTTCTACTGGATCCCACATGCGTCCATGTATACGCAAGATATAATCCTATATTACATTCCCACTAGGATATAACTCTTCACGTGCCGTAGACTCCCGTCAAACTAGGCCCTCTAAATAAAATAGTATCGAATTAATACACTATCTTGTGGGTTATAGATCACAAATATGGAAAGATGAAAATTCTAAACTAAACATCCTTCACATACAAGTTCATATTAGTGATCAAATCCATAATTCATTAATTTTTATTTTCATACTATACCACCTATATATGAGTCCCCATTCTCAATTCATTGGTTACCACATTTCCTTTTATTAGTGTATTTTATCTCGATGTTAAAGGACTATATGTACTCAAAAAAACATCTCTATCTCAAATTCATATAACACTATTAAAATATTTACTTTATTATTTTCTTGTCTTTTTACACATCAAAATGATCTCCATGTAAAGACTATCTCTAACAGTTCAATCCTTGTACAAATGTATCAAACTCTAAGTAAAGAGTCAATTAATTACAATAATGTGTCCACACTTACCAAGACTAGTACATCTTGACTCTATCACCAAAAATAATACCCAATTCTATCATGATACCTAATGAATAAAAATACACAGTGTAGATTTTTCTCAGATCTAGAGGAATCAATACTGCTACTAAGGTTAGTCTCCCATTTAATTCCTGAAAGGCTATCTCGCAGGTATCTATCAATACAAAATTTACACCCTTCGTGGACATATCTATAAGAGTTGATTATAGGAATAAGAATTACTATATCATGATATCATAACAACCCACTATCCCCACGAAACTATGTATGTCAGAGACATTCTTTGGTTGCTCCCATGAAACTAAAAATCTAACCTTCTATGGTTCAACTGATACAATTGTTTCTGAGATAATATGACCTATATTGTGAATATAATCCTTCTAAAAGTGTCACTTAGTGATTCTAGCATATAACATATTCTCTCTAGTTTCATCCAAATTGATCATAATATGTTTGTCTTGGTTATGTATATTGTGATAATACACCAATATATCATCCAAAAAATGACCCAAAAATAATGTAGATAAATTTTCTATACTAGGTTTATTATCTCACAAAAAATGACTACCATGTTCATGAAGATGAATGACATAAACATATACGCATACATAGCATTTCTTCTACAAAAATGTATATAAGGTATGTCTTTAGGTAGAACATGTACCTAGTGATATCCTGAATAAAATATATTTTTTAAAACCCCATATCTCCTAAAATAATATCAAAAAGTTAGATATATATGGAAATGGATACTAGTTCCTGACTGTATATTAGATTAATTTCTTTTAATCTATGTATATTCTATGGTTATTAACTTTATTTTTCACATAATTTACCAGTGAACCCCAAAGAGAGGTACTTGCCGAATAAACCCCTTTGCCTTCAAGTCCTCTAGCTACCTATTGAGCTAATGTAAGTCCATAGTAGCCATCTTGTAAAGAGTACTGGATATTGTTGATTCTCATAGAACTATCTTGAAGGATCACTCAACCCTTATTATAGGAGGTTAAGTAGAAATTCATTTGAAAAAGAACCCTTTAAATGATAAATCGTTGGAGGAAATCCCACATAACATGATCCCTATCATCTGGATACATGATTGCAATCTTGGTTATCCTCGTTCCCATCCCACAATTCTTTGGTCCAATTCAGATTTACTGGACATCCCATTCATCCTTATGAATGAACACTACAACCTTTGGTGATGTGTATTTCAGCCTATGGTGATAATAATCAATGGAGACTAAAAAAGAAAAAATTTAATCCATAAAAAGTATGCCATCAAACACAGTAATGCCAAGGAAAAAATTTACTAGAAGATTTGACACCCACCAATCATAATGGGGAAATTTTTCACTGATTTACATCCAATTTTTTATCTCAAATTGAGTATTCAGCAATATAAACCCACTCGAAGACTAAATGACATGAATAATGAAT
This sequence comes from Viscum album, assembly GCA_963277665.1. Classification (NCBI taxonomy): domain Eukaryota; kingdom Viridiplantae; phylum Streptophyta; class Magnoliopsida; order Santalales; family Viscaceae; genus Viscum; species Viscum album. The sequence goes on along the minus strand of OY728162.1, from coordinate 792,708,097 downwards.
TCTACCACATGTACAAATATGAAACTATGTGATGAACCTATGTAAAAAAGTACACATACATGAATAGAGGATAATCAAACTGTATGTATCACTCTAGATAGTAAAACACCATTCTGTATGTGGGAATGATGTGAAAAATATATTTACCCTAAACCACAACCCTGTGATATAACCTCACAACTCCAATCAATCCCACTCTAGTGTCTATGTGTAACTAGATCCAGAATTTCTCAAACACAACCACCACCAACTCACCCAAAAAAACATTACTATTATAGATCCAATCCTGATGTAGATGCGTGAATCCTTCTCCTGAACCTAGAGTTTGGGATGAACCTCTTTCACAAAATATTGGAGGGATTATCATATAGAAATTTTTCACATGTCCAATCTATCATCAAGATCAACACTCCACTGGGTGATGATCAAAATGATTGTTCACGTGTCGCCATCTACCACACTAATGAAAGAAAACCGCACTACCAATAAAAGTGGTCAGGTTTCTGGTCATATCACAAGAATAATAAAATTGTTTCTTCCATCTATTGGATGCTTAACCCCTAGACTGAGAAACTATACTACTATAATCTACACTCCAACCTCTCTCAGGTTCTGCAATGTATTCAGATCCTGACTCACTATAGAGACCCCAAACATGACGTATATGGACATTGAATTACTTTTTTGGAATATCTAATACATAACAAAAAAGAGGACACCAAAGGACTGTAATAGTTTAGTGTCTATGGAAACTCAGAACATAATCTTCCAATCATGGTGAATGATCTTCAACATCTCCCATAAAGTTCATCCCATTTTATTTTCTTACGTAATACCTTTCTTTATATCATGGGGAAAATAAAATATATAAATGGTGATATAATGTTCTTAGTAAGGGTAAGCATGTATAAAATAAAAAAAAACATTTACATTTGATCGTAAAAACATTAACATAATATTTAAACATCAAAATCCTGAGCAATGAAATAAAACATTGATGTACATAAGGCATAGATCATAATGGAACATCAATCATGAAAAAATATCATGGGAATAAAACATATAATCGTGGAAAACCATTAATCACATGATATTATTTCCATACTAGCCAAGGCATTGCTGCCAATACCATCTTATTGGAAAAAGTCTCGTACTGAATCGAGTTCACTCCTCCTTCCAGTCATGTATCACTGAACCAGATTAACTTACCATTCTAGCCATGCATATCTCATAAGATATAAATCTTTACCCAATTCATTTGTAGGAGATATATGTCCCACTCATATCATAATGAAATCATTCTTACTTGTGCCACAACATAAACATAAATCATTCATAATAACCCAATGAATAAAATGGGTTTCATAAACATCATCCAATCATTACATAATCCATATAAAACAAATTGATATCATTTCATCATAAGAAAAGTAAAACCATGTAATGCATTAGTACATTATATAAGAAACATACACATATGAAATAATGTCATATTATATGGAAAATGGTTTTGATAAAAAAGTTGAAATGAATTCTTAAGGAAAATATCCTTTCGTCTTAAAAATCATGTTCATTTCACAAAATTCCATGCAATTTTAAAAGAAAATGATTTTCTTAAAATATCTTGAAATATTGTAGAGTAATAATTATAAAAATAAGGCGTTATGAAACTGTAAAAATTTATTAATTCTGTACATGTTAAAAAAACATTCTGGTAATTTTAATAAAAAATTTAAAAAAGTACCACGTATGGTAAACAAAAGAATGATTCCTACCATAACAGAAAGTTAAAGTCCAAGAGAGGTAAACATGACTCTAAACATTGATGGAAAAATATTAAACTCATTATGAAAAACATTTTTATGGACATGGATGAATAATATAACCCCGATAACTAGTAATTTATAAGCAATCTCGGATAAAAATGAGATTGCAAAATTATCCCTTACATTATGTCCGATATTCTTTGTATGTATCTGTACCACCTATATAATGATTTTAATAATTACATGGACTTATTAAATAATCATATTAATTGTTATTATATCATATATGGATCACTTATTACTTTATATTACACGTTCCATTGTAAATTTCATGTTAAAGTAGCGATTTGGGTAAAATCATTTCATTTATCGTACGTGTTTTGATATGTGGTTCTTGATATTATTACATATATCTTGATTCACATAATTCAAGTAAGTAAAACATGATTTCTATATAATATATATTCATTATATAAATATATATGATATATTTATAAGAGGAATGAAATACACCATTCATGGAGACGGTAGGCCAAACGTACGCATGAGCGCTGTTTTCATTTCCTTTTTTAAATTGAATGGAATTAAGTAAATGAAAATTATATGTACATAAATAAAGTATCATTATTATGTAATATATTTTATTATTATTAATTATATATAATTTATAATCATACTAGAATGGTTAATCATGGAAAATGAATCTCTTCGCCTTCATAGAGATGTTAGTTCGTACGTTCGCATGAGCGATGATTTCATTCCCATAATTATTGAATAGAATTGGAGTGGATGATATAATATCCCAAAATCATAATTATGTTATAATAAATAGGTATAGTGATAATTTACACCATTATACCCATACAAGTATGATGGTGGTGGAAAAACTGATTACACCATGGCATGGAGACGGTATTCCGTACTTACGCATGCGCGATGATTTCATTTTCAGTCGGATGGATAAAAGGTGAAATGGTGTTGTATAATATTTATAATTAAATATAAGTATATTATATATACTGATGTTATTACTTTATAATGAAACAACTAATGAAGAAGAAGTTGAATAAAAAGAAACTTGAATGAATCGGTAGAAGAGATTACCTCTTCTTTGACGAACCGCCTTTATACTTACTCTTTAGGAACTAGAGTTGGTGTTTTGGGAAGACCATAACCTCCCAAATGTTTCTAGGAAACTAGATAAGATAAATTGGAAGGGTTTTTCTCAGATTTTAGGCTCAAAGTGTTGTCAATAGGAGAGGGTGGAGGTGTCCATTTATAAGGGAGTAGAGGGGCACCTTTGGAATTATAAGAAATATTAATTTATAATAAATTCCAAACACACATTAAAACTCTAAAAAAGACTCAAATAAGAATCTTATATTAGATAGGGTTTTAATATCATCAACCAATAATATTTAGACATGTTTTGAATATATTTTAAACATTATCAACTTGACTTCTTCTTATTTAATCTATTTAATTTTATTTGTGGTAATCAGAATCTAAATTATAAATTGTTATAAATAATTGCATATGTGTTGTTAATTGTCCATAATTGGATACTTTATGAAGTTTTAGACCATATAAATTTTAATTTATAATTTTTAAATATTTTTTTGATTTTTATACATTTTTATATTATGTTATTTTTATAAAATAACAATAGTGTCTATTTTGAAACTATTCATTTATTTGAATTTAAATAAAATCCTCATAGATTATATGTTCAAAATAAAAAATCTAATAGATTGAAAACATGTAATATGTATCTATAAAATTAGTGGAGCACATTATATAGTTCATATAATATTTATTTTAATGTTTTTAAAAACATTTATTTGATATTTCAATCAATAAAATAATTTCAACACCAATATTGTGTCACCTTTAATAATAATTATAAAATCCCTAAAAATTATAAATGAATTTATATAATGTATATAATTTGATTATATTTCTTGATAAAATTCATGGTATATGTTTAATCATGTTTATCACTAAATTAAAATTATTATACTTATAATATATAATAGAGTGACATGTTGTAACTTTCGTTGGTTTTAATTATAATTAAATTACTTTAAAAGTTAAAAGACCATAATATTAATATATTACTATCCCTAGTTAATATTGTTAGACTCTTAGTGATCCAATACAATTTTTGCAGGTTTTGGGATAATTTTATAATCTTATGTTTACCCTTAATTAACCGATTTTTTTTTAACTACAATAAATAAAAATTATCGTAGTTACTATTCATGATATCAAAAAAATAAAAGTCACCTATAAAAATAATTTGGACCCACTGAATTAAATTATGGAATTCATTTTTCCTAATTCAAATCACAGAAGTTGCATAAATTAATTTAAAATTAATCCCGTTGTTAAGAAAACTAGTTTTAAAAGTTAAAACATTGCAAAAGATTGAAATGTTATAACCAATGAATTCAATGTAAAATTAATGGTTGTGGCATAAATTATATTAAGTGGTAAAAATATATTCTATTTATACTTTAAAACCATTTAATATTACAATTTAACCATATAAATTATAGTGATGAAAAAAGTTTTTTGTAATTAAATTATAGTGTGTTTCACTATTCATTAAAATATGAAAGTTATCAGAATAATATGAAAAATTTATCCAAAGTAAATTTCTATATCCTTATTACAAAAAAGAATCTTATTTTCTCAAATTGAACTTATAAACATGTCAAATATTATATTTTAAATTGGTGCACTATCAAAAGGTGACAAAACTGCATTTTTTAACAAATACTTATTTTACCAGAAAAATTTAATTTTTTCTCATACCATGTTCTAAAAAATGTTTAAGATGAATTATAATGTCATAAAATTCAAAATTTATTTAATTCTATTAATAATGTCTAGTTCATGATAATATTATAACCATATACTGTTGTTTAGTGAAACCCGATATTGCGTACAACACACGCTATCGAGGAAGGTCGCGATTGCGTGTAATGCAAACCACATCAGGGTTGAGTGTAGTGCAAGGATCATTTTTTGTTGCGTAAAAGATAATCGAACGATATTTAATATATACATTGAATATATATATATATATTCAATCAATGTTGCATATAATAACTACGATAAAACGAACAGGAAATTGTGTGTAACACGATCCATGAATAGTGTTGCGTATACTACAAGCTAATACGGTCTTGAGGATAGTGCAAGATAATCTTAGTGTATCGTACAACAGAAGATATGAAAGAAATTAAAAATAATAAATCTCATAAAATATCGGGGTGTTACATTCTACCACCCTTAAAATAAATTTCACCCTCGAAATTCATCGTGGTTATAAATAGTTTATTACAAGATAGTTTATTACATAGAAACACACATCATAAAACGGAATACAAAAAATTATCTTTAATAACTAATGTATGAAATGTAGCAGTTAACCAGATTACATAATCACAGGATTTCCACATAGGATAACATATGTGAAAATATGGATATGGAAGAGAAATCTGACCATCAAGTTATGATGGAGAGTGGTAGAGGACATTGCTATGATAAATACAAAAATCACAAATCCTTAAATTTGTGGTGATCTAAGGTACCTTCTGATTCATCAGATATGAGGGATCTATGATTAAATTTTTGGTTTTCATGATCATTTCCCTCATGTTGAATATTTTTTGAATTAAAATAATACTTGATTTAGATAAAATCTCACTGTTGTTTGTGCCTTGAACAATTTCCACTTGAACTCTTAATGAAATGAAGTAGAATTTGTCTTTCGTAAAGTGTTAGTAGATCATAATGATAGGTCATTCCATCTATCTCAAGCCTAATGATAGAAAATGTTATCAAATATACATAAGTCCATCTATGCTGATGTTAATCGCATATGATTCCAAAAAATCTACTTATTCTTTATCTATCAAACCGCTTAATATAATAATACTATTTTATACTAACCAGGGACTTCCTGTAGGCTATTGGTAGGCGATAAAGGCATGTAGTACTTCATTTGTGGGTTCGATTCCCACAACCTTGTCGGACGCGATGGGTTGTCACCCATACTGTAGGTTGTCCATTTTATTAAAATACACTATTATAACATTCCATCAATAATATCAAAAAACGTTCTACCCTTAAACAATACTACCTTCTATTCAACATAATCCATTCCCATCATTAAGCTTATCCAAAATAATTCTTTCCAAACCCATAGTATAAATAGAATGATTAGACAAAAGTTATATAACAATCACGTGAATAACATCATTTATCCATCATATATTATACGATATATCTTTTTGGTCAAAATAAAAAATTGTGAATATGTTAATCATGTATTCTCTTCAAAAATAAATATCCATTGATCCATAGTTAAAACATGATAGCTGTCAAAATTTAACACTTTCCCCATACCAAAATCCCAAAATTTCTATATACTAAAACCATGGTATAACATTGTCCTTATATCATTCAGGAGCTCATTTCATTTTTTTAATTATCCCTTCATTATGCACATATCATCTTCTTTCCAAAAATATTTCAATCACTTTTCATGGTTACCAGTATAATATTATTATTGAAAACCAATACATTGATATTCCAAAATTCCAGTATACCATAAATGAGATTCCATGATACTATATTAAAATCCCATTACATAAACACTAAATCATTACACAACATCATTTTCATACTCAACATCACAAATAATGATCACATGTGACTTCCCTTTATCCTTTGTATTAAGAGGCTGCTCACGTTGATCATCAATAACCCTTGGATTAGGTCCTTGATTAGAATAATGCCCCATTTCTATACACTTGAAGCATTGAAGTGTTGGTGGTGCGTTCTCTGTAGTCTCTTCTTTGTTCACATCATCAGCAAACCTTTTTCCTTTACAGCGACACTCAGCTGATCGATGACCTTCTTTTACACACTTAAATCATTTTATAGTCCCTTTAAGACAATCTCCACCAAGATTCATTCCACATTATGAGCATAAAGAAACATTCATCTTCATTTCACCATTATTCAGATATTTATCCTCAAATTCCATCTTTCGTTTCCTGTCAAAACCATGAGATGGATAGGTTACACCAGCTTCCATTTCGACCATGAAAGCGCAACACACAATTTCTTCATACCTACTTAAGTCTCTTATAGCTAATTCCCTTAAAAGACATGGATTTAGGCCACTGTAGAATCGATCAACTTTACATTCCGGTTGAATGATAAATCCATATGCATACCATGAAAGCCTTATAAAATTCTCATCGTATATACTAATTGATTCATCATCCATTTTCTTAAGATGATGGAAATCCATTTCCATCTATGTTATTAAAATACAAGGGATGTACTTATTGAAAAATAGGTTCTTGAACACGTTCCATTCCATGGATTCAATTTCATTATGGGGTCTTGTATATTAAACTAGAGTCCACCATTGTTCTGGTTCACCTTCTAACCGGTAAATAGCCAAAATGAATTATTCATGCTCTGAACAACTAAGTATTGAAAATATATATTCAATTGTACTAATAAATTGTTCAGCAACATGAGTATCAGAAGACCCACTGATAGAAGGTGGACGGTGCCTCATGAAGGACTTAATAGAATATTGTTCCCTTTTCTTATCATTTGGATGTCTAGAATGATTCATAGCTTGTGTAAGAGTAGAATACAGATTTTTGACTCCATCTCTCATAACATTGGTTTGTTAAGAAGGAAAATCATTACATTGTCCATTACATTGATCAACACGATTCCTTTGGGTTCTAGCAATCATCTAAAACCCAAAAAGAATAGTGTGAGAGGAAAAAACCATTCTATGGAAAACAACATAATAATGGGGGAATACCTTCATTATATAACATCTTAGGATTCATTCTATGATCATTACCATAATTCTAGGACTATAACTGTAACATCCCAGGTAAATAAAGAATAAATAATTTTCATATTTATTAATATTTGTGAATTAAATATTAATTTTACATTAAAGGGGTTGCTATGTTCGATAGCGTACCCGATACGCAACAATGAGTTTCTTTGAAATCTTACGTTGCACACTAGTAATAAAATAATATTATTTTAAATGTTAGTTAACACATAGCCGTTGTATTGGCAGGAATGAATAGAGACAACTAAAATGTTATTATATATGTTTGTTAAATGTTTTATATTTATCCAATAAATGATAAAGGCTTAAAATACGAAAAGAATTCCATTTTAAGCATATATACTCTAATTTTCACTAAAGGTCCACTTATCAACTTTTAATGGAAAACCATCATTAAATATAGTTTTTGTCACTGTTATAAATTATATTGGACCAAATAAAATTCTTCTTTATAATCATGACATCAAAATTTACTTTGTGTAAATTTTCTGTATTTTTTTTTTGATAAAGATCATTTTTTAATGAATAGTGAAAAATGTTGTATTTTAATTCAAAACCTCTTTTTAATCTAATTTATTTATATGATTAGATTATCATTTTAAGTGGTTTTAAATTGAAATTAGAATATATTTTAACCATTTTATCCAATAGTGGTCGTTAAATTAATTTCACTTTGAAATTGGACTTAAACTAGTGTCAATCTTTTGATACTTATTGTTTCATATAAACACGCTATTTGCTCTAACAGCAGGAATTAATTACTAAATTAATTAATTAAACTTATATGTTTTGAATTTTGTAAAATAGATATCATTTTTGAATTCGGAATATCAAATATAGCTTAGGGTGAAGTTTTAGTATTTTTATAAAAAACTTCAATTTTTGATGAATAGTGAAACCACTAAGTGGTACTTAAAAAACTGATTTTTCGTTTAAATGAAATTTTATGACCTTTTTGTTTTGAATTTAAAAAACCTTACATACATGGTTTTCATTAAGAAGTAATATGTTGTTCAATGGGATTAAAATACTTTTTTGGTGAATAGTAACTTATTGCGTTTTTAATCGCGATTAGAGGTAATTAGTGCAATTTAAGGAAAAAATGATATTATAATAAATTGAGAATACCTAGACACATGTACTGACCTTATTTTATGTTTCATGGACAAAAAATAAAAGACTAGGGTCAACATGGTGACCCCATGGAGCCACATTGGTAGGAAAATTACATTAATATCTTTTTATTTAATGTTAAAATTAAAATGACACAAACATGAGTTGTTTTACTAAAACAATTTTTAAATGGGGATATACAAGTCAGATTTTTGACTATAAATAGTCATTGGAAATATAAAAATATTTCTTACATCATAGTAGTTTTTTTAAAAAAATTTACACATTATATAAATTAAATTATTTATGACATCATGATGATGCAGCAATGACCACATTATTTAACGATTTAAATAAAATTGAAAGATAATGTAAACTCTAAGACCTAAACATGACCAAAACCTATTGGATGGGTGGATTTAAAACCCTTATCAGCTGATCCTCAAAAAACATCAATGTGGGACCATTAAAATCCGAAACTCATTCTAAAATAAAGTATCATTTCCTAACATTCCAAGAGTGCCCCACCTCTCCTCTTATAAAATTCCCCCACCTCTACCTCCTTAACCACACTTCCAAAGCCTTTGTCTCAGCAAAACCATGCCCATTTTGTCACTCCACATCCCTCTATTACTCCTTGAAGCCTCACTTTGGGAAGAAGTCTTTCCCAGGATGCCTTTGAGCTCAATCCAAAGGGAGTTACCCGATTTTAAGGTAATGTCTTCACTTGAGTCCTTTTGTTTTATTTTGCTTCTCCAACCCCCTAAACAATTTTTATTAATTTCTTTTTGTAACAACTACAGTATCTTTAATATACTAGGAATTTGTTATAATAATTATTCGAGCTAAAATTACACACACCAACATCTAATGGTTAAAGAACATATTGTTTCCGTGGATGGCAAATTTCTGCCTCCTGAAACGATGATTGTTCACCATTATTTTAACACCTTAAAAGATGGACATTAAGTTGACACTATACTTATATATGATATTTAATATGTTTATTTTTTCCTTAAGCTTATGTATTTTTCATTTTGGGCATACCTTTATTGTTTCCATTATGGGTAAACACGATATCTTCATTTAAAGAAGTGTGGACTACCGCCCCCTCAAAGTGATTTGATTTCGTTAATGCCATATGTGGGATGTATAAAGGATTTAATTAATGGTATTATATATGATTTTATACTGTAATTATAATATACCTTTCTATCATTATGATTCCATTCCATAAAAATAAGAAATAGAAATGAAAGTAGCGTTAATGCGTACGTACGGCTTACCATCCTCATGAACGGTGCATTTCATTTCTTACATATAAATGATTATGTAATATTATAAATTCATGTATATACTTCATATATATGATATATATGATATCTACATCATGAATATAATTGTTGATATAATGTATATTTTTTCACATGAACAACTTGTAATTATAAAGAGTTTATTTTTGACTCAAGTACCAAGGATCAAAAAAATCACCATTATTAACTTTAATAATTACATAGTGTTCATAACCTGGTAATAATTGATATAAAAGGAATAATGAACTTCAAAAAAAGGTTCTTAAGAATGTAGAAATTAACTCATGCTTATTATTCAGGAGGTTAAAAAACAATCGAGTCAAGTCGAACCCGAGGTAAGGGACTTCGTCTCAATCTCCTTTCATTGAGGCATATTTCATTTTATACACAACATTCTTTTATACGGTGTATAAACCCCTTTGAATTTTACATTTATCCAAAAGGAATCTTTTTCAACGAAGCGTTTTACTAAACGACAAAAAGGAATGTTTTTTTAGCATTCACGGTGACAACGACCTTTTCCGCCGCCACGAGTATTATTTTGTCTTTGGCTTCCTCAACAAGCCGTAATGTTTTTTTAATGAAATAAATACCATATACTATTTTATGTATTTTTGGTATTGAAAATGGTTTTTATAATGGATTTGTTGTGTCAATATATTTATGTGATATATTGTGATCAGAATGTGGAAATGTTTTCTTTCCATTATGTTTATTTTATATCTTATGATTTTATAATGGTACTTGGAAATTTGACGGCTGGTTAGATGATAAACCATATGACATGTGGTGCCGTGAATAACAGGATTTGTGGTTACGTTATAACCTCCAATGCATTGGGTATGGAAGTCGGTCATATGGCTATTCCATTATGTATGTGTGGAATTTGGCCGTATGGCTATTCCATTAAGTGATACGTGTAGAAGTCGATCGTATGGTTATTCCACTTAAGTATGTTTATGTCCCAAGTTACCTTTATATGTTATGTGTTCTTTATATGGGTTTTATGGTAATATTTTGGTTACAAAAGGTTATGTAATGATATTTTATTCAGTGAAGAGTTTTTACTACTTCATGAAGGTGATGGTATTACTTTGATAAAGTATACATGATTTACTGGATGTTTGAAAGACTAACAGTTTTCATTCTTTGTGTATCCCTTACTGAGCTTTTTATGCTCACCCCATGTTTTTTTGAAATGTTTTTCACAGGACTTAATGTGGAATAGTGTCAGGGATGGGAGCAAGGAAAATTCATGCTATTTAAAACATGGAACTAGACATGTTTCTTTTTAAGAGTTTTTTTATGGAAACTTAGTCTACATTGCAATCTTTTGAGATGTAACAGTTATGTCCTAATTCTATAAAACTATAAAACTGAAAGGATCCTCAATGTGAATTATTCATTTAATTCAATATTAAGTAAGGATTAAGGTCATGGCCTTATAGTTGGTATCAATGGTTGGTTTAGATAACTTTAGGAGTTAGAAAAGTGTTAAATTATAAATTAATTTATGGTATAATTGAAATGATTTAGCATTTACGGATTACCATATTGCTTCGCCTAAGATATTTCTGTGTTCAGAATGGTTTTCCATAGAGAAAACAAGGCAGCTATATTGGGACGACATGAGGAGGAAGACCACCTTATAAATTAGCAACATGAGATGGTCGGAATCCGAACTGAACAATTTGTTGCTGTGACGACACAATTGACTCTGGCTGTAAATGGTGGTGGTATCCATGCACGAGATCAGCCAGATCAACCATAGAGAAACATGTCAGTGGTGGAACATTTCATAAGGCAACATCCTCCATCATTCAGAGTATCATCTGACCCTGTGCTAGATAAAGGGTGGATTAAAGCACTGGATAAGATTTTTTATGTCATCGGGTGTTCAGAACATCAAAAGGTTAGCCTTCTTGTTTACCGTTTTGAAGGAGAAGCTGATCAGTGGTGGTCGATGGTGAAAAATATCAAGGATAGTGATGAGATTGATGATCATCACTAGGAAAAATTCAAAGGTATGTTTCTTGAGAAATATTTTCCTAAGGTGGTCCGTCATAGGATAAAAAAAAAATCTAGAATTGAGGCAAGAGGATGACTCAGTGGATTCTTATGAAGAAAAGTTCACTCGACTGGAAAGGTATGCTACAATCATCATACAAGATCTTGATAGTAAAATCAACCGTTTTTACTTAGGATTAAAACCAATGTATCGAAGGACATTAGCTTCTCGTGAGTTCAGAAGTTGTGAAAAACTTGTATGATGTGCGGAAAATGTGGAAATGGAGTTTGTCGATGATCAGGTGTTCTTTGACAAATGACAGAATAAGAGGTCCAGTTGGTAGGAAAAGGGGAAGAATTCATCAAAGAAGCAAGGATGTAAGAAAACCAAATATCCATCCAGTGAGAAGTGTGGTAAAATGCATCCTAGAAAATGTTTATCCAAGTCTAGAAAGTGCTTTCGGTGTGGTAATTCTGGTCATATTTCTCGTAACTGTAAGAAAGATGATCAGGCAGGCAATGAAAAGCCATCGGTAAGATGTTTTAAGTGTAATGAAATGTGTAGTTATGAAAATGAGTATCTAACGAAGAACTCAACTAGGGGAAACCAGCCTGACTACAAGCAGAAAGGGGTGGTGAAATCCTTTGCAACTACTTCAGAAGATGTTGGGCCGTCGAATGAAGTTGTATCAGGTACACTTTAAGTTTGTTCAGATTATGCCAATGTGTTTTTTGATTCAGGGTCTACACATTCTTTCATTTCTGAGATTTTTTCTAGTAAATTCGGAATTCCATCACAAGATATGAATCCTGAACTTATGGTAAAAACACCAGGGTGAAACAGTGAGACAAAAAGAAATTATAAGAACCTTTATATCCTTGTGTGTGGAAAGAATCTACCTGCAAAGCTTATTGTTTTGCCTCTAATAGAGTTTGATGTTACTTTTGGCATGGATTGGCTTTCTGTTTATCATGCTAAGATTGACTGCAACGCTAAAATGGTCTCTTTTCAGAAAGATTTTCAGTTTGTGTACAAGAATGAACCCTTGATTTTGATAACATATCAGGAAGTTGAGAAACTAGTAAAAGATAAAAAATGAATGTTATCTTGCACATATCGTTGAAAAAAAGGGATGTGTTCAGATTAATGATGTGCCTGTAGTAAATGAGTATCCTGATGTTTTTCCTGATGAGTTGCCTGGTATTATTCATGATCGGGAAGTTGAATTTACTGTTGACTTAGTTCATGATTCTAATCCAATTTCAAAACCTCCTTATCGAATGTCTCAAGATGAACTTTTAGAGTTAAAGAAACAATTGCAGGAATTATTAGATAAAGGTTTCATTCAACCTAGCACATCACCATGTGGTGCTCCTTTCTTGTTTGTTAAAAAGAAAGATGGTTCAATGAGACTTGGCATTGATTATAGGGCCTTGAATAATATCACTAATATGAACATGTATCTTTTGCCTCATATCGATGATTTGTTTGATCATCTCTAGGGAGTTCAGTATTTTTCGAAGATTGTCTTGAGGTCGGGGTACCAACAGTTGAAAGTAAAAGAAGCAGACGTTCCGAAGACTGTGTTTTGTACTAGATATGGCCATTATGAATTTTTAGTTATTCCTTTTGGGTTAACCAATGCACCTTCTATATTCATGGACCTTATGAATTGAATTTTACATGAGTTCATGGATAAGTTTGTGGTTGTTTTCATTGATGATATTTTGGTGTTTTCTAAATTTAAAGAGGAGCATAAAAGTCATTTAAGGGTTATCTTGAAAACCTTAAAAGAAAAGAAACATTATGGAAAATTCATCAAGTGTGAGTTTTGGTTACAACAAATTTCTTTCCTTGGTCACATTGTTTAAAAAAATGGCATAACTGTTGATCCTGCTAAAACAAAAGTTGTTGAAAAATGGCCAAGACCCCCGAATGTAACTAAGATCTGTTGTTTCCTTGGTTTCTGAGGTTACTACCGAAGGTTTGTTGAAAATGTTTCACGGTTATCTAGTCCAATGAATAAGCTAACTCGGAAGGGTGTTAAGTTTATCTGGACAAAAGAATGTGATGATGTTTTTCAAGAGTTGAAAAGAAGATTGGTGAATGCTCCAGTTTTGGAACTTCCTTATAGGAATGTTGAGTTTATTATCTACAGTGATGCTTCATTGAAAAGACGTGGTTTTTTCCTTATGTAGAATGATCAAGTAATTTCTTATGCTTCACGACAGTTGACAACTCATGAGGTAAATTACCTTACACATGATTTGGTATTAGCTAATGTTGTTTTTTTCTTTAAAAATTTGGAGGCATATTTTTTATGGAGTAAAGTGTGAAATATATACCGATCACAAAAGTTTAAAGTATATATTCACTCAGAAATAATTGAACATTATACAGAGGAGATTTCAATTTCTAATCAAGTATTATGATTGTACAATTCATTACCATCCGAGAAAAGTAAACAAAGTGGCTGATGCATTGAGTCGAAAAAGTAATGCTTTATTATCCATGCTTCATTTTGAAGGAGGTCCTTTGGTTTTTGATTTGATGAACTTGGGCATGGAAATTTTTGTGCAGGAAGTTCTTCTATTTTGTTTGAGGTATCAGTGAGATCATCCCTATCAGACAGAATTAAACAAGCACATAAGCAAGACAGTGAGTTGCAGAAAAAGGTAGAGCTGGTTCAGAAGGGTAAGTTACATGATTTCAACATTGATAATGATTGTGTATTGATATTTGGGATGAGATTGTGTGTTCCTTGTGATTCACAATTGAAGAGAGATTTGTAATGTCAAGCTCATAGTTCTCCATTTTCAGTTAATGCTGGCAGTACTAAGATGTATAGAGATCTTCGAGAGTATTACCGATGGGATAGAATGAAAAGAGATATTGCTGATTTTACTGTGAAGTGTTTCACTTGTCAATAGGTTAATGCAGAGCGGCAGTTACCGAAAGGGATTCTTCATCCTTTACCAGTGCGATAATGGAAATGGGAGAATATATCCATGTACTTTGTTGTGCTATTACCGATGACATTTAGAGGTAATAATGCAATCTGGGTTATTTTTGATCGATTGACTAAATCTTCTCATTTCCTTCCTATTCGAGATACATTCTCTCTAGATCAACTTTCTCGGTTGTACATTAAAGAGATAGTCAGGTTGAATGGAGTTCCTCTATCCATTTTATCTGATCATGATCCCATGTTTACTTGTATCTTTTGGAAAGGCCTTTAGAAGTCGTTGGTTACTGAATTAAACTTTAGTACAACTTTTCATCCTCAATCAGATGGGCAGTCAGAACGAACAATTCAGACCATGGAGGATATTCTACGAGCTTGTTCGATAGATTATCAAGGATGTTAGGACCAAAATCTTTCTTTGGTTGAGTTTTTATATAATAACAATTTTCATTCTAGTATACAGATGGCACCGTTTGAGGCATTATATGGGAATCGGTGTCGAACTCTAGCTTTTTGGGATGAAGTAGGTGAAAGGAAGCTGATGTGACCAGAATTGGTAGAAAAGATGGTAGAAAAAGTTCAGTTGATTCAGAAACAC
Source organism: Viscum album (assembly GCA_963277665.1). NCBI lineage: Eukaryota > Viridiplantae > Streptophyta > Magnoliopsida > Santalales > Viscaceae > Viscum > Viscum album. The sequence continues at coordinate 792,692,429 of OY728162.1, read as the reverse complement.
ATGAAAACAGCTCAGAGCAGACAGAAGAGTTATGAGGATAACCGGAGGAAAGATCTATTTTTTGAGGTAGGTGATCATGTTTTTCTCAAAGTTTCTCCATTGAAAAGTGTGATGCGATTTGGTAAGAAGGGAAATCTGAGTCCAAGGTTTATTGGAACATATGAAATTCTAGAGAAAGTTGGATCAGTTTCTTACCAAGTGGCTTTATCTCCGAGTTTATCTCAGTTATACAATGTTTTTCATGTTTCGATGTTGAGGAAGTATATTCCAGATCCATCTCATGGTTTGAGCCCAGAGGTAGTTCAGTTGTAAGAGAATCTCTCTTATGAAGAACAACCAATCCAGATTCTTGACCGAAAAGAGAAAGTGTTGCGAAATAAGGTAATCCACCAGGTAAAGGTTTTGTCGAAAAACCATATGGTTGAAGAGGCAACGTGTGAATATGAAAATTCTATGAGGGATAAATACACCCACTTATTTTGATAAGTGAATAAAATTGCGAAAACACAATTCCCAAAAGGGGGGGAAGGATGTAACATCCTAGGTAAATAAAGAATAAATAATTTTTATATTTATTAATATTTTTGAATTAAATATTAATTTTACTTTAAAGGGGTTTCTATGTTCGATAGCGTACCCGATACACAACAATGAGTTTCATTGAAATCTTACTTTGCACACTAGTAATAAAATAATAATATTTTTAATGTTATTTAACATGTAGCCATTGTATTGGAGGGAATGAATAGAAATAACTAAAATTTTATTATATATGTTTGTTAAAAGTTTTATACATATCCAATAAATTATAAAGGCTTAAAATACGAAAAGAATTCAATTTTCGACATATATAATCTAAATTTCACTAAAGGTCCACTTATCAACTTTTAATGGAAACCCGTCACTAAATATAGTTTTGGTAACTCTTATAAATTATATTGGACCAAATAAAATTCTTTTTTTATAAACGGACATCAAAATATACTTTGGGTAAAATTTCTGTATTTTTCTGATAAAGAACATTTTTTAATGAATAGTGTAAAATGTTTTATTTTAATTCAAACACTTTTTTTAATCTAATTTATTTATATGATTAAATTATCTTTTGAAGTGGTTTTAAAGTGAAATTATAATATATTTTTACCATTTAATCCAATAGTGGTCGTTGTAATAAATTTCACTTTGAAATTGGACTTAAACTAGTGTCAATCTTTTGATACTTATTGTTTCATAAAAACACAATATTTTCTCTAAGAGCAGGAATTAATAATTAATTAATTAATTCAAATTATATGTTTTGAATTTTCGTAAAATCGAAATCATTTTTGAATTCTTAATATCAAATATAGCTTAGGGTGAAGTTTTGGTATTTTTCTGAAAAACATCGATTTTTTATGAATAGTGAAACAATTAAGTGGTACTTAAAAAACTTATTTTTCATTTAAATGAAAATTTACCACCTTTGTGTTTTGAATTTCAATATTCCATCATACATGGTTGTCGTTAATAAGTAAAATGTGGTTCAATGGGATTAAAATAATATTTTTTTTGAATAGTAACTTGTTAAGTTTTTAATCGCAATTAGAGGTAATTAGTGAAATTTAAGCCAAAAATGATATTATAATAAATTGAAAATACCTAGAAACATGTCGTACCCATATTGGATGTGTCATGGACGACCAATAAAATCCATGGGTCAACTTGGGGACCCCATCGATCCAATTTGGTAGGAAAATGACATTAATATCTTTTTATTTAATGTAAAAATTAAAATGACACAAACATGAGTTTTTTTACTAAAACAATTTTTAAATGGGGTTATACAAGTCATATTTTTTACTATAAATAGTCACTAGAAAGATAAAACTATTTCATACATCTTAGTAATTGTTTGAAAGTATTTAGACATTAAATAAATTTAATTATTTATGACATCATGATGATGCAGCGATGACCTCATTATTTAACGATTTAAATAAAATTGAAAGATAATGTAAAATATAAGACCTACACATGTCCAAATCTTACTGGATGGGTGGATTTAGAACCGTTCTCAACTAATCCTAGAACAAAATCAATATGCGACCATTAAAATACACAAGTCATTCTAAAATAAAGTAACATTTCCTTACTTTCAAGAGTTCCCCTCATATCCTCTTATAAAAGGACCCCAACTCTACCTCCTTACCCACACTTCAAAAGACTTTGTCTCGGCCAACCCCTACCCATTTGGTCTCTCCACATCCCTCTCTTACTCCTTGAAGACTCACGTTGGGCAGAACTCTTCCCAAAGAAGCCTTTGAGCTCAAACCAAAGGGAGTTACCCGATTTTAAGGTAATGTATTCACTTGAGTCCTTTTGTTTTATTTTGCTTCTCCAACCCACTAAAATCTTTTTATTCATTTCTTTTGTAACAAGTCCAGTATCTTAAATATAGTAGGATGTTTTTATGAGAAGGATTCGATCTACACTTACACACACCTACATCTATTGGTTAAAGAACATATTGTTTTTGTGGATGGTGAATTTCTTCCTCCCGAAACGATGATTGTTCAACATTATTTTAACACATTAATAGGTGGACATTTATATGACACTATACTTATATATGATATATAATATGTTTATTTTTTCCTTAAGATTCTGTATTTTTCATTTTTGGCATACCTTTATGGTTTCCATTATGGGTAAACGTGATCTCTTCATTTAAGGAAGTGCGGACTACCGCCCCCTAAAGTGATTTGATTTCGTTAATGCCATATGTGGGATGTATAAAGGATTTAATTAATGGTATTATATATGATATTATAATGGAATTATAAAATACCTTTATATCATTATGATTCAATTCTATAAAAATATGAAATAGAAATGAAAGTAGCATTCATGCGTACGTACGACTTACCGTCTCCACGAACGGTGCATTTCATTTCATACCTCTAAATTATTATGTAATATTATAAATTCATGTATATACTGGATATATATTATATATATGATATCTACATCATGAATATAATTCTTGATATAATGGATATTTTACCACATGAACAACTTGTAATAATAAAAAGTTTATTTTTGACCCAAGTACCAAGGATGGACAAAACGACCATTATTTACTTAAATAATTACATAGTGTTAATAAAATGATAATAAGTGATATAAAATGAATAATGAACTTGAAAAAAAGGTTCTTAAGAAATTAGAAATTAACTCAAGTTTATTATTCAGGATGTTAAAGAATGATCGAGTCAAGTCGGACCTGAGGTAAGGGACTTCGTCTCAATCTCCTTTCATTGAGGCATATTTTGTTTTATACACAACTTTCATTTATACGGTGTATATTCCCCTTTGACTTTTACTTTTATAAAGAAGGAAACTTTTTCTGTGATGCATTTTAATAAACGTCAAAAAGGACTGTTTTTTAGCGTATGTGGCGACAACGACCTTTTCCGCCGTCGCGAGTATTATTTTGTCTTTGGCTTCCTCAACAAGTCGTAATGTTATTTTAAATGAAATAAATTCCATATACTCTTTTATGTATTTTTGGTATTGATAATGGTTTTTATATTGGATTTTTTATGTCAATATATTTATGTGATATATTTTGATCAGAATGTGGAAATTTTTTCTTTCCATTATGTTTATTTTATGTCTTGATTTTATAATGGTACATGGACATTTGACGGGTGGTTACGTGATAAACCATATGATGGGTGGTGACGTGAACACCAGGATGGGTGGTTATGTTATAACCTCCAATGCATTTGGTATGGAAGTCGGCCGTATGGATATTCCATTAAGTATGTATGGAAGTTGGCGATATGGCTATTCCATCAAGTGATATGTGTGGATGTCGACCGTATGGTTATTAAAGTTAAGTATGTTTATGAACCAAGTAACATTTATATGTTATGTGTTCTTTATATGGGTTTTATGGTAATAGTTTGGTTACAAAAGGTTAAGTAATTATATTTTACTCAGTGAGGAGTTTTTACTAATTCAAGGAGGTGAAGGTATTACTTTGATAAAGTATACATGGTTTACTTGATGTTTGAAAAACTAACAGTTTTCATTCTTTGTGTATCCCTTACTGAGCTTTTTATGCTCACCCCAAGTTTTTTTGAAATGTATTTCACAGGACATAATGTGGAATAGGTTCAGGGATGGGAGAAAGGGAAAGTAATGCTATCTAAAACATGGAACTAGACATGTTTCTTTTAATGATTTTTTAATTTGTGGAAACTTAGTCTACTTTGTAATCTTTTGAGATGTAACAGTTATGTCCTAATTCTCTAAAACACTAAACCTGAAAAAATCCTCAATGTGAATTATTCATTTAATTAAAAATTAAGTAAGGATTATGTATGGGTCCTTATAATAAACTATACCTATACTTATCCTTAGGGAAATCACTAGACATACCATAGAAATATATCTAGGGATCTCAATAATGTTTTTGCATCTTAGTTTTCAATGGTTGAATAAACCATTCCTCTGATACCAACATTATAGACCACAAACATGATGTACATGGACATTAAATTACTTTTGTGGAATATCTAATACATAACAAAAAAGTAAACCAATGTACCATAATAGTTTACTGTCTTTGGAAATTTGGAAACTAATATTCTAGTCATCATGAATGATCTTCAACATCTCCCATAATGATCTTACCATTTTGTTTTCTTACCTAAAACCATTCATTATATCCTGGGGAATAAAAATATATAAAGGGTGATCTCAAAATCTCAATAAGGGTAAGCATGGATAAAATAAAACAAACCATATACATTTGACCTTAAAAACATGAACATAATGTTTAAACATCAAAATCCTGAGCAATGACATAAAACATGGAAGTACATAAGGCATACATCATAATGGAACATCAATCATGGTTAAATATCATGTGAATAAAAAATGTTAATGTGGAATACCATTTAGTACATCATATGATTTCTATTGTAGCCAAGGCATTTCTTCCAAGACCATATTTGTGGACAAATTCCCTTAATAAATAGAGTTCACTCCTCGCTCCAGCCCTCTGTCACTAAACTGGATTAACATACCATTCCAGCCATGTTTATCTCATTAGATATAAATCATTAACCAATGCATTGGAGGTACATATAGGTCCCACCCATCTCATAATTAAATCACTATTACATGTGCCACAACATATACAAAAATCATTCATCATAACCCAAAAAATAAAATCGGTTTCAAAAACATCATCCCATCATAACCTAATCCATATAAAAAAATGGATATCATTTCATCATATGAAAAGTGAAACCATGTATGTTATAGAGAAATTATACTTGAAACATAAAAATAAGAAATAATTCCATTTTATATGGAAACTGGTTTTGATAAAAAACATGAAATGAATTGTTGAGGAAAATATCCTTTCTTCTTCAAAATCATTTACTTTCCACAAAATGGCATGCAATTTTAAATGAAAATGATTTTTTTGAAAATAGGCATGAAAACCTGTTGAGTAAGATTTATAAAAATAAGGCGTTATGAAACCGAAAAAATATGTTGATCCCATACATGATAAAAAACATTCTCCCCGTACTTTTAATCGAATATTTTAAAAAGTACCACTAAAGGTAAAAAAAAGATTCCTTCCAGAACACAAAGTAAAAGACAATGAAGGGTAAATATTTCTTTAAACAAACATGGAATAATATTAAAAAAATTATGAAACACATTTTTTTGGACATGGATGAAAATTATAACCCCAGTAAATACTAATGTATAAGAAATCTCGGATAAAAATTAGATTGCAAAATTATTCCATACCTTATGTGTGATATGCTTTGTATGTATCCGAACTTCATGTATAATGATTTAAATAATTTCATTGACTTATTAATGAATCATATTAATTATTATGATATCATATATGGTTCAATTATGACTTTATATTCCACGTTCATTGGTTAACTCTATGTTAAAACTGTGTTTTGGGTAAAATCATTTCATTTATCGTACTTGTTTCAATTTGTTGTTCTTGATATTATTAATTATACAATGATTTAATTCATTATATCATGTAAAAAATGATTTATATATAATATATATTCAGCATATATATATATATATATGATAGATCGATGAATGTATTATAATACACTGTTCATGGAGATGGTTGGTCATACCTACGCATGCACGCTATTTTCGTTTCCTTTTCTGAATTGAATGGAATTAAGTAAATGAAACATATATATAAAGAAATAATGTATCATTATTATGTAATATATTTCATTATTATTTATTATATTTAATTTTTATTCATACTTTAATGGTTAATCATGGAAAATGAATCTCATTGCGTTCGTGGAGATGGTAGTTCGTACGTACGCACGAGCGATGATATCATTTCCATAATTATTGAATAGATTTATAGTGGATTATAAAATATATCAAAATCTGAATGATGTTATAATAACTATATATAGTTATTCATTGCTCCGTTATACCCATCTATGTAAGGTGGTGTTGGAAAAACTGATTACACCACGACATGGAGAAGATATTCCGTACGTACGCACACACGGTTATTTCGTTTTCCATAGGATGGATAAAAGGTGAAATGGGGTTGGTTAATATTTATAAGAACATATCATTTTATTAGTGACACTCATTTTATTACTTCATAATGGAACAACTAAATATGAAGAAGCTGAAGAAGAAAGAAAATTGAATGAATCTGTAGAAGAGATTACCTCTTCTTCGAAAAACCTCTTTTATGCTACCTCTTATGGAACTAGAGTTGGTATTTTGAGAATACAAGATCCTACTGAATGTTTATAGGGATGTGGATAAGATAAATGGACAGGTTTTTTTCGATCTTGAAGGCTCAATATGTTGTGAAGAGGAGAGGTATGAGGATCCTTTTTATATGGGAGGAGAGGGGCACTTTTGGAATTATAAGAAATGTTAATTTATAATAATTTCAAAACCCACATAAAAACATCCAAAATGACTCAAATCAAAATCTTAGATGAGATACAGTTGTAATTTCATCAACCAACAAAATTTAGATATGTTTTATATTATTTTATTTTTCTAAAATAACAATAGTGTCAATTTTGAAACTATTTATTTAGTCTACTTTAAATAAAATACTCACGGAAGATATGTTTGAACTAAAAGCTTTAATAGATTAATATCTCCTATATTTATATATAATATTAGTGGATCACATTAAATAGTTCATATAATATTTATTTTTTTATTTTAAAAACAATTAATTTGATATTTCAATCAATAAAATAATATCAACATCACTATTGTGTCACCATTAATGATAATTATTTAATCGCTAAAAATTATAAATAAATTTACATTATGTAGATAATTTTATTATATTATTGGTGACAATACATTATCTAAATTTCAGGAAGTCTATCACTAAATTATAATTATTATACTTATATGATTTAAGAGAGTGACATGTTGTCACTTTCTTCGATTTTAATAATAATTAAATTATTTTCATTGTTAAAAGTACATAAAATTAATCTATTCTGACCATTAATTAAAATCAGTTGAATTTTATCCAATAGAATTTTGGAAGGTGTTAGGGTAATTTTATAATCTTATGTTTACCCTTAATTACCTGATTTACATTTAACTACAGTAAATAAAAAATACCGTAGTAACTATTCCTAATATCCAAAAAATAAAAGTATCCGATTAACATAATTTGGTTCCATTGAATTAAATTATGGAATCCATTTTTCCTAATTAAAATAATAGATATTGCAGAAATTAATTTTAAATTTATCTCATTGTTAAGAAAATGAGTTTTAAAAGTTAAAACATTGAAAAATATTGAAATGTTTTTGCGAATGAATTCAATGTAAAATTAATTGTAATTTCATAAATTATATAAAATGGTAAAAAAATATTCTATTTATAATTTAAAACCATTCAATATTATAATTTAACCATATAAATTTTTGCGATGAAAAAATTTGTTTTTTATAATAATATAGCGTGTTTTTACTATACATTAAAATATGAATGTTATCAGAATACTATTAAAAATGTATCCAAAGTAAATTTTTATATCCTGATTCCAAATAAGAATTTTATTTTGTCAAATTGAACTTATAAACTTGTAAAAAAGTATATTAAAAATGGTTGAGCCATTAAAAGGCGTCAAAACAACATTTTTTTTAAAATACTTATTTTACCCAAAAAAATTATTTTTTTCACATACCATGTTCTAGAAAATGTTTACGAAGAATGATAATAATATAAAATAAAAATTGTGTTAAAACAATTCATAATTTCTATGTTATAATAATATTATAACAACATATCGTTTTTTAGTGAAACCCTGAATTTCATACAATACACGCTATCGAGGAAGGTCCTGATTTCGTGTAATGCAAACCATGTCAGGGTTGTGTGTAGTTCAAGACTCCTTTGTTTTTTCATAAAAAATAATCCAACCATATTTCATTTATACATTGAATATATATATACACTAAATTTTGCGTAGAATAACTACTATTAAATGAACTTGAAATTGTGTGTAACACGATCCAAGAATAGTGTTGTGTATACTGCATGCCAATACGATCTTTCATATAGTGCAAGATGATATTGGTATAGCGTACCACAGAAGATATGAAAGAAATTAAAAAGAATAAATCTCATTAAATCTCGGGGTCTTACACTCACTATCTCAGAAATAACGGTCAATATGAACACATTTAATTGATATTGAACAACATGTATGATACCTTCCTCTATGTATCATACACTCAATTCCTCAGCAACATGATAGATCAATGAAAAAATTATAGATTTGTAAATGTGTGTTGAATATTACATAAATAACATCGTGCACTGATCCATACACCCCAGTAGTTGATTCTCCAATTTATCTTTCTTCTACAAACCATTAACAAAATATTATTCATTGGTTGGTTATAAATTGCAACTATATTCTCATATACTCATTCTAGACTGGCTAGATACCCCATACTTGAGCCTTATCAGTAACTGGTTAGACACCACGATCCCATGCTCCTTTATATCAGAGTTCTGGATCCAAAAATAGAAAGATCAATGTTTCCTTATTGTTGCTCTAGTAACACTTTAAAAAAGTATTCCTCCATGATTTTATTGGATATGTTATACACATGTAGTACATCAAGATCATAAAAAACATCTTTATATAATATTTTTGGTCTCGATATCCATTCACACCAGATATTTGATTATCCAGATCATCTTAGAGTATTGAATGCTCAGACCTGACTTCCTTATCTTGCATGTATATTCTAGATTCAGTCATTTAAAATTCTAATCATTACTAATGATTAGAATTTTCTCAAGTTTCATCTTGTGAAGTTACTCTTCCTTCTTATGATGAAGTACCATATTCAAATAATGTGATCAATGTGTAAAATATAATTATTCAATATAATTTTCTACAATATATATACTTGAAAAAATAATTAAATTATTTTATTCTAAATCAAAACTCAAATACATAATAAAACCATCTGTATTTCATTAAAATTACATTTTCGAATCCACGTTGTAAACATCAAACTATATTCTAAATTGATCATACACACATGAAATGGTCATAATATATCATGTATGATATATCGCATACTGTTGGCCCACTTCTTTGATTCATTGTTTTTTTTATGCTTGGATCATATTGCACAAATGTTTTTTATTCACTATATATCGATCAATCAATATGATAAAGTTTTTTTTAAAAAATTAAAGTATCATATCATATCATGTATGATATGTAGTATACTATTGGTTTAATTATTTGGTGCTTAGTGGACTGATGCTCAAATCATATTGCACATCTTTTATCTATTCAAATTAAACTGTTAAAAACTTACGCTAAAATTTTCCAATTATCATGAAATGATCATAACATTACATGTATGATATGATGCATACTACTTTTCCACTTTATTAATTCTCATCAAACCAATTCATTCATTGAATATATATTTACGTTTCTATTCACTATACGTTCTTCTAATAGTTTTTAAAATTTTTTGTATAATCCTCAAAAGATCATAACATAGCATTTATGGTATGTCTCATACTTTTGTTTGAATTTGTTGATTCATAGTGATCTAATATTTTCATTGAAAAAAAAATAACATTTAAATTCAAATTATACTCTTCAAATAGTTTCAAATTATTCTATGATCATGAAATGATAATAGCATAGCATATATGAAAATTTGTTTACAGTTGATTGACTTTATTGATTCTTAGGGAACTAATTCAAGAATATGCACTGAATAATTCTTGATGGTTTCATTGAACATCACCTACATTGAAAATATCATATCCCGTCACCACATAGAAAATAAATACAATTAGAATAGTGCATCTCCTAAAATGGAACCTCACATAAAATTTTATCATTGTATAAAAGAATAAAGTTTATTTCATAACACAAATGATGCAGAATAGTTAATTCTTCTTCAAAATAAACACTTCTCCCAAATTATCGATTGTATTTAGAGAGAGAGTTAGCCTTGAATTTAGAGTCAACAAATAACTATTATCAATCCATTTAGCACATGAATATTTTTTTTATCATTTAATGTAGTTTATGTTGGATCATCTCTTCACATCCTCTATCAGCATGGATTTCTACAATGGACTTCCCCCTTAAAGAATCTCATCATTAATGAAGAAATATTCAATTCCAAATGGCATGGATACCCAAAATGGGCAATCAACACATACTCCATGGTAGTTCATAAATATTTAATATCCATGAAGCATGTAATTTGTGGGGAATTCCTCATTCACATACCACCATAGCACTTTCGTGAAGAAATTCCATCATAGTACACTTCTCAAATATATATTTCACATGTAGTATGATAAATTGATCCAAAATACATATCATGAATATAATATAGAATATATGTCAAACAACATACATTGGAATGACATTATTATAGTTTAGCCTACTATGCATGGGCATCTCAATTGTATTATATTAACATGATTTTATTTTTCAATCAAGGTACCTAAAGTATAATATTAAATTTATTATATTCACATCAAATGAAAATAGCATATTATATATAAAGAATACCATACTATAAATTCACATTATTTATGATTAGAGTATTATGCATGGGAATCTTAATTTTGTTCTATTAGCCTACTTTTATTTTACACTAAATTTACCTAAAATAGAGTGCTAAATTGATTGTAATCAATATCATGAATATAACATGGAATCTATGTCAAATTGAATACTATGGTATCATTTTATTTTTCTTTAGAGATTAATTATATTTTTATATGAAAATAAGTAACCCTCATTTACAAGGAAGCCTCATTAACAAACTCATCTTCAAAACATTTTCTTACTGTTTCGCGAAATCCATACATACCTGATATCAATTTGGATGATCCATCATGGAACCTAAAATTGTAATAAATCATTTTACATGAAAACCCATCATCAATAACTCATTAAAAATATAAGGATATTACATGTTCTTCAAATAAAATCCATAAGAAAATGAATAATTTCAGGAACAACAATAATCTTCCATGTATAAAACAATGTCTCACTATTGACAAATGTCCATGATATTTAAGATCAGTTAATTAGTGGTCAAATTTTAGTCATTTTCATGACATATATATACCTATATTTTTAATATCTATCAGCTTTTATTCTTCAAGGTAACATTTTGCAAATAAAAATCTTCATGATATATCACTTGTTATAGATAATGTTCATTCACCATCAATACTTATCTTGACTTCATTATAATACCATCCTAAAATCATAAAAATTAATATGGATACTCTATAAAGAATGACATTAAATTCTCTATTGTTATTACATAACAATTATCTAAGAATCACCACTTCATGCATCCCTACATACTCATATATGGCTTTAAAATATATTAACATTATGTTATACTAACATAAAATAAAAATTTCATTCATCAATCATGAACATATTTTATTCAATCCATCCTTTGATGTTTTTTTCAATTACAGTACACATTACAAACTCAATATATTTCTCCCCCTTATCGAAAATAAATTCCAAGGGTAAGTGGTGGATCCTCTAATCTACCCATTTTCTCAAAAAACATAATCATGTCTCTAATATAAAAAATTTCATTATCCCAAAAAATAGGGAAATTATCTCATATTATTCTCTAATAAAATAGAAATTATTTAAGAAACTATAAGTATACAATGACTAACATAGTGTAGAAAAAAAGATAGATTCAACGATAGTTTTACAATATATAAATAAATACCATGCATGTGAAAACATGCTCATAATTCTTCAACTATTATTATAGGTTTTAGAAATAATCTAATTAATCAATGAAATACTATATCCTAAATATAATTCAATAAACACATCAAACAATCCAAGTAAAAATGATATAGTCCCCCCTTTTTCTTATCTTAACATCAATTAATCACTCCCATTTAATTAATTTTCATAAAACAATTGGAAACAAGGGATTAATGTGTGATTCATTCACTATGAAATAATGATTTAATAGTTTCATCTCATAAATTCTCCCCTTAAGAGATACAGACTTTTCTTCCATTTCATGGAATTTAGGAAAGACCCTAATGTACATTATCATCATGATGCCCAGATGATATAGCCTCACACAACTCCTTCAATTAAATAATACTATTATCTAAAAAACACACAAATATATTTAGGAATAAAGTGTGGTCAATTGTTCCTCAATGTGAAAAGCAAATTTGATGTTGTTTTCTTAGCAATGTTGCTCCACATTCTCCATAATTCATACATAGAAATATAATTTTCAAATCTAATTTATCCTTTTGTGACATGGATCATATAACACCTATCATTTCGCTATGTGAGATTGTTCATCTTTCATTATCCTTAATTTATTATAAATATTCTAATTCAATCTTAATTCTCTTCAAGACTTATTAATGTTATAGTAATATGTTGAAGAATCGACTTTCATTATATAATTATTTTTTAAATCTCACACAATGAACATTATCAACAAATGAGTATTGTATTTATAAAACCCTATCATGAAATTATCCTCCTTCAAATGTAATAAACATTTTAACTTAAGCATGATCTTTTTTTTGTGCTTCCTCTAACATTCAAACATTCTCGAAATCAGCTGAAAAAATAATATGAATATCGTTAGGAATTTTTATTTCTTGATTGGAGTTTCCACATGGCTTCACAGGAGTGACATTATTAAAATATATATTCTGTGATGTATAACTCATTTTAATCTTCATGGACCTGTATCATATATATTCCTTATGTATTGAGTCCATTGATTTTATCTCATGAAAATTATAATGACTAATCTGATTTTTATCATTTTATAGATTTCAACCAAACATTTTCATTTATTTCTCTTTTGGTCCATATTTTCGTAACATATTTTTAGATGTACTTATATATCTTTTCTCAACACTTTTGTTGAAAATGTAATATACATAACCACAAATTTCAAATTATTTTGAACTTTTTTTTTTCATAGACTATAAATGATGTTGCATCATATCTATAATTATTCCCTTTTTTAGTATTACTTTGTGCAATCGAATTTAAACAATTGTACCAATAATCAGAAAAAAATGTCCAAGTCTATTGCATCATCATCATTGAACCAAAAACTTTGATCTTATTTTATTTTATGATTGTTATCCAAAATTTCCATCATAATTATTTTGGTTCATCTTCACCACCAGCTAGGATTCATGTGAGGAAGAATAAATTATAAATCTTCATATATCCACCATTTACATTGTGGGATGTTATTCAACATTTATAATTATCCTTATCATTAATTTTTATTTATTTAAACCTTCACATTTTATAGAAACATATTATAAGAAAATATTACATTGTGATATACATGATACCTCTTTCATTACTTATTATTTGGAAATATAATTAGATTATGTAATGGTCTTCTTCCCAAGTAAAAAAGATTATTTATTAATAGAATACATTGATGATAATATTGATGAAGAAAATACAGACATCGTTTATTGTGAGGTCTCAACATAAATATTTGAAAAATTGTCCAATTTATTTTGTAAGTCGAGATATCTCATGATGAGGGAATTATTATTATATTTATAAAATTCAACTTTATCTTTACATTTATTCCTCATATTCTCAAAACCCACTTGATTCAATACAATCTTCTCTATAAATAATGATTCAAGATCCTTGATCCTCTTTTATTTTATATGTAGTTAAGAAATATTTTCATCCATGAAACATTGTTCAGTTTGTCATGTCTATGATATTATTCATTAAAAATAATCTCAAATACAATATTCTTATAGTTATTACTTTGAAATTATTATTTATCATGAAAATGGATTTTTTCCTTAGTTCCACCAGGTATATGGAGGGGATGCACTTTCTAAACTTCTTACTTAGTGAATCTTCTTTTTACACAAATACAATTATAGTTTTTCTTTATCAAAAAGGAGTCCCATGATAGTGCCAAAAATACACATAACCACTTCTCTGATATCATTATTTAGATGTTATATTAATTAAAAATGAATATTAATTTTTGATTAATATCCCCCATAATAGTTTATTATAATAATCATAACCATAATAATAATTACTAATGTACAAATATTTTTTACATTAGTATTTGGTATTTTTTCATTAAATTTTCATTATTATTTAACTTCATTTCCACTCATATATTCCTATTCTTCTGTTATTTTCATGAACTCCAGATATTTTTATCCTCAGGAGTAAATTCTTATATCCCCATTTGATATAACTCAAACACATCCTTCAATCCTAACTTCATAAATTATATTAAAACAATCCTTGAAAACATTTGGATCATTAGAGGGACATGGGATCTGAGACCAATTGTAGTACCCCAGGATATATTGAACAGTAAGGGGGCTGGGGTGAATCAGTGTTATACATTTTAGTTTTTTTTCTATTGAATTTTACATATTTAACTTGTAAAGGTTCTCGATCCACTAAGTTATGTCTAACAATATCACATCAAATGTAGAAATTATCAATGAGATCAGAGATCACATTATGTACAAGGTTCGGGAAAAATACATACTCCGTTCTATGTTGGTTAATCCCCCCAACCAGGATTCTACACAATCTAATAAAGTGATTGGAATGAATAAGGCAATACATTGTTATACACCCCATTAGTCATTTCTGTAATTTATTAAATTATACATCCCATCCATATTCTCTTCTATTTATTCTACATAGGTTAGACACCCCAGCCTCAATCCTCCTTAGAAATTGGGAACCCACCGTCATTCAAAGACACTTCTTATAAATTTTCATGATCCACAAAAAGAAATGTGTCCATTTTATTCTGGTTTCTCCTAAATCACTTGAAATATAAGTTCCTCCATGAGTTTATTGAATTTATTATACTCACATTTAAATTATTGATATTCCAAAGGTTCTTGAAATAATTTCTTTGTTCTTGAAACACATTCACCCCAGATATTAAATTATCTAGATCTTTTTAATTACTGAATTCTCGGAAAAGTATTCCTTATCATGCAAGTATATTATGGATTCAATCTATTAAACTTCTAATCTCCAGATATTATAATCTATTTCATATATTTATATTCAATAAATGATAATTATTTATTATGATGAATTACCAAACTCAAATAATATGTGCATGTGATGGACACGATTTATTCAATATTATATTATGAATGATAAATACACAAACAATTCATATTAATATTTCCATTGAATATCCACTAATATACATCATGAAATTTTGTGTATTTCATTTAATTAACATTTTCTTATCCACTTTTTGAAATTCAAATAGTACACTAAATTGACCACATATATATGAAATGATCAAAACACAGAATGTATAATATGTGGTGTATTGTTGGTTCACTTATTTGATTCCTAGCATATGATTCTTAGATAATATTTCACATCTGTTTTCTATTCATTATATATTGATCAAAGAGTATGCTAAATCGATCCAATGATCATGAAATCATCATATCATGTCATGGATTATATGTAGAATAATATTGTTCCACTTCTTTGATGCATATCGTATGAATTATTTGATCATATTTCTCATAAATTTTTGATTCTCTATATATTGATCAAACCATATAATAAAATTATTCAATGATCATTAAATTATCATAGAATAAAATTTATTTCATGTAACGTAATTTTTGTCCTCTTCTTTGATTCTTATGAAACATATGCTTTCGTCATATAATACTTGACTTTTGTATTCACTTTACATTCTTAAAATAGTATTCCAAATTGTCTATATGAGCATTAGATGAACATATCATAGCATATTTGACAAGTCAAATACTATTGGATGAATGTATTGATTCCTACTAAAGCATTTCTTCCATTATTTATCACAAAACTTTTCTATTCATAATATATTCTTCCATTATTTTTCTAAAATTTTTATATGATCATGAAATGATCATATCATAGAATATAGAAATATTCACAGAATATTTATTGACATTATTGATTATTAGATAATTTAATCTTGAAAATCCTTTAAATTATTTTTTTTATGTTTTCAATTCGCATATCCTATAACTAAAATAACATTGTAACTGACTACAGAGTGAATCAATACCCTTAACATAGTTAAACTCTTAGTATTGACCATCACATACCATTTATCCTTCTTTAAAAGATCATATTGCAATGTTGAATCAAAATGAAGCATAAAAATATCTTATGAACAAAATGAACACTTCTATCAAAGTATTTATCACTATTAGAGAGAGATTTGGCATTGTATCTATAGCCAATAAATTAAGGTTATCAAACCATTTAGTGCATAATGATTATACGATTATGAAAAGTAGTTTAATGTGGTTCACCTCCTCACATACACTATCTATATGGCTATCAAAAAAAAATCACCCACAAATCAACTTATCATCCATGAGGAAATATTTATATGTGAACTACATGGAAACTTATAATGGACCATCACTATGTACTTCATGGATGTTCTCAAATCCTTACAATATGTGAAGCACATAATTTGTATAGATATCATCATTCACATAGCACCATATCATTATTGTTAATCAAATCTCATATAATACACTTCTCTAATAAATATGTTATATATCGTTTGATAAATCTTTTCAAACCACATATTTGGAAGATAACATAGAATCAATGTCAAATATCATAATATGTTATAACTTTATTAATGTTTAGAATATTGTGCATGAAAGCCTCAATTTTATTATATCAACCTTCATTTATTTTCCACTAAATATACCTAAAAAATATACTAAAAATTTTATTTTCACATCACATTAATGTAGAATATAATATATGAAAAATAAAATATTGTAGATTCACATTATTAATGTTTAGTGTACTATTTCTAGGAATATCAATTGTCTTATATCAACCTTATTTTCTTTTACCATGAATGCACCATAAAAAGTAAGATAACTTTTTTATTTTCACATCACATGAAAATAACATAGGATCTATTTAAAAAAGAATATTGTGAAATAACATTATTGATGTTTAGCAAACTTTTTCATTTATATATGTAAACCATGAACCCTCGTTTACATGAAAACCACATTCAAAAACTCAACATCACAAAAATTTCATATAGTTTGAAAAATTTTATACATAACTAATTTCAATATTCCAATGATCATTGGATGATCACACATGGTACATAACATTGTAAAAACTCATTGGATATAAAAACCTGTCATCAATACCTCAATCCAAATATGCGTATATTACATTACCTTAAAATTAAATCAACAAGAATATGAATATTTTCATTAAGATAGATAATCATCAATTTTAGAAACAATGTGTCACCATAGAAACATGTCATAGATCTTTATTACTAGTTCAATAATCATCATATTGTCTTATTCTTCATTATATATATACATTAATTTTTCATTGTCATCTTCTTTAAATCATCTTCTTAAAATAATGTAAATAAACATTTTCATGGTTTTACACTTGTAGCAGACAATGTTCCTTCTTTATCAACACTTGTTTTGAATTCCTTTCATAATACGGACAATGATCATCACAATTAATAGGTAGAAGTTATCAAGAGTGACATCCAATTCCATTAATTGTGTTCATAATAATTCTCCGGGAATCATAACTTCAAGAATCCCCATCTCATCATATATATTTTCTAAATATATTGACATAATGATATTCTAAAAATTTGAAACATTCATTCACCAATTGTATAATTTTTTCCTTCACAATATTGTTTGTAAATCTCAGGAAACATTGTCACGTAGTTCATCATCCATGTTCAAAACATCCTACAAGGACTTTTATTATCCTCAAAGTATTTATTTTTCAAGCATCACATTCATCTTAGAAATTGTCTCCAGATTGAAAAATATTGATAGTGTAGTCTCAAGCCATAAATGTGTTTTTTTAAAATAAAATCGACATTATAAATTGGCACAGGTCGGGCCAAGTCGGGCTGTGCCCAAGCGGGCAGGACCCGGACCCGGTTCGGGTCGACCCCGGGGGTATCAGGCTAGGTCGGACCGGGCCCAAACAACTTAATACCGAACCTTTTCCAGTCGGACGCCCATAACATGTGCTACTGGTCTCCGATCGACGCACTTTCAGGTTCGATGTGATCCCTGTATCGATACGGTCGTTTAGGTATATCTCACTCAAGATTTCGGAATTCTTTGGGTTTGGCCGGGTTGGTTCTTACATGAAACCAACTGGTCCCTCGGAGTGGAAACGCTCATATCTTAAGCTCCGGACGTCCGGTTGATGTGCTGTCAATTTTGTTGGTTTCCTATTAGTGAGACGGATCATTTGTATTACTATGCCTGAGGTTCGGATGCAGGTGGAGTATGGTCAGGTAGGTTTTTCCTTAAAAACCAACCAGGCCCCTGGGATAAAAAAGCCAATAACTCTCAGACCGGGCGTCCGATTGACGCGCCGTCAGTGACGTTGAGTTCCTGTTGACGATATGGAACTTTCGGATACATCAACTCTGGACTATGTGTCAGTTGATGTATCAGCCTCTCGGCTCATGGAGCAGACCCTCCCGAGCGAGCTTGTTGTGTGCGGGGACCCTAGAGCTGGCTGCGACTACTACTGTGATGACGACGAATGTAAAGAGATCCTCAGTGGATTCGATGGTGACGACTACAACACTCAGCGATCCTACATGGATCAGTGCTACCGATCCTGTGTGGGTTCGATCCTGTGTGGTTCAGCGTTCAGCGGTTCTGTGTGAGCCAGCGCCTACAGATCCTCTGTGGGTCTGATCCTGTGTGGGTCATTGCGAGGGTTAGTTTCATATAGATCCTTTGTGGGTCATTGTGTGGGTCAGTACCTATCGATCCTTTGTGGGTCCGACGACTTAGATGGATCAGTGATCATATCTATCGTCATTCGAAGAAGTATACCTCTGTGAGCTGAAATCCTGTTTTTCATTCCTATGTGTATTGTGTTAAGCTATCCTGTGTGGATTGACGTTTTTCTTTCCTGTGTGGACTGGTTTGTACTTGGGCTCGTATGTTGGAGCCGAACGAGAATTGATGACTTAGGTATATGTATGGACATATACCTAAGCCGTGTCGGAAGATACTTCGTGATTGTATCTTTCCTTTGTGGTTATCCTTTGTGGATTCTGGGAGACCTTCGGGGGTTTCGGGGTCCCTACTGAGTATCTTATACTCACCCCTGCACGGTTATGCCCGTACTACGTTGTGTTAGTTGCAGATGATGGACAACGCTGATCGTGGTGGAGGCTTGGGGAGCAGGACGATACCTGGAGGTGGACCACTGGGCGGGACGTACTCGGAGCGGTAGGCTAGACCCGAGGAGCAGTGGAGGATTTCTGTACCCGCCCTTCAGGTGGGATTTCTAGTGGACAGCTTGACGTTGCGGATTTACTTTTCAGTTTCTGTTTTCCCTTTCCAGTTGTACTTTATTTTCAGTTTGGGTTTGTACTCGCCCCCTTACATTCAGCACAACGTGTTCAGTTTTACTTAGTGTTTTACTTCCGCTTGTACTTTGTGGTGTATTTTTACTTTTATAAAGGCAATGCCTTCCCTGTTATCGGGATTAACGCCTTTGGTGCTAGTCTCCAGCCCCTGGCCTATGGAAGGCGGGCTTGGGGTAGTCACGGCACGGGTCCCGAGGATGGGTCTTGAAAAATTGGTATCAGAGGGAGTTTTTGTTCAACCGCAGAACATGGGACTCTGATCTTTTTCTATGTGAAGCAGTAGTGATTAGCGTATTTGGTGTGGTTATCAGTCCAGGGAGTCCAGTGTTGGTGCGGCGGCCGACGTATCCGTACACCAGGACCCTGACTTCTGATTTTTGACTTAATGAACAAAATCATTGATTGATTGTGTGTTTCATGTTTTCTTTGTGATTACATTGTATCAGCTCACTAGGTATACTGTTCTGACCATGGCGCACATGTTTCCTTTTCAGGATGGCCCCAGGACGGCAGCCAGTTAGGGTTCGGAGAGTTGAACGTGACGACAGCCCACCGAGCGACGAGGCCTCAGTGCAGGGCCGTTTGTCAGTAGTGGCACCGGTGGTAGCTCTACCCGCCGAGCCACCGATGCTTCCAGCCCCAGCCGCTGACGATGCACGTCGCCTTAGTGAACTTCATGAGTTCCAGCACCAGCGACCGCCCAGGTTCCGCTGGGAGACGGACCCCCAGGTAGCCGAGGACTGGCTGGAGGAAGTTGTACAAGTTTTATGGTTAGTGAGGACACCAGCAAACCTCATGGTGATCCTCGCAGCGAGCCTACTGCACGCAGCAGCAGGCCGATGGTGGAGCTTGATGCTCCAGATGCACGATGAGGCATCTCTTCTCTGGACGGACTTTGAGAGCCTCTTCCTCTCGGAGTTCATCCAAGCCACCCTTCGTGCAATGCGCATCCAGGAGATACTACAGCTGCGGCATGGAAGCATGACAGTCACCAAGTACTCTCCGAGATTTACTGATCTCTCGCGCTACTCGACAGACATGGTACGTGACCCATTCTTCCGGGCCCGAACCTTTGAGCAGGGATTGAGACACGAGATTAGGGCATCGCTGATCTCTCTCAGCATTCCGACTCAGACATGAGTACTGGAGTGAGCCCTTTTGATCAAGAGCTTTCTCGCTGAGTCTACATCAGCGCCGAGACCCACCGCAGGGCGGCAGGTAGCAGACTCTTCTGCAGAAGGCAGTCGACGGATGACTCATGAGTCCAGGTAGACCATACCCTCAGGAAGACGACCTCAGGACACTCGATCAGCAGTGCGAGGCACACAGTACAGAGCCAGTCTTTCGAGAGGCAGAATGTGCTACACATGCGGCGGACAGGGTCACATGGCTCGTGACTGCCCAACCCGCTATGTCGATGAGCAGCAGACTGTTGAGGGACCACCGAGGAAGAGGTAGAGGGTCGACTATGGAAGTCCCCAGGGAGGAGGTGGATGAGGCAGAGGAGTTGGCCGAGCAGCAGGTGGTGGGATATGCTTTGTGGCTCTACCACCACCACTACAAGGAGGTCCACCCCGACCACAGGGAGCTGGCGGGCAGAGACAGGCACAGCTCCAGGCAGTAGAGGCCTATGACCATGGCGCGCCCGAGATGATTTGAGGTACTATCTATGTCTATTCCACCCTTTCTTCAGTTCTTATAGACATATGAGTGAGTCACTCTTTCATAGGTGCTGCCCTTGTTCGGAGCTCGAAGATTCCGACAGAGCCGTTGGCTCGATCCTTATGGCTAGAGACTCCTACGAGAGTATACTCGAGGATTACGCATTGGTACCGGCAGTGTGAGCTTACTCTAGGAGGAGAGAGCTTCAGCTGGGATCTTCTTGTAGTGGCGTCAAGGACTTATGATGTCATCCTAGTCATGGATTGGTTATCTACAGTCCATGCAATGATTGACTGTATTATGCGCAAGGTGCGATGTGTATGCACTGACAGGAGCAGGTTCATCTTCACCGGTGAGAAGGGAGCCTTTTCAGCACAAGATGGACTTCCGCGGAGGACCGGACAGCCCATCACTCACCATCTGGATAGTCTCATCCTAGGAGAAGTTGATGTGCGGGGTCTTGGTTTTCCTGCAATGGTGGATCAGTATGCGGACATTTTCCCTGACGACGTTCCAGGGCTACCTCCACACAGAGAGGTAGAATTTTCTATCAACCTGTACCTCATGAAAACCCCGATATCGACTCCAGCATATCTGATGGCCCCAGACAAGCATCGAGAGCTACAGGCACAGTTGGAAGTCTTGCAGGGCAAGGGATTCATCCGACCCAGTGTTTCACCATGGGCTTCCCCGATTTTGTTCGCCAAGAAGGCGGACGAGAGCTTTCGACTTTGTGTCGACTATCGTCGCCTGAACCAGGTGACAGTGAAGAAAAAGTATCCGTTACTGAGGATTGATGACCTCTTCGATTAGCTCAAGGGATTACGGTGGTTCTCAAAGATAGACCTCAGGTCAGGCTATCATCAGCTCAGAGTTCGAGACGAGGACGTGCAGAAGACGACCTTCAGATGTCGGTATGACCACTATGAGTTCTTGGTTATGCCATTTGGCGTAACCAATTCTCCAGCAGTGTTCATGGCCCTCATGAACAGGAACATTCATCCATACCTCGATCGATTTGTCGTAGTCTTCATCGACGACATTTTTATTTATTCGATGACTGAGGAGTAGCACGCCTACCACTTACGGGTTGTACTAGACACACTCTGAGAGAACCAGCTTTATGGTAAGCTCTCAATGTTCCAGTTCTGGATACGTGTGGTCCACTTCTTAGGACACGTCATCTATAAGGCAGGAGTTGCAGTGGATCCTACGATGATCGAGGAAGTGCTAGATTGGGAGCCACCCAGGAGCGTGACGGAGGTGCGGAGTTTCTTGGGACTAGTTGGATTATATCAGAGATTTGTGCCAGACTTCTCCAGAGTTGCAGAACCACTCTCAGCATTGACAAAGAAGGGGAAACCCTTTATATGGCCAGACAGATGCCAACAGAGCTTCCAGGAGTTGAGACAGAGATTGACCAGCACACCTATCTTGAGGTTGCCTGAGGAAGGAGTTGGGTACATAGTCTTCTGCGATGCATCAGGGACCAGACATGGATGTGTCCTCATGAAAGAGTTGGTTGTGATCGTCTATGGATCACATCAGTTGAGGCCGCATGAGCAGAACTACGCTACCCATGACCTGAAGTTAGCAGTAGTGGTCTTCGCTCTGAAGACATGGCGACACTACCTGATGGGCGAGTGCTTTACAGTCTTTTCTGACCATCAGAGTCTCAGATACATCTTCTCTTAGAAGGATCTGAATCTGATATAGTGGTGATGGATGTATTTCCTCCAGGACTATGACTTTGAGATAGTCTATACTCTTGGGAAGGGGAACGTGGTAGCTGATGCTCTCAGCAGGATGACGAGAATTCAGCTACTTGAGGAGGTGACGAAACAGCTAGCCTCTTTGCAGATATCCTTCATGGATAGAGATGGTGCAGTCTTCCTCCAGTCTCTCACAGTCACTCCTCCACTACTGCAGTGATTCAGAGAGGCACACCGTGGGGACGCTGACTGTGAGATGCAGCGTGCGCAGATATCCTCAGGATAGGCACCTGATGTTTTATCCTTTGGAGTAGAGAACGACATCTTTTTCATAGGACGTACCATGATACTAGTTTCTTTACGGGAGGAGGTACTGAGAGAGATCACACTTTTCCTTTGGCGGTACATCCTAGAGTGGCGAAGATTTACCAGGATCTCAGACGACATCACTGGTGGCCGGGCCTAAAGAAAGTTGTGGCAGAGTTCGTTTCTCGATGCCTCACCTACCAGCAGGTGAAGGCAGAGCATCAGGTACTAGAAGGATTGGTACAAACCTTGGAGGTCCCGAAGTGGAAGTGGGACGAGATATCTATGGACTTCGTGACTGGACTTCCACACACTTCCAGAGGGCACGACTCCATTTGGGTGATTGTTGACCGACTCACCAAGTCAGCACACTTCTTACCCATCAGAGAGTAGGGCACAGTGGAGAGCTTGGGACGTCTTTACGTTCAGGAGATTGTATGGTTTCATGGTGTGCCATAATCTATTGTCTCCGATCGAGATGCTCGCTTTACATCCCGGCATTGTAAGGGGTTGCAGGAGGCGTTCGGGACGCAGCTACGTCTGAGCACTGCCTTTCACCCTCAGACAGTTGGTCAGACGGAGAGGACCATTCAGACTCTCGAGGACATGCTCCGCGCATGTGTCCTCGACTTTGGTCATAGCATGGAGTACCACATACCCTTGGTGAATTTTGCATACAACAACATCTACCTCTCCACCATCGGGATGGCACCATACAAGGCGTTGTACGACACACCTTGCATATTTTCTTTATGCTGGACAGACCCTGGGGAGTCAGCACTTGTGGGACCAGAGATGGTCCAGGCCACGACAGAGAAGGTCCAAGTCATCCAGGAGCAGATGAAGACAGCCCAGAGCCGGCAGAAGTCTTTCGCTGACAGGAGGCGGAGGCCACTAGAGTTCGAGGATGGTGACCACGTCTTCTTGCGTGTCTCACCTCGACGTGCATTACTGAGATTTGGCTGAGGCGGCAAGTTGTCTCCATGATCCCTCAGACCATTCCATGTCCTCATCATGATTGGAGAGGTGGCTTATCGCCTGCCTCTACCACCTCAGTTGTACTGGGTGCACGACATCTTCAACATATCCCATCTGAGGAGATACATGCACGACCCGACACATATCATTGACCATGGGGAGCTTGACGTTGATGATGACGTGACTTTTGGGGCGGTTCCAGTGGATATCGAGGATCGACAGGAGCACGTCCTGCATGGGAGGTCAATTCCTCTAATGCGAATCAAATGGCAGCACGGGAATCTCCAGGAGAGCACTTGGGAGCGGGAGGCTCAAATGCGTGCTCAGTACCCACATTTGGTTCCCTAGCTTATGATGTATCTTTACGGGGATGTAAAGCCCTGAGGTGGAAGTAATTAAAGACCCGTAAAATTCATGGGAGATTTTTTATTAATTATCTTTGAATTTTACAAAAATGCAGTTTCAGACGGCACTTGATTCCGAGGCCCGGTGTGCCTGCAATTTCTATCCGAATTTTAGCTCGGGTACGTTCAGTGAACGAACGAGCGGGAATTCCAATATTTTGAACCGGTGCTCGGAATCGAATTCTGAGGTCACCGATGGAACCACAATGCTGGTAATTTCTTAGGAACACCTGTTTTGGAGTTGCGTTTTCTTGATATAAGTTGATAACAATTGTGGAATTTTAATTTATAATTTGACAACAATTTTTATTTTCTTTAAGTGGTTTAAGGCTTTGGGTGGATGTTGGGTAACTACCCAACTTCCAAAGGGAGGTTATGAGGGAGGTGGGGCCCACACGAACCCCACCCCATCATATTATTCAACTCCCTCAACTCATGTTTTAATTTTGACAACATAAGTATTAATAAATTATGTTATTAATTAAGTGAGTTAAGTGTGGATGTTTGAATTTCAAACTCTTGAAATTCAAAAGTTATGTTATGGTAATAAAATAATAGGTGAGCTTATTTTATTTGGGGTTGCAACCTTGTGGTGGAGTTTTTGGGAGAAAATGCTAAGGACTTGAAGATCTTCTTCATCTTCGACGAAGAACGCGAAGGACACTTCGGTCTCCGATGAAGAACGCTGAGTCCTTGGAAACCGACTATGTGACGCTGTATTCCGCGACGGTTCGTCTACGACGTCTCCTTCCGCGATGACTACTTCCACAACATATCCTTCCGAGACGTCTTTTTCTGCGTCGAATCCTCATTCGACGAACCTCCGTAAAAGCTCGCACGAGGTAGGGGTTTAAATTATTTAATTATTTCTTTCGTGATTTCAAGTTTTTCGTTCTTCGTGGATATACGACTTAATACTATTGATTAATGATAGGGGGTCTGACCGCACAAACACGGCCAAACCTCCTCCCTTAGCTGTGAGTTTTTTCTTTGTGGTTTCAAAAGAGAATGGCATGGTGCCATCGCACCACATGTGATCGTGCGACAATGAATTCGCGGCGCCGTCACGCCGCGCCATAGAAACGAACAAGGACACGATGTCGTCGCGCCGCGCCGTGAAGTTGAACCAAGTCGCGGCGCCATCGTGCCGCATCGGAGAAAACCGAAGACACCGCGGCCGGAGCGGGGCCGCGACGGAGGGGCACGACGCCATCGCATCGTGCCAGACGAACCAAAACTGCGGCCGGTTCTGGGCCGCCGGTGTCAGAGCAGGGAGGTGACCGGCCTTCACCGGTCTCGTGGAGGTAGAAACCGGCCGACCGGGGCAGGCCGGTCGGACAGGTGTGTAGCCGGGGGTTGAAACCCCCCGCTGGCCAGCACAAAACGGCCCCCCAATTAATGGGGGGTCGCGGTTACACCAGGGGGCCAGGCGCCCCCCTATGCCAAACGGCTCGGCCTCTTGGCCGAGTGCCTGGATAGCGCGCTTGGCCCAGGCCGGGCTGGGCCGCGCCGCGCCGGCCGGTCCAGGCCGCGCCCAAGCGGTCCGGACTCGGACCCGGTTCGGGTCGACCCCAGGGGGTATCGGGCCGGGTCGGACCGGGCCCGAACCCCTTAATATCGAACCTTTTCTGGTCGGACGCCCATAACTTGTGCTACGGGTCTCCGATTGATGCAACGTTAGTTGTGATACGATACTTGGATTGAGACGGTCGTTTCAGTATATCACACTCAAGGTTTCAGAATACTTTGGGTTTGGCCGGGTTGGTTCGTACACTAAACCAACTGGGCCCTCAGAGCGGAAACGCTCATATCTTAATCTCCAAATGTCTGGTTGACGTTCCGTCGATTTTGTTGGTTTCCTCTTAGTGAGATGAATCTTTTGGCTTACTACACCTGAGGTTTGGATGCATGTGGAGTACGGTTGGGTTGGTTTTTCCTTAAAACCCAACATGGACCCTAGGACGAAAAAGCCAATAACTCTAATACCGGGCGTCCGATTGAGGCAGCGTCTAAGACGTTGAGTTCCTGTTGACGATACAGAACTTTTGGATACATCAACTCTGGACTATGTGTCAGTTGATGTATCAGCCTCTCGGCTCTTGGAGCGGACCCTCCCGAGCGAGCTTGCTGTGTGCGGGAACCCTAGAGCTGGTTGCGACTGCTATTGTGATGACAACGACTATACAGAGATCCTCAGTGGATTCGATGGCGATGACTGCAACACTCAGCGATCCTACATGGATCAGTGCTATAGATCCTGTGTGGGTCAGCACTCAGTGGTTCTGTGTGAGCCAGCGCCTATAGATCCTGTGTGGGTCCGATCCTGTGTGGGTCATTACGGGGGTTAGTTTCCTATAGATTCTTTGTGGTTCATTGCAGGGGTTAGTACCTATCGATCCTTTGTGGGTCCGACGACTTAGATGGATCAATGGTCATCTCTATCGTCATTCGAAGAAGTATACCTGTGTGAGATGAAATCCTGTTTTGTTTTCCTATGTGGATTGTGTTGAGCTATCCTGTGTGGATTGAAATTTTTCTTTCCTGTGTGGACTGGGTTGTACTTGGGCTCAGATGTTGGATCCGAACAAGAATTGATGACTTAGGTATATGTATGGGCATATACCTAAGCCATGTCGAATGTTACATCGTGATCGTATCTTTCATTAGTGGTTATCCTTTGTGGATTCTAGGAGTCCATCAGGGGTCTCGGGGTCCCTACTGAGTAGCTTATACTCACCCCTGCATGGGCTATGCCCGCACTACGTTGTGTTGGTTACAGACGACGGACAATGCTGATCGTGGTGGAGGCTTGCAGAGCAGGACGGTACCTGGAGGTGGACCACTGGACGTGACGTACTCGGAGCGGTAGGTTGGACCCGAGGAGAAGTTGAGGCTTTTTGTACCCACCATTCAGGTGGGATTTCCATTGGACAGCTTGACGTTGTGGCTTTACTTTTCAGTTGTTGTTTTCCCTTTCCAGTTGTACTTTACATTCAGTTTGGGTTTGTACTGGCCCACTAACTTTCATCACAGCTTTCTCGGTTTTACTTAGTGTTTTACTTCCTCTTGTACTCTGTGGTGTATGTTTACTTTTATAAAGGCAATGCCTTCTCTGTTATCGGGATTTACGCCTTTGGTGCTAGTCGCTAGCCCCTGGCCTATGGAAGGCGGGCTTGGGGTATCACGGAACGGGCCCCGATGACGGGTCGTGACAAATATAAACATGAAAATAAATTATTTAAAACTGGAAATATGTTTTACTTTGAAATTAACAAAAATAACAAATTTTTATGGATAATAAAAAATAATTTCCCTGGATTGACTTATAGAAAATAAGAAAACCTAATTCTACTACTTTATATCTTGAAACAGCTCCCCATATCTAACTCACATCTTCTACATTAGGTGTAATACTTAGGGATGATACTCAGAAAAGGGAATTTTTTCATATATATCTTGTACATACATAATATAAATCCAACAAATATAAATTTCTATTGTCATATTAATGTGTATTACTATATAAGCTGAGTGGGGGTGGTAAATAAATAACAACATAATAGACAGTAGTATATTATATAGCTATATTCATTTTTTCAAAAGAAATATTCCAAATTGTTGAAAAATGATATCTAAGGGTGATTGGAATGTGGATTACAACCAAAAATAAAAATCAGCATCAAAAAAAGATATAATATGAAATTAATATGAATCATTTCTTAAATAGGGCATACACATCGAAGATATCCAAAAAAAGTAAAAAAAGTTCAACATGGAATAGCTAAATATTATCATGTAAGAAAGGACATACATTTCATTCTATACGAAATCGATTCACGAAAAAGGGTCTATATAAATATTTGACATCTAGAAAATAACACATAAATCTACCATGGTTAGGTTGATGTAGATCAAATATTCATCCAATTAGATCTCACACAAAAAAAACCCTAAATCACGGTTGTACAACTTTTTACAAATCATGAATTTGGAGCCCCCATTGGTTGTCGAAGATCACTTGACCCCTCATAGTCATTTGGACAACCAAGGTCATAATGCCCCTCTGTTACTCGACCTCTACCAAGCTTGGATCAATAACTATCCTTCAGACACACTCAATGACAAAACCCTTTTTCTCTTACCAAGTTTCAATTCTCAATCGACACGTACCCTGGCCATATTATCAGGTTATCTGTCTCTTTTTATCATTTTAATTAATTGTTTTTCAAAAAATAATATGTGGTTTTATTCAAAAATATTTTATCTCTTTATTATTATTATTATTATTATTATTTATAATATTTTTATAATATTAAAAAAATTATATTTATCATATTAGTTTTAATTTATATTTTCATGTAAATATATTTATACTCATACTTAAAAAAAATACATAATTATGACAGTTAAAAAATATATTTCTATAATTCATGAAGAACATTAATTATTGAATTCAAGAACCATCTTCATTTTTTGTTAAATTGCAATTATTATAATTTATTAATTAAAACCACGTTATACTCCATGATTGAGACATAAAAAATATATTTATAAAATTATATGTCTACCAATATTGATTATTGAAAAAAATTTCACTTTAATGAATGTTTTATTAAAACATATTTTTTTTATCAATTCGACATGTAATTCAACATGATTATTGATTATAATTTTACAATCATATTACCTTTCAAATAAGTTGTCGATTTTTTCATAAAAAATATATGTGTTAAAAAAATTATATTAAAGATATTTATGTTAAAATATATTGTTTAACTATAAAACATCAATTTTTTATAATTTAATATCTAATCGGATAATAATATCATTAAAACATTATAAAATATTTTAAAAATAATAATAATTGATAAGAAAGATTAATAAATTATCACTTATCATAATGAAATTATAATAATTTTTAATTTTTAATAATAATAAAAACATTTTCACGTATTATTATTTAATTTGACATATTTAAACATAAAATATGAGAAAAATTTAATTTACATTATTAAATACAAATAAACTATTAATATAGATGATGTAACATTATTCCCCATTAATATAATTTCTTCATCTAAATTTAATTATCGTACCTATATAAATTCAGAATTTCACTATTTAGAATTTTGAAAACTAGGAGTGCTAGATTTTTCATTAAAGTAAAATCCTACAAAATTTACAGAAGGACTATAAATTTTCAATTTCAATCTTTGTATCTTCACATATAATTTTTTATAAATCTCATATCTGATACCAATTATGATAACCCACGACCTATTCCATATTTTATAATTCATTTATTATTTAACAATATGAGACTGTGAAGGATTAGTGTTTTAGTCAGTCTGGATACATTGGATTATTCTAATTACAACTCTAAAAAAATAAAGGACAAGAAAACTATTCTTATACTTAATAATGGTTAAACACCATAAAAGAGCCTTGTACAATCAATAAATTATAGATGTCCTTAATATTTTTGAATAAGTGTTTTAAAAAACATATAGTGAGATACAAAAATCAGTATGCAGTTTCAAAACATGTGGATGCACATCATGATTTTTACACTTCAACATAAAAAGTAAAACAAGTGATACATCATGATTATTCCAAATTCATAAATTCATTAGTTGATTTGAAAATATGAAAATTTCATTCTTAGTTGGTTTCAAGGTATGTAACCTTTGAAAAAAAACATTTCATTATTTTATGAAATAATAAAACATCCTCTTTATAACTCCAAATAATTCATAACTAGTTTTAAAAAGAACCATAGATCATAACATGATACCACGGTTCACACCAGATAAAACACAACATTAGAGACATAGTCCCTTTATATATTAGGTTTACAATTTAATTCCATAGTGTTCCTGGGAAACATGTATCATGCACCATACATGACATCACATGAGATTTCAATATTACCCAATGAATTCATGCATTATCTTATTCTGGTAACACCTATCACATGATTGGGTAAAATTACCAGAAGGGTTTTGTTTCACTACCCATTCCATGCCTTAATTGAAATATTATACATGTGAGATTATTTAGAATTAAAAAAATTACAGTTTGATTTTTATATCATAAGGGCCATGATGTTTCTTAAAAAATCATATGTTTCAATATCCATTTCATAAAATGATAAATTACTAAGTCATACATGTTCCATGATAAAAGTATTTTAGAATGAAATAAAATTTCTAAATATACATTCATATATATATATACATAATAGTTTTACGTAAAAACATGCACATATATATAAATTTGTTTTAAAATATATTAGAACAAAACACGATTGCATCTCCACACACATATATATAGGTATGAATCATGATTCATATATATATAATATATATATACATTAATATATTTACTTAAATTTAGGAAATAAATAATTTTATGTAAAATTATACATATATAAAAACATTTATATATAAACATAACTATTGATCATAGATTAAAATTATGTTTCACTATAAAATAATACATATTTTGTTACAAATGTATAAATGATTAAAAAAATTTCATATGAAATGATATATTTATTTATATATATATATACAAATATGCTTATTCAAATATAAAATAATTTTAAATTAAATTTTTTTTTTAAAAAGTCGATTACTTCCCTTGAACATAATGTGGAATAATCAAGAAAATAACATTAAAAAAAATACAAATGTAGTTGTACAAGATTTTTAACACTCAAATCTGTATATATTTATTCATAAATTTTCAATATTTTTTTAAAATAATAATTTTGACAACCGAATAACATGCCATGTATATATATTAGAGACTAATTACGGTTATTTTTTAAGAAAATAAATACAATAAATCTCAGGAATTGTTCTGAATAAAAGTTTTATATTAAAAATATGACACCCTTACCATTATAAAATGGAAATTAAAATAAAATTATTCAATATAGATGTACTAAAACAAATTTTCAATTTGAATATATAAAATATATAAATATTTTTTTATATTAAACCAAATTTCACCTTTATATTATAAATATATAATATTAAAAAATTATACAGATACAAAATAAATATTAGAAAACCCCGAATTTTTTTTTATATAATAAACAGTTAAAAACTCAGTTGAATCATTTATGACAAATTTATTTTCAATCAAAAAAAATAAATGTTCTCATACCCATAAATAGTTCTGAAACAAATCACCTTCTTATGTAGAAGCATGGAAATAAATAAATGCATGAAATGTAATTACTTCCCTTAAAAAATATTAACATGACAAGAAAAAAATTAAAACTAAAAACTTGTATTATTTTTAAATAAGTAAAATGTTTGAAGATATTTCCAAAATATATTTTGTTTCTTGATTTCCAAAAAACCATAAAAACTTTTTCAGTTGATTCATATCTTGAAACAACATCCCCTATCTAACTCACTTCAATTACATAGAGTGCAATACTGTAGAATGATTATTAGTGATGTGAATAAGTGCTTATATAGCCATATCCATCCGTATTAATTATATATTTTCAGTAAAGTTATAATATATTCATGAAAAATATGGTTGATATTCCCTTATCCCTGTGTGAAAATTCAAGTCGGAGGTAAGGGATTAAGAGTAGAAGTGTAGGTGTTTAAATTACTTATCAATTTTACTCATGATTATTTATTTCAATTAAGAATAAATTGGTGTTATTAATTCTATTCTAATTTATTAGTTAGAATTTTTTAGATATGGATTATAAAGACAAGAAATAAAAAAACCAGATAAAATTAATCAATAAACATTATATTGTATTTATTCATTAATTTATACATTAAACTTATTGAAATTGGTCTTATATTACAATTTTACCAATAAATTTAGATTTTCTCCATTAAAATGAATAAATTTTACCATAATAATATGTCAAAAATAAAAAAGTCTTGAAAATGATTTATTAAACCAAAAGAATGAATGAAATAGGTTGGTATCTCTTTCAAAAATAGACATTGAAATAGATCCTTTGATTTTGTTATGATTATTTTAAAACCATTAAAATTTTGTTTCAAATTTTATTGATCCATATAAATTCATATATTTCGACATAACAATATTTCATATGGATTTATCTTCTGGATTATATGTATCACTCATGGGATGTACCATATACATTCACTATTATATGACTTTTTAGAATAATAAAAATCAGGAAACCTTGATTCTTAATCATGATTACCCAATAAAATTGATAATTCTAGTGGTATGACCAATGATTT
Source organism: Viscum album (assembly GCA_963277665.1). Lineage (NCBI taxonomy): Eukaryota > Viridiplantae > Streptophyta > Magnoliopsida > Santalales > Viscaceae > Viscum > Viscum album. Next base: position 792,659,061 of record OY728162.1, on the reverse strand, counting down.
TGGCATTATTGGTAGTGGTCAATAGTGAACATAGGAGTATAATAACACTTTTTTTATAAACCAATTATATTATTAAATTATTTATATTTTTTTCATTTTAATTTTCTTTTTGTACATGTGTTTATATTTTATATTTTCATTTCATGAAACATAATGCATGACTATGATGAAAAAAACATGGTCAAGGAGCCTTGATACATGATAAATAATTGATTATAACCCTAAGAACAAGTGGTTCCCATGTCCATACAGATGATTTTCCATCCATGAAAACATGCTCTCAGCTACACCTATTTACCACAAGGAAAATTATCTAACAAGAACCAACATAACAGAGCACCACAAATTCCCTAAGATAGATCCATAATAGACTATGATTTATCATCAGTTGAAGGTTTTTCCCTTATTTTTATTTATATTTTGATCTTGGTGATGATTTTTAAGATTAAAGTAAGCCTAATACCAATAAAAACCTTGGATGATTTAGTGGCTTGAAAAACAAATATCTACAATGATATTGGATTATCCTCAGAGATATTTGGGATATATTGAACAATAATTTTTTAACATCAAATTATATATGACTGAGCATATTCTAATTCTATCTATATTTTAGAGAAATATAACGGTTAAAGAGTTTACTCTATGGTTACATGAACCCCTAGGATAAACTATAAAAATGATTATTAGACAAATACTATACACTATGGAGGATATATAAGTTCAAAACTAAAATCTCAATAATTGAACATGTCGAGGGATAATATATATTTGAATCATTGGATAAAATCAAATATTTCCTGAGGAAGTTTTAATATAAGGGATTCGATGTTCTCCTGTAAATGAATCAATTATTTATTTTCTTACATTTAATTACTTCTGTCATGATCAATGACCTATCCAGTAAAGGATTAATTATGAATACATTAGAACTTTTAAAAGACATTATATATGATATTATTCATAATGAAAAATTATGAAAAAGTTATTAGAGTCCACCGAGGAGATATATATTTTAAGATTATGAGATAACCTTCTTTGATACACAATTAAAATCATTGGGAAATTAATTAAATAATATATAATTTATTGTGGAATTTACTCAATCACATTTTTCACAAACAGTAACACTCAATCCCATTTTATAAATTCATGATATTAGAAGAGACCCAACCTATGAAATGTATTGAGTAGGGTTCAAATGATAATAAACATTTCAATTGAAATTGTCTTAGATAAAATCAATCCCCAAAACAATTCCAAAATACTGATATCTAATGTAGGTGAATTCAACACTATCCATAAAAAACTCCATTTATAAATAATAGAAATGTGTCTTAATATTCAAATAAAATAATCGTATACCCAAATATTCAATTCAACCGTAACCCATCAGGATATTCTAACTATTACCACCCCTCACTCATAAAGAAACTAAACTAAACATAAATTTGATACAAACCAACATTCGTATATACTATAAAATTATTCCAAGGAAAGTTCAATAACACTATAGATAATTATCCTCAATATATTATATGAAAATATAACAATATAATGGATCAATAATCCTCTACCAAAAACTCTATAATGAAGTGGAGAAAATATACCATACATTATAAGAGTTACTAATATAATACCCTATTGAGTAACATAGAGGAATCCAAACAGAGAAGGTGAAGGCTATGGAAAAAATTTTAGTTGAGAGGTGGATGAAAATAAAAAAAATAATAATAACTTGTATTTTAAATGGAATACTTTAAATTAAGGGTGGAATAGAAAAATTGTGAATAAAATGAGGATAAAAGAGAATAAGAAAAAAAAAATCATTGGATGGAAAAATCTAGATAATATGTCTATAAGGATAGTAACGAAAAAAATAGACTGAACCATATATACCCCCTATTTCCTTCATAAAGACAATAAGGTAATGGATTTTTGAAATATAGTACACTATGTTTAATTTGGTTTCATGCAACATTATTTAGACATCTCTTTTTGTGTATCTATTTCTTAAATGTTGTATTACGAAAAAAATTTAAATGAATTTCTATAAAAAAGATAATTCATGATGTTTTTTGTGTTAATTATCTATTAAAAGAGTGTTCAACTGAATTTCAAATTAATATACCTCTAATGATGATAGATCTAGGTATATGTTCTATCTTATTCACCAATATTTGTTGAACATTCAAGAATACACATTGTGACTTAGGAATGAGGTGAATTTTTTTCCCACTATATCAGTTTTTAAATATGGGATTAGATAATCCAAATATGATATTATTTTCACTCGAACATATTAGTATATCGAAGAAGATATCATATTGATTTTTCAATTTGTGTTGTCATGGTATAAAAATTTATATTCCATATTTAATTTTTTATCCTTGTGATAGAATTAGAATTATCTATTCAAATACTCCTTAGAATACCTTTCATTGGAACTACAAAATTATTTATTAATGTCAACCAATCATGAATAATTTTGTAAGTTAGTGATTAATAAGTAATATTTTATCTTATTAGAACTTTTAATCATGAAATTAAATAACAATATTTATATATAATATTTTATACTAAAGCACACCCATCCATAATGAGTCTATAAATGTTAATGGATATAATATAATGAAACTAATTAATGATATGTTGGTAAATAAAAAGCATTATTTATATCCATAGGGTGTGTATGAAGAAAAATTCATGTAACGGAGAAAACATTTTTAAATATATTCTTATCCAGAAATAATTTATTCAATTATCAAATACTATTTATTTAGATTATTCCATTGATACAGACACTATGTTACTAATTATTAGCTAAAAATGAATATTTTTGAAAGATTATTAATGCATAATTAAAAATTTAAATGGAATAATAAAAATATTTTATGTAATAAGGAAGAGGAACAAATCACTTATATTGTGTTTTTCAATTATAAAATTAATAAATCTTTTCATTTTCACAATAAACATACAAAAAAATGGATTACAACTGAGAAAATATGTACAAATGAGACATACCTCACTAAGAAAAATATGGGATAAGTCACATAGTTTATTACCATTATCAATGGAATCAATACAACTATTTTCACAAAAATATCACTATTAGACGATATGTGAAAACTAATATTGTTACTATAAGTGAGACTAACCAAAACTATAAAATATTTTTCCAATAAAAAGTTTCTTAAACAACATGATGCGTGGATCATCATTTCAATATAGAAAAGAAAATGGGTGACCCCATTACAAGTATTTCCAAATAATGGTGGTAGACTATGATAATGATTGATGATAATGAAACGATATCATCAATGATAGTTAAATGATATTGGAAATGCATAGACAATCAAATACAAGAAACCTCTATATGAATGAAAATATTCCATTATTATTAATTGATTAATTCATTCTATGTTATCACAATATGATTTTGTTGTCCATTTATATTGACATTTTAGTTACAACCAAATACTTTTTATGTAAATAAAAACTACAAGGCAATTGATACATACCTGTATAAAAAATTCTCACATAATCTCATATATTTTGGCATGTTTAATGAACTTGTGATTTTTTAAAAGAGCGTCGAACTTATTTTATAGAATATGGATGAAGAATTTATTGAGATTTTCATAGATGATTTCTCAGTATATGGGATATCCATTGATGTATTCCTATAAAAAATGAGTTGGTATTTAAATGATTTGAAGAAAAATTCTTTGTTCCCAATTTTTAAAAGTTCCACATCATATTTAAGGGTGGATTCATTCTTGTGAATAGAATATATAAAAACGAATCATGATTTATCTTATAAAGAATCAATTCATCCAAGATCTCTATAATAATAAAATGAGGGGATTTAAATATTTCTTGAAAATGATTGAATTATCCACCAGTTTATAAATTAATATTTCAAGATATCTAGGACACTCACCCATATATTTTCAATATATGTTTTTATTATATTTGAATAATCATGTATGAAATACTTTATTTATTTTAAAATATTTTTTTTGCCTCCCCAATCATGATTTTTCTAATTTGGTATAAAAATTTTAATAATATTGTGACATCCAAGTGATTTAATTAAAGAAGATACACTACAAAAATGGCTATATCATATTTAAACATATTATTGTGATATTCATTCACATAATAAGTTCTAAATAAATTAATCTATCACTATAAAAAAATAAATATAGCAATAGGTTTTCATTTGATAATTTAAAACACTATATTGTAATATTTTAGGTGATTATCTACATTGACCACACCTCTTGAGTTATTTTCTAAAAACGTATTTAATTTTTGCCTGATTTGGTTTATATTCATTATACAATTGTTTTATTGGATTAAAATAGAAAAAATGTATTACATATTTTTGTGTCTAAACATTTTTTCATGTTTCTCTGAAATAATATAGATGCGGAGCAGAGTGATAGAAATTGATTATGAGTTCTTGGATGAGATTCTTTTATGTAATGATTTATAATATCCTGCATGGTTTTACAACATCGTAAATTATTCTAAAAACAAGACCATAAAATATTATTTATCAGTAATGAATAATATTTTTACATTATTCAAAACATAGTTTTTGTGATAATCATATATAAAAAATGTAATGTAGTGAATGATTAATATGGTGAACTGTGCCCAAATCCAAGTCAAAGATCATTCTGGAATTTTTTTTTTCATCACCTAACAATAGAAACAATTGACATGGTAGAATAATGACCATGATAATAAAATGTGTATTGTTTTATTTGACATCCACAAAGATTCATGGGAGTTTGTATGAGGCTTTTATTGATGCCAATAAATGGGTAACAATGGGAAATGTATTGTAATTCCATGAAACTCAATTCATAAATGTGAGGTGTTTTATGTTTGGAGAAATGATTTTATAGGGCCCTTACCAAGATCCATGAGAAAGAAATACATTCTTTTGTATATTATTTACATTACTAAATTGTTAGAATATGAGGCCACATGGAAAATATATCCAAATTAGTAAATAAATTGTTATGAAATAACTTATTTTAACTTGTTTTTATGTCTAGGTTACTCATAATTTCTTAAGGAACTCAATCAAATAATTATATATTTTTGTTTACACTAAAAAATGAGTTATATATAATACTATATACCCTCATCAACCATAAACCAATGGGAAATTAGATTTATCCAAATGAGTGATTATAATTATTATGGAGGGAAATACAAGATCAATATTGAATGATTATAGAACAAAATTAATAATGATTTATAGTAATAAATGATATATTTTAAAATAATGACTAGTATAACTATATTTAGGCTTATTTATGGGGAACAAGTCCATTTACTGGTGGATCTCGAGCATTAATAATATATGGATATGAAGAAAGTGGTTCTGGACTCAAACCAAGATAAAAAGATACTACTATATTTGGATTCATTATATGAAATTGAAATAGAGGCATATATGAATTAAAATATCTATAAATAAAAGATCAATAAATGGTGTGACTAATGAATCAAGAATTGAATATTCAAACCATGAGATAAAATACATTTGTTTAAATATTGTTTGATATTCTTTCAAGAAAACTACAGTCACATTGGTTATGACCCATCATGGTATAAATTCCTTTTCCCATGGAGACATTTAGATGCAAGGAGGGAATGAACCTTCATTAAAGTTAAATAAAAAAGTATGAATTTATAAAAGGATAATATAAATAATTTATTTATTCTATCTTTCAAATATTACTAAAAATACAATGTTACATCTAGATATTTACTTTAATTAAAGCACCATGCGTGGAACAACCTAGGAATGTTTTTATTTTTTTGTTTATAATCTGATTTTATATTGTTTATAAATTATTAGAATAAATTAGTTTAGAGACATTAGAAAACTCTCCACAAATCCCATACAAATGATCTAATTGAGACAAAATTAAATATGATAGGTGTAATAAGAAACAGATAAAAGGAATCATTTTTATGATGAAACAAGATATATAATTCCATAAAACAATGCCCCTTAAAGTCATCATTCTAGACCTATGAAATACAATAATTGATAACACTATAATAATGTAATGTTATTGTATCGAAATGAGACTTATCTAAATATGATGGGTGTACATTCTTACCAACACCAAAATATCATAATATGGATTAAAAAATCAGGTTGTGATGGGAAGAAATTTCTCATTATATAATTCTTGATAATAAAAAAGGAAACATTTTATTATAAGGTGGGATTCATTTCGTGATTTCAACATGAAATATATCCCATATGGAAAAATTGACATGGTTGTTCTATGGTTTTTTCTCTTATGGAGTTGTAACTCTAGAGGACTGAAGTTAAAAAATACCATGGTTTGAGAACTATTGACGTCATGATGTAATGATTTAGGTCATGCCAAAATGTATTCAAATATATATAATTATAAACACAAAAACCTAAATTTTGATATTAGTATCCTAATTCCCATCTCTCAAGGCCACTTAAATTTATTTGTTTAGTTGTTGGATATGGTTATGGTCACCTTCAAGCATTAATTTTACACTTCTACATCCAATACTTATTTAATTTCACACTTCCTTATACCAATTTCATCCTACTAACTACACTCTTTCCCTACCCACAATATAAAAATTAATCATACCCATGTAAACATAAAAAATTACCGAACAATGAAAACATCCCATTTAAATCCCCTCAGGATTCCATCTGATGAAATTACCCATCCACATTCCTATACCTCACACAATGGCTCAAACTAAGACCGTTAACAACAAATAAAAAGATAAATACCCATTCACAAAAACAAAATATAAAATACATGTGAGACCCAAAAAATATAAAATGGATAAACTACCCACAAAACTACTTGATCCCTTAAAATTCCTTTCATTTAACCATTTCACATCTATGTAACCTAACCTAATAAAAACAAACCAAAAAACTCATCACCCATGTCTCTATTGGAATTTATCACAAAATCACATCAACTATTTTATATGGTTGACTGATCCCAAACAGTAGAACAGTTTGTGGATACATTAAATTTCATGAATTCCTAAAAAATGAATTTTTACATGAATATTATTGAATATGTACGATATATCCTATCAAGTTATAAATTCTAATAAATCTATGAATTAATAACATATTACTCATGTTTTAGAGGAGGATTATATATAGTGGATCTTCGAGTTACTTTTAGTATTTGATAGGAAATTGGATTATAATAAGTTAAAAATTGTTCCACATAATTTGATCCTTTGTTATATAGAGTATAGAGCAGGATAATGGGTCTAAAACTATGAGTTTATAGAGAGATTGAATTATAATGATTTTATATTTGAGGGATGCAAGAACACAATCCATATGTAGTAGATGAAAACAACCATTAACCCATTGAGAAAGAAAAAAAACTAAAATACTTATTTTAAATAATTGAGATGTTTTCTCTTTAGGATTATACATTATGAAATATCTCCGGAATGGTTTGATAAGGGATCATCATTAGGATTTGTGATTGGATTATATGTTATTATTCATTCAATAATTTTTATACAGTAGTTATGAATTAACATGACTAAATAATTCTCATTATATTAAGGGTGATTTTTAAACAAGCCAAAGGGTATTATTATGGGTGGGAATTTCACTACCTAACAGGAAAATAACATGGGTGTATTTGAGTTATCATTTTCACATATCCTCATTGGTGTATATTATGTTTTCAAATATCCCATTATTATAAAAATTGGTTCCATTATTTATAGTGGGAACCGACATGAATGAGATAAAAATTATATTAATTTAATGGTTGATTATAATTCCACTATGGGACACACACATACCTCTTAAACTTCCCAATCAATCCCAACACCGAGAGGACGAATAAAAGTTTCACATGCTTTGGAACAACACCCACATTTTCCTCACAGGGAGAAGAATTAGTTTTATTACAATTTCAATCAGTATATGATTGGTATGAAGAATATTTATATGATAAGGTGGAAGAAGAATTTGATCCACCTCTCATTATAGCAAATTACACAACACAATGCCCATTTTTTATACTATATTCGCCCTGGTGGGAACATGTTAGGTTCATCCGAATTCAAAAATTTAATCCCACTCATCCATTAACAAATTTAGTTTGTATTATACTACCCAAAAACGAGTATTCATACCAGCCCCCACCCACCCCTCTTTAGGTTTTTATACATGGGATACATGTTATCCTATGGATACTGATGAATGATGAAATTTTGGGATGGGTTCCCTAAATAATAGAATTTTTTTAATAAATTACCCTATAATGGATGTTCCCTTTATTGAACTAGTTGATCACCACATGACCTACCAAATGTTCAAGGAGATACCAACTCAAAATAATGATCATCCACTTACTCCCACTACTATCATTATCACTATAATATCCCTTCCTAGTGGTATAGAAATTAAAACTACCAATACAAATATCTATATTCTAGTTAATCCTCTTGTATAAATTAAACATTACTATGATCATGGATCTTAAGATACAATCCGTAGTGGGGAAACATATACCAAAAATTCTACATATATACCATTATAAAACACTCAAACATCTAATTTAGAAATATCCTTGATTGATCATTCATCTATGTAGTTTTCAACAACATCATTGACTGTCATTCTTCATTTATAGGGTGCGATAGAGGAAGTTTCTATCACATTCTATATTTATACAACTCTACCTTCCCAAATAAAACATTAGTCATCGAGGAAATTATTTTGGAGAAGTATTAGGTGATTCAAATATAGTAGGTGAAGTCCTTTATGGATTTATTTATTTCATTGACTACAACCATAGTGGAGGTGCCTTTTAATGGGGAGATAGGGGATAGAACCAATGAGTCATAGGTTTATATCCACCTTGAAATTTAATTAAATTCCTTATACATTAATTTTCCTTTATAATAGTTCTTTTAATTTAATTTATTTACATTCCTTTTGTGTTCATTATGTATACTTTAAATAAAATGTTGAATGAAAATAAATAAGACATTATTTTTTCATCAATTTCATCTTAACAATAATAAATATAACATTTTTTCACAATCTTGTAACCATGTTCAATGTTATTTTTTTAGGAAATTAAACCCACAACATTCCATAAATGCATAGGATTTTCATACAGTATATTCCATCACGTTGTCAAGAAATGAAATATTACAAAAATCCTGGAGGTCCATAATGATTGCTTTATTTTTGATAATTTATTATGATTTATTTAAAAGAATATTAATTTTCATTTATATCACCATGTTCTTAAACAATGGATATGCTATTCTAAATTAAGTGTTGTGGAGGGATTCATGGAAACACAGGATTTTCTTCATGAAATCAATGGAAAAAGAGACAATTTTTGTAGACATCTCATGAATTATGAAAATTATGAACACAAATGTAATAAAATAAAAATTGATAATTGGGAATTATTGAAAATAAATTACAGGTTAATTCTTAATATAATATCTAATATAATTACAGAAATATTTTGGCTTCAGTTTAAAATTTATAAATTTTTTATGTATTCGATTATTACATAAAATTCATTATATGTGAGGCTGTTTTAATATTTTGAAATTCCATTCATGATATGTGTTTTAAACTATTATGATATATTATTTTTAATAACATATTTCATATGAGAATTCCATAAAAACATTACTATTTTAACCTTCATTTTCATCATTTCGAAAGAAATTATTTTTTTTCTAAACATACTAATATTATTAAGGATATTATTAACTCTTTTTACCTTTATACCTACCATATATCAAACCCTATTTTAATTTTGAATTTTACATGATATTTCAAGAAATGTAATCCATATTATAGGATTCTTTACCCATCATAGAATACAATATTTAGTACAAAAACTATATTTTTTCATTTGAGTTTAAAAAGGGTGATTGGTGATGCATTAAACTACCATGTAAGAGTACCATGTAAGATAAAGTGGTATAATTTTAATTAGTGATTTGTAAGTTTATACCAAGATATTTTATATTTTTATTACATGATTCCTATATTATTTTGGAAAACAAATCGACATTATAGATTATATAATGTACATTTTAATGATCATTATTACCTGATCTATTATATTATTATAACTATTATAATTAGTTCCACGATGTGATCAAATAATGGTAGTATGATGGGTGTGATACATGATCCTAGTTCAACTTCCTTTGTATCAAAAGAAAAGGAATAAAAATTATGATGACATATTTTTTCATTATTGTTGAATTTCAATGATGGGAATCATTAAGAGAAGTAGAGATTGATGGGAAATTATGAATTTAAAGTCGATATTTTGGTCCCATTTTCCTTTAGATTAAATAAATAATAATTATTTGTACTTAAATAATTTATCCCCACTTTAAAATCCTTTAAATTTAGTGATTATATAATGAACTTCCCACCTCGAGCCTCAAAGACATTAATTTTTTTTTATGTTTTTCAATTGGGTTTTCTTGTTAGATTTATATAATGTAATTTGAGATATTATACAATCCTATAAATAGAAGACATGTAATTTATAATGAGATTAACTCTAGTTTTAAATTATTCATTATTGTTGAATGTGAAATATTCTAAATAGTTATACAACGGTATGGGTAAGGATGATTAAGGAATTGCCGAAAAATAATTATGAAAGTGAATTATAATTACAGTATAATATTATTAAGGAATTGTTATTACATAGGGAGAATGAGTATATTATAATTTGAAAAAATTTAGATTATAATTTTTTTTATTGACAGGTTCTGAACTTTTTTTTCTCTAGTTAACAGATTGAACTTCTTTGGAATCTCTGTAAATATATTTTTCATTAGGATAAACAAATGTTCTATTGTGGAAAATTTTATAACTATTATTGATGCATATGTTTTTATCATTATTTTACTTGATTATTAGACATAATGCAACCATATTTTTTAATTTTTATCGATTAATGGAAGGATAGATCTTAAGGAAGCTTTTAGATACCCCTTTGATTTGTTTAGAGTTTCTAAAGAGATATTACTCCAAAAAAAGTATTTTATATTGTGATGTTACTTGGATGAATGTAGAAATGGTAATCATAGAAGGAAATAATTACTCAAAATGGTTTCACACTGTTGATGAATGAGATTGTTATGATATTTCACCAATATAGTGTACCTCACGTCAAAACAAGGAAAAAACATGATACATATGACTAACAAAAAAGGAATTATGATGTTAGGATATTATGGTATTCTATAATACATATTAGGTAAAAAGTAAAAGAAGAACAAAAAATCTATTTAATCCTACTATAAATGGATTTACACCAAATTTGTCGTCGTTCATTGATTTTGAAGGTGAATGATGTATTCATGGAACAACGACAACATCCCGTGAACCAAAATGATGTTTACTATGATGAAAAAATAAGGGTTTAAATTTTAGTTATATAACATCGTTCCACAATGAAAAATATTATATCATGATGAAGGTTAAGTATAAAAATAGGATATTCCAGCCAAATGTTTGGAATTATTATCCATTATATTGAATTTTATTAGATCCTTGGACCCAATTATACCATTATTCTTACTATAAGTTCACATTTATTGTTCCAATAATTAACTAAATTAATTAATTTTATTTTTAAATATCTTTTATTTATTATTCTATTCAATTACAATTTTCAATAACATCTTAAGATATTAAAATAAAAACAAGATTGATCATCCCTCAACCCTTATAACATCGTCACATAAGAGGTGATAGATCAAGATTAGAATGATAAGTGTTTATATTATCTATTAATTTCTTTCATGGATAATTTTTTTGGAATCATATTAAATATATATACCCTATATTTTCTGATATAGTGTCATTGAACAAATATCTTTTCAATGGATGGACTCCATAGTGGTTGAGTTAATAAATATATAAAATGTCTAACTCATTACTGGGGAATATGTTTTGGACATTATATTTAATGATGAATAAAAAAGGATACGGGAAGAAAATTCATGGCCACATTATCCAAAATTCCTTGTAATATGTGGTCGAGAATGATAGTGCTCATAATGTACTAAAAAGATCTCATGAAGTAGAAAATACTATGATTCTATTAAAAAATGGAAAATCATTTTAAATACATAAACGATTATAAAAAAAAATGTCCATGAGATGGCTTTAGATATTGATGTTGGATGTGTGGGGGCTAATTAAACCCATGTCCATGGATGAATAATGTTATTACGTTCTAATTTATTGATGAATATGGTAGAATGACATGGTTAATTATCATATCCTTCATATATATATATTTTATGTGTATTATATATTACATGATATTAGTATAGAAGATACTTGGGATAAAAATCCAGAATTTATAGATTGATAATTGTTTTTAATTAACTAACAATTAGTTTCAGAAACATACCAAGAAATAAATGATAATACACCATGATTAAATTGAATGTTAAAAATAAATAGTTAATAATTCAGTCTGTATCTACATAAGGTGATTTTTAATTCCAAATAATGATTAAACACCATATGTAATATGGTATTTGAAGAATCCCACATTGGAATACTATTTAATTTTTGTTTGTAAATTCTTTATTCTCATCAAAGAGAAGAATTGAATGATTTAAACTCGTGGTGATGATGGAATTTTCCATGGTTAGTCTTGTAAAATACTAGAAATAAATTTATAATAAAATTATTGATGTTTTATTAAAATTTAAGATCAATTTTTGTGAAAATGAGTAGAAATCTCAATCAAATGAGGAGTTATCATAGATAAATAATGATAAAAATTTAGGGGAATGAATTTCTAATGAGATTATTATGTCAGTAGCCTAGGGGGAGAACATGGGGATGGATTGTACTCATAGGAATAAAAAAATTATGTTGTAGTTAATGTATGATAAATATATTCACGTAATGAACGAAGTATGATTGATGTAAATGAATAAAATAACATTTGTGTTTCGATAACACCTATAGAAAAAGGATAAGGACTATTCAACATACATATATCTTCTCTAAAGTAGATAATATGTTTTTCAAATTGTCTTTTAAATTTTAAAATCATCACACCATAATAGTTTTAATTAACACTGTGTTCGATATTGTACACGATATGAAATACGAAGCCAAAACAAATAATGACATATTATTATTTAAATATAATCATGACAACCTATCCATTAAATTATAATATATAAAAAATATTAAATAATATATGAAATATATATTAATTTCATAATAAATATTTTTTTATTGATAAATATTTAGTAAATAATCACTAAATTCATAGTAAATTAGTTTTTTTCTTCTTCGAAGAAACACTTTCATTTAAAAACATTTTGTACTTATTTTAAAAAAAAAATATAAAAAATTATTTCTAAAGAATTTAGAAATTATATTTTATTAAAATAATATCATTTTATAATTCATAGTGTAAAAATTATATGAGGATGAATTATTTGAGAATTTTGTGAAAAGTATGATTTTTCAACGAACAGTAAAAAGTTTAGATTTTTATTGATAACTATATTTTTGTTTCAACCATGTATAGAGATGTATTTTTTTATTAAAGGCTTCAAATCTAAAATTAGATCATTTTTTTAAAATAACAAATTATGTTCATTGGAATCAATTTTATTAATGAATTTCAAAAAGTTACATTTTCATACGTAAAAGTCATTTTTCTAAAAAACTGTTTTTTTGGGTTTAATGCATTTTGTTTGTATAAATTAAAATATTTTCTATTGGTGAATTATTTAATTAAATATATATATTATATTGTCAATAATTTATTAATATTTATTTAATAATTATCTAGTAATGAGATATGAAAAAAACCTAGTGTTATGATTAAAAATGTTTTTGTCAAAAAAGGGGTTTTATTCACATTTTTCATGATTATTTTAAAATTAATTTTATCCAAATAAAAAAAATGAGTTTAAAAAATATTAATAGTTATTTTTTTTTCTATCTATTCAAAAATTTTAAGTATTTCCCTTTTATTTTTGTTCAATATCAATCAAAATCATGGTAAAAATTACCACCACGGTAAAAGGTAAATCAAGTCAATTTAGGTCAAAACAAAGTGATTAGTCTATATTTTTTCATAATAATATTTATTGAATGGTTGATATTATAAAATTATCAACTTATCTATTAACATGATTTGTTTAATGGACACTTTTCCTTGAATATGACATATAAAATATTTAATGCAATGAATGTTACAAAATGCCACTCTCTTAGTTTTAAATATTTCTAATATAAACAGATTGGGACAAAATAAATCGATGAATGAAGATAATTGTTTATTTTGAGAATAATTATATTATTTTCCAGAAATAAATTTATATATAATTTTCAAAAATTTTATAATTACCTTAAATTATTATACAATGATATCTTAGTATTTATTCAATTATTAGAATAACAAAATAAATTATTTTATGATTTCAAAATGTAATATAATTTAATGATTTATAGTTTTCCTTGATTCGTATAGATTAATATGACATATTAGTGTTACGTTATATGAATATATTCTATTTAAAAAATTTATTTATGCATTTTTAATCTAATCAAATTAATTGTGTCATAATTGACATTAATGATATTTGTTCAAAATAATATTTCTAACTTTATTTAAAAATTTTAAAAAATTAAAATATGTAAAATATGAAAATAAATTTTCTAAAATATTATCTCATTTCCATTTATTATCGAATTTGACCATATATGTAAAATTATAATCCTTTTTTTTTAAAATATAATACCATGATTAACTATAAAATTAGTTAATTAATGGGTTAAACTAAATGATGAAGTTTAAAACACCACTTAAACATATAAAAATGTTTTTGGATGTTTTTATTTTAATACATTAATCGAAAAAATTATAATCCCATGGATTTTGTGGCATTTGGGATAGATAATGACTTTTCTATATTTTATTCATTTATGAAATTCCAAAAGTTCCCCCTTACCACAATTATAAAAGGTAACATCCTCCCATCACTTATTCTGAATTTGTTTACATTATATCACTATCATAACCAAAAAAATACCTTATAAAATAACTTATACAGATTCTATACATGAGTTTATTCATAAATGTCAAACCACGGGTCTTTAAGAGGAGATTTAAAGGTGTTATTTAAAAGAAGAGTCAATATCCATAATAGATAAATTTTCTTGTAATTATTTTTAATCTAGAATAAATTAATTTTTCATTAAATAATAAATCAATTGCACTAAATATAATGAAATTTCATTAAAATTATGAAACCACATTTATTTACCATCTATCCATGAAATGGAAAGTGATTGATTCTCTATTCTGTACGCATGACTTACTGTCTCAAAATAGTGTTACACTTCATCTCTCAAAACCTATGTTTATGGATGGGTATTATGATGTGTTTAATATTAATTTATTATAAAATTAGAATTTTAAAAATTATTATTTAGAATATCATATATTCCTTCTTACCTTCCAGATCATTGGAAAATAAAAACATCACTTTTGAGTACATGTGGATTGCCAACTCCATTGAGAAATGTGATTTATTTTACAATTATATTTTACATAGATGGTAATATAGATGGATATATTGAAAATATTATAAATATATTATATAATAGTTATTCTTCAAATAATATTTATTATTTACCTTTCATTTATTTAATTCATTGATAAATGAGAACAGCATTCATAGGTATTTATGACCCATCGTCTCCATGAATGGTGTAATTCATTTTTCTCTGTCTACTAATATAGATGAATATAAATAAATATAAAATTAATGTATATGATATTTATATTATTATTTTTATTTTATATGTTATATAATCATGATAAATTAAATTAACATGAATTATCGTACCAAAACATACATAAAAAATGATGTAGATATCAACCAGAAGAATGATTTTAAAAATTACTTGTTAAAAAATGGGTGGTAGAAGGTATTAAATAAATCATATATGGTATTATATATAATATTATGGTTCTATAGTATATTTATAATAAATTAGTATTTATTATACATAAGGTTAAATTTCCCAAAAAAGAAGAGTTACCCAACGTAAGGGATTTTCACCTCATTTTTATTTATGGGGGACACATTCCATATTGACCAATTGTTTCATTTGTGTGGTGTATATAGTACGTATAAATGTATTTTATAATTATTCTTATGAAATTTATAGTGGTAGAAATATTATTTTGTAGTTCTTCATTTAATGGGGCCTAAGATTCACTTGTTACTAAAGTTTTAAGGCATTTATGTTATAATCCTTTTATTTATATGGATTTCATATGAATAAGTTATGATTCTGAAACTGAATAAGATAAATTTATTAAATAACATGGATTTTCATCCCTTTTATTTATCTCTTGAGAATACACTTTTCATTACATTTTTCACTATTTAAGTACTTAATATACTAAATGAATTCATTTAAATAAAACATTCTTTACTTATCTCATCGATAAATTTGTTTCCTTCTAATCCATGTTTTAAAGAAGGTTTTTAATATTATAATTTGATTAGATAAATTCATTTTATAGAAGTTTTAATTTATAAATTATTATTTCATAAGTAGTATTTTTTCATTTTTCAAATGAGGTACCATTTTATTCTTTTTATATGTAAGAATAAAATGATTTTTAATTTATAAGACTGGTAATAAAATTTAAACCATCATGATCACTCAATTATTTGAGGTTTACATTATAAGTTTCCAAGGATATTTTAAAATAAACTGTTTTCCAAAATATTTTTATCAATTTAATATTTTAATTATATAATTTGAAAATGGAATAGATATTTTCCAAAATAAATTTTTAATGATATTTTAACCGTATTTATTATCATAAATGAGAAAAAACCTTAATTTCACTTATACATTATAGTGGATATGATACATTGATTCCAAAATTATTTGTTATCTGAAAAATTTATATTAATGATGAAAATAAGTTTATGAAATTTTTTCCATTTCCAAGGTTTATGCTATGATTAAATTATGAAATGTTAATGAAACCCATTCATTTTATTTAGTTATGATTTGATTAATTTTTTATGATCTTATGTAGAAAATATTTATGATTTTCCTTGTGTAATTGTTAATACCACTCTCTCCCTTAACATCATTCGGTAAGGATTGACATCCAATGAGATAAGCATGAATAGAATGAATAGTTAGGCCAATTTAGTATGGGACTTTTTCACCTATGATAATCATCAGATTAAACCATGACTTCTATAATGGTTTGCGGAGAAAATACATTATACTATGATAGTCATAAAAATGAAAATTTATTAATAATGAAATTATTTTCTTAGATTATGTGTATTACATACAACTATGTCTTATGGATATGTCAATCACTCTTGCCTCATGTTCAATTATTCCATTAAGATTCATGCCTTATAGAATTCCAATATTTATTTCATGACATACTATTATTATCTATGGTATGTAGGGTATGCTTTTATAATTTAATGATCATGTTATCATAATATTATTATCATATTGAGATCATGTGATCATTGAAATATCCATTTCTATCCATTGTTGATCATCTAGGCTCACCCATTTTTTGATTCCAATTCATGAGGTTATGAATGTAGTTTTATGTAATATGTTTCAAAGAAGGATTATAGGAATGAAGAATATAGTGGTAGATGATATAGATCATCTATGAACAACTGGTTCATGTGTCTAAGGTTATAAAGTCACTATACCTATACAATTATGGCATGAATCATTATTTTATTTATGGAATATTATCCTATTAAGATAAATTTGTAATAAATGTATGAGTTATTGATGATTGAATTAGAGAAATGTTAATTTATCCTTTGAAAACTAGGATATGATATCTTTACTAAAAAGGATAGTTATGAGTCTAAATATATTTTATCATCAAAAAAATTGGTATGGATTATTAATAACTTGGGTTAAATATAATGTGTCGTAGATAGAAAATGATTTTTAATTATTTATAAATTATAAAAAGTAATTTTCATGGTTCCTCACTATTAATATTATTTATCATAATATTCTAATTAGTTTTAGTCAATTTCTTGAACTTGGAGGACCCATGTGAACAATGACTGAAAACGGAATGATTATCCTCATGATTGACCAACTAAAATTGGTTCTATAACAAAAATAGTTCTAATTATTACTAATATGTTCTCATGATAGATTATTAATATCCTTCCCCATAACCAACT
This sequence comes from Viscum album, assembly GCA_963277665.1. Lineage (NCBI taxonomy): Eukaryota > Viridiplantae > Streptophyta > Magnoliopsida > Santalales > Viscaceae > Viscum > Viscum album. The sequence goes on along the minus strand of OY728162.1, from coordinate 792,640,725 downwards.
CTATGACTTTCCAATTAAGAGAAGGATATTGTTCACTAATAGCTCTAGTGGTGTAGATTATGAAGGAAATATGATTCTATATCCTTTATGTAGAGAATGATGGAATAATAACTCAAGTGAATGTATCAATGTAACAAAAGATGATTTTTATGTGTAATTGAATGTAATAGAGTTAGTTATTTGTAAGAAAAAATCAAAATATAGATGGAGGTAGATGGAGATATTCATATAGTACCATTTATAGTTCAATGTATAATGTTTATAGAATATGAGGATTATCTGAACCAATTTCCTAATACATGCATTACCTAATATACCATGGAAAGACCTATTATGTTAAAGGATTAAAGTATTTATGCATTATGATTTAATAATTATGTTATGGACCTTTTATATCAATGATGTTTTTAATACAAAGATCTTGGAACATCTAAGGATTATTCCACCATAGAATTTGAAAACATTTGATTAGTTGGAATAAAGAAATTATTTACATTGGTATGATAGTATTGGTGAATTTTAAAATGTTTAGTTGATGACATACTAATTTATGTAATATTTGAAGATATTGAGTTTTTTAATTTATGGAAAATATTCAATATTTTGTGAAATTATTTAAGGAATAAAGATTTTCTTAATTTTAGGATGAATATATGATTTCATTTGATGTTAACATAAACATTAGGGGTACCATCATATGTGTATATGTTAATAGTAAATAATACGTTTAGAGGCCTCAACAACCCATAATTTAGGAATTACATGATGTGATTTTTAATTTAGTTGAATATTTAGTTGTGAATTAGGATGAAAAATCTATTGAGGTATATATAAACATTTGGTGTTACTATATTAATTGTTGTTAATTATTCTTTAATAAATTGTCGAATATAAACTATTTGGATGAATGAAATGTGGTTCCATGATATGTTGATATCTTCAAATGTAGTTATAGTAATTTTATTTATTACCTTTTAGGTTAATATATAAATCTCATTCATTTTATTTTGGCGAATTTCAATATTTGCAAAGAGTATAAATTTATTTATCATGGTGATTATTGATATTTGTGAGATTTTTCATTGGGACTAGTTATATGAAACAATTATGTTTAACAATTATTTTACCATAAAAGTTAATTTTGTAGGAATGCAATATATTAATTAGGAGAAGGATAGGTAAATTATAAGGATTTAATTTATAAATTAGGAGAGAATGTAATAGACTATGATTTTAAAAAAATAATACCTTCAATACCATATAAGAGACGCAACATTGTGCCATCATGAACCATGAAATTTTGTATTTTAATATGACAATTATAACCTATGTATTAAAATGAATGTTATGAATATGATTAACAACTTTATGAAATAGATATAATGTTTATACACAATATAAATGTATAAATAAATGATTAGTAAATAATCTATAAATTTTTAATAATTTCATTTTATTCATTAATGAAATATTTTCAGCAAAAAATTAAGTTTTATGGTTTTTTGAAATTAGATATTACAATTAATTTATAGAACATTTTGAAATTATTTTTAATAAAAAATGTATTTCACAACCACATGTACCGCTAACTTCTGCCTTGAGATGGTTTGTTACATGACGTCAAGCATGCCTCCCTATTTTACAAAAGCAATTGACTAGTAGTGAGGGTCTAATATAAACCATGCGGAGAATATAACATATTCATCATATTAAAAAACATTCATAAATAAATTATAGTCAAATCGTAATAAAAAATAATTATAATAATTTTAATATCAATAAATACCAACATCAGATGATAATCCTAAAACATAAATAATTTTCCATAACAAAAATTATAGATATGAAATTTCAATATGTGTCATGTGTCAATATGAAGAAGCAATAATAAAGACACTAACAACTCCCAGTTGAGTCCCAAAATCATGTCGTGTTCCCTAATCCATGTGCTATCCCAACTCATCCAAATGACATTGTTATATTTCTTTATCTGTTCCTATAAAAGTATAGTCAATTTGGGAACCGATCAGGAAGCCTAATTAGGGTGTGAATAATAATCAGTAAGACACCACCAACAGCGTGAAAAAATTATCCAGTCTATAACACTATATGTAGTTTTATAATTAATAATGTGAAATGAAAAAATATAATAAATATAAAAATTCATTATTCTTTAATTAACCACATAATTACCCATGTTCAAGATTACAACTAAAAAATCAACACCTACTTCAGCCTATGATGGAGTCCAAACTGTGTATCATAAGGAATCATGATTCATTATATCATGAACTTTAAATAATCATTTAATTCCTATTTTCATAGAATATATAATAGGAAATACGCTATAATACTGATGTGTTGGACCAAGAACATCATATATATTATCCTAGGGATATTTGTAGCATGGGTCCATATCCCAAAAATCATTGTAATAAAAAATGAGTTTGAAAAATTAATACATGTCAAATGCTCATTATCACATATGTGTATTGGTAGGATCAGTATGTATCCCAAACTAGTTATCACATATATCACAATATATCACATATCTCATAAATTTCACATTTATCAAGGTAAATCAGCATTAACCACTTTATTTGATATTCTAATCATGGTGAAAATTTACATTTTATCCGAAAATCATGGTTCTTTCATTAAATCACATGTAATAATATGAAAAATTCACTATTATAGAATTTACTAAAATTGTTTCATAATATCTTTTAACCCATCAAGGATAATCCAACAATCACTTTAATTGTAATTACCAATAAATTACATAAATAGTAATTCCATAATCACTACATTTAGTAATTCAATAATCACATAATTATACCAAATCCATTAACCCATTATCTAAATAATTCTATTTAATGGTTCCATTAAAAAATGTGTAAATTGAAATTCCAAAATTACATACACTCAAAAATCATTCAAGACTATGTGAATTTATTTTTAAACAACATAATTCATTATTTTTATGGACATAGTCTAAACTGTAAATCCATAAATTGAAATGTAACATTCATGATCACAATGTCATGGATGATATCAGACCAAAACCTATTATCATGATCAAATATATTAAGATCCAAGAAACGTAAATCTAAACCATTTAAAGTACAGTAAACATCATTCCTCTTGATTGATAAAGATTTAATATGTTAGAGGAATTTAAATGGGGAAGAAAACACATATTAAAGGAGAGATGGAACCTAAATTGGATCATTGAATCATTAATAACATGATTCAAGTACCCAGAGAACCTTCTTAGTAGTGTAAAAATTTAGAGTGAGTGGTTTCGGTTCATACTAGGTCGATTTGAGGTTAATACCTGGGGTAGGATTTTTTTGTAAATTTTAGTGAAAATTAAATCCACACGGATGTTTTCTTAGGTAGGAAGGCATGGTTTTCCAAACCATTATCTATAAAAATTCACATCATCCTAGGGGTGCATGATTTCTACTAAGATGACACGTAGTTTGAAAAAACCATATTCCAACTATGAAATTCCCTTGATGTTGATATTACATGGTTTTCTTGGGGGCAGTGCACCTTTTGGAAAAACTATGTGCTAACGATTCCATAACCATTTTTCAGAAAAAATTACACATGAAATAAGAAACAAAACAAGAAAATATTTTCTAAAAAAGGTTAAAGGAGTACCTGAATATGAGCATTATTCATCTTCAAAAAGATCGATAGCATACAATCCCCCACTTGATAACATCACGTCCACAACCAGTTCTCCCAAGAATCTCTAAGATTCCAAGGTAAAAATATCAGTCCAAAAGCACAAATCTCTACTTATCACTCACACATATCAACATTAAAACATCAATATTTACACAATAATTGAATAATCAGCACGATCCTTCCCAGATACACTTTATCACTACCAGCAATAACATGTATCTGATGATTCTCTAATGATGCATCTATCTCAATATCTGCATAATCAACATTGATCACATTAGAAGGTTCAGGGTGATACTTACAAAGCTGTGACACATGAAAAAAATCATACATTTCACTACAACACTATTGAATATAATATCAGTATGCTACTAAAACAATTCCCTCCACAAACACAAAAGGTCCAACAAACATAGACACTAACATCGCCTATATCTTAATCATACAGTTACCCTATAACGAACAAAAACTTATTCAATTTTTTATATATTATAATTAATTTATTATTGAAAAACCAAATATCCTAACGGTTAATATTTCACAACCACAAAACCGGGATTCCACAGCGGCACAATTTATCAGTGTTAAAAAAATCACTAATAAGGGAACCACCTTTATCAGTGATTTTTAGCACTGTTAAAAGGGCCCCCTTAATCAGTTCTTTTTTTTGTAGTGCTGAAAAATGGGGTGCCTTATTTGTTCTTTTCTCTATCTCTAAAAAAGTGTATATTACACAAAAATACTTTTTCATGAAAATAATATATTGATATATAAGTATATTTCTTTTGATATAAATATAATATATATTTTTTAAATATGATTTAGATAAGAATAAATAGACTATTAAATTTAGTATATAGGATATTTACAAAAAATGCCTATAAAGATTTTAAAATAGTATTATTAAATAATATTTTTCTATTTATCAGTGATTAATAATCAATTAATTACAATTTAAAGACACATGAAATCAAAAATATTAATAAAATATCAAAAATAAGTTGAATATCTTACTCAAACATCAAACGACCATATATTTTGATCTGGGTGTCTATTTGATCTCTACATCTTATCAAATCGATGCATGCAATGAGATCTACATGCTATGATCCAAGGGTACATTTTAACTACTCGAACCCAATTACCCATAGTCAGTGCATTATTACATAACATTTCCATGATCACAAAAGGTCACATCTTGAAAGACCGATTTGTTTAGTAGCCTTGGGATCACTATATACATTCATAAATTTTACATTACATCATAAAATTAAATCTACAACAACATAGTATCCATAGTCCACACTCATATCCCCTCATACTGTCCCTACAGGTCATTCATAAAATACTTATTCACGTCCTGGAAACAATAAAATATAGAGTGGGGTGAGCTCAGATAACTAGTAAGGACAAAAATATAGCATAATCTTTCATAAATAAACCTAATCATTTAAGGCATTGTATAACTAAAACAGAAGCCTTTTAAACTTGAACTTCAGCATTATATGGCAAAGATAAAATGAAATAATTCTATTTAATAATTCAAATGGACATTCTACTAGTCGAATAATCACATGCAATATCAATAACCACTTTTATAATGATGGAATGCATAATTCGAAACTATCATAACCACATAGTCAAGTCCTCATGCGAAGACTACAAATATGATTTTTTCCAGGCCTTGTGGAAACACACTAGTTTGTCTCATGAGAACTACCAATGCATCTAGGAGCTATAGCAGGCTCCACCCATCACTTACTAAGTTCAATGCATTCCTCATATGAAAATTTTGAAACATAACATAAATATTCGTATTGAAACTAGCATACGAAATGTCAATACATTATCCACAAACCATGAATGGTATAAAAATAACACATCCAAAGTCAAAAAAAACTCATTAAATAAAATATGGAAGATTGTATTGTAACAAATTAACCTCAATCAATAATAATAAAAAATATTTAAATAGATGAAAATAATCATCCAAACTATTTGATATTAATATCCACTTTTTCTAGAAAACATTTAAAAGTCACACTATGTGTCAAAATTCCATTTAAAAATAGATTTTTGAATAAATGTGTCCTATACCACTTTGAAAATTTTAAAAGGATTGTTGATTTTAAAACATTAATTTCCATAAAAATAAATCCTTAACACCATTTTTAAAACATGGACGTCAATGAGAATGATTTTGAATAATAAATCGTTAAAACATTTTAAAATGATAATTTTGTAGAGTTTCTAACAAAAAGAGACGCACTTGAATACAAATAATTGAGTTAATAATAATATTATAATATCATGAGAATAAAGGGATTAATGATATACTATGTCAATGTACATTTTATACAAATATAAAAGTGATTTGGTGTATAACAACAAAGAAGTCTCAATAGAATGTAAATTGAGATCAAATCTCTCATAAAGGCCATATCCTTAGGTAAAGGATAAATCAACGACATAATTATGTGTGAAAAAGATAAATACACTCAATATGATTGGATATTTAGTGTAAAACAGTCAAAGTATATTCACACATTTTCTTGTAAAAACAACACCAATGAATTGGATGTTTAACTCAACGAATGGAGATTGAGTAAAAAGTACTCTTATCAAGTTCATACGGATGAATTGAGAATTTATCAATGGAGTGATTATGTGTATCAAAAGTATATCAACATAAATGGGAGTGGAAATTATGACATAATCAAATTAATAGTGACTCTATACATAATCATGGAGTAAAATAATCAATGAAGTATGCATAAAGCCGAATGAGTGGAAATTGAAATTTCAAATTCCCTTATTGATTTGGTAACTTTATGAAACATACACCCATGAATGAAGGATCATAAAATGTTGATGTAAATATACATTAATTATATTATATTACATAATTAATACAAACATGGGTAGTACACACACCACATGCAATAAATAAGTGGTGAACAATGGAAATCTCATAGAATTAAAAGTGAGATAAGAAACACATTACTTTGAACTTTTCCCTTGGTTGAGGGTATGTTAGAATCCTTTATAATAGTGAAATAATTGTTAATAATTTATAAAATAATCATATACATTAATATTATATCATATATCATCTTTTAACATTGATTTGTTTATAATATCATAGTATTATCGTCGTTTCAGGTGTTAACTTACTCGTTTTCTTTTATTTATTTTGTTACAGAAGTCATGTTTGTTATAGATAGATTGTATCTTATTAATATAAAGAATGATATAAAGTCCTTAAAAATTATTTTTAATCATTAAATGAGAATTATACTTGTATGGATACGATGGGGAACAAATCTCATCGCGTTCGTGGAGACGGTTATCTGTACGTACGCACGAGCGATAATATCATTATTTTAATATTAACATCATATATAATTGGATGTTATATAATATATACCAAGTCATTATCATGTTATAATTATTATTTACATGATTTAACTATAATTATTAAACCCACCCAAATAATAACGTATTGAATAACAATTTCACCATGACTTGGAGACTGTAGGCCGTATGTACGCACGTATGGTGACATGTCATTCAAAGGAGGGATATAATACTGAATATGGTTTTAACATATTTATAATAACATCAATGTATATAAAAGACAGTGTAGTTACAATTTTTTAATGGAAATAACAAAGAAAGAAGAAGTTGAAGAATAATGGAACTTCAAAGATGGTGGTGAAAACATTACCTCTTATTCGGGTTCTTAATTTTGATTTGATAAAAAGGGATCCGTATGTTGGATTTTGGATCTAAATAATCCTTCTAGGTTGATGTGAGGGATGTTTTGGGAATATTTGGGCAGGTTTTGGCCAACAAAAAAGGCTTTTAAGGTTTTAATTTGTGAGAAGGGGGAGTACCCTTTTATAAGAGGGGTGAGGGGCACCATTGGAAACGCTAGAAATATTATTTTATAATAAATTAATATTCAGATTCTAATGGCTCAAAAGTGGATTATTTTAATTTTGAGGTGGGTATGGGTCACAATCCTTTAAACCAATATATTATAGATATGTTTGGGTCACTATATTAACCTTATCATTTATATTTAACTCTTAGTTAAATAGTTTGAAATTTACCAAGTATCTTTGTATTTTTATATTATATAGTTAATAAACATACTATATAACTCCAAGAGACCTCCAAGTAGTCGATTAATGATTCACCTATCATTATATAATTCCTTTGGTCTATCCTTAGATTTTTAGGAATATAATATCAATTCACAATATAATATTTTTTTAAAAAACCCTTTTATGTCAATTTTGACACTATTGGGTATTTTGTTTTTGATAATTTAATAAGAGCATTACTACTTCGAAAATAATTTATAAAACCAGTCATAATATATCATATTAACATATAAAATTAGAGTAATTCATAAAAAGACTCAATTTTATTTTCTTTTTATATTTATAATATCAATTATTTTAATATTTCATTAATTAGGTAATTACTGTATCACCATTATCTCATAAATAAATTAAATTATTTAATGTCTAAAAATTATAAATAAAATACCATTTTTTATGAAATCTATTTATCCTTATAATTTATATTTATAATCTAATTTATCTTATGTATAACCTTATATTAAAAAAAATTAGTTATTAAACCTTGATTTTATCACTTTTTATTCTTTATTGAATTAAATAATAATAAATGTCCTAATCTACTCCAAGTTGACCTAAATGAAGATATTTTATTCCTACGGTTGTTTTTGGTCGACATACACTTGTCCAATATAATTATGAAATGTGTTAGGGTAAAATTAATATCATTTTTACCCTTAATTACCCTATTTACTTTTAACTGTGGTAAATAAATGTAAAAAGTTACTATTCAACAATAATTATTTTCATCTTGTTGAACCTCATTTTACTCCTTGATATTAACCATGTCTCTTGGATTTTCGAAATTACACTCACTAAATTGGTAAAATTATGTTTTATGTGAATTTCCAAATTCTCCTAGAAGGTCGGTAAAAGCCGGTGAAAAGTTCAATAAAAAGCTTATATATCTATAATTATTCTAAACTAACACGAATGAATTGAAATAAATTTATATAAGTATTATATATCTATTATGACATTAATTAAATTTAAATAAAATAAATAATTAGTTAAAAATTGGTTTTGAACTATAAATCATTGTTTTTTCACTATCACCAACAATTGAATGTTTTCAGAAAAATTCCAAAAATTCACCCTATACTAATTTTGATATTCCGAATCCAAAAATAATGTCCATTTTGAATTATAATGATTATATAATATTATAAAGTTGGTATTACTATTCATAATAGCTAGTTTAATTGGTTGTGGTGTGTGTTGGAACTCGATGTTGCGAAAAACACATGATACTGTATTATTCAAAGAGAAGCGTACCGTGGAAGCTTGGGGTGTTAAATTCTCCCCTACTTCAAATGATTTTGACCTCGAAAATATTAAAATTGGGCTTCGTAATATAATTCAAATTCCCACATTGTAAAAAGATTCAATAAAACTATCACTTTAAAAGAATGAAAGATAAGTACAAAGGTCAACAAAGAGAACTCATACTATGATTCCATATAGGAAAACATGGATATGATAGTTAAACAATGTGTCGAGTTCTGATAGAGAGGGATAGAAAACATGATCAGGATAGAGTTAAAAACAGGAAAGCCACAAACTTTTGATGGGAAAAACGGTCACTAGTTTCCCTGTAGGAATGTTATACGGAGAACATTTTTTTAGTTACATTACATAAATATGAGGAATTAATTTACTGGATTGACTAAGAAAATAAATAGATATACTTAAATTTTAAGTGAAGTTTCATTTATTAATAAATTTCCACCACTAACTCATTATTTTAAACGATTAATATTCAAGAAGACTTGGTCAAAATGGAAGAGAACGAATAAAATTCTATAGAATCCCAGGATCCACAAAGGTTAAACTATATATTTACCTTGTCTTTAGAGATTAACCAAAACCAAAACGGTTAGTACAAGATTTGATGATCCCCCAAAAGGATATTCCATTAGAGATAGAAATACTAATCTTAATTTCTAAAATTAATCCAACAATACCCCAATGTTAAATAAATAACATTCAATAAACAATTTTCCTTAAATTCCTTAAATATAATACAAACTAATATTGAAACCCAAACCATAGAATAATTTGATTATGTAGTCATCCACGTTAAATTATATCTCCAAATGAAATCAACTACTCTTAAAGTCACATACAAAAAATTAATTAACCTAATCACATATTCTATATTATAGGTTTATCATTTCCATAAATAACCCAGATCACTATAAATACACAATAAAAATGCAGATAATAATCCACCATTACTTTTCAAATGGAATCCAATTTTATTCTAGTTTCCTTGGGAATATAGTGTTCCCAACAAAGCGAACGTCTTCCAAAATAACAATTATAACTTAATCACCAAATTATTTTACTATACTATGGGTATTCATTTGATAATACATAAGAACCCTATTCGACATATTATTGCTAAATAAAATCATTTCACTAAAACTAACTAGTCACTATAACCAAGGACTTCACATAGTCCAGTGGTAGGTGATATATCCCAATCGAACTTTGGTTGTGGGTTCGATTCCTAGATATTTTTCCGACGCGATGGGGTTTCACACGGTCTTCATGTTGTCCTTATTCAAAAAACATTTTTTTTAACATTAAAAAATGTGATAAATTTATCAAAATAACAATAACATAATTTTAACCCGAAATGTTATCTCATACCATTCATTTTCATTTCAAAATATAATAATTTGTAATTTCCTCAAAACCAATGATCATATAAAACCAAATAGTTATTTATAACTATATTCACATGGGAATAGATAATTCTTCCTCAAATATAATTCTCACACGGAAAACTACAGGGTTACTAAGACAAGAGGAAATTATTACAATGTAATCCCATGAACAAGGATCAATAATACTTTTATTCATTTGTACACCGATTAATTTCTACATAGATTATTCTTTTACCAAGAAAATATCCTATTGTACAGGGAATTTACTCGGTTAATGGCCATGTCAACTACATTTACAGAAAATTATTGTAAATGTATTTTTGGGACCATTTTTATTTTCTTCCATATTACTTTTCATTTTTTCTCAGCAATTCTTCAATTTATGTCCCTCTATTCCACACATAAATAATTTATTGGTTCCATTGAGACACTTTCCTGGGTGTCTCCTTCCACGTTTCCTGCAAGATGGAAATTTAGGATTATTTTATTTATGGTCTCCACGGTTGGAGCTCTTATCATTCATCCACATTCTATTCTTTGTTGAGTATGGGAGTTTGTTAATATAGATGTTGATGATCATATTTTTTGAAAACTTATTGGGCATGAACAAGATATCTTATAAGAATATCAACATTCCATTTTGTTGCTCAGTTCCACCACCGTTCCCACCTTTTACATCATTCTCAAAGTTACTATGACTTCCCTAGACTCCAGCCATTGACTAAACCCAGAAAGAATTGTGTGAGTATTAGTTGTCATAAAATCATTTAGATAATATCATGACACCATATTCTCAAATTGAAACACCATAGGGTTCACCAAGGTCATTTATTCTCATATTATATTAAAATAAATTAAATTGGTTTATAAGGAAATTGTAAAGTATCCTAAGCATATCACCTAGGAGTGTCGTAATAAATAGTGCAGCAATGCCCATTGTCGTGCACCTGTTCTCGTTCGAGTCTAGATCAAAGCGGTGTTTTCGGGTTATACCCATAGGTGCATTAGTTCCAAAGCCACATCTACCTTCTTGTATCGAGATAGGGAAGTTTTACATGGAAAACTCCTAAAATCTACAAATACCAAAATTCTAGGATTTTCTTCTATACTAAACCTCAAAGTCTATCTTAGGGCTATGTTCTCTAATCATATTTTAACTAAATCTAGTTTCCAATGTTTGTATTAAGCTTCCCGAAATACCAAGTCTAATGCCTCGACCCCAGTTACTGAAGGACGGTGCATTATTACATAAGATTGGAATCATCACAATAGATCATGTCTCGAAAGACCTATTAGTTTAGTAGCCTTGAAATCACTAGATACATTAATAATATTTACATTAAATCAGAAAATGAAAACTACACCAACATAGTCTCCATAGTCTACAATCATATCCCCTCGCACTATCCATGAATTTCATTCATAATATACTTATTCACATCCTGGGAAAAATAAAACATATAAATTGGTGAGATCTATTTCATAGTATGGATTACAATATAGCGGAATCATTCATAAATCAACATAAACATTTAAGGAAATATATAACATAAACAAAGGCCTTTTAAACATGAACGTCAGTATAATATGGAAAATATAAAATGAAATAATGCAATTAACTTATTCAAATGGATATTATACTAGTCGAATAATCACATGAAATATAAATAACCACTTTCATAATGATGGAATGCATAATTTCAGAATATCATAACCACATAGTCAAGGCCTTATGCAAAGACTACAAAAAAAAGATTTTGGCAAGACCTTGTGCCAAGACACTAGTTTGTCTTATGAGGCCAACCGATGCATCAAGGAGCTATAACAGGCTCCAAACCTGACTTACTATGTCCAATGCATTCCTCATATGAAAATTTTGATACATAACATAAACATTTTTATAGAAAATAGCTTACAAAATGTCAATAGTTTAACCACAAACCATTATTGGTATAAAAACAACACATCCAAAGTCAAACATAACTCATTCAATAAAACATGGAAGATTGTATTGTAACAGATTAACCTCAAACAATAATAATTAAGGATATTGACATAGATTAAAATAATCTACAAAATAATTTGAGAAAAATATCCCCTTTTTCTTGAATGCATTTAAAAGTCATAGTATTTGTCAAGAAACCATTTAAAAATTGATTTTTGAATCAAAGTGTCCCATACCACATTAAAACTATTAAAAGTAATTTCGATTTGAAAACATTAATTTACATATAAATAAATCCTTAATTCAATTTTTAAAACATGGAAATTAATGAGAAATATTTATAATAATAAACCATTAAAACATTTTAAAATGATATTTTAGTTAGAGTTCCAAACCAAAAGAAAGACACATGAATACAAATAATAGAGGTAATAAAAATATTATAATTTCATGAGAATAAAGGTATTCATGATATACTATGTCCATGTATATTATATACACAATATAAAAGTTATTTGGTGTATAACAACAAAGGAGTTTCTCTAGAATGTAAATTGAGATGAAATCTCTCATAAAGGCAATATCCTTAGGTTAAGGATAAATTGACGACATAATTATGCGTGACAAATATAAATACACAAAATATGATTTGATATTCATTGTAAATCAATAAAAGGAAATTCACATTTATTCTTGTAAAAACAACACCAATTAATTAGTTGATTAACTCAACCAATGGAGATTGAGTAAAAAGTACTCTTATCAAGTTCATACCGATGATTTGAGAATTTATCAATGGAGTGATTATGTGTATCAAAAGTATTTCCACAGAAAGGGGACTGTAAATTCTGACATAATACAATGAATAGTGATTCCACACATAATCTTGGAGTAAAATAATCGATGAAGTATGCATAAAGCCGAATGAGTGGAAATTCAAATTTCAAATTCCCTTATTGATCTGGTAACTTACGAAACATACACCCATGAAAGAAGGATCATAAAATGATGATTTAAATATAAATAAATTAATATATATTATACAATGAATACAAGCATGGTTCATACACACACCACTTACAATAAATAAGTGGTGAACAATGGAAATCTCACATAATTAAAAGTGAGATAATAAACCCCTTACATTGTAATTTTTCCTTCGTCAAGGCTATGTTAGCCTGGTGTATAATGGTGAAATAATTTTTATTGAATTTTAAAAGAATCATATACATAAATATGGTATCATATATGATCTTCTATCAATGGTTTGTTAATAAAATGTTAGTATTATTATTGTTTAGGGTGTAAACTTACTCGTTTTCGTTTTATATGTTTTGTTACATAAGTCAAGTTTTATATGGATAGGTTGTATCTTATTAATACAAAGAATGAAATAAAGTCATTAAAAATTATTTTTAATGATTAAATGAGAATTAGTCTTGTACGTATACGATGGGGAATGAATCTCATCGCGTTCGTGGAGATGATAGTTCTTACGTATGCACGAGCGATAATATCATTATTTGAAATTAAAATCATATATAATTGGATGTTATATAATATATATAGAATCATTATATTTTAATACATATTATTTAAATGAATTTTACATCATTATTATACACATAAAAATAATAATGTATTGAATAACAATTACACCACGACGTGGAGACGATACGATGTACGTACGCACGTATGGTGACATGTACTTCAAAGGATGGATAGAATAATGAATATGTTTGTACCATATTTATAATATAATAAAAGTATATAAAAGATAATGGAGTTATTATTTTAGAATGAAAATATTAAAGAATGAAGAAGTTGAAGAAGAAAGGAACTTGAAAGAGGGTGGTGAAAACATTTCCTCTTCTTTTGGTTCTTCCTTTTGATTTGATCAAAATTGCTCCATAAGATGGAATTCTGGTCCAAATAAAAAATCATGGTTGATTTGAGGGAAGTTTAATGAATATTTTTGAAGGTTTTGGCTGAACCAAAAGGTTTTGATGGTGTGAATTAGTGAGAAGGGGGAGTACCCATTTATAAGAGGGGTGATGGGTACCTTTGGAAAACCTAGAAAAATTATTTTATAATAAATTCATATTCGGTTTCTAATGGCTCCAAAGTGGATTATTTAAAGGTTATGGTGGGTAGGGGTCTTATTTCTTTCAACCAGTAGTTTTTAGACAGGTTTGGGAGACTATGTTAACCTTATCATTTATATTTACCTCTTAGTTAATTAGTTTGACATTTAACAAGTATCATTGTATTTTTATATTATATAGTTAATAAACATTTTATATACCTTAAAGAGACCCGAAAGTTGTATATTAATGATTACCATAACATTATATAAGTCCTTTATCTGAACCATAGATTTTTAAGAATAGTATATTCATTAATAATATAATATTTGTATTAAAAACTCTTTTATATCAATTTTGACACTATTGGGTATATTTTGTTTTTTTAATTTCATAACAACTTTATTACATCAAAAAAAAATTATTTAACCAATATTAATATGTAATATTAACCTATATGATTAGTGGAATTCATAAAAGGTCTCAAATTACATTTATTTTTATATTTATATTATCAATTATTTTAATATTTCATTAATTAGGTAATTATTGTATCACCATTGTGTCATAAATAAATTAAATTATATAATTTATAAAAATTATAATGAAAATACCATTCTATATTAAATCTATTTAGCTTTCTAATGAATAATTAAAATATAATTAATCTTTTTTATAGAGATATATTAAAAATGTTTTAGTTATTATAATTTGATTTTATCTCTTTTAACTCATCTTTGAATTAAATGATTATAAAGGTACTAATCTAATGCAAGTGGACCTAAATGAAAATATATTATTTAAAATGTTGTTTTTTGTAGAGATACCCTTGTCCAATACAATTATGAAATGTTTTAGGGTAATTTTAATATCATATTTTACCCTTTATTACCCTATTTAGTTTTAATCGTGGTCAAAAAAGTAAAAAGATATTATTCACCAATAGTTATTCTCATATTATTAAACCAAATTTTTATCTTTTATATTAACCGTGTCTCATGGATTTTAGAAAATCCTCTCAAAAAAGTGGAAAAATTAAAATTTATGTTAATTTCTAAATTCCGCTAGGAGGTGGATATAGACGGTGAAACGTTCAATAAAATATTTATATATCTACAATTATTCTAAACTAAATCCAATTAATTACATTGAACTTATATAGGTATTATGTATATATTTTGACCTTATTTAAAATTAAATTAAAAAAAATAATTATTTAAAAAAATCTGTTTTAAACTATAACTCAGTGTTTTCTCACTATTCATCAAAAATTGAATGTTTTCAGAAAAATACCAAAAATTCACCCTAAGATAATTTTGATATTATGAATCCAAAAATAAATTCCATTTTGATAGATAAGATTTATATAATTTAAAAAATTGGGTATTACTATTCATAACGGCTAGTTTGATTGGTTGTGGTGTGTGTTGGAACTCGATGTTGCGTTCAACACACGCTACAGTATTATTCAATGTTAAGAATTCCGTGAAAGCTTGGGTTGTTACATACATTTTGTGACATTTTTTAGGCAATACAAGCCTATAAGGCCTCCAAATATGAGTTTTTGGTCCATATTCAATATTTTTCTTAACAATTGATCGAATTTTAGCCTCATTTCAGGGGGACTATTTGACCTTTTTCAGTAGGGATAGAATTTATTCCGAGTGGTTACATTTATATTTTTATTATGGCTTTAAAATTTTACCATTTTTTACATTTAATTTATCATATAATCAATTATATAACAATATATAAATATTTTTTATATATTCAACAATAAAAAATTTATTTTATAAATAAATAAATACTCATATTTACATATAATGTATATCTCTCAATATATAATTCTTATCTAAATAAAGAACATATATACATTTTATATAAAATTTATATATATAAATAGTTATATACCTATATGATGTGTTTTCGTGTTATTGTGTATCTATATTTGTGTGTTTCTCTATTGTCAACCTGATATATATTATATATATATTAAAAACATATTTATATAAAAATTAATATAAAATATTTTTAAATATATAAAAATACGTATAATTATACATACAAATACACATATAATATGTGTGTGTCTGTTGTAAATATGTTTTCTTAACAGAAACAAACAGTAATATTTTATAAATGTTTTTAAAACTGATCCTATAAAAATATATTAACATAAGAATAATTATATTTATATATAAATATAGTTATATATATATTAATATACATATATATATATATATATTAATATAAGTAAATAAATATTAATATAAGAATAAATATAACTAAATAAATATATAAATATATATATATATATATATATATTAATTAATTAATGAAGAGAAAATAAAGATGGTTGAGTGGTAAAGGCTTAAGCAAGCATAAAATAGGTCCTAAGTTTGAATCATGGGGGTGGTAGGTCGCTCGCATGGGTGGGAATAATTACTAGCATTTCTAAATGGGGTGGGGCTCTGTTAAATGGATGTGAGGTTGTTGGGGAGTGAAAGATCTTGTGTGGGGTAGGTGCTATTAAATACCCTCCGTTAATTGAAAAAATATAATTTTTTACATTTATCAATGCAAACAAAATACTGATAAATTCCACTTCTATGAGCGTTTTTTTTTGCGCTGGCAAAAGGGTCCTTTATCAGCACTTTTCTAAGTGCCGATAAAAGGGACCCCTATCTTCGACTTGATTAACATCTCTTATCTAGCATAGTTAATGCCCTTTTCAAGCAGTGATAAATTCCATATTTTCAATAGTGGTTTTCGGGAGTCTGGATACAATAATGAATTTTAATTACAACTCCCAAAACAATAAATGACAGTAAAACCATTCTGATGGTTATAATGGTTAAACACCATAAATGGGACTTGACCACTAACTCACTTCTATTAGTCATTATTCTCTATGAAAATACAATTTTACTAGTTGTGAGTGAAAAAATTCATAGAAAGGGGATTTAAAACATGTCTAAACCAGTAAATTTTTTAACTACATGAGAAAATTTAAATTATGAGACACAATTTGAGAATTTTGAATTTATAAAATCATGAGTACTATTTAAAATATTGCTATTTCCTTATAAATATGATTAAATATATGTAACCATTTGAAAAATCCATGTCATAAATTTATGAAATAATATGAATTTCTCTTGATAACACATAAACATTCGGAAATAATACTCAAAGGCACCTTGAATCATGACATGAAGTCACAATTCACTACTAAGATAACATAACATGTTGTACATAGTCACATGATGGATTAAGGTTCAACCCTTAATCCCATATGTTTCTTGGGAAACACCTTTTTCACACCAAACATGGCATCACATGAGATTTCAACATTACCCAATGCATTGGAATTCTATTTATTTCTGGGTGTACCGATCACATGATTAGAAATAATTACCATATGGGTTTCGGTTCACTCCCCATCCAGTACCTTCAATAAAATAATATCCATTTTTTATTCATTAGATTTAAAAACATAACACCTTGTATTTTATATAGAAGGACGAAAAAGGTAAATTAATGATCATGAACATTGATATACATTTCATGAAAACATAGAGTACATGGTTATACATGATTCATGATAAAAGTATCGTTCCTTCAAATGACATGTATAAATATTAATTAATACAAATATATAAGTATATAACGGTTTTAAATAAAAATATTCAAATATATAATTATGTTTATATATATATTGGAATAAAACGTCATTTCTTATCTACACACATATGTATAGGAATGAATAATGACAAAATATAGATAAATGGATTTATTTACAAATATATAAGAAATAAACAGTATTAAAAAAATTGATACATATATAAATATATATATATGTATGTATATGTATATATTGAGGTTAGATTGAAATTTTGTTTCGCCCTAAAATAATACGTAAGCATATACTTATATAACCATTTTTAAAAAAAATTATCTTATTAAATGATCTATTTAGTAATATATATATATACACACAAATATAATTGTATGAAAACAAAACAATTCTCAGATAAGCATAAATTTTGAAAAATTGAATTACTTCACCTGAACTTTATGTGGAAAAATAATGAAAATAATTTTATGAAGAGAAAACCATTGGGGAACATTATATTTAACATTCCAAAAGGTATATGTATACATAAATTTTTGGCATTATTATTAAAAAATCAATTTTTAATATCAAATAACATGCCATGTATATACATAAGAGAAAAATTAAGGTTTAAAAATATATTTTAAGAAAATAAATATCATGATATTTTTGGGAAAATAGTTTTATAAACTCAAAATGATGCCCATTAACATTACAAAAAATAGCATTAGATAATAATGATGTATTGAAGAATAGTTTTTTTATAATAATATTACATTCAGAAATATTTTAAAATATTTAATAAAATTTCCCCTTTCTATTATAAAAAATTAATTATAAATTGTTTAGATATATATAATCAAATCCCCTTCATATGAAAAAATATGAAATGAATTAAATTCATGAAATATATTTAGTTGAATTAAGTAAATATATACATAAAAAGAAAAAAAAATTAAAACTGGAAACATGTATTATTTTGAAATTAAGTAAAATGTATAAATATATTGTAAATATAATTTCCCAGGCTTGATTTACATAAAATAAGAAAACCATACTCTACTACATTATAACTTCAAACAAATCCCTATATCTAACTCGCTTCTATTACATCAGGTGAAATACATTGTGATGATTCTCAGAAAAGGTCAAAGGTTCTTACTTTTCAAGTTGATACATAATTTAAATCCATAAAATCAGTAGTACAAAAACCTTTTTTTACATCTTTTTTTTCATTTTAACGTCGGTTTTTAGGCGACGTTATTGCGAGTGAGTTTAAAAATATAATTTTTTATGACTTTTTTTAATAAATGAAGTAAGAAATTTTTATTTATGGTTTTTAACATCGGTTTTTAAAAAACGACGTGAAATACATTCTGGAAATGGCGTTAGGAAGCCATTATTACGTCTGTTTTTTAAAAAACCGACGTTAGAAGTAATTTTTTACATTGATTATTTAATAAAAAACGTTAAAAGTTATTTTTAAAATCTTATATTGAATAACCAACCTAAATTGTTTTTACCATATTGTATAAAATTTCATAATTTTTTCATTTGACAGGTCATAGAGCTCAAATAGAGTTACAAATCAAATGTTATGACCATCAGAAGTTTGATATTTTTTTCGAGGAATGATTGAATGAGCCAACCGTAACTTCATATTAGATGAAAATTTTGAATCCGGAGGGAGATTTTTAGTTTTACCATGATATAAAGAATCATCCATCAATTTAATAAATTAATAATCATTAAATGATATATTAATTAAGAAAATTACTCATAGAAAATATAAATCATGGGAAAATAATTACAGATACCTTGACGAGGTTGCATAAATAAGAAATTGTTGATTCACGTTGAAGAGCAAACAAGTTTATTTGGGGGAATGATGATGGTTGAATGAAATGATCATAAAATTTTATATAAATTAAGAAAAAAATTCCTAAAAACCCAAAATCATGGATATATGATTAAATATACCTTGACGAGATCGCGGAAATAAGAAATAATTGATTCACATTGAAGATCAAAAGAGTCAATTTGGGGGAATGATAATGTCTGAAACAAATGATCGTCAAATTAAGATGTGTGTATAATGGAAACATATAATTGAGATGCTATGAGAAAACACAGTATTAAAAATTTTAGGTGGCAATTCAAAATTTTAAAGTCGGGATGTAAAAAAATTTGAAATTTCACATTCGCAAGATATTTAAATTACATTTCACGTCGGTTTTATGATAACCGATGTGAAAAGATATCAAAATTATCTCTTATTTTTTACGTTGTCTATTATAAAACTGACCGGAAAAATCAATCTTCGTCTCCTTTTCAAGTCGGTTATTTAATAACCTACGTGAAAAATTGCTTTTCATGACATTTTCACGTATTTTATTTAATAACAGAAGTTAAAATGTCTTTTTCATGGCAGTTATTTAATAACCGACGTGAAAAAAGTTTACAAAAATTTAGTTCATTTCTCAAGATTTAATTTGACAGGTCACGGAGCTCAAACAGAGTTACAGATTAAAGGATATGGCCTTCAGAAGATGGACATCCCTAAGATATCGTTAGGAGATGATCAACTTCTTAATGTCATATAATTTAATCTGTAACTCCATTTGAGCTCAGTGACCTATCAAAGAAAATCTTGGGTAATTAACTAATGGTTGTTAATGTTTTTCACATTGGTTATTAAATAACCGATGCGAAAAAGTCATGAAAATCTATTTTTCACGTTGGTTATTTAATAACCGACATGAAAATAGTTTACAAAATTTTAGTTCATTTTCCAAGATTTAATTTGACAGGTTACAGAGCTTAAAAAAAGATATGGATTAAAAGTTATGGCCTTTAGAAGTTGGACATCCCTAAGACATCATTTAGAGATGATCAACTTCTGAAGGAAATAACTCTTAATCCGTAACTATGTTTGAGCTCTGTGGCCAGTCAAATTAATTATTGGGAAATGAACTACATTTTTGTAAACTTTTTTCAGGTCAGATATTAAATAACCGACGTGACAAAGTCACGATGATTGATTTTTCATGTTGGTTCTTTAATAACCGACGTGAAAAGTAATTGAACATTTTAATATATTTTCATGGAAATTGGTTTTTCAAGTCGGTTATTTAATAACTGATCTTTAAAAGTTATGTAGACTTATTTTTCAAGTCGGTTATATAATAACTGAAATGAAAAATCAGATAAAAGGTATTTTTCATATCAATTATTATATAACCGACGTGAAAAATCGAATTTCAGATGTTTTCACGTCAGTTCTAAATAACCGACATGAAAAAGGGAGATTTAAAAAAAGGTTTTTGTACTAGTGAATATATATTTCAATAGTTATATTATAGTGGGTTCCTATATAATCATATTGGTGGTGTTAAATCAATAGAAACAAAATAAACAATAGTATTTTATATATCTATATATATTTATTTTAAAACCAACATTCCTAGATAGTGGAAAAAAGAAATTGAAGGTTGATTGAAATGTGGATTACAACCAAAAATAAAAATCACGTTCATCAACCAGGTAAAATATTAATTTAATATTAATCATTTTTTAAATCTGGCATACTCATTGAATATATAAATAAAAAGATTAAAATTGAATAATTGAATATGATTGAGGAATAAATGACACACATGTCATCCTTTGCAAAAAGGATTCATGAAGAACGGTCTACATAAATATTCAACCACTAAAAAATAACCCAAAAACATACCGTGGTTACGTAGATGTAGATCGAAACATCATCAGATTAGATCTCACATGGAAATGAATCCCTGACTCATGGTTGAATCCCTTATGACAACGATCAACCTCTATGAGCCCTCATTGGTGTTTGAATATCACTTGGACACCTAACAGTCATTTTTCCCTATTGGTCAAAACCCCACTCGGTTACTCGACCTCCATCATGCTCCAATCAATCTCCCTCTTTTAGACACATTTGACAACCGAACCCCTTTTAGCCGTATCCAATTTTCTTTCACAATCAACGCCTCCCCCACCAAATTTATCATGTTATCATTCTATTTTTATAATTTTATTTTATTAATTTTTAACAAATCATACAATGTTTTTTCAATAATAATTTATCTCTTTCTTATTATTATTATCATTATTAACATTTTATCATATGATAATTTAATAATTTTAAGAATTGTTTTATTTTTATCATACTTAATTTAATTCATAATTTCAAATAAATATATTTATAAACATAATTCATAAAAACATATAAATTTATGATAGTTAAAAATATACATTTCAATAATTTATTTAGAAAATTAGTTATTGATTTTAAGTACCATCATTTGTTTTTGTAATATTTTAATTATTAAAATTTATATATTAAATCCACATATTATTCCATGATAAAAAAATATAAAAAACATATTATTATAAAATTACATGTTAACCAATATTGATTATTGGAAAATATTTTTTTAAAAAAATGTTTATTAAAACGTATTTTAGTTGTCAATTTCACATGTAATTAAACATGATTATTGAATACAGTTTCATAATTATTTTACCTTTAAAATAATCTTTTGATTTTTTAATACAAAACAGTTGTTTTTACAAAAGCAGTCAATTAAAAATATTTATGTTAATATATTATTCTCATCTATATAACATAATTTATTTATAATTTAAAATCAAATATTACAATATTATATTTAAAATATTGTAGAATATTATAAATAATATTATAATTTATAAAAAAATTTAATAAATTATCACTTAACATAAAAGAATTGTTATAATTATTATTTTAAATAATAATAAAAATGTTTCCATCTATTATTATTTAATTTGAGATATTTAATCCCAACATTTGATAAAAATTTAATTTGATTTATTAAAAAAAGAACTTATTAATATCTTTGATGTTACATTATTCCCTATTAAAATATTTTCATCCTTGACATTCCACTACTGCACCTATAGAAATTCTAAATTTTACTATTCAAAATTAAGAAAACATGGAGAACCAATTTTTTCTATAAATTAAAATCCTATAAAATTGACTTTAGGACTCTAAATGATCAATGGGTTTCTCCATATCTTCATCTGAAACGTTTTATAAACATTATCTCTAATACCAACTATGATGACATAATACATGTTCAATTTTATTATAATTCATTTATTATTTGACATTCTGAGACCGCAAAGGTTTTGATTTTTAGACAGTTTGGATAAATTGGATAATTCTAATTATGACTCAAAAAAATTAATTGAAAATAAAGCTATTCTTATGAATAATAATTGTTAAACACCATAATAGTGACTTGGTCAGTCAGTAGATTCTACTTGTCCTTATTCCCTATGAAAATAGTTTTCTAAAAGTAAATGGTGAGAGAAAATAGCTCCATAAGGAGTTTCAAAACATGTGGAATCATATGAGGATTATTTTCACTTCAACATAAAAAGTAAAACATGTGATAAATCGTGATAATTTAAAATTTATAATATCAATATTTCATTGGATATTTGTTTTATTTAATTTAAAATACTTTTCAGCATATGTAACCTTTGGAAATCTACATTCCATTTATTTATAAAATCTTACAAATTTCTCTTCATAACTCATATACATTAATAAATAGTTCTCAAAACCAATATGGATCATAACATGAAGTCACAGGTCACTACAAAGAAAACATAACATGATGGACACAGACTCGTGATAGATTAAGTTCACTCTCTAATTCCATAGTGTTCTTGGGATACACGACTTACACACCATACATGACATCTCATTAGATTTCAACATTACGAAATGAATTGGAGTATTATATAATTCAGGGATCACCCATTATATTATTGGATATATGTCCCAACAAGGATTGGGTCAACTCCCCATTCCATGCCTTCCAACTATGATTAGGTGTAATTAAAAACATTACAACCAGTATTTAATATCACAATGGCTAAGAAGATTCTTAAAAAATCATGAGCTTCGATATCCATTTCTTAACTAGGTGAATTACTTGGTTATACATGATCTATTACTATGGTATTATTTCAAGAAATGGAATTTGTAAATATAAAATCATATATTTATATATGTACATAATAGTTTTACTTAAAAATATACACATATAGAAACATTTTTAAAAAATATATTATAATAAAACATTATTTCATTTTCAAACATAATTGTATAGGTATGAAAAATGGCGTATATATATTTATAATATATATACATTAATTTATTTACATTAAAATAGGAAATAAATAGTTTTATATAAATTGATACATACATTGATACATTTATATATATGTGTGTCCATTGATCTTACATTAAAATTCTGTTTCACCCAAAAATAATACATTTTTAGAGACATATGTATACATGTGTTTTAAAAAAATGATTCATATGAAATGATATATATAGATATGTATATATATATATGTTTATTTTAAAATAAAATTTAAATTAAAAATAAATTTTTAAATGTCGATAACGTCGCTTCAACGTAATGTGGAATTATCATGAAAATAATTTTATAACGATAATAATGTTGGTAGAAATGATTTTTAACATTAATATATGTATATATATACACATAAATTTTCAATATTATTATTAAAAATTAAATTTGAAAACTAAATACCATGCCATATATATATATAAGAGACCAGTTAAGGTTAATTAAAAAATATATAATTTCAATAAAATAAATATCATGAATCATTGTAGAAGAAATATATTATAAACTGAAAATGATTCCTTTACCATTATAAAAATGCAGTTGATATACCATTACAGATTAACAATTGCTTAAAACTATTTAAGAATATTAAAATCTTAAATCTAAAAATAGTTTTATATATTTAACCAAATTTCCCCTTTCTATTATAAATATATATTTTAAAACTATTTGTATAGATATAAAATAAATGATAGTAAACGAATAAAAAATTTACATATAATCTAAAATGAAAAACAGACTTGAATCATTTGAGAATATTTTATTTTCACACAAAAAAAATAAAATTCCTCTTACACATAAACAGTTCTGAAACAAATCACCTTCTTACATAGAAGCTTAAAAAAATTCATAAAATATAATTATTTTCCTGAAATTAATATAAATATGAAAAGAAATTTTTTAAAACATAAATCATGCTTGGTTTTTAAATAAATTAATAAATAGATATTTCCAAAATAAATTTTGTTACCTGATATATATAAAATTAGGAAAAACATTCTTATGTTACTTCATAGCTTCCAGCAACACCCCCTGGCTAACTCAATTATATTACATAGAGTTCAAAACTTAAGGATAATTAGTATAGAATGTAATATATGCTTATATATCCATATAAATCAGAATTAATTTACTATTATCATTCACATTAATATATATTCATGTAAAATATTTTTGATCTCCACTCAACCATGTGTGGAAATTCACTTAGGTGGTAAGGGAATAAGAGTAGATGTAAGAGTGTTTGTATTATCTATCAATTTTATTCCTAGATATTCATTTCAATTACAAACATATTTGATTTACTAATTCTAATCTTATTTTATAGTCACTTTTTTTTAAAAGGACTTCTTAAGAAAGGAAAAAAACTAGTTGATAAGATTAAGCAATTAACAATATATTGTATTTATCATTTAATTTAAATATTGAACGTAATTAAATTAGTGTTATCTTAATATTTTACCAATATATTTAGATTATGTAACACTTCATGCTTCCAATGTACATTTCAATTGAATAATACAACAGCTTGTCTTGTACGCAACATCGAGTTTTAACACAACACAACCATTCAATCTAGCCATTATGAATATTAATAACCACCTTCTAATATTTTTTTAATTTGAATTTTCAAAATGGACTTCATATTAAAATTCGTAATAAAAAAAATTATCTTAGGGTGAATTTATGATAATTTTATGAAATAATTCACTTTATTATGAATACTGAAAATCAATTCACTATTTTTTGAAACCGACTTTTTATTTTAAAAAATTAGTTTTATTATTTAAATTTTTATTTGGTAAAAATAGATACACAATACCTATTTATGTTTAATGTAATTCATTAAATTAATTTTATAATAATATTATATATAAAAAATGTTATTGAACGTTTCACCAGCTTTTACCCACCTTTATGGTGTATTTGCAATGTTGCATAAAACATAATTTTACCACCTCTATGTGTTGAATTTCAAAAATCCATGAGACACGGTTGACATAATAATGTATAATTTGGTTCAATATCATTAAAATAACATTTGGCAATTAGTAACATGTGACTTTTATTTACCATAGTTAAAAGTAAATAGGGTAATTAAAGGTAAAAATGAAATTAAAATTACCCTAAAATGTATTCTAATTCTATTGAATAAGGGTATTTCGACCAAAAAAACATTAGGAATAAAATATTATCCTTTAGGTCCCCATCGATTTGATTCGGAAATTTATTATTATTTTATTTAAACAAATGTTAATAGTATTAAATTCAATGTTTAATAGCTAAACCATTTTTAATATCGGGTTATACATAAGATAAATTAGACATTAAATATTCATTATCAAGATAAATATATTTATTAAAAATATTATTTTATTTAAATTTTTTAGACATTATATAATTAAATTTATGTATGACATAATGATGATGCAGTAATTACCATATTAAAGAAATATTAAAGTAAATGTTATTATAAAAATCCAAATATATGTAAATTGAGACTGTTGATTAATTACACTAATTTTTTAGGTTAACATGATATATTATGGTTTAATAAATAAATTTCGTTCAAAGGGATAATTTTGTTATGACTTTCACAAAAACAAAGAACCAAATAGTGTCAAAATTGACATAAATGATTTTTTAAAACAAATTCTAAAATATTAACAGATATAATATTCCTAAAAATCAAATTTTCAGCCAAAGGACCTAGATATGGTTATATATATATAAATAATTTACCACTTGAGGTTTTCATTAAATTTTATAGTAAATTTATTAACCATTTGTTATAATAATACAAGAATACATGGTAAAAGTTAAACTATTTAACTAAATGTAAAATATAAATGATATGGTTAATATGGTCCCCTTATGTTGTCTAAAACCTATTGGTTGAGAGGTGTTTGACCTATCCCCACCTTTTCCTCTAAATAAATCATTTTATAGCCATTATAAAACAACTATTATTGAATAATAAAATAATATTTCAAACTTTTCTTAATGTGACCCTCACCTCTCTTATAAAAGGGAACTTCCCATTCTCTCAAAATATCACCTCCAATGCAATTTGTGTAACATACATGTTCTGAAATCCACCCAGAGTGCCCCATACCCAGTTGGTCAAATTGGCTCAAGCGCATTTCTACGAACACTAGAGGCTTCCCACTAACAGCGAGGGCCTTGGGTGTGATAGTGGGGAAAGTAAGACATCATTGGAAGAGTACACAACAGAATTAAACAACATACAACAGTAGAAGTAATAATAATCCATACATAAATAAATATTTTAATACTAAAAGCAGAAAATTGGATCACACATATATAATAATGATTCAGGAAACATATATATCTAGGAAAGCATCCAAACAAAACACAATGCTGGAATAAAACAGTAAAAACCCAAAGTATAAAAGAAAAAAAATAAACAGCTCTTCAGCATCACAATCCTAAGCTTGGTCACATGCTCTCCAGGTCCATAGTATATCAAGAACCTGAAGTAGAAGGGACCTTTCCCTTGTCTATACATGCAACAATATAATCTGTTTGGGCCCTAAACCATGACATAGACATTGTGTGAGACTAAATCCTAGTAGGAAACCCCCCAAAGATGTGTGCCGAATATTGTGTGAATATATGGCAGGTAAAAGTACCAAAAAAGTGAACAATAAAGTACTCAGTAGTAAACCATCCACAATCCAAATATCAAGAAAACAACTAATCAAATCAGAAAACACATCCATGTAAACCTTTGGGAAGTACTCACAGCCTAACCCCTCTGGTCCTACCTAGCAGAAGCAAACAACCATCTTGGAAACACATACAGTCTCACCCCTCTGGTTCAGATGAAATATAAGCTCTCTGAGGAATCAATCACCGTCAATTCCCCCTATAGTCTTGTATATGTACTAATGGTTCTCTAGGGAAGCACATACGTCACATTCCCTCTGTGGCCTGCATTGAGTAACTAAAGACTACGAGGAATCACTCAATTTCAATTCCCCCTGTGGTCTCACATCGTAAATTATAAATACTCTCTAGATAATCCCTTACATCTATTTTCTCGGTGGTCTACTACACTAGGTTATCACAACCCTGTTTAATGTCAGAATGTATCAAATCACGTAACTCCGAAAGTGAACATCATGAACTACATGGCTATAATTATATAACATAATAGGAAGACAGAAAAGAGAACCATCCTACAATACTTGGCATGGAAAATGGAAATAGCATAATAGGAAAAACTAGACCAAATGTTCATTAATAGACAAAACATGCATGGAAACAAATCCAAAGCACTGCAAATTACCCTATTCACAAGAAATAACCTCTATATAGGCATACAAGAAAAGCACATAAACAACAAGGGAAAAACAGTAAACACGCAATACCCAGTTAAAGAGTATTGGTGGAATTTTCATATAATACTCAATGACATTCTACTAAAATGCAAAAAACACTTACATTGGGGTTATGAGATCGATAGTCTTGAACCACGTGTCTTGAATCACCTTAGAATGTCGTTGATCTATGAAACACATAAAATGTTCAACCCACGATA